>CM073000.1:40309772-41585486 GCA_037038555.1 Rhynchonycteris naso | reverse complement strand
TGTTTTTTGTATTCCATACTTTTTCTTCTGTTTCTTCTTTTTTAAGCTACGTGTTTTAGTACTAGTATTTTCAGGGTTGGTTACTATTAGGTTATTAAAAGAAAATTTATCATATTCATTAGAGTTGATTATCTCATGGGTGCTTCTGCACTCTATCCTCCTTTGCTTCTGCTGACTTTTGTCCTCTTCCCTTTTATGTTATTTTTCTCACAGATTATTCTTGTTATTATTGCAGTCTTGTTGGAGCTTTTATTTGTACTTTTGATTTGTTCTTTGTATCTAGTCAGATAACTCCCCTTAGTATTTTATAAAGTGGGGACTTTCTGGTGATAAATGTTCTCAGCTTCTCTATGTCTGTAAATGTTTTTATTTTCCCTTCACATTTGAAGGATAGTTTTGATGGATATACTATACTTGGCTGGTAGTTCCTCTTTTTCAGTACTTTAAATGTTGAGGTCCACTCTCTTCTGGCTTATAGATTTTCTACTGAGAAATCTGATAATAGCCTAATGGGCCTTCCTTTATATGTTATATTGTTCTTTTCCCTAGCTGCCTTGAGGATTTTTTCTTTGTCATTGATTTGTGATGATTTTATTAAAATGTACCTTGGAATAGGTCTGTTTGGGTTGAGGTAACTTGGTGTTCTGTTGCTTCTTGGATTCAAGGCTCTAATTCTTTCCACAGGCTTGGAAAGTTCTCATTGATTATTTGTTTGAATACGTTCTCCATTCTCTTTTTCCTCTCTGCTTCTTTTGATATACCCATTACTTCTATATTGCTTTTTTCTGATGGAGTTAGCCAATTTTTGTAGGGCTTTCTTACTTTTTTTTTTAATTTGTGAGTCTCTCTCTTCTTCTCTCTGTATTACCTCTAGTTGCCTGTCTTCAATGTTACTAATTCTCTCCTCTATCTGGCCTGTTCTATTAGCTAAGCTTGTTACCTCATTTTTCAGTTCATGTATTGAGTTTTTCATCTGTTTGGTTCTTTTTCACAATTTTAATTTCCTTGGTGAAGTACTCTGAGCCCCAGCTGCAGGAGGGGAAGAGAGAGACAGAGAGAAATGAGAGGGGGAAGGGTAAAGAAGCAGATGGCCCATCTCCTGTGTGCCCTGGCTGGGAATCAAACCCAGGACTTTCACATGCCAGGCCAACACTCTACCACTGAGCCATCTGTCAGGGCCTAAATTGTCTTTTGAGCTCACTAAATAGCCTTTCAATGTTTTCTTGTATCACATAGAACTTGAGTTTTGAATTCTCTGTCATTTACTTACAACATTTTCATGTAATTGAGATTTTTTTCTAGAGATTATTTTATCATCTATCTGAGCTATGTCTCTGTCTTGTGTATCCATGATATTTTTTTTCTTGATGGCATTTGAGAGTGGTATAGTTAATAATACTAACAAGAGATAACTAAATATATAGAAAAATAAAAAATAAAAATTGAAAACATACAGTAAAAAATGAAAATTTTATAAATAATCATAAGTAGAACAAAATCTACAGAGAACAAAGAGAAGGAACTGAAGAAAATTTTAGAAAAAGATAAAAAAAACGTCAAAAACAAGCAAAACATGCAAAAAAGTATGAGTCCATAATATAGTAATTTGATGAAGAATGACTTTCAGATGAGAAGAAAAAAGAGAGAGAAAGAAGAAGGAAAAGGAAGAGAAATAAAAAGAAAAGAGAAAGTATCAGAAATGAAACTCCCACAAGAAACAAGGATGAAAAATATAACAACAAAAGGTAATAAAGTTCAAATGAGAAAAAGAGAAAAAAAGAAAGAAAAAAATGAGAAAAAGCAAAAAAAAATGTATTTTTCAGTTTTGAGAGGTATCTTTCCTCTTTTTCTGGCAGGTGGTGTTGTACTATAAGTTTTGCCTCTGGGAGGTTCTTGGGCAGAGTTCTGCTGAGATGTTGTTGTGGTGATGTAGGCATGGCCACAGTTGTGTTGGTAGGAGGGGTTTGTTTTTAGGGCTTTGCAATTTTATGGCTCTAGCAATGGCCATCTCAGTTCTTCTGGTGCCTCTCCCCATGTCCCAACAAAGCAGGGGATCAATCACCTAGCACCTCTGCCTCTCACAAGAGGGACTGTTCAGGAGACTAAGCTATGGAGAATCCGCTACTGCTACTGTTAGCACAGCAAGGGAGCAATACAGGACTTGGGATACTGGGGGAGACATAGAAGGGTCCTTCCCTTGATACCAAAGCTCAGTCATGGTCAGGGCAGGGGCTGCATACCAGGAGCTGGCCCCGAGCTTCAGCAGCAGGGCAGAGAGATGCATATCTCAGATCAAAAGACCCTCTGTGTCACACAGGCCAAGTTCCATGGGCCGCGTGGGCAGATCCAGCGTGCATCAGTGCCCTGCTGGTGGTTCTAAACTGGCTATTCACGATCTGATCTGGGGAGCATGCTGCAGGCTATGTGAGCACCCAGTACCTGCTATTGCAGGTGGAGCCTTGTGATACAGGCAGAAGCTGGAATGGCTGTGTTCTTGCAATGTGTGTGCCCAGTGCTTATGATCGCAGATGGAGCCTGGCGATGCAGGCAGACACCAGAACCGGCCATGTTCTTGTTCTTGTTTGCACACCTGTCTTAATTCAGCTCCTTTCCCTTTGCCACTCAGTCTCACCACTTCTTCCCGCTCTGAAACAAAACCCATGCTAGAAGTGCCTCTCTCCTTCAGATAAGTGAGGAAAGGGGAAAACCCTTTGTCCTCCAGCTTTTTTCCTCCGTGAGTGAATTCTATCTTTGGCCAGCCTTTTCACCAAATCATACCTTTATCTGGTGTGTGTATATTTCAAGTGCTCCTGAGGTTTTTTCTCTGCATATAGTTGTTGAGTTTGTTGAAATTTTAAGGGGAGAGATTGAGAGTATCTCTCATACTGCTATTTCTCTGATGTCACTGACTCGAAACTCCAAATGGTTTTGACAGTAGCTTAAATGCAAAAAAAAAGAAACTTAGAAAATCTCAAAATACATCTAAATTACAGAGATTTCAGAATAATCAAATTATAAAATATAAACAAAATGTACCTTTCTAATTTAAAAAAATACATTTCAAAAGCATTATGTTTCATTAAATTTCACTAATATGACCTTAGGGGAAAGAAATAAGGATGTATGATATAATTACTTTGGGTTGGGCATAACATAAAGAATCTTACTGTCATTTCCAGATATTCTCAAAGTTCAAAATAATATGTAGAAAAAATTTTCCTCCTATCTTTGAAGACAGTGGTTCCAATAATCTTTAGAAACAATCAACTTAATAAAGTATCTTGACAAATCATCAAAAGCAGCCAATTTGTAATAAACTGCCCTTTCTCAACTCCAAAAAAGAAGTTTTTATATATACACACATATATCTTATGATTTTCATGAACTTAGAAGTACCTATCTTCTTGGGATCCTTAATAAAACTGTGCATGGCATTCAGAAATTTTAAATATCAAAATTCTAATTGATAGGTTTGCACTAGCTAACATAAAGCAAATGTGGACACATTTTATATTTCTAAATATTCACTTACACAAATTAGTACATTCTAGAGAAGAGGAGAACATTGATAACATGAAATCATGAGATAACAATTTTGTTGTTGGTTTTTTGTTTTTTTGTTTTTTGGGTTTTTTTTTTTTTGCTATTGTTGTCTGTTTTATAATACTAGGAAAAAAAACATTGAAATATTATAGAATCTAAAAGCGTATTTTGTAATGAAAATCTGAATGAAGGTCTTTGAAAGAGTATTTTATCCTTTGAAAGGGTGAATATTTACCTTTCCCTATGCATCAATAAGTCAATATTAGTATAAGGTTTGTATTAAAGTTATACTATAAATTTAGTAGTATTATTTCCAGAAGATATTTAAGTCAAAAGGATAGTTAAAATTTGACTTAAGCCATAAACAGCAAGACTTGAAATACAAAACTACAATGACTTACCTGTTATGAAAACTCAGGCCAGACAATATCTCAGACCATCATATCTTTATGATGTATAAAATAATATGCCATCTTCCATATAGATAGGAGGATTAAATATCATTTATACATAGCCCAGTAAGTGCTATATACTAAATGATAGATAAATGTTGGTTTCTTCCTTCCCATTCAAAATTGGAAAACAGATGCAAAAAAGACACATCATAGTACTCAGCATCTCAGAATTAGCTAAAGTAAAAGGGTCCAAATCAAGCTCTTTTGTCTTACCAACCAATTGAATGAAACATGAAAGTCCAGTTAACCAATATGTTGTTGTTTTTAAATATTATCACAGTTGGTTACACATAATAAATGCTCCTTGTTAAGGACCTCAGCCCATCCATAAACCCAGTTAATTTTCCAGAAATAGAAATTAACTGCAGACCACACATAGATGATATTTATTCACAGCCAGTAATGAAGACTGAGTAAAGGTCTCTGTGATGGTGGGTCAGTAGCGCCATCTATGTATGAGAAGATTAATATATCCCTTGGCGACTAACCTTTCCAACAGTGACTGTTTGTTTAGTTAATAGAGGAAATCAAACAGCTATAGTCAACTGCCCAGATTCTGAGCCATCTAGCTTCTGCATAGGCCTTGGTGGAACTCTTAATTTCAATATTTTAAGCCAAGGGTTTAGGTTAAAAATATGCATAGATAGATTGGGTAGATAGGAAAAGTTGTTGAAAAGACCTACATCATACTGAATAACACTTTATGAATAAAGAATAATAATCTTTGGGCACTGTTTGGCATAAAGAGATATTCATCCCTACCTAAAATACAAATAAATAATGCCCACATAAAAATAAAAATCTAAATTTTTTCAAATATTTTAATTATATTTTATTATTTAAGAAACCTTTAATATTTATTATCATCTGAGTCTCACAATTACAATAAAGAGTAAGGAAGAAGGAAGAACACAAATTAATACACTTTGTACTTTGCTGAAAAACCAAACTACCTTTAATTGTTCTTATTATAAATTAAAATAAAGAAAAAATACTAATATGCCTTGCCAGTTATAGAAGCTACTAAATAACAATTTTAGTAATTAAATGATATTAACTATATTACACTTATAATTTTTATATCTAGACAAAAAAAAATAACTTTTAACCTTATCTAAAAATGATCTATGTCAATCAATTTGCCCTCCATTACTAAACTCAGGACTTTTATAAAGAAATGTGCCCCCATGTTCGTGGCAGCATTGTTCACAATAGCGAAGATCTAGAAACAGCCCAAGTGTTCGTCAGAGGACGAGTGGATTAAAAAGCTTTGGTACATATATACTATGGAATACTACTCAGCCATAAGAAATGATGACATCGGATCATTTACAACAAAATGGATGGACCTTGATAACATTATATGGAGTGAAATAAGTAAATCAGAAAAAAACTGAGAACAGCATGATTTCATACATAGGTGGGACATAAAAGTGAGACTATGAGACATGGACAAGAGTGTGGTGGTTACGGGGTGGGGGGAGGGAGGACTAGGAGGGAGAGAGGGGAGGGAAGGGCACAAAGAAAACCAGATAGAAGGTGACAGAGGACAATTTGACTTTGGGTGATGGGTAGGCAATATAATTGAATGATAAGATAACCTGGAGATGTTTTCTTTGAACATATGTACCCTGATTTATTAATGTCATCCCATTGAAATTAATAAAAGAAAAAAATAATAAAAAAATTTAAAAAAAAATTTTTTAATGCAATTAGAAGTGAAAGAGACTTAAGGAGTAGATCAACCAATGGGATGTGTAGTACTAGACAGGAGTCTGGTTTGAACAAATCATCTATAAAGAACATATGGAGGACCAACCAGAGAATATGGACTGAGTAGTGGTTGGCACTGTTACAAATTTTGTGAAGTGTTATGATATTATTTTACTATCCCAAAATATGCTATTAAATTTATAACATGCACACTAAAATATTTAGAGGTAAAATGTCATGATAAAAATTTACTATGGCACGAGCAAATGAATAAATGTATATTAGTGCAAGTTCATAATAAAATTGTTGCATATATTTAACATAGAGATCCTACATTGAAGATATATCTAAAAATCAATAATATTTTGGAGTCTAAAGAACTACATTTTTATCATTCTAGTAAAAACATACAATGTGGAAATAAAACCATCAATATACAATGTTCCTCAGTCACATTCAAGACATACAAGCAAATGGACCAAGTTGTCAAGAACAAAAACTAAGAGTCCAGATAAACATGAATGACCTTTCAGCTATCACAGAGTACATAAGGTAGCAAGCTTAGAGAAATTAGCTAAGCAAAGCAACAACAGATCCTGTAGATATAGAAAAGCAACTCAAAGTCAGTTGGTATGAGAAACCTTGGTTTCAGAGGTATTGTTTATATTATGAAACTATTACTAGATTTAAAGGTAAATTCTCCCCCAAAGCTAAAAGCACAGGAAATAAAACAAGAGGGTGTATGGGCTAACCCCTTGCTAGCATATCCCTGCTATAAATAATTTTTCAAAGTTCATGTGAGAGCAAGCTGGTGTAATGAAATATGTGCCACAGAGCCAATGTCATTCTAAAAATCTATTATTATAGTTGTATTATGTACCTTCATTCAATTGTTTGATATAGATTGAAAAGTGTGATAGACTAGAAATCTTCATCAATTGCATATGGATCAAAATTCCTTGGTGAGGGAAAAATACTAATTATTAAAAAATTAAGAAAAAAATTCTTTCCTGATCAGGTGGTAGCACAGCGGATAAAGCATCGACCTGGAACGCTGAGGACCCAGGTTCAAAATCCTGAAGTCACCTGCTTGAGCACAAGCTCATCTGGCTTGAGCTCAGGGTCACCAGCTTGAGCATGAAAATATAGACATGATCCATGGTTGCTGGCTTAAACCCAAAGGTCACTGGCTTAAAGCCCAAGGACAGTGGCTTGAGCCTAGGTCACTGGCTTGAGCATGGGGTCACTGGCTTGGCCTCCCAGTCAATGTGCATGTGAGAAGCAATCAATAAACAACTATAGTGCCGCAATTATTAATTGATGCTTCTCTTCTTTCTCCCTTCTTGTCTCTCCGTCTGTCTCTCTCTTTCCCTCTCTCTCGCTAAAAAGAAAAGAAAACAAACTGTTAAAATTACTTTAATAACATATTTAAGCCAATAGGCATAATAATTAAAAATTAATTCATTTGTTTAATTATCCACATTATTGGTATTTTCATTGTTTTGTTCCTCAGCTACCCACCAACGAACAGATTCCATTGATATAGTATATTTTTTCTATTTTACTTTTTAAATATTATGCAAAAACAGGAGGATTCAGTTTATTTCACACCGAATATATTTCCACTTGAACATGTTTTTATAGAGATACATTTATTAAAATGAAAGACAAATTCTAGACATAAAAGTAAAAGAGGTTATAGAATTTGTGAATCCCACTCAAATAGTCAAATTTCTTAGGACTTCTTGGATCAGTACCCATGTTTCCATCTTCCTGACACCATCTTACTCCTGCAACTTCTCCTGATAATTATTGTAAAAATCCCCTATATCACATGGTTTGGGTAATATTTTTGTTTTTTTTTTATTATTATTAATTTTAATGGGGTAACACCAATAAATCAGGGTACATATGTACAATAAAAACATCTCCAGATTTATTTTTGTTTTGTTTTCATTTATTTAGAGGAGGTGAGGCAGAGACAGACTCCCATATGTGCTCAGACAGGGATCCACCTGGCAAGCCCACTGGGGAGGGGGATAACTCTATCTGGGGCCCTTGATCTACTGCACCCAGAGCCATTTTTTAGCACCTGAGGTGGAGGCCGTGGAGCCATCCTCAGCACCCAGGGCCAACTCACTCTAATCAAGCCATGGCTGCAGGGAGAGAAGAGAAAAGAAAGAGAGAGAAGTGAGAGAGAGAGGGATGGAGAAGCAGATGGGCACTTTTCCTGTGTGCCCAACCATGAATCAAACCTGGGATATCCACATGTCAGGTTGACACTAAATCACTGAGCCAGCAGCCAGAGCCATGTGATCTGTTCTTTAAATTTTTATTGAATGTATTAGAGTTACACTGGTTAATAAAATTATATAGATTTCAAGTATACAATTCTATAAGACATCATTTGTATATTATATTGTGTCAAGTCTCCCTTCATCACTATTTATCTCCCCTTTACCCTCTTCTATCTCCCCTCAACTCCTTCCCACTGGTAATTAGCACACTGATGTCTGTGTCTAATAGTTATTGTTTTTCTGTTCACTTAATCTCTTCACCTATTTCACCCAACCGCTCAACACCCCTTCCCTCTGACAGTTGTCAGTCTGTTCTCTGTATCTATTTTGTTTGGTTATTTATTTTGTTTATATAAGAGAAATCATATAGTATTTTTCTTTCTCTGACTGGCTAATTTCACTTAGTATAATGCTTTCTAGTATTATGCGTCACAAAAGGTAAGATTTCCTTCATTTTTACAGCCAAGTAGTACTCCAATGTGTAAATGTACCACAACTTTTTTATCCACTCATCTACTGATGGGCACTTAGGCTGCTTCCTTATCTTGGCCATTGTAAATAACATTTCAATTAACATAGGGATGCATATATTCTTTTATATTAGTGTTTTGGGTTTCTTCATATATATTCCCAGAAGTGGAATTGCTGGGTCATAGAGCAGTTTAATTTTTTATTTTTTGAGGAAATTGTGTATTCTTTTCCATAGTGGCTACACCAGTTTACATACTCACTAACAGTGCACAAGGGTTCCCTTTGCTCCATATTCTTGCCAGCACTTGCCATTTGTTAATTTATTGATGATAGCCATTCTGACACGTGTGAGATGAAAGAATATTTCCTTGTGGTTTCAATTTGCATTTCTCTGATAATTAGTGACACTGATTATTTTTTCATAAGCCTATTGGCCATCTATATATCTTCTTTGGAGAAGTGTCTACTCAGGTTCTTCCCCAATTTTTAATTGGATTGTTTGGGTTTTTTGGATGTTGAATTTTATACGTTCTTTATAAATCTTGGATATTAACTTCTTATCAGATGTATCATCTTTTATTTTGTTTATGGCTTCCTTTGATTTGCATAAACTTTTAGTTTGATGTAGTCCCATTTGCTTATTTTTTTCTTTTGTTTCCCTTGCCCAAGGAGATATATCAGAAAAAAAATATTACTACAAGAAATGTCTGAAATTTTACTGCCTATGTTTTCTTCTAGGATTTTTATGGTTTCAAGTCTAACTTAAGTTTTTAATACCTTTTGAATTTAATCTTGTTCATGGTATAAGAAATTGGTTTAGTTTTATCTTTTTTTTACATATATCTGCCTAATTTTCCCAACACCATCTATTGAATAGACTGTCTTTATCCCATTGTATATTCTTGCCTTATATGATTTAGAGCAAATTTTTTTCTCTACATTATTGAAGATTTTATCAGTTTTTAAAAAATAAATAAAAATTAAAAAGAACCTCTGATTTTGTCACTACTCTACTCAAAAATCATTAATAGTCCTATTGATTAGAGAATTTAGGACCCATCTTTCCCCTAGTCAGAGCCTTCCATTGGAAACCCAGCCCTCTGCCCCACCATCATTTTACCCACTACAGAAATATTTACCAGTCAAACTGATCTATATATATATTTTTATAATATACTCCAGACATGCATGTCTTTGCTTACCCATCTAAAATATATTCTGCCAAATAGTAAAAATATATTTAATCTTTAAAATTTCATTTAAAATGAAATGCCATCCAGCTTCCCTCAAACAAACATGATCCCTACCACCTTTATGATCATGTCACTATGGTACTATTTACCATATCTGCCTGTATTGCCTCTAGTTAAATAAATAAATAATATGACCCCAGTACCTTAGAACCTGCTTAAGAGAGGGAACTGCATCTTAATAGTAATTCCTTTTGCAATAGCACTGAGTACAGTCTATAACCATGGAAGGTGTCTAATAAAATGTCTGCTAAACTATTTTGTAAAGAAATACCAAATGTCAGCATACAATTGGGCTGAAAATATAAAGACAGGAGAAATAGGATACTTCAACAAAAGGAAATAAAAATTCCTTAAAATGTTAGCAGATTTTTGTACAATTAAATCCATAATCCTGAATAAAATGTTTGTCCCTCACCCTTATATGGCAAGTGTAGAGACACATTTGGTTCTCTTAAAAAAAAAAAAAAAAAGAGTATGTTCTTTCATTTTCTCATAATACAAAAATTAGAGAAATTCTAAAGTCTCTATACCAATTGCTTTCTCAAATCTATTATCAAATCTTTATTTGGGTTGAACACTCAGTTTGTTTTCTTAAAATACCTATATATCATATAGAAACAATCCCAGGTGGGATTATAGAGTCAACAAAGCTGCCCTGGATATCATTTTTGGAAAATCTAGTATTACCACTTAAAACAACATTAGCTCTTCTTGTGCCAAACATAAAAGATCATAATACCAGCCAGTCAAATTGTGAATATTTCCATTAACTTGTGTAGATAAAATATTCTCCTAAACTTTCTTTGCAGGTAAGAAAGTCCTGAGAAAATTGTATTCACATTTTCAAAATTGTTTCTTTTACTTAAACTATAGCCACATAGTAGACACAGTCACTAAACCTTTCATAAAATGCTACCTGATGTTCTTTAAAATACCTAGCAGCAATGGACATTCATTTTGGTTAACCATCATAGTCATGTTTTGCATTTTTGTATTTTTTTTCCAAAGGGGGAGAAATATGGCCCTACATAAACTTAAAGCCAAGAAAAATGTAAGCTAGTACTCATTAAAATACCCACTCCTTGCCAAAGCTAAATTCTGCCTCAGAATTGTGAGGGCAACGCCCCTCACAATGCCTTTGATGCCGCAGCAAATTGTTTCAACCATCGTCATGCTATTTAAAGTGTGGAAAAAATACAGGCAATCTTCTGGAATATATTCATTACCTTGAAAGTATTTGACATGCTGGTCACGCTGAAATGAATATGATTGTAGCTTTTGTGGTACAAAACACTTTTACCTCATTATAGTCTCAAGATAACATATGTTATAATCCTGTATCACTAACAGTTACTCTCAAAATTCTCCATTGAGAAACTCTTATACCACAAAAACAGATTTAAATTTACCTTTTATATAAAATCAAAAAACACACATCTCTTACCCAAAAGAATTAGTATAACAGATTAGTTATTAGATTTGAATATACCAGGCTCTTCTGGTCATTTCAATGATCAGAATCACACTTATAGAGCACAAAAAGAGAAAATAAAATAAGCTCTGAGTTAGTCATCATTAATATTTAATTAGTATTTGGCTTTTTAAAATTTTTATTTATTGATTGTAGAAAAAGGAGAGAGAGAAGCAGGGGGATAGGGTAGAGAGGAGTTAGAAACAGTTACTTCTCTGTGTACCTTGACTGGGCAAGCTCTGGATTTCAAACTGGTGACCTTAACATTCCAGGTCAATGCTTTATCCACTGTACCACCACAGGCCAGGCAGTATTTGGCTTAATAGAATTAAATTTTAAAGTAAATTGTGAAAGAAAGATACTTTAAATATACATGAATAATCTATTTTAATTGCCACAAATAAGAAAGTTGATACTCTTGCCAGAGTTAATGTCATTAATTAGGAAAGGACAATAGGCTTAAAGAATATTAATGACTTAGAGAACTTAAAAGTTAAGGCTACAATATTTAAGCTAATGGTTTTAAAACTGATTGAATTATAATTAAACAAAATTTAAAAGATTACCTACTAACACAAAAATTTACTATTCTTTCCCCACACTACAATAATGCTGTCCTCTTTTCCCAGGTAGGTAATGAATCCCCCCATATCCTTCCAGCTAACACCTAAACCCCTCAGTATGCAGTGCCTGACCCTGTCCTGGTTCTTGCCATGCCTGCTCTTACTCATCACCCTGTGTCCTTTCTAGACCTTCACTCATGCTAGAGCACAGTCCAAATTACTCTTTCTCTGCTCTACACATCCAAATCATCTTGTAGGCTCATCTCAAGCATTACCATCTTCTCTCAAGCCTTTCCTGCTGCTCCACACACTCGGAGGAGGATTCATCACTTTTTCATCTGGGCCAAAAAGCATAACACCAATAACACTCTATGGCACACATCAATTTACATTTTCTCCATCAGCAAGTAGTATTGGCTCTATTTCTAAAACATATATTAAATTACCCACTTCTCTTCATCTTTTTTATTACCACTCATCTCAATCCAAGCCAACATCACTTCTGGTCTTGTTGACTACAATAATCTCTCTCTCTCTCTCTTTTTTAAGTATTTGGCTATTTAGGTTATTTTTTTCTTCATTCATTTTAGAGAGGAGAGAGGGTGAGAGAGAGGAAGGGGGAGGAGCAGAAATCATCAACTCCCATACGTGCCTTGACCAGACAAATACAGGGCTTCGAACTGGTGACCCCAGCGTTCCATGTCGACGCTTTATCCACTGCGACACCACACATCAGGCAATAATCTCTTCATTTATCTCCTGTCTCCTACCCTGGCACCTTCCGCTCCTTTTCAACCCATATTCCATGTTGCTTCTAGGGTAATCTTTTAGAATCAGCATCAGGTTAGCTCAGTAACCTGTTTCAAGTCTTTTAATATAGCCTGATGCTTTCAAAATCAACCAAAAGTCGCTCCACAGCCTTCAAGTCTCTTTGAAATCTGGCTCCTCCTGCTTCTTCACTCTCATCTCAGGTCACTTCCCCGTCCCTAATAACTCGTTATTTTCAACAACACTGGAATTATTCTGCTCTTCAAATACTCTGGATTCCTTTTTGTTCATCTCTTTAACTTCTCCTAGGTCTCACGTGGCATTCTCATTGTCATTCCTCAGGTCTCTGCTTAATATCAGGTATAGAAGAGTTTCTCACCATTCTATACAGAATAGTCCCTTCCTCAATTACTCTAGATGACATATCTCATTTTTCCATATATACAAACACTGCATATTAATTTGTTTACCTGCTGACTCTTTGTCTTCGGCCCTAGAACATGAGGTCTACATGACGACAGTACTCTTGCCTGATTAGATCCTGCTATGACAAATCCTCCCATCCCAGCTCACTGTCTGGCCTGTGATAGATTTGCATTAAATATTTTTTAAATAAATCAATTAATGGCTTAGGTTTCTCTCTCTGTTATATTATATATTATGTAAACTCCTTGAAAGAAAGTGTCATGTGTTATTTATCTTTGTAATCCAGAATCTAAAAAAAGTTCATAGCATATGATAAATTGTCCATAAGTAGTTCTAGACATACAAATGAAATAATATATTTAAAACTTTGATCAGTGTTCTCATACAGAAAATGTATAACTCCAACCTTAAAACAGCGCCTGGACTAGTGGAGGTATTCAGTACATGTTTCCTCAATGAATAAATGGACAGATCATGCAAACAATTTCCTTATTCCTTTTGCTTTACTTGTACCTTAAAACATCCACTGTGAGCTGGGATTTAAAAATGCAGTATAGATAGATCAAATTAGAACACCAGGATTTCTAGTCTTAGTTTTACGCCTATAGTTATAATCCCTCATTCAAAGCTGAATGTCTTTCAGGTGTTCATGTTTACTTTTCTTCACAATTAGAGCAAAATCAGAAAACATCTGCCACTTTATATAACTATGTTCTATGATTTCAGAAAAATGTTACTCAGTCAAAAAATCTGGCTTTGAAATCACTTTTTAAAGTAAAACAGACTAATTTGGTAAGCAGTTGCTGAAGAGAGCATGTTCTTTAATCATTAAAAACCTTTAACTTGTTTCAGTTGTCATTCAGAACAATGAAAAGAATCTCTTTGAACCAAGTTGTTGATAACAAAATCAAAATATGAAAGTGAGGTCTGAAACTTGGAGGGGTGTGAAGGCAGGAAAAATTATTCTTTATAGGTTTTTTTATAAAAAAGTAAAACATGTGTTTGGATTCAAAGCAATCATTCTTTTGTGCTGATATTTTGGAATAGAATCTATGTAGCAATCCCAAGATTAGGACCATAAGTGATAAATTTTATAAAAGATCAGTTCATAATAAAACAAACAAAAACAACTATAATTAAAAATCTATTATTTTTCAATTAATTTTGACCCTACTTGGAAAACACATTTTCTGTACTGATTTCACAGGAAAAATACTCAAACATTGTCTTCCCTGTAGATTCTGCTTTCAAATAACTGCATGGACCTTAACTATGGGATTCAAGGATTTACATACCCCAAGAAATAATGATCTACATGATATGTATTTGAACAAAATAAAAATTTTTAAATATATAACTTCTCAGAAGTAGAATGAAGTCATAAAAGACTATCAAGGTGTTGCGTTTTATTTTATTTTTATTTTATTCATTTTAGAGAGGAGACACAGAATGTGAGAGAGAGAGAGAGAGAGAGAAAGAGAGAAAGGGGGGAGGAGCTGGAAGCATCAACTCCCATATGTGCCTTGACCAGACCAGTGCAGAGTTTTGAACTGGCGACCTCAGTGTTCCCAGGTCGACGCTTTATCCACTGCGCCACCACAGGTCAGGCTACAGCTACTGTATTTTAAATTACTAATATGAACCAGAGGCTATTCTAGGCACTTGACATTTGTTATCACTATTTTTTTTTTTTTAGAAAATTAAATTTAACAGGGTGACATTGATCCAGAAGAGTACATAAGTTTCATGTAAACATTTCTATAGCATTTTAACAGTTGATTATGTTGTATACCCATCATCCAAAGTCAAATCATTTTCTGTTGCCTTATATTTGGTCCTTTAATAACCTTGCCCCAACCCTTGTTACAACATTCCCCTTCTTTATATTCCCCCACCCCTGGTAACCACTTCACTTTTATCTATGTCCATGAGTCTGTTTTATGTCCTACCTATGTGTGACATCATACAGTTCTTAGCTTTTTCTGATTTACTTATTTCATTCAGTATAATGTTCTCAAGGTCCATCCATGTTGTCATAAATGATCCGATGTCATCATTTCTTATGGCTGAGTAGTATTCCATTGTATATATGTACCACTTCTTCTTTATCCAGTCCTCTATCGAGGAACACTTCGGTTGTTTTCATGTCTTGGCCACTGTAAATAATGCTGTGATGAATATGGGAGTGCATGTACTTTTACATACCAATGTTTTCAAGTTTTGGGGGTATATATATACCCAGTAGAGAGATTACTAGATAATATGGTAGTTCTATACTTAATTTTTTGAGGAACCACCATATTTTTTTCTATTGATATAATGATTGTACTAAAATGCATTCCCACCAGAAGTGAATGAGGGGTCTTTTTTCTCTAAAGCCTCTCCAACACTTATTACCTACCTGTCTCATTGATAATAGCCAATAATAGGTGTGAGGTGGTATCTCATTGTTGTTTTTATTTGCATTTGTTAAATAGCTAGGAAACATGAGCATGTTTTCATATACTTGTTGCCATTTGTATGGTTTCTTGGGAGAAGTGTCTGTTCAGGTCCTCTTCCCATTTTTTAATAGGATTACTTGCTTGTTTGTTGCTGAGCTTTGTTAGTTGTTTATATATTTTGGATATTAACCCATTGTTGGAGCTGTTGTTTGCAAATATTATCACCCATTTAGTTGGCTATTTGTTTTGTTGTCAGTTTCTTTTGCTGCACAGAAGCTTTTTAGTTTGATTTAGTCCCATTCGTTTATTTTTACCTTTACTTTCCTTGCCTTGAGGTCAAATTCATAAAATGTTTTTTACAGCCAATGTCTATGAATTTAGTACCTATATTTTCCTCTGTATTTTATAGCTTCGGTCTTACATTTAGGTCTTTGATCCATTTTGAATTAATTTTTGTGCAGGAAGACAAGCTGTAGTCAAGTTTTATTCCTTTGCATGTGGATTGCCTATTTTCCCAGCACCATTTATTGAAGAGGATTTTTTTTCTCCATTGTGTGTTTTTGGCTCATCTGTCAAAAGCGATTTGTGTATATATATTTCTGGTTTTTTATTATGTTTTAAAGGTCTGCGTGTATATTTTTCTGCCAATACCATGCTTTTCTGATTATCATGGCTCTGTAGTATAATTTAAAGTCAGGTATTGTAATACCTCAAACTTCATTCTTTTTCCTCAGGATTAGTTTAGCTATTTGGGAGTTTTTATGGTTTCATACAAACATGGTGATTTTTTATTCTATTTCTTTAAAAAATGACGTTGGAAATTAAATGTGAATTTCACTAAATGTGTGTATTGTTTTGGGTAATATGGCCATTTTAACTATGTTGATCCTTTTAATCAATAAACATGAAAAATTTTTCATTTCATTGTGCCATTTCAATTTCTTCCAATAATGTGTTGTTTTTTCTTGTAATCCAGGTCCTTCTCATTCTTTGTTAAGCTTATTCCGGGTATTTGTTGTTGTTGGTGGTGGTGGTGTTGCAACTGTAAGAGAAAATTTTTTTTAGTTGACTTTATGATATTTTATCATTGGCATGTAGGAAAGCAATAGAATTTTATATGTTGATTTTGCATCCTGTGACTTTACTGTATTGGCTTATTGTTTATAATAGTTTTTCAATGGAACCTTTGGGGTTTTCTATATACAGGATCATGTCATCTGCAAAAAGTGATACCTTTACTTCTTTCCTGATATGAATGCCTTTTATTTCTTTATCCTACCTAATTGCTCTGGCTAAAATTTCCAGAACTATATTGAATAGGAGTGAAGAATGTGGAAGCCTGTCTTGCTCCTGATTTTAGAGAAAAAGCTTTCATTTTTTACCATTTAGTATAATATTAGCTGATGGCTTGTGATATATGACCTTTATTATGTTGAGGTACTTTCTTTCTATACCTATTTTATTAAATGTTTTAAACAGGAAGGGATGTTGTATCTTATCAAATTCTTTCTCAGCATCTGTTGATAACACTGGGAAACAATTTTTTTTTTTCATTTTCTGTTGCATCACTGATTTCAAACCTAAAATCCATTTTTTGATGCATGCTCTAGTTTTTATAAATTTTAATTTCTTTATGTTAGAGTTAACGGCATACGTTGGTTTTTAAATTGGAGTTAAAGGGCAATGACTCTTGGATTGAACATAACCAAGGCAATTAATGTTTTACAAACATCAATTTTACATAATTGTAGTTGTTTTTAAATGTAAAAAATTATTATCTGATAAAATACACCCTCTTATTTTGTTTTAAGATTGAATCATGGCTTCTTCGAGTAGGTGTAAATATAACAATAGTCCTGACACCTTCTGTTGTATATGTGGCTGTTACACACTTCAACATCAAAGGCGCAATATTTCATCATTTGTGACACATGCATATATTGCTTATTTTCAAGTTCCCTTTGGTGATCAAGACAAGAATTGGGATCCTCATATTGGGTGTCATAATTTTGAGGAAATACTTCGTGACTGGACCAAAGGAAAACACAAAGGAATGCCTTTTGGTATTTCCATGGTTTGGCATGAACCTAAGGACCACAGCAGTGACTGTTATTTTAGTCTGATCCATACAAAGGGCATCGGCAAGAAATAACAGCATCTGATCGCATATCCTAATATTCCTTTAGCAATACAACCTATCCCACACTCTAAGACACTCCGGTTCCAGTTTTCAATGGTTTTATTTCTTCTAAGGACAAAGAAAGTGAACATGGTGATCAGTGTATTTTGATAAGATGCATGAGGAAATGGTTGTAGAATCTGAAGGGTCTTCTTCAGATGCCAAGCAGTCATTAACCCCTCAGCAGTTTAGCCAACCTAAATTCAATGACTTAGTAAGAGATTTCGGCCCATCAAGGAAAGCAGTTGATTTATTAGCCTCCAGGCTTCAAGAAAAAAATGTACTTCACCAGTCAGCTAAAGTATTTCATTTCAGGAAGTGTGAACAAATTGTTGTGGATTTTTTTTCTGAAGACAAACACTTTGTTGACTGTCATGACATCAGTAGTCTTCTCAGCCAGCGAGGTGTTACCACTTACAGTTCAACAGAATGGCTGCTTTTCCTTGACAGCTCTAAACGATGGAAGACTACTGCTGGAGCATCAAACAAGATTGTACTCAACAAGTACACAAACACAAGAGCAACAAATGCAAATTTTTGCCTGAATATAATTTAAATAGGTTTTGCGCAAATTTTATGATTAAAATAAGTGTTTTAATATGTTCTGTTTTGAAATTGTAGACAAATTATGATGCAATCATATCTTTTAGCATGTTAGTATATTTACTGCATTATATAAATTATTATATTTTCACAAAGATGTTACACAAGAAGACATTCTACTTCATTATGTTAAACTAAATGTTGAAAAATTTACAATAAGATGAAAACCTAAAATCTTGAATTGCAAAAATACTGTATCTTACAGAGAAAAACTAATGTCAGATTTGAGATTAGCACACTTGAATTAAGTAAGAACAAGTGTTTTTGTGGATGCATCAAAAATTTTATTTCCCTTGTAAGATTATATGATTTTTGTTATTTGTTTGGCTGATATGGTGTATTACATAAATCAATTTATATATGTTAAACTATCATTGTGCTGCTGAAATAAATCCCACTTGATTGTGATGTATTTTTTAATGTGTTATTGTATTAAATTTGCTAGTATTTTGTTTAGGATTTTTGCATCTGTATTCATTAAAGATATTGTTGTGTAGTTTTCTTTTTTTGTATTGTCCTTGCAATGTTTTGGTATTAGGGTTATATTGGCATCATAAATTGTGTTGGGGAGTACTAATTCTTCTATTTTTGGATGACTTTGAGAAGTATAGGTACCAAGTCTTTGAATGTTTGGTAGAATTCAAAAATATAGCTATCTGGTGCTGGACTTTTATTTCTGAGGAGGTTTATGATAGTTGTTTTTATTTCCTCCCTGCTTATGGTTCTATTTAGGTTTTACACACTTTCATGACTCAGTCTAGGAAGATTTTATAGCTCTAGAAATTTATCCATTTTCTCTAGGTTGTTGAATTTGGTGACATATAATTTTTCATAGTATTTTTCTATGATCCTTTGTATATGTACGACATCTGTGCCATCACTAATTTTTGTTCCATGCATTTAAGGTAGATATTATTTTCCCTTGTCAATGAATAAAGTGAGGCATGGAGAAACTGTCATTTGCCAGGCAAGATTTGTATTTTCAAATTCTTCATGATATTTTCCAAGCCCCTTATATAAACATGTTTTCTAAGTTAGGGTTTCTCAGTAGTTCAGTTAGAGAATTCTTACTGTTCTCTTACTGAAGACCTTATTTGAAATGCCAAATCTCAGTCCTCCATCAGAACCTATGAAAGTAGAAATGCTGGAGTTGGAAGTCAGCAATCCATGTTTCATGTATCCCTCTAAGTGATTTTGCTGCATATTCAAGCTTAAAATCACTGATCCAGTTGAAATCACTTGCTTGGATATGCAACTTTATGACAAGTCTCTAGCTTCTTTTCAAGGGAAGACTTCTTCTAAGCCCTAGTAGGAAAGTGATCTAGCATTTCTACTCCCTCATCTACTGACCTCAAAGTCTCTCTTTTCCCAATCTGTTCTGCATCTATTTTCCTTTATTTCTTGTGACTTTCTTCTGTATAAACAATCTTACCACCCTTGAATCCAACATTGCTATATCCCAATCCTGTGATCTCTCAAAAACCTATGTCTAGGTCTTTATTTAAAAAAGACTCAACACTGGATGTGATACTTAGAAGTATACAGAAAGCTTACAAGGTTCATCATAGAACTATCCCCCAAAAAAACCTTTTCATCAAAGTCACTCTGCCATTGCAGGCTATCTACAATTTGCTGATCTCCACCATTATTAATCTGAGGCCTCAGTAGCTCACTTTGGCCAATGGTAGAATCAAGATCTGTTGCATCTGGGGTTCACTGATATGACATAAATATCATGGTTTATCTAGCTAGTTTGATCTGACACTGATCATCTTACATAAAACTAACCACACTGTTACTATGTGTATTTTATAGACAGTTACAGAAATCATGAATAATCTCAATATTATGTCAGCTTTATGAAAAGAAACTTTAGCTCTCTCAGGATAAATATTAATGGAGGAAAATGACAAGATTTCATTTGTTAATCTAACAGCAAAATGACCACAGTACTGGCATAACTCATTAAATCACATTTTAATTAGCATTCAAGAGTAAAAGAAAACAATAAATTTATTGATGATTTCCCAGTTAGATATTTGTCCAATTATTTATATTATTCTCTGAATGCCCTAATATTTGTTAGACTATAATACAAAATGAGCTAATTATCTGAGAGAATTTCTAAGTGCTAGTTCTCTAATTTATAAAAATTTTCAAAAAGAATTATCTTTAAACACAGAAATCTTAAAAAACAAACTTTTATTGATCTTCCTAGGTTCACAATATTTATGTGTTCAGATATTTCATGAAGCCCTATGACAATGTGAAGTTATTTGTATATTCCCATTGTATGAACCACAGTAAAAAAGTTTTTTAACTAACCATGATTGGTTTCCCATGACTTTCATGGAAAGAAAAATTATTAATTATAAAAATATTAAAACAGATAATCTTTATTGATTACATCACAATTAAGTAGAAAAAGACAAAAGATGAATAGAGATGGTCATTGCATCTTAAAACTGTACTAGAGAAACAAAGACATAATCTACTAGGTACTACACTTAATAGCTTAAAACATTGGGATCCAAGAAAAAAATTAAAACATTGGGGTCAAAATTTTAAGATTTACTATTAGAAATATATTAAGCCAGACTCATTTGTAATTTACTTTAGGGTAGAAACAATGGTATGCTGTCACAGTCTACTTTGCCATCCTTTTTATAACTGTATGATGAAATATTTCTGAGTCAGAAAAAGTACTCCTGAGATTTTACAAATATTTCCACAATATTTTATGAAGTACTATATCCTGGATGTCACAGCTAACTATGGACCATCAAACAAAAGACAAATATCTGTCAATGAATTCATTTCTCAGGCAATTAGTACTAAGAATTATACTGATCCTTAGTTTTTATATAATCCCTAGAGAAAACAAGATGGAATCTATAAAAGCAGCTCATTGTCAAAGCACCAACAAAACAAAAGGCAGTTGAAAAAGAGCAATCAAATTTTATTTTCAATATGAATCACGGAGCTTGCTAAGGACATTTCAACTTTCAAACATTTTTTAAATCAAGTTGCTCCAATTTTTATTCCCAAATATGTACAGCTGTCTAGCTCTTGGCAAAAAGACTGATAAATAAGAATGTGTGTCAGAATTTTAAGAGAAAAAAATATATTCATAAAATAAATTATCAGCTCCTTGTCAGCTGAAAAGAAAACTAATTTCAATAAAGTATTCAAAAAGTCTTGTAAAACCAAGGTAATTATATGTCAACGACCTCTATGACATAATTATCATAAATAATCAAATAAAATAAACATAACATAAAAAGTGCTTAATAGTTTGATGCTATCTAAAGGAATAGCAAATTGAATACTGTGTTTAAATTATTTATCTAGATAAGATATAACTACTAACAGATTAATAATTTCACCAAAAAAAAATCTTTTTTTACTTACATGTTTATTTGTTTCTTTGTTTTTGTTGTATTCTGACATGTTGTATCATTAAGGAAATACTTATAGCTCTATCCTCCAATTGTCTCAACAAAATCTGAGACCTCACCAAAAATCTATCCAGAAAACGATACCACTATAGTTTGTATTATTTAACACAACCCATTTATAGGTTATTTGAAAACATGCCTGACTTAAGCAAGTTGTCAGATGATTGGAGAAAGAACATGTAGTATTTTTCTTTAGAAATAATAAAGTTGAGTAGGAGTTAAGGGTTACAGTTTAACTATCAATTTTTGCTTCTGAAAAAATATTATTTCAAAATGTTTTCAGTCTGACCTGGCGGTGGCGCAGTGGATAAAGCGTCGGACTGCGATGCAGAAAACCCAGGTTTGAGACACCGAGGTAGCCAGCTTGAGCGCGGGGCCCATCTGGCTTAAGCAAAAAGCTTGCCAGCTTGGACCCATGGTCGCTGGCTCCAGCAAGGGGTGGCTCAGTCTGCTGAAGGCCCACAGTTAAGGCACATGTGAGAAAGCAATCAATGAACAACTAAGGTGTCGCAATGGCAATGAAAAACTAATGATTGATGCTTCTCATCTCTCTCTATTCCTATCTGTCTGTCCCTATCTATACCTCTCTCTGACTCTCTCTCTCTGTCCCTGTAAAAAATAAAATAATAAATAAATAAATAAAATAAAAAAGAATGTTTTCAATAACTCATATTCCTTAGCAACTAATAAAGTGTAAACTCTATGAGTATATAATATATTCCTAACACCAAAAACAGTAACAGTTACTTAATAGCTACTCATATTTGTTAAGTGAATAAACAAAACAGCCTGACTAGGTGGTGGTGCAATGAAAAGTGTCAACCTGGGATGCTGAAGATCCAGGTTCAAAACCCTGAGGTTGCCAGCTTGACCACAGTCTCCCCAGCTTGAGTGCAGGGTCCACAGCTTGAGTCTGGGATCATAGACACAACACCAGGGTCACTGGCTTGAGCTTAGAGGTCACTGACTTGAAGCCCAAGATTACTGACTTGAGCAAGGGGTCACTGGCTTGGCTGGAGCCCACCCCCTACCACCATCAAGGCACATATGAGAAAGCAATCAATGAACAACTAAGGTTCTGCAACTATAAGTTGATGTTTCTACTCTCTCTGTCTGTCTCTGTCTCTCTCTATCTCTTTCTCTCAAAAAATAAACCATGACAAAATATCTTTTTTTAAAAAAAAAATTCTGATCCTATTGATTTTACAAAATAATAGATTTGACTTAAGATTTTCAATAATTTGTCATACTGTTTTGTCATTTTAATAAGCATAATTTAAATTTATCACTGTTCTTATATACAGAAATTAATGTTTTTCAAATACTTTTATATATCAAACATTCTTCCTTTAAAAATGTAAAAGTTTTCTAAAGAAATAAGAAATATACTATGGCCTGACCTGTGGTGGCGCAGTGGATAAAGCGTCGACCTGGGAACACTGAGGTTGCCAGTTCAAAACCTTGCACTGGTCTGGTCAAGGCACATATGGGAGTTGATGCTTCCAGCTCCTCCTCCCTTTCTCTCTTTCTCTCTCTCTCTCTCACTCTGTGTTTCCTCTCTAAAATGAATAAATAAATAAATAAAAAAGAAATATACTATGTTCTTTCAGTAAATAAAACTTGCTTCCTAAGGGGTAAAATGTCTTGCCCTAAATCACTCAATTATTTAATTAAATGTTTAACCTATAATTTATCTCCACAATGTTTCACCCAATAGTTCTTTAATTATATAGAATTCATTTTTATTCTTAGCCTATACTCATATATGTCAGATATAATTAAATAAGAGGCTTAATTCTTAAGCCCAAGGTGAAGGGTCTTGAGTTACAAGAAGGAAAATTACCCTAAAAGAAGATTAAACATTTGAAGTTAGTCTTTCCAGTTCCTTGGATTAAGAAGAAGAACCACTGTCCAGGTAAGACAAGCCAATATTATGACTGATGGATTTTCAATTTGAGAGTGAACACAGATTTCAGAGATCATCTACTCTACATGTTTCATTTTACAGTTAAGATAAACTGAAATTCAATGAGGGTAAATTAATTGCCTAATATCATATAACCAACAGAAAGTAGAACAAGATTAGAATTCCAGATTTCTGACTCTTTCCAGTCAAATTTTTACTTGATACATATTAAAAAATATAGACATAGAATAATGTATTTTGGATGATCTCCATTTTGGAAAAAAGAAATATTGAAGCTTGAAGATATCAACTACTATCAGAATGCCATATTTTGAATAGACACTATATTACAAAAACAACTGAAACAGTGTTAACTTCCCATTCTTACACAAAGCCACCATATTCGATTGACAGTTATAGCTCTGTATAATGTTTCTATATTTTATAATCTCTATGTTCCTCCATGTGTCCCCCACCCCTCTTTCATTCTCATTCTTTTTTTCTCTTACATGGTAATATTCCCATGTTGTAAGAAGCTTATTTCTGCTATAACAATAGAACCCCCAACCCAGCACAAGAATAACAGTCCACTTTTCTGCTATAGACTTGAAATCTGAAAACTGGCTAGTTTCACAAGCTGCCAGAGCAAGGAGATTGAAGCCATGTGTCAAGTCATCTCCTCCAGAAACAGCTCAAGCATAAGCAATGCTGTTAGCAGAAAGACTGGCTCAAAAACACCAAATCAGCAGTATCATGAGCAACCATAAAACAAGGCAATGCAATATGTTTAGGAATAATCTACTTGGATAAGCAGTTGTATAAAATGAGTAACTGGTATTTTCTAACAGACTTTGTGGGGGGGATAATATTACATTTATACCCACTAAAATTTAAAAATCAAAGTAATTCCATTTGTGTCAACCCTTGATGATTTCATCACCTAGAGACCAATCACACAAATGAGATTTGGGTGCATTATCTTCTTAACTTTTGAGAAATTTTCAGGCATTTGTTCATTATTACATGAATTCAGACCACACACAATGTTAGTTCTTCTTAGCATCAACAGAGAAATGCCCAAAGGAATAACTTAAGCATTGTCACTGAGAATTGGACTCAAAAATACTTCACCCAAAATAGATGTTTATTCCAAAAAGTAGAATGCTTTCTGGGTGGCTGGAAGGTTGTGGTTCCCCATAACCTCAAGAAACTTTATTTTAAGAATCATTATAACTTGGTTTAAGAGCATTTTTATTTGATTTAAGGCTGAATACATTTATGGGAAATGTACTTGGTCTATCAATTATGTGGAATGGTTGAATTTCTATGAATGCTAGAGATGACATCAGAGTAATGGCAGCATGAAAGATACTCCTAATCTCTCCCCTTGAAACTTTAACAAATTAAACAACTATAATGCAGCAAAGAAACCACAGCTGGGCTTGCAGGCATCCCTGAAAGATCTGTGCACCAAATGAATGAAAGGTGGGACGAGTTAAAAAGGGAGGCAGAAGAAAAAACACACATGCAGTCATGTCAACAGAGGAGACAAACCCAGAGTGACTGTTTTTTTTTTTTTTCTGCCAGACAATGGGGAGGAGGAAAGCTTGGGCTGCCTGCATTTTATCAAAACAAGATTATAGAAATGGAAGCTCAAAGTGCCTGGGCCTTCTTCTGCCAGGAGGAGCAGAAAGATTGAGAGGCAGAAGGGGAGATACTAAACCAAAGTGGCAGCAGAATGACAGGTCTTGGCCAGTGTTCCCATGGTCTGCCCACAGCCTGCACTCCACTTGGTGCAGAGACAGAGAAAACCAAAGTGCAGCTATCCAGCCTCCCAGATCCCACTTCTGTCACCTAATAGGTATGGAGAGTGACATACCTCATGAAGAACTCTCTGAAGCTGTGTTCTCGCCACTGAAGAACAGAATTGCTCTGCTTCTGGTCCCCTGGTCTGTTGAGACATAAGGAGGTATACTTAGAGGCCTGAGATTGCCATTGCTAACCCATAAAGCTATGAAACTCTTACAACATGTTCTACCTACCAATGTGACTACATTCTGGCCTACATCATTGTGATAGCAACATCTCAGAAGTGAACAGCCCAGTAATTACACAGAGCTAAAATATGTAATACAGTGACAACTACTGGAAGAAAACAGTAACCTCTCAAAACTGAAACTTAATTTTTCCTTTTATTTTCTATTATTTTAATTTCATTCTTACTTTTTTTCTTTTGAATTTCACTTTCTTTAATTCTTGTAGTGTTTATTCTTATTTTTTGTTGTTTTGTTTTTGATATTTTTGTATTTGAGCTTTGATTTCTCTGGGTTTTTTTTACTTCTTGTTATTTATTAAATTTCTTAATTTTTGTTGTATTATTATACTTTTTATTTTACATTTTTATGGCTTCTTTTTTTGTTTGAGTTCTTAAAAATATTATTCTCAAATGCCATCAAAGAAGAAGAAATCAAACATCATGGCTACACAAGAACAAAACAAAGTTCAGAAAAGAAATTAAAACTCTCCAGAAAAAAATATCAATCTCATGAAAACCTAAGAATTAAATGATACAGAATTCAAAATTAAAAATTTGAAAATATTCAGTGAGATGCAAGAACACTCCAATAGACAATTTAATAAGCTCAGAAATCAAAATGAACACCTTATCAAGGAGATTGAAACTTTAAAAACAGATATTAAAAACTCAATACATAAATGGAAAACTGAGCTAGCAGGTTTAGCTAATAGAACAAGCCAGATAAAGGAGAGATTCAGTGACATTGAAAGCAGGCAACTAGAGATGCAAAGAGGAAAGAGACAAATGAATTTAAAAAACTGAGAGAGTTTTAAAAGAATAAGAATAATGGCTATATTAGAAAAAAAAGAGAGGGAAAAGGGAATGGAGAACCAATTCAAATAAATAATTTATGAGAATCACCCATGTTTATAGAAAAAGTTAGAGCCTTAAATCCAAGAAGTAAAGAAACCACCAAGTTACTGCAACCCAAACAGACCTTCTCCAAGGCACATTGTAATAAAATTGTCAAAAATTAATGACAAAGAATCCTCAAGGCAGCTAGAGATAAGAAGTCCATAACAAAAGAGGAAAGCCCATTACATTATTATCAGATTTCTCAACAGAAACTCTACAAACCAGAAGAGAGTGGACCCAAACATTCAAAGTACTGAAAGAGAGGAATTACCAGCCAAGAATACTATATCCAACAAACTTATTTTTCATATATGAAGGAGAAATACAAAGTTTTGCAAGCATACAAAAACTGAGAAAATGTATTGCCAGAAAAGTCCCAATGAAGAAAATACTCAAGGGGGTTATTTCACCAGAGGCAAAGAACAAAACAAATCAAAATTACAAGTAAAAGCTTCAACAAAATCTCAATAAAAACAAGGATGATCTATGACAACAATAACATAAAAGGAGAGAGGATAAAGATTTGCAGTAGCAAAGTGGGATGGAGTGTAGAAGCACTCATTTGACAAGGGATTCTTTACATATGAACATTTTTTTCCTTAACCTAATGGTAAACATCCATGAAAAAAAAACTACTGAAAGACACAGCTTAAAAAAAGAAGAAACAGGGGAAAGAAGTATGAAATACCACCAAATAATAACAACTTACAGAAACAAAAAGAGAAGAAACAAATAAGACACAGAGATACCAGAAAACAAAACATAAAATAGCTATAGGAAATCCTCAAATGTCAATAATTATTCTAAATGTAAATGGACTGAACTCATCAATAAAGAGGCAGAGAGTAGCAGATTGGATCAAAAGCAAAGCCTAACCATATGCTGCCTTCAAGAGACACATTTAAGCTACAAGAACAAAAGTAGACTCAAAGAAAAGGTTGAAAAATGATTCTCAAAGCAAATAATATGCAAAGAAAAGCAGGTATAGCCATACTCATGTCTGACAATGCTGACTTCAAGACAACAAAGATAACCAGGGACAAAGATGGACATTTCATAATGATAAAGGGGGCATTGTATCAATCAAGAAGACATAACACTCCTTAATATATATGCACCAAACTAAAGAGCACTGAAATATATAAGACATCTACTAACTGATCTAAAAATAGAAACAGAAAAAAAACACAATCATACTTGAAAATCTCAACACAACATTGATGATTTTAGATAAATCATCCAAGCAGAAAATCAATAAATACCAGCTATAAACAACACACTAGACCAATTGGACATAACAGACATTTAGAGGACAGTTCACCTGTTAGATTAGCTATTATCAACAAGACAGGTAATAACAAGTGTTGGAGAGGCTATGGAGAAAAAAGAAAAAGGAACTCTCATCCACTGTTGGTGGGAATGTAAAGTAGAACAACCATTATGGAAGAAAGTATGGTGGTTCCTCAAAAAACTAAAAATAGACCCAGCAATCCCTCTACTGGGTATATACCCCCATAACTCAAAAATACTGGTATGTAAAGACACGTGCAACCCCATGTTCATGGCAGCATTGTTCACAGTGGCCAAGACATAAAAACAACCAAAAAGCCCTTCAATAAATGACTGGATAAAGAAGATGTGATACACACACACACACACACACACACACACACACACACACACACACCATGGAATACTACTCAGCCATAAATGATGACATCGGATCATTTACAACAAAATGGATGGATCTTGATAACATTATACAAAGTGAAATAAGTAAATCAGAAAGCACTAATCAGATTCCATACATAGGTGGGACATAAAAAAGAGACTAAGAGACATGGACATGAGTGTGGTGGTTACAGGGGGGGAGGAGTAGGAGGGAGGAAGAAGGGAGAGGGGAGGGGCACAAAGAAAACCAGATAGAAGGTGACGGAGGACAATTTGACTTTGGGTGATGGGTATGCAATATAACTGAATGACATGATAACCTGGGGATGTTTTCTTTGAACATATGTAACCTGATTTATTAATATCACCCCATTAAAATTAATAAAATTTAAAAAATAAAATAAAAATAATAATACATCACGATCAAGTAGGATTCATTCCAGGAGCACAGGGATGATACAACATATGAAAATTGATCAACAAAATACACCACATCAATAAAACAAAGTACAAAAATTATATGATTTTTATCGATAAATGCAGAAAAGCATTTGATAAGATACAACATCCCTTTATGCTTAAAACACTGAATAAAATCGGAATAGAATGAAAACACCTCGGCATAATAAAGGCTATAAATTGCGAGAAAGTATTGCTAATATTATACTAAATACTGAAAAAATGAAGGCTTTTTCTCTAAAAGCAGGACAAGACAAGGCTTCCCACTCTTGCTACTCTTATTCAACATAGTTCTGAAAATTTTATCCAGAGCAATCCGGCAAAAGAAAGAAATAAAAGATGTCTATATCAGAAAAGAAGTAAAGCTATCACTTTTTGCAGTAGACATGATCTGTATACAGAAAACGCCAAAGACTCCACCAAAAAAAAAAAAAAACTATTAGAAAATATAAAACAATAAAATGCAGTCTTAGGATACAAAATCAATATACATAAGTCTATTACTTTTCTATACACCAACAATAAAACTTCAGGAAACAAACTCAAAAGATATTCCTTTTACACTTGCAAAAAATAAAATACCTAGGCATAAACTTAACAAGTGATTTGAGGAACCTATATACTGAAAATCATAAAGCATTATTGAAGGAAATTGAAAAAGACACAATGAAATGGAAAAATATTACATGTTCATGAATTGCAACAGTCAACATAATTAAAATGGCCATAAGAAATAATGACATTGCATATTGTCATTTATGACAACATGGATGGACCTTGAGAACATTACGCTGAATGAAACAAGTTAATCAAGGAAGTCGAAGAACTAAATAATTTCACACATAGATGGGATATATTATAAACCAAGGGTTCATGGACATAGATAAAAGTGAAGTGGTACCAGGGGGAGAAAGTTGTGGAGGAAGGAATGGGGAAAGGAAGTAAAAAGGGACAAATATATAGTGACGGAAAATAATTTGACTGGGTGATGGGTTCTCAACATATATCAACAGTGCAATGCTGTAGAAATGTGTACTGAAACCTATATACTCTTATTGATCAAAGTCACCCCTGTTAAATTTAACTTTGTAAATAATTTTTTTTAATGTTTAAATTGCACTTGAGATAGGTTACATCAAGTTACAGTGACTTTCATCCTAGGTTAGTTTCACTTCTCAAAGTTGTTTTTCAAATGGTCAGAATACAACCTAAACGCTGGTTTACAAAGTATTTTTGCCTTTAAAATTCGTATCTACATTTTTAGTTCATTTAAACACAAGTCATCAAATGTCATTTAAAGAATAATTTTTATATCCAAAAAATCTATGCCAGCATTTTTGAGACATTTTTATAATACAGTTTTAAAAGTTGGAGGTTATCTTTGACAAGATAAGATTAAGTCAAACAGATCAATCAATCCTTAAAATGAGAAAATTTTAAGCAAGCTTCTAGTTGTGAAAAACTGAATTCTTTCCTGCAATTCTACTTTCAATAAGCATATTGTTTTAACCTTTTCTCTCCACTACCAAAGTTGAGATTTAAAGTCATGAATTACTATTCTATTTTATTAAAGTAATTGTTTATTAAATAACATTGTTTTGAATTTCAAAGGTAATACATGGTATGTATAGTAAATTTGAAAATAAAAGTAAGTGCCACATATGAGTAAAATTAGGGTGCTTAACCTTTTCTGAATGACTTATTTCACTTAGAATAATATTCTAAAGCCTCATATAAACAAACAAAACTCATAAACACAGACAACGGTATGGTAGTTAACAAGGGAAATGGAGGAGGAGGTGTGGTAAGGATAAAGATAAGAAGTTAGCCTGACCTGTGGTGGCACAGTGGATAAAGCCGTCGACCTGGGAACACTGAGATCGCCAGTTCAAAACCCTGCACTGGTTCGGTCAAGGCACATATGGGAGTTGATGCTTTCAGCTCCTCCCCCCTTTCTCTCTTTCTCTCTCTCTTTCTCTCACTCTGTGTCTCCTCTCTAAAATGAATAAAATAAAAATAAAAAAAAAGATAAGGAGTTAAATGTATAGTGACAGAGGAGACTTGATTTGAGATACAAACACACAATGCCATGTATTGATAACATGTTATAAAATTACATGCTTGAAACCTATATAATTTTATTAACCAATGTTATCCCAATAAAATTCATTTAAAAATGTTTTAAAATATATGAATAATAATTAACAGGTATAAATAATTTAATGGTTTTTTTTCTAATTAAACATGTGTTTTCATCCAGTTAGCCACACACTCACTTATACACACACAAAAAAAGTAGGTGAAAGTATGCTTGTAGTTTTAAATTTTAACTTTTATATTTTAATAAATATTTTTCAGTACCTTAATTCTGGAGTTTTTCTTATTATAAAACAACAATGTAGTATAGAGACTTAAGTAGCACTTGGTTCTTTGATATTATACATATTCAATCTTTTCCACTAACTCATTTATTACTCAATCAAGTTTATATACTACTTAAAATATCATTCCCCAAAACACTATTAATTATCTTACTTATTCTTCATCTTAATTGAGCTTTCTAGTCTTTCTAAAATTTTGTACATTTTCGCCACCATTTCCTTTATGAAACAACTTCTTTCATTTAGTGTTCATTGCCATTTTTCTTTGATCTGTTCTGACATTTTCTTAGCTTCTTTTGCTAGTTTCTCTCCCACTACTTGCTCTATAAATCTCACCAATTTCAGGGCATATCTTGGTCTTTCTTTTTACAATTTTTCTTCTTTTAATAATCCCTCTTAATCCCATACCTTAGAGCAGTGGTTCTTAACCTTTTTTGAGGTACCGAACCCACCAGTTTCATATGCGCATTCACCGAACCCTTCTTTAGTGATAAATAAAATAGGATTTTTTTTGCCAAATTCAAGACATAGGTATATGCTTTTTTACTGGTGCACAAAATGAGCCGTGCATGAACATTACCTTGCTCAAAGAACAAAACCAACAAAGTGCATGAACTCACAACAAATTGCAGTATTACTTTATTCTGGCCTCCACGGCAGAGGTTTCTCCGAACCCCTGAGACCGACTCATCAAACCCCTAGGGTTCGATAGAACCCAGGTTAAGAACCACTGCCTTAGAGGGATCATTTAAAAAAGAAAACATTTATGTATTATTTGATTAAATACCATGAGCATACTATTTTATAACCAATTTTCTAAGTTAATAATTCATTATAAACATTTCCCTAAATCATTTACTAACTTACAAAAGGTTCATATCTAGATACAGTTTTATTATAAAAGAGTATATAATGTATTCAATCTGCTGTTAATGAACATTAGAACATTTTTAATACTTATCTTAAACAATGATTCTATTAACAACTTTCTATAAACATTTTGTGCATGTTCTGATTATCGCCTTAATTTTTAAATGGAAATTTCTAGATTGATGGGTATGAGAATAATCTGTTTTATTCATTTTCTCAAAATATGCTTCAGAAAAGTTACATAAATACATAAAATTACTCCTTTTGCTTAGCCCTTAGCTATATTAAGCATTAACATTTTACTTAGTTGTTGTCAGGTTTTGTTGTGAGGAGTGGGTAACAGGGAATGAAAAACAGACTATTCTTTCCATGAGGAACAATGGCTGCTCTTATAAACCTTTGTGAACAGACCAACTGGGACCTAATCTCATGATGTCTCCTTTTTCTTTATAGTGATTACATTCCTTATTGAGCTCTGAGGAGTGTTATTAATGTTTTCTTTAAATAAAAGTCATGGTCTTCAGAACTCAGACTCTTACTAGAGATGCCCCTATATAAGAGCCCTATTTATTGCAGTTGATACAGAAAAAGGACTAGGGATAGTGAAGAGTGGGGAGAACACATCAAAGTAACTTCTGTGGCCTTGTTCTTCCAAAATTTCTGGTTTTGTTTTTGTTTTCTAAAGAAACAATTCTTTCTAGAAGCAGTTCCAAACAAGTCCTCAATAATTTGTTATAAAACAAAAAATTGGAAGGGGAAAGCTACCTGCTAGTCCTCTGCAACTTGGCATTTAAAACTGTCCCTAATTCCTAATTTTTCTGTCACTCTTAATGACATAGCACTGTCTTATACACCTAAAACTGAAATTTTTGAGTCATCTTTGAATCTCTACTCTCTCAATTCTATATTCAAAATGCTTCCTACTTGTGTCTTTCTTTTTCATTTCCCTGACCACCACTTTAGGGCAGGAGTTCATTGCCTTTCACATTGACTAAGGGTTTATAAATTATTATTAAGGACATACAAGAACCAAGGTAAAATTAGAAGTGAACCAGACAGGAGCCTGTCAACCAGGACTTTGAGACCCATCTCTGCTTTAACCTGACACAATAGATAGGGTGGTGAGTAGGATTGCCATATTGAGCAAATAAAACTTGACTTCTGTTAAAATAATAAATATAATTTTAGTATAAACATGTGCAAAATGTTGCATGGGACACATTTATACTAAAAATTTTTTATTCTTTACCTCATATTCAACTTAAATAGGCATCCTAGGTTTTATTTGGCAGCCATAATTGTGGGTAAGAATGAGAGGGGTAGATAGTGGAACCTGAGTCAAGGATCCAAGGTTCCTTAACTATCTCTTTTATCAGATCTAACACATGGCTTGTTTTATAAATAAAAGTGATTATTTTCACAGCTGTCTAAATTCTGAGGGTTCAGATCTCATGGAACCAAAACCTCAACGCTTCATGGCATACATGTAAATATTTGACCAGACCCTAAGACTTGCATAAAATCTAAATCACTTTATCTGGTTAGTGTGGAATAAGTAACAATTAGATTTTATTTTAAAACCAGGGTATGTTCATCCTCCAAAAAAAGAGTTTTAATATACAAGTTTTAAAATATTTTATAATATGAGGTTAACCAAGCTTATAGGACAAAACTGCATTTATATAATACATACATATTCATACATAAAGAGATAGAATAAATAAGTCAATTCATATTGTTATGTATTTTATACAAACACAAATATATACATATACACACAGTAAAAAATAGAAGAAAAGACAAAAATGTTAATTCTGGTTACTTTTAGATGATAAGATTATGGCTGAAATTTTTTGTAGATGTTTTGGAATTTTCCAAATTTTCTATACAACCTCAAAATGTAGATTCTTAATATTACTCAGTCTCAATGTGAAATTTTATTTAAATATTCAGCTTAACTTTTCAAAATTTTGCATTTCCCCAAATACTCTCAACCACCTGACATATCTCTCAAAGTCTATTTTTTCCTCCTACACTTCAAAATCCTCTCAAATCTGACTGTATTAGTCCAAAAATTTCCAGTTCAAGTCTAAGATAGCCAATGCAAAGTAGCTTATACTTTTTTAAAAAAAGTAAAGGAAAACACATTGGTTTACATAACTAAAAAGTTCAAGGGTGTTTCTGAATACAAGCATAGCCATATCATCAAGTTGAGTTTTTTATTTTCTAAAGAAAGATTTCAGGTGCCAAAACAATTATTCACTGAGAACCTTGGTATGCTAATAATCCATTATTAAAAGTAACCAATTCAAAACATTTCTTTTTTAAACTTTTAACTCCTTTATAAATTTTATTGTTTTTCAATTGAGCCTGTTATAATAATCATTTATTAGGGATAGAAAAATATATTTCATGCAAATAAAAATTTTTAAAAAATGGCTGGGGTAGCAATACTTATATCTGACAAAATAGACTTTAAAAACAAAGGTTATAATAAGAGACAAAGAAAGACACTACATAATAAAAAAAGGAACAATCCAAAAAGAGAATATAACCCTTGTAGACATTAATGCACCCAAATAAGGGCACTTAAAACATACAGCAAGTTTGGATGGACATAAAGGGAAAGCAATATGATCATTGTTGGGGATTTGAACATCCTACTGACACCAATGAATAGATTTTCTGACAGAAAATCAACAAGGAAACAGCAGCCTTCAATGACATATTAGATCAGATGAACTTAATTGATACATTCATTTCAAATGCACATGAAACATTTTTTAGGATAGACCAAATGTGAGGGCACAAATCCAGTCTCAATAAGTTTAAGATAACTAAAATTGTATCAAGTGTCTTCTCTGACCATAATGGTATGAAACTAGAAATTATACACACGAAAAAACACAATAGTACACAAAGACATGAAGGCTAAATAACATGTTACTAAACAATGAATGAGTTAACAATGAGATCAAAGAAGATCCTTGAAAAAATGAAAATGAGAACAAAAATACCCAAACACACACACAGTGAAAGCAGTCCTAGGAGTCAATGCCTAGCATTATAGGTCTACCTCAGGAAAAAAGAAAAATCTTAAATAAACAATCTTATTTTACATTCAAAGAAACTTGAAAAAGAACAATAAAACAAATCCTAAGGTAAGTAGAAGAAAAGGAAAGAGCAGAGATAAATAAAAGTCTAAAAAATACAAAAGATCAATAAAAACAAAAGTTGGTTCTTTAAAAAGATAAATAAGATAGACAAACCTTTCACCAGACTTACCAAGAAAAAAAGAGAAAGGACTCAAGCAAATCAGAGATGAAATAAAAATAACAACTGACACCAAAGAAATACAAAGTATTGTAAGAAAATATAATGAGCAACTATACACAAACAAATGAGACAATCTGGATGGACAAAATGAATAAATTCCTAGAAACATACAGTCTTCAAAAACTGAATCAGGAAAAATAAAAAAAAATCTGAATAGACCAATTGCAACTAATGAAATTAAAGCAGTAGTCAAACTCCCAACAAACAAAGGTCTTAAATAAATGGCTTCACTGGTGAGTTTTACCAAACATTGACACCTATCCTTCTCAAACTATTCCAAAAAATTTCAAGAGGATGAAAGATCCCTAAGCTCATTTTATGAGGCTAGCATTATCCTAATTCTAAAACCAGATAAAATACCACAAAGAATGAAGATAGGCCCTGGCCAGTTAGATTAGTTGGGTAAGAGTATCATCCTGAAATGACAAGGTTGTGGGTTTGATCTGGTCAGGGCACAATTAGGAAGCAACCAACGAATGCACGACTGACTGGAACAAGTGAATTCTTTTCTTCCCTACCCTTTTTCACACCTTTCTTCTTTCTGTCTCTTTAAAAATCAGTCAATAAACTTAAAATAATTAAGACATGGCTGAATAACTCGGTTGGATGAAGCATCATCCCAGAGCACAAAGGTGCTGGTTCAATTCCCCATTCAGGGCACATACAAGAGTAACTCAATGTTCCTGTCTCTCTCTCTCTCTCTTTCCCTGCCCCTCTCAAAAAAGAAAATGATTATTTTAGGCCAATATCCCTGATGAACATAAATACTAAATATTAACAAAATATTAGCAAATCAAATCCAACAATACATTAAAAAATCATACCATGATCACATAGGATTAATGTTGGGGATACAATGTTGACATAGTCATATCAATAGATGTGGAAAAAGCATTTGATAAAGTCCCGCACGCACTTATGTTAAAAACTCTCAGCAATGTGGAAATAGAGGTAACATACCTCAAACTAATAAAACCCTTATATGTCAAACCCACAGCCAACATCATCTTCTATAGGCAAAAACTACAAGCATTTTCTTTAAGATTGGGAACAAGACAGGAATGTCCACTATTACCACTCCTATTCAACATAGTACTGAAAATCTATCTACAAGTAATTGATGAGATTTTATTGTCTATGCTTTCTTCTAGAATTTTTATAGTTTTTAGTCCAATATGTAAGTCTTTAACTCATTTTGAATTTATTTTTGTGAATGGTGTAAGAAATTGGACCCGTTTAATTTTTTTTTGTATGGTCTGTCCAATTATCCAAGCACTGTATATTGAATAGACAATCTTTACCCTCCTGTATGTTTTTGCCTCCTTTGTCAAATACTAATTGATTGCAATTAAACAAAAAAAAAATAAAAGATATTCAAATTAAAAGGAAGAAGTAAAACTGCCATTTGCAGATGACACGATACTGTATATAGAGAACCCTTAAGACTCCACCAAAAACTACTAGAACTGATAAATTAATTCAGTAAAGTAGCAGAATACAAAGTAAATATTCAAAAAATTAGTTGTTTTTTATACACCAATAATGAACTATCAGAAAGAGAAACAATAAAAAAAACAATCACATTCATATTTACTTAAAATATAATAAAATACCAAGGAAAACTAATTCACCAATAATGTAAAAAATCTGTACTAAGAAAATTATAAAACACTAAAGAAAGAAACTGAAGAAAATACAAATAAGTAGAAGTATATACTGTGTTCATGGATAAAAAAAAGTTGACATCATTAAAATGTCCATACCACCCAAAGCAATATACAGATATAATGCAATTCTTATCAAGATACCAGTGGTGTATTCCAAATTTTTATGGAACCACAAAAGACCTTGAATAGCAACAGCAATCTTGAGAAAGAACAAAGTTGGAGGAATCATGCTCCCTGATATCAAACAAAACTAAATGGCAACAGTAATCAAAACAGCATGGTACTGGCATAAAAATAGACATATAGATCAATGAAACATAATAGAAAGAATAGAAATAAACCCATGTCTTTACACTCAATTAATATTTGACAAAGAAGGCAAAACATACAGTAGGGTAAAAATTGTCTATTCAAAAAATGGTGTTGGAATAACATTGGGAAACAATTTCTTTTTCATTTTTTGTTGCATGAGGTTTTAGAATTTTTTCTATATATTTCTGCATTGCTGATTCCAAATCTGAAATTTGTTTTTTGGTGTATGCTCCAGTTTTTAGGAAATTTTAATTTCTTTTTGTTACAATTAATGGCATGCATTGGTTTTTAAATTGGAGTTAAAGGGCAATGACTCTTGGATTGAACATAAATAAATACAAGGCAATTATGCATTACAAACATCACTTTTACATAAATGTAGTTTTTTAATGTAAAAAATTATTATCTGATAGAAACACCCTCTTATTTTGTTTCAAGATTGAATCATGGCTTCTTAAAGTAGGCATAAATGTAAGAATAGTCCTGACACCTTCTGTTATATATGTGGCTGCTACACACTTCAATGGCAAAGGTGCAATATTTCATCATTTGTGACACATGCATATATCGCCTATTTTCAAGTTCCCCTTGGCAATCAAGACAAGAATTGGGCTCTTCATATTGTGTGTCATAATTGTGAGGAAATACTTCGTGACTGGACAAAAGGAAAACACAAAGGAATGCCTTTTGGTATTCCCATTGTTTGGCATGAACCTAAGGACCACAGCAGTGACTGTTATTTCTGTCTGATCCATACAAAGGGCATCAGCAAGAAATAACAGCATATGATCACATATCCTAATTTTCCTTCAACAATACAACCTATCCCACACTCTGAGACATTCCTGGTTCCAGTTTTCAATGGTTTTATTTCTTCTAAGGATGAAGAAAGTAAACATGGTGATCAAGTGTATTTTGATAAGATGCATGAGGAAATTGTTGTAGAATCTAAAGGGCCTTCTTCTGATGCCAAGCAGTCATTAACCCCTCAGCAGTTTAGCCAACCCAAATTGTATGACTTAGTAAGAGATTTGGGACTATCAAAAAAAGCAGCTGAGTTATTAGCCTCCAGGCTTCAAAAAAAAAATGTACTTCACCTGTCCGCTAAAGTATTCCTTTTCAGAAACCATGAAAAAAAATTTTGTAGACTTTTTTTCCAAAGACAAACACTTTGTTGACTGTCATGATATCAGTAGTCTTCTCAGCCAGCGAGGTGTTACCACTTACAGTCCAACAGAATGGCAGCTATTTCTTGACAGCTCTAAATGGAGTCTGAAATGTGTTCTCCTACACAACAGTAATGTTTATGCAGTGGTTCTAGTTGTTTATTCAACTCATTTGTGAGAAGATTATGCTGACATAAAAATTGTCCTTGACTTTCTGAAGTATGAGAAGCATAACTGGATCATTTGTGTGGATCTTAAAATGGTAAATTTCCTGCCAAGACAACAGAGAGGTTTCACAAAGTGGCTTTGCTTTCTGTGTTTGTGGGACAGGCGAGCTCAGGAGAAACACTGGACACAGAAGGAGTGGCCAAAATGTGAAACTCTGGAAGTAGCGATGCAAAATATTGTGAATGAACCTGTAGTTAATTGAGACAGGATCATTTTCCCCCCACTTCACATCAACCTTGGTTTAATGAAGCAGTTTGTCTAAGCTTCTTTTTCTGCCTTGTCTTTCGAGAAGATAAAAGCAGGTGTATTCAATGAACCTCAAATTTGAACCCTCATATGTGACAAAGAATTTGCCAGGAAGATGAATAAGGGGGAGAAAGCAGCATGGCAGTCTTCTATGGCAGTTACAAAGAACTTTCTTGGCAACAATAAAGCAGAAAACTATGAACTTCTGGTTCAAAGGATGCTGTTGGCTTTCTGCGACATTGGATGTAACATGAGCATTAAGATTCACTTCCTGAACAGTCACCTTGATAAGTTTCCCGAAAATCTTGGAGCTGTTAGTTATGAGCAGACTAGTGCTGGAGCATCAAACAAAATGGTCCCAACAAGTACACAAACGCAAGTGCTACAGACGCAAATATTTGCCTGAATAGAATTTAAATAAGTTTTGCGCAAATTGTATGATTAAAGTGTTTTAATATATTCTATTTTGAAATTGTAGACAAATTCTGATGCAGTGATATATTTTAGTATATTAGTGTATTTATTGCATTATATAAATTATTATATTTTCACAAAGATGATGCCCAAGAAGACATTCTACTTCATTATGTCAAACTAAATGTTGAAAATTTTACAATAAGATGAAAACCTAAAATCTTGAATTTGAAAAGAACTGTAGCTTACAGAGAAAAACTAATGTCAGATTTGAGATCAGCACACTCGAATTAGGTAAGAACAAGTGTTTTTGTGGATGCAACAAAAATTTTGTTCCTCAGTGTAATTGGACAGAGCATGAAAAAACACTGAAACTAGACAAATTTCTTACACCATTCACAAGAATAAATTCAAAATGAATTAAAGACTTAAATATTAGACTAAAAAGTATAAAAAGCCTTGAAGAAAATAAGCAATAAAATCTCAGCCATTACTTGTAGCAATATTTATCTGATATAGCTCCTCAGGTCAGGGAAACAAAAAAATATATAAACAAATGGGGCTTTTACACAGGAAAGGAAAACATGAATAAAATGAAAAGACAAGACTACTGCTGAATGGGAGAACATATTTGTCAATGACATATCAGGTAAAGGCTTAATACCATTCATCAGGAACTTATAAAACTCAATACCAAAACAAACAAATGAATAAAAAATATAATTATATAATTAAAAAATGGGCAAAGGACCTAAATATACACTTATCCAAAGAGGGCATACAGATGGTCAACAGACACATGAAAAAATGTTCAATGCCATTAATCATCAGAGAAATGCAAACTAATATCACAATAAAACACCACCTCACACTTGTCAGAATAGCTATCATCGATAAATCAACAAACAAGTGTTGGTAAGAATCTGGAGAAAGGGAACCCTTGTGCACTATTGGTGGGAATGCAGATTCGTGCAGCCACTGGGGAGAGTAGTATAGATTTACCTCAAGAAATGAAAAATGGAACTGCCTTTGATCCAGCAATTCCTCTTCTGGAAATATAGCCAAGAAAAAAACTGAAACATTAATTCAAAAGAATATATGCAACCCCAAGTTCACTGAGGTGTTATTTACAAATAGCTAAGATAAGGAAAAAGCCCAAGTACCCATCAGTAGATGAGTGGTTAAAAAAGCTGTGGTAATTTACACAATTACTTCTATTTGGCCATAAAAAAGAAAGAAATCTTACCTTTTGCAACAGTATGAATGGACCCAGAGATTATTATGCTAAGTGAAATAAGTTAGTCAGAGAAAGACAAGTACCATATGATTTTACTTATATGCGGAATCTAATGAACAAAATAAATTAGCGAACAAAATAGAAACAGACTCAATCTGCTGTCAGAGAAGAGGGAGGTTAAAGGTTGGGTGAAAAAGGTGAAGGAATTAAGCAAAGAAAAAAAACTCATAGACAAAGACAAAGTAAAGAATCTTATATTGTTTCCATTCTCTCTTTACCTTCTATATTGTCTCATGGTTTTACCAGTTTTTTTATTCTCTTTCTCATAGATATCCCCAATTCTTTCTGATTTTTCTCATTTTTTTCCACCATGTTTATTCTTCCGGCTGACAAAACAGCCCCCCAGGGACATTTTAGGCAGCCTAAAACTTGCAAACTTTTATAATCAGAAATATTAACACTATAATTTTTAGAGAACACCACACCTTTTAGAAAAAAAAAATATCTTTAAAAATCTCCCCAAAGTAGAAATTTAACTGGAAAAAAAAAAAACAGAAGAAAGCTACAGCAAAAACTGTAGTAGTGTTTCTTTGTTTCATTTACTAACAGAGGACTTTCTTAAATAACTAGGTTTCATTGACTTACACAAGTACAGGGGGTCCTTGGGTTACGACAGTCTCAATATAGGATATTTCAACTTGAGACACTCACTCCCATATAAACTAAAAAAAAATTGAAACAGTATTTTGGCTTTCACTGTTAAGTGTTGTACTCATGAACTATGTGGGTGTACTAGTTTGGCTGCACGCAGCAGAAGACTATGCACTAACACAGCATGAGTGAAGGAGTTGGCTTAGTTGTGTTTTTATGTTCTAGACATGATTTTACAACTGTGTTAGGATAGGTAAGTGACTTAGACTTGGATGTGTTTTGACTTACACCAAAATTCAGGTTAAATCACTGTTGTAGGAATGGAACTGTGTCATAACCTGAGGACCCCTGTATTAGGTAATGTTAGTCTTATTTAACATAAAGTCACTATATTCTCTGAGCTACTGCAGTATATTATCTCTCTCTTCTCAGTAAACTATAAAAAGTCTAAACAGAAGTCAGACACCATGTGTTTTACTCATCTTTGTATTCTCCCCAAGACTTAGCACAAGACCATGCATATATTAGCATGCACTTAATCTCCTGTAAAAAATAAAATAAAATAAAAAAATAAAGGAAATAAGTTATGTTTTTACCAAATTCAAAAATTACGTGGAAGCAAGTGGTCCAAGAGGACCACTCATTTTGATTACTGGACTAAAGAAGGATTTAAAGAGGCTCTAGAATGTTGTAGAATGATTTTTAAAAAATCCAATGAGACAAGATATAATAAAATAGTGTCATCTTTAGGGAATATAGATAAAGTACAAAGTAGTATATCCAGAAATCAAAATTAGAATCAGGGGCTCCTTTGTGGTAGGCTGTTGGATTAAGTGGGTAGAATCCCCCACTCCCTTATTTTTTCAATTCTTCAAGGCTTTTTAAATTAATCTTTTATCTTTTTAAAGCAAGAAAATGGAACTGCATGTGTAGGAATTCTTCATTGTTTTTTTTCCTTGACCATTCATTAGTGCTATTAAGAAACAAAACTCATGAGGATGGCAAGATGGTGATAGAGTAGGTGGACGTACCAACTTCCAACTCCTAGAACCAAAGTGAATTGTAACTTAATTTTAAGAACCATCATCTGGATAAACCAACTTTGAACTAAACTAAGTGGACTCTTCAACCAAGGAACACTGAAGAAGCCATACTGAGACTGGTAGGAAAAGCAAAAATGTGGAAAGGGCTGCCCTGCTCCCCAGAGCAAACAGCAGCCCAGAGAGACTCGTGTGGCGGAAAGAGAGGCTAGCAGAGAGGGAGGGACCTGGGTCCCAGGAACAAAGCCCCAGCCTGCAGCCCCAGAGCCTAGAAGAGGCGTATGAACACTATTGAGCTGTGAAACAAGTTAGGATACTCTTTGTGAGAAAGAGACAGTTTTCTCAGACCCAGGATTCTTCTTAAAGGAACAGCACAGAAAACCTCTCTCAAAACCACTCACCTGGGACTCTGGGAGACAGGGACAAAGGAGAGGACTACAGCAGCGGGAAGAGAGTGTGGACTGGAAGGCACAGGAAGAAACACTCTGAGGGACAGCCACCCTAAACCCTGGGCTGAGTCACTCCCGAAATCTGAAGTGAATATTTCCCCTGGAATTAGGAATACCAGTAAAGGGAGGCAGGACACCAGCCAAACAAGCTCTCCCGCAGCACTTAGAGCACTGCCACTTAAAAGAGGGAGTGTTCAGGACTACAGTATGGAGTGTTAGGGTCTGAGCTGAAGCACCCCCACCCACACTGCTGAGGCCTTGCTGGAGGGACGGTGGCGGCAGGATGGAAACACGGTTCTGTCCAAAGGGGCAGAAGCCCAGCCGGCCGGCCTGAGCTTGCTCTAGCCCAGCAGGGGCAGAGGGGATGCACAAAAGTGGTCTGGCAGCTTTGGGTCCCCCTGAAGAACCACCTGAGGGGGGAAAAGTGGGAGCCCAGGAATGGACAGAGATCTGCTGGTGAGAGTGGCCTGTAAGCGCACAGAATGACCTGGCCTCTGAGGTTTGTGACCTGGCGCAAGTCGGCCCTGACCGCAAGGACGGGGCAAAAGCTCAAAACAGGCAGAGGCTCACAGCTGAGTGTGCGCCAGCAGACCGGCTGGGCACAAGGAGCCAAGGCTTATGGCCCTGCGTGAGCTGGCTCTGACCACGGGGGCTAGGCAGAAGCTCAGAACAGATGGGGACCACAGCTGAGCAAAGGTGCTCACCCCGGCCATTGGTGCCAAGGCTTGTGGCTTGAGTGCAGTGCGCAACCCCACCTGTAGGGGCAAGGCAAAGGCCCAGACAGGCTGAGGCTTGTAGAATGAGGCACAAAAACATAGCCCCTCCCACAGAGGAGAGGCAGAAACTGAATGAACAGCCACAGTGGACCAGCGCCGGCAACACCCAACCACCCTAGCCAGTGGCAGAGGGGGAGGCGGGACTTCAGACAGACCACACCTAAGGAACATAGAGGCAACACCCATTGGACACCAGTGGCCAAACCCTTCTTATACACAGACAAAATGGGAAGGCAGAGAAATGCAATCCAAATGAATCAAGAGAAATCCCCAGAGAAGGACCTGAATGAACCAGATATAACCAAATTACCTGATGCAGAGTTTAAAATAATGATAGTTAGGATGTTCAAAGAGCTCAAGAAACAATGGATAGTCATTACGAACACCTAAATAAAGAGATAACAAGTATAAAAAAAGGAAATTGAAATAATAAAAAAGAATCAGTCAGAAATGACAAATACAATTTCAGAATTTAAGAACACAATGGAAGGAATTAAAAGCATTATGGATGAAGCTGAGGATTGAATCAGGAAGTTAGAGGACAAAATGAACGAAGGCACAGAAGCAGAACAGAATAAAGAAAATAGACTCAAAAAGACTGAGGAAACTCTAAGGAAGCTCTGTGACAATATGAAGAGAAATAACATCTGCATCATAGGGGTTCCTGAAGATGAAGAGAAAGAACAAAGGATAGAAACTTTGTTCAACCAAATCATAGCTGAAAACTTCCCTAAATTAAGGTTGGAAAACGACTCACATGTTCAAGAAGCACAGAGAACTCCATTAAAGAGAAGCCCAAAGAAATCTATACCATGACACATCATAATTAAAATACGAAGGCTAAGTAATAAAGAGAAAATATTAAAAGCTGCTAGAGAAAAACAGTCTATCAGCTACAAAGGAGCCCGCATAAGGATGACATCCAACTTCTCAACAGAAACACTTGAGGCCAGAAGGGAATGGCAAGACATATTTAAAGAAATGCAGAACATGAGTCTACAACCAAGACTACTCTATCAAGCAAGACTATCATTTAAAATCAAAGGCGAAATAAAAAGCTTCCCAGACAACAACAACAATAAAAATCTCAAGGAATTCATTAAAACCAGACCAATCCTGCAAGAGATGCTAAAGGTCCTGTTGTGAACAGATCAAATGTGGAAAAGAATATAGCAAAAGAGAAATAAAGCTTTAAAGAATAAAATGGCAACAAACAACTATATATCAATAATAACCTTAAATGTAAATGGATTAAATGACCCAATCAAAAGACATAGGGTAGCTGCATGGATAAGAACATAGGACCCATACATATGCTGTCTACAAAAGATGCACATAGACTGAAGGTAAAAGGATGGAGAAAAATATTTCATGGAAATGGAAATGAAAATAAAGCCGGGGTAGCAATACTTATATCTGACAAAGTTGACTTTAAAACAAAGGCTGTAGTAAGAGATAAAGAAGGACACTGCATAATGATAAAGGGAACAATTCAAGAGGAAGATATAACCGTTATAAATATTTACGTACCAAACAGAAAAGCACTGAAATACATAAAGCAGACTTTGATGGATATAAAGGGCGAGATCAACAGCAGTACTATAATAGTAGGGAATTTCAATACCCCACTAATTCACTGGATAGATCCTCAAAAAAAAAAATTAACAAAGAAACAGCAGACTCAAAAAATACACTAGATCAACTCGATTTAATAGATATCTTCAGAACCTTTCACCCTAAAGCAGCAGAATATACATTCATTTAAAGTGCTCATAGTACATTCTCTAGAATAGACCACATGTTAGGACACCAAAACAGTGGTCTCAACAAATTTAATAAGATTGAAATAATATCAAGCATTTTCTCTGATCACAATGGCATGAAACTAAATATTAACCACAAAAGAAAAACTGAAAAATACTTAAACACTTGGAAACTAAATACCATGTTATTAAATAACAAAAGGATTAACAATGAGGTCAAAGAAGAAATAAAAAAGTTCCTAGAAATGAATGATAATGAGCATACATCAACTCAAAATTTATGGGACACAGCAAAAGCAGTACTGAGAGGGAAGCTCATACAACCACTGGCATATGAGAAGAAGCTAGAAAAAGCTCAAATAAGCAACTTGACCCAGCATAAAAAAAAAATTAGAAATACAATAGCAAGTAAAGCCCCAGGGTAATAGAAGGAAGGAAATAATAAAGATTAGAGTGGAAATAAATGACATAGAAACTAAAAAATTAATACAGATGATCAATGAAATCAGGAGCTGGTTCTTTGAAAGGGTAAACAAGATCAATGAACCTTTAACTAGACTCAAAAGAAAAAAGAGAAAGGACTCAAATAAATAAAATTAGAAAGGACAGTAGAGAAATAACAACTGACACAACAGAAACACAAAATATTGTAAGAAAATATGAAGAATTGTATGCCAAAGAAACTAGACAACCTGTATGAAACAGACAAATTTCTTGAAACATACAATCTTCCAAAAATCAATCTGGAAGAATCAGAAACCCTAAACAGACTGATTACAACAAAGGAGATTAAAAAGTTACAAAAAACTTCCAACAAAGAAAAGTCCTGGGCCTGATGGCTTCACAAGTGAATTCTACAAAAAATTCAAAGAACTAACTCCTATCCTTCTCAAAATATTTCAGAAAATTCAAGAGGAAGGAACATTTCGAAATTCCTTTTATGAGGCGAGCATAATTCTGATTCTGAAACCAGGCAAAGACAACACAAAGAAAGAAAGTAATAGACCAATATTCCTGATGAATTTAGATGCTAAAATACTCAACAAAATATCAGCCAACCGGATACAGCAATATATGAAAAAAATCATATACCATGATCAAGTGGGATTTATTCTGGAGAGGCAAAAGTGGGAATTCAGGAAACATACCTTAACATGATAAAGGTAATCTAGGACAAACCCATAGCCAACATCATACTCAATGGGCAAAAATTAAAAGCAATCCCCTTAAGATCAGGAACCAGGAAGGGGTGCCCCTTTCACCACTCTTATTCAACATAGTTCTGGAAGTCCTAGCCACAGCAATCAGACAAAAAGAAGAAATAAAAGGCATCCAAATTAGAAAAGAAGAGTAAAACTATCATTATTTGCAGATGATATGATACCGTATATAGAAAACCCTAAAGTCTCAGTCAAAAAACTACTGAACCTGATAAATGAATTCAGCAAAATGGCAGGATATAAAATTGATACTCAGAAATCAGAGGCATTTGTATACATCAACAATAAACTGCCAGAAACACAAATTAAGAAAACAATACCCTTCACTATTGCAACGAAAAAAAATAAAGTACCTAGGGGTAAATTTAACCAAAGAGATTAAAGACTTGTACTTGGAAAACTATAAAACATAGATAAAAGAAATCAAGCAAGATACAAACAAGTGGAAGCATATAGCGTGCTCATGGTTAGGAAGAATACACATCATTAAAATGTCTATATTACACAAAGCAATTTATAAATTCAATGCAATACCAATTAAAATACCAATGACATACTTCAAAGATATAGAACACATATTCCAAAAATTTAAATGGAACCAAAAAAGAACATGAATAGCCTCAGCAATCTTAAAAAGGAAAAATAAAGCAGGAGGTATCACTTTTCCAGATATCAAGGTATACTACAAGGCCATTGTACTCAAGACAGCCTGATACTGCCATAAGAACAGGCTCATAGAACAATGGAACAGAACAGAGAACCCAGAAATAAACCCACACCTTTATGAACAACTGATATTTGACAAAGGAGGAAAGAGCATACAATGGAGTAAAGACAGCCTCTTTAACAAATGGTGTTGGAAAAATTGGACATCTACCTGCAAAAGAATGAAACTAGACCATCAACTTACACCATGCACAAAAACAAACTCAAAATGGATAAAGGACTTAAATGTAAGCTGTGAAACCATAAGCATCTTAGAAGAAAACATAGGAAGTAAGCCCTCCGACATCTCTCGCAGCAATATATTTGCCGATTTATCTCCACGGGCAAGTGAAATAAAAGCGAGAATAAACAATGGGACTATATCAAACTAAAAAGCTTTTGCACAGCTAAAGACAATAAGAACAGAATAAAAAGACAAACTACACAATAGAAGAACATATTCGAAAATATGTCTGATAAGGGGTTAATAACTAAAATTTACAAAGAACGTGTAAAACTCAACACCAGCAAGACAAAAAATCCAATCAAAATATGGGCAAAAGAAATGAATAGACACTTCTCCAAAGAGAATATACAGATGGCCAATAGGCATATGAAAAAATGTTCAACATCACTAATCATTAGAAAAATGCAAATTAAAACAACGAGATATCACCTCAGACCCGTCAGAAGTGCGCTCATCAGCAAAACAACACAGAATAAGTGCTGGTGAGGATGTGGAGAAAAGGGAATCCTCCTGCATTGCTGGTGGGAATGCAGACTGGTGCAGCCACTGTGGAAAACAGCATGGAGATTTCTCAAAAAATTAAAAATTGAACTGCCTTTTGACCTAGCTATTCCACTTTTAGGAATATACCCTAAGAACACCATAGCACTGTTCGAAAATAAGAATGCACCCCCATGTTTGTGGTAGCATTGTTCACAATAGCGAAGATCTGGAAACAGCCCAAGGGTCCGTCAGAAGACGAGTGGATTAAAAAGCTTTGGAACATATATACTATGGAATACTACTCAGCCATAAGAAATGATGACATCGGAGCATTTACAGCAACATGGATGAAGCTTGATAACATTATACTGAGTGAAATAAGTAAATCAGAAAGAACTAAGAATAATTGATTCCATACATAGACGGGACATAAAAATGAGACTCAGAGAAATGGACAAGAGTGTGCTGGCTATGGGGGGGGGTAAGGGGGAGGAGAAGGACGGGGTAGAGGGAGGGGAAGGGCAGAAATAAAACCAGATAGAAAGTGACAGAAGACAATTTGACTTTGGGTGATGGGTATGCATTATAATCAAATGTCAAATTACCTGCAGAGATTTTCTCTGAACATATGTACCCTGATTTATCAATGTCACCCCATTAAAATTAAAAATTAATAAAATCAATAAATTAAAAAAAAGAAAAAAATTAGAATCAATTTTGAAAACTTTTAGTCACTACAACACAAAATATTCTAATAAAGTTTTGTAAATCGATCAAAACAACTTAGTCTATATTGTTAGCATCTTGTTAATGCAAGAGCATTCCCTCAAACTATTCCCGCCCCTACTTCGCACCCTGTAACTACTGAACTCAACCTAAAGTTGAGAATGACTCAGGCTTAGGTGCAAAATTATATTCTACTATAGTTCAGTTTTTCCTTTGAAAATAGAAGGAGGTTATTTTAATGATATATTTGCATAGCATATCATAGATCACAAAGTTGTTTTACATGTCATTTTATTTTATCTTTGCAGTAATCGTTAGAAGTATTCAATGGAGACATTATTATCCTCATTTTTATGACAAGTTTAAAATTCAGAGAGAATGGTATTTGCCCAAGGGCTTAAGTGACAGAGTCAAGGTTAAACCAAAAGTGTCAATAAAGTTAATATTAGATTTCTAAGATGGGTGTTTCTTAATAACCAGGGAATGAAAATATAAGCTCTCTTGTGGAAATACAGGTGGAATTCATTGACAGAACATAGAGAAAGGCTGTCCATGGAAATATTATACTTTACCTAGCTCAGAAAATAACCTTGAGTAAATTCTTTATCTGTTAAATGCCCCTTCTTGCTTTATTTTTCTGTCTCTAAAATTTAACTACTATATAACTAATAAAAGCTTGTAGTTATATACTAGATATTAACCAATAAAAGAGATAATGAAAAAAATGAATAACCCAAAATGTGTTTACTTGAATATTTGTATTTTTCAGAGTTCTTCATTGTATATATTTTGTATGTATATGATATTATACATGTATGTATAATATAACATATATACATGTATAATAAATTATATATACATACTACACATGTATACATAATATATTATATATTATACATACTTGCAGAAATCCAGTCCTATAAATAACCCCATTAAACTAAAAGGATATTTTTCTACAGTAATGGTGATCAGTCATCACATAAATAGCCACAGTTGAATTTTAGAGAATTTTGGTATGTAATTTGAGGGTATGGTTTGGCTCATATTAATGGATACCTTCTGAAAGTGTGACCAGACCATAGGAACTGAGAAACACATTTATCAAAAGTAAAATGTTCAATGACTCCTTTTACTATGTACTGAATACACTGTGTACGTATCATGATTATGAGGTTATGACTGGATATTTAGTCTCCTGGTTTTGAAGATAAATGAAGATCTTCATTTATATGTCAGATGACATTTTTCGGGTGGTGTGTGAGATTCCCAAGAAAGGTCAATTGAGAATATACAGAAACTGAAGTAAATACCAAATGATTAGTGATAAAAAATTCCACACATTTTTGCAGAAAGTTATTTTTATAAAAACTGAAAGGAAATTACAAAATTGTTAAGTAGCAGACTAGAGAGGTGTGTATCATAACTGAATAAATCTTTACTTATAACTTACTATAGTGTTTTCCCTATGATTCAAAGTATCAAATCCAGCCAGGTTAAATAGGGTTGACTCACTTCTTGCCTTTAATGTTAGGCACCATGTGTAAAGGAATTGCTTGTGCAACATCAACATAAACTTCATCATAACTCACTGTGTCTTTGGTCTCTATCATTTAGCATGGCTTGAAGTTTATATTTGTGCCTGACCTGTGGTGCTGCAGTGGATAAAGCGTCGACCTAGAATGCTGAGGTCACTGGGTTGGAAACCCTGGGCTTGCCTGGTCAAGGCACAAATGGGAATTGATGCTTCCTGCTCCTCCTCCCTTCTCTCTCTCTCTCACCTTCTCCTCTTTAAAATAAATAAAATATTTTTTAAATTTTTTAAAAAAGGAATTTTGTATTTGATAATTTTTTTTAAATCTTATATTCCCTTTCCTCTCCAGGTCTTATGAGGATAGGAACCATGTTTCTAATTTGCATACCATTGCATCCTTTAGAATCTAGCAAAGATGTTAAATGGGTAGATGAACAGAGGGACAGAAAGTGAGACTTAAGATAGGTCTCCCATAAATCAAATGCAATACAGGTATTGATTGACATACGACCTATGCAACTTACGACCATTCAACTTTACACCCACAATCGCTAGCCACGACTGCTCCGCGTCTGGAGCAGTTTTTGTATGCACCTGTATTTTGTAATTTTGTATGTTTTGCAAATATTAAGCCAGTTGTACTGGTAATGCAGTGTTTTACTTAAACCTGACAAATGTAAAAATAAGAAACAAAATAGCGTAGAGATGATACAAATGGCATAAAATGGACAAAGAAAATTATGATATATAACAATAATGAAAGAAAATTATGATAAAATGACTTAAAGATTTTTATAACATCATTTCACAGTACTATACATATAGCCTACTCAACTTACAACCAAATCGTGTTATGACCGGTCTGTTGGAACCAATCGTGGTTGTAAGTTGAGCACTAGCTGTAATGGCATATCTAAAATATCCCACTTATAGTTGGAAGATGTGGTGACCAGTCCCACGGGGGGGGGGGGGGGGGGGGTGCGAATATGCTTGCAATACTGTAGCACTCCTTGCCAAAATTTTCTAACCTTGTTTTCTTTGCTACATTTTTAAAATATTTTATACTCACAAATAATACCTATTCTTGAATATCTATAATTGTGTAAAAGGTGAGGTTGAGGACACTGGAAACTACAGCAATGCTCATGAAAGAGTAATTTGGGATCTCATAGGAATAAAAAAAAAAATGAATGGGTCAACAGAATCCTGTGGCTAGAGGAAGACCAGGGTGGAGTTTTATAAAAGAACTGAAGCAGTGTAGGAATAAAAAGCTCAGTATAAACTGTACCCAAAACTAAAAGAAGTAGCCTCTGGTCTACACCCCTCTCTCATAAAGTATGTGGTACACTAAAGGAAAAATTCTAGCTGTTGTAGGCCTAAGTCCAAAAAACAACTGCAGGAAAGCATGTTGCATTCTTTTTAGAAAGAGAAAGGCTGTCACCTTCACCTATGTTGTTCCTTCACAAATTTGTAAACTTTAGTTTTGTAGACAGTAAGTCCTCCTATGGTAGTCAGTTTTACTTGTTCTCAATTCACAAACAGTAGATTTATAAATAACAAACTCATACACTAGGTACACAATGATAGTTCTCCATGCTCATATTCACACCTTTTCCAACCCTGTACTTTTCTTTTCCTCCCTTAAGTTTTCCCACTTAGATGAAGCTCCAGTGTGTCAGAATGGCAGGGGACTCAGAGAGCTGGATTTGCGTATGCCTCGGCCAACATTCTTATGCCGAGCTTCACAGTTTGTTTTCATTACTGTCATATTATATTTTTAAATTTCCTTCTATTTTTTGAATTTTCCATTTCTTCAGTAACACACATATTGTATTTAATGGGAAAAAAAGAAAAATAAAACTGTAATAAATAATAATAATAATAATAATGTCTCTGTTTAATGGGAAAATTAACTGACCAGGCCTTTATTAGTCATCCCCTTGCTAGGGCTTCCACTGCAAATGCTCTTCGAAAGTTCTCTTTGTCTTATATGACATGGCCAATATTTCACCCCGTCACTTTTTCTCATCTACCTTAATGATGGTCAACCTTCCTCATGAATTCAGTTCTTGCTCCAGAATTAACATTTGAACATCTTTCCTATTGTTGAACTCCCTACCCAGCCCCTTAAAAGGACTCATATCTTGTTTTTATTTTGTTCTTGTCTGCAGTCATCAGCTAGTCTAATCCTAATCATCCCAAACTTCAGGAACACCTGTATGAGTCCCAACCTGGGGTCCTTTACTTCCCCAACAGGGACATCCTGTGCAGGATCTTGGATGGGTCCTGACATTAAGAGAATTTCTGTGAGTGTAAGGACTGAAATTTTAAATCAGCATACTAATAAAGAGAACAAAGAAATTAAAAGTCAATTTTTAAGGTTGTCCCTGAGTTAAACCTTAAAACATGCTCAGAAGACTTTTGAAATTACAATGTTTTACACTGATATTTTAAAACTTCAAATTTTGTGTAGATCAAAGAAAGCAATCTGAATTGATTATCTTATATTCATAGATGTGTTCTAATGACAAGAAATCCTCTTATGGCCTAATGTGCTACAAAGATTCAATCAGGCATGGAGTTCAGAAATGAAGTCAGATAAATGAGAAGTCTACTTAAGGTTCCCACACTGTTTCTTCATCTGGATAATCTTTTTGCAGGTGATATGCATACTCACTAATATCTGCCTGTCAAGGACCAATATCAAAACTTTTCTTGACATTCATTCAGTTTATTTACTGAAACTCAAAATATAAATAGATTGCCCAGAATCAGTAGGGCACAAATCCACTAACCACCATTGGTATATTAAAGGAGATATATTGGAAAGCCCCCAAACAGCTAGAAATCAGTCCAAAGTCCAGTTAAGTCAGATTTCATTAGAAGTTGGATATTCCTAGTGCATCATGACACGGGTTCCCTGTGGAGAAAATAAGCTTAGATTCCTGAGCTATAGAAATAAGGGATAATGGGGGTGGGGGGGCAGGGAGAAAACCAGAACATTGAACCTAGCTAAGGCCACTACAGGAGGGAGAGTGAAAACATATAACCTTCAATGCTGTGCCTTCCTCTTAGATGGGAGGACGATGCACTGGGCTTGAGAGCATCATGAGCAACCTGAAGGGAAAGAAGTTTGATGACTGCATTTCACAGTTTATGAAACATGCACAATTACTAGAACCAAGTCATGAATGTTGATGTTTAATGGGATCTAGCCTTCAGCTGATCTTTGAGAGCTAATGTGATTTTCTCACTGACACAGAATGTAAATGACAGGTCTGAGATGAGAATTTCTGACTCCTACTTTAGAAGTCTTTCGAGCTAAACATGGTCTGATGAGACAGCCTTCTGTCAGGAAATACTAATTTGATATGCTTTGATCTTGTAGTATTACTCAACAGACACTAAGGAGGCACAATCTCTCTCAGTTCCAAACTCAGCATCCTTCAATGTAAGTTAATAAGAAAACAAAATCAAAAAGAGCCTGTGGGATTTATAATGGGGTGGGGGAATAAAGATCTAGAAGGTAAGAGTATAAAAACTGTGATAAATATTTTTTAAAAGGCACTGTGTGATTTGACTAGATTTAACCTTTTTCATTTTTCCCTTAACCACCTAGAACTTTTCTGAAAATTTTATAAATACATTACCCTTGAACAATTTACAGGTTGCATGGATGCGTTAGTCATAATCAGACTTAGGTACAGAATATTAAAGGGCAACAAAATATTTATTGTTTAATTTAACTTTTAGACACTGAAAATTTAAAAAGCCAGGCTGAATACCACCATTGTTTAATAAGAAAATTTTACAGGTGAAACTATATTAATAGAAAAGAGATCATGATATCATTAATTGCTTTAGCTCCTCCATGGCTTGTGAATTATTTTAAAAATAAAACATTTGGATGTCATGTTAGATCACTGCTAATAATCTTAAATTAGTGTTATTAATTTGAATAATTTTGTTATTTATATCTATAAAAATATAAAACAAAAGCATAGACTCGCTATGAAAAGATAGCTAGAATAATGTCAAACTTCTGTAGATGTTTTCTTACCCTATTCCCATTTTAAGTTATATACCAGTGGTTTGTGATCAGAGTTGGAGTATAAAATCAGATGTTTAGTGTTAATTGCCTGATGCTAGCTTACAACCCAATATTTTTTTTAACCTATAAGGGCCAAATTTTTGAAATGATAGTTGAACGAGAAACAGGGTATGCAGGGAGAGTCTTGGAGAATGCCAAGTATGGCAAGGAGGGAGACCCAAAGGGACATAGAATTTCATAACAAGATTCTTAACAAAGGTTCTCCAGATCATAACAATACTTCCAATCATCACAATACTTTCAGAACTTACATCACCTCCTGAGACACTTGCCAACAATTCAAAGTAGAGATAACATTATCATAATATCATTTTATCTAAGGGCCACCCTCAAATCTCTTGAAAACTGAAAATTTTAACTTAGTTATTCCTCATCTATCACAGAAAAGAAATGAATTCACAGTAAGACAAACAAAAATTGTCATTTGCAAACGTGTGAAATTAAAAAAACTAAGTATGTGCACTTGTGTTGACTCCTATTGATCTGTAGGAATGGAGGACAGGTCTCTAGGAAAATTCTGAGTGACATGAGGGGCAGAAACACTTTGTACTATAATTCTCAAGTGGCAAGAGCTAAAATGACCTTTTTTAATACAAAATTATTTTCTGCAAGTTTGTTTACTAAACAGTGGTCTGCATCCTTCAAACAAAATATACAGTGGCACATTCTCACCCCAGAACCTCTGGAGAGGGTGGACCTGTCAAAAGTCCCATATTAAAACAATTTGTTCATGGATGTTTAGTCATAGATTTTATATTTTTACCCAGAAAAGCAGAACAGTATTTCCATGACACTAAATATGTTGGGTATGATTTACAGTCAGGCATATGCTATCTTCTACTCATGCTGAAAAAGAAAACATCAGATACTTCCCGGACATTTGCCAGGTTATATTTCTTTCCTTATTTAAAGAAACCCAATCATCTAAGACAGAAATCTGGTAGTCCTTCCATTTTCTTGCCTCTCTCATCATTCATTTTACTTAGATCATAAAATCCTGTCTATTTTCCTACTGAGCATCTCTAAAATTTCTCCTCTCTACTACATCTTCACTCTTCAGGATTACACCAGTTTCTTCTTTGGGCCATTGGACAGTCTCCTAAGCTTTCATCCTACCTACTTTCTTTCTCCCACCCCTTTTACCTTCTACATTATAACCACCACAATAGCTCCAGATGTTGAATATGATTATTTTATTCCCTTCTTAGTACAGTGACTTTATGACCTGGTTCTGCCTAACTCAATTTTCATTCCAGTCTCCCTACTCTGTGTACATTGCATGCTATTTACCGAACTACCAGTTATTGAACATACACTGTTCTCTAACACTCTCTTTATGATGCCCTGGCCACCACTATTCATCTTTACCTTCCAACTCTTCATTATTCTTCAAAACTCTGCACATATTTCTCCTTTATAAAATCTCTTATGTTCACCTTTTATTTTCCTGGATTCACTCCCTTCCCCATGTCCTCCCAAACCTCTATATGCCTTTCTTTACCTTAGCATTTAAAACCCTTCCCACTAAGCTAAATAAAAGCAAAGTCTATTCATCTGTGTGTTTTCCAATGCCCCAATGAATGCAACCTCAAGTAGACACTCAATAAATACTTGCAAAGTTGAACCAAATAAATTAAGTTGGATATCTATCAAAACTGTTCTTAACTAATATCTACTCACGGAAACAAACAAAAATGATAGACAGAAAAATAAATAGGAGACTACCACTGCAAGCAATTGAAAATTCATCTTTAAATACCCATGAACTAATTGACCAAAACTGTATATAATGCCCACTTAGACAGTATATCCACACAATACAAATATAGTAAATAAGGTATTTTTAATGTAATCATGTCTAATTATTGACTGTTCATCTGAAATTACCATTGTTCCTAGTAACATGTAACCTGAATCTTAGACCCAAATTCATGCACAGGTGCCTGAAAGCCCAGATCATCTCCTTCAGCCCAAGAGAATGTGGGTTGGAAGAGGCCAGAAAGAAGTCAAACTCATGTCCCAAATTTTAAACCCCGGTGCTTATTCCACAGGAAAGCTATAGTTTACTCCTTTGCTCCAGCTAATCATTTTATCAAATGATTCCTGAAGTCTTTGAAACTATACATGGCCCTGGCAGTTTGGTTCAGCATAGGCCAAGTGTGGAAGTCCTGGGTTTGATTTCCAGTCAGGGCACACAGAGGTGACCATCTGTTTCTCCACCCCTCCTCTTCCCCCTCTTCTCTTTCTCTCTCCTCCTCCTCCCCTATTGCAGTCATGGCTCAAATGGTTTGAGCAATTTGGCCCTGGGTGCTGAGGATGGCTCTATGGTCTCCCCTCAGGCACTGAAATAGCTCATTTGCCAAGCAATGGAGCAGTGGCCCCAGATAAACAAAGCATTGCTCTGTAGGGTGCTTGCCGGGTAAGCCCTGGTCAGGGTGCACGCAGGAGTCTGTCTCTGCCCTTCACCTCTCAATTTTATAAAAAGAAGAAACTATCCATTTATCCACTAAGTGCCTTCTGATGAGTTCTTTTTAATAATTGCCAAAAGCAATGCTTTCTAGACTTGCTCCATTATAAATAAGTGGAAGGAGATGACTTCTTGTTTTTTTTACTAATTTGGTACTCAGGTGAATGTCATTTTAGTACTTCATCATTATTTACCAGATAGAAATTACACACTTGGAGACACTACAAAATTTTAAACTTTTACATAGCTCAGCCATTTTTGCTATTTGTCAATTTCTTCTGCTCCCCTTCTTTATTCAAATCCCTTGAGGCTCTGTTTTCCTTCTTTGTTTCAGAAGACAAAATTCATTGAAAGAGCCCTCTCATTTGTGTACACTACTGTACAAAAACACTCTGAAGGCAAAAAAGAAGAAAACACTCTAGAGGTTCTTTTATCTTCTATAATTCACATTTTGTGAAATTCTTAACTAAATAACACTTGTGACATTCATTTATTTATTCATTTAATAAGTATTGACTAAAGCCAGTGTTTTTTTTTCCTTTTATGTTCACTAATTCTCTGAGAATTTAATGCTCTTCTCAGAAAACATGCTCATCCACAAAAAAAATTGTATGTAATTAATTTCAAGTGCTTCAAGCACCTTCTGGAGCTTGACCACACTGTGTCTGAGTTGCTTCTCAAAGTTTTGATATTTGTAACCCACTTAATAGGTTTTTATTCCCATGCAGAAAAATAGATCACAATTTAGAAAAATTAAAATAATGTCCAATTTGAAATCATTTTTAATAACTGTTTTATATCTGTGAGACAGTGGTAAAGCATTTGGTGTCTCAGTCAGATAATTTGTATAATTTGATAAACATGGACCCAGGAATATAGAGCAATGGCTTACTAAAAAGTATATTCAAAGTTCCACTAGCTGATAAGTGGATGATTATTTTCTTCTCAAATGCTGGAAGATTGACTGTCTTAAATTGGGATAGGCACAGATTCCTTATCTACTCTCAATTTGTATTTGACTCTGGAAAACTATTACTTCATATTCTGTAACATTTGGATCTGATCTAAATTATGACTAGGCATGTGACTTCAATTTATCTTTCAGATAAGTGAAGAAATTTATCAATCCTTTGACACGTTTGTAGCAGAACCTAGAACACTCAGTAGATAGGCCCACTAATTATTCTCTTACATTTTTAATCTGCCTCCAGTTAAGTAGAACCATGTGACTCATTCTGGCCAATAAGATGAAAGTGACCTTGGTACACTTCACTTCCAGGCTGAGACATGTAAGTATCCAGATTCTCTCTTTCTCTGCTGTCATTACTGAGAGGCAACTAGAGTATGTTAGAACTACTAACAGATTTGATTCCTTGTGGAGCTATCAATGTCCCCACAATGGTCAGAAGTGAGAGTAATAAATAAATCTTTATGATTTTAAGTCATTGAGGTTTCAAGGTAACTTTTACACTGAATTATAACCCTAATTTAGCCTAACAGTGACACGATAATAGCTACAGAAACATTTGTACCCAAGTCAAATCTATTTTAGCAATCTTGATATCCTCAACTTTTACAAATTACATTGTAAAATATTGAAAACATCATGCCCTACATGTGACCACTGGAAACCTTGAACATGCTTCATTAGCTTTAGTGTCATTTTAAAATACTTTGATTTTTCTTCATTTAAAAAAATTTAGTGCCTTTCTTACTTCAGTAGCAGGCAGAGTTCAATGTCACAAGCAGAATCTCGTATTTGCAACAAGTGTCATTATATTACATGTTGGAAAAACTTATGTTTAGTGATTGGATTCTGACTAGACTCTCAATTTTGTGCTTTTTTTATATTATTGAATCAGGGTCCAGGGGAAAATAGTTGTTATTATCTATAAACAATAAATGGATTGGAGTTTAGGTTTTATAGTAAAAACTCTGTGACTGACAGTCAACCACGATATATTCTTCCCTTTATGTATGCCAGAATGAGACTAGAAAGTGGTTGGCCATCCAGGCCTCATATTTCTCAATCTCCATGGAATTAAAGATGACCACATCACTGAGCTCCAATTACTGGGATTATGAATGGAAATAATGAATGCCACTTACAGGTCTGGCCCATAAAATTTTCCAGCATAGTGCTCCTTTATGCTTTTCTTTGTTACTGTCAGGATAGCATGAGAAGACGCCCTGAGTAGCCTTAAAGATGGCAGAGACTCTGTCACACTTGGTTATTGAGAAACTATGTAAAATTAATAATCCCAATATTTTTACCCATTCAGTACTGCTACTAGATAAAGAAAAATCTATTATGATCTATGACAATTAATATTAAAATATTTAGGAACATATGTTATTGAAGTTAACCCTTTGTAGCTAGTACAAATAAAATCTCTTCTGTTCAAATAACAACTGCATTCCTTGTTGAATACATAAATGGTGCCAGTGTACAATTATCTTATACCTTTTCAAGTGTATATGTGTATGTATTATATATACATATTATATATATATATTTATATATATATATATATATATAAATATATATATATATATATATATATATATATATATATTAAACTAATTTTAAAAAACTTTCTCCCATACCATGAGTTTTCAGTGTTGAATAAAACAAAAAATTGGGAAGTATCACTCCCTTGTAACACATCAACCTATTCCCAGAAATGATTTATATTCAGCACATTATCAATATTCTCACCAGTGTTCCGTCATTGCTGTTGGCTCAAATAATTTTCTAAATTGTGTATTTCAAATACTATTTCCATGATGAGGATGATAATTATGATTTAATTATTCGGTGGTAAGCAATACTTAGGGCACTAGAAACACTAAGATGAGCAGGATATCGGGACTTGCTACACACACTTAGATATGTTAGTGATTTTATGTGGACAAAATGCTACTGGTCAAATGTATTTAGGATGCTATTATATAAGAACATCAGCTCTAGAGCCAGATTACAGACTGTACCTCATATAACTCTGTGACTATGGAAAACTGTTTAACCTTTCTATTCTTCTGTTTATTTGTAAAGTGGAAAAATTTTTTTACCCCTTTCTCTATGGACAAAATCAAATAGTAAATTTAAAGTGATTAGCACAGTGCTTGATGCATAGAAAGGGCTCAATAAAAATAGTTATGATTGTTATTCTCTTTTCACTTCTGTCTTAGAGACTTATCATATACAACAGCTTAGTATAGTCTCTGAGATATCCTGCAATAAACTAGAACAACAACAACAAAAATCCTGCTTATCAGAGTGAAGATGATGGAGAGATAGATGATAGATATAGATAGATGGCAGATAGATGATAGATGATAGATAGATATAGATAGATAGATGATAGATAGATAGATGATAGATAGATAGATAGATAGATAGATAGATAGATAGATAGATAGATAGATAGATAGATGATAGACATATATAAATATATAGTGTGTGTTCTGGGGGAAGACTTTTTTAAATCATTACACTTATATGTCTGTGTGTATAAACATTTATATTTAGTTATTTAGCAAAGTCTCTTTTCTTTTATCAACTATCTTAACATTCCACAGCACAATTTTCCATTAACAAAAGTTTAGTACAGGTTAGTCAATTTATACATCAGAAAGGCACCTGCTCAACACAGAAATAGTCTTTGAGAAGAAATGTCTTCTCAGCTGTGTCTTGAAAATTTCCCCTTTAAGGTTATAAGTTAGTTGGATGTTTAGTGACAACTGAGTCAACAAACTATATAATGCTCATTTCTGTTTCATCTAAGACCTGTTCCTTCCTTCACAGACCTTTCCTTGGAGATGAGTTTGCCATGATTGTTCAGATTTGACAATTCTGTCATTTTCACCTAATCAGCTCTTAACTAACTGGTGAGAGTTGCTAGAATGCCTCACTGATCAAGACCCTTTGAAAGTACGTTTTATGATGTGTCTCTAGTTTACTTTATAATTTTATGTTGCAAATTTCCTGTAGAAAATGGCAAGACAAATATTTTTAAGTAAAGTAATATACACTGTTCACAAAAATTTGAAGATCAGGGAACTCCCATGCTTTCAACCTTTTGTATAGTGCATTTTCACCAATAAAATAAAGGTTCATTTTGTATCTCATTTGCATAATCAAACAACTTTATTTGACTTGTTTACTTTTCTGATGTTATTTAATGAAAAAAATTAACTGCTTTTTTATCATTTTATATTCATTTTGAAATATCCCCTAATTTTTGTGAGGAGTATATTTAGGTCTAGGAGTGTACTAAACTTAGAAAAGACATTCACTAAATGATGCTTCTAATTTTTATTTTTTGGCCCCTCCTTCATGTATCATGTAACTATATGGTTAATCTCATGATTATAAGAAATTCTTACAAAATAGGTTTGTCTGATTAAGAATTCCAGAGTTCCAGGTTAACTGCCTTTATGCACTAAAACTTTTTTATTATTTAATTTGATAAAACAGAATATAAAATTTTTTCATTTTAAATTTATTTAAATCATGTTTAATATCTTGTGTCATTATTATAAACATCAGTTATTATAGTAGGATATTTGCAGAAAATTATTATATGTTTACCCCTGAAATAAAGGAAACTAAATTACTAATTTTTCATGGTTCTTTTTACTCTTATTGTTCCTTTTGTTATTGTTTGTTTGGTTTGTGAAAGAATTACACCTAATTTGTTTTTTGTTTTTGTTTTTGTTTTTGTTTTTTTGGTTTTCTTTACATTTTCTTAATGACTTATTCAAATACTTCTATGGTTTAATTTTTTTTATATTTTATTATTATTAATTTTAATGGGGTGACACCAATAAATCAGGGTACATATGTACAATGAAAACATCTCCAGGTTATCTTATCATTCAATTGTGTTGCATAGCCGTCACCCAAAGTCAAATTGTCCTCTGTCACCTTCTATCTGGTTTTCCCTGTGTCCTTCCCCTCCTTCCTATCCCAGCCTTCCCTCCCTCCCCCCACCCCGTAACCACCACTCTCTTGTCCATGTCTCATAGTCTCACTTATAGGAATATACCCTAAGAACACCATAGCACTGTTCAAAAAGAAGAAACGCGCCCCCATATTCGTGGCAGCATTGTTCACAATAGCGAAGATCTGGAAACAGCCCAAGTGTCCATCAGAAGACGAGTGGATTAAAAAGCTTTGGTACATATATACTAATTTGTTTTTTGATTTGCATTTTCCCATACCATTTTCCAGATCTATTGTCATTGCTTTTGGTGCACATGGCCACACCAGCTCTTGCCTCTACTTCAATATTATTTCCGTATTTTTATTTCCTTGGTAAATAAATAACCAAGTTATCAAACTTGTTAAACTGTACATAAATTAGGTTTAAAAGCAGGCCTAAAATATTCCTCCTACAAAGTACTTAGGGTACATGAATTTTGAGGTCTTTTTGTTAATGATTAGATTCTCGGTGGAATTTTAGAAAATTATGTTGCTAGAGAAATGAATTCTGGAGATGAGCTATTTTACTATAATATTAATGAAATGAAACACTAAAAGGCAGAGACTTGTAAGGTACAGTAATTAAAATGAGAGATATAAGATTATATATGTGTTTGTATAACTTGTTATTTTACAGCTAAAAAACTAACTAAATCAAATGTGTTTATATCTATAATCTAAAAATTTCTTCTGCAATGTATTAAGTAACATTATTATTTATAAATAATTTTTATTTGTTGAACACAAACGAGGAAAACGTACCTTGAAAGTTTTTGAAAATTTGTTTCTTATTTCAGTGTCTTTAAAGAGAGGTTTTATCAGTGAACAAAAGCAATTTTACTCCCTAATGTTCATAAAACAATTTCCTTTGGACATGAAATTTTTCAATATAAAGCAATAAGACATAAAATAGAATTACCCTGTAATATTTTGTAATATATTTATACATCAAAATATATATGTGCCAATTAATGTTTATTACAACTATTTTAAGTTGTAAATACATAAAAATATGAGTCAATAGAATCAAGCCATTGAAAATGTCCCTAAAAGTATATAATATACCAACAGAATAGGGTCAATAATTCCTAAGACAGCTAAGTTTGAAGTCTGCCTGACTCCAAATGTATTATAACTATTTCAAAGTACAAATTTACAAAAGAATTTAATTAGAAAGAAAATTATGGTCATTTTTATATCTTATATTTAGGAGTCTTCATTACTAATTTAGACTCCTACTATACCTTTAGCCAGATATTCTTACAACATATTTTTAACACCATATTGGGAATATTGCATAATGGATTTTCCATGTGATTCAAACTTAAGAAAGTAATTTTTAATCTTCTTTCTCTCAACATTCATGAGATAGTCCAGAAGCAACTACTTAAACTGAATAAAACCTATCATTCACATGCATATAAATATAATTTATTGTCATTCTCAAAAATAAGCATGATGTAGCATTGCAGTAGAGAGTACCAGTACTAAAACAGACTTTCTAATATCAAATAGTAGTTTCCCTCCTTTACTCATTTATTTCACAAACAATTATGAAGAGCTTATTACATGCCAAGCATCATACTAGAGTCGCAGATATGTTCATGGTTCATACGCTTATGGATTGTCTAGTGACCAAATAGATGCTTAAACAAGTGGAAAAGCTCGATGCCATGAGTGCAGAGGGTACCTGCAGACTCCTTGCCCCAAGTGAAGGAGTTGGGGAAAGCTTCACAAGGAGATGAGATCTGAAGAAAGAGGAGTTAAAGCCTCCTTGTTTGTTGTGTGGTTGGGAAAGTTACTTAGATTAAATACAGCTAGTGCTCAATTTACCACCACGATTGGTTCTGACAGACCGGTTGTAACACGATTTGGTCGTAAGTTAAGTAGGCTATATGTACAGTACTGTGCAATGATGTTATAAAAATATTTAAGTCATTTTATCATAATTTTATTTCATTATTGTTATATATCATAATTTTCTTTGTCCATTTTATGCCATTTGTATCATCTCTACGCTATTTTGTTTCTTATTTTTACATTTGTCAGGTTTAAGTAAAACACTGCATTACCAGTACAACTGGCTTAATATTTGCAAAACATACAAAATTACAAAATACAGTTGCAAACAAAAACTGCTCCTGACGCAGAAAAGTCATGGCTAGCAATTGTGGTCGTAAAGTCAAATGGTCATAAGTTGCATAGATCCTAAGTCGATCAATACCTGTAAGTCTCAGTTTTCTCACTGAAAAATAATAGTGCCAGTCTCATAAGTTACTGAGATATTTAAATTACATCATGCTTATAATGCCTGCTATATAGGAAACAGTCAACATGTTTTGGAAGGCAGTTTCTTGTACTCTTTGTTAGCAATTGTAATTATTTCAGTAATAATAAATATTTTAAATAAATCCCAAATTAACAGATATTATCTGTTAGAGACCTTGCTGATGTCACTGATGTCTTCAAATATTAGTTAATAATACCCAAAATAAATTAGGAATAATGTATGATTGTGTAGAAAGTGGTTTTAATTAAATTGAATAAAGACAGTGACACTTTTATATGTCTATATGCTCAAATAACACAATTCCCATTTTTTAATATGAATACTAAGTTTTATCAATATTTTCTGTAACCTTAGGGTAGGTCTAGTTAATACATACTGGCCCAACTCAGATATTTTGAGAAAAAAAAAAAAAAAGAAATTACTCTTTCCAAAAGAGGTCAGAAATTTTCTTGTACTAAATCTTCCTCAAACCTTAGAGACCAGAATTACAAATCATATGGCCAAATTAATAAATCACTTGTGACAAGATGTTAAGAAAGAGCTTACATTTTCCTTATAAATTTGGGTTAGATTGGTAAAGTCACTCTCTTGAAAAGAAAATTAGAGACAACCTAAACATAGAAAAATTATCTTACAATTTCCCTGTGATCAAGTAATTAAAGAAAATTGTCCTCCTCACTGTTCTAAGCCAAGCAAGTTCATCTATCTGTGACTCCATATATGAAAAAGGGAAATTCTATATAAAATCCTCCAAGATATAAGTGAGAATAAGAATGTGAAAGATATAGCTTTATATAATGATAAATTTGGTACATTATATACAATCAATAGCCATTTGCACAAATGTAAAAAGCAAGGACACTTTAACCACAAACACAAATTGTTCATGTGTTTTACTTCAGTTGAATAGTAACTGTAATTACAGTCATTTCTCCCCATATCACGGTTCACTTTTCATGGTCTCACTGTATCACAGATTTTTAAATTGTATATATCTAATTTTATATCACAGATTTTTCCCTATAGCGCAGGATTTTGCAGTATATAGGTATTTTTATATATTTATTATTTTAATTATTTTGCATCATCACCTTCATCATCATCAGTACTTCACAGCTAATTCATCTTCATCATTCATGTTATAGTATATTAACAGGTGAATACCCATAAAGAAGTTTATATGTTGTTAAAATTATATAGGTTTAAGAGTGTAGAAAGTGTTGAAGAACATAGGAAGTGTTTTAAGAGTGTGGGAAAGGTTAATAACAATATGGTAAAGGTTTATAAGAGTGTGGGGAGGGCTTATAAATCCTTAAATATATATAAATAATAAAATAAATATAAGGTTGCTACTTTGTAAATTTTCACCTCTCGCAGGGCGGTTCTGGAACCTAACCCCCTTGATAAATGAGGGACCACAGTAGCTCTAACTCAGCATCAGTTTAAAACACATGTAAATATTTCTTCTTATAATTCAATGAAACATCTCCAGGTTTGTATAGTATTTGGTAATCATTCAAGAGAAAATTTTTTGCTAGAAAATGACTATAGTTTAGTCCCTTATGCTACTAGTTTCAGAAGTGCCACTTTCACTTTACTCATAGCAACATGTATCCTGTGTTAAGTTTCGAAACTATTGCTTTATTTGGAGAAGGTGGCTTTATAGGAATCAAAAACATGTTGGATTACACAGGAGATATATCAAAACTTTAGTTATAGCTTTGACTTTAAACATCATAAGTGAAGTGCTATCATTTTTTCAGTCAGGCAACAAAGCTAATTTAGTTTTCATACTGTGGGTTTGTTGAAATATTGTTCTAGAATAGCAGTGTGTAAATATAATACAATACAAATGACTGAATATAATGTATATGATTGTTCTTTTGTGCACTAATATAAACATTTATTAAACACTACCTCTGGGGCAGATACAATGCTAGAGGCTAGGGGAAAAAAACAAACAAAGCTCATAACCATTTTAAGCAGTATATAAAAGAATCAAAATGTAACATAGTAAAATTGATTTTTGTTGTTTGCAGTAGCTGTCTTCTATAAAGTTACCAGGAATAAGGAAAACAGGTGATTCTCAGTAAGAATAGTGAACTTTATGGCAATTTACCTTTCCCTACTCTTCCTCCCCTTTCCTCAACTCAGAAAATAATAGTCTGCATTCCCAATATTGGAGGGAGAAAAATAGATCTCATTCACAAGGAATTGTAATTATTTGTTTTGACCTGTCTGGTATCTACCCTAACGCTCTCCCTAAAGAATCAGCTCAAAATACTTGTCATCATTTGCCTAAACTGAAACTGATTCAGTGCCAAAGTTGCATCCTGGGGACATTGATAAAAAACATTTGCAGGATGATGTGTTGGTTATTACTGCTTGAGGCAATTGATGATAGCTAGGACTGTCAGGGACTGTTATGAACTAGCCGAGAAGCTTTAAAGAAAAAGTTGGATAATAAGACATACATAGGGGCTTTAAAAAATCTCCAACTTATTCTTGGAAATATAGAAGGCCACACACATGCTCAGGAAAGACCTGGGAAAATCCTAAACTCTCACTTCCTGTTGACCTCGAGGTTCTGCAGAAACAGGAAGTAAAAGCAAATGCAGAATTTTAAATGGTCTGGCTTAGCAGAAAGCAAAAAGGAATTTCCCAGCACAGAGACAAACTGCAAAGACTGAGAGATACTTTGTTTGTTTGTTTGTTTGTTTACATTTGGCTACAGGAATTTAATGAAATCTCTGAAAATCACTAGCTAACAAACAAAGAGACTTCAGAAGAAACTATAGGAACCACCTACAATAAAGACTAAAGAATTTGCAAAATTAGTTTAGAATAGTGTTGAACAAGTGAGTTTGTAAAATTTGTGTTTTTTGAGTTTTCTCGCTTTTGTTTTTAAAAATGGTGCTGGGCAGCCACGTGTGTGTTTGCCCTCAAAGCAGGGCTGTTGATTGCAAATTCCAGATTGCATTCCTGCTTGGGAAGGGCCATTGTTTTTCTAATGTTTGCTGATGGAGAGTTTTCACACCAGAAAATTTTGAAAAGAACAGAAAAAAGCCAGTATGTGAAAAGAGAAAGAAGCCATGTTTGCTGAATAAGAGCAGAGAGAAGCCATGTTGGCAGGGAAAGAGAAGCTGTGCAGATGGGAAACCAGAGGTGAGAGACTTTGTCAGCCCTATTAAGATTTGGGGAGTCTGATTCTAGGAGAAATTGGAGAAGATTCTCCTGGTTGTGGAACCAGATAATGTGTCAGTGGCTTTGGAAGCCCTGTGTGTTTGCTCATTCACTGGTACAGGACTTTAATAAAGGAATAGCCCACCATATTTTGCCTCCACTGTTTCTTTATCATCTTCCCAAATTTAATGAGAACTTGCATGTGCATGGCCAGGAGAGCTGCGACTATTGGCCCTACAAATAGTTACCAAACAACTACAAGAAGTAGCAACAACAATGAAGCTGGAGAAATGAATTTGATTTTCCAGAGTTGCAAAACAATAATATTCAAAATGTCTGTTTTTTACACAAAATCATAAGGCATTCAAAGTAACAAGAAAGCATGGCTCATACACAGAAAAAAAAAATGAAATCAATAGAAAGTACCTGAGGAAGTCCAGACATGGCTAGACAAACACTTTAAATCAACTATTACATATATGTTCCATAGGCTAAAGAAAATCATGTCTGAAGAACTAAAGGAAGTATGAGAATGATGTCATATCAAATAGAGAACATCAGTAAAGACATAGTAATTATAAAATGATAATAATAATAATAATAATAATAATAATTTAGGAGTCAAAAAGTACAATAACTGAAATTAAAATTCATCAGAAGGACTCAAAAGCAGATTTGAGCAGAACAGATAAAATGAATTCATGAACTTTATAAGTCAACTGAGATCATCTAGTCTGACAAACACAAAGAAAAAAAGAAAAGAAAAGAACAGGACCTAAGAGCTATGTCAGACACCATCAAGTATGATGACATACACATCACAGGAATAATAAGAGTGATAAGAAAGAGAAAAAAAAGGCAAAAAAATTTTCTGAAAAAACATGACTAGAAACTTCTAAATCTAGATGAGGTACATTTATCTACATATCCAAGAAGCTCAACAAATTCCAAATAGGATAACCTCAAAAAAACACACAGAGAACACATTATAACCAAACTGAAGAAAATTTAAAATAAAGTATCTTGAAAGCAGAGAGTAGCAACTCCTACAAGTGATCCCCAATAAGATTAACAATTGACTCCCCATCAGAAACCATGAGGTCAAAAGGCAATGAAATTACATATGTAAAGTGTAAAAAAGCGGGGGGGGGGGGGGGTATCTGTCAAGCAAGAATTCAATATCCTGCAACCTACCCTTCAACAATGCAAGAGACATTAAGATATTCCCAGATAAACAAAAGCTGAAGAAGTCACCATTAGCATATATACCCTACAAGGAATTCTAAAGGTAGTAAGTAAAGATAAAAGACAGTATGTTTTGTTTTCAAGTTCTTTTTTGCTGTCTTATTTGAAAGAGAACTGCATAATGCAACAATTTTAAATTGAGGTTAATTTAAAAATACATTTCATTTAAATGGGCACACAATATATAAATACACAATTAATGGCAATAAGAGCATGCAGGATGGGGGCAAGTTCTATAGAAACAAAAGTTTTTGTATACTATTGAAATTAATTTGGTGTTAATCTGAACTAGATTGTTATAAATTAAGATGTTAACTCTAATCCCTAAAGTAACTGATAAGAATATAACAAAAAAATAGTAAAATAAATGACAAATTTAAAAGGTACAATAAAAAATATCTATGTAACATAAAATAAAGCAATAATTTCCTCCATGAGAAATCAAGGAGGAAAATGACCTAAGCACATTGAAAATAAAATCTAGATTATGAGCAAGGGAGAGAATGAAAAAGCACATGGAGAAAATTATTAGTGGAAATAAAAGGTCAAAGAACAAACAATACAGGGTAGTAGTACTTTCCCTAAGGAAATTAAAATGACAAAAAGGATAAGAGGTATCAGGTAGGAGGTGAAAGTCCAGGAGCAAATATCTTTCTTCCCTGGGTGAGGAAGAATGACAGAGGAAGAGACAGTAACACCAACAAGTATAGAAAATGTGCTAGTCCAAAAAGAACAGTGGACAGGTGCCAAAATTATGGTGTGTGGCAGTAAAAGAATGCAAAAAGGCACCAGCCCTGATGCTGGTCAATAAAATATGAAAGAAGAAATATGCTGCTGAAGAAAGCAACTAGAATACAAAGTCCTCTCGGGTGCGGTGAAAAGGGTTTCAGCTAAAGCTAGTAAGTGATAGAGATAGATATTTACACACACACACACACACACACACACACACACACACACACACAATAAGACTTGGGTTCCCCAGCAATAACTATTAAGTAGAATTTTGAAGAAACACAAAAAGTGAAATAGCATACTCAATTCATTAGCATAATGTGCTAAGTAGCAATTTTAAAACAACTCTGCTTTAAAACAGACAAAAAATCTTCTCAAGCATACCTATATTAAGACAATAGCTATTGTAGTAAAAACAAAATTATATAACAATGAGTAAATATTTCATATTCAAAAGACAATCATGTAAATTGTAATTGAAAAAGGAAATCTGAACAGCAAAATAGTTTGTCAGGCTGAGTAATCATGTAGAAAAACTGCAGTTCATTAAGTAAAGACATTCATTCACTGAAGATGCTTATAATTGTCTGCTATTATTCACTTTCAAAAAGCTAATCTACTGAAATGAACCTATAAAGCTAAAATTGTGCACAATAGAATATTAAAATGAGAAATCTGTATTACACTGTTTGAGTTTGAAAGCATTTTAATTTTGTCTACTTTGGTTTTTGGTTCTGACAGCTCCTCAATACAAATATGATCACATCAGGATGAAGTTTGGTTTATTTTTCTTATTAATTATTTGAATTCCAAATAATCCCCATATTCTAACATGTTCCATTTACATTTTGAAGTAGCCACCTTTTCCTCATTCTGTAAATTTTATCACCTTAGTACATGGCTAAAATCACAGACTAGGCATATGATGTTTAATATATATGTAATACTGGCCTAGTTTCTTAACATAATTGTAACTCACTTTCCTCTTATGTAACATGCAAAAAATAATATCTTTTATCAAATAAGATAGTGGCAAATTAAGCCATTTAATACAGATAAAATATTTCATCAAGTGCGTAGCACATATCAAGCATAAAATAAATATTAGCTAATATTGTTAGTTAACAAATGTTTATTTTCTTTTTGTCAAAGTCATAAATGCACATGGTTAAAAACAGCATTTTTTAATTATTTTACTTTGAAATTCACTTTAATGGGATGACATTGATCATCCTGGACCAGATGGCTTCACAGGTGAATTTTACCAAAGATTCAAAGGAGAACTAAGACTTATACTTCTCAATCTATTTCAAAAAATTCAAGAATGAAGACTTCCAAGCTTATTTTATAATGCAAGAATTATCTTTGTTTCAAAATCAGGTAAAGACACTACAGGGAAAGAAAACTATAGGCCAATATCCCTGATAAACATAGATGATATAATACTAAAAAAAAAAATATTAGCAAACCAGATCCAGCAATACATTAAAAGGATCATACATCATAAGCAAGTGGTATTTATTCTGTGGAGGCAAGACTGGTACAATATTCACAAACTAATAAATGTCATTCATCACGTAAACAAAATGAAGAATAAAAATCACATGATTATATCAATAGATGCAGAAAAAACACTTGATTATATCCAGCACCTATTTATGATCAAAACTGTGAGCTACGTGGAAATACAGAAAACATACCTCAACATAATAAAGGCCATATATGACAAACCCAGAGCCAACATCACACTCAATGGGCAAAAATTAAAAGCAGTCCCCTTAAGATCAGGAACAAGGCAAAGATGCCCCCTTTCACCACTCTTATTCAACATAGTACTGGAAGTCCTAGCTATAGCAATCAGACAAGAAAAAGAAAGAAAAGGCATCCAATTGAAAAAGAAGTAAACCTGTCATTATTTGCTGATGACATGATACTGTACATAGAAAACCCTAAAGTTTCAAACAAAAAACTACTAGACCTGATAAATGAATCTGCAAGGTAGCAAAATTAAAAAATTAATATTCAGAAATCACTGACATTTTTATATACCAAAAATAAACAGTCAGAAAGAGAAATTAAGGAAACAATACTCTTCATTATTGCAACAAAATAAAGTACCTATGAATAAATTTAACCAATGAGGTAAAAGACATGTACTCCGAAAATTACAAGACATTGAAAAACAAACTCAAGGAAGATACAAACAAGTATAGGCATATATCATTTTCATGGATAACAATAATTAACATCATTAAAATGTCTATACTACCAAAAGAAATCTATAGATTCAATGCAATTCCTATTGAAATACCAATGGTAAACTTCACAGATCTAGAACAAATATTCCAAAAATTTATATGGAACCAAAAAAGACCCTAAATAGCCTCAGCAATCTTGAAAATGAAGAACAAATGGGGAGATATCACACTTTCTGATATCAAGTTATAGTACAAGGCCATTATAATCAAAATGGCTTGGTATTGGCATAAGAACCTCAACATAGATCAATGGAACACAACAGAGAACCCAGAAATAAAACCCAGGTCTTTATGGTCAATTAATATTTGACAAAGGAGGTAAGAGTATACAATAGAGTAAAGACAGTCTCTTTAATAAATGGTGATGGGAAAATTGAACAGGTATATGCAAAATAATGAATCTAGATTACCAAATTAAACCATTCACAAAAACAAACTCAAAAAGGATAAAAGACTTAAATGTAAGTCACGAAACCATAAAATCTTAGAAGAAAACATAGGCAGTATACTCTCCAATATTTTTCATCTAATATTTTTGTTGATATATTTCCATGGGCAAGTGAAATAAAGGACAAAATAAACAAATGGGATTGTATCATACTAAAAGCTTTTGCACAGACAAAGACACCATTAACAAAATAAAATGACAATCCACACAATGGGAGAACTCATTCGCCAATATGTCTGATAAGGGGTTAATAAACAAAATTTATGAAGAACTTCTAAAACATAACACCAGAAAATAAACAACCCAATTTAAAAATGGCAAAGGAACTAAATAGACACTTTTCCAAAGAGTTCATACAGATAGCCATTAGGCATATGAAAAAATATTCGTCACTAATCATCAGAGAAATGCAAATTCAAACCACAATGAGATATCACACCTGTCAGAATGGTTCTCATTAACAAGTCAAACAAGTGCTGGCGAGGATGTGGAGAAAAGGAAACCCTCATGCACTGCTGTTGGGAATGCCGACTTGTGGAGTCACTGTGGAAAACAGTATGGCATTTCCTCAAATAATCAAAAATGGAACTGCATTTTGACCCAACTATCCCACTTTTAGGAATACATCCTAAGAAACCCAAAATACTGATTCCAAAGAATATAAGCACTACCATATTTATTGCAGCATTATTTATAATAGCCAAGATCTGGAAACGGCCCAAGTGTACCTCAGTGGACAAATGGAAAAAAAAAGCAGTAGTACATATACACTACTACATGGCTGGGAAAAAGAAGGAAATCTTACCCTTTGCAATGACATGGATGGACCTGGAGATTATTACGCTAAGTGAAATAAGCCAGTCATAAAAAGAAAATATATGATCTCATTTATACATGAAATCTAATAAATACAGGAAACTGAGGAACAGAATAGAGGCAAAGGCAGGGTCATGAGGAGCTGAGGGACAGCTGTCAGGAGGAAGGGAGATGAGGGGACAGGATCAGAGAAGGTGAAGAAATTAGTGAAATTATATAAACATAACACATAGATACAGAAAACAAGACAGCAAGTTCCAGAGGGAAGGAGGGAGGAAGTCAGGGGAATGGGGGTGAAGAGGTTATAATTGAGAAGACATTGTTGGGGGATGAGGGTGTTATATAGAGTGAGATACTTGAATCCATGTTAACATAATAAATTTTAAAATTTAATAATAAAATTTAAGAAACGGTTATTAAGGCAATATTAACAATAATTTTATGTCACTAAATTTGATAAAATGGGCAAATTTCTTAAAAGATACTGAAAGCTAAAACCTATACAGAAATAAATTCAAAATTAGAATATTAATTTAAATTTAATTAAATCAATTAGCAATTAAAAGCCTTCAAAAAAATACTATGAGATCACTCACTTAACTAATGAGTTTTACCAGACCTTTAATAAAGAAGTAATACTAAGCCTCTGAAAAATCTTTCAGAATATAGAGGAGAACACTTCCCAAATAATTCTGAGGCAGTATTACTCTAATATTAAGACTGATCGAAGACACAAAGAAAAAAGATTATAAAGTTTATAAACATTATGCCAAAGAGAGGAAAGAGAAAGAGAGAAAAAAGTTATCGAATTACATCCAGCAATATATAGAAAAGGATAAATAAGTACAAAGTAGGACTTAGTTGTCAAGAAGAAAAAACCTATATATTGTAAAGACAGAAGAAAAACTATTGGTTTTTATAAGGTATGATTATTTACCTAAAATAATCCTAGAGAATATGTAGCAAAAAGCTACTAGTACTAATAAATGTATCAAGAAAACAAAACACAAATTCAATATGCAAAACAAAAACTAATTTCCTTTATACTAGAAGTAATAGAAAAATAATAAATGGTATTTTATAATAGCATCAAAAATACCCAAAATACTTATAAGTTAAATTAATAAAAGTAGTTCAAAGTTCTACAAAAATATAAAACATCATTGAAAGTAATTAAGGAAGATCTCAATAATGCAATAGACTATGTTTACAAATTGGAAGAGTCAATATTGTACTCAAGTGTTCAAGGCCGCTTTGTTTATAACAGAACAAAACTGGAAACATTCAAATGTCCATCAAACCATAAATGGAATCCATGCTTTCAGTAGAAGAGTATGGGGCTAGGTGTGCTCACTGCTTTGATATGCCTAAATTGATCCTTACCAGAAAAGGGAAAATTTACTGAATGAATTTAAGGGGAAAAAAATCACCACTCACAAATACAGTCTGTCAGCAGTGGGCTTTGCAATAAAATGGCACTTAGTCCAAATACAAGTAACAGCCTGAGTGAGGCTCACCATTTAATCTCAAATAAAATACACCAAGGAATTTCTAATGTGTACACCAGATTAGGGCAATGACTAACAGAAAAATGTTATGAATTAAGATCAATAAAGGTTCATGTGAAGGCAGTGATGCTGAGGGTTTGAAAAATATGTGGATATTCAGGAAGAGGAAAAGAAAGTGACCTGATCTAGTATATATTTTTTGTGAAAATTTGACCATTGTGGATCTGATCATTCAAATTGACACCTTTTCAGGTTAATTTTCCAGTAATCTAATTCAATGTCAGGGTCCATTAATGTACATGACAACAGAAAGACAAAAAGAGGTGCTATGAATCTTATTAAGGGATAATAAAATAGTTTACTATGCTAAACTCTAATTATAATTGGTTCTCTCCTCAAAAAAATACCCATATAATTTCCATATATATTGTACAAAACTGTTACTATGTATCATACATTTCCTGACACTACTTATTTTACTAATTGATTTTCACACTCACATACGAGTAATTGTTGGGGAAATGCTATGTTCCCAGAAATGGCAGATGATAGAAGGAAATCCAAGTTAACTGAATTATTCTTATTTCCTTGAGCTATCTCAAACTTATCAGTCCATTCTTATTTACCAGAGTCATAATAAACTAGTTAATCTAACATCAATCTATTAAATAATTTCTCCACTAAGATAAATTCACCAGACATAACCAGTGTGATGTCTCAAATAAGGAAAGTAAAAGCTGATTCAGAAACAACTGGTAGTATAAACACATTTGGCAACACTTAACAATCCTGTCCTTACAGTCATGGTGATTAATGAAGGAGATCACTAAAAATAATGACATAATGGATGGTAAGAAGCATAACAACAGCACCTGATTTTCTGCAGCGCTGTTAACCTGCATATGGCATAATGAGAAAACTGATGCAACCTAAAATAATGAGGCAGTGTTGGTAAAAATCTAGGTGTTAAAGAGTAACACAATAAGCATAGATGACTTGCCCCTAGCCACTGGCTGAGATTTTAAATTCAGGAGTTTAGGAAATCCAACCAAAGGATGTAGTCTCTCTTCAGAGTCTGGGACAAGACCCTGCAGCTGCTCCAAACACAGCATGCACCGCGTGAGCAACGTGTAGAATCACAACTTGGCATGACACCATCGTGAGAAATGTTACAACTTTGACACAGCAGCCAAGAAAAATATGAAATTAAATGAGATGTATGAAAACAAGCTTGTGTGAGCATGAGAACAGCTTTTGAAAAAATTAGACTCTTATTCCATAACCTGTTCAGGCCAAAAAAAGAATCTAACCATTTGAAGTTGGTTTCATTGTGACCACAATTTCAAAGACAGCCCTACTCATTAATTATCTAATTGTTGCCTTCATTCTCTTGCACTTCCCCGCTCTTATTTAGCCAGAGATATAGACATTATATTGTCAGAATGATCTTGTACTTGGGGGGTTAGAAGGTCTAAAAGTATTTTTCTCTTTATAATTTAAAAAAATATTTGTTTATTCAAATAAAATTTGAAATAAATGCAACTATTTCTTGAATGCCTTTTACTAGTTATTTAAGTGCTAGATGTTTATGAGCAGGGTTATTGTACACTGTTGCACAGTTGGACATATGGGAACCAGCCAAAGTTCAAGTGGGGGCTGAAATCTTCCTCCAGGACAAAGAGCCTCCTCCTTTTAATTTGCCTGTACATGGGTGGTACCTATTTGCAATTCATCTCTGTCTGTATATGGGGGGGTGGGGGGGTTCTTTTACTAAGTCACAAAAACATAGTGGTCTAAAAGCAAAAAGCAAGGATCCTAAATATAAAGATGTGGGGCAGCTGTGTTAGGCTTGCTCACAGTGTTACCAGCTGCCAGCACTTTGCCTGATTGGTATGTGAGTGCATGGCTGTGCCATGTGTGTATGGCCTATATAAGGCTATGGGTGCTTGTGCTCAAGAGAGATGGGGGATTGTGAATGGTGGGTTGCCTGCCCGCCACTGCAAGGGGCCATTTTGGTGTTTGTTTGCCTGAAAGGCGGTTTCCCCTGCCTGTTTGCTTGTCCGCCTTAGTGTGAGACTCTATTAAACAGAAAGGCCCAACCCTTTCTGGCTCTGCAATTTCTCTACTGTCTGCCCAAATCCATTGTGGACCTGCCTGGCCTCAGCCACTGGCATTACAGAAGAGAAACTAATCAAATTTAAAACGAAAAATGTAAAAGCTATAATAAGTGTCAGGAAATTAAAGGGAACTGAAAATGGTAGGTAAAGTTTTTATAGAAGACCCAGAAAGCTGGACCTTAAATAAAGGGCAGGATTGGATACCTGGAGATAGGCTCTTAGGTATCATGGGCATTGGAATTAACTGGAACCATCATCAGCGTATCCTCAAATCTACATTATTCATTCAAATTTGCATGAGATTAGAGCTGAGAGGATATATTTTTCTAGTCATGAACTTTTATCAGAACAAGAACTATTTTAACCTTTTTAAGAAAAATATTTCAAAAGAGAGGAGAATTTTTTATTTGCTTAAAAGAAAAGGTATTCCCACTCTGAATTTTGCCTCACAATAATATAACTCAGGGTTTTATAAAAATAAAAATTTTCAAAGAAAAAATAGGTTGATGGGTTGTTTTTGAAAATGTACTTATTCTACTGAATAGTCACATGTATGTATGTATTTTAGAAAAATAGATTAAGCAAGGTAATCACCGAGTATTGAGGAAAAGATAAAAGATGTAGGTCATGAAGATGTGCAATGTACCAATGTGAATGATTTTTAATGTGAGGAAATTATGGGGAAAATTTTTCTTAGAATAACTTTTAAATAACAAATCTCACAGCAGTGACAGAAGACTTTCATGTTTCTATCTAGTTTAATACTCAAAACTATGATGATCCCACTATTTAAGTTCACCCATGTAAGAGGAATCTTAATTATTTTCTTCCATGCCTTTAATCCCTTTAATTATCATTACCCCTTCCTTTCTTTTCAGTGTCATTTTCTGCTTTTCCTTCACTCCATTTTCTCTCTCCCTAACGTATAATGTCCTAAGCCACTTCATAACAACCAACATTGTTAAAATCCAACTTAGTACAATCTATGTCTTTTACATTCAATACCATATAGAAATGAGGTCGACTCCTTTCGTGCTTACTGGATTCCTTTTTTATAGGCAACATATCAAAAGTCTTAATGTGTAGGGAAATTGGAACAGATACAAAGGAAGCAACCAGGATGGAAAGGACAATATAAATGAAGCCTCTTGAGGAGTAGAAGGACTTTTCCAGGGTCATGCATATGTTGTTTCTCTGTTTAGAACACCATTCCTTCATGACACCTCCCACTTGCCTGGGTTTCCCACCAATCATTCTCTAACTTGGTGTCATCCCCTCTGTAAAGACTGACCTGACTTGTCCTTACCTTCCAGGCTCTCATAGTCCATTTAACTAACTGTCAAGTCACTTACCATGATTTCTTGGGGGTGGAATTATGTCCATTCCGCCAGGTATCATGACAATGTGGGAGAAATGAAAGGGTAAGAGGGAGAGTGGGAGGGAGAGAGGCACGGATGGAGGGAGAAAGGAAGAGAAAGGAGAGAGGAAGGGAAGAATGACAAAGGAAAGACAAAGAAAACAATTTAATTCTGAAGAAGAGAAGCCACTAAAAATATAATAGCTTTATTAAGATATTTGAAAGAATGTTAGGTAAAAAAGAAGCTTTACTCTTCACAGATGAAAGAGCAGAAGAGTGACCAATGGTAAGATGATTCAGAGAGGCAGTTTTTAACTCACACTATAAGAAAGAATTTTATGAAATTAGAGTTGTCTGAAATAGGATAAAGCACTATGTTTTTCTCTCTGGGAATATTAATATAAAGCCTGGGAATTAACTTTAAAGAGACAATAATGTGAGATTCATACAGTAGATAATAGTTGGAGCAGAATAGTATTGAAGATATTCTCAAGCTTAGAATATATTCTTTTATTGAATTTCAACATTTTCAGGAAAGGCAAAATACTGCTTAACACTATTGCTACTTCCTTTATCTATCTCTCTTCCTCTCTCTCTGTCTCTGTCTCTCTTTCTCTCTCTCTCTCTCGTGTGTGTGTGTGTGTGTGTGTGTGTGTGTGTGTGTGTGTTATTCTTCCTGGCACAGAAAGTATTATTTTCAATAAATATTTATTTTACAAATCTGCACTGGTCTTCTAAAAGAACAAAAAACATTTCATGAAATCCTTATGGTAAGATATCTCATTACATAGATTGACATCTGAAAACAGTTTTTTAAAGGACAAGGCAATGAGACATACCACAAGCAAATATTTTATGACTACTGTACATGAGAGAAAAAGAAATTCAAAATATATCAACCATATTTCTAAAAAAAATTGAGATGTATAAACAAAAGCTATGAGCAGACTACATACAAATAATGGTAATTTCTAAATACAGTGATTATACATCCATATCATGTTTTTAGCTTGTTACATGCGGATATATCTAGATTGTTTTGATCAAAAGTGGTACAACTTTTTCATCAATATTTGAAATTTGGCAAAACTTAAAGTGAATTTTTTCACTATTTATTAAGTCCATATGAATTTCAAGGATTATTTATGAGAATGGTTTGATTTATTTGGAAGGTTCCTAGTAATGGATTTGTTTATAAAAGCATGGAAATACCTAGAAAATGTACTCAATTCAACAAATTCTTTAGATAATTTTTTTCCATCAAAAGGAACATTAATTCTAAACTTATCCTAAGGACTGGAATTCAAATCCCTCTCCGGCCACATTTCCTTAGTTCAGCCGTTTCCTGAGCCTACTCCCTGCCAGGAATCTTACATGTGCACTAATAAAGCCTTGCCTGAGTTTGTTCTCCAGGAAATGTCTTTTGATGGAGAAAGGATGAATCAGGAATTGGATGGGGCTTGATGTAGCCCCATGTGAACTAGACAGCTGATGTCCCAGATGGTCTTACTTAAAGCTAAATAGCCTAGATTTTAAGAAAAGAAAGTGATGTTCAAGTCCTGTGGGAACTGGGCACTACATTATTGATGCCACAGGACCAAACTAGAAGTATTACCAAAAGAAAATTATGATGAAAATTCAGTATTTTCTATTCAATCTTAAAACTATGCTTTTCATCATGAAAGTACCAAAGAGTTCAAAATCATTAGCACACTTTATTTAAAATAACCCGAGGATATGAAGCTATGCGTAACTGCTCATTTCTACAAGCTTCTGAACATAAAAGGGACATATTTGCTCCTTGATTATAGTATAGAAAAAAGGTTGTACACAATTTTATGGATAAATACAAACAAATGTTGAGTAGCTTTTAAAAAGGCATTTCTTTTACATAAAAACTGTATTGAACTGATGAGTCAACTTTGAATAGAAACCATCTTCAAAATGTTTTTAGTTTCTGGAAGCTGATTTAATCAAATAGTGCCTCCAATTTTTTTTTTAACCATCTCCCTTCCCCCAGAAAAGTTAAGCATGTTAGGGCATTTTAATCCCTTGTGGAACACATGGTAGCCCCAGCGTCGAGCACACCACACACTGGGTCAGTGGCAAACCTTAACGGGAGCAGCTTTAAATGACATTTGTGAAAAGAGTTACTATGCATAGTAGTCACCATTTAATATACAAAAAGCTTGGTAGATTGAGATGAGGACCAGGAAGTTGAAGGTTTTTAAAAAATCAAAAGATGACCTTAGTGATGCTGAACATTTCAGTTCCAAGGATGATTTTTTATTTTGTTCACCACCCCATATCTGTTTTTTCCTTCCTCTTTCTTTCATGGTTTTCTCTTTTTCCAATTCCAAGTCTTATAGAATTCTCCTAAAAAATATAACCTTTAAAATATAAATAATATGTTGTTAGAACAAGATCTGATTTATTGACCATGGAATCAAACCCATTCTTTTCTCCTCAGGCAACATAATAGCGCCTATCACATGTCAGAACAAAACAGAAAGCAAATAAGACACATTTCCTACCTTCAAGTTGTATACAACATAATGGCAAAGATCTTGAAAGTGTACTTTACTATTTATTTAGCCTACAAAATGTTTCAACGGCATGATCATGGCTATCTACCCCAATCTGCTGAGATCTTCTGGGTGGCTGACAAAGAATGAAATCAAGCCGTTGCCACTATCATCTTCACTTGACTAACCCTGGCAGTTTAGGAATAAAGATGTCTGAGACAAGATTTGAGTCATTACTTGATTTACTTCCTTCCCTCATAATCCTCTCATCTTCTTTGTGTATGCCCCTCACTCTACCCCTTTCCTCTTTCTTTTCTTATCTCCACTGGTTAGTAAGCTTCTTGAATCTTCCCCAAGTTGCCCAGCACCACCATGTCATGTAAATAAGTGCTTTGTGAATGCTTCATAAATTATAAAGCTGTGCTAATAAAAATGAAACCATAAAATATCAAAAAAAGCCAAATAAAATTTTCAGAAGAATATTGATTTTAACAGTATCCCTATCAGAAAGCAAGGTGTTTCATACTTAATTATCTGTAATGTCATGTGTGCAGTAAGCCCAATAAGTGTTGAATTTCTACTGATCAAATGATACAGATGTAGGGGCATTAAAACAAATGAGAAAGAGAGAGAGAAAAACTTTCAACACCTTAATTAAAAATAATCCCTCAGAAGCCTGACCAGGCAGTGGTGCAGTAAATAGACTGTCAGCCTGGGATGCTAAGGACCCAGGTTTGAAACCCCAAGGTCACTGGCTTGAGCATGAAACCATAGACTTAAGCCCAAAGGTCACTGACTTGAAACCTAAGGTCACTGGCTTGAGCAAGGGTCATTGGCTTGTCTGGAGCCCCCCAGTCAAGGCACATATGAGAAAGCAATCAATGAACAACTAAGGTGCCGCTACTATGAGTGGATGCTTCTCATTTCTCCCCCTTCCTGTCTCTCTCTCACACACACACACAAACACAAGAAAAATAAATTATCCCTCAGAAAATGCAAAGAATAAAATTTATTTTTATTTCACCACTTATTACATATGTAGGTGGCTGAGCAAAAGCTATTTCCTTTGTCTTACTCTGCTGGTCATCTCTCTTCCTTCATGACAGTCTGAAATTTCCAGCAATTAAATTTACCAGTTTCCACTTGCCAGTAGGTAAGACATAAAGGAACTCCAAAGATAGGCTCTTGATTGCAATATTCACTGCCTGATTAATAAACCAAGACCTTTGAGGAAATGTTAACGAGCATCTCCTTTCTTTTTGTCTTTCTTTGGGTCCTGTCTTTAAGCAGTGGCAGTCATCTTGCAACCATAAAAAAAACATAATGAGAACCCAAGGTAACACACAAAGCTCAGCAAAGAGTAAGTACTAAAGGAGCCTGGGACCCCTGATTCTGGGCAACTGGAGTGAAACAATATAAAACACTATTGTTTAAGTGACATTTGCCTGATTGTGCTTTACCAGAGATGAGGTGTTCTGCTAAACACTTTATATGCACCACCTCATTTTATCCTGAACATAGCCTTTTATAAATACTTGTGCCCTGTTTCAATGGGGGGGAAAAAAAACGGGCCTCAAACGGTATAATCCATGCCAATATCATACTGAGTGGCAGGCTCAAAGTTGAAAACCACAGTTGTCTGAGGCAGACCAGTCTATAATTTAACTGTATTTTAACACTTATTAAATAACTTAATTCCAATGGTGGGATTTAAATAATTTAACAACCGGTTCTGTGCTCTAATGACCATTTTAAGTATAAAAAAAGATATACCAAAAAGTACTTTATTATTTCATGCATTTAATACTTAAGAACAAAAAAGTATACAAAACTAGATTATAAAAAAGTTTTAAAATATTAATAAAAATATTAAATAATACATGACAAAAACAATAAAACTATTATTTAAGATATTTCCATATTGCTTTTTGATTGGCATCTTCACTTGCAATTTTTTTCACCTATGGACAGAATGAACGTTACTATGGGAACTTAGAATACGCTGTTGTGCAGATGAATATTAAAAAAGAGTATGGAGTATAAATTTGTGGTATCCACATTGGGCAGCTGCCCAGGCACCCACCTTACAGAGAACCCAGATTACAAATACCATGTTAACAACAGTTTTCTGAACTCAACAAAAAGTTAGGTATCAGTTCTGCCAAACTGGTGAGAAATGGCTGAATCCCACCACTGCTCAATTCCCATCATTTCTCAATTTGAAAAGTATGCAGAAGCAACTACATATTTCAATGCAATTAAATCTTACTTTTAAAAGATGGCATATGGAGCCTCACCAGTGGTGGCATATTGGATGAAGCATTAACCTGGGATGCTGAGGTCTCAAATTCAAAGCCCTGAAGTTGCCGGCTTGAGTGTGGGCTTGCTAGCTTGCGCAAGAGGTCGCCATCTTGGTCACTGGCTTGAACACAAAAGTCTTTGGCTTGAAGCCCAAGGTCACTGGTTTGAGCAAAGGTCGCTAGCTTGAACAAGGGGTCACTGGCTTGGCTTGAGGCCTCCCCCCCCCAAGTCAAGGCAAAAATGAGTGGGAATCAACAAAAGGGACACAAGTACTATGAAGTTGATGCTTCTTAGCTCTCTCCCTTCCTGTCCTCCCTCTCTCTCTCTCTCTCTCTCTCTCACACACACACACACACACACACATTGGTATATGGAGTAATATAGGAAAAAGGTCTTGGGGGAGGTCTGACAAATCAGTATTTGTCATGATGAGGGTTTTGCTGATTTTACACACTATAAGCTGGGCAGGTAATATGATTCCAAGAGACTCAGTCTCAACTCAACTGTAGGACTATGTATTTCTAATAATCAATAGGTCAGTTTCATGGGTGGCTTCAGTAAATATTCATGTATGGACAAAATGTATGAATAAATGTCAACTGTTGGGATAAGTGAAAACACACACATGAGAATCAAGTCAAATTAACTTTTTCCCACAGGAGACTTAAGTAGCAAGTAGTATATCAAGTGCTTCTTGAAGAAAGGAAAAAAGAAAGAGGAAAAGGGAGAGACGAATAGAGAGAGAGGTATGAAAGAAGGAACCTGAGAGAAGCCCCTGCCATAATTTAATTGCAGCCACATCTGAATACTATAGTGCTGGTCTAAGTCCCTCACTTCACTCTCATTGATTTTTAGGTTCCCAGTGATTGCATAGACATGGACACATCTTGTTCACTCCTATAGTGACTATTGGTGGCCCTCCTGATCTTGACTTCTGATTCCTCTGATTTTTTATGGCTTAAAACATGGCCACTGTATCTGAGCCCCCTTGATGACATCTGGCTCTTTGAAAGCTTCCACACATGGTTGTTATCTGGTCACTGAGCTACCTGCTCAGGCTTATATTGATTTCTCAATTCTTGAATTTCTGTCCTGGCATGAGTACATAGTACTACTGCTGCAATTACTGTCCTCCTTAGAGTATTTTCTCCAGAGAATTTCTTCTGGGCCTGGATGCAAAATGTTTTGAGGTATTTTATGTCATTCTTATCTGCTGTGGTTTATTGTTGTGTCCTTCCAAAATTCACATGTTGGAATCCTTATGCCCAGTGTGATAATGTTAGAAAGTGGGACTTTTGAGAGATGACTAGGTTATGAGAATAGAACCCTCATGAATGAAATTAGTGCCATTATAAGAAGAGTTCCCACAGGGTTCCTGGGCTCTTCCACCATGTGAGGGTACAATGAGAAGTATATAACTTTGAAGAGGACCTTCATGGACCATGCTGGTGCTGACCTTGGACTTCCGGCCTCCAGAATTATAAACAGTTAATTTCTACTATTTATAAGCCACTCAGTCTGTGGTATTTTTTTAAAGCAGCCTGAACAGACTAAGACATCATTGATTTTCATTCAAGGTATTGCTTGAACATTAATGAAAGCACACTAATGCAATGGTTCACAAAGAGTGGTCCCTGGACCAGCAGAATAATCATCACTTGAAAACTGGTTAGAAATGCACATTCTTAGGCCTTACCCCAGACCTACTGAATCATAACTTTGGAATGGGTCTCAGCATTTTTCTAGCAAGCACTCTAGTGGACTCTCATGATTGCTAAAAAGTTTGACAACAGCTACATAAATTATACTACTGGATACTTATTTTGAAAGAAGTATATTTATCATTTTCTTTTAAGTTCAGAAACAACAAGAAACATTTTAATAAGTCACTGCAATGGACAGATAACAGACTGAGTTATTAGGTTTAGTTTAGGCTTAAAAGCAAAGTCTGAGATAAAAATTAAGATACAGATAGTGTTTCTGGAAAATAATACCAGGAAGCAAGAGTGAAGGAGTGTCAGAGTCACTGTTATCAGCAGCAGAAATTCAACTTTGCCAGGGCTTCTCAGATGAGTAAAGAAAGTACCCCCAAAATATTTCAGACAAAATGAGGGACTGTGGAACACTTACCTGCCAATTCCAGTTTCCTATTATTTGAGAGTTTGCCTAAATAATACCAAAACCCTTGAACTGTGAGTTGTACCTGCATGGAACTCAAGTCAACAGCTTTGGCTGGAGAAAACCCGGAAGCAGAAAAGTGGGATGACTCATGGCAGACCCGGAAACAGGACGCTCCCTCTGCGTAGACCTGCCCGCTGTGGCCGGGACTCATATTGCACTGTGGGCTGAGAATGGAACGCTGAGAACCAAATACTTCTGCTATGCTTCCTGTCACACAATTACACTGAGGTGTTTTTAGGGTTTTAAAATGACAGACTTCAGTCCCAAGCGGGAAATAATGAGTGAATTGCTTTTCTCGTTGTTTGTTTTTAATTCACAGCAGTTTCATTTTTACTACAGTTACATTTGAAGTGACTGATGAGAAGTACACTTTATGAACAATTGCCATTTCCTGCTTGAGCCATGTTTTATAACTAGCTACAGTTGTCTGGTACATGTTTGACCAACTTTGACAACCAGACAAACTTAAATGGGAGTTAGGTCTGAGAACATAGCTTGAATAATTGTGGACAGTTACAAAACATGATTAATAAATCTGCTTAACTAAAGGGTTGTTGTTTTTCCCCACTGCTTCAAAAACTCAGTTTATTTCCAAACCAGAGTAGAGACTTTAATCACGAGTCATAAGAAAAGAAAAAACCTTCGGGTCAACTTAATTGTCTCATAGTTCCCCTTTCATAAAAAATTTCCCATTTAAAAGGAAGATTCATATTTCTGATTCCTTTTATACTTTCTCAAAAAGGAGGCTTACAATATATTAATTTCAAAGTATACATTTTTCCATGATTTAAAAACTAGAATTTAGTGCCTGACCAGTGGTGGTGCAGTGGATAGAGCACTGATCTGGGACAGTGAAGTTCCAAGTTTGAAACCCTGAGGTTGCCCATTTGAGATTGGGTTTACCAGCTTGAGCATGGAATTGCCAGCTCGAGCACAGGATTACTGACATGATCCTGGGGTGACTGGCTTGAGTCCAAGGTCACTGGCCTGAGCAAGGGGTCACTGGCTCCTCTGGAGCCCCCAGTCAAAGCATGTATGAGAACAATCAACAACTTTTAAAAGAGGTGCTGCTTCTCATTTCTCTTTCTATTCTTGTCTGTCTGTTTCTCTCTCTATTGCATGCAAGCACACACATGTGCACATTTGCTTATAAAAAACAACCAAAACTAGAATTTAGTGACACAACAATCATGTCTAATCTTATAATCAGTGAACTTAGTTCTCCTGCCTCTTTATCTCTAAATTCTGCACACTAAATGCCAGATCCTGCTGGTTGTCCTACAGGATTTATTTTCCCCTTCATCCGTGAAGAACCTCCAAATTTAGCCAAGTATTTGATTGATCATAATTAAGCCTACTTATGCCAGCCTCCCTTGCAGCTAGATGTAAACATGTAACTAAATATGACCAATGAGATGTTAGTAAAAATGTCATGCAACAGCTTTTGGCAATTGTTCTTAAAATCCATCCTGAGGCCCTGGCCGGTTGGCTCAGTGGTAGAGCATCAGCCTGCTGTGTGGAAGTCCCGGGTTTGATTCCTGGTCAGGGCACACAGGAGAAGCACCCATGTGCTTCTCTACTCCTCACCCTCTCCTTCTTCTCTTTCTCTTCCCCGCCGCTCCTGGGCCAACTTTGCTCCAATGGTGCCTTGGCTGAGGACAGCTCCATGGCCTCTGCCTCAGGCACTAGAATAGCTCTGGCCACAACAGAGCAATGCCCCAGATGGACAGAGCACCGCTCCCTGGTGGGCATGCCTGGTGGATCCCAGTTGAGCACATGTGGGAGTCTGTCTGACTGCCTCCCCGCTTCTAACTTCAGAAAAATACACACACGCACACACAAAAACATCCATCCTGAACATGCCCTTTGCCCACTATTTTTTCATCCTTTCCTTCTTCTTGTTGAGTTATACAGCTTTGGTTATTTAGCAACCATTTAATGCTGATGACCTGGGACAGTGGTCAGGAAACTACAGACCCAGGGACAAATTTGGCCATCTGCCTGTTTTTATATAGCTGACAGAGAATGAATTTTGTATTTTTCAATACTGAAAACAAGAAGGACAGTATTTCAAGACATGTGAAAATCATTTAAAATTCAAATGTTAGTATTCATAAAAAATAATGTATTAGAACACAGCCACATTCTTAGTGTACTTAGTGCCTATGGCTGCTTTTGCATTAGCAAGGCAGAATTGAGTAGTTGCAACAGAAAACATGTGGCCCTAAACATTGAGTATCGGAACCTTTATAGAAAAATGTTTCAGATTTTTAATTTTAGCAATAGAGGCCAAGCTAAGAAAAACAATAAATACAGAAAACCTCTGGAGCCTGAGTTCTTCAGGATCGTATATATGTAACCATGGATCAAGAAACCCCAGACTTTCATGTGAAAGTAAAATAAACTCCTATCTTTTTTAAGCCATCCTTCCATAATGTAACAGACTGAGTATAGCCCCAGTTCCTCACCCCTTCCTGAATCCCACCTGCAATGTTTTATAGTTCCTTCCATGAAAGACAGAGTATACTTTCTCAACAGTTACCTTTGACTTTGGCCAACTGGCTAGTAGCAGCCAATACACAAGCAAAGATTTAAAATGTATTTGTGTGATTTAGCTTTTCCTATTGTGCTACTGCCAGTATCATGAAAAGAAACTGGACTCATAACCCACAGGTTCCTGAAGACTGAGAGAAAGATTGATTTGAAACCCACCTTCAAATCTTCAGTTGAAGTAGAACCACTTCAGCTGACCCACTGACCATTAATTTTAGTTGAAACCACTCCACTTGACCTATGAATATGATAAATGCTTGACTGTTGCATGACATGGAGTTTTGAGTGGTATGTTTTGCAACAACAATGGATTAGTACCGGTGGTAATTTTTAGTTTGTTAACTTGCCATCAAACTTAAACCTACATTGCTATTTCCGGCAAATATCCTACAATTGATAAAAGAGGAAATTCTACACTTTCAGAATAGCAGACCTAGGTAATAATAATTATGAAGTTTAACTCTACCACATAACATTTGTGTAGCCATAAACATGTTAACTTAACCTTCCTAAGCCTAAATTTCTCATCTGAAATATATCAATCATTCTGGTGTTCTCTTAAAATTTAATAAGATAATGTCAATAAAATACTTGCTAGGTGTTACAATTATAAAAAATAACATTTATTGAGGGTTTCTTATGTGCCGGCCACTGTGCCCAAACAATCACCTGAGAAATATTCTGTTTTTATCCCCATGTTACATATAAGAAAACCAAGGCTTAGTGGGTTTAAGCAATTGATCCACAGATATGTAGTTAGAAAAATGGCAGAGCAGGGGCTCAACTCCTGGAACTCTCACTCCAGAATCCATGATCTTATCTTCCAGCATTTAATATCTTAATCCTCTTATCTTTCTTATATTCTTGTATTTCTGGTAGCCTCATTACTATTTACTTCCAGGACAAAGGCATGTATCTGGTAAGCTAAATGCACCAATTAAATGTTTACACTGAAAGTAGAGTAAATTACCACCTTTTTAAAAGCAAACTCGGTAGCACTCAAGTATATCCTAAAACTTGTGGTGTCCTGGTAAATATTTAATAATTAACTCACCCTTCCACCATGCACCTTTGGTAGTAGTTGTAAATTTCCAGGATGCAATTGTCACTGGGGCTGATTTCAAACTACCAACCCAGGAGACACTGATATAACTTAGGAAGAAATGAGAATAATGGGCTGTCAGGAGCCTTGTGCCATACCACTGCTCTCAAACCCACCACATAAATAAAGAGGCAAAATAAAGATTCTAAGTAACTCAATTTCCTTTCAGATAATAGAGGCAGGAAGTAGTCTGGAAGGTTAAAAATTTGCAGATACAAATCACCTCAGAGTCCAGACAATTAATATTATTGTAATGCAGGGCAAAAGTGTTAAAAGAGTAGAAATGGTGGCACCAATGATGAACTAAAGAGATAGTATAGACCAATGCAGAAAGATATTTAAAGTCAGGTTTTTAAAAAATATGAGCTGACTCTATGCATTTACAAACACACACACAAATACAAATACTGGAATAAGGTGTGAGCCACCAGTTTTCAAGTCTGCTTCTCTGTGACTCACAAATTAGTAATTAGACTGTGTTTGAGGATTGTGTGCAAACTAATTATTTAAGAATCTTCAAAATAAATTTTGCTCATGTAGCCTTTATCACGGCTCTGTGAAACAATATTATCTTCATTGCAACAAAACAAATACTGACAAGTTTCTATTGATGTTTTCATTGTCTTATCCTTAATTAACCCAATATAGCAAGACATGTTTGCTTTGAATTTCAATGCATTTTTTTGTAGATTTCATACTCCTCATGAACACAAAGGTGTCCTTCTTGAAAATGTTACAGGTATTGATCAACTAATGACCTATGCAACTTACGACCATTCGACTTTACAACCACAATCGCTAGCCAATACTGCTCCACGTCTGGAGCAGTTTTTGTATGCAACTGTATTTTGTAATTTTGTATGTCTTGCAAATATTAAACCAGTTGTTGGTAATGCAGTGTTTTACTTAAACCTGACGAATGTAAAAATAAGAAACAAAATGGTGTAGAGATGATACAAATGGCACAAAATGAACAAAGAAAATTATGATAAAGTATGACTTAGAGATTTTTATAACATCATTTCACAGTACTGTACATATAGCCTACTCAATTTATGACCAAATCGTGTTATGGCCGGTCTGTCGAAACCAATCGTGGTCGTAAGTCGAGCACTAGCTGTAATCTCCAAAGCAGTATTAGTTACTAAGCTACCAACTCTATTTCCATGGTATTAACAAATACCTCTGACAGAGATTTGGAATGAAGATATTCAAAATCTGGGACTAATCAAGAAATCACTCCCTAAAAATCTTGTTAGCTCCATTAAGTGTTTCCATCTAAAAAATGATTTTACTTTAGAACAATTCCAAATCCTCTGAATTAATTTTCCATTTTCTTTTTCACCGTTCCAGTACTTTTTTTCATATATGCCTCTGTTTTTTCCAGCCTGGCAGATGTTTCAAAATTTTAATAAGTAACTGCAAGTTCTTAAATTAATTAAGAAGGATAGGATTATACCAATCTATTTTGACCAGTAAATTACCGCTTTAAATTAAATCACCAAACCACAAAAGTCTGAATTCATATAAAAAATCATCAAACTACACTAGATATTTTCTAAACATTTCATAATGTTTTTCTGAAATTTGTTGTTGCCAGTCTTTTTAATCATCATAAACACATGGGGTTTTGCCAAGGAATACAACTGTGAATGGTCAGCTGTTCAAATCTTATCAAAATCCATCTGAAGGAAAGTGATATTTACAGCATATGGTTTGTAGCATATGTGGGCACCCATTCCTGTAAATTAAGGACTTCCACACTGTGTTCTAGAATGCTACAGTTAAGTTTAAAGAACAAGGGTAAGCCAAGGTGGCAGATTTCAGAGGTTCATTCTACCAAATAAATCAAGGGAGTCTGGCATTTTATTTTGGGGTTCTGCCAAAGATTTTGTTTAAAAAGAAAGGTTTCTGATGCTTAAAAAATATGAAACTGTACTCTATTAATGCTATGTTTTATACTGAAATCAGTCCTGAACATCAGAAGTCTTTGCAATTACACTAGACCATATTGATTCCAGGACAGTAATGATCTTGATTATTAAGAAGCACACTAAGCACTATATGTAAAACCTTTTATGTAACTGTTTAGCAGTTGCTGAGGCCTCTGTGCACTGTGGACTTTAGTGCCTCCATATGTAGCAACACTTGAAAAGAATAATTTAGAGTTAATTTGGATAAGCAAAATTTTACCAATGACATTAGAGAAAGTATATCTAATCATATTTGCCTTTTTACTTCTACCTCATAGAAACTTAGAATGAAATCCATGTCACAGAAATAATCAGTTTATGTATACCACTTTCTGACTTACGATAAGTTCTAGTTTCTATGCTTGTCTTTATATATTAACTTATATTTTCACCATGCCAGATGCTTTATTTTTTTAACATTTTATCATAATTATGTTATTTAAATATAAGATTGATTATATATAACAGAGATCTGAAATGCCTAGGTAGAAATGTTATTTCTCTCTGATATGAAAGAGCTCTGTCTGCTCCACGAGACTGTTTGGGGTCTCAAGCTTCCTCTGACTCACCTTCAAACCTACAACATGGTCCTTACTTGTATGACCCATGATGGTGCACCCACCTCAACCATACCCCATGTAGCAAGGTGAAGGCCAAGCTAGAAGGGCAGCCCAACATTTCTCCTTAAGGACACCACTAGGAATTTGTATGTGTCAGTTCTATACATATTACATTGAACAAATCTAGTCACATATAAATCTCTATATCTGTGCCTTCATTTGTGAGTTCTATTGACATAAAAAGGAAGCAGAGAACAGACATTGAAAAAAGAAAAGAAACTAATTCATTTTCCTACTATCATAGCCCAAGTCACTGGTTCTCAAACATTAGTATACAACAGATTCAGCAGAATGTGCTTATTAAAATCACAAACTCTTAGGCAACCAACACTGACTTTATGAACTTAAATTTCAAGGAAAGAGGCCTGGTAATCTACATATTTTACAATCATTCCAGATGATTTTGATCACCAAGTATATTTAAGAAACCATATAATTGATTAACCCTCTTATTTTCAATAAGAAATTGATCCTCAACCATGTATTTCAGCTATCATCTCTTTAAATCATTTGGAGAACAAAAAAGTAACATGATAAATAACATCACTCCCATGCTTGTCCTCAACATCCACACACACCCTTCTAAGGGCCTCTTTCCTTTTCCTCTCCATCTCTTTGCATGTCTGCCATTTCTTCTTAAATTAGGTGTTTTTTTTTTTCATCACAGAATCATGTGAACTCACCTCCATATTCCTAAACACAGCCATCCTTAATTCCACCATCACTTTCCTTGACGGTACATAGTGCCATAAAGAAGCAGCCACATTAACAAATAATTGCATTGCAATAATTATGACAATTGCTATGGGGGAGACATGCACAAATTGCTCAAGATGTTGAATAAAGTGGTAATGTCATGCAATTCTCAAAATAAGCCTCAGTGTAAAACCTTGGAGCAAATGGAGAGAAGAAAGAAAAACAAAAGAAGCCCAGGCTAATAGGAATAGCAGTCACCAAAGGCCAAAGATATGCAAAGACATTTTGCAGCTTAAAAGGCTATATCAAAACTCCCATCAGAAATCTTTGAGTAAATAGTATATCTCTGTCTAATTCCTCCTGATATTATGTTCCTGCCATTGTCAAGGTGGCTCATAAACAGGTATGCCTCCCGGAAACCTCTTCATCAGCTCTCCATGATGGTGACTTGGTCATCATCAGAATGGATCTTCCCAGTTTTAATTTTTAAGCCATACAATTCAGAGAGACAAAAAAAGAAAAGAAAAAAATTCTCAAAGACAGGGCTTCTTGGTAGGCTCAAAATTCTGTAGGTTATACACAAGTAGACATCATGGCTAAAATAAATAATGCTTCTTCCAGTGACCCGTTAGCCAATTCCTGATTTGCTCCAAAAAGTATGTACTTAGTCACATTGATTGTATGTTTAAAACTCCACTGCATTCTAAAGTATGTTTATTTACAACTGAAAAATATTTATTTCTAACTTTACAAAGAAACAATGAGAAATATAATGAGAAATATGAATAATATTACAGAAATACAGTACTTCCCCCTATCCACAATTTTGCTTTCCACTGTTTCAGTTTCCTGTGGTTAGCTGTGGTCTGAAAATATTAAATCTAAGATTCCAGAAATAAACAATTTATAAATTTTAAATGGCACATCATTCTGAGTAGTGTGATGAAATCTGATGCCATTTCATTCATTTCCTCCCTGGATGTAAATCATCCCTTTTTCCTGTGCATCTTTGCTGTATACACTCCCTGCTTACTATACAGGGAGTATACAGTAGCCATCTATGTTATCAGATTGACTGTCAGAGTATCACAGAGCTTGTGTTCAAGTAATCCACATTTTACCTATGAATGGCCCAGAAGGGCAAGAGTAGTAAGGATGGACATTCGAATTTATAAAAGAGAAGCCATAAACTTTATCACAAGTATGTATGTATAGGAAAAAAATAGTATATATAGATTCCAGTACTACCCACAATTTCAGGCATCCATGAGGAGTCTTGAACTTACCTTGAATAAGGAAGGAGTCCTGTGTATTTGTTGCCACATTTTTAAGCTCACATATATTTCAGAAAGTAAAATCTACTTACTTATCCTTTTATCTTTAGACTAAAAAACATGTATTGTCAAAAGCATACTTACCAGGAGTTTAACAGTATTGGTTAATCTCATTTTCCATTTTAAATTTGGCATATACTATACTCACTAGTGCTAAAATAATTCAGGAATATTTTATCATTGTTATTTCTGCAATGCAATTCAATGAGCTTTAAGTATTATAAGTCAAGAATCTAAGCATCTTATTTGCCAGATGATAGAATTATTTATCAAAAATATTCCAGGCAACATAAAAATTATTAGACTTAATAGAAAAGTTCACTAAGCTTCTGGGTACTAAAAAATAAACAAATATAGAGTTTTCCTTATGTCAGCAACTACTATTTAGAAAATAAAACACTATTTTAAATACAAAGAAAACATAATTATATAAATTATATAAAATATAGATATATAATATGTCTCCAATAAAAGTCAAAATGGAATGCTTGGCATGTATTGAATTGATTCTAAATATTTATAGAAAAATATAAAATAAAGAAGAAATTCAAAGGTAGAAATGAGCAGGGAAGAGTTACTTAGCACTTTCAGATTTTAAAGTATAGTATGAAATTAAAATATTATATATTATTACTAATAATATACAATAAAGTAAAATAAAAGCAGAAATTAAAATTGAATACAAAAACACATATCATTAGAAATCGATAAGACTACTCAATATATGGTACTAGAATAAATGCTTATTTATATAAAAAAATATAATCTTCACATTACTTGCTTTAAAGTTCTAATAGGTTAAGGAGCTAATTTTAAAAATTTAAACCATTTTTTAAAAAGAGAAAATATAGGTATATAGTCACATGATTACTAGAAAGAGAAAAGTCTTTAAAAACATAATAAAAACAATAAGATAAGTTTATTTACTTTTTGAAAATTTTGAAGTTCTGTAAATTAAAAAAGAATAATAATAAAAACATTAAAAGGAAGACAACAAGCCAGGGACAAAATATCCATAGAATATATTACTAGGAAAGGGAAAGGCTGATATTTTGTTTTATTCATTGATTTTAGTGAGAGAGGAAATGAGAGAGAAAGAGAGGAACATCAAGTTTTTCCTGTATGTATGTGTCCTGACCCAGGGTCAAACTGGCAACCTCTGCACTTAGGGACGATGCTCCAACCAACTAACTGTGCTATCCAGCCAGGGCATGATATTCTTGACGCATACAAACTGTTTACAGAAATAGAAATATCTAAAAGAAAATGGCCAAAAAAATATGAATGGCCATTAAGTAAGGGCACAAAATCTTGCTCCATCATAATCAAAGGGGTATTTAGACAAGTATAATGCACAATTTTTGAAGCTTGGCAAAAATGAGCCAATTGTATGCATGGTTGGAAATGTTGTAGGGAGAAATAGGCACTTCTTCTCCCTTGCTTGAGGATTATAAATTGCCCATTCTGCAGGGCAATTCAACAGTATTTATGAAAACCCTTAAAAAGAAACAAAGTTGGTCTTAACTGAGACACTCAGTGAGCAGAGGGTCTCCCCAGTGTGCCAAGGTTGCGGGTTCAATACCAGAACCAATCAATAAGTGCACAACTAAGTGGAACAATGTGATGCTCTCTCTTTCTCTCTTCTTCTCTCTTTCTCTCTCAAATCAATAGAAAACATTTTAAAAATAAACAAATAAAAAGAGACCAATGTCAATGCTTGGGAACTATTAAGGTATATCTAAGCTTATTCACTTTTAAAAGGGTTCCAAGTACCAAATTTCATTATAGAAAGGAGACTTTTCCCTCTACACCACCAAGCAATGCTTCAGGACATCACCTGGGTGTCTTACAATTCACCTAATTCTAACACTCTCTACCTGCAGATAGCATTAGATTCCACAGGCCTACAAGACTACCTGTGCCCCTACTTCAATGCCAGTCCCAACCGCAGGTTGTCACCTGTTCCTCTGACTGGTTATACAGTCGTCCCCAGCCATATCGCAGTTCACTTTTTACGGTCTTACTGTATCTCGGATTTTTAAATTGTATAGGTGTATATCTAAGTTTGTATTACAGATTTTTTGCTATATCACCAGATTTTGCGGTATATAGGTATTCTTATATTTTTATTATTTTTATTATTTTTGCAGTAAAATACACATTTTCTAGCCTAAAAATATAAAAACATACTAAGAATATGAATTAAAACATATTAAAAGAATATTAAATCAAAATAAAGCCTTAAAATATATATAAATGATAAAATAAATACAAGGTCGCTACTTCACGGATATTCATCTGTGGCAGGGGGTTCTGGAACCTAACCCCAGCGATAGATGAGGGACCACTGTATATAATTCAGAGATGCTAAGGACTCTTCCTAAGGTTTGGTTAATTTGCTGGTGGTTCACAAACTCAGGAAAACACTTAATTTACTAAATTACTAGTTTATTATAAAAATATATAGTCCTGGAGCAACCAGATAAAAGAGAAACATAGAACAAGATATGAGAGAAAGGTGCAAGGCTTCCATGCTTATGAGGGTTTCATTATAGAGACATGATTAATTAAATAGCTAGCCATGGAGACTGACTGATTCAATCAACTGCCAGCCCTTCACCTCTCTCCCCTTCCCAGAATCAGGGATGTGGGACTGAAATTCCCCACTCTTCAATCACAAAGTTGGCTCCACTGGCAACCTTCCCCCATCCTTGGGTTTTGTCCAAAAGTTATTTCATTAAAATAACAAAAGACACCTTTATAGTTTTCATCACTTAGAAAATTCCAAGAGTTTTAGAAACTTTGTGCCAAAACTGGTGGAACATCAAATATATATCTCTTATTAGAAATTAAAATATCACAATACTATAAAGTAAAATTCTGACATAGAGGGATATTTTTTTTCTTTTTTTTTACAGAGACAGAGAGAGAATCAGATAGAGGGATAGATAGGGACAGACAGACAGGAACGGAGAGAGATGAGAAGCATCAGTCATCAGCTCTTCGTTTTGACACCTTAGTTGTTCATTGATTGCTTTCTCATATGTGTCTTAACCGCGGGCCTTCAGCAGACCGAGTAACCCCTTGCCCGAGGCAGCAACCTTGGACTCAAGCTGGCGAGTTTTGCTAAAACCAGATGAGCCCGTGCTCAAGCTGGCGACCTCGGGGTCTCGGACCTGGGCCCCTCCACATCCCAGTCTGAAGCTCTATCCACTGTGCCACCACCCCGTCAGGCTAGAAGGATATTTTTGACATGGAAAAATGACAGTTAAATGAGTAATAAAAGCAGGTTACAAAACAGTATAGAAAAAAAACTCTTTAAAAAGATAAATATATGACTAAAAGACATATAACAAAATGTTAATCATTGCATTCTCTGGAAAATGAAATTATCAGTAATTTTGTTTCATTCTTATCTTTGTTTTCCAGATTTCTTGCACTGAAAATGTTTTCAATTTAGAATTAGGCAAAAATGCAGCCAACCCTGCAGAGAATAGTGTGAACACTTGTGACAGTGAATTTTATGTGTGAATTTGACTGATCACCGGGTGCCCAGATTAATTTATCCTTGGGCATGTTAATGAGGGTGTTTCCAAATAGATTAGCATTTGAATTGGTGGGGTCAGTAAAGCAGATTGCCCTACCCAATGAGAGTGGGGATCAATCAATCCCTTGAGGGTATGAATGGAACAAAAACCAGGAAAAAGATCTTGTCATTTTTTTCCCTAGCTCATTGATGTTGCTAAGACATCTCACTTATCTCTCTGACCCTTGGACTGGGATTTACACCATTGGCTTCCCAGGTTCTCAAATCTTTATCTTGTATTTAATTACATCATCAGACTACCAGTTTTCCTTGTCTCCAGTTTGCAGACAGGAGATTGTGGGACTTCTCAGCCTCTATAACTGAGTGAATCAATTCCTTATAATAATATATATAACTATTCTTATACTGTATATATACACACACATATAGGTTATATCATTGAGATATGTCACATACACACATATATATATCACTATAAATTGGTTTGGTTTCTCTGGAGAACCCTGGATAATACACCTATAAAGGAATCTAATTACCACAGAAGCATGGATTTCTACCCTTTTAATTGAACAAAGATAGTTAAATATTGGGTATTAAACTAAAACAAGTAATCCAGATATTTAGCATCACTCAAATATATACCTAGATGACTCCACTATTCATTTGAAAATTGTTGGCCTGGCCTGGCCTGTGGTGGCACAGTGGATAAAGTATCTAACTTGAATGCTAAGGTTGCCAGTTGGAAAACCTGGGCTTACCCAGTCACGGCACATATGACATATGATCAATGAATAAGTGAGGCAACTATGAGTTGATACTCCTCGCTCCTTGCACCCTGTCTATAAAATTAATAAACAAAATCTTTCAAAAAGAAGAAAGGAAGAAAGAAAGGAAGGAAGGAAGGAAGGAAGGAAGAAAGAAAGAAAGAAAGAAAGAAAGAAAGAAAGAAAGAAAGAAAGAAAGAAAGAAAGAAAGAAAGAAAGAAAGAAGAAAAGGAAATTGCCTGGGTTTTGCATGGGCACATGCTAATCTGTAGGTCCAGAATGTGCCCAAGTACCTCTGACCATGCAATTAGACCTGTAAATGAAACAGAACATTCACAACAGCTGGAGCATTCCTCACCAGTCTTCTATGCCTTAAATCATTTTACCAAAATGAAAGTGGCCTCCGTTCTCAGCAGTCCTCTCTTACCACTAGGGGAGCCACGGAAGGTGCTAACTCAGTTACCAACAGAGCAACACCTGGAATGTGAAAAATCAAATCTAGGAGTGATGTCAGAGAAATGGCACGGTGAGGAGTGCTCCTGATACCTCTCCCTGAAACTTCAACAAATTCAACAACTAGAGACAGAAAAACAATCTCAGAAGCATCTGAAATACAAATACATCAAACAAAGGTACGACTGGAACCCACTCTGAAGGAAATAAGATAGAGAATGGAGTATTCTGCTTTCCTCACTGACCTGAGCAAGGGCTGCTTTCACTTGAAACTGAAAGAAAGCGAGGGCTGGGGGCATGGAAAAATCTGGGCTAGGGCAGAGACGTTCAAGTCAAGGAGATATTGTGCCCACGGCTCAGCCCACGTAGAGCAAACTCCAGCGGCAGACCCTGGCAGAGGTAGGCGAGCAGTTGCCTTGTTTATTCCTGGTATCCCGGTTGGCGAGCACCAGCAGTGTACGAGTGAATCCACCTGGCACTCTGGGCATGGGTGCCTGCATTCCCAGATGGAAGGGCTGGGTTGGAGACTGTCAGTAGTGACCCTCTGTGTGAGCTGTGACCAGAGTTTCTGAATAATCCCAGCTTCCCAAACAACAGTGCATGGGAAGTGCACGAAAGCTGGCTTCCCTACACCCGGACCTGTCTGGGTGTGGCACCTCCGCCAGCGATACAGGCTAACAAAGCACACTCCTGGGGAAGAGAACTGCAGAAGTGGTGGGAGGAAGGGCATGCAGGCAGCTTTCAGACAGCCTCTGGAGAGCAGACCTGTGGAATGCTGAGGCATACTAGAGCTCGGAGGCTATAGATAGACACCTGAAAGGCAGTTGGCTCCCAGCCCTGCCTGATTATGATGGCGGCTCTGGCTGGCAAAGCCTTACCCAGAACCCTGCATTGAGTGGGGATAAAGGTGGAATTTGGCAGCTCTTAGAGCTTCTTGCTCTCCAGGCAGTGGCTGGGGAAACTTCACAGTTGGGTCCCAGGCTGCTGGTTCAGGAAGGAGAGATTCAGGGAGAGGATCTGGAAAAATGGACTCTCACATTGTCAGAGCCTGCAAATGCTAACAAGCCCAGCCTACCAATGAGAGTGAGGCCTAGTTTATGTCATCACCATAGCGACACAACAGCAAATCTCGACCTAAGAGTGCCACAGGGGCAGAACCTGGGGTACAGCACCACCAGCCATAAAGAGAGAGAAGAAAGAAAAAGAAATAAGATAACATCTCAAAACCAGAAAATATCCACAGTCTTTATAACCTTATCCATTTCTTTCTTGTATTTTTTATCTCTTTTTTTTTTTTTTTCCACTTTGGTCATTTTATCCTCTTCCCATTTTATTCTTTTCTTTTCATTTTGAATGTTATTACACATAGGTGTTACATTTTCCATTCTTTTTCTTTCTATGAGTGTTACATTCCAAAAAACTTAACTCAATTTTTTTCTTTCTCTCTTTTTGTTTCTTTTCTCTTTTACTTTTTCTCTCATTCGAATCTTACCCACAAATAAATTATTTTATTCTGGATTCAGATTTTTTCTTTGTGGCATTTTGTGTGTTTTTTACTTTGCTTTTTATCTCTTTAATAATTCCCCCAACATTGGCTCTCCATTCTATAGTTTTTGTGCCACTTAATACAATAGAATTTTCATTTATCACTGTTTTTTTTTCTTTTTTTTCTTTTCTCTTATACTCTTTCTCTCATTTGACCATCATATACAAACAAATTATTTTATTCTTGATCCAAATTTTTTCCTTGTGGCATTTTGTGGGTTCTTGCCTTGTTTTTAGCCCCTTTGTCACTCCCCCCCAAAACCAGGCCCTCCATTTTACATATTTTTGTTCCACTTGACACAATAGACTTTTCAGTTTTTCACTGCATTTTCTCAAAAAAAATTTTTAATCAATTCTTATTAGTGTTATTAACAATACCACTCTTAAATGCCATTAAAGAAAATGAAATTGAATATCATGGATACAAAAGACAGTGATATAGCTCAGATAGATGAAAAAAATCTATTAAAAAAAATTGATGGCTTAGTAACCTTGAAGTTAAATGACAGAGAATTTAAAAATGACAGAGAATTTAAAAATCCCTACAAATACACAGGGATATACAAGAAAGCACAGAAAGGTAATTTAGGGAGCTCAAAAGACAATTCAAGGAACAGAAATAATACTTAACCAAGGAAATTGAAACTATGAAAATGAATCAAACAGAGATGAAAAACTCAATTCATGCACTGAAAAATGAAATAACAAGCTTAGCCAATAGAATAGGCCAGATAGAGAAGAGAATTAGTGACATAGAAGACAGTCAACTAGAGCTACTACAGAGAGAAGAGGAGAGAGATTCACAAATTTTAAAAAAATAAGGTAGCCCTACAGGAATTGTCTGACTCCATCTAAAGAGCAACATAAGAATAATGGGTATATCACAAAGAGAAGAGAGAGAAAATGGAATGGAGAACATATTCAAATAAATAATAGGCGAGAACTGAGAACTTCCCAAGCCTGTGGAAAGAAGTAAAGCCTCAAAATCAAGAAGCAAACAGAACACCGAGTTATCTTAACCCCAACAAACCTACTCCAAGGAACACCATAATGAAATTGGCACAAACCAATGACAAAGAAAAAATTATCAAGGCAGCCAGGGAAAAGAAGAATACAACATATAAAAAAAAAAGGCCTATTAGATTTTCTATAGATTTCCCAGAAGAAACTGTACAAACTAGAAGAGAGTGGATCCCATATTTAAAGTTCTGAAACAAAGGAACTTCCAGTCAAGAATACTATACCCATCAAAGCTATCCTTCAAATATGAAGGAGAAATAAAAACATTCACAGATACAGAAAAGATGAGAAAATTTATCACCAGAAAACCCCCACTTTAGGAAATACTAAAGAGGGTTTTCTGACCAGACACACACACACAAAAAAAAAACAAAGCAAAACAAAACTACAACTAAAAGCTCCATTAAGATCACAATAAAAACAAGATTAATCTGTGACAAAGAAACAAAAAAGGGAGAGGACAAAGATTAACTGTAGCAAAGGAGGATGGAGTGCAGAAGCAATAATGAGATAATGTACTACAATGAACATAATATGTATGCTTTCCATTAATTAATAGTAACCACCCCTGAAAAAACCAACACAAAGGTATAAGTCTTGATAAAAGAAGTAACAGATAAAAGAAGTTGGATTACAACCAACCAAAAAACAATAGAAAAATAAAAGAGATAGAAAAATAAAAGAGAAGAACCAAACAAGATACAAAACTATCAGAAAGCAATATATAAAATGGCAATAGAAAACCCTCATGTGTCAATAATTACACTAAATGTAAATGGATTGAACTCACCAATAAAAAGACACAGAGTAGCAGAATGGATTAAAAAGGAAAAACCAACTGTATGCTGCCTACAAGAAACACATTTAAGCTACAAGAATAAAAACATTCAAAGTGAAAGGTTGGAAAACAATACTCCAAAAAAATAACATCCAAAAAATGCAGGTGTAGCAATACTCATATATAACAATGCTGACAGCAAAGGTAATCAGAGACAAAAATGGTCATTTCATAATGATAAAGGGGACATTGAGTCAGGAAGACATAACACTTCTTAATATATATGCACCAAACCAAGGAGCACCAAAATATATAAGACAGCTACTGAATGACCTAAAAATAAAAACCGACAAAAATAGAATCATACATGGAGACCTCAATACACAACTGATGGCTCTACATCATTCATCCAAACAGAAAATCAATATAGAATTATTGGCTTTAAATGAAACACTAGAGCAATTGGATATGATAGACATCTATAGGACATTTCATCCCAAAGTGCCAGAATATACATTTTTTTCTAGTGTACATGGAACATTCTCAAGAATTGACCATATGTTGGGCCATAAAAATAACATCAACAAATTCAGAAAGATTGAAATTATACCAAGCATATTTTCTGATCATAAAGCCTTGAAACTAGAATTCTACTGCAAAAAAGAGATAAACAAACCCACAAAAATGTGAAAACTAAACAACATACTTTTAAAAAATGAGTGGGTCAAAGAAGAAATAAGTGCAGAGATCAAAAGATACATACAGGCAAATGAAAATAACAATACCACATATAAGAATCTCTGGGATGCAGCAAAAGCGGTAATAAGAGGGAAGTTCATATCACTACAGGCCTATATGAACAAACAAGATAGAACACAAATAAACCACTTAACTTCACATCTTAAGGAACTAGATAAAGAAGAACAAAGAGACCCCAAAACCAGCAGAAGAAAGGAAATAATAAAAATCAGAGAAGAAATAAACAAAATAGAGAACAGAAATACTATAGAAAATATTAATAAAGCAAGAAGCTGGTTCTTTGAAAAAATCAACAAAATTGACAAACCCTTGGCAAGACTCACCAAGGAAAAAAGAGAAAGGACTCATATAAATAAAATCCAAAATGAAAGAGGAGAAATCACCACAGATATCATAGATATACAAAAAATTATTGTAGAATACTATTAAAAATTATATGCCACCAAATTTAACAATATAGAAGAAATGGATAAATTTCTAGAACAATACAATTTTTCTAGACTGAGTCATGAAAAAGCAGAAAGCTTAAACAGACCCATAAACAGGGAGGAAATAGAAACAACTATTAAAACACTCCCCAAAATTAAAAGTTCAGGATCAGACAGCTATTCTAGTGAATTCTATCAAACATTCAAAGAAGATTAGTTCCTATTTTACTCAAAGTCTTCCAAAAAATTAAAGAAGAAGCAATACTGCCAAACACATTTTATGAGGCCAACATAACCCTCATACCAAAACCTGTCAAGGACAACACAAAAAAAGAAAACTACAGACCAATATCACTAATGAATACAGATGCTAAAATACTAAACAAAATACTAGCAAATCAAATACAACAACACATTAAAAAATAATTCATCATGATCAAGTCGGATTCATACCAGAATCACAAGGATGGTTCAACATATGTAAAACAGTTAACATAATACACCATATCAACAAAACAAAAAACAAAAATCATATGATCTTATCAATAGATGCAGAACAGGCATTCGATAAAATACATCATTTTATGTTTAAAACACTACACAAAATGGGTATAGAAGGAAAATATCTCAACATAATAAAGGCTATCTATGATAAACCATCAGCTAACATCATATTAAGTGGCATAATACTGAGGACTTTTCCCCTAAAATCAGGAACAAGACAAGGTTGTCCAGTCTCTTCACTCTTATTCAACGTAGTGCTGGAAGTTCTAGCCAGAGCAATCAGACAAGACAAAGAAATAAAAGGCATTCATATTGGGAAAGGAGAAGTAAAGGTATCACTATTTGCAGATGATATGATCCTGTACATCGAAAACCCGAAATACACCACAAAACGACTACTAGAAACAATAAACCGATACAGTGAGGTCTCAGGATACAAAATTAACATACAAAAGTCCATTGCCTTCCTATATGCCAACAATGAAACATCAGAAAATGAGCTAAAAAAAAATAATCTCCTTTATGGTTGCAACAAAAAATAAATAAAATATCTAGGAATAAACATAACATAGAATGTAAAGGACCAATATAATGAAAACTACAAGGCATTGTTAAGGGAAATAAAAAAGGATATAATGAAATGGAAAAATATTCCTTGTTCTTTGATAGGAAGAATAAATATAGTCAAACTGACAATATTACCCAAAGTGATATACAAATTTAATAAAATTCCCATCAAAATTTTAATGTCATTTTTTAAAGAAATGGAACAAAAAATCATCAGGTTTATATGGAACTATAAAAAAAAAACCAAATAGCCAGAGCAATCCTAAGAAAAAAAGAACAAAGCTGGGGGCATTACAATACCTGGCTTCAAATTATATTATAGAGCCACAATAATCAAAACAGCATGGTACTGACAGAAAAATAAACACTCAGACCAATGAAACAGAATAGAAAGCCCAGAAATAAAACCACATGTATATGGTCAAATAATTTTTGATAAAGGAGCCATCAACACACAATGGAGAAAAGAAAACCTCTTCAACAAATGGTGTTGGGAAAACTGGAAAGCCACATGCAAAAGAATGAAACTTGACTACAGTTTGTCCCCTTGTACTAAAATTAATTCAAAACAGATCAAAGACCTAAATATAAGACCTGAAACAATAAATTACATAGAAGAAAACATAGGTACTACACTCATAGACCTTGGTTACAAAGAGCACTTTGTGAATTTGACTCCAAAGGCAAGGGAAGTGAAGGCAAAGATAAATGAATGGGACTACATCAGACTAAGAAGCTTTTGCTCAGCAAGAGAAACTGACAAAAAAACAAGCAGACAGCCAACTAAATGGGAGATGATATTTTCAAACAACAGCTCAGATAAGGGCCTAATATCGAAAATATAAAAAGTACTCATAAAACTCAACAACAAACAATCCAATAAAAAAATGGGAAGAGGACAAGAACAGACACTTCTCCCAGGAAGAAATACAAATGGCCAACAGATATAGGAAAAGATGCTCATCTTCATCAGCTATTAGAGAAATGCAAATCAAAACTATAATGAGATACCACCTCACACCTGTTAGATTAGCTATTATCAACAAGATAGGTAATAACAAGTGTTGGAGAGGCTGTGGAAAAAAAGGAACCCTCATCCACTGTTGGTGGGAATGTAAAGTACTAAAACCATTATGGAAGAAAGTATGGTGGTTCCTCAAAAACATAAAAATAGAACTACCATATGACCCAGTAATCCCTCTACTGGGTGTATACCCCCATAACTCAAAAACACTGGTACGTAAAGACACATGCAGCCCATGTTCATTGCAGCATTGTTCACAATGACCAAGACATGGAAACAACCAAAAAGCCCTTCAATAGATGACTGGATAAAGAAGATGTGGTACATATATACTATGGAATACTACTCAGCCATAAGAAATGATTACATCAGATCATTTACAACATGGATGGACCTTGAGAACATTATACTGAGTGAAATAAGTAAATCAGAAAAAACTAAGAACTATATGATTCCATACATAGGTGGGACATAAAAATGAGACTCAGAGACATGGAGAAGAGTGTGGTGGTTACTGGGGGTGGGGAAGGGAAGGGAGTGGGAGGGAGGGAGGAGGGGCACAAAGAAAACCAGATAGAAGGTGATGGAAGACTAAATGACTTTGGATGATGGGTATGCAACATAATCAAATATCAAAATAACCTGGAGATGTTTTCTCTGAAGCTATGTACCCTGGTTGGTTAATGTCACTCCATTAAAATTAATAATAAAAAAATCAAATCTCTGGATCTGGGAAAGAATAAAAAATAATGCACAGCTTGGAATCAACAGGAAAGTTTGCTTTTCATCAATTCTAGAGCTGTCAGAGATATGCTTTTTGTGTCGTAGCTGCTCACAGTTTCTTATTAGCTAAAGTTTATGTCAGAGGAATTAATTCTATAAATTCTACCTTCTGTTTAACTCTGCTTTCCTTGTTCTAGATCACAGGCATTTTTTTCCACTTGCCTGCTTGACCTTCTCATATATCTCTTTCTCTCACTCTATCTGATCTCTACTCTAGTGGTGCCAGAGTGAGGCCCACACAGCCTCAGGGCTGTAAAGTCAACCTTCCAGAATTCTAAAAGAAATAGTAAGTCTTCTATTTATATTTATTTTTATCTCCCTAATTTAATCAACATGAAGTAAGAAATAATACATGTCTTCATACATACTGGGCAGAAAAGACTAGTACCTTATAGAGTTGCATAAGGATTAGTTAATGCAGAACCATGCCTGAAAAAAAAGTGCATTCTGAATAAAGATTGACTCTAATTATTAATGTTAGTCAGTGCTAGCACCCTATACTGCAGGAGGCTCGCCATCCATTTTCAATGATGTGGTAATTATACTGAGGGGAAGGAGGATACTCCACCTGTGGTGAAGTTGACAGTGAAGGGCCTTTTAACATATTGCCTCACAAAGCTGTTAAAATAGGGTTTGGATGATATTATTTCATTTTAATCAAACTGGTCATCACTTATTGTGATAAAAAGATTTCTGCACACACTCAAAAAAGAAAACAACAGTAAATTGAAGATTGCACTAAATAATCAAACCCAAGACCAGGTGGTGGCACAGTGGATAGAATGTAGGCCTGACATGCTAAGGACCCAGATTTGAAACCCTGAGGTTGCCAGCTTGAGCAAGGGCTCACCAGCTTGAGCATGGGATCATAGAAATGACACCATGGTTTCTGGCTTGAGCCCAAAGGTCGCTGGCTTGAGGGCCAAGTTTGCTGATTTGAGTCCAAGGTCACTGACGTGAACAAGAGGTCACTCGCTCTGCTGGAGCCCCCACCCCCAGTCAAGGCACATATAAGAAAGCAATCAGCCTGACCAGGTGGTGGCGCAGTGGATAGAGCGTTGGACTGGGATACAGAAGACCCAGGTTCGATATCCCGAGCTCGCCAGCTTGAGCGCGGGCCCATCTGATTTGAGCAAAAGCTCGCCAGCTTGGACCCAAGGTCGCTGGCTCCAGCAAGGGGTTGCTCTGTCTGCTGAAGGCCCGCGGTCAAGGCACATGTGAGAAAGCAATCAATGAACAACTAAGGTGTTGCGACGGCAACGAAAAACTAATGATTGATGCTTCTCACCTCTCTCTGTTCCTGTCTGTCTGTCCCTATCTATCCCTCTCTCTGTCCCTGTAAAAAAAAAAAAAAAAAAAAAAAAAAGAAAGCAATCAATGAATAAGTAAGGTACTGCAATGAAGAATTGATGCTTCTCATCTCTCTCCCTTCCTGTCTGTCTGTCCCTGTCTGCCTCTCTCATGCTTTCTCTCTCACTAAAAAAAAAAAAAATCAAACTCAGAGAAGAAAATTGCAGCACCAATGTAGATAAACACACACTATTTGAGGTAGAGTCATTATGAACTAATCATATCTAATGTGTTTATGCAATTTCCCCCAACAGTAATACTGGTGACATATAAAAACCTAAAAAAATATATTTTGCTCACTTATTAAGAATCTTTTAAAACAGTGTATATAGAGCTGACTTACTAAAAATTTAAAAGTCTACATCTTTTAATTAGTTAGTTATGAGTGCCTGGTATCAGGAAAATAAAAATTTTCTAGACAAATTTTAAAACAACTCTTCATAAAACTGGGAAACAAAATTCTTGTTGCATCCACAAAAATACTTGTTCTTACTTAATTTGAGTGTGCTGATCTCAAATCTGACATTATGTTTTCTCTGTAAGCTACAGTTAATTTTGCAATTCAAGATTTTAGGTTTTCATCTTATTGTAAAATTTTCAACATTTTGTTTAACGTAATGAAGTAGAATGTCTTCTTGGGCATAATTTTTGTGAAAATATAATAATTTATATAATGCAGTAAATACACTAATACACTAAAAGATATTATTGCATCAGAATTTGTCTATAATTTTGAAATAGAACATATTAAAAAAACTTATTTTAATCATAAAATTTGCACAAAACTTATTTAAATTCTATTCAGGCAAAACTTTGCATTTGTAGCTCTTGAATTTGTGTACTTGTTGAGGACAATCTTGTTTGATGCTCCAGCAGTAGTCTGCTTATTACTAACAGCTCCAAGATTTTCAGGAAACTTATCAAGGTGATGGTTCAGGAAGTGAATCTTAATGCTCATGTTACATTCAATGTCGCAGAAAGCCAACAGCATCCTTTGAATCAGAAGTTCACAGTTTTCTGCTTTTTTGTTGCCAAGGAAGTTCTTTGTAACTGCCATAGAAGACTGCCATGCTGCTTTCTCCTCTTATTCATCTTCCTGGCAAATTATTCGTCACATATGAGGACATAAATTTGAGGTCCATCAAATACATCTGCTTTTATCTTCTCGAAAGACAAGGCAGAAATAATATGTTGAAAGCATTCACTTTCTCTATTCAAAGCCTGAACAAACTGCTTCATTAAGCCAAGTTTGATGTGAAGTGGGGGGGGGGGGGAATGATCCTGTCTCGGTTAACTACAGGTTCATTCACAATATTTTGCATCCCTACTTCCAGAGAGTCACATTTCAGCCACTACTTCTGTATCCAGTGTTTCTCTCGAGCGTGAGCTTGGCTGTCCCACAAACACAGAAATCAAGGATACTTCGTGAAACCACTCTGTTGTTTTAGCAGAAAATTTATTATTTGAAGATCCACACAAATAATCCAGTTATGCTCCTCACACTTCAGAAAGTCAATGACAATTTTTATGTCATTATAATCTTTCACAGATGAGTTGAGTAACCAATTGGAACCACTTCATAAACATTACCGTTGTGTAGGAGAACACATTTCAGACTTCATTTACAGCTGTCAAGAAATAGCCACCATTCTGTTGGACTGTGAGTAGTAACACCTAGCTGGCTGAGAAGACTACTGATATCATGACAGTAAACAAAGTGTTTGTCTTCAGAAAAAAGTCAGTCCACAAAATTTGTTCACGCTTTCTGAAATGGGATACTTTAGTTGACCAGTGAAGTACATTCTTTTCTTGAAGCATGAAGGCTAATAACTCAGCTGCTTTCTTTGATAGGCCCATATCTCTTACTAAGTCATTCAGTTTGGGTTGGCTAAACCACTGAGGGCATCAGAAGACCCTTCAGATTCTACAACCATTTCCTTATGCATCTTATCAAAATACACTTGATATAATAATAAAATATATATAAAAAAAAAACAAAAAAAAAAAGGTTATGGGATGGGGGGAGGGAGGGAAGAATGGGATAGGGAGGAGGGGAGGGACGCAGGGAAAACCAGATTGAAGGTGACAGAGGACAATTTGACTTTTGGTGATGGGTATGCAACACAATTGAATGATAAGATAACCTGGAGATGTTTTCATTGTACATATGTACCCTGATTTATGGATGTCACCCCATTAGAATTAATAATAATAAAATATATATAAAAAAAAAAAAACAAAATACACTTGATCACCATGTTCACTTTCTTTGTCCTTAGAAGAAATAAAACCATTAAAAACTGGAACCGGTAGTGTCTCAAGAGTGTGGTATTGCTGAAGGAATATTAGGATATGTGATCATATGCTTTTTTTTCTTGGCAATGCCCTTTGTATGGATCAGACAGAAATAACAGTCACTGTTGTGGTCCTTAGGTTCATGCCAAACCATGGGAATACCAAAAGGCATTCCTTTGCATTTTCCTTTTGTCCAGTCACGAAGCATTTCCTCACAATTATGACACACAATATGAGGAGCTCAATTCTTGTCTTGTTCGCCAAGGGAACTTGAAAATAGGCTATAGATGCATGTGTTACAAATGATGAAATATTTCACCTTTGACGTTGAAGTGTGTAACAGCTACATATAACAGAAGGTGTCAGGGCTATTCTTACATTTACGCCTAATCGAAGAAGCCATGATTCAATCTTAAAACAAAATAAGAGGGTGTTTTTATCAGATAATAACTTTTTACATTTAAGAACAATTACAATTATATAAAATTGATGTTTGTAAAACATTAATTGCCTTGTGGTTATGTTCAATCCAAGAGTCGTTGCCCTTTAACTTCAATTTAAAAACCAATGCATGCCATTAACTGTAACAAAAAGAAATTAAAATTTTATAAAAACTAGAGCATGCACCAAAATGTGGTTTTCAGATTTGGAATCAGCAATGCAGATATATATAGAAACAGTTCTAAGACCTCATGCAACAGAAAATGAAAAAAATTGTTCCCCAGTGATAATTGAAGGGCAGGATTTAAAAGTGAACAAATACCACTTTGCAAAGTATATAACTGTCTAACCATTATTCTGTATATCTGAAACTAATAAATATTGAATGTAAACTGTAATTTAAAAAGTAAAATTTTTAAGTAAAGAAATTTTATAACAATTATAGCAGCAAATGGAATTAAAGTATCAAACAAACTATTAGGATAGACAGTTATCAGGTCAGGAAAAGGAAGGCGGGAAAACACTTTCAGAACATTTCTATCACTCACTGAAGGAGGGAGTCAGCAGTCTTAAGGTCTGCCAAAACAAAATCACCAGCTGTTGAAATCCTATATGTTAGTCCAAATATCAGGAAGAAGAGTCTTGAAGTCCTGTATGTTAGTCCTGATATCAGGCAGGGAAGCCTTGAAATCTATAGATAAGAAGTGCTATATAACTTCTAAAATCCCAACAAATGAAGCACTCAGACTAGCTGAGTTTCCCTCTTATGCATTGTGCCAAGTGTACAGTTTTACTTAATAAACTGCTTGCTATGCTTGAACCCTGCACCCTGTCTCTTGACTAAATTCTTTCTCACAAGCATGACAAGAATTGGGGAGGGAGAAGCCCTCTTAAACCCAGTCTTCTTCAGTAATAAACTGAATTTAGATCAGCACTTTATATGGCTCTATAATAAAGTTTAAACTACTGGGGGGTTCTTTTTTATTTTTAAGAAATATATTCAATCACATTGTTCTTAATATAAACATATATAAATTATATATAGAAGTAAAATTTGATCACTCTCTTAATTTTGTATTAAGAAGCAAAAATATTTTGTTAATAGTAAAATAACATTTTCAGAATGAGTAGTATCTATTTTATTTTTCTCTTGTATAATTTTACATTATACCTAATTTTAGTACTATAATACTAAAAGTATAATTTATAAACACTAAATATGTTATAGGTTCATGAGAAATCAAAAGAGCTGGAGAAATAACACTGCTCTACTCTAATTTTTACAAATGCCAAATTTTATTCTCTTAATACACACTTGAATACTGCTTCATGCTTCTTTAAAAATCTGTTAATGGCTCCCTCTGGCCTAATGAACAAAATACAAACTCCTTAGCAAAATACATGAATGACTGGGTCAAACATTTTCAGCCTAATATCCATCTGGCCTTTTCTACTCCCTCAGACATGATTAATTCCCCATATTTCCATAGCACTTGACCTGTAATTCTACCAAAGCACTCATTCTACTCTGCATTATTATAAAAGGTTTCTGTGGAATAGTGAGTAGAACAGTGGACAGAGTCAAGAAACCTAGTTGCACACAGCTCTACTGTTACATACATCACAAGACTCTGACTTGACTTGGCACTTTATCTCTCTGAGTGTCAACTCCTCACCTTTAAAGTAGATATAATGAGAGACTGTTAGGAAATAATATACACATTTTCTAGTTACATTGCCTGTCTTCAGCAATCACTCAGTACATACGAGTTGAATAAATACACCAATGAGTAAATGACTTATAATGACAATGGTCTTTTATGTAGAATTTGACCCCAAGTGAATAACATTATTTTCTTATTTATACAGACCTCTAAGGAATTCAAGAATTCTGATTAATGAAATACACAAATTAATATAGTGACCTCACAGGGAAAAAAAACTAGTTTTTAGAAGTGTAAATGTAACAAATTTATAATACTTGTACCTTATTTAATCACCTTTAATTAGTCCTAAGACAAGTTCAAATTTTGTTGCCACTTAACATCTATATATAACATTTGATTTGCTTTTGTTTCTATTTTATTTCAGGGTTAAGAGAAATTACCTTTATTTGATTTTCAGAAATATTCACCACTTCTCACCACTCAAGAAAAGGGGTGTTTGGGTGTTAAGTGGCCTAGAAACCTCAATCTATTGTAGAACTTCTAACATTCTTTAACATATGGCCAAAGTCACTATTGGTAAAGTTCATCTTAGACCCTGCCTAGGAAATTTAGTTAACCAAGCACTTACAATAAATATAATTAAATTTGTACAAAGTATGTGACCATATAGCATGATGGATGGAATAAGGCTCTGGGAATTGATCAGCTTTTTCACTTGAGCCTTTTGGAACCAAAGAGAGAAATGAAAAGGAGTTGACTTTGATATAAATCAGTGTCGACTTTCTCTTCACTCTACACACTCAGATCAGGAAGCAATCTTTAACCACACAACTCTACCAAAATGCATACATGTGTAAAAATAAGAAAAAATGCCCAATGAGCATATAAGCAATTTAAAGGACAAATAACACTTCAAACTTGGCTGGGCTCATGTTGATGACTAAAGACAATATTTATGACATGCCAGGAAGGCATCTCATTATACATATTAAATAAATGTAGAGTGATCCATATTTTGAGTAAAATAAAATATGAACATATGTCTGTAATTATTCCAGGGGCATTTCTCTAAGTGGATTGCATGAATGTATTTCTCAGAAAGTGGTGCCACAGGAATTCATGTGTGGTTAGGGTCAATACAAAGGCAAAGCAGTAACTCAGTCCTTACAGAATATTGAATGGTTTTAATGCCTCTGCTTGAATCCAAGCTGGGAAGATACACTGAAATACTCTGGCTGAAAAACCATTAACAATACAATTTACTCTAAAATACTTTCTTATTTCTAAAAATGCTGTAAGACTCTAGAGAGCTCACCACTGAACTTTACCAGCATGCATTCAGATTAGTTATCCACCAAGCAGAACAAAGACAAATCCTGAAACTTGTGGATTCTAGAACCAGAAAAAGGATGCGGAGAAAGGAACATATGCAATGCAGCTCTAACATCATTCACAGACTTTAACTTTCAACTTTTATTTCAGTAGATAAATATAAGAACCTTAGCTACTAAGGCAAATAAGACTTAAAAACTCACAATACAAATATTGGGAAAAACATTTTACAAGCTTCAAATGCACTTAAGCTTTTCTAATTTTAAATTTCCAAATGTTTTTGAGATGGCTGGTATTACACACTAACTTTGAAAACACCAAGTTCTGTTTCTAAGAAAAAGTATTGAAAAGACCTATTATAACAACTCCTGCCTTGCCCACCACCCACAAAACTATCCTTAAATAATTAACTTAATGAACAAATAAATATTTTTCTAAAATTTATATAAATTTAAATATGATGGAAGGCAATATGAACAGAATAAAAAGACAAACCACACAATGGGAGAACATATTTGACAACACATTTGATAAAGGGTTAATAACCAAAATTTATAATGAATTTGTAAAACTCAACACCAGGAAGACAAACAATCCAATCAAAAAATGGGCACAAGAAATGAATAGACACTTCTCCAAAGAGGAACTACAGATGGCCAATAGGCATATGAAAAAATGCTTAACATCACTAATCATTAGAGCAATACAAATTAAAACCACAACGAAATATCAACTCACACCAGTCAAAATTGCGCTCATCAGCAAAACAATACGGAATAAGTGCTGGTGAGGATGTAGAGAAAAGGGAACCCTCCTGCACTGCTGGTATGTAGACTGGTGCAACCACTGTGGAAAACAGTATGGAGATTCCTCAAAAAATTAGAAATGGAACTGCCCTTTGACCCAGCTATCCCACTTATAGGAATATATCTCAAGGACACCATATCACCGACTGAAAAATAGAAATACACTCCCATGTTTATGGCAGCATTGTTCACAATAGTGAAGAGCTGGAAACAGCCCAAGTGTCCATCAGTGGATGAGTGGATTAAAAAGCTTTCGTACATATATACAATGGAATACTATAGCACCATGAAAAAGAAGGAAATATTACTTTTTTGCAACAATATGGAGGAACCTGGAAACTATTATGTTGAGTGAAATAAGCCAGACAGAAAAAAAGAAATATTATATGACCTCACTCATTTGAGGAATCCAAGGAACATTGAGAACTGAGGAAAGGAATTGAGACAAAGGAGGGATCAAAGGGACCAGAGGAAAAGAGGACAGAGGGAAGAGGAGATGATAGAATGGGATAAACCTGAAGGGAAGGGGGGAGGGCAGTGTAAGGAGGGGGGTAAGGGAGATGTTGAGGGGGATTATGGGGGAGGGGGATGCAGTCAGGGTCACCCTAGAATCTATGTAAACACAATAAATTTTTTAAAAAATTTAAGTATGATGGTAAATATATCATTAAATTTATTTTAAACTGTTAAACACACTTTCTGTGAACCCAAGTGATAATTAAGCATTTGATAAATTTCTCAAAATAAGTTTGGTGCACTGGGATGCATTTGGTAACATGACAGAAGGACATTATTTAGCATATCCCATTATAACCCATGTTGAAATAATTATGAAACTAAAAATAGCGTTTTTCCCAGAGTTAATTTTTATTTCTAAGATATATCCTAAGAATGTGTTTAAAAGTCTCCAAAAAATCTATGGAACAAGATTCCTTATGCTTTAGAGCTATATACTAAAATATTTACAGATGAAATGATATGTTATGTGGAATTATCTTCAAAGTAATCCAGAGATGGCAGCAAAAGTTGGAGGGGGTAATAGAATAAACAAGATTGGTTACACTGGGAACAAAATTTTTCTTGCATCCACAAAACACTTGTTCTTACCTAAATTGAGTGTGCTGATCTCAAATCTGACATTAGGTTTTCTCTGTAATTCAAGATTTTAGGTTTTGGTCTTATTGTAAAATTTTTGACATTTAGTTTAACATAATGAAGTAAAATGTCTTCTTGAGCATCATATTTGTGAAAATATAATAATTTATATAATGCAGAACAAACACTAAAAGATATGATTGCATCAGAATTTGTCTATAATTTTGAAATTTTGAACCATCACAGGTCAAAAGTGTCCCATGACTTTACAGACACACTGTAGAACATATTAAAACACTTATTTTAATCATAAAATTTGCACAAAATTTATTTAAATTCTATTCAGGCAAATATCTGCATTTGTAGCTCTTGTGTTTGTGTACTTGTTGAGGACAATCTTGTATGATGCTCCAGCAGAAGTCTGCTCATCACTAGCAGCTCCAACAATTTCAGGAAACTTATCAAGGTGACGGTTCAGGAAGTGAATCTTAACGCTCATATTACATCCAATGTTGTGGAAAGCCAACAGCATCCTTTGAACCAGAAGTTTATAGTTTTCTGTTTTTTGGTTGCCAAGAAAGTTCTTTGTAACTGCCACAAAAGACTGCCATGCTACTTTCTCCTCCTTACTCATCTTCCAGGCAAATTCTTTGTCACATATAAGGGTTCGAATATGAGGTCCATCGAATGCACTTGCTTTTATCTTCTTGAAAGACAAGGCAGGAAAAGCAGAAATAATATGTTGAAAGCATTCGCTTTCTCTATTCAAAGCCTGAACAAACTGCTTCATTAAGCCAAGTTTGATGTGAAGTGGGGCAAAAATGATCCTGTCTCGATTAAGAACAGGTTCATTCACAATATTTTGCATCCCTACTTTCAGAGTTTCATGTTTTGGTCACTCCTTCTGTGTCCCGTGTTTCTGTCGAGCTTGAGCTCAGCTGTTCCACAAACACAGAAAGCAAAGAGACTTCATGAAACCTCTCCGTTGTCCTAGCAGGAAATTGACCATTTGAAGATGTACACAAATAATACAATTATGCTCCTCATACTTCAATAAGTCGAGGACAATTTTTATGTCATTATAATTTTCTCACAGATGAGTTGAATGACTAATTGGAACCACTGCATAAACATTACCATTGTGTAGAAGAACACATTTCAGACTCTGTTTAGACCTGTCAAGAAATAGCCACCATTCTGTTGGACTGTAAGCTGACTGAGAAGACTACTGATATCATGACAGTAAACAAAGTGTTTGTCTTCAGAAAAAAGTCCACAAAAATTTGTTCACGCTTCCTGAAATGGGATACTTTAGCTGATGAGTGAAGTCCATTCTTTTCTTGAAGCCTGGTGGCTAATAACTCAGCTGCTTTCTTTGATAGTCCCAAATCTCTTACTAAGTCATTCAATTCGGGTTGGCTAAACTGCTGAGGGGTTAATGTCTGCTTGGCATCAGAAGAAGACCCTTCAGATTCTACAACCATTTCCTCATGCATCTTATCAAAATACACTTGATCACCATGTTCACTTTCTTCACCCTTAGAAGAAATAAAACCATAGAAAACTGGAACCGGTAGTGTCTCAGAGTATGGAATAGGTTGTATTGCTGAAGAAATATTAGGATATTTGATCATATGCTGTTTTTTCTTGCCGATGCCCTTTGTATGGATCAAACAGAAATAATAGTCACTTCTGTGGTCTTTAGGTTCACGCCAAACCATGGGAATACCAAAAGGCATTCCTTTGCGTTTCCTTTTGTCTAGTCACGAAGCATTTCCTCACAATTATGACACACAATATGAGGAGCCCAATTCTTGTCTTGATCGCACAGGGGAACTTGAAAATAGGCAATATATGCATGTATCACAAATGATGAAATATTGCACCTTTGACGTTCAAGTGTGTAACAGCCACATATAAAACAGAAGGTGTCAGGGCTATTCTTACATTTACGTCTAATCGAAGAAGCCATGATTCAATCTTAAAACAAAATAAGAGGTGTTTTTATCAGATAATAACGTTTTACCTTTAAAAACAACTACAATTATTTAAAATTGATGTTTGTAAAACATTAATTGCCTTGTGGTTATGCTCAATCCAAGACTCGTTGCCCTTTAACTCCAATTACAAACCAATGCATGTCATTAACTATAACAAAAGGAAATAAAAATTGCATAAAAACTAAAGCATGCACCAAAAAACCGATTTCAGATTTGGAATTAGCGATGCAGATGTATATAGCAAAAGTTCTAAAACCTCATGAAACAGAAAATGTAAAGAAAATGTAAAGAAAATGTTCCCCGGTGTTTTAGGTTAATAAATGATGAATTGAGATAACAGGTACATGTGGTTGGTTGCATTATACTATTCTGTCTTAATTTGAAAAATTGTATCAATAGAATAGAGAACTAATTATAAAAATATATATATGAAAACCTTGCCTGACATCGGTGTCACAGTAGATAGAGCATCTAACTGGGATGCTGAGAACCTAGGTTGTGAAACCCTGACGTCTCTGATTGGAGCACAGGCTCACCAACTTGAGCACAAACTCACTCGCTTGAGCATGGGATCATAGACATGTCCTCATAGTCGCTGGCTTGAAACCCAAATCTCTGGCTTGAGCCTAAGGTCACTGGCTTGAGCAAGGGGTTCATTGTCTCAGCTGGAGCCCCCCAGTCAAGGCTCATATGAGAAGCAATCAGTGAACAACTAAAGTTACACAACTATAAGTTGATGCTTTGTATGTCTCTCTTTCTCTCACTATAAAAATAAAAAATATAAATAAATAAATAAAATGTTTATATATTTATATATATATAACAACTTTATATCAAAATACTACACATCTCTTTTTAAAAATAACATATCTATTTGAGCTGATATGACATTATAAAATAAAAGGTGCATCAGTGAATATAATATGTTCTTACTTATGTAAATAATAGAAATAGTGACATATAGCTGTATCAATAGATATATAAGCAGATTTATTAGTTTTCTAATACTGCTAAATCAAATTGTAACAAACTTAGTGGCTTAAAACAACACATTTTATTCTGGAGGTTAAAAATCATAAATGGGTCTTACTGTGCTAAAATCAATATTGCACATAAAGGGGCCCACCAACCAGATGTGACAAGCTCAATAACTGAAAGTAAACACACAAGATATCTGATCATAAAAATTCCTAACTAAGCAGGTTATAATGAGAAGTCATGTCTTAAGACCTCTGTGATAGAGTAAGCTTTACTTTGTGTATCTAGGATAATATACTTAATATGTTAGAATGCTCTCTTCTCCAGACCTCCAACAATAAACATCCTGATACTGAGCTAAGATGATGCCAACATCCCTCATTATCTTTTACCTGCATACCTCTGTAAACCAAGTATGTTAAATGGTAACTGTGCTGCACCCACCAATATAAAATATTATGTATCCATCCATTTTACTTTTTATCCGCTCTTAGAGATTTCCCCCCTTTACTTTATCCTGCCTCCTAATCTACCACCAACGGGTTTCATGTAAGCGTTCTTTATCTTCTCCTTTGATTTTAATGTATAAGATAAACTGTAAAACTGCTATTCTCTGCAGCACATTCTCAGTCTTCTGGGGCTTTACTTTCAGATCTAGGCTTGGCTCAAACAACTTCTTTAAACTCTTTTCTTAAGGTTTAGAATTTTTCATTAACAAAGGTGCGGACAGGTTACATTTCTTTTGTATGTTCTAAGGAGAATCATTTCCTTGCTTCTTCCAGCTTCCAGCGGCCACTTGAATTTCCTAGCTTCTGGCCCCTTCCACCAACCACCTTTAAAGCCAGCAGCATAGCGCCTTCAAATGTTTCTCTGACTTTAACCCTTTTTCCTCCCTCTTATAAGGACCTTTATGATTACAGTGGGCATACCTGAATAATCCAGAATAAGATTCTCATGTCACACCTGTTAATCATATCCTTAAAGTCCTTCTTCCCATGTATGTAAACATATTCATATTCATAATGTTTCAGAGATTGGAATGTGAATATCTTGGGATAGGGGCATTATTCTGCCTATCAGATATACAGTGTGGGGCAAAAGTAGGTTTACAATTGTTTGTATGTAAAATAATACAATAATTAATAAATAATTATATAAGAACATACTCTGTGTTTCACATACTCAGAACTATAAATCTCTTTTTGCCCTACCCTGTAAAGATAAATGGTGGTCTGAGATAGGAAAATGATTAACTATTGTATAGTATTTTGTACTCTGAATTTTTCCCTTGTATATATACATAGTAAGCAGCATGTTTAAAAACCAAACCAGTTGAACATTTAGACAACATTTTAGAAAGATATAATAGTAACTACCAAAGAAAATCAAAAGCAAAAAGCTATAGTTCTTTAAAAAATTACTTCAATACAAAGAAGACCCTTATGAGGCTGAACATTAATTTTAAATATTACTGAAGTTCTGAATTTTTTATAGCCTTTGTCTCCATGTATTTTAAGATGACTACAGTCTGCTTTAAGCATGAAGGTGCATATAAGAAATATAGTGATTAATTTAGAAATAATGATCATGAGGTTAGAATATACTTCTTCACTAGATAATTTATTAAGTTTAATTGATTGAAATGAGCATTTTGTTCTTAGAAATATGGAAAAAGAAAAAGTTAAGTAACAACATTAAGGAGTTTATTATAGTCTATGCCAACTCTCCCCTTCACTCTCAGGTACCACAAAGTGGTGGAGAGCAGAAATGTGCTCTCGTCTCGGGTTAAGTGAACAGAAGTGGCACAATAGCTACTATCTTCCATGAAGATGGGTAACATAAGTGGAAGCAGTCAGGGTAGTTGAGGAAATAACTTTAAAGGCTCCAAAGCATAGAGAGATGGGTCAGAACTAAGCCTAAATGGGCACGAGCAGGGGCGGATGAACAAAGAGCAACATTATTGTATGGCACAAGCACAAGTGTGGCTTGCTAAGTCTTAACAAAATAATGACCAGAAGAAATAAATTCTATTTTCCTTCCTCTAGTTCTTAGTACCTTTGTTTTTTCACTATGACCTAAAAATTGCAGCAACCAAATCTATTTTTTATTGTTTTACTCTTTTTTTCCTAGATCTTAAACATAGCAGTGAAAACGCCAGTTTTAAATGTGTTCCTATTTCTGTTTTTGATCATTAACGTTCTGCACAGAATGCCTCGGGAAGCACAAAATGAGATGTTCAGATTCTAATTCTTATGGAAGAATTAATGAGGAAACCAGAGAAAGGTGGTAGCTTAGATACCAGATTCAGGAATGGAGAATGTCGTGTCTATTTGTGAGACTGGTATCTCAGTTGCATCTCCTACCACTAACTTCATTCTTAAATCTTACTAAAACATGTCCCATCATTTTGAAATTTTTAAATAAATCTCTATCAAGTTTGTTCTTATGATAATTTTGTAACTTATCTCATTTGTGATAATAAACAAATTGTATTTACATTTTTAAAAAATAAAAATTCTGTGATTTTATAATATACCATTTACATAAATCTAAGTATTCAATTGAAAATATGCTTATATTAACTGTTTCATCCTGTAAAATATATATGGCCTGATGGGCTATTTCTCAGGGGGACATAGTTAGTCCTCATTGCTTAATCACACTTTTCCCACCCCTTATTAGTAAAGTCAAACTATCAGAGATGTCGCCCTGGACAAGGAAATGGAAGAAAACATTTTGAGTTCTTGTTATGTGCCAGCACTATGTTTTTTTAATGTATGAATGTTATTTAATCCTCATGAAAACTTTGGAAAATGGTGACATCCTCAATTTACAGATTAGCAATACAAAACACAAGAATTAACTAATTTGTTTTAAAATGCTCAGCTGGTGATTTAAATCCAATCCATCAGATTCCAAATCCACATATGCCATGTTCCCTGCCCAACATAATGGCATAGTACCTTCCTGTGAAACTAGAAATATGTGTACTAGGAATTTAATTTTGCTCATTTATTTAAAATTAAAACCTATAAAGGTAGGCTTCAACTGCATTCTGTTCTATTAAGATGTTAGAATCTTCATCACCTTTAAAGTTTTTATTAATAAAAAAATAGGAAGACAATAGCAGTTATTCAATCCTGAGGTCACTTTGATACAATACAATTATAAGCATGATTTAAATTATATCTAAAATGAGAATGATTGCATATGACAATCTAAACATAGAATAAACTTTGACAGCATATGGCTAAGATTGAAAAGTTCAGTAAACTGATGTATTCTGTAAAGAGTTTCTTGGTGAGGGGTAGAAATTGCTGACTTCCACCAAGATAAACATGCTGTTGGCCAAGTTCCTCTTATCTCTACAGAGGTTTTTTAGGCTTATTTGTCCTATCTATGTGGAAGACTCTTAGACACCCCTCGTCCCCTAAGGAGTGGGTGGTATCACTGAGTATCATGGTAAAATGATTCACAGCATACTAAACACTTATTTCAGTTAATACTTCATTGTTATTTCTATTTTGTTTCAATGATTAGCTTTTGCTGCTTCCTTTCCTTTTGGTTTCTTATAGCCTTAAAGATAACTTGCCTTCAAAACGTGCTGACAGAGGCAGGCTGGGAAAACCACAGGCATTTCCCACAATCACAACGCCCAGAGTGCAGCAACTTTTACAGCTGAGATCTGAACTATAAGGACTAATGTGTCTGCTGGCAAACAGGAGTTAGTATTCTACCAGTTCTCATCCCTTCTCTCCTGGCCCCAGCCATGCTGTGAAATTCCAAAACTGTCTCAGAACACTATTCAATTCTAAATCAGTCTTCATAAATCTCTTTCATAGCTTCATCTACTTTCATCGGCAATTTGTGATTGCCCTTTCAAAACCTTTTGACAAATTTCTTTCTCATAGCTGTCCTTGTGCAGCAATTTTCACTGACAATGAGATGAAGTCTATTGAACCTCTGAATGCCAGCCCTTCCACCATGTTCTTGTGTCATTATAGTTATAAACTCATCTTTCCAGCACACATTTTCTATGCGCAGGCAAAGGAAAATAAGATTTTCAAGTGGTATTTATGAGTTGTATTATATGTTAAAATGATATGTATGCCATTATTTGAGCTGTATTTTTATCCAAGCAAGGTTCCCATAAAAACTGGGATCTGTTTTATATTTGGAAGAGATAGTCAATTTATTAACTATCATAGTAATCAATTTGTGAATAACAATAGATTAGAGTAAGAACTCGAGAGAATTCACCTTCCAAGCATTCCGTAGTAATTAGAGAGGGGCTATTTATCACTGATTGTCATCACTTAAGCAGTCTGAAAGGCTTTCAACCATCCCTGCAAATGATCTTATTAAAGAAACATTGACAGGAGGAGATACAGTGAGAAGAGGTCATCTATCTCCCCAAGGCTTGGTTTTTCTCACCATCAGTGTGAATCTGTTCTCATCAGCATTATTTCCCAGTCAAGTTCGCACATTGTGAATAAATATAGGTAATCGAGGGTGACAGAGCCTTGACTTTTATTTTACTTTAAATTCATTTTGAATTAACTTTTACTTTCCCTTTTCATCCTATCTTGATGCTACAGTTACTTTGTTTCAACGGATTCATTATACCTTGGTTTTTTGGGTGAGTATGATAAAAAATGTTAATATTTAACTTTTCTATATAAGTATTTCATTAGTTATTTGAGCCTCACAGTAGCCCAGTTGAAATTTTAACCATCACTGTCTTATAGATGATGAACCAAGGCTTATAAAAGGTAGGTGTCTAAACTAATGACATTCACTATTAAGTATAAAGCCAACCCAAGTCCAATTATTATTTTAAAGCTCTCTGCTGCTTCAACTATGTCATACTAAATTTCCTGGGGGGAAAAGGGTGATCAATTAAGAGAGATTCTTCCTGATCACAGAACCAGTTTTGATTCTGAATGTGCATCTTTATTTCAAGTATGCCTAGTTCATTCTTATTTTGACGTTATTTGACACCATACAAGCAAGGATATCCAATTCTTTGCACACCAGAATGTCAAATTCTCTTTTAACATTTATCTTTTCTGGAGAATACATACAAATCAAAGAAAAATTGTTTCTTATAACTCTATAAAAATAGGAAATATGATCATGTAGTATTTGCTTTTTGAAAATCCATTGTCAGCGTAGGCCAGATATCTTTTTGATCCATGCCTAGTGCCATATTGAAGAACTACCAACATAATTAGCAAATAAAATACACAATAGACTGCTAAAAGATATGCTATAGTATAACACAGCACTTTAATTTTTTAATTTTTTTCTTTTTTTTTTTTTTTTTAGTGAGAGGAGGGGAAGCAGAGAAGACTCTTGCATGTGCCTCTTACCAGGATCCACCCAGCATGCCCACTAGGGGGCAATGCTCTGCCCATCTGGGGCCTCTGCTCGGTTACAACTGGAGTCATTTTTTAACACCTGAGGTGGAGGCTATGGAGCCATTTCAGTGCCTGGTGTCAAGTTGCTATAATTGAGCCATGGCTGCAGAAGGGGTGGAGAAGAGAGAGAGAGTGAGAAGTAAGTAGGGGAGGGGTAGAGAAGCAGATGGTGCTTCTCCTGTGTTCCCTGACCAGGAATCAAACCTGAGACATCCACACACAGGAGTGACGCTCAGCACTTTAAGTTTTAACAGAGCAGCTGAAGATAAAGTAGTATGTCAGTTTCATAATTGATCATTATATTACCTACCTTTCCTTATACAAAATGTGTGTAAAGTATTTGCTAAAGGACATTTTACTTTCCACAGATGTGAAAAACAGATCTGATTAAAAAGAAAATTTAATTTCAAATAAATGAATAAATGTATCTAGTTCAATAACTCTTAAATATGCTAATATTTTATGATATGCTAATGTACTTAACTAATGTTAATTTTTAAAATTCTGGTCAAAATATTTAAATAACCTGCCTATGGATTAAAGTGTTAAGTTTTCCTATGCTTGCAGAATCTATGACAATGTCTACTATATTTGTTTTGAAGACTACTAACTCTTGAGGAGAATAAATATGGCAGAAAAAATAGCTTAATTTTCTCAAAGAACTTAGATATCACACGTGGACATGTTTCCTACACCATCAGGAAAACTTCAATAAGAGCCAAGGGAAAAATTTGGAACATAACTGTGACACTTTTATAAAATTTTGCTGACTCAAAACCAACATAAAAATATTATACTCTACTAAAACAAAGCAGACTATTGTTATTTAGGAAATGGAACAAACATTTACTGAACACACAAACAAACACTCAAAATTAGTACAAATATTACAACCATGACAGATGGGGTTGTCCCAATTTCAAAGGGAATGAAGAGCTTTTCAATGGTCTTATAAATTGTTAATGGCAACACTCTAATTGACACATAGATCCAACTGATATAAAAGTCTATGCACTCTTTACTGAGTGCTTTCAACCATTGCACTAACACTATTTTCCTCAAAACTGGTGTTTTCACTGCAACGCTTAAGATTTAGGGAAATGAGAGTAAACAATGAAAAAGAGATTTCAGGGCATTTTTTAAAAATAATCAGCTTCACTTTTATGTCCCACCTATGTATGAAATCATGCTGTTCTCAGATATAAGATAACCTGGAGATGTTTTCTTTGAACATATGTACCCTGATTTATTAATGTCACACCATTAAAATTAATTTAAAAAATAAAATAAAATAATCAGCTTCACTTTAGAAATGAGTAACAATATTTTCCACTGACCAAGATGACTTAAGTTCGTGTGTAGAGGTGGAAAGTGAAAAGACAGAGGTCTGGGGAAGAAGACAACACAGAATTGTGATGAGAAAAGTGATGTGGTGACATACTGGCAATCAGAATGATTTGAGCTGTTACAGAGTCAATAAAGAGTCTCCTACCTGAGCAAATATCCTCTAACTGAATGATACTTGTGTATTTGCAGATCATATTAGACCACCAAGGATTTCAAAATTAATTGAAGACCTTAAAAACAAAGTAATCATTCAACTGCTGTTATTTCACTCTGCGGCTTTATATATGAACCATAACGAAAGAATCCCTGTTTGGTTACAACCTAATTGAAAAATGCTAGGAGACATCTATGCCCTTTACACAAGACACGGCCAGAGTACAAGAATAACTATCAGCACATGTACATCAGCACAGATGCAGCAAATAAAGCATCATATGCAGTGAACTGTAAATGCCATCTCTCCAAATATACTTTGCCATTTTTCTGGTCTCCAATAGTGGAAACAAGTGAAGTAATTAAACCTGTAAGTTTTTCTGGGAAGAGAAATTAAATTATCCCTCCTGCATGATAACTAGTGAACAAATTTTCCTAGCGCCAATGAATACTAATGGGCCAGGACCTAACAAATGTATACAAGTACATGAGACACTACTCAAGCCCCAAAACAAGAATTTTAGCAGATTTCCTATGCATTCTCTGTCACACTAATGCCCACAGAGCACCCACAGATGAAACAACATCATGAAACCCCATGCCGCATCTGAATGTGAAGAACCCACACAGCCCTAGATTTCAGGGCTTACTTAGAACTACATTCTAGAAAGTGGTGATATTTCTGGTTGCCAATAACTTTCTTCTTCATGTTCAAAGATCAGCTTAAGTGGACTAATTTGGGGCTCCTTTGAAATACCTAGGCCAAAGGAAGAACAATTAAGCCTTTAGTCTAAAAACTAGGAATTTGCCATGGCCTCTAATAATTGTGCTGTGATTACCTCTATAGCAGAGAGTATGTTATTGCCAGAAACATAAGCCAAGATCATGGAGCCAGAGCCTGGTTTAAGCTTCAGTTACCTCATTTACCCACCCTTCGCAAACCTTTCCCTTGGCAACTTTGGATAAGCAGAGTTAGCATCACAAGTTAGCTTTAGGCAAATAAATCTGTGAAGCTTATGCAGTTTGACTGCAAATGCTCTCAAGTCTCTTTCCATCATCATCTTTTAATTTTCCATAACCCCCTACAGAGCTTTAATAAGCCTTCTGATTCGTTTTCTATGTATTCTCCCAAAATCTAACTCTCCTGGGTTCCATTCTATAAGCAATGGGTAAATTGGTTTAATCAACAACTTGTTCTAAGCACTATGTCCTGAGCCCCTAGGAAATGTTAGGAATATCACATTGTTAAGAACTCATATCTACTCTAAATGACCAACAGTTTGTTTGGAGGAGAAGGTAGACATATGAAACAGTTGGTGAACAACAGGGCACAATAAAATGTTGTGAGTCTGGCCCCTGGCCAGTTGGCTCAATGTTAGAGCACTGGCCTGGCATGTGGAAGTCCTGGGTTGATTCTCAGTCAGGGCACACAGGAGAAGCGACCATCTGCTTCTCTACCTTCCTCTTCTTTTTTCTCTCTCTTTCTTCCCCTTGTGCAGCCAAGATTCCATTGAAGCTAAGTTGGCCATTGAGGATGGCTCCATGGCCTCTGCCTCAGGTGCTAGAATGTCTCCAGTTGCAATGCCCCAGATGGGCAGAGCATCGCCCCCTAGTGGGCATGCTGGGTGAATCCCAGTCAGGCGCTTGTGGGAATCTGTCTCTCTGCCTTCCTGCTTCTCAATTCAGAAAAATCCACCCCCCCAAAAAAAAACATAAATGTTGTGAGTTATGCTCCATGTGCAAAAGAACTTTAGAAATCAGGAGGAGAATGCTAGTAAACTAATTTTTGGAGGAAGGGAGACAGGAACTGAACTGTGAAACATGAGGAGAATAATATGCTATGTGGGGAAAGCATTGCAGATGGAAAGCAATTTAATCATGATCATAATAAAATACAAGCAAGTGAATTTGATTCTATCCTGCTTAAACAAATACGACTGTTCATTGAGTTTTTATTTCTGAAACTCACATGAACACCGAAAAGCTAGTACAAACATATCAGGGGTAAAGAACTTGAAAATCCCTAAATTCATACCTTGTTATTTATCTAAACACCCCCATCCCAGCCTGGCACACACAGGCAAGCCTTGAAAAGCTCCGAAACCAGAACCAGATTTGAAATTACTCACCTGGACCCCCTGAGAGGTAACTGTCTCTTCAAGATCAGATGTGGATCTAAACCTATTATTTGCTCTTGTTGCTTTACCAGAACAGAGTCTTTCTCTCTTAATACACACACACACACACACACACACACACACACACACACACATGTGCATACACACACAATTTTGTTTTGTACATTTTATTAAAAATTATATCCTAAGTATATGGACAGGCTAAAAAACCAAAAATAAAAACAGACCTTGGAATAAATGATACTTTTACCAGTAACAATATTAATGCCTTGCCATGCACTAGCTATGTTTCTATGTCAGTAAAACAATGAGTTGAAAGTGAAAATTTCAGTCAAAATATGTTTTGGCCACAGGCAGAGAAAAAAAACTTAAAATCTAGCTGCTTTTCTGAGTTCAGAACCAATTCAGAAGTTGGTTTATTTTGAAAGCTGAATTTGATCAAATGAGTATGTGTGTGAAAACTCTTTCCATGTGGAACTGCTTACAGGACTAAAGAACAGCATCATTAATGGGAACTTGGTAAAATGCAGGTTCCAATTCAGCAGTTTGGGGTGAGCCTGAGAGTCTGCATCTCCAACGAGCTTCCAGGTGGTATGTGCACTGCTGGTGCACGAGCCACACCCAGCACAGCAAGGCTACCGGATATAAGACATAATTTTAAATCTTTTATATTGATGTCCACTTGCACGCTGTTTTATAGTTTAAAATGCATAGGCTTTACAATTATAAAATTATAACAATGAATATTCTTTGTCAAAGACACCTCTCCCCAAATATTTCTACTGCATTCGATGTGTGAGGGAAGCAGAGAAATCTCTTAAGTACATAACAGCAGAGTGCAGACAACCTGCTAGTCCCTTTAGGCCCAATACAATTCAATTCCACTCACCTGCTGAACCCTACAGACAGCACTAAAGCAAATACTATAAAATATTTTACTGCTGTCTCCCTCTAGAATATAAGCTCCATTAGAGCAGAAACATTCTTCTTTGTGACTTTTTCCCCAGCACAGAAAACATGGCTTGGTAGAGTGTAGGCATTGAATTTGTGTTGAATGGTTGACTGAATTAATAAATGGAAGGCAAAATAATGCAAAGCCTTCACACCACTAATATTTCTTCCAGCTAGTAATTCTTTACCCAGCCCTTCTCTACAAGATTGTATTTAACCAATCTTTCCAATAATATCTCCTGTAATGGAATCAGCTCAAGGGCTGAAAATCAGTGACTTCCTCTCCACATTTTTATAAGGAAAAGTAAAAATTAAAACATAGCTTATAGATTTTTCATGAATATCTCAGCACATTGCCCTGAGCCAGACCCACAGCTCAGTTTTCCTAACATTTCTTGATTAAATTATATTATAAAAGTGCAAAAGCAGGTAAAAGCAAGTTTAATCTATCATGGAATTCAGGATTCAGGCACATCTAATATTGAATGCAACTGTTTTACCTGTATCTCACCTACTATCTACCATTTATCATGGTTAGTGTTGACAGTGGGAGAATACAGTATTCTTAGCACTTGGGGAAAAAAGGAGACTTTAAATAACTCTATCAAATCATGTTTACAGAAGGGAGTCTAAAATTAATAAAGGTAAAAGCTAATCTTAATCCTTTCGTAATGGCCTACAAATTCTATTGAGGAAGAAGGAAGGAAGGAAGGAAGGAAGGAAGGAAGGAAGGAAGGAAGGAAGGAAGGAAGGAAGGGAGGGAGGGAGGGAGGGAGGGAGGGAGGGAGGGAGGGAGGGAGGGAGAGAGACAGGAACAAATTTAAATTTGTCTTTGTTCTTTTTAAAGTACCAATTTCATGACAAGAAAATTTTCAACACACCTATTTTTTCCTACATATTACTTCTCAGATATTTTAGAAACAAAGTTTGGGTGACTGTGGCTTTTCATGATTGCAATCAGATTGCCTATTCAGTTTGTGACTAAAAAGTGTCCTGTAGTGATATGAAAAGGGACACTCTGTCCCCTACAAGACAATCCAGTGTGTGTCCAGTCTGGCTTAATTCAAACTTCATAGAAGATCTTATCACATCTGGCCCTATCACTTCTTCATTATATGAAAACACAAAGTGCTTTGTATTAAACTTCTTTTTTTCTTTTTGCCACAACTTTAACCCAACAGTAAATTCATTTTCCTGTTTTGAAATGCTTAGCCAATTTTAAAGAGTTGTTTTTTCATTTCTCCTCACTTCATATTCCTGGTTAACAGTAGTAAAACCTGGAAGGAGACTTAAAAATTTCTGCCAATGGCCATGTCTGATCCAGTAGAAAGTAATATAAGGTGATGTTGGTAAAAGCAGTAAAGCATCTTGGTTAAGAATATGAGTTATCAGACAGACTTGAAACTCTGTGGTTCAAATCACTAAACAGTTACATACACTTGAGTTACTTCCTTATCCTCTCCTCCCAATCTCAGCCTCCTCAAGTCTTAATGTAAGAGAGATGAGAGAATAACTCTCAAGAGGCTGTAGTGAAAATAAAATGTGAGAGCACCCATAGTGTACTCAGCTCTAGGCCTCACATGTAATGGGAGTAAGAACTCAATAAATATTAGCTAATTTTAGTACAATAGTAGTAATAAAAGAGTTCTATTAAAAAAAAAGACAAGCAAAGCAGTCATAAAATTTTAAGCAACACATCAAACCAATAGGCCTTGATAAGTGAGAAGTTAGTGCTATTTGTTAACATAAAGCTCTGGTGTGAATACCATTATGGTCTTATTTAAAAGAAAGATGACTTGTTTGAAAATGTTGGTTTCTATACATATTAAAGTGACAACTCCAATTTCAAAGGAGAAATGCATCTTGGCGTAGACACTTACAATCTATTAATAATGCTGACATAGAGCTGCCTGTGTTTCTTTTGTGCTTAAAATGTTGAGGCTTCTCATTGTTTGGTGAGTAGCAACCAGGCTGTTAATTGGACTTGGGTAGGTACTATGGTCGACTATGATTAAAAACTTTAAAACTATTAACTACATGTAATTTGTATAACTGCTCCCACAGAAAACTGGATATACCAATAAGCTCATAAATCTCAGAAACTTTCCCTACATTTTACCACAGGTAGCCCATCTGTCCTTCTAACTCAGGGGTTCCCAAACTTTTTACACAGGGGGCCAGTTCACTGTCCCTCAGACCATTGGAAGGCTGGACTATAAAAAAAAACTATGAACAAATCCCTATGCACACTGCACATATCTTATTTTAAGGTAAAAAAAACAAAACAGGAACAAATACAATATTTAAAATAAAGAACAAGCACATTTAAACCAACAGACTGACCAGTATTTCAATGGGAACTATGGGTGCAGATACATCCTGTGCTCCTCTCACTGACCACCAATGAAAGAGGTGCCCCTTCCGGAAGTGCGTGGGAGGGCCGGATAAATGGCCTCAGGGGGCCACATGCACCCCGCGGGCCGTAGTTTGGGGACCCTTGTTCTAACTGGACTTTTCATACAACAGTCAACATACCCAGCACAATCATACTGTTACTTGATAATTATGTGTTAAACTGAATGGACAGGTCAATTAGTTTAAATGCTCAATGTGATAACCCCAACCAGATGTTAGGAGAAACTCCATAGAAGAAACTCTGCACAGAGTTCTTTAGCATAACGCTCGAGGATATAATCTGATCACTTCATTAGCTGACTAGGAAACTGAGAACCAGAGATGAGCAGCTAGTAATTGGCATACTTGCAATAATACGGTTTTCTGGTTTCTAGTCTCAAAGAAGTATCCTCCTCACCTGACTCCAATTCTCTATGTATCAAGTAAAATGTATCTATTTTTACTATTAAATAAAACTTATACTATGTTAGTATACTATATATATATTTCATATAAAACTGAAATGGGACAAAAAAACTGCAACAACTTAGTAATGAGTATTAAACTTCTTTTAGCCTTATCAAGTTATAATTGACAAATACAATTGTAAGATATTTAAAGTATACACTGTAATAATTCAATACACAAATACACTGTGAAAGTACCCCTCCCATCTAGTTAATAGTTAACACATCCATGTATGTGTGTGTGTGTATCACATATACATGATGAGAACATTTAAGTTCTACTCTTAGCAAATTTCAATTTCAACACTATAGTGTTATCAACTATAGTCAGGATGCTGAACACTAGGTCCTCGGAATCAATTCATCTTAGAGCTGGAAGTTATTACCCTCTTACCAAACTCTCCCTATTTCCCCAACCACCTAACCCCTGGCAATGACTTTCCTACTATATGTTTCTATGAGTTTGACTATTTTAGATTCCATGTATAAATGATTTCATGCGCCATTTGTCTCTCTTTGTCTGGCTCATTTCATGTAGCATAATGTCCTCAAGGTATATCCACATAGTTACAAATGGCAGGACTCTTTTTCTTTGTCATGGCTGAATAATATTTCATTGTATATATACATCCAGCTTCTTCATCTATTCACCCACTGAAAGACCATTAGGTTGTTGTTATATCTTGCTACTGTGAATAATGCTGCAATAAATATGGTAGTGCAGGTATCTCTTCAATATCTTGTTTTCATTTCTTTTAAATATATACCCACAAATGCAATTGTTAGAACATATTATGAAAGTTCTATTTTTAATTTTTTTGAGGAACCTCCAAGGTGGCTGAACCAATTTACAAGTAAACAAATGGTCCCTTTTCTCTACATTCTTATCAACACTGGTTATTTCCTGTCTTTCTGATAATAGCCATTCTAACAGGTATAAGATGATATCTCATTGTGGTTTTGATTTGGAATTGCATTTTCTCATGTATTACGTATGTCTTCTTTGAACAAATATCTATTCAGACCTTCTTTCTGCCCATTTTTAATCAAATTGTTTTTTGTTTTGTTTCTGCTACTGAGTTATATGAATTCTTGACATATTTTGGATATTAACTCCTATTAGATATGTAATTTGAAAATATTTTCTTCCACTCAGTAGTTTTTCTTTTCATTTTGTGGGTGATTTCTTTTGTTGTTCAGAAGGTTTTTAGTATGACACAAAATAAGTGCAATTTATTTATTTTTGTTTTTGTTGCTTGTGCTTTTGGTGTCATATTAAAATACCATTGCCAAGACCTATGTCAAGGAGCTTACTGCCTATGTTTTCCTTTAGGAGTTTTATGTTTTGGGGTTATTGCATTCAAGTTTTTAATCCATTTTGAGTTAATTTTTTGTATATGGAGTAAGATAGTTGTCGAGTTTTATTTTTATGTGGCTGTTGAGTTCTCCAAATGCCACTGATTAAAGAGACTGCCCTTTCTCATTGTATTTCTTGTAGCTTTTATCATAAATTAATGAACCAGATATGGATTTATTGCTGGGCTCTCCATACATCTGTTTTTATGCCAACAACATACTGTTTTAATTACTATAGCTTTGTAATACAGTTGAAAGCAGGGAGCATGATTTCTTATAATTGCTTTGGCTATTTGGAATTTTTTATAGTTCCACACAAATTTTAGGATTGTTTATTCTATTTCTATGAAAAGTACCATTTGGAATTTTCGAAAGGATTGCACTAAAACTGTAGATTGCTTTAAGTAGTCTGGACATTTTAATAATATTGATTCAAATAACTTTTTATTCATTCATGTCTTCTTCAATTTTTTCATTAATGTCTTGCAATTTTCAATATACCTGTATAGCTTTTTCACCTTACTTAACTTTATTTCTAGGTATTTTAACTCTTTTTTGATACAACTGGAAATAGAATTGTCTTTTTTAATCCTCTTTTTGATAGTTCACTGCTAGTGTATGGAAACACATCAGATTTTTGTGTATTTATTGTATCCTTTAACTTGACTGAATGAATTTATTAGTTCTAACAGATTTTGATGGCATCTTGAGGGTTTTCTATATATAATGTCATGTAATCTGAAAATTATTTCTCTACTGGCTAATCAGACCAACTAATTTATCCTATTTTTATTCCCTCAAGCACTAAAATAAGAGATGTCTAAAAATTCTTATAAATTGACCTCTTAAAGTAGTTATGTAATATTACATAGCATTTCTAAGGAGAATCATTGTTATTAGTTAAAGTAGTATATCTCTTTTCTGAAAACTAGAAGTCCACACATCAGCCTGAACCTTGGTTCTCTTCTTTGATCTTCCCCAGAACAACACTCTACTTATCTCAAAATGATTGATTATATAAAAATTCTATAGAGCAGATAGAAGAGGTCATTTATATTGTTCACCAAATACTATTTTATGAGAAATATTAAGAGTAGATGTGTTCCTTATCTTCTCACTTCCATATAAAAATACACATAAAATCTGCCAAAGATTATTTTACTAAAATTTTATAATAGAGAGAAGAATATGCAGAGCTTTAATACAAGGATGCCATGCATATATTTGAAGTGTGTTTGGAGATAATTCTTTATGGGTCTCTCATATACCTTCACTTCTTCAAGGGAAACACTGAGTACTACCTTTTGTTATAAACTCTCATTTTAAGGTTGGTTGTATAGTGAACACCCTTAGAAGACAGTAATAATGTCTCCCTTTAATGAAATGGTTCTCAATCAAGTGTGATTTTTTCCCTCAGTGGACATTTCACAATATCTAGACACATTTTTTATTGTCATGAGTGAGTGTGCTATGGAACCTAGTAGGCATAGGCCAGGTAGCTGCTGAATAACCTACAATGTACAGACAGCTCCCCACAACAAAGGATAATCTGGCCCAAAATGGCAATAATGCTGAGACTGGGAAACCACACTTTAGAGTAAAGAGAAGACATGCTTGCTGCCCACTATAAAATACTCAGGTTCCTCAAGTTCTGGTTCATCTCCTATAATGCATCCTACTCTTTGTGTAGATGTCACATGGAAATAAAAGAGATACAGACAGATGTGGACAGATAGATGGAGGAAGACATAAAATTGGTGATTGTGACAATGAAAGAGCAAATGGCACAGGCTGGTTCTGAATGTACATTTAGAAACAAAATAAAAATTTTCTGTAGTTATGCACACATGAGAAAATTATGGCACTAGAATAAAGCTAAAAAGAATATAAGATAAAAGCATCTCTGAATCACCTGCGTGGGATCAACTTGAGAAAAATCTCAAAATTATATTCCTGCAGCTGTCTCTCTGTTCCCCCAGTACTGTCCCTGCTCTCCTTAATCTTCTGGTTCAGACCCTCTGGGTCCCAGGGCTCAGAAATTTAAAATTTCAACAAAGTTCTCAGGCACCTTTGACCTCACAATGTTTGAAAACCAATAGAATTTCTCTCAGTTTTATAAGTACAGTATGTTGAAGCTAGAATCTCAATTGTTTTACCTCCTGGCTGCACCATCCATTCTTGTTCAAAGTCCACTCTTTCATCTTTCCTGTGAAAAGAAAAAGGTATCCCCACTCTCTTCCAAGTTGTTTTTAACCTCCACTTTTTGATGATCAATACCTCCCCTTTTTCCTTAGTCCATATATTTAGTCAACTAAAGAGCCACTGAATTATATTTCTGCAGACCTGAAGGTATGGTTGAATTCACCATTCAAGTTGTGTCAAATAATAAGTTGAAGTGGCAAGATAAAAGTTCAATGCAGAATAAAATAAGAAAAGAGCTAATGTTTAAACATCAACTTTTATATGCACAGCTGGGTCATTGATGAATTTCAGTCTATAATGGTCTTTACACAAAAGGGAAAAATAGAATGAACTGGCAGAGATAAAGACTACCTAACAAACAGGCAGCCCTTTTAGTTTAAAAAGTAAGGTTAGGCCCTCGCTGGGTTGGCTCAGCAGTTGAGTGTCAGCCCAGTATGTGGAAGTCCCAGGTTCAATTCTGGTCAGAGCACACAGGAGACGCATCCATCTGCTTCTCCACCCCTCCTCCTTCTCTCTCTCTCTCTTTCTGTCCCCTCTCTCTTTCTTCCCCTCTTGCAGCCATGGCTCAAAGTGTTTGATCATGTTGGCCCCAGGTGCTGAAGATGGCTCCATGGCCTCACCTCAAGTGCTAAAATAGCTCAGTTGCTGAGCAACAAAGCAATGACCCCAGATGGGCAGAGCATTGCCCCAAACGAGGCTTGCTGGGGAGATCCTGGTCAAGGCACATGCAGGAGTCTGTCTCTGCCTCCCTACCTCTCACATAATAATAAAGAAATAATAATAATAATAAAATAAAATGTGAGCTTAGGTGTAAGAAAGAATACTTTTTGAACAGAAATGTGGTTCAGGGTACTTTTGCTTTGATTCTTCTGTGTGCCCATGTTACAACTGACAAGAAGGTTTTATAATAATAAATGATCCCTTCTAAGGCCTACCCATCTTTGCAGTACTATGTAATTTTTACTACTACTCAATTTAGATTGTTATATCATTTTTACAACCATGTAAGTAGGTTTCTTTCCATTAGTTTTGCTAACCATTTAAAATGCTCTCCACTTAGATTTACTCTCATTTTGCTTTTATCTTTTTGTTATACATTTATTAGTATAAATTTTTGCATTTTAGTTCCAAAATGTTGGTTGTTAGATTTTTAAAATATAATATCCTTTAAGAAATTAAATAAAGGTGATGTTCATCAAACCAAATACTTATTGCTACTCAGTGCCCATCCCAAATTTTAAATGTTTACTGACCTTTTCAGTCAATTTTTTCTACTGCTCAGTGTAGAACAGCAGTGCTTTGTCTGAGCAATTGGTTTGTTTGCATCCTACAGACACATCAATAATCCATCAATGCCTCTTTATCTTGACTTCCTAAAAGGTCATAACCAAATCAATGGTCTACCTCTAGCACAGGTAAAGGAAGCCTCAATCACACAAACTGTGAACTCACCTCATCCCACATATGTTATTTTTTCATGTTTATTTATTTATTTTTTGCTCAATTTATTTGCTTGTATCATGTATTCTTTTAGAGTGGCTTAAATAATTTTTGGAACCAAGAAGAATATGAACAAATAAGTTAGACTTGAGCTTTGCAAGAGTTCCTACAGAAACCAAGTTTTGCCTCATTAAGCTTACCAACTCCTGGTTGACAAAAATCATCCTTAAAAATAAATATGTCCCTTAACAAATGCTTTGCCAGTCATCAAGGCATCTGCATAATTTGTTCAGTAACATAAACTGGAAATTACCATTTGGTTCCATTAGCAGTCCATGTGCACACCCGTCTTCCCAGAGGCTAATAAGAAAACTTTCTCTCTTCCATCTGCTGCTTGTTGACTGGTCAGTGCTATGAAGCATTCCTAGGAAAGCCCTAGAGCTACAAACCGCTTTTCATTTACTTGCAGCATCAGCAATTAGGAAGGCACACAAAAAAATCAACTAACAAAATCCCACTGAGCTAACTTCCTATGGGGCAGTATTTACTCTTTCCCTGCTCCTGGCTGGTGGTACTTGGCATTACCTGCCTCGTAATGGCATGTTTCTTTATATTTTTACAGAAAATGCACACTTGCTCCCAATTGTATTTGTTTGGCCTTTTGCTCTTGATAAAGCAATGTATTTTAAGAGTCTGTGCTCTTAGCCTAGTATTATTCTTTTAAGAGCATTTCGACCTGGATTCAGAGCCCAAATATGGGAATGTATGTACAGAGTATTTCACAAGTACAAATCAATACATCCTTTTAAGGGAACCCCTTCAGGTTAGCATTTCTCCCAGCAATATACAACTGCAGGGCTGTGACATTTGCTCTGGCTGCTAAGGAACGAGTGTCTCTGCAGTGACGCAGGAAGCTGAGGAGGAAGTGCCAGCTAAATGTATTTGGTGACTCATATCCATTTGTTCTCCAGCTCACTTGCAGTTTGCTCATTAGCATCAGTGCTGGGGGCTAATGGATCCTGGGTAGGAAGTAATTTTTCTTTGTACATGTCTGGTGAAAAATGGAAATGAAAACCCTGTGAGGGCTCTCTTCCTGACAAAGCTTTTTAAGACTGACGGAGATTGTGTTTTGAAATGTCTGGTTACAAAGTTCAGTTGTAAATTTGGTGTTCTTAGGTGCTCTCTTAATATAAACTTTCAATCACACAGGAAGAAAAATACATGTAGCTAAGACAGGGGTTGTCTTTATTTCTATTTTTGGTTTGTTTCTTTTAAATTATTTGAGGGAGATTTTCAACTGGCACACATACATTAAGCACCCAAGCATCCAGTGGTGTGATTGTCCATGTTTGACCATTATCTCTGGGGAAAAGGAAGCCCTGATTTCCACTGTTGCTTGATTTCCATAGTGCAGTGGTTCTTAACCTGGGTTCTATCAAACCGTAGGGGTTCGATGAGTCAGTCTCAGGGGTTCGGAGAAGCCTCTGCTGCGAAGGCCAGAATAAAGTAATACTGTAATTTGTTCTGAGTTCATGCACTTTGTTGGTTTTGTTCTTTGAGCAAGGTGATGTTCATGCATGGCTCATTTAGTGCACCAGTAAAAAAACATATACCTATGTCTTGAATTTAGAAAAAAAAATCATATTTTATTTATCACTAAAGAAGGGTTTGGTGAATGCGCATATGAAACTGGTGGGTTCGGTACCTCAAAAAAGGTTAAGAGCCACTGCCATCATGTAAATAGTCTCACCACAGATAATTTCAAACTATAGCATGAGTCACTGAATGCAGAAGGAGAAAAAATGCAAACATTCTGCACTCTTATGAGCTGATAAGCACCAGCTACAACACCACCAGCCCTCGAAGTGCACATCAGGGTTCATCTCTATATATAATGAAAACTCATCATCCTTCTGCACAGAAATCCCTCCAGAAAACAAATATAATTCTATTTGGTTAAAGGTCACATATATACATATTTATATAATTTTTTAAATATTTATATTTTTATTCTCATTCTTGACTTATTCAGCTTTCTTGAGTCCCTCTAGTTGTCCTAGAAGTAACATGTAATAGAAATGGTCAATTCACTGAAGGTAATAACTGTGATGGCCTGACCAAACAGTGGCTCAGTGGATAGAGCGTCGAACTGGGATGCGGAAGACCCAGGTTCGAGACCCCGAGGTTGCCAGCTTGATCACGGGCCCATCTGGCTTAAGCAAAAGCTCGCCAGCTTGGACCCAAGGTCGCTGGCTCCAGCTAGGGGTGGCTCTGTCTGCTGAAGGCCCGCGGTCAAGGCACATGTGAGAAAGCAATCAATGAACAAGTATGGTGTTGCAACGGCAACAAAAAACTAATAATGATTGATGCTTCTCATCTCTCTTTGTTTCTGTCTGTCTATCCCTCTCTCTGACTCTCTCTCCCTATCCCTGTAAAAAAAGAAATGTGATGGCTACTGATATTAGGGAGCTTTTTTTATATTACTTTTTGCATAATAATATTCTAGGCACCATGGCACAAAACCAGTGACACAATAACCATCAGGAATAGCTTACTATCTGGCATTACAAGTTTTTTTACATTTTTGTTATTTTTTTATACAAATGTTTAATGCTTTTGGTGGTGATTATTTGTATAAAAGTTACAAAAGAATATATATACATAAATAATACTGGGAATATGTAGAAACTTCTATACCTTTATTTAACTCTGAAAAGTGAAGTGAAAATATTGCTTCTTAAATGAATAAAATCTAATACCTGATGAATTTAATGTCACAGTTGTGGATCTATGTAAAGGAAAACAAGATGGGCTATAGGTAAAGTACTACTAAAATAGTCCGTGTTAAAACTATAGAATGAATAGGATTTTAAGACAAAAGGCAACTAAGAAAAATGATTGTGAGTCAGTCTGACCACATGTTCCTCAAGAGCAAGAACAGGCTTAAAGAGTGGGCCCTGGAGGCAGACTGCTGGGTCTGAAGGCTGGTTTTCTCACTTACTAGCTGCATGATCTTGGGCAAGTTTCTCAATCACTGTGCCATAGTTTCCTCCACTTAGAAGTGGTAATAATAATACCTAACTAACTGAATTTATAAGGATTAAATCTGTCAATATTTAAAATGTCTACAAAGGCATTTTATAAATAACACATAAATCTTTCTTAAGTAAACATAGAACGAATTATCAAAGACAAAAAAAAACATAAATTTGAAATCTAAACTAAACCTTTCAAAGGTGCTGATTTATAGAAGAAAGTGTAATTTAGTCTAAGTTACACGACCACCCAATATTGCTCCTGCTCCCCTGACCATGCAAACTAATGCTAATGAAGCACACTGCATAGCAAGTAAAACATGCAACAATCTAGCTGAAAAAAAGTTACCTCTTTCTATTTCTGTCAACCTAAAGAAATTTCTTAATTGCCAACATTCAGGTAGTCTAAACAAGACTCTAAAAGACATTCATGAAACCAGAAAAACTCTCCACCTCCACAGTATTTAACAGCAGTGGCTCAAGTGCGGGGGAGAGCATGGATGAGGCTCTCAAGAGTTCTGAGGTACTACTAGTCATACCTAAAATGCCACTGTAAATATTTCATAGAACTATGATTCCCAGCCCCTGTCAAATAGCAGAATCTTTGAGTTAGATTTCAGTCAAACATTCTTTTCACTCTGTGATCCCTATGCAATGATAATGAAGTGCTTCAGTGTTAGTATCGCACATGGAGGCAATGAAAGAAGAAACAGGCCTATGTCTTACATGGTGTTTGACCTTTCTAACCTTCACCTGTTGTCTTTTGTTCTTTCTAATTTCTCATATTATTGACCTTACCCAAAGTTTCAAATATTCTTTTCTCCAACCAAATAATAGACCTTGTTTCTACTAAATTTCACAGCAGCCTTTTCATACAATCACTGATAAATATATATATTTATCAGTGATTGTATGAAAAGGCTGCTGTAAAATTCTGACTGAGGCATTAGCAATATATATATATATTGCTAATGCCTCAGTCAGAATTTCTTTCCTGATCAAATATGTTAGGAGAACATGTTTTGAAACACAATCTCGTAATTATTTTAACCATGAGCATTTCAGTCATGTGGCAGGCTAACAAAAAGAATACTAGGAATCATTTTGGGAAGAAGGCATTTCCAAATAAAATATATTTTCCAATTTTTTCTTGAACCACATTATATAAGTGGTCACTTTCTCTAACTGAAAGGATTATCTCCCAAATTAAGACTCCCAAAAGTATTAAACATTTCCTGAAGTTAATCTGGTTTTACTGTTTATTTAGATTTTTCACATTTACAAAAATTAAATACATATTTTTCCAATTTATTTTCTCCTTCTCATTTTTAATATCTAATAGGCCCAATGAAACTTAGATAGCTGACTCAAGTCACATTGGATAACAAAGCAGAATTTACAAAAAACAGCTAAGAAACAAATACTTCTTATATTTTTAGACATGTGTATTTTTAAATGTAATAATTATATTATACAAGCACTATTTTCACAATCATGGCAAACTGTCACTTTAGCATGAAATAGTAATAACCACAAAATAGAAAGTAGTCATTATTTGAGCATCCAGTGTATATACGGTATCTCATGTGTGTCAGAACATATGACTTCCAAATAACCAAAAGCAGTTAAGTTTTCCTGGTTGCAAATATTGATATTGCCTGCCCATTATCTATGTCCACCTTTTTGTTATTATCAGAATTCTAATTTTATCCAGGATGTAAATGCTTTCGGCAAAAATAGAATGTCCTAGATTTCCTCATAGCTGGGAACAACTTTGTGTCACAGCTCTCGCTAACAACATGGAGGTGGAAGTCTACTTGGGGAGGCTAGTTATTCTCATTAAAATTAATACATGGCATGCCCTTCTGAACTACATTGTTCCCTTCTTCTTGCCTAAAGTAGAGATACTGTGCATGCTGGTGACTCATAAAAATGAAAAGCATACACTAAGGATGGTGGAGCAAATAGAAGCAGCCCAGGATAATCACCTGCCTATTTCCAGATTTTCTGATAAACGAGAAAAGTGAACCACTTGTTTGTTTAAGGCTATAGTCAGAGTTCTGTTACATGTAACCAAATAAATTAACTTCTATACCAGCCTTTTAGATATATGAAAATTCAAGCTTGGGAGTTCCAGTCTAAGATAAAGACCTAGGGGGCCTTGAAACTCACTCCTCCACAGATATATAGAATCTACAGCTATCCTTGGGAAAATTCCTTCTGAAAGAAATCTAGAATCTGGCTGAGTAACTCCTACATATTGAGTGAACAGAAAAGTACCCATATCAAAATGGATAGGAAAGGTTAAGACACACTGTTGTCATTAATCCCACCCCTGGCACAGCATCATACAATTGTGAAGGGACTAACTATCCCCAGCTTCTCCCTAAGGAGTGAAGGGTTTGGGCCCAACATGTAGAATGCCAACTTTAAGACTTCTACCTGAAGGAAAGATCTGCAAAACTCTTAAGTCTGAAAACCAAAAGGGCTGGCATCCACCAGACCCTATTTAAAAGAAAGGAAGGAAGAAAAGGAAAAGGAAGGAAGGAAGGAAGGAAGGAAGGAGAAAAAAGAAAGAAAGAAAGAAGAAAGAAAGAAAGAGTTCATGATTATTTCCCTAGGGATCAGCATAGAGGGTACAAAAAAATTCCAACCTCTTAGTCTTCCACTGAAAATGGTCTATATGCATACATTAAAAGCTGCTGCCTGAAGGTGGGGCTTCTAATTGAGCACACATTTAGTAGCTGATTGCCATTTTCTCCAGAGACCAGAAAGGCCAGCAGAAGCTATCTCTGTGGTTCCTCTGCTTCACTCCATGTCACTATTATCTCCCTAAAAAGAGCTTGTACATATCTTGTGCGCCCTTGATCACCTGGCTCTGATGGTCAATACAGCATGTATTTCCAGGTCCTATAGGACTGTATTAAACAGAGAAACTGTTCTTAACTGGTTATATCCTCAGTGCTCAGAGGGAGTGTACAGAAATGCCCAGCTCCCAGTCTTTCGTAAAAGAAGCCTATTATCATATATTTAAAGCTGCAGCTGAGAGTCCAGCTTTCAATCAGCCTGCATCTAGGTGGACTGAGAACTCCCCTTTTGGAAAACTGGCAGGGCTTAGCACAACCTCAATAACTAGGAGTCACTAAAAATAAAGAAGGTGGTTTGGACAATCACAAAGTTTTGAGAGACAAACAAGATCTAGAACTGGGCTAAAGAATAAGATTTCTATCCTAGAATGCTCATCCTAACAAGAATGGGAGAGAGAGAGCTGTTGTATACAATAATAAAAAAAAGAAATCAAGGAAAATAAAGAAACAACAGACTATGTTCCAAAAAAAGGTAAGATAAAACTCCAGAAATAGATGTTCATGAAATAAAGAAAAATAATGTATCTCAAAGAAGTTCAAAATAACAGTTACAAAGATTCTCCCTGAGGTCAGGAGAACAAAGGGAGAATTTTAACATATAGAAAATATTTTAAAAGTGCCAAACAGAAAACCTAGAGCTGAAAAATATAATAACTGCATGGGAAAATTCAGTAGACTCCACAGCAGACTAGATGAAGTGGAAGAAAGAATCAACAAACTCAAATACAGAGCAGTGAAATTTATTCAGAGGAGCAAAAAGAAAAATAAGTGAAAAATAAAATACAAGTTATAAAACAGTAGGCAGCAACCCTGTACTGCTGAGATCTGGCTCCAGATAGAACCTGGGACATACTAAGTTGTGTGGCCCTAGAACAGAGGCATTTTTCCCTTTTATACCCAACTGTTATGGAACCCTCCATTACACAGCCAAATCTTGGTCTATTTAGGCATGATAAACTCTGTTTGCCAACCCTGATGACTCCCTGAAATCCTCTCCCACCACAAAGGTGTACAGATACCCAGCAGATGGCAATTAGACTTGATATACCCTGGGGAATTTGCTGAATGGCTTTAGACCCACCACTGGCACTGGGTCTAATTAGAGTTAGAACTTGTAGCAGTCTGGTGAATACCACTCACCCCTACCTGGTGACACACTGAGAACCTACCTCATGTAACTCGAGTACTGCCAGAGGTTTTATCATTGACTGAATTTTACAGGCAGCCAGCAGGCAGAGGTAGGTGGAGGCAGGTTGAGGGGTGACTTAGGACCTTTATGAGCATTTCTCTGGGCTCAGTGCTGCTAAACGTCAACCTTTGTTTGCAGCTTAGTCCTGCCTGCACACACTCAGGCCCAGTAGAGGCAGCCACAAACTGTGGATCATTTTGTAGCTCTAAACAGATTGCCAAGGGCCAGTCACAGACAGTGTATGACACTGGTTTGCCTCAGAGTCTCTCCCAATAGGCCCCAGAACCAACACACCCAGAGGCCAGCTTCAGGCAACATCAGAGCAGGATCCAATTAACTTCACAAGCAGCATATCCTAATGGAGATCTTGGCAGGTACCAAAGCCTGCTGAGGTAACTTCTACTTTATGTGGTCAGCACCTGCATAGTAGTTTGTACACTGTTGTCAGAGTTGATACTCACAGTCAACCTGAGGGTCAATCCCATGCATGAACAAACCAACAGAAATCAAGACTAAATTACTACAAAAGTGCCCACATAACCCACATACAAGACATTCTTAGAGCATCCAGCTCAGGTGATCAAAGAGATTGTGGCCGTACAAGACTGGGAGTCATAGCGAATAGACCAAATACACAGAAACAAACATAAAGTGGCAGTTAAAATGGAAGGCAAGGAGACATGCCTAAAACAAAATATATCTACAGAAAAAGAGCTAAATGAAACAGAGGCAAGCAAATTATCACATATAAATTTAAAAAATATAGCTATGAAGATGCTGAAAAAACTGAGAACTATAACTGCATAAAAAAGAACATAGAACACATTTTTTAAGAAGTCAGAAATGAAGACTATGCTAGAAAAATAAACAGTATGTTGGATGAAGCAGAGGATCAAATCAGTGATTTAGAAGACAAGGTAGCAGAAAACATCCAATCAGAGCAGCAAAAAAAGAAAGAACTTTTAAAAATGAGGATAGTTTGAGAGACCATTAGGATAACATGAAGTGTGATAACATCTACATTATACAGATACCAGGAGAAGAAAGAGAGCAAGGGATTGAGAATCTATGTGAAGAAATAATAACTAAAAACCTTCTTAATCTGGTGAAGGAAAAATACACAGAAATATCAGAATCCCAAACAAGATGAAGCCAAAAAGGCCTACCCCAGGATACATCATAATAAAAATGGCAAAGGTTAGAGACAAAGAGAGAATCTTAAATGCAGCAACAAAAAGACAGTTGCTTACAAGGAAGCTCTCATAAGACCAACAGTTAACTTTTCAACAGAAACATTTATGCCAAAAGGGATTGGCTTAAAATATTCAAAGTGATGAAAAGCAAGGGCCTACAACCAAGACTACTTTACCCAGCAAGGCTATCATTTGAAATTGAATGAGAAGTAAAGAGCTTCCCAGAAGAGAAAAAGCAAAAGAAGTTTGTTACCTCCAAACTACTATTATATGAAATAATAAAGGCCAAAAAAGAAGGAAAAGGGGACATATAGAAAGATAAAGTGGAGGAGGAAGAAGAATGAAAAAGAGGAGGAAAGAAACAAAACAGAGGAACAAAGTTTAAAATATAAAATAGCAATAAATACATATCTATCAGTAATCACTCTACATGTAAATGGCTTAAGTGCTCTAATCAAAAGATATAGGGTAGCTGAATGAACAAGAAAACAGATCCATATATATGCTATCTACAAGAGAACTATCTGAAAATTAAAGATACACACAAACTAAAAGTAAAGAAATTTTAAAAAGATATTTCATGCAAATGAAACATTAAAAAAGTTAGGGTAGCAATACTTATATCTGAAAAAAAAAAGACTTTAAAACAAAGATTATAGTAAGAGACAAAGCAGAATAATACATAAAGGAAGCAACCCAACAAGAGGATGCAACCCTTGTAGACATTAATGCATTCAACCTAGGTGCACTTATGTGAAGCAAATCTTAAGGGACATACAGAGATAGATCAACAGCAATACATAGTAGAGAATTTTAATACCCCATTGACATCAAAGGATAGGTCTCCAGATAGAAAATCAACAAGGAAACAATGGTCTTAAATGACACACTAGATCAGATGGATTTGATATCTTCAGATCATTTTACCTCAAAGCAGAAGAATATACATTTTATTGAAGTGCACATGAAACATTTTCTAGGATAGATCACATAGTAGGACACAAGTCTCAATAATTTAAGAAAATTGAAACCATATGAAGCATCTTCTCTGACTATAATGATATAAAACTAGAAATCAATCACAAAAGCACACATACACATAAGAAGGCTAAATAACATATTACTAAAGAACAAATGGGTTAATTATGAAATCAGGGAAGAAATCAAAAGATACCTTGAAAAAATAAAAATGAAAACAAACAATACAACTAAAGTCCACAGGGCACAGCAAAAGTAGTCCTAAAGGGAAATACATAGCATTACAGGACTATTTCAAGAAATAAAAGAAATCTCAAATGAACAATCTAACTTTGCAACTAAAGAAACTAGAAAAAGAACAACAAACAAAGCACAAAGTGAGTAGAAGAAAAAACCAATAAAGATTGAATAAATAGAGTCTAAAAAATTACAAAAGATGACTAACACCAAAAACGGGTTCTTTAAAAAATAAAATAAAAAAATGATTAAAAAATCTTTAAGAAGACTCATCAAAAAAGAGAGAAAGAGGATTCAAATAAATAATGTCAGAAATGAGAGAGCAAAAGTAACAACTTTGACTCCACAGAAACACAAGGGATTGTAATAAAATACTATGAACAACCATATGCCAACAACTTGGACAATCTGGACAAAATGAATAAATTCTTAGAAACATACAGTTCTTTAAAACTGAATCAAGAAGAATCAGAAAATCTGAATATAACAATTATAACTAATGAAATTAAAGTAATAATAATAATAATAAAAACTTCCAACAGGCAAAAGTCCTGGACTAGATGGCTTAGCTAATGAATTTTACCATTCAAAGAAGAATTAACACCTATTCTTCTCAAGCTATTCCAAAAAATTCAAAAGGATGGGAGACTCCCACGCTCATTTTAAGAGGCCAGCATTATTCTAATTCCAAAACCAGATATAGACACTACAAGGAAAGAAAATTATAGGCCAATATCCCTGATGAATATAGATGCTGAAATACTCAGCAAAATATTAGCAAACCAGATCTGGCAATGCATTAAAAATATCATACACCATGATCAAGTGTAATTTGTTCCACAGATGCAAAGTTGGCACAATATTCACAAATCAATAAATATGATACATTACATGATCATATCAATAGATGCAGATAAAGCATTTGTTAAAATTCATCATTCATTTATGTTAAAAATGCTTAGCAAAGTAGGAATAGAGGTAACATCAGTGAAAATGACATCATAGAGTTAGTTACTTGACTGCCAGGCAAAGAACCAATGAAGACCTTATGGAACCAGAACAACAGATGACAGCATTTAAGGGAGAAAACAGGGACCTAGAAACATCAGAACTGAAAAAATATTCTACAAAACACTTAGCTGATACTTTTGTCTTGTTGAAGAAGGAATGGTAACATTAGAGGAGCAAGATCCCTATAAAGAAAAGTTCACCAAAGTTTACCATACAGTTACCAAAAGCATGAGATGCTTCAAGGCCATTTATGATGAGAAAAAGGAAAGCCCTATATAAACCTCCCTACTTAAAGAAACTGACTCAAGCAGCAGAATTAAACCCTGACTAAGACCGGTCCCATCCTCTCCAACAAGTCAATCCAGCATCTTCTACATCACCCAAGATTGTTTAAGGTTGTTTTGAATTTGTTAAGTACTTATATGCACAGAAAGTTAAAAATACTGTGGTCAGACACACATCTGTCAGTTGCATTTAATAGGTAAATGTACCTATTCCAACTTACATACAAATTCAACATAAGAACAAGCCTACAGAACCTATCTCAGAGGGGAGGGGTGAGGAGCTGGGTGAAGATGAAGGGATTAAGCAAAAACACTTCTTACACAAACACAGTGTAGGGATTGCAAGAGGAAAAGATGGTGGGGGAAGTAGAAGAGGGTCAAGGGGGATAAATGGTGATGGAAGGAGATTTGACTTGAGGTGGTGAATAGATAATGCAATATACAGATGATATATGATAGAACTGTACACCTGAAACCTACGTATATAATTTTATTAACCAATGTGACTTCAATAAATTCCATTAAAGGAAAACAGTAAACAGCAAAACCAAAGTCACAGAGCTCCAAGTTTTGCACTTAGATTTCTTTGATACAGAGCCCGTTCTCCTTGCACTCTTTCATACTGATTTTATAGACATACAGACATTCCACGTTAGCTCTGGAAAAGACCTTGTGGAGCATACACCATAAATTTTTATTTTAATTATGAGGCACGTGAGGACCAGAACAGTTAGATGATCAGTCCTCCTAAAATATGAAGAACTAAATATTACAGTCCAGTGCTTTCAACTACTGAATATACTCAGAAATCATTAGTATAAAACAGATGGAAAATTAATTTGAAGCAAAAATCAAAGGCCTTTGATTTAAGAAAAAGAAAGTGAGATTAATAACCCTGAAGAACACAAGAAAAAGAAAAAAAAATACAAGTTCATTACAACAGATTGTGTTGGCAATGATGAGGTGTTGTGTTACATGAAGCAGACTTGGTATCACAGAGAAAGATCTGAGGATTTCCAGGAAACAGAAAAGCTGTAACTGAGGAGCACAGCCTCTCAATGACCCAAGGATGGATCTTGCCAGGAAGGCCCTGTGATGAATTTTACTGTGTATTATTACTCCAAGGCAGAGCCAAACAAAAATTAGCTTCTAAAATAAAATATGTCAGCGTTTACGATGTACCTTTTGAATGTCTGTAGTTCAAGGCCCCTTCACTGCTTACAACCGTATCACTTATCTTGTGGGTGGAAAAGCAGGTTGTTAGGTAATTAACACAATAATATACACACATATGTGTTCATTCATGCATGCATGCACATACATGGAGGTAGACGCAGGGAAAAAGTGAAAAGGGATATATCAAAATGTCAATAGTTGGAAAGGAAATTCATGACTGATTTTTTTATATATCTCATTGATTTTCTGTATTTTGTAAATTTCTACACTGAATATATACTACATTTATAATTGAAAAGCAAATGAAGACATATAAAAATCTATTAAATGACTATATGGTATTATAATTACAACACAAATGGATAAATAGACCTTGGTAATTTTAAATATTTTTTTTCACATTAAATATCAGTCTAGCTCTGGCCAGAGAGCTCAGTTAATTGGAACATGGACCCAAAGCACAGATATTGCCAGTTTGGTCCCCAATCAGGGCATGTACAGGAGCAGATCAATGTTCCTGTCTATATCTTTCTCTCCCTTCCTCTCTCTCTAAAATCAATCAATCAATAATTCATTTGAAAAATCAATCTAAGTCTTACAATAAACTAATACATAATAAGATTTTACAATAAAATGATCCAAAATAAGTTATATTTGTTCACCACCATTTTTGATAACATAAGAAGTGAAAAATGTATCAGGTGTTGTAAAAGATGTTTTCTTTAAAAATCAGATCATTATTAGTTTAATTTTCCAAGATGGAGGTAAATTACAACCATATGTTATATTTGAACAAAAGTGCACCAAATATTTAGAAAACCAACTATTCTCACTTAAAAGCTTGTTTAACTCATCAATATGATTTTTTTTTTATTCAGTGAGAGGAGGGGAGGCAGAGATAGACTCCTGCATTCGCCCAACAAAGATCCACCTGGCAAGGTCACTAGGAGGCGATGCTCTGCCCATCTGAGGCCCTTGCTGCATTGCAACTGCAGTCATTTCTTAGCACCTGAGGCAGAGGCCTTAGAGCCATCCTCAATGCCGAGGGCCAACTTGCTGCATCGAGCCATGGTTCCAGGAGGGGAGGAGAAGAGACAGAGAGAGAGAAGCAAGAGGAGGAGGAATAGAGAAGCAGATGGATGCCTCTCCTGTGTGCCCTGACTGGAAATCGAACCTGAAACATCTACAAGCCAGGCTGATGGCTCTACCATTGAGCCAACTGGCCAGGGTATCAATAGGATTATTGAACATTAAAATTACCTGTTAGTAGTTGTTCATTTTAGAAAAATGCATTTGAATTTATGATCTCTAATCTAATGTTGGAAAGTAATCATAGCATATTCTAAAAATAATTTTGTCTTAAAATATTGAAAGAAATCTTTTATATAACCAATTATGAATGCTTACTTTTTAACAAATATTTATTTTCTGAGAAAATAAATAGGCAAAAGTTTTAAAGATGTTATTTATTGACTTTATAGAGGGGAATGGACGAGAAGTAGTTGGTTCACTCTAGCTATTCATTGGTTGCTTGCCATGTATGTTCCTCAACCAGTCAAGCACAGGGTAGAGTTTCGAATGAGCGATCTCAGTGTTCCAGGTCCGCACTCTATCCACTGCACCACCATAGGCCAAAAAAAAATTTTAAAGAAAATATTATTTAAATTTAGAAAATCACATTGAACTCATTGAGTTACAGGTTCAGGAATATTTTATTTTCAACATAGCGGCATAAAATTTAAGAAAAAGACAATAACTTAAACTTTATAAAACTCCTGATACAAGGAAAAATAGCTATCATAGACATTTGTCATTTTGAATTGTCCAGATGTCGTCCTATTTAAGGGAATCCCAAACTAACTAAAAGACTCAAAAGGGTAAGATATCCCTTTCTCAACTGCTAGGCTTGACAAGTCACACACTCAAACTTGGGACTTTACTTTGCTGCAAGTGACAGCCTTGACCCAGTGGTGCCTGGTAATGAATTGAAATTCCTTTGCCATGACAATGAATTTCCCTGGGGAGAGGAATCCAGAGGTGATGACAATAAGTGGTCATTAATAATGTTGTCAGTATTGGCATCACAGACAAGCCACTCCTATGGTCACATTCTTGGCTGGTTTTGTGTTCATTGATTCTTGCCTATTTTCCAAGTCTAATTCTTTAGGGTCCCCATCAACTCTGTGAGCTACCAAATAATATTATTTTTCTTTTATAAAAATGTTCATACATTTCAACTGGCCTGCTCAAGGCTGAACAGTTGACCATGAAATATATATGGTCATATAACCCAAAGTTATTAGGGGAGGTAAAAGCCATTGAATGGGATGAAAGAGATTATAAGCAAAAAATGGTATATATTGATTGCACAAACCAAGGCAGTGTACTTTGGCACACATCTGTCATGCTGAGAGCCCAGAAAACAACACATTCTATCAGGTGTCAATCATAAAACAAATAGGAATCAAGGATTCATTCAGCCACCAATATGGATGCTAAAGAGGCCTCTTGTCATATACCAGACAACCAGCACATAATCTCAGCCATCAGGTAGTTCCAGTTAGAATTTGGAATATGGAGGCCATAACCTAAAGCTTAGAAAAAGTTATAGATTAATTATTATGAGATTGGCACAACTAAAAGTATATCCACAGGGTAGCAAGTATCCAAGACCAGCAGAGCTGAGTCATGGCAGCCACTCTTCACTGTTAACAGTACAGTGGTGGAGTCCTGAGCATTGCTGTGGGATGATCCTGAGTGCTACTGGCCTCCCTTGGTGCCTGCCAGTTTTCTAAGCATAGTGCTCAGAGCCCCATTGCTTTTATGAACTATCCAATTTACTTTCAACAAAATTCTTTTTCCATGTTAGTTAGACAGCTGTTTTGGTTGCTTGTTTTGGGTCTTGGTTAAAGAGCCAAACCCCAAATCCCAGAGCTTAGCATTTATGTTTCCCATAAATGTTAAGTTCTTGGGTGTTACAGGCAACATAAAATATTGTAGACTTATAGTTTTGAAGTCAGACAGCCCAGGGTAAGAATCTCTTCTTTTACCCTTGCTAGATGTATGATCTCGTCAGTTTCTTAACTTTTCTATACCTTACTTCTCTGATCTATAAAATGACAATACTACCTACAGCGTCTTAGATAAGAAACCACATGTCACATAGATATTGTGAGGCACCGAGTGTAACATATGCCATCTTACTTTTCTCCCCAATCACAGTGACCTTTTTTTTTAACTTTTATCAAATGTTTATTTGTTACTTTTTTTTCAGATTACTTATTCTTTACCTATAGTATGTTTTTCCCTCATTCTATTCCTTCTACCTGTGGTGCTTTTCCCTATCTTTATCCCCTGGCTAACACTTACTTATTCTCTAACTCTCAGCCCAATGTTTCCTTTTTATTCACTTCCTGATTTTTCCAGATCAGGTTAAATCTATTTATTTATGTATTAATTTATAACACTAAATTCCTCTGATGCTTAACATTTTCCAATTAACAGGACACTAATATATGCCTAACATTTTTCTAGAGGTATAATGGTCAAAAAAGAATAATTAAGGTCTTGGCTTCCACATATCACACATACTAGAGGGTGGTAGGCCATGAATAAGTAGGCAAATTTCACCTGGGAATAAGTAATATAATGTTTTTATTTTTTAATTTGGAAGTGTCGGCAAATGCTTATCTTAGAAGGGACATTTGAGCTGAGACATAAAAAACAGAGACGCGTAAAGAAAAGTTGAAAGGGAATAACATTTCAGGAAAAAGGGAATAAAATATACAAAGATACTGAGGCAGATATGAGCCTATAAAGTTCAAGGATATCAAAGAAACCCAGTGTGAGTGAAACATAGTAAACAAGAACAGTTTGAAATAAAGACAGATAAAGAGAATTTAAAATACCACTGTCAAATGAAACTACAATGTGAGCCAAAAATTTTAGATAAACTTGTAATTTTAAATTTCCTAGTAGTTAGTTTTAAAAAGTTAAAAGCAGCAGGTGGAATTAATATTAATATTTTATTTTTACTCTTAATATAATCCCAAGATATTCTCCTTTCAGTCTATAACCAGTACTTGAAAAATTAATAATATATTTTACATTTTTATTTCCTAAGATTTTAAATCTGTTGTAGATTTTATACATACATGTCACATTTTGGACTATCTCACATGCTTAACAGTTATATGTGGTTAGTAGCTATCATATTTCTTTTTATTGATTTTAATTTATTGTGTTTACATAGATTCAAGTGTCCCACTGAATACGTTCCCCCCACACCCGTGTTTCCCTCATCATCCCCCTTGCCACTCTCCCCGCAATGCCCTCCCCCGTTCCTTCCAGGATTTGCTTTCCTGCTCTCTATAACGCTGTGTTATGTATATATAATTTCACCAATCTCTTTCGCTTCTCTCATACCATCCTCTCATCCCCTTTCCCTCTGTCCACTTTCCCTCTGGTCCCTGATATCCCTCTTCTGCCTCTATTCCATTCCTCAGTTCACATTGTTCATTGGATTCCTCAAATGAGTGAGGTCATATAATATTTTTCTTTCTCTGCCTGTCATATTTCACTGAGCATAATATTTTTCAGGTCCATCCATGTGGTCGCAAAGGTAAGATTTCCTTTTATTTCACAGCCACATAGAATTCCATTGTGTATATGTACCACTGCTTTTTCTTTTCTTTTTTTTTTTTTTTTTTTTGTGTGTGTGTGTGGGGGGGGGGGAGAAACAGAGAAAGTGACAGATAGGGACAGACAGACAGGAAAGGAGAGAGATGAAAAACACCAATCATTGGTTTTTCATTGCGGCTCCTTAGTTGTTCATTGATTAATTTCTCATATTTGCTTTGATGGGGTGGAGGGTCTATAGCAGACCGTGTGACCCCTTGCTCAAGCCAGTGACCTTATACCACTGCTTTTTAATCCACTTGTCCACTGATGAACACTTGGGCTGTTTCCATATCTTAGCTATTGTAAACAATGCTGCAATAAACATGAGGGTGCATATCTTCTTTTGAATCAGTGATTTGGTACTCTTAGGGTATATTCCTAAAAGTGGGATAGCTGGGTCAAAAGGCAGTTTGATTTTTATTTTTTTGAGGAATCTCCATACTTTTTTCCACAGTGGCTGCACCAGTCTGCATTCCCACCAGCAGTGCATGACGGTTCCCTTTTTCCACATCTTTGCCAGCACTTATTCTGTGTTGTTTTGTTAATGAGTGCCATTCTGACTGGTGTCAGGTGGTATCTCATTGTAGTTTTAATTTGCATTTCTCTAATGATTAGTGATATTGAACATTTTTTCATCTGCCTATTGGCCATCTGTATGTCTTCTTTAAAGAAGTGTCTATTCATTTCTTTTGCTCATTTTTTGATTGAATTGTTTGTTTTCCTGGTATTGAGTTTTACAAGTTCTTTATAAATGTTGGCTATTAACTCTTTATCAGACATATTGTCAAATATGTTTTCCCATTTTGTTGTTTGTCTTTTTATTTTGTTCATATTGTCTTTAGCCGTGCAAAAGCTTTTCAGTTTGATGTAGTCCCTTTTGTTCATCCTGTCATTTATTTCACTTGCCTGTGGAGATAAATCAGCAAATATATTGCTGAAAGAGATGTCGGAGAGCTTAGTGCCTATGTTTTCTTCTAAGATGCTTTCAACACTTACATTTAAGTCTTCTATTCATTCTATTTTTGTGAATGGTGTAAATTCGTGGTCTAGTTTCATTTTTCTGCAGGTAGCTGTCCAATTTTCCCAGCACCATTTCTTAAAGAGACTGTCTTTTCTCCATTGTATATTCTTACCTCCTTTGTCAAATATCAATTGTTTATAAAGATGTGGGTTTATTTCTGGGTTCTCTGTTCTGTTCCATTGATCTATATGCCTGTTCTTATGCCAGAACCAAGCTGTTTTGAATACACTGGCCTTGTAATACAACTTGATACCAAGAAGTATAATACCACCACCTTCATACTTCTTTTTCAAGATTGCTGAAGCTATTCATGTTCATTTTTGGTTCCATATAAATTTTTGGAATATTTGTTCTATATCTTTGAAGTATGTCATTGGTATTTTAATAAGAATTGCATTGAACTTATAAACTGCTTTGGGTTAATATATACATTTTAATAATGTTTATTCTTTCTATCCATGAACATGGTATGTGCTGCCACTTGTTTGTATCTTCCTTGATTTCTTTTATCACTGTTTTATAATTTTCTGAGTCTTTAACCTCCTTGGTTAAATCTACTCCTGATACCTTAGTATTTTGTTGCAATAGTGAAGGGGATTTTTTTCTTAATTTCTCTTTCAGAGAGGTTATTGTTGGTGTATAAAAATGCTACTAATTTCTGAATATTAATTTTATATCTTGCCACCTTGCTGAATTCATTTATCAGGGTCCAGTAGTTTTTTGACTGAGACCTTAAGGTTTTCAATGTACAGTATCATATTATCAGCAAATAATGATAGTTTTACGTCTTCTTTTTCAATTTGGATGCCTTTTATTTCTTCTTTTTGACTAATTGCTGTGCTAGGACTTCCAGAACTATGTAGAATAAGAGTGATGAAAGGGGGCACCTCTACCTTGTTCCTGATCTTAAGGGGATTGCTTTTAATTTTTGCCCATTGATTATGATGTTGGCTGTGGGTTTGTCATAGATGGCCTTTATCATGTTGAGGTATGTTCCTTGTATTCCCACTTTGCTGAAAGTTTTATTTATAAATGGGTGCTGGATTTTATCAAATGCTTTTTCTGCATTTATTGATATTATTATGTGATTTTTCTCCTTCCTTTTGTTTATATGATGAATCACATTGAGTGATTTGCAAATATTGTACCAACCTTGCCTCCCCAGAATAAATCCCACTTGATCATAATGTATGATTTTTTTTTCATGTATTTCTGGACTTGATTTGCTAATACTTTGTTGAGAATTTTAGCCTCTAAATTTATCAGGTATATTGGCCTATAATTTTCTTTCTTTGTATTGTCTTTGCCTGGTTTTGGAATGAGAATTATGCTCACCTCATAAACGGGGCTTGGAAGTCTTCCCTCCTCTAGAATTTTTTGAAATAACTTCAGAAGAATAGGAGTTAGTTCTTTGAATATTTGGTAGAATTTGCCTGTGAAGCCATCTGGCCCAGGGCTTTTGTTTGTTGGGAGTTTTTTTTATAACTGTTTTGATCTCATTTATTGTAATCGGTCTGTTTAGGTTTTCTGATTCTTCCAATTGATTTTTGAAAGATTATATGTTTCAAAGAATTTGTCCATTTCACCTAGGTTGTATAATTTTATGGCATAGAGTTCTTCATAGTATTTTCTTACAATCATTTGTATTTCTGCTGTGTCAGTTGTTACTTCTCTCTCATTTCTAATTTTATTTATTTGAGCCCTCTCTCTTTTTTTCTTGGTGAGTTTGGTTAAAGGTTCATCAATCTTGTTTACCTTTTCAAAGAACCAGCTTTTGGTTTCATTGATCCTCTGTATTGTTTTTTAGCCTCTATGTCATTTATTTCAGCTCTGATCTTTATTATTTCCTTTCTTCTACTTCCTCTGGGCTTTACTTGCAGTTCTTTTTCTAGTTCTTTTAGATGCAGGGTTAAGTTGTTTATTTTAGCTCTTTCTTGCTCCTTATGGTATGCCTGTAATGCTATGAACTTCCCTTTCAGGACTGCTTTTGCTGTGTCCCATAAATTTTGAGTTGTTATATGTTTATTTTCATCTGCTTCAAGAAAATTTTTTATTTCTTCTTTGATCTCATTGTTAACCCATTTATTATTTAATAACAAGCTATTTAGTCACCAAGTGTGAAAATGTTTTTCAGTTTTTCTATTTGTAGTTGATGTCTAGTTTCATGCCATTGTTATCAGAGAAGATGCTTGATATGATTTCAATCTTCTTAAATTACTGAGACTCATTTTGTGTCCTAGCATGTGGTGTATCTTAGAAAATGTACCATGAGCACTTGAAAACAATGTATATTCTGCTGCTTTAGGTTGAAAGGTTCTGAAGATATCTATTAAATCCAGTTGATTTAGTGTATCCTTTAAGGCTGCTGTTTCTTTATTAATTTTCTTACTTGAGGATCTATCCATTAATGTTAGTGGGAAATTAATATCCCCTTCTATTATAGTATTGGTATTGACCTCACCCTTTATGTCCATCGAAATCTGCTTTATGTGTTTAGATGCTTCTATATTGGGTGCATAAATATTTATAATGGTTATATCTTCCTGTTGGATTACTTCCTTTATTATTATGTAGTGACCTTTTTTATCCCTTACTATATAGCCTTTGTTTTAATGTCTATATTATCAGATATAAGTATTGCTACCCAAGCTTTTTTTTATTTCCATTTGCATGAAATATTATTTTCCATCCCTTTACATTCAGTCTATGTGTAACTTTTGTTTTGAGGTGGGTCTCTTGTAGACAGCATATGTATGAGTCCTGTTTTCTTTTCCACACAGCTACCCTATGTCTTTTGATTGAAACATTTAATCCATTTACATTTAAGGTTATTATTCATATGTAGTTGTTTATTGCCATTTTATTCTTTAAATTTACATTCCACTTTTACTAGATATTTTTCTCCTTTGTTTTGTTTTCAACAAGAACCTTAACATTTCTTGCAGCACTGGTTTGTTTGTAATGAATTCCTTGAGTTTTTGTGTGTCTTTTTTTCTAGGAAGCATTTAATTTCTCCTTCAATTTTACACAATAGGCTTGGTGGATATAGAAGCCTTAGTTGTAGGTTCTTGTTTTGCATTACTTTGAATATTTTTTGCCATTCCCTTCTGGCCTCAAGTGTTTCTGTTGAAAAGTCTGATGTCATCCTTACAGGGCTCCTTTGTAAATATTTGACTGCTTTTCTCTTGCAACTTTTAGTATTCTCTTTTTATCTCTTAGCTTTGGTATTTTAATTATGATGTGTCTTGGTGTAGGTCTCTTTGGATTTTTTTTAATGGAATTCTTTGTGCTTCTTTAATGTATGTGACTTTTTTCTTCATCAATTTAGGGTAGTTTAAAGCTATGATTTCTTCAGTCAGGTTCTCTATCCCTTGTTCTTTCTCTTCTCCTTCAGAAACTCCTATTATGTGGATGTTTTCTCTTCATGTTGTCACAGAGCTCTCTTAGAGTTTCCTCAGACTTTTTGATCCTCTTTTCTTTTTGTTGTTCTGCTTCCATGCTTTCGCTTATCTTGTCCTCTAGATTGCTGATTCAGTTCTCTGCTTCATCCAGCCTGCTTTTAATTCCTTCTAGTGTAGTCTTTATTTCTGATATTGTGTTTGTCATTTCTGTCGATTCTTTCTTATGATTTTAATGTCTTTTTTGATGCTTGTTATCTCTTTGTCTAGGTGCTCATTATATCCATCTATTGTTGCTCTAAGATCCTTGAGCACCCTAACAATCATTATTCTAAACTCTGCATCCAGTTTTTTGGATATTTCCATCTCATTGAGTTTTTTTTCTGGGGATTTTTTTGTTGATTCATTTGAATTGCATTTCTCTGTCTTCCCATTTTGTCTCTGTATAGACTGTTTGTTTGGATGTGTTGTTTGTGTAGCTAGCTGAGTATACATTTGATGTTGTCTGCCTCCAGCTTTCTAGATATTCTTGAGCTGGCCTCAGCTGTTGCTTGTAATCCACGGTGAGCTATTTGTCTGTTGCTACTGCTCTTTTTGCTATTTGTGTCAGCATTTTTTATGCCTTAGCTGGGTCAGGTGTGAGGAGCCTCTTGTTAAGATACCACTTTAACTATGGTTTTTAGGTCCTGAGTTGATGCTCTCCATAGCTGGCTGCTAGATATACCACCAGCCTTGGACCTTCCTGGCCAGAACCTGGCATAGACCAGTGGGGGTCACTGCTTATAACTGGCCCTTAGCAATCTTCTTGGAGCTACAGTCAATCCAGAATTTGTGACTGTCTCTGCTAGGCCCTGAAACCTTTGTAAATATTAGCTGCACTCCTAGGCTGGCTTCTATCTACTTTTGGTCAGTGTGTCTGTCCTCTCTATTCCCAAGGTGTGGTCTTTGCACTGGTCACCCACTGCCACCTTCTCCTCAGGCAAGGGCTCTTCCAGGCATGCGGACTTGCTATTGCACACGGGCTGTCCTGCAATCTCAGGTGACTCCTTGCTTCACTGGGCTCCACCCCACGCAGGCATGCTGGCTGCCTCTCCAGGCTCTTCCCACTGTGGGCGTGCAGGACACATCTCCAGGCTCTATCCCTTGCAGTCGCCAGGTGGGCCACCTGGGTCTACCTCCTGTGGGTGCGATGCCTCACCTGGTTCCACCCCTCATGGGTGCACAGGTTGCCTCTCTGGTTCTGCCCCCTATGGGTGTGCAGGAGGTCTCTCTGGGTTCCGCACCTCACCACTGCGGCATGCTGCCAGGCTCTGCACCCCACTGCCGAGTAGTTACCATATTGAACATCATAATAGTAGATCGGGTTGGCCTTTCAAATCTTTGTAAGGTTTGAAATTTAGTATAAATAGAAGGAGAACTCACTGAATGGTTTTCAATGAGAAGATAATAAAATGTAAATTATCCACTGAAAATTTATAGATTTTTTTTCTAATATTCAATATAATAAAAATATGTTAGAATATATTTTGACATGATATATGAACCTAACATTTTTGCTCCAAAATAGAGCCACTTATTGAAAATAATAGGATATATAAGAATCAACCAATTTTCACCATCCCCACCACTGCCATCCTAGTCCAACCACCATTACCTCTTTTTTGGATCAAAGATGTTCCTCCCTGCTCTTTTCTTTCCATTTTATAGCTGATTCTCAACCCAGATGCAGACTAATCTTATTAAAACCTAAAGCATATCATAAAAAAACTCAATGACTTCTCACCTTCCTCCCTACGTTTCCTACTATAGCCCTACCAACCTTGGCCTCCTGTTACAGCTATGACTTCATCTCATATTAATTGCTGCCTTACTCACTCTTCCTCAGCCTCTCTGGTCTTCTTGATGATCTGAAAACATGCCAGGCATTCTTCTGTCTCAGGTCTTTGGCTATTCTTCTCTCTTTCCCTAGAAATATGCCTCTTGCTATCACCTCCTGCTCTTTGCTCATTTATGTGAGCTGTTTTTAACTTTGGTTCAAAGAAAAAGAGTGTGAAAAATACTAACTTGAGTTACCTTTATTTTTCATCACTTATGGCAGACCTCTATCAAGTATATAAAAATGAACCTGACATCATAAATAACCATCATTCACCTCAAATGAAAGAATTTAAGAAACATAGAAAAGTGAACACCTTAAGTAAAAATGCTCAAGTAACTACCAACCATTCCTACCTACATAGATAACTGAATGAATTTTTCTTCATAAAACTAAGGATGTCAGTATACAATTGATCTCTGAACAATGCTAGGGTCATTCAAGCTAAACTCCCAAGTAAGAGAAAATCTACACATAAGTTTGACTGCCCCAAAAACTTTACTACTATAGCCTACTGTTGACTGGAAGCCTTACTGATAGCATAAACAGAGAATTTTGTAAGTTATATGTATGATATAGTATATTCTTATAATAAAATAATCTAGAAAATATTATCAAGAAAATACACTAACAGTAATGTAGATATTTATTGAAAGAAACCACATGTAAGTGGACCTGCACATTTTAAACCCATGTTGCTTAAGGGTCAAATGTAGTTTCTTTTTTATTTTCATCTAAATCTGTTAAAACGCAATTAAAGTAATTTCTAAAGGGATTCATATTTGTATATGATTAATGGCATTTTGTCACATAATTAATTTTTCAAGAGAACCAAAAACATATTTAATAACGTGTCTTCCTTCCCTGACAGTGTCAATAGAACATACATGTTGGGTAATATATTTCAAGCATGAGAAAAGATTTGTACTTTTCCAATCATACTGTACTTTGCTTTCAGCTATGCATTAGCAAAGAGATAGGCTGAGCTTAACAGTACAGGAATGACGGAACGAACTGGCCCACTTAGGAACTGAATCCATAAATGTGACTTCATTTACATGGTGCTTTAATCAACTGAATTAAGCAGCCAGTTAATTAAAGATTTAAACCTCTCTGCAACTCACAAACCTCTAACCTACAAGTCAATCCATTCATTGTCCTCTGTATCATTAAAATACTTTTGGTTTAGGAATGGGCTTAATTAACAATCAATACCACAAAACAGCCATAAAAACTGCATTACATAGTTTTCCTTACCGTTTTACTCAGCAGAACAAAGGCATGCTAAGAAAATTGTTGCCTTCCTAAACAGACAATTTCATAAAGAATAGAAATATCAAACATAACATTAATTGCAAAACAATCTGATTAGGGTAATGAAGGAGGATAGTGTAATAGAAAGGTAAACTGGGATTTAGTCCTGTGGGGTTTTACCTTCCAACTTTGCCTCTTACTGTTCTGTGACCCCACAATTTCCTTATCTAACAAAAAGGAGTAATGATATCACTGTCAAAACTACTAGCCTGATTGATGGATGTGAAGTGCCTGGCATACAGTAACCAGTCAATGTATTTTATCATTACAGACACATTACTCTGGTATCTGTTTCAAGGACAGATTAAATAAATCAAGAATGGAAGAAGGGACACTAGCAAGGGAGTTGTTGCAATAATTCTGGTCTCGAAAGCAGATCTGAGAGACATTGAGGAGACACAATCAATAGTTGTCATGCCTGTGGTGGCAAGAAGTGGTAAAAGTAGTGAAACGCAGGAAAGTGGTCACAAAGAAAAAGCAGTAATGTGGCTTTCATAAAGAGTATATTCTGCAGAGCTCTGGAAGAGGAACAGGTAATAAAGCCAGAAACAAAATTATGTAAAGTGTTATCTTTATGCTAAAATTCAGTGTTCCCAGATTCTGGACTCTAAATCCCTGGGAACTAGATTTATTGTTGTAAGAGATATGTAAATCTATATGAACAAGAGATCCTTGTAAATAAAATAAATATTATGCCCCTCATATATTTTAACACCATTTTTCTAATTCATGTCAATGTTGTAGTGATTAATAAGTTACAATTCCTTACAAAGGCATTTCTAAAAAGTAACTTTTTGTTATTATTTAGATATTTTAATTGTCAAATATCATGCCATGTCTTGGTAAGTGAGTCAGAATATAATTATTTTTATTTTCTTTAAGAAAAAGTCCTGAATCAGAGCATGGAGAAGAAACTGAAGGAAGTAGGCTTTGGGTTATATGAGAAGTAGAGTGATGATGATGATGATGATGATGATGATGATGACTACGACTGCTATAATTAAGATAATAGCTAACTTATTAAAACAAGTCTCATATACGGGTGAAGACCAGATTGCAGAGAGGCAAAAGTGGGAGAAATGAAGCTGGTATCTAAATGATAAGATCCTCAGACATGCCTGACAGATGAGCTGCAGCAAGCTGCCTCAGTCTTTGTGCATGGGGGAGGAAAATGGTGAGGGACAAGAAAAGGGGAGACAGCCTGACTAGGTGGTAGTGCAGTGGATAAAGTGTCAGACTGGAATATGGAGGACCCAGGTTTGAGACCCTGAGGTCACCAGCTTGAGCACAAGCTCATCTGGTTTGAGCAAGGCTCACCAGCTTGAGCCCAAGGTTGCTGGCTTGAGCAAGGGGTCACTCGGTCTGCTGTAGCCCCGGTCAAGGCACATATGAGAAAGCAGTCAATGAATAACTAAAGTGCAGCAGCGAGGAACTGATGCTTCTCATCTCTCTCCTTTATTATCTGTCTGTCCTTATCTGTCCCTCTCTCTGACTCTCTCTCTCTATCTCTGCCAAAAAAAGAAAAAAGAAAGAAAGAAAAAAGGGGAGAGAGAAAAGAAATGAATATCAGATGCAAAAATTAAAATTATCTAACAAATCAGGGTATGGGAGGTTCTGTCTTCTAAGGAGAATCCAGGAAGATATAGAAAGAGAGGTGGAAGAGCCTCTTCTAAGTATACCCAGCACCAGGTCTTATTCCCTTATTTTGCTGGGGAGAAGAGGTGACTACCAGTGTCATATTTGGATATACAGAAAGATGGTTCCAATCTCCACACCTCTCCTATTAAGCCCATCTAAAGTGTTTAAAATTTCCTATTAAGGGATATGGAAATATTTGAACACTGAATTGTGACAATAGTTGCACAACTTCATACATTTACTAAAAGTCATCAAATTTATTCAGGGGTAACATAATATAAGTTAATCTTATTTCAATAAAGTTGTTTTAAAAAGAAAGAAAAAGAAGAGTTCTTGTTCTTGAAAATAATACTAATTATGCATATGCAGTTCTTGGTAACCACCTTCCAATTTCATAAATTTTTCTAAGTATTTGAGATTTTTCAAAATCAGTAGAATATTCTGCTATAACCAAACACTGTCAGATCTGATTAATAATTTTTTTTCCTTTGCACCAATTATTTCAGTTGCTGTGACTGTTCCCATAAATATATGTACACAGTTGGACAGAACCCTGCAATGTCACTGCCCTGTTAAAACCTCTCAACCCAAAGGGTTTCCAATAAATACTTGAATGGAGATCCCTCCAGATAATTGCAATAAAATCTATATTCCCTGTGAAAGGACTTAGTTTGATGGGTTAAGAGAAAACTAACATTAATCTAGAAACAGAGGGAAATGTTAAATAGAGAGATGAGTTGTAAACATGGCCGCCCTGCCTGCCATATTGACACAGCCAGGACATTACTAATTGAATCTGCATTTTCAGTTGGGTTGTATATAACAAAAAATAGTACTATCCAAGTCAGAAAGGATACAGGAAAATAATTGCTACCAACACTTCTTTTGCCACCAACCCATTTCACAGCCCATTTAATAGCTCTCCAAAACAGAACTTGGATTAAAAAAATATATTCAACAATTGTTTGAATAGAATGGAAGTTTTACTTATTTTATTATCCTGGAAGCCCAGAACAAGAGTATTTCTTATTTAGAAAATTGTAATAAATGACTCATTCCAGTAAAAAAGAGTTGAAGAGGTTAAAACGGAGCATTAATTACCAAAGTGTGTTCCACAAAGTGTTAAAAATGTCCCTGCTTAAAAAAGGGTGAGGGGGCAGTTATTGTTTGGTACTAGATGTGTTAAAGGAGTTAAACAGTTTTTTGCAGGTCCCCACCTCCCACTGCTAGCCATGGTACCTAACAGTAGAATGAAGCCTTTTCTAAACTCATTGACCATGGATTGGAACTAAACTTGTTCCCATGGTAAGAGATGTTAGTGGCCAATGCCATGACAAAGTCATCAACTCACTCAGCAATAAACACTTGCAGCCTGGGCACAGATACTATAACTTGCTGAATCATTTCCAAATATGCACTGGCAGCAAAGTTGCTGTTTTTGATATCAGAAGACAATAGACATACTATATGGAGTCAAGGTAAGAGAGAAAGAAAATAGTTTGTCACTGGGTAGTTAAAAGGATAAGTTTGCTCACTGTAGATGACATATATCTTAAGAATGTTATAACTATTTAGTAGACATTAAGGATTGTCTTACATAGTGAATTGCAGCAGGGTCTGAGAAATACAAATTTTCAACAATCAAAATATTTAAATTTTTTCTCCTTGCTGGTGTTACCCAAGGACCAAGAATTACATAAAAAAGAATTGCATAGCCTGACCAGGCGGTGGCACAGTGGATAGAGCATCGGACTGGGATGCAGGATGCAAAGGAGCCAGGTTTGAGACCCGGAGGTCGCCAGGTTGAGCGTGGGCTCATCTGGTTAGAGCAAAGCTCACCAGCTTGGACCCAAGGTCACTGGCTCGAGCAAGGGGTTACTCAGTCTCCTGAAGGCCCACGGTCAAGGCACATATGAGAAAGCGATCAATGAACAACTAAAGCACCACAACGAGAAACTGATGATTGATGCTTCTCATCTCTCTGTGTTCCTGTCATCTGTCTGTCCCTATCTATCCCTGTCTCTGACTCTGTAAAAAAAAAAAAGAAAGCTAAAAAACTGAAAAGAAAAAAGAAACCTTATAAAAGAAAGAATTGCATAATATTGAAACTACTTGTGTTGGAATAGAGTCTTAGTTGGCTGTGGTTGTCTTTGTAAACAATGGAAAATCTCATTTAATTGAATTGGCTTAACTTGTTCATTGTGAAAGGTTGTGAATTTGATAACCTATTACGGTCATCTCCTTAATCACCACAAATGTCCTAATGAACACTGCATTTTTTTTTACCTTATTCCCAAATGTCAGATCACATTGGTTTAACCCTACTTTAGTTTTATTAGTTCCAAATTACATAGAGTATAATGAAAAATTCATTTAAAATGGCTACAATAATCATATACTTGAATATTTTTAATATGAAAAATATTTCTGAAAAAGATACGCTACATTTCAATAGCATACTAGGTATTTCCAAAGTTTCTCCATTTGATCATGTTATTTATAAGAAGAAGTAAGATATTTGGCAGATAAGAAAAGAAATTTGTTGAACTGGCTAAGGTCAAGCAATCACTAAGTGATGAAGTTGGGTCTATAGCTGACATCTCTGGACTGCCAGTCAAAGCCAACTCACTGAACCATACTAATCCAACCCCTCTCCAGCACCTTTTCCCAATCTTTGAGTCACTTCAACAAGCTTAAATGTTATCCATACCCACTCCACCAGTAAATCTAAAACAATGGGCTTCTTTTAGCTACATTACTAAGAAGCACCAGGCAGGTAAATCTCTTTAGGGGATTAAATTATCTTAAAGTAAAAGGTGCTTTTTGATTTTGAGTTTTCAAATTTTTCTTTATTAGTGTATTTAATGCAATAAATGCCAATGTTGGCTTATTTGCTTCTCTTCTGGATAGTCTTACAAAACACTCAGTGAAGTGTTCTTCTCAAGGCATAATGCTGTTCTTTCCATGAGTTGCACAACCTTATCTACCAAGTCAGAAGACACAGAAGGTGTCCCCCATGGACACCCTGCAATTTTATGCTTCCAGCAAAAGGATGAGAACAGTCTAATAAAAACTAATTTGCACCTGACCAGGCGTTGGCACAGTGGATAGAGCAGGCATGGTCAACAGTTTTTGCCCCCGGGCCAGATTAGAAAGAAAACTTTTTTCACTGGCCGGACGAAATGTTAAAATTAAAAAATGTTAAATATAAAAATGATTCGTTTAAGTAAACAAAATTTTCTTATGTAATTTGTTTATGAATAAATGTGAGTGAAAAAAATTTTAATATACAATGTTATTTTAATAAAAATCTATTTTAATAAAAATATAATTACATACTGTATAAATATCCAAACTGTATCACAATCAATTGAAACAATATTTAATTAATAAAATGAGCTTGACGGGGTTATATCACAAATAAAACAATTATTTCTTTTTACAGACAGCCTGGACACATTTCCAGTTATCAACTGCAGCTATTGTCTATGCTACAATGCCACTTGATTCAGCACACTTGACCACAAAAATAACAAATTATTTGAACTTGGGTGCGCACTGGCAAACTCCGCCTAAAAGAATGTGGGTTTCACATCGCCACTAAACATCAAACAGTTCATATCTAGTACAGATGAGTACAAAAGTTGTAAATCTTTATAATGGATTTTTTTTAAAAAAATATAAACAAATATAGTGAATCTATTCAACCAGCTATTGGAAGTTAACCCTAGATTAGTCACATGCGGAATTTTTTCCGCGTATCACTATCTTCTTAAATATCTCGATTTCCAATAATCAAAGACACTTCTGCTTCTGAGTAGCTGAGATTTTAAAGTAGCAGAGAATATTAAAATTTAATTGTGTGCCTCATAAACTCATTACGTGGGCCAAATCCAGCCCACGCGCATGGGTGCATCTCTTGGCCATGCCTGGGATAGAGCAATGAAGTGGCACACAGAGAACCAATGTTTGAAACCTCGAGGTCACTGGCTTGAGCGCAGGATCACCTGGCTTGAGCAAGGCTCACCAGCTTGAACAGGGGGTTGCTGGCTTGACCGTCGGATCATAGACGTGACTCCATGGTCACTGCCTTAAGCCCAAAGGTTGCTGGCTTGAAGCCCAAGGTTGCTGGCTTGAGGAAAGGATCACTTGCTCTACTCTAGCCCCTCCACCCCCCTCGCTCAAGGCACATATAAGAAAGCAGTCAATGAACAACTAAAGTGCCACAATGAAGAATTGATGCTTCTCACCTCTCTCCTTTCCTGTCTGTCTGTCCCTCTCTCTGTTTCTGTCACACACACACACACACACACACCAAAAAAAAAAACATACCTCATTTATACAAGATAGAAAGAGACAACAGAGGAAAAAAGACTTACAACAGTTAAAATGTTTGAAAGTTTGCTTCTTCCTTGAGGAGGCAAATATTAAAGTTATTTCTGTTGATCAGTCATACAGACACAAACATGCATACATACAAACTTCTCCAATCTATTCCCACATATCAATAATCTCATTAGCCTCAGACAGGGAATTCTCCATGAAACTTGTTTTTGAAAATCAACTCATTGCTGGGTTGGAGGTGGAGGAGGGTAGAGGAGGAATAAAATGTAATGGGCTGAGACTTGACTTTGGGTGGTAAACACACAATACAGTGTACAGATAATAAGTTGTAGAATGGTGCATCTGAGTCCTGTAGAATTTTGTTAACTAGTGTCATCCCAATAAATTCAATAAACAAAGAAAAATCAACACAAATACCCAAATCTAATATAATTCTACCTAACCTCAAAAGTTACGAGAATGAGCCTGACCAGGCGGTGGCGCAGTGGATAGAGCGTCAGACTGAGATGTGGAAGACCCCGGTTCGAGACCCCAAGGTTGCCAGCTTGAGCACGGGCCCATCTGGCTTGAGCAAAAAGCTCGCCAGCTTGGACCCAAGGTCGCTGGCTCCAGCAAGGGGTTGCTCAGTCTGCTGAAGGCCCGTGGTCAAGGCACATGTGAGAAAGCAATCAATGAACAACTAAGGTGTTGCAACAAAAAACTGATGATTGATGCTTCTCATCTCTCTCCGTTCCTGTCTGACTGTCCCTATCTATCCCTCTCTCTGTCCCTGTAAAAAAAAAAAAGTTACGAGAATGATAAAGATGACAACCGTGTCATGATACCTGGAGAACCCCAAAGTGTGTGTTACATTTCTTTGGTGTGAATTTATCATTCCCAAACAAAAAATCTCACACAGATGTCATTATTTATAATTATCTTTTTTAAAAATAATGAAAAGCACTCTAATGCTTACTTTTTCTGATATTCTTCAGCAGATGAATAATTCATATTAAATTCATATGAGCTTTGCATTATCATAAATTTTTCTTCTTTTTGCTTCTTCACTTTCCTTGTGACTGTATATTAATACACTTCATTAAATTCAGCAGACAGTTTTGGAAATAAAATATTATATATTCAATGAGCCCTCATATTGAACTCATCCAAAGAATTTAAGAAATGACATTCTTAAAGCTTCACAATCAATTCAATAAGCCACACACAAGTGTTTGGCCATCTGAATTATATACTTAACAGAATTGTTTAAACCAAAATGGCTAGGTTAAAAAAATGTTCTTTTGACCTATAATGTTTTTAAAATACATTTTATATGGAAATGTATACATATATTACATATAGTAAATCTACCACATATGTAAACATACATATATTTAAAAGATTCTTGTCAGAGGGACCTTTTCTTTGTTGTTTTCTAGTCATATAAAAAATACAATTTTATTTTAAATGTAGTAAAACGTCCATTATAAGCATGTGAGAAAATTTCTTTAAAGGTCTTAGATAATACAAAACAAAGCAGAAATTCATTAATATCATCTATTCTAAGTAATAGCTAAAAAGTTAAATGTTTCATTCATTCAAACTTTCTGAGCTTTCACCTAGTACCTTTTGAGTTTTCATGGAACTCAGGATTATAGAAAGAAATCCTACAGATGGAATTCATTAGAACTGACTTCACAGGTGAGTGGTAATTACACAGCAAAGTTTCTGCCTTGGGATTAGGGGAAATAGATATCAAAAACACAGCCTGGGCTCTAGACAGTAACCACTGTGGAAGATCCCTAAGCAGAAACAGGGACACGTCTGTATCTCTTTTGCTCCCTCTGCTGGTTGGTTTTATAAAATAAAGAATGGTTGCTTTGATCTCTTTCCAGAAATGCTGAGACATTTTAACTTTTCTAAACTTTCAGAATTTGGGTGTCAAGACTTGTCTGTTTGGTTTGTTATTGAGTTGTTGAGTCTTTGTCTAAATTATAAATAAATAGAAATATTAGACAGAAAGAGATACCATGGAAATGGCAGGTCCATTCGATTAATTGTTCAGGTTATTGAGCATGGCACAAATAGAAATATATGACATCCTTATCTTACAAGAATATGATCTCAAGGAGAGTAAATGCATTTATATAAAAAAATTACTTAAGACTAAAGGAGTATATAAGTAAAGACTAAATTGTATGGCATTGTTTATATGTTTTGGACTACAGAAAGTAGAAAAATTAATAAACAAGAGTCTAAATTGCGCTGAATCTCAGAAATGACTGATACAGAGCACAAGCTACAAATAATTTCTGAGGAAGCAAAGATATACTATCATTGATAATCCAATCTTTTGACCTTTGTACCCAATACAACCATCTTCCTATTAATGTAATTGCAAACAATAGCAATAACAACTGACATGAAAAAAATATTTATACTCCAAATGAAAACATGTGCATCCTTTTCTCGAAAGAGAATGCTCGTAATCATTCAGTCACCAAACCTATCTCTGAGGATATTTATTTAGTCCTTCTGACGACGTCTAGTTCAGTCACAAGTCAGTTCTGATATTCTGCTACTTAGGGATCAAGTAATAAACAATCATTAATAATGCACTCTATGAAGTGCTAAAAAATTACTAGAATTAAGACTGCCACAGGTTCCTTCCTTAATGAAATAAATCTTCCTTTATTTCAGAAGCTCAGAACCTATGATATGATTCAGGTTAAGGTAAGTGTGGGAGTGGCCATGAATTTCTACTGGGGTGGGTCATAAAGATCTCTGTCAAATGAAGAAGTTTTTAAGTAAGACTTTAGTGGAATAGCATCAATTTGTTCTAGAATTCCCATAATCAATTAGCAACTTTCAAAGTTTCCTGCATGTCAAACTTTATTATTATCACTCTTATCCTGCTGATTATGTGGGAACCATATCACCTTGCTTGGCTAATTAAATGCTGCTATTTGGCCTCAGTCAATATTAGATGCCAACACATGTGATGGTACAGCCTCACCTAGAGAGAATAACCACTAAAGTCTTTTTCAAGAATGCTGTATTCCTTTGCCCATGAATTACTTATTGTCTACTAAATAAAGTGTTTTTAATATCCTCTTGAGGAATTAAAGTAGGAGATGTCAAATCTCCCTAAATTCTTTAGATTTATCTAAAATACTAACTTCTTTCTGGCATTTTAACTTCATTTAGCACATTCCATTCACAAGTCCCAGTTTGAGGCAACCAGCCAAATAATCAATTAGAACCATTTCCAGGTGCTCAAGCTAGTGTGTTGAATTTACCTAGTTACTTATTTATGCACTTATTAATGTATTTAGTAAGTTGTTAACTATTTTTTTCACTAGGTATCTGACAATATTCTAGGCACTTGAAATAGAGCACAATATAAAACAAACAAAACTTTCTGACTTCTCAGTAGTCTACATTTGATGGGAAGAGGAAAAAGACAAGTAAGAAATAAATGTTTAAAAGATATATAGTATTGTACATTGAAGGATGAGTAAGTTAGTGGTCTAGAAAGAAACAGATCAGATTAAGGGAGAGTGGATGCACTGCAGTGTGTAACTTTCAGTTAAAAGAGACTGGGTACATATAAGGCTGGCATATCCAGAGATCATCTGTGAAGAGCATCAGTTCAGGACCCAATAACCCTTGCTGGAGGCATGTCCTAAAAGAGAGTTCATTGGACACAGGGTCCAGCTGAGGCAAGTTCTGCTTTCTGTGATCAAACCCAGAAGACAGCTCATGTGCATTGGACAGGATGGAGCTCCAAAGACAGCCGAACCAGGTTCTGAATATCTTGCCATGATGGGCTAGGTTCCAAGGAGGGAAGGGGGAGAGACTTGGAGCTTGGATTTTCAAAGTGTGGATCCCAATGAGTCCATTGTTGGGTCCAGTCAAGGGGCTTATCCACTTTCTGGGAGGACACAGTCAGCCCCAGGGGAGGACTCTCTCAGTCTTCCTCCCTAAAACCAGGAGCTCCCCAACTGAAAATACTTCAGCAGAAGGGACTGGTAGCCTCAATCTAAATCCACTGCACACCTCACTAGAGAGAAATAGAATTGGAGTACCCAGGAGTGTCTGAAGAATTAAGGTCTGGAGAAGGGGCCAATTTCCCTGTACTGAACTCCTGACAAAGAGACTGAAGTAAGTAGTCCCACTAACATTGAATTCCCAAACTTAGCTGGATTTGGGCAAATCTTATGGATCTTGGGGCTTTTACAGAACTGCTATCATCTCTAAGCAGGAGGAAGCTGATCCTTATACATAGGTTGGCCCCTCCCATACTACTCAGGCACAGAAAACACAGACACAAACAACAAACATAGCAGTAGCTCCAATCAGGTAGCCCATAGCAGATTATAAACAACAGCTGTCACCAACCCAAGAAGACCCAGAACCAACACAACCAGTAATGTGTGACAAACAGCACCAATACTAGATTCAGCTAGCTACACAAGCAGCAAGCCCAAAGAAGAAGTTCATCAGGCACCAGACACTGCAGAGAATAAATACACTCAATAGGACACAGTGTCTAATACAGGTTGATTCTCAAAGCCAGCCAGCCTGAAGGGATAACCACACCCATGAAAGAATCAACTGCATTCAATACTCAGATACAACAGGATGATAAATATTACCCACAACAATCATTCCTAGAGCATGGAACTCAGGTGGCCTAGAGGTCAGTACCACTGAACCCATCTTCCTCATAATAATGCCACAAGAAATTTTAAGTTCAGAGTAGAGCTACCTAATACACAAACAAAATGGGCAAACAAAGAAATATATCCCAAATGAGTTAACAAAAGAAATAGCCAGAAAAAGAACTAAATGAAATTGAAGTAATCAAACTACCAGATGCAGAGTTTAAAATAATGATTGTTATGATGCTCAAGGACTTTAGAGCAAAAATAGATCATCACAATGAGAATTTATACAAAGATAGCAATCATCAAAACGAACATTGAAGTCATAAAAGAAAGCCAGAGCTGACTTATCATGGTGCAGTGGATAAATTGCCAACCTGAAACACTAAGGTCACCAGTTCAAAACCCTGAGCTTGCATAGTCAAAGCAATATGAGAATTGATTCTTCCTGCTCTTCCCACATTCTTTCTCTTTCCACTCCACTTTAAAATTAATAAATAAATAAAAAAGGAACCAGTCAGAAATGGTAAATACAATATCAGAAATGAAGACTGCACTAGAAGAAATCAACAGCAGGCTGAATAAAGTGGAGGATCAAATCAACAATTTAGAGGACAAGATAAATGTAAGCACAGAAGCAGAGCAGCAAAAAGAAAAGAGGCTCAAAAAAAAAACAACTGAGGAATCTCTAAGAGATCTCTATGACAACATAAAGAGAAACAGCATCCACATCATAGGGGTTCCTGAAGAAGAAGAGAACAAACAAGATATAGAGAAGTTGTTTGAAAAAATCATAGCTGAAAATGTCTTTAAATTTATGAAGGAAAAAGTCACACAAGTTCTAGTAGAAAGAGTAGCATTGAAGAGGAACCCAAGGAGGCTTACACCAAGACACATCATAATTAAAATGCCAAAGTTGAGAGGCAAAGAAAGAATACTGCAAGCTTCAAGAGAAAAGAAGTTAATTACCTACAGAGGAGATTCCATAAGAATGACATCTAATTTCTCAACAGAAACACTTGAGGCCACAAGAGATTGGCAAGAAATATTTCAAGTGATGCAAAACAAGAAACTACAACCAAGACTACTTTATCCAGCAAGGCTATCATTTAAAATTGAGGGAGAAATAAAAAGCTTCCATACAAAAAAGACTCAAGCCTGACCAGGTGGTGGCGCAGTGGATAGAGTGTTGAACTGGGATGCAGAAGACCCAGGTTCGAGACCCCGAGGTCACCAGCTTGAGTGCGGGCCCATCTGGCTTGAGCAAAAGCTCGCCAGCTTGAACCCAAGGTCACTGGCTCCAGCAAGGGGTTGCTCAGTCTGCTGAAGGCCCACGGTCAAGGCACATGTGAGAAAGCAATCAATGAACAACTAAGGTGTTGCGACGTCAATGAAAAACTAATGATTGATGCTTCTCATCTCCCCCCATTCCTGTCTGTCTGTCCCTATTTATCCTTCTCTCTGACTCTCTCTCTGTCCCTGTAAAAAAAAAAAAAAAAAAAAGACTCAAGAAATTCATTACAACCAAACCAGTACTGCAAGAAATGTTATAGGACCTGCTATAAAAAGAGCAAAGGAAAAAAAATTGAGAGAAAGAGTATTGTAAATTTAAAGAATAAAATGGCAGAAAATGAGTACATATCAATAATAAACTTAAATGTAAGTGGATTAAATGCTCCATTCAAAAGACATAATAAGGTAGCTACATGAATAAGAAAATAGGACCTGTATATATGCTGTTTACAGAAGACCTACCTTAGAACAAAAGATATACATAGACTGAAAGTGAAGGGATGAAAAAGTATTTCATGCAAATGGAAAGGAAAAAAGAAGGTAGGATAGCAATACTTAGATCTAACAAAATGGCCTTTAAAACAAAGGCTATAGTAGAGAAACAAAGAAGGTAAGTACAGAATAATGAAGTGAGTAATTCAACCATTGTAAATATGCACCTAATATAGGAGCATCTAAATATTTAAACCAGATTTTGATGGACATAAAGGATGAGATTGACAGAAATACTATAATAGTAGGAAACTTTAATACCCCACTAACATCAATGGATAGATACTCCAGACAGAAAATTAACAAAGAAACAGTGCCCTTAAATGACACACTAGATGAACTGGATTTAATTAAAATCTTCAGAACATTTAACCTCAAAGCAGCAGAATATATATTTTTTCAAGTACTTATGGTACATTTCCTATGACCAACTACATGTTAGGACACAAAACAACTGTCAATAAACTTAAGATTAAAATCATATCAATCATCTCCTCTGATCACAATGGCATGAAACTAGAAATCAACTACAATAGAAAAACTAAAAAGCATTCAAACACTTGAAAGTTAAATAGCATGTTATTACATAAAAAATAGGTTAACATGAGATCAAGGAAGAAATCAAAATTTTCCTTGACACTAGAAATGAACATACAACAACCCAAAATCTATAGGACACAGCAAAAGCAGTTCTGAGAGGGAAGTTCATAGCATTACAGGCTTACATTAAGAAGAAATAGAAAACTTAAATAAACAACATAACCCTGCACCTAAAACAATAAAAATAAAACTAGAAAAAACAACAAATAAAGCCCAGAGGATGTATAAAGTGGGAAATAATAAAGATCAGGGCAGAAAAAAATGATGAAGGGTTTAAAAAGAACAATACAAAATATCAACAAAACCAAGAGCTGGTTCTTTGAAAAGGTAAACAAGACTGACTAACCTTTAACCAAACTCATCAAGGAAAAACGAGAGAGGACCCAAATAAATAAAATTAGAAATGAAAGTGGAGAAGTAACAACTGATGCCACAGAAATACAAACAATTGTAAAAAAAGAAAAAAAAAAGTACTATGAAGTTGGACAACCTAGGTGAAATGAATAAATTCCTAGAAACATACAATCTTTCAAAACTCAATCTGAAAGAATCAAAAAACCTAAACAAATGATTACAACAAATAAAATTAAAATAGTTAACAGAAAACTACCAACAAACAAAAGTCCAGGACCAAATGGCTTCACAAGAAAATTTTACCAAACATTCAAAGAAGAACTAAGACATGTTCTTCTCAAACTATTCCAAAAAATCCAAGAGGAGGGAAGACCTCCAAGCTCATTTTATGAGACAAGCCTTATCCTTATTCCAAAACCAGGTAAAGACAGTACAAAAAAAAAAAAAGTCACAAAAAAACATATAGGCCAATATCCCTGATGAATATAGATGCTAAAATTCTCAACAAAATATTAGCAAATTGGATCCAGAAATACATTAAAAAGATCGTACATCATGATGAAGTGAAATTTATTCTGGGGAGGCAAAGCTAGTACAATATTTACAAATTGATAAATGTGATTCTTCACATAAACAAAAGGAAGGATAAAAATCACATGATTATATCAATATATGCAGAAAAAAACACTTGATAAAATCTATCGCCCATTTATGATCAACACTTTAAGCAAAGTGGAAATACAGGGAACATACCTCAACATAATAAAGGTCATATAACACAAATCCACAGCCAACATCATAATCAATGGGCAAAAATTAAAAGCAATCCCCTTAAGATCAGGAACAAGGCAGGGGTGCCCCCTTTCACCACTCTTATTCAACATAGTTCTGGAAGTCCTAGTCACAACAATCAGACAAGAAGAAGAAATAAAAGACATTCAAATTGGAAAAGAAGAAGTAAAACTGTCATTATTTGCTGATGATATGATACTGTACATAGAGAACCCTACAGTCTCAGTCAAAAAACTACTAGATCTGATAAATGAATTCACAAGGTGGCAGGATATAAAATTAATATTTAGAAATCAGTGGCATTTTTATACACCAAAAATAAACAGTCAAAAAAAGAAATTGAGGAGGTTGTTGAGGTTCGCTTTTAGGTGCATACTCAAGATACAACTGTTACATCTTCTTGATGAATTGATGTTTTTATGATTATAAAATGTTCCGTTTCATCTCCAAACTCTGTGTTTATCCATATCTTTACCAGGTTCCTATGATCTATATTAATTTGGTATACTTTTCTCCATCCTTTTATTTTCAATTTAGTTGTGTCCTTATATTTAAAGTGTGCCACTTATAAATATTATTTGGATATACTATCTTTCCAATATGTTTTTCTACCTGTCAATTGGAGCATTAATTCCATTAAATGTAATTACTAACACAATTGGAATTAAGTCTACCATTTTTGTATTTATTTCCATTTGTCCTTATCAGGTTTTTGTTTCCTTTTTCATCCTTTTCTGACATTTTTTGAGTTAATAAAATATTCTTTTTGCATTGCACTTCATGTTTTCTATTAATTTTTAAGATAAATCTTTTTATGTTATTTTTTAGGTGGTTTTTATTTTTATTTTATTACAGAGACAGAGAGGGATACAGAGAGAGGAACAGAGTGGGACAGACAGACAGGAAAGGACAGAGATAAGAAACATCAATTTGCCATTGCGGCTCCTTAGTTGTTGTTCATTGATTGCTTTCTCATGTGTGCCTTGACCAGGGAGCTACAGAGAAGTGAGTGAACCCTTGCTCAAGCCAGCAACCTTGGGCTCAAGCCAGTGACCATGGGATCATGTCGATGATCCAATGGTCAAGCCAGCAACCCCACGCTCAAGCTGGTGAACCCACGCTCAAGCTGGCAACATCGGGGTTTGAACCTGGGTCCTCCATGTCCCTCTGATGCTCTATCCACTCTTCCACTACCTGGTCAGGCTTTCAGGTGGTTTTTATAGTGATTACAATATTTGTCTTTAATTTATCAGAAGACATTCTGAATTAATGTTCTATTACTTTATAAATTAATAAAATAACTTTACAACAGTATGATTCCATTTACTTCATTCCATTCTGTGTGATACTATCATATATTTTGGTTCTATATCAACTATAAACCTTACAATACTTTATAATTATATTTGTTTTAAATAATCAATATCAGAATAAAGAAATATTGTAGAGAGTCTTTATTTACCATATATTTATCATTTCCAGAGTACTTTATTTCTTCTTACAGATCTGACTAACACTCAGGACCATTTTTTTTCAGCCTGAAAATCTTCCTTTGGTATTACTTATACTATAGTGTGGACTGCAGGTAATAATAGTAAAGGTTTAATTTTTTTTCCTTTTCACCACTTTAAAGATGTCATTCTGTTGTTTTCTGGCTTTTCTTGTTTCTGATTACAAGTTACCTTCATTCTTATCATTGTTTACTTGAATGTATTGTGTTTTTTCATCTAATTGCTTTTGAAGTTATCTCTTTATCTTTGGATTTCAACAGGGTCACTATCATGTGGCTCTGAGCAGATTTTTTGTTTTGTATTTATTCTTCCTTTGGTGCACTGAGCTTGCTCACTGTGAGAAATAATGGTGTTAATGAAGAGTTCTTGGCCATTGTTTCTCAAGAATCTTGTGCTCCCACCGCTATCAGGAACTCTAATTCCATGTATGAAAGACTATTTGGTCTTGACTGACTGCACTTTAGTTTGAATAATTCTATTGACATGTTTTTAGTCACTAATTCTTGGTTCTGCTCTGTCCAGTCTGCTGTTAAGCCCATTGAATATTTTTTTAAATTTCAATTATTGTCTTTTCAAACCTAAAATTTGCATTTGGTTATTTTCAATTTTCTTTTTTCTGTTGACATCTTTTCATCTATTTTTGTCCACATTTTCCTCTAATATTTAACATATTTAAAATAGTTATTTTAAAGCCTTTTCTATTTATTTCGACATCTCTATGAGTATAAATGTGTCTTTTTAATTTTTATTTTGGCCTGACCTGTGGTGGCGCAGTGGATAAAGCATCCACCTGGGAACACTGAGGTTGCCAGTTCAAAAAACCCTGCACTGGTCTGGTCAAGGCACTTATGGGAGTTGATGCTTCCAGCTCCTCCCCCCTTTTTTTTTCTCTCTCTCTCTCTCTCTCACTCTGTGTCTCCTCTCTAAAATGAATAAAATAAAAAATAAAAAAAAATTAATTTTTATTTTGAACTTACTACTTTTCATGTCTCTTAGTTTTCATTGTACCTCTGTAAGTAACTGTGTATGAAACAATCACCAAGACTAAGATAGTTGATATTTTCCATAGAAAAAGCTCCTCTTTTCTTCACCAGCCATGTAGAGTGAGGGGATGACTTCTTCAATCTAATAAGAAGTTGAATAGTGTTGGAGCTGGTTTTCTACTTGAGCTGGTTTTTAGTTCAGTTCTGGTTTCAAATATCCTTAAGATGAAATCAGGTTTGTCCTTCCACAAGTGTTTGGAATCTAAGTACTTCGTGAAATCTCTTTTTCCCAGCCTAGCCCCTACATTCCCATGCAGCTATTTATTCAGCAGCAGTTTTGTAGAATAGTTTTGGTAGGTGAGGTGGATATGCTCTGTGGTTGTATCTCTAACACATTCTAATATGCTGTGGCACTCAGAGCCATTCATAGTTCAATCGAATGCATAGCTCTTCAATGGCTTTAAAGAGATACATTTATTTTTACTTTATGCAGTTTAAAATTCTTATTTTTATGTCAAAAGCAGTGATCCTTTGTGACTTACTACATTCTAACTGAAAGCAGAAACAATTGTAAAAGATATGAAGGACATTCAGCCAGGCCAGAGGCAATTGCAAAGGATTTACAATGTAGTTAATAATTGTTATACAGAAGTGCACACTTTTCTTATTTAATGAATTTATTGAACAGAGAGAAATCAGGAAAACACTTAAGTAATATCTTCTATGATATTACCAAAATATGTCATAGCTATCCTATTTTTTAAATTATGCAGAGGGAAAAATCCCTCTGGGTCTTGAATCTTCCAGACATTTTACTGTTTTGAAACAAAGGTTCTAAAATTAATGAATCTCTATTTCATCCAAAGCCCTGCTAAATGGTGTATAAATAGGAAGAAAGAGGTATCAAGAGAAGCAGAAATGAAAAGCAGAAGATGAGAATTAGCAATTATTTTTAAATAACAGAGAAGGAAGGAAATAGAATTATAATGGTCATCATAATATACAGCATTTATTAAATAATTACTGTACCCAGGGAACTGTGTATGGTTTATAAACATTATATTTATTTTACAGAGTAGGAAATGGAGGTTCAAAGAAATCAAGTAATGTGCCCAAATTTACAGATATGAAGTAACTGAGCCAGAATTTGAACTGAAGCCTGTATGAGGCCAAAATATATACTTTATACTGCCTTCCTGAAATGTAAGTGAATCCTTATAGATATAATTAGCTCTGGCAGTTACAATCAATGGTGTGGATTTAGACAGTAATGTTATAAGTGACATCATTTCATTAAAAACAAAGATCCAACTGGTGTCTGTTATGTAGATTTGTATTAGCTTTACAATATTAGATTACATTTTTACATTGTGTAAAAGCTATTTTCCTCTCTAAGACTTAGTAACAATTAGTAGTAGTCATTATCTATTTTTGTTAATATGAAACATTTTAAAAAAATGTTTTTACCCAATGATCAGAGCTTTATGAAAAAATCAGAACTTAAATTACATGAATTTAACATACACATGAAATAGGAATAAAGAAAATAGAAAAAATATATTTCAGAGTCTATATATCAGGGAGAAAAAATTTCTTAAGTTAACTTTTATTATTATATCAAGGCAGAGTTTGGGCCAATGACAGGCAACCAAGTGATAGAACCTCTTTTTTTCTTTCATCTTTCTCATCCACTCACCCACAATTCTTATGCATCTCACCTTCCTTGCAGTTAATTCCCATTCATTCATATTCTCTCTCTCTTTCTTCTCTCTCTCTCTTTCTCTCTTCATGGTAACAATATTCCTTTTCTTCAGTCTGATGCTTTTTCTTCTTATCTATTCTTCATTTCAGGCTCATTATTCTTTGCATGACTTTATAGTTTCCCAAGCCTCCTCCAAGTCTTCCTTACAAACATTTAGACCCTTGACCTTTGAGACATCCATCAATGCCTGTTTGGTAATATATAGCATTTAAATCAAACATGATTTAGTAACCATATACACATTAAAACCTGTTCATGAGATCAGTATTGGTAGAAAAAGAAACAGATTTGCAGAAATATGGGAGGAAATACAACCCTTGAAAAATAAAAATTTTATGTGCTGTTACTCATAGCAACTTCTTCACACAGCTTGTAAATTAATTGTCAAAAAATTTTACTTTATTTTCCTTGGCGATAAACATTCTAACTTGTTCAAACATGATTTATTTAGTCCACTCAATTTTTATCGGAATTCATTAATGAAAACTAGTAAGTGAAATCATATTATCATTTCTTTCCATAATCAAAAAAGTAAAAGCTAGTAGTTTTTGGATAACAGTGTGTAGAATAGAAACAAAATACTAAGCAGTATTGACTTAACAACCATGTAAGATAAAATAAAATGTCTTTGCGCCTGACCTATGGTGTGGCACAGTGGATAAAGCATCAACCTGGGAACACTGAGGTCGCCAGTTCAAAACCCTGCACTGGCCTGGTCAAGGCACATATGGGAATTGATGCTTCCAGCTCCTCCCCCCTTTCTCTCTCTCTCTCTGTCCTCTCTAAAATGGATAAATAATAAAAAGAAATTTAAAAAATATATTTAAAAAATAAAAATAAAATGTCTTTGTTATAAATAATAATACTTAAATACAGTTTTTTTAAGTCAGTTATTAACACTTTTTTCTCCACTCAGAACAAATAAACCTTCCCTAAACTGACTATATTGACATCATCAACTACCCACAGCAAAGAGGCAGTGGAACAGGACAGCCAAGACAAGTAGTATATAAGTGATGGGTTTACATGTGAGTAAGGAGCAATAAAAGGTATTGGTATTCTACTTAACATGGTCAGTATACATAAATACAAAGATAGAAAACACATTATTCTAAAACTCCAAAATAACATTTATCACAACTCAGACTCATCTTGAAAGGGGGGCCAGGGGTACTCAAAAGGGAGAAGAGCTCTTCTGTTAGATCTGGCAAGTGTGCTGCCCTAAACAAGAATTTAAGAGAACAACCCAACATCTACCTATAATTGGTTCTTTAAAAAAACAGGCATCCACAGAGTATATTCACTGTCAACAAACATCTGCTAAAAGAGGGAAATACATAGACACAGAGAACAGACTGACAGCTGTCAGAGGAGAAGAGGGTTGGGGACTGGGAGTAAATGGTAAAGGGATTAAGCAAAGAAAACAAAATTAGTAGACACAGACAACAGCATGGTGGTTACCGGAGGGAAAAGGGTGTGGGGGAGGCTGAAGAGGGTAAAGGAGAAATAAACGGTAATGAGAAGACTTGACCTGGGGTTGTGAACACACAATACAATACACAGATGATGTATTATAGACTTGTACACTTGAAGCCTATATAATTATTAACCAATGTCACCCCCCAATAATTCAATTAATAAAAAGAGGTAAACAACACTAAGGTTTGTGGAAATCAAACCAGATATAAGATCATCCAGGTAGCAGCACAGCAAATGTCTCACAGGAACATCAGACCATCTTATCTTCGTCTGAAAGTTTCCTTAGTTAAACCTTCCTGCTTTATAATCTAAAGTGTTCTGCTTCATAAAAATGTGAACTGTAAAAGTTCACACTATTGGATATTTTTAAAAACTGAGGTCACTGGAACATCTGCAATCAAATACTAGGTGTCACATATCCAAAAAATAAACTAGTAACAGAAAGGCAGAAATAGCTAAAGAACCAAAACAGTCTCACAAAATCCATCTAATAAAGCCCTAAAGTAATTTTATTAAGGAAACAACTTAGCATGTATTTGCTATTACTTTAAATACTTTTATAATGGATTTTTAGACCATAGCTACAGGGTCCATATTTGAAAGTGACAGTTACGCTCAGTAGAGAAAGAATCGTGAGGTGACAGTCTACAGCCAGTCAGAAATAGAAAAGAGAGAGAAAGACCATAAAAAGAACACAAAGGATACAAGCTAAGGAGATGGAGTTTGTATAAATAGTAAACTAAACTATTTTTTCATTTTTTAGGGAGAGGGAAAAATAGGAAGGGAGGGGAAGCAGGGGAGAGATGAGAAGCAGCAACTCCTAGTTGCTTCAGTTTAGTTGCATTATTCATTGCCTCTCACACCTGCCTTGACATGGTGGTGCTAGTGGAGGGTGGGGCTCAAGCCTAGCCAATGACCCTTACTCAAGCCAGCAACCTTGGGATCATGTCACCAATCTTATGCTCAAGCTGAGAAGCCTGTGCTCATTTTGGCAAGCCGACCCTCAAGCCTATGAGCTCATGCTCTAGCTGGTGAACTTGGTTCTGAGAGGGGCCCTCCGCACCCCAGGCCAATACTCAATCCACTGTGCCACTACCGGCCAGGCCAAACTAAACTATTTCACTGACTCTTTTAGTTCTTGTAACACATTGGATTACCTCCACATTAACTTGTAGATAAAAGCTATAAAATTATCTTTAGGAGACTAAATTTAGAAAGGAGAAAACTAGGGAGACCAGGAACCTAGGTGCCTGAGGATCTGATGAGGAGGAGAAATGGGGCACTACAGAAGACAAAAATGGGTCATGATCAGAAGGCTGAACTTATTGAAGGCAATCATTTCACTTCCTATATAGGACACTTGTTACATTTAGTATTCAAATGGCCTCTAATTCCTGAAAGACCCATTTCTTCTCAGGAAGCATTTAGGTCCATGTCACAGTCACCTTAGAGTCCTGGTTACCGGGGCCACTTCTAACCCCCATAGGACTGTTTTCCTAGGTGCATATATAATATAATATAATATATAATATACATGTAAACAGAGGTCTATAGAAAATATGCACATGAATTTTACAGATTAGAAATTGTAGCACACTGACAAGAAGTTTGCATCATAATGTTAATTTGTATATACATCCTGAGTTTTCTGTTCAATTGCATTTGTTGAGCTTCTTTTAATATAAAGTTATAGATTAAAAATTAGTATATACTAATCATTATTTATAAAAAAATACAAATCAAAACTATAATAAGATACTATCCAGAATGACTATAGGTTTTTTAAAGGTGAAATAACAAGGATTGGGGAGATTGCATAGAAATCAGAAGCCTCACACATTGCTGATAGGAATGTAAAATGGTGTGGCCACTCTGGAATTTGACAGTTTCTCAAAAAGTTAAAGATAAGGTTACTATATGACCCAGCAATTCTACCATTAGGTCTATCCCCATGAGAAATGAAAATTTGTTCACACAAAACCTTGCGGCAACATTATTATGATTGCAAAAATGTGAAAACAATTTAAATGTCCACCAACTGATGAACAACAAAACAAAATATAATACATACAATGGAATATTATTTAGCCATAAAAAGTAATGAAGTACTGATACATGCTCCAACATGGATAAACTTTGAAAATATTATGGTAAGTTACAGAAGCTAGACACAAAAGGCTACCTATTGTGTGATTACATTTATAGGAAATGTTCAGTTTAAGCAAATCCACAGAGACAGGGAGTAAATTCACAGTCACTAGCAGATAGGGAGGAAAGACTTGGGGACAGGAGCTTTGGGGGGGGGGTAGTAGAAAAATTCTAGAATTAGTGGTGATAGTTGCACAATATTGCTAATATACTAAAATCCATAGTAGGGTACAGTTTAAAATGGTTAAAATAGTGAATTTTATGTTGTGAATTTTATTTCAACAAAAAAAGAAGATAACATTGTATGCACATTTTGTTTCTATGTTATCATTTTCTAAGTCCAGTGGGTTAAAAATGCCTCCACAGAAAATTAAACAAATTGGAAAAATGAATAAATGTTCAACTCTCTGATCAGACCAGCAGGATTTCTTCTAAACACCTACCTCATAATGTTTGAATGCCCAAATGAATACATCTTATTTTACTCAACCTTATAAAATGTTTAAATCAATCTAAGATTTCAATGTAGAATACTTCACTTACATGATAATGATCTCCTATGCTCCTTAGATTTCTTTTGGCAGAGAGCAAACTTTTTCTTTAATGGCCCATATAATCTTAGAAAATAGAGGGGGGGGGTGGGAAGATAAAAATTACAGCCTAATTTCATATAGGTCTAATATATTTGGTCAATATTAATTTTCCATTTTATGGAATATATTTTAAAGGAGAGCAACTCAGAGTAGTTGAATATGTTCTAAGCAGGACACTCCAATTCCCTTCTTTAAACAGGTACTTCATTCCTTTAAATTTTGAATTGCCTTAAAATTTTTCAAAGTATTCTATCATTAGATTTTTTTAAATCTTACTAAGACAAGAAACTAAACATTAAAACATCATCTGAGGGTTAATAGATATAGTGTTTGCTAAGAGTTTAACTTTTAGTAAAATAATAATGGTGATTACTTAACAATTCATCAACAAAGGTCAAAACATACCCTTATTACCTAAGCAATGTTTGTGTTTTCAAATAAAAAATTTCTCTTGCACTCCAGGTGACAGAAGAATGACAGGAGAGTACTTGCACCTGACTCTCCCCTGCTAGGAGGGTTCCGCCCACAGAGAGCAGGGGATGAGAGGAGATGCCAGCACTCAGGAAGCAGGAATCTCCCGAGGCCATCCCACCACTGTGCTTTTGACCTGAAATAATCTGTACTTGTCCTGAACAGACTCCTGATTCTGCTTTTCACTCCAACTTCTTCCCTGATGCAGTTCTATTGGTAATGGAGAAAGGGGAGGTGACACCTTTCTTTGTATTGACAGAACCTGAAAAAGAGGGATGAGGAAAAGCAAAGAGAAGGAAACAGAAGAGAGGACCACTTCCAGAGAACGGGGGTTTCCAGCAACCACTTTTCGGTCAAGGTTGCACCTCTAATACCATTTGAGCGTCAGGGGGATGGAGGCCTTGGTTTGAGCATCCAGGTTTCCATCGCCTCCTTTGGGCATCAATAAACAGTCCCTCATCGCTGGGCTAGTGGATTCTCACACAGTTCTGCTGAGGTTATTGACCATACTAAATCACCCTCCTCAACCTCACCAAATATAATAAAATGTACTCTTTCTCTCACATACAAACACATATGGAGAAGTGGGCACAGGAACTGAGATCAGCTAATTAGAGACTCATTTGGGATTTTAACTCTAAAAAGGAAACCCCTGGTGGCAGAAAGTAACACCTAAAGACTTGGACCTCAAGTTTCTGAGGTTACAATCCCTGTAGCTGCCCAATATCCAATTTTCAAATCTTCCTTTAATTCTCTGAGCAATCTGTTATGTATCCCCGGTGTATGCCTCTTCCTTGCTTAGTTTAGTCAAAGACAGTTTCCTTAGCTTACAGGGAAAAAAAAAAAAAAACACAAGAAAAACCCTTAACTGATATGGCAGAGTTCATGTTCAGAGCATTTTGAGGCAAATATAACTTGTATAAATGCCCTTGGACTCAAGGAATAGGGCAGAGTAGTGGTAAAAACTCCCAGGCTTGGGTTAACCCTGAGGCCCATATTTCACAACTACAAAATAAAAGAGTTGAGCTTAGGGATATTTTTTCCCAGCTCAAACTACAGTTTAATAAATGACAGGGAATTGAGTGGGAGAGTAGGAGTGTACTGCTCCACAACAGACTTGCTTTGTCCATACAACTTAGGGCGACTTAGAGGAACTTTTTTGAAAGAACTGTGGGTCCTTTAGCACTGCAGCCCTCTGCCACTGTGAGGACTCGGCTATCAGCTCAGCTCCTAGAGAGCTTTTGCCAACAGGACTAGAGGCCACAGTCCAAGGTCGCATCCATGTTGACTGAAGCTGCTGCCAATAAGTGGCTGCTGCCTTAAACCTGTATGGGGGTTCTGCCAACAGTTGTCATTTCTAGAAAGGTGACAGGCTGTGATAACCTCATAGTTCTCAGGCATCCAACCCTCACCACATTAGTGGGAATCACTCTTAGAATCTAAGAAAGAGCCTGACCAGGCAGTGGCGCAGTGGATAGAGCGTCGGACTGGATGCAGTGGACCCAGGTTCAAGACCCTAAGGTTGCCAACTTGAGCGCGGGCTCATCTGGCTTGAGCAAAAAAAAAAAAGCTCGCCAGCTTGGACCCAGGGTCACTGGCTTGAGCAAGGCGTTGCTCGGTCTGCTGAAGGCCTGCAGTCAAGGCACATGTGAGAAAGCAATCAATGATGAACTAAGGTGTTGAAACAAAAAACTGATGATTGATGCTTCTCATCTCTTTCCATTCCTGTCTTTCTGTCCCTATCTATCCCTCTCTCTGTTCCTATAAAAAAAAAAAAAGAAAGAAAGAATAAACAGAATCTGAGAGAGAAGAGATTGCCAACTTTTGCAGATATTTCTTGAGAATGAACATACGTTTCCTTCCAGTAAACTTCAGGGGTTTCACTTCCAGAAGATGTATGAAAGGGAAAGCAGCTGGATCTGTGAAAATGTCCAAGCTCTTGGCTCTTGGATCCAGTATGCTGTGCCCAGGTGTCTCTTCTCAGGTGGCTCACAGTGTGGAACTCTGGAATAGCTATGTCATAGAAGCACAAGAGAAAAACCAGGGGTGGTACTAGTTGTCACACTTCCTAAAGAAGATCCTGGGGAAATTAAAGTAGTTTTCCCAGCAACAATGACTCAACTTGTTCCAGCAAAGGTATTCGTCCCAAGGAACTCTTAATTTCTAGAAAATGTGTAATGGAAATAAATGGAATGATGATTCAGAGCACCATCTTAAGTTCTGCTGACCTTATGGTTGGATAAACTCTGCAGAATAGGAGATGTTTTTAAAACTAAGACTTCCCAGGCTAACTGGTATGTCAAGAAAGTAGGCACCTATAAAAAGGATTTTTTAAATTTCTCTTGTGCATTTCTCTCTTCCATTATTAAATTACACCAATGCCCCAACCAAGTACTACAAATGAACAACAAAAGGCTCATTAACAAGCCAAAGATATAATAAAAGTTTCTCCTCAAATTTAACTGTGACATTACATATGGGATCAGAAGAATAGCTGTATTTAATAAAGGTTTGTCACTAACTAGAGAATCAGGTTCAAAAGTACTAAATCACACATAGCAGGCAAGAAATGGCAAAACAGCAAACAATAAAGAAGAACATGAACAGATTATTCTCTCCTCTTTGTTCCCAGCCACTGCAAATAGATAAAAAGAAATTGATATTTATAAGTATAACCCACAAATCAACAATAAAGATTTTCTGAATACTGGAGGGAAAGCTTCTAGATGTTACTCATCCTGAATGCTATATTTTACCACCTAAATTCAAGTTACAAGAGTTCTTTCAAATTGAGGCAGCACAGGAAAGAACGTATTTTGCTATAATCAATATCCAAAGTACATGTTCGTTGAAGCATAATAGACCTCCTTATGAGATGGACCTAGGTAAGCAGCTCATAGGAATTAAAATAGCTAAAGCAACCTTTCATAAAATGTGCTCTGTGTAAACTACTTGTAAATATTAATAGATATTTCACAAACAGCCCTTCTGTGATCAAATAATTTGGAGACATTCACTTCATGAAGATGTTCAATAAAACTTAGCATCTTAAATATTCTTAAAGCCCTGTATTTAAATTGCTTATTTGTTTTTTTTTTAATTTATTCATTTTAGAAAAGAGAGCGGAATAGAGAGGGGGAGAGAGAGAGAGAGACAGAGAGAAGGGGGAGGAGCAGGAAGCATCAACTCCCATATGTGCCTTGACCAGGCAAGACCAGGGTTTCGAACTGGCGACCTCAGTGTTTCCAGGTCAACACTTTATCCACTGCGCCACCACAGGTCAGGCGCCTATTTGTTTTTATATAAACTAGTTTTTCTAAAAGTTATTTGATCATGGACCCACTTTTTCATTTAAAAATTAAATATGTTTTTAGGTGAGAGAATGGGAGATAGTGAGGCAGACTCCCATATGCACCCGACCCAGATCCACCCGGCAACCCCTTTTGGGGGACCAGTGCTAGAATCAACCAAGCTATTTTTAGCACCTGAGGCCAATGCTCAGACCAACTGAGCTATCCTGTGTCTGGGCCTATGCTTAAACCAATCCAGCCACTGGGCTGTGGGAGGGGAAGAGGGAGAAGGAGACAAGCAGATGGTTGCTTCTCCTGTGTTCCCTGACTGGGAATTGAACCTGGGACATCCACATGCTAGGTCAACGCTTTATCCAGTGAGCCACTGGCCCGGGCTACTTTAAATCTTTTTAAATAGTGTTCTAAAAAATGGAATTTAGACAATATATGTCCACATAAATTAATAAACCTACAGAAAGCTAAATTACTTAAAGGCTAAGTTTTTAACAACTGTATACATCTCTTTCACTTTGTACATAATAAACAAATACAAGAAAATTACAAGTTCAGTGTGAGCTTTAGTTAATTAGTTTAGAATGTAGCATCTTTTGAGAAGCAAAGTTCTAATTCAATTTCGGCCACTCATCGGCTTTGAGATTATACAACTTAACTTCAAAGAATCTTAGGCTTTGAGACTGAGAAAATTAATAAGATATGTGTATAAATCATTTAGCACTATATCTAGCACATAATAAGTATACAAAAATGGTACCTGTTATAAGAAAATCTATTGGTAACAACAAACTAGGTCCATAAATAAAGAAAAGTCCTAAATAGAATTTCTCTAAGAAATTATTTCCCACTAGTACCTTACTAAAGAATTAGTGTTTAATGACAGAGCTATAAGCATGCAAAACTGTGTACTATTTGCATATGTTCATTCATTTACATAACATTTCATTGAGCAAGTTTTTAAAAGTAATTATGTGTTCCTTAAACAGACCAACTTTTCCCACACTGTAGTCTATGTATTCATTTCCCTTTGTCTGAAATGTCTTATCCCAGGTCTGCACATTGTTTTTCCCTCAGCTTCTTAAGATCTCTTATCTGTGAAGCACCTTACCTATGAGGCTTTTTGCATGATCACCTTACACAAAATAGCAATAGTGCCCCCTACCCTGAATAGTAATCTCTGCTACTTTTTTCCACAAGCACCTAACTCCACCTGACAAACTACATATTCACTTGTATTTATTGTTTGATTCCCCTACAAGAATAAAAGGTCTGTGAGGTCTTGTCTATTTTGTTCATTCCTGTATCTTCATCTCCTTGAAGAGTTCCTGACCCACAGTGAGTTTTCATAAATATTTTTAAAGGTTTTATTTATTCATTTTAGAGATGGGGGGAGAGAGAGTGAGAAAGTAGGGGGAGGGGCTGGAAGTGTCAACTCCCAAATGTGTCTTGACCAGGCAAACCCAGGGTTTCGAACCAGCAACCTCAGTATTCCAGGTCGATGTGTTATCCACTGTACCACCACAGGTCAGGCCATAAATAGGTGATTAAACAATTTGAGAATAAGTATCTTCTCCCATTCTCCTGAGTCTTCTAGGGTCAAAAGTAAACACTAGATACCATCTTTGAAGTCACTGTTATTATGTTGCCTCTTTCCTTAAAAAAAAAGTGCCCTGATCTGTGGTGGCGTAGTAGATAAAGCATCAACCTGGAACGCTGAGGTCATCCATTCAAAGCCCCAGGCTTGCTGGTCAAGACACATATGGAAGTTGATGCTTCCTGCTCCTCCCCCCTTCTTTCTCTCTCTCTCTCTCTCTCTCTCTCTCTCTCTCTCTCTCTCTCTCTCGTCTCTTCTCTAAAATTAATAAATAAAATCTTTAAATATATGTTTTAAAGTGTCAAGATAAAATTCAAATTTTATCTTAAAATTCAACCCTACAACATTAATGTAAGTATTTATTCCTTATTAGCCACAAAGTTATCCTTTATGCTCTCTCTTTCCATACATTGCACAAAGCTGACATCATTATTAACTTAAAAACAGTTTCCTGTATTACATAGAGTTACCTTCACAAATTCTCTTAGTCTTTAAATTTTAACCAAGATAGAAATATGGGGCTTGTCTTTAAAACCATTTAGCTCTTCTTCATCCCCTATGAACTCCCTCCCAAACTTATGAGCTAGGCAACGAGTATCTACAAACTAACTGCCAAATGAACATGTTTTACTACACATTCCCCTTATCTAAAGATAACTTTGACCCCTACCCAGGTTAACATCTCTCTGGCCTTCACCCAACCTTTCTCTCCAGCCATTCTTGGGCTATATGTATCTCCCTTGGAATTTCTCTCTTATACTCTCATGTTCATTGCTCACAAAAATCTCACAGTACCCAGATTCCATTCACCTATCTAAGGCTCTCATACCATAGGCACTAAATACATGATGTAAACTCAACTTTCAAGGTTCCTTGCAAAATTAATGGCAACATTTTACACTATTCCAGTTTTAGAATGTATAGTTTCAAGATGGCACAGTTTATCTGTGTATACTTTAGCAGTCAAGGCAATTTTACTTTAAATTTCTATAATCTAAGTCAGAATTTTCTCTAAAAAATAACCCTCTCTGTGCATATGTGTGTATATATAATAAAAAAATTCTTAAAATAGCTTCAGTCTTCTTGATATCTGTAACAGCTACTTACTGTTCAGCCTTGAGGATCACCTTCTGTGATTCATACACCATGTGATCAATGGCTTAATTGCTAATTTTATTAATAGAACATTTTTTTCATATTAATCAAAGGTGGAATTTAATGTTTACTTTAATTGAGGCAAAGAAGATTTATAGTGTTATTCAGATAAGTGAAAGTGCTGAATCCGTTCCTGCTCTTAAATTTTCTTTAATAAATATTTATTGAGCCAATGTTATATATATCTTGGAGACTGCAAAATACTCATTTATGGCACTAAAAAGTTATGTGTTCATTCATATAACTCTGCTATTAAGGTATGTTACTGAACTTTATAACACATTAGTATTAAAGAAGAGAGACTTGTATATATTTAGCTCTTGTGCTATTAAGAGATATTAGAAATATATGTCTCTGGCAAAAGGTGAATGTTTATATGTAACACAGGAAATTCAAACACAATAATTGAAATTAATATAAATCTCAAATGCTATAAAAATGTTTACCTGAAACCTATGCACTCTTATTGATCAATGTCATCCCATTAAATCTAATTTTCTAAGCAAAATTTTTTAAAAAGAAGTTGATATGAATCCTTAGTTACTGGTTCAATAGCCAATCCCAGCTCTCAGGTCAAAGTCTAGAGATGTTAGAAATTCATCTTTCCAGATTTCTTTGCATCTCAAGGTGGCCATGAGACATAATTTTGAAAAACACAACAAAAAATATAAATTGCTTTTGGAAAATATTTTAATAAAGAGACATATATACAGAGTGATATGTCTCTTTTGATATCTTCTCCCTTCCTGCTCTTTCTGCTCTAGATGTCATCACATTAGGACTGATGTCCTGAGTTACAGCAGCCTTCTGTGAACATAAGAGAGCCAAAAACAAGGCCAACAACCTGAAAAAGACTGAAAATGCCTGGGTTCTTGCTGGCATTACTGAATCAGTGAACCACCCCCTGCTGTCTACCTTTAGGCTTCTTCTTCATCAATTTAAACATCCTAATGTTTTAAAAGACCCTTGTTTTGATACTTGTAGTCAAAACATCCTTTCTCACTTACTGGACATCCATTTTCAGCTTGGATCTTAAACAGAAATCACTCTTCCCATCCAAGAGAATAAATAAAAATTCTACATTCATATAGTGAACCAATGAAGCAATAACAAAATGTATTGATATAGATATATAGATCAAATATTGTTCAGAGAGCTAGCAGGTCAAGTGAATACACAAAAATGATTCAGGGGGTTAAGCAGTCATGATTTCTGCAGATTATATAGGAGTGAAGCAAAGTGCCTATCCTTAATGGTCAACCTTTTTATAAAAACGACCCACTTTTGCAGTGCTGGTCAACCTGGTCCCTACTACCAATTAGTGGGCATTCCAAGCTTTTATGGTGGGCCAATCGTGGTGCCATTTGGTTGCTCCACTACCACCCACCATGAAAGCTGGAACCCCACTAGTGGGCGGTAGGGGCCATGTTGACCAGCACTGCAAAAGTGGGTGGTGTTTATAAAAAGGTTGACCATCAAGGGAACCCAATTGATAAAGACTATTATGAGATCAAGTTTATAATTTTTTTAAAACTTAGAATAAATACCTAAAACTAAAAAGAGACAAATCCCAAGGTAGATTTTATGGGACTCTCAGGAAAAGACCAGTAGAACTGGGAAAACACACAAAAAAATGAGAATTCTGACTGATCAGAGGAGTCTCCCTCTTGACCCCTCTTGAATGAAAGAATTACCTCCAGTCTCTAGTAATATTAGTCCTTGAAAAAGTATTTAAAAATATATTTTTGATTAAGTTTATTTATAACAAAACTAATATAGTTATTGTTCAGTTTTAAGACTTAGGCATATTAAATAAATCCATTAACTCATCCCAAGTTCAAGAACCATTGATTATAGTTCTATACTGCATGGGTTAGATTCTGTCTAATGAAGATTGCCCAAGTTTTGCAGTATGTAAAAAATATCCTCCCTCCAAAATAATATATAAATATTAAATACATATATTATAAATACATTTAAAATATATAAATAATGTTATTTTTCTTACATATGTCTACTCAGAATATCTCTACTAGCTGCAAGAAACAAGGTGCAGACCTCATGATAACTACTTGGACACTTCATGAAATGTCCATGAAGTGAAGTGTAAGCTATCACTCTCAGCCCATTAAACTACAGCTCCAGGCCTTTAGCATTGAATTCAGAAACAAAATGGATGAAACTCATTTAGAAAACATCCCATGTGAGAAAGGAGAACTGCTAATATGTGGTGATCCATAATGTATCTATTTCCTTGGTGTACTAAAGCCTTAACAAAGATGGATTTTGGAATTTGTAAAATAAAATTAGTTATTTTTCTGTGGTATCACCCTTGTGTCCCATGGTATCCCTAATGTCCTCTCATTCTATTTCCCACTACATTTCAGTGCTTGAATTTTCACACAGCAAAATCCAGTACATGAAAACACTGAAAGCATTAAAGAACTCTAGAAAGACTCATAGACTTCTTCTAAGATGCATTACTGACATTTTTTTCTAACTGAATAGAGACTATTCAATATCCTTCCTTGGGTATAATAGGCTAAGTTATAACACATACCAGTCTGTTCTAGTAATAGAAAAGAAAGAGCAATGACAAAATTTTGTTCTTTCAGAAGTGTGAGAATTTTTCCATGCCAAATACAAGATATTTCTCAATTTCAGGGCATTTTTCATGATGTTTCTATTTATATATGCTCAATTTTAATGTGTAACTTATAAATCTGAAAATAAAGCTAGGGCCTTCTGTTATTACTCTTTCGCATTCAAAGTTATTTATGTTATTGAAGTCATATTCTAAATTTCTTGGCACATTTTTTATTGATAAAGATGGGTTATTTTCCCTTCTCTAGGATCGCCTGGACAACAATAATGTATTAAGAAAATATCAGTATTTTTACTAGAAAATATGCTCAAATCTGTGTTGCAAACATGAAAATCTGAAAGTATTAGACTGAATGACAAACTATTGAACATGAAGACTAAGCTGACAATAATAAATAGAATGCACTGGAAACTGACCATGTGCCAGGCACTTGCCAAGCTAATTCACACAAGATAAGCTCATACTTTATATAGAGAATATACTTTTTATATTCTCTCCAAATGCTTTTGCTAATATTCACTCCATTTGTATTTCAATATGATAACTGGAAAGCAGGTATTATTTCTCTTTCATTTATATAAAGAAATATTGTGATAAAGTTTGTTTCATTTATGTAAAAATTAAAATAACATCCTAATGTTTCAAAGAAGTCAAAAGGCAGAATGAAGTCCAATGTCTTTATATGCTTCTAATTTTTTCTAATAAAATATTTTCTCTTAGAATACATTATATTTGCCAAGCATCAGGGTTTTCAAGTATTTTCACACAGTGTTTTATTTGAACCTCATAATTGCTTTATCATGTGTATACTTGTATGCTTTTCATGTGGAACAATATTTTTGCTCTGCTTCCAAAAGTAAAGATAAACCTATGTTTAATATTTTAGATTCCTGAGTGACATCAGAGAAATGGTGGCTTGAGAGATACTCCTGACCTCCCCCCTTAAAATTTTGACAAATTGAACAACTATAACACAGCAAAGGAACCCCAGCTGGGCTCTTAACCCACCCAAAAGATACATGCACTGAATGGACTAAAGATGGGATAGGTTGAAAAGGGGAACAGAAGATAAATCGCATTCATGATGGGTGCTCTGGAAAGACAAGAGGACAAATTAACTGGACTTTTTCTCTTTCTTTGCTGACTGAAGGAGGGAGGCTCATTCTACTTGAGTTTATTTTGAGCCAGGAGAGGCAGAAAGATTGAGGAGCAGAGGGGAAGGTGCTGAACTAAAGTGGGCACAACCAAGTGCAAGGTCACAGTTTGGGTTCCCATGGTCAGCCATCAGCACTCAGCTTACACATCATTTGGTGCATGTTTGCTCAGCAAATGTTTAGCCCACACAGTTGGGCCCACATAGTGCTCAGTGAGTGCTTGGCCCACAACCCGTGCTCTGCCTGCAGCCCACACTTTGCACAATCACAGAAAAGACCAAAATGTGGTTCCACAGCCTCCCAGATCCTGCCTTTCTCCCCTCAAAGTACAAAGAGTGGCAGTGACAGACCCTCCACAGCTGAGTCTCTGGGGCCACATTCTGCTCTGAGAGGCTGAGATGCTCCGTGTCTGATTTCCTGGTCTGTTGAGATCCAGAAAGGAGTGCTCAGAAACCTGAAGCCACCATTGTTAGAGACATAAAACTGCAAAGCCATAAAGCTGAAACTGTAAAGCCCTCACAACATGCCCCACCCCCAACGTGAATGTGGCCCTGCTTACATCATTATGACAGCAACTCTCAGCAGAGTTCTGCCCAAGAATTTTACAGAGCCAAAAGTAGTACAGCAACACCTACTGGGGAAAAAAGTAACTTAAAACAGAAAAAAAATTTCTTTTTCTCATTGTTCTTTCTTTTTCTTCTTTCCCCTTTCCCATTTGAATTTTATTATACTTAATTTTTATATTTTTTATTCTTATTTTTGTGAGTCTTTTATTTTTGATATTTTCATCTACTTTTTTTTATTTCTTTGTTTTTCTTTTTTTCTCATATGAATTTCATTGTTCTTCAAATTTTTGTATTTTTACTCACATCTTCTGGTAGTGTTTTGTTCTTTTTTTATTTCATTCTTTCCGTTTTTTATCTTTTCTCAGTTCTTGCTCTTTGCTTCTTATAGTGTTTCTGTTCTAATCATTTTTAGAATATTTATTTTTTCACTGTAGTTTTTCCATCTTTATTTTTCATATTTTAGTCGTTTCTTATGAGTTCTCGGCAATACCATTTTTAAACACCATCAAACAAGAAAAAATCAAATACATACAGAAGACAGAGACATAATTTAGATAGATAATAAAAATTCTTCAGAAAAAAATCTTAATTACATGAAAACCTTGAAGTTAAATGACAGAAAATTTAAAATTAAAGTTCTAAAAATACCAATGAGTTGCAATAAAACACAGGTAAGCAATTCAATGAGCCCAGAAAAACAAATTAATGAACAAAAACAGTACTTCACCAAGGAAATGGAAACTTTAAAAAAGAACTAAAAATAAATGAAGAACTCAATACATGAACTTAAGAATAAGGTAGCAAGTTTAGCTAAGATAATAGGCCAGATACAGGAGAGAATCAGTGACATCAATGACACACAACATGGGATACTACAGAGAGAAGAAGAAAAAGACAAGTATTAAAAAAAAATGATAGAGTGCAACAAGAATTGTCTGGCTCTATCAGAAAGTACAATATAAGAATAATGGGGATATCAGAAAAAGAAAAAGAGAATGGAAAGCATACTCAAATAAGTAATTGATGAGATCTTTTCAAGTCTATGGAAAGAGTTAAAGCCTCGAATCCAACAAGCAAACAGAAAATTAAGTTACCTCAACACAAACATATCTACTCCAAGGCATATTATAATAAAATTATCAAAAATAAATAACAAAGAAAGAATCCTCAAGGCAGCTAGGGAAAAGAAGAATATAACATATAAAGGAAGGTCCGTTAAGTTATCATCAGACTTCTCAGCAGAAATTCTACAAACCAGAAGAGTATGGACCCAAACTTTCAAAGTAATGAAAGAGAGGAATTACCAGCCAAGAACACTATATCCATCAAAGCTATCCTCCAAAAATAAAGGAGAAATAAAACATTTACAAACAAAGAACTTAAGGAAATTTATCACCAGAAAAATGCCACTGCGGGAAACACTAAAAGAAGGTTATCCAACCAGATACAAAAAAACAAAACAGAACAAAACTACAAGTAAAAGCCCCAATAAAGTCAAATTAAAACAAGAATAATCTGTGATAACAATAACATAAAAGGAGAGAGGATAAAGATCAGCAGTAGCAAAGGAGGATAGAGTGCAGAAGCATCCATAAAATAATGGACTCCTGTAAATATGACAATTATTCTCTTAATAGCCTTATGGGAATCACCCATGAAAAAGTCACTACAGAAACATACAACTTAAAAAAAGAAGAAACAGAGAAAGAAGGATGTAATACCACCAAACAAAATTAACTAACAGAAAAACAAAAGAGAAGAACCAAAAGAGATACAGAGCTATCAGAAAGCAACACATACAATAGCTATAAAATCCTCAAGTTCAATAATTACCCTAATGTAAATGAATTGAACTCACCAATAAAGAGGCATAGAGTAGCAGATTGGATCAGAAAGCAAAACCTAATCATATGCAGCCTTCAAAAACACATCAAAGCTGCAAAGACCAAAAGTAGAATCAAAGTGAGAGGTTGTTAAACAATTTTCCAGCAGGAAGAAAACATATCAAGAGCTACTGTGCAGAGTGCAAGCTAGACAGCAGCAACTCTGTGTTTGAACCCAACAAGGTGACTGGAATTCGGCTAGCTTTGCTGGTGCTTTAGCAATTGTGAGAAACAGAAAGCCATTCACAGATGGGGAGTATGCCAAAATATTCATGCTTGATGTTGCCAATGAACTTTTTGACAACTTTTTGGATAAAGACAAGATAATCAAATGAATAAAAGACATGCCTATGTCAGCAAGAACTGTTCATGATCGTACCATCATGATGGCAAATCAAATTGAGGCAACACAAGTGAAGGACATAAATGCAGCACCATCCTTTTCTTTCACTTTGGATGAGTCTACAGACGTAAGCCATTTATCCCAGTTCAGCGTGATTGTAAGGTATGCTGTCGGTAACACACTATGTGAGGAAAGTCTTGTTGTTTTGCCTATGAAAGAGACAACAAGAGGGGAGAATTTATTCCAGTCTTTCACTAAGTTCGCTAAAGAAAAAAATCTACCAATGGATAAACCTATTTCAGTGTGTACCGATGGTGCTTTGTGCATGGTGGGGGAAAACAGGATTCGTAGCGCTTCTTCATGAACATGAAAAGAAAAGAGACCCATCCTAAGTTTTCACTGCATCCTACATCAGGAGGCACTTTGTGCTCAGATGTGTGGTAAGCAGCTTGGTGAGGCGCTGTAGCTGGTCATTCAGGTGGTCAACTTTATTGTTGCCTGAGCTTTAAATGATTGTCAGTTTAAAACACTGCTGGATAAAGTTGGGAATAATTATCCTGGACTGCTTCTGCACAGCATTGTGCATTGGTTGTCAAGAGGGAAGGTGCTCAGCCGTTTTGCGGCTTGTCTGAGCAAAATCCAGGCTTTTCTTAAAATGAAAAACATCAAGCATCCCAAGTTAGCTAACACTGAGTGGCTCCTGAAGATCTACTATCTCATGGACATGACTGAACATCTGAACCAGCTCAATGTAAAAATGCAAGGTGTTGGAAATACAGTCTTATCCCTTCAACAAGCAGTGTTTGCATTTGAAAACAAGCTGGAACTCTTTATCATCGACATTGAAACAGGTCATTTCCTACACTTTGAACAACTGGGAGAGTTTAAAGATGCATGCACAGCAAGTGACCCTGCTCAACATCTTGATCTCCAGCAGCTAGCAGGTTTCACATCTCATCTCCTACAGTCATTCAAAGTGCACTTTGAGAATTTCGTGGGCACACTCGTCTTTTTATGTTCATCACCCATCCACACGAGTGTGCAGTGGACAGCTCAAACCTGAGTTACATCCCTGGTGTCTCCATTGGAGATTTTGAGCTACAAGCTGCTGACCAGAAGGCCTCAGACATGTGGGTGAATAAGTTCAAGTTACTGAATGAAGATTTGGAAAGACTTGCATGACAGCAAGCATTGTTGGCGAGCAAACACAAGTGGGGAGAAATGAAAAAACTTCAACCCACAAACCAGCTGATTGTCAAAACTTGGAACACGCTTCCTGTCACATACCACACACTGCAGCATGTGAATATTGCTTTACTGACAATGTTTGGCTCTACATATGCATGTGAGCATTCTTTCTCGCATCTAAACAATGTTAAGACCTACCTACAATCATGTTTAATGGATGGAAGTCTCAATGCCTGCATGAAGCCTAACCTGACCATGTATCAACGAGACTACAAAGCCATCAGCAAAACCATGCAGTACCAGAAGTCGCATTAATGGTAAGAAATACTTTATTTATCATTGGTTAGCAACAGCATAACAACATTATTAAAAAGAATTCAGAGACTTATTATACTTTAAAAGTGTTGGTCTTACATAAAATGCACACATTTACTTATAGTTAGTGTTAAACATATTGTATGGCTTGAACGGAATTACATTTTAAAATATGTGGCGGTCATGGCTCTCTCAGCCAAAAAGTTTCCTGACCCCTGGACTATATCAAACTAAAAAGCTCTGCCCACCAAAAGAAAATGACAACAAAACAAATTGCCAATTAAATGGGAGATGATATTTGCAAACAATAGCTCCAATAGGGGGTAAATATCTAAAATATATCAAGAACTCACAAAGCTCAGGGATAAACAAGCATGCAATCCAATTAAAAAATGGGGAGAAGACCTGGACACTTCTCCCCAGAGGACATACAAATGGTCATCAAATGGTATGATGGTATATGAAAAGATGTTAATCTTCACTAGATATGTGAGAAATGCAAATCAAAACTACAATAAGATACCAGCTCACACCTGTTAGATTGGCTATTATCATGACAAGTAATAACAAGTGTTGCAGAAGCTGAAGAGAAAAAGGAACTCTCATTCACTGCTGGTGGGAATGTAAATTAGTACAACCATTATGGAAGAAAGTATGGTGGATCCTCAAAAAGTTAAGAATAGAACTATCATATGACCCAACAATCCCTCTACTGAGTGCACACACCTCCAAAACTGAAAACATTGGTATGTAAAGACACATGCCATGCACCTCCATGTTCATTGCAGCATTGTTCACAGTAGCCAAGACATAGAAATAACCAAAGTGTCCCTCAATAGAGGATTGGATGAAGAAGATGTGGCTCATCTATACAATGGAATACTACTCAGCCATAAGAAATGATGACATAGTGCCATTTACAACATGGATGGACCTTGAGAACATTATACTAAGTGAAAAAGTAAATCATAAAAAGATAAAAATTGTATGATTTTACACATAGGTGGGATACAAAACTGAGACTCATGGACTTAGATAAGAGTTCAGTGGTTACCAGGGTGTGGGGGGCTGCAGGGGAGGCAGAGGAGGGTTGGAGGAAAGGTGTAAAGAGTGACAAATATAAGGTGACGAAAATGATTCGATTTTAGGTAATAGGTAGACAATATAATTTACTGTTCAAATGCTGTAAAAAGGTTTTCTAAAGATACTAAAAGATGTCAAAGTGACTGTTTCAAGTTCACACAACCTTAAACCTGGCTTTCCATAATAGGGACCATTGTCTTTTCCTCACAGCGCAACAGAAAGTGGACTCTCCCCTTTTCTATACAAATTCAGATATGTATTGCTCTCATCTTAAAATCACCAAAGGATTTTTCACGTGCCACCAATATCTCTCTACTCTTTCTTTGTAAGCTAAACTTATGAACAGTCTGAGACTGCCATTCTAGCCAGCATACCGAAACTCATTCTAAAATTATCCTTCAAAGCAGTCACTTTGGGAATCCTAACCCTGTTGTAAGAATACCTGGCTGATTAACACATGTTACAAGTATTCACAAATTTGCCTTTTCTCAGGCCAGTAATGTTTAGTTTGGCTCAATTATTTAAATTTTTATTTACTTTATTATTTTTTCTAAGCAAAGAGCAAACTAATGAAACACTTCTCCTAATTGGTAAGTTAAGGCAGAATTCAAAAATTTTTTGCATGTGCATTTTGAGTTACATATAGAATAACTGGCATCCATCTCTTCAATATACTATTAAACAAACATTTGTTAAATGAACATGTGTCATCACATTAAACAACACATGTAAAATGCCTGAATCTGCTTATTATTTAGAAAGCAATCAATGAACAATGAACTATGGTTTTTATTTTCAATATTATGGTTTAGATTGCCATTTTATTTTACTAAAATCTTTATGGTCTGCCAATATAGTATCAAAACTGTTTAAGTAAAACATATCTTTACTAAGAGGTTTGTCATTGCATGTTATCTGCCATTTGAGTAAAGTTTGGCATTATTCATGCATCAGAAGCTAAGATGAAGCTGGTAAAGGTGAATGCCCAGGGCTCTCAATTTTAATAGCCCCGATCTGTCCCCAGTCAGAGTGTGAAAATATTGAATGTGCCCCCCAATCATGTGCTAAAACAGTAACCCTTAATGTGATGATATTAGGAGGTAATTAGAATGGAATTAGTGCCTTTTCAAAAGAGACCCCAGAGAACTCTCTTACCCTCTTTCTTCCATGTGTGGATTCAATGCAAAGACATCCGCCTACAACTTTGATAAGAGCCTAACCAGGACTTATCATACTGGTACTCTAATCTTGGACTTCCAGCCTCCAGAACTGTGAGAAGTAAATTTCTGTTATTTATAAAAGAAAATTTAAAAGTATTAATAAAAAATAAAATAAAATGCCCTGGGAATTACTTTGAAAACCAGGTTACAAGCCACAAAAGAATATCAGTTTCTTTACTTAAGAGTTACACCTCATTTTTTTTAATTAGTAACAGTTTAATCATTCACTTTCTTTGCCAGATGAGACTCTGATTTCTTTGGGTCTTTCCCAAATATAATATTTTCACTCAGAGTATGAAAATTTTTTATTGTTAAACATAATTTTTTTAAGTTTGCTGTGGTCTTGTGGGAAAATTTCACATGAAAAATTCCAAAAATGACTTGTCCGAAGGCAGCATCCCTGAAATGAGTTTGGTGCTACCAAGGTGATGTCCTGGATGCGACTAACTTTCCTTTAGTGTATTAGATGGTGAATTTTTGAACTAGCAATGGTTCAACTGCCAAATAACTTCTGTTTCTTACAATTTAGCAAGTTTCAGTTCAATTTACCCATTTTCCCATTATGCCACTTTTAAGAGAAGAGATCATTTTAACTCCAGTAGAGCATTTCAATAAATTGACCACTATAGAGAAGATAAGGATATAACACCTCTTTCTTTCTGCAGAAATAATACCCTTTTGACATCTTGACAAGTTAATGAAGCATCTCTTTCCCATCTGAAAAAGTCTGTTAGCATTCCCTCATCAAGCTAAGTCAGCTTCCAAGTGTTTCTTCATTTGACCCTCAAAACACCTTTTAACACTTTTCCTATAAGTGATGTCAACTGGTATGAAAGCCACTTGGTACATTTCCAGACCCTTTAAAAATAGTTCCATCATATTGGCTAATCCTAGGGGGATCTCTCCAGAATGGAGTGTACTTGTAAAACTATACATAAAAAGGGTCTCTTATTTCTGTCTCTACTTCTTTTTAACACCCTGGTTATATTTTACTTGGACTTAGAAAGATTTCAAGTCTCATAGCTTAGAATATTGATCCATTTTTTGGCTGTTTCTAGGAGCCTGTTCTCTGCAACCTTATCCTTCTTACTAATAAGTTTGATTAAGGCAAATTCCCTTTTGTGAAACCAGAAACCAAAAATTTTTTGCTATACTCTCAATGCTTGTATTTGTCTCCCATCTCTATTAATTAACCACTTGAATCCCTAAAGTCTTTATCACTTTTTCTGTGTGTGTACAAAATCCATATATATATGTCATTTGAAATGTTTAGTCTTGCTTGAAATTAGTTTTCCATTTTTGTTGTTCCAATTATTTGGCAGCTCATATAGTTTTGAACCAGTTATGATTTTATGTTTGTGTTTGACATGTTTCATAAGCAACACATTGATCTCCCAACTCTATTCCATGAGATTTAGGGAGTGAACATATCCAAGATACAAATACAAAGATGACTGTTGTGGATTTTAAGGTTCTGATGGTCCCTAAAAAACTGTTCTTAAATTATGGTTGGAATTAAAAGATATATCTTTTATTCCAACATTATTTTTTTTCAATCAATGTTCTTCTTATATTTCTTTAATTTCTACTTCATTTACTAATACAAGTTTTTAAAATTTGGTTAATTAATAAGTTCATGAAAACTATATTACAAGAGGAAGATTTAATCATTTTATAAAAACTGGTAGTTTTTAACAAATCCCACTACTTTAGTCAAGATTTTTAAATGCATGAATTCATTACACTAAAACCTATCAATTCACTGCAGAAATACTATGATTTACACATTTGTTCATTCAGCAAATATTCATATAGTTGTGTCTTACAGAGGTTTTGGAAATTACAAAATATGCATTACTGAAAATTTTCATAGTTTCTCGTAGGTCTTTAGACTTTGATAATATTTGTGGCTTCTGTAGAATGGAGTCGCCACTGAAAAATAAGTGGGGTTGTTTTTAGTGTGAATCAACAACAACAAAAAATCTCACCAAGCCCCATTTTCCTTATGTGGGATATGACTTTTATTTTAATCATTTTTATTTCTCAATTACAGTTGACATACAATATTATATTAGTTTCAGGTTTATGTCCCAGTGATTAAACATTATATAACTAAGTGAGAATCCTGATGTTTCATACCCATCTGACACCATATATAGTTATTAGAATATTATTGACTTTGTTTTCTATATAATACTTACATCCCCTAACTGTTCTGCAACAACAAATTTGTACTTCTTAGCCCCTCACCTTTTTCACCCACCTCCCAACCCCCCTCCCATCTGGCAACCATCAAACTGTTCTCTGTGCCTCTGAGTCTTTTTCTGTTCTGTTTGTTTGTTTGTCCTGTTTATAGATTCAGCTGTTGATAGATATGTATTTATTGTCATATTTTTTATCTTTTCTCCCCTTTTTCCTCTTAAAGAAGACCCTTTAACATTTCATGTAATACTGGTTTGGAGGTGAACTTCTACAGCTTTTCCTTGGCTGTAGAAACTCTTTATATATTCATCAATTCTAAATAATAGCTTTGCTGTGTAGATTAATCTTGTTTGTAGGTCCTTGCTTTTCATCACTTTGAATATTTTGTGCCAATCCTTTCTGGCCCACAAATTTTCTGTTGAGAAATCCACTGACAGTCTTATAGGACCTCCCTTGTAGGTAACTAACTGCTTTTCTCTTGCTGCTTGTATGTCTATTTCCTTCACCAACTTAAGGAAGTTTTCTGTCATTATTTTTCAAATAGGTTTTCAATTTCTTCATCTCTCTCTTCTCCTTATGGCACCCCCATAATGTGAATGTTGGTATGCTTGAAGTTGTCCTAGAGGTTCCTTACACTATCTTCATTTTATTAGATTCTTTTTTCTTTTTGCTGTTCTGATTGGGTGTTCTTTGCTTCCTTATATTCCAAATAGGTTATCTGATTCTTGGCTTTACCTACTCTATTGTTGATTCCCTGTAAATAATTCTTCATTTCAATTAGTGTATACTCCATTTCTGTTTCTTTTTTATGGTTTCTATGTCCTCACTAAATACCTAAAGTACTTTTATACAATTGTTTTAAACTCTGTATCTGATAGTTTGCTTGCCTCCATTTCATTTAGTTCTTTTCCTGGAGATTTCTCCTATTCTTTCTTTTGGGACATGTATATTTATATTTTGGCTGATTCTCTATGTTTGTTTCTATGTACAGGAAATCCTTAGCTTCTGACATAGTTCCATTTCTATGAGTAACATAACCCAAATTTTGTTGTAAATCAAAACACATCCTAGCCTAAGTCACTTACCTTTCCTAAAACAGTTGTAAAATCATAATCCAGAACATGAAAACAGACCCTGGTCTGTGGACTGAGTAGTAGAGCATTGGCCCAGTGTGTGGAAGTCCCAGGTTTGATTTCCAGTCAGGGCACACAGGAAGAGACTATCTGCTTCTCCACCCCTCCCCTTCTCCCTTCTCTCTCTCTCTCTCTCTTTCTCTCTCTCTCTCTCTCTCTCTCTCTCTCTCTCTCTCTCTCTCTCTTTCTTTCCCTTCTGCAGCCATGACTCAAATAGTTCAAGCAAGCTATTCCTGAGCACTGAGAATGGCTCCATGGCCTCACCTCAGGCACTAAAATAACTTGGTTACCAAGCAACGAAGCAGCTGCCTCAGATGGGCAGCACTTCACCTTGTAGGGAGCTTTCCAGGTGGATCCCAGTCAGGGTGCATGCAGGAGTCTGCCTCTATGACTCCCTGCCTCTCACTTAAAAAAAAAAAAAAAAAAACATGTAAACTCAACTAAGCTACTGAAAAAGGAAAAGGACATAAATACAGTACACTGTACCCTATACTGTACTAACAAAAAAATGAATGCAAAAAAAATCTTATTTTTATTTCTAGAGTTGGTTTGTACACTGGAAAGGGCATTGCAATGTGGGAGAGAGTGATCTATTGAGAGGAGAAAGCTGGAGAGGCAGGAGAACCTGTAAAAGATAGTAGAGATACTGGTTCAGGTGAATCAGGATTGCTTAAGGAACATGCAGAAGATATGATTCTACCTGTACTTCAGGTGTTTCATCTTGAGAAGCAGCTGATATAGAGGGTACAGGATCTGTTGCAGGCCTCTCTATTTCTTAAAGAACTGTTCCAGGCTGGTATGGAAGATTGATGACTTCTCCTCTTCCAAAATCTGCCTATAGTATTGTAAGGCACCCATAACAGCTCTGTAGATCTTACTGAACCTATCATTGCTGGGGTCATCAGCCGGAAATTTTGCCAACTCATCCTCTACCATAGGAAAACCTTCTGCTAAACCCTTGGTAGTAAATGTCTTGGGTTCTGGAGTTTCTATCTCTTCCTCTTTAACCAGTTGCTTCTCCAGTTGAATGAGGTCCTCAGCAGACAGTTTGTCTCCAAGAAAATGAGCATCATAGACTCAAAACATCATATGTAGAGACTGTTGAAACCTGAGGACCCCCTGTATTAGGTAGAGCTGCTGTGTCTCCCAGACTTAGTAGAGTAGCCTTGTGCAGTAGGTGCCATATAGGGCCAAATGGCACAGCCTCCCCAGTCCCCTGAGCTGGGCACACCTGTGTGGGCTGTGTGCGCTGTACCATTGCAACTGAGCCTTGATAGCTGTTTACATCGCTGAAAGGGATTGATCCCTAGGCCAATCAGCCGCAAAGACTATAGTAGAGGAGCTGTGCAGGAGTCAACCTTATGGAGCAGGACTTGCTTCAGTGGGGCTCTGGTGCTCACAGAGTCTACCCCTTGAGTGTATTGCTCATGGAGATGGTATGGTTGTAATCAGCATGGTGTGAAGCTATCCATCAGGTATACTGTCTCTGGGGCCTACCAAGAAGTACAAGGTCAGCCACCACCAGTGCCCTGTCTAGGACCACCAAGCCCAAGCTACAGAGTAATGTGCAGATGGTTGCTACTTGTACTGGGCTTGGAGACTCCCAGGAAAGGCCAAGCTGGGAACCAAGGCCAGCTGCCACTAGTGCCAGGCCTGAAGGCACTTAGCAAAAGGTGTAGGGTACACAAAGGCCAGATGCTGCTTGTTTCAGAGATTTTTAAAAAGTCCACAATATGTCTTTTAATGTTGATTAAATAACATATATAAAGTATTTCATATGCAGTTGGTATTTTTTGAGGGAATATTTTAAATACTCTAATGTATTGTTGGAAATTAGAGTTTTGTCTTCACAAAAAGATACATTTGTTAATGGTTTAATTATACAGTAAATCCTTCTCATTTACTGGATTTAAGTTCTTGAAAATTCCAATAGTAAGAGAATTGCTATTTAGGATCTTAAAAGCTTACAACAAAAATGTACTAAGTTCTATCCATTCTTGCTCTATTCTGAAACAGAGATGTTAGTTGTATAAACATTTAAGATTCTTAGGTCCTTTTGGTAAATTAATACAATTATTAACATATCTCTTTTATTCCTGGCAATATTTCTTGTTCTAAGGTATACTTTGTGTGAAACCAAAATAAAGTCTTCTGGTCTTTTGATTAGTTTTGCAGAATATATATTTTCCCATCCTTTAACTTTAACTCATCTGTGACTTTACATTTAAAGCGGCACTCTTGTATACAGGATATAGTTGGATCTTGCTTTTTAGTCAATCTGGCAATCGGCTTTTTTACATGTGATATAATTACATATACATTTTATACTAACATATAAATATCAAAATAATATGGTTGAAATCTACCATCTTTCTGATAATTTTTTATGTTTCATCTGTTCTTTGATTCTTGTTTCTCCTTATTTGACTAATTTTAGATAAAATAGTTTTTTATATTCATATTCTACTTTATCTTTACTATTGGCTTATTAGCTATACCTTTGTTTTATCTTTTGTTGTTGCTCAAAGTTTATAACATGCTTCTTGAACTTTTCACATGTTAGCTTGAGTAATTCATCATTATACTTACTATAAAAAAACAACTATGACAGGACACATGCATTTAGTCCTCTTGTCCTTTATTCTATTATTATCATGCATTTTACTTTCATACGTGTCGTAAACGCCACAATTTGTTATTATTTTCATGTTAAACAATGAATTATCTTTTAATAATTTTAGATAAGAAAAAATATCTTTTGTATTTGCCAACCTTTTATCACTTTCAGAATTCTTCATTTTTTTGTGTAGGTCTAAATTTTATCTGCTCTCATATCCTTCTGCCAGATGAGCTGCCTTCTTTTGGTGCAGGTCTATTACAATAATTTCTTTGGCTTTTATTTTGGCCAGAAAAAAAAGTGTTTTCTTTCATTTTTTAAATATAGTATTCCTGGATATACAAATCTAAAGAATTAGACTTTATTTACTAATTCTAGTTTATCTTAAATGTGAATTAAAATAATCTGCCTTATTAAGAAAAAATCCTGTTAGTAACAAAATATTCCAAATAAAATTTTCTGGGTAATTTCCAAGCTAAAAATTGACTTTAAATTTCTCCTGCACCCCCAAAATATCTTTTTGCTATTTATAATTTAAGAATCCATATGGATTTTGTTTTATGAAACACTTAGACAAAATACAGGTAGAATATTTTTCTAATAAAAACTTGTTTTTAACCTCAAGAATCTAAGCATTAGGCCTGACCAGGTGGTGGCACAGTGGATAGAGCGTCGGACTGGGATGCGGAAGACCCAGGTTCTAGACTCTGAGCTCACCAGCTTGAGCGTGGGCCCATCTGGCTTGAGCAAAAGCTCGCCAGCTTGGACCCAAGGTCGCTGGCTCCAGCAAGGGGTTGCTCGGTCTGCTGAAGGCCCACAGTCAAGGCACATGTGAGAAAGCAATCAATGAACAACTAAGGTGTCGCAATGGCAACGAAAAACTAATGATTGATTCTTATCATCTCTCTCCGTTCCCGTCTGTCTGTCCCTATCTATCCCTCTCTCTGACTCTCTCTCTCTGTCCCTGTAAAAAAATAAAAATAAAAAAATAAAGAATCAAAGCATTAGTTATGAACACAGGGTCCTTAAGAAACATATGCAGTTCCATAATTCATTACCAACAAGAGTATTGTGGTAGGATGGATAAGGAACCCCCAAGTATATCCAAGCCCTCATATTCCAGATTCTGTGAATATATTAGCTTAAAAGGCAAAGAAATATTAACATTGCTGGTGGAATTAGATTTTGAGAAGGAAGATTATTCTGTGTTATTTACATGCACCCAATGTAATCATAATGATCCTGACTGTAAAAGAGAAAGATAGAAAAAAAAAAAAAAAACCCACACAGATGTGACAGCATGAGAAGAATTCGGCTCAATATTGCAGGTTTTGAAGATTGAGGAATGGGAAACCAAGCCAAAGAATGCAGGTGGCCTCTAGAGACCTGAATAAATAAAAGGATTCTTTCCTAAAGACTCCAGAAAGGAATATAGCCCTATGATACCCTGACTTGAGCCCCCGAACCCCATGCCAGGCTTCTTATCTCAAGAACTGTGAGCTGATACATCCAGGTTGTTTTCAGGAGTAGTAAATTGTTACATTAGCAAAAAGAACTAATACAGATTGTGGTACTTGGAAGTAGGATGCTGCCACATCAAGCATAAGAATATGGAAGTGGCTTTGGAATTGGGCAGTGGGAAAAGGCTGAAAGAATTTTGAGGTCCATAACATAAAAATCCTAGATTGTCTTGAATAGAGTTTTAGTAGGAATAGGGATCTTGGTTATGTGGAAAACAAGTCTTCTAAGTGATAAATCTGGATATTTAGCTGAGGAGATAGCCAAGCAAGGTGCTGAAGGTGCAGTTTGTTTCCTTTTCCTGCTTATGGTAAAATGTTACAGGAAGAGGTAAGTTGGGGGAAGAACTATAAACAAAATGGAATCAGAACTTGATGACTTGGAAAATCCTCAACCTATTCAGACTGCAAGAGATGCAAAAACTAACAGATACACTATCAGAAAAGCATGCTCTAGAAAAAAACTGAGGATGTGGCTCAACAACATTTTGCTAATACCTCAGAAAAATCAAAGGATCAAAGAAGTTAGTCACACAAAGGGCTCTTTGAACATATTATGCATGTGACTCATCAATCTCCTCAGCCATCTCAACTAAAGCCAAAAACAGAGATTGAATTATTTTGAAAAGACCTACAGAGGGTCCTCTTATTTAATGGAGTGTATCCTCATGACAGACAGAAGACTTACGGAGTTCTTAAGAATAATATACCAAAACAGTTTGAAGATTTCTCAAAAAATTAAAAGTCGAACTGCCTTTTGACCCAGCTATCCCACTTATAGGAATATACCCTAAGAACACCATAGCACTGTTCAAAAAGAAGAAATGCGCCCCCATGTTCGTGGCAGCATTGTTCACAATAGCAAAGATCTGGAAACAACCCAATTGTCCATCAGAGGATGAGTGGATTAAAAAGCTTTGGTACATATATACTATGGAATACTACTCCGCCATAAGAAATGATGACATCGGATCATTTACAACAAAATGGATGGACCTTGATAACATTATATGGAGTGAAATAAGTAAATCAGAAAAAAAAAACTGAGAACAGCATGATTTCATACATAGGTGGGACATAAAAGTGAGACTATGAGACATGGACAAGAGAGTGGTGGTTATGGGGTGGGCGGAGGGAGCGGAGGGTGGGATAGGGAGGAGGGTAGGGACACAGGGAAAACCAGATAGAAGGTGACAGAGGGCAATTTGACTTTGGGTGATGGGTATGCAACACAATTGAATGATAAGATAATCTGGAGATGTTTTCATTGTACATATGTACCCTGATTTATTGGTGTCACCCCATTAAAATTAATTAATAAAAAAAAGGAAGAATATACCAATAAAAACATTATCAGCAAGGACTATAAAATGCAGAAAGAGGACAAAATGATCGAATGCAGTCAGATTTCTAAAATTCTACAGGCAAAAAATATGCTAATAAAATTACTCAATTGCAGACACATGCTACCTTTCATGAAAAAGGAAGATGGAGTCATAGGGCAGAGCTAGGAGTCCAAAAGGAAGAGTTAAGAGGCCATATGGCAGATCATCAAGCCACAGAGGATTATTCTCAAGCCTTGAAACTAAATGAGCTTGCCTATCTGTATTTCAAAATTACTTAGGACCAGTTATATTTTTCCTTCCATCTTTTCCTCTTATGAAGCAGAATTTCTATCAACTATTGTATTTGCAGTATATTTCAAGGAAAAAGGATATCAATTGAGAATTTCTCTTCATTATACCACAGCCAAAAGTGTACTATTCTAATTATGTTATTAAATTAAATAAATACAGGTTAAAAGACTCTCAGTCTTTTTAACTATAAAGTTATTAATACTTTAATAAGATAATATGCAAAAGTATCTAACAAATTTCTGTCACACAGCAAATTTTCATCTAACAAATTCCTATCACACAGCAAACTCTCAATAAATGTTATTTTAAAAAAATACTAAATAAAGAATGCATTAATTTACTATATTTTAAAGTTTCCATTATAAATTAGTTAACAATATAAAATATGCTAAAAATAAAAACACCTTAATTTTTCTTGGAAATGTAAACTTTATCTACATTTTTGCTCAAAAATAAGGAAAAAATATATTTTATTATAAAACCAAGTGACATCTTTTGGATAATGTGAAATACCCTGATGGGGGTGGGGGCGGCTTTGCTGGAGGCCCTTCCCCTTCCCCAGAAAGCCTTTCAAACACCAAGAAAGAAGGCCGAGGACATTTTGCACTTTTGGCAAAGTGCTCAGAGACTGGTGAAATGTGTGTACCTTTGTAATTGTTGAAATTGTATGATTTGTCATGTGTTTGTAATTTGTGTAATGTACCTAATTTCCTTGTATAGGGATGCCAGTGGTGTAGATTGTGGGTAGTAAAGTGAGCATAGGGGTGGATTGTGGAGCAGATAAAATATATTATGCTCAGTTTGTTAAAGATGGCACTGCCCACGTGCAAGTTTTAAGGGTAAGCTTTTCGCCACACCCTTGACTGATTGGATGATGTGGGGTGGTGCACTCTCATGAGGAATCCTCCCATTATGCCTCAGATAAGTGACTTTGTATCAGAGACTTCCTTGTTTGTAGATTGGATTAAAGGTTTGGGTTTCTACACTATAAAGTGGGGCAGACCAAGAGCTTGCTCTCTCTTGGTTCATGAGGTTAGCATTAGAGAGGAGAGCAGATTAAGGCCACGTAGAGAAGATGAGAAGCAGCCAAGATGGTGGAGTGCTGAGAAAGAAGCCAGTTTGTGCAAAGAGAAGGAGATGGGAAACAGAGGTGAATAAGTCTGGTGAGCTAGAAGCCTTTGATTCTAGGAAACTCAGATAAGTCAGTAGCTTTGTGAGCACTGAAAGAGTGGGTTTTGGAACCCAGTGTGTGTTTTTACTTGCCCACCACGTGCAAGCTAGAATTAAAGCTGATGGCTCACCAGTTCTTGGCTCCATTGTTTCATTACTGACTGTCCAAATCTAATACAAACCTGCATGGGCCAGACGGCTGTGATAGTGGCCTTGGCTACTGGCCTTACAGTGCCCAAGAGAACTAACTGTTTAATTCTGTTTTTGTTTTTGTTTCATTTTGCTCTGGATTTCTTTTTAACAGCTGTAATGAGATGTAGGGAATCACACATCTAACTTTGAACCTTCTATGACTTGGATTGGTGAACTTTAGTTTTAAAAAGCCCTGAGTGTGAATGTGCTCTTGGATGCAAACACCAAGAAGCTCTGTGCGTGACCTTTGTTCAGACACAAAGGAATGCATGTGAACCGGCTTTAGAAAATTGGTCTAAAGATTCTAGATTGCCCCTCCCTTTGTGCTTGTTAATTAGCAAAAGAAAAAGAACATATTGGCAAAAATTAGCCCTTTCTCCATGTCAGCATAATGTCCATTAGTCATTCTTTCCCCTTATCACCTGATCTTCCTCCCTTGTAATCATGTTACCTTTGTTCTGCTTCTGATCAATAAAAGCTGAAGGAGAAGGAAATTTAGGTTTTCTTTGTCTCACTTGGCAAGCCTCCCCCTCTTCCTCCTTACATCAGTTTGTGTCTTGAGTAGGTTTTTTTCCAAAAACCACTGGTAGTTCCCAGCGGACTGGAGCACTACACTGAGTTACAATTTAAATATAATAAAATTCACCTGTTTAAAGCATATAATTCAATTGTTTTTAGTATATTTATAGAACTGTGTAACCAATTCCACAATCTAATTTTAGAACACTGTCATCATTCCAAAAAGATATCCTTTAGCAGTAATTCACCATTTCTGCCCTCTCAAAGCCATAGGTAACCAATAATAAGGTGACCAGATTTTAAAATTGGTAAAGTGGGACACCATTGACTGGGGAAAGGGGGAGTTCCTGATTAAAAATTTGGTGTATATGAAGCAAAAAAATTTGTTCATAAAATGCAAAAATAGTATTGTAATATACTTTTTTAAATTTAAACAGAAATACAATTTACAAATATAATACATTTAAAAAATTATGTATAGTATTTTATTCTTTGGCATATTCTCATTTGAGTAAATTTTTTTTGTAGATTGCTGTCATTGTTTAAAAGGTCATGAAATTTTTCACAAGAATTTGTTAAATTATATTTCACACATAAAATGACTTTCAAAGTCTCAACACTTAATTGTGATTTTTCTGATGTCCACGCTTTATTTACCATAGAAAAAATGCGTTCAGTTACAGCATTAGTTCCTGGTAAAGACAGCGTGTATTCCACAATTTTAGTGCATTATTGTATGAAACATGGTTTGTTTCAAAATGATGAAATATTTCTAACCATTTGTGCATTATTGTGATTTTTACTGATGCCCAATATTTAACCTTTTTCTTATCAATATATTTTTTAATAATGATACATCATTAAAAAGATCATTTTCAGAAATATTACTATATGGGAAATTTTGAGTGAGTCAGAGGGGTCGGGTTACACGGTCCCAAAACCGATGCCGGAGCTGCACAAAAGGGCGGGAGCAGGCCAGGCAGTGCTGCTGGTGTGCTCACAGATGAGCAGTCATGCACACACCCCAACTGGACTTGTCCTTGCGGTGGCCAAGCCCCCTGCGTCCAGCCCCACAGCCCGCTGGAGACCGAGCAGCTTGCACCTCGTGGAGCCCAGAGCTGCATGCCAGCGTCCAGGACGTGGGCCTATGGGTACTTAGGGGACTTGATAGCCACCACCCCAGCAGGTACGTCCCACCCAAAGTTCTTTGTTTTGGGGCCTCACACAGGGAAGCCAGCTATTGCAGAAGTGCAGGTGCTTCTAGGTCAAGGTGGGGTCTCCCCTCTGAAAACTGTATATTCCTTTCCCATTGTCCTGCTGTTCCCTAGCTTTTCGTGCATTCTTTCCAAAAATCGGGACTTTTTAAAAATGCTGCAGGACATGGGACAAATTGTTAAAAATCGGGACTGTCCCACCAACAGCGGGATGTCTGGTCACCTTACCAATAACCTACTTTCTGTTTTTATGAAATTGCCAATTTTAGACATTTTATATCAATAGAATTATCCAACATAAATAAGGAGACCAATCGTCCTTCTTTAGGGAGGACAGTCCTTTTGTAAGTTCCGTCCTCCCTCAAAAAGTGTCCTCCTATATGTCCTCCTTTTTGATATTAGAAGGCTAATCTGTAAATGTCCATATTCGATCCTTGCAGAGTCAATCCATTGAGTGTGATGTGACGTATTTTATCTAAATGAGTACTTTTTCTTAAAATTATTATTAAAAATTAATAAGCATGTAAGCATAATTACAATATAAAATATTACAAATGTTTTTATTATGCATTTATCATATTATAGTGTATTATTGTTGCAATGAATAAAATGTTTCTTTTATTTACGATATTGTTTTCTTCCATTTATTTTTATCCTCCTTTTCATTGTAAAAATGTTGGTCACCTTAAACATGAAGTCCTTTTTCACTGTCTTTTTTTCCTTAATTCTGATATTACCAGCTCAAATTTATTTCTTAAAATAGAAATTAACACCTATACTATATGACTATAGAAATCAAATTCTAATATTTTAGACATTTCTCCAAATAAAATATACAAATGGCCAGTACACACATGAAACGAACAAGTCCCTAACATCATTCACCATCAGAGAAATGTATATCAAAGCCAAAATTCAATACCACTTTACACTGACTAGAATGTCTTTATAATAATTTAAAAAAACATGAAGAATAACAAATGTTAGAGAGAATAGGGTAATTGGAACCCTGGTACATTTCTAGAAATCTAAAATGTTCTAGTTACTTTGAAAAACAACCTGGCAATCCCTCAAATGGTTAAACATACATATGATCTAGGAATTCCAATCCTAGGTATATGAAATAAAAACATACACTAAAACTTGTACACGCATGTTTGAAACAACATAATTCTTAATAGCCCCAAAGTGTTAACTCAAATGGTCATCAACTGATCAATGGATAAGTAAATGTAATATATCCATGCAATGGAATATTATTTGTCAATAAAAGAAATGACGTACTAATACATGCAATAATACAGAATAACCTAAAAATATTATGCTAAAAGATAAAAGCCACATATTGTATGATTTCATTTATATGACATATTTAGACTAGGCAAGTCTATGGAGACAGTAAATAGATTGTTGATTGCTTAGGGTCAAGGGAACACATGGTTCAAAAAATGACAGCTAAGAGGTGTAAAGGTATGGATTTTCTTTAGGGATAATGAAAATGTTCTAAAATTGTGGTTATGAGCAACTTTGTGAATATACTAAAAGCCATTAAATTGCACATTATAAATGGGTGATTTGTATACTATGTGAATATCTCAATAAAGCTGTTTTTAAAAAATAAAAGTTCAACAAAAATAAGTGTCTCTTTTCTGGCAATTTGTTCTACCTTCAATAAATATACAGTCCTGATGAACTAAAATAATTATATCTTTTATATTCAGACTCAGAATAGGTCTAAATATTACTGAATAATCAGATGTCCAAAATATAATAAGGTATATACTGATAGTTCTTTCAAATTATCAAGATATTTCCAACCTTTAAAATAAAATCAGACTGAAACAGAAGTCTGCTCACTTCAGGAATAAATTAGTTCAAAACAAGCAAATAAATATTAGAAACTATTTGGTCAAATCTAGCATTACAGGACCACTAGTCTATTTTATCTCTAAAAGAGCAGCTGAGAGCACATCCCCTTTTAGCTCCAAGGAAATCCAACTATTTTGTCAATTTTCACTGATTAGGACAGCAATATATACTACCTATCACTTTTGTTCCTAAACTCAGTCAATTGATTAATGATCCTTTTTAATTATCCTCATAAAAGGGTATAGATGAATCTGACTTCCTTTTCTAAAGTTTAAGAAGTTAAAAATAAAAGAAAATTTTTTTTGTTCTGTGGTTAGACAAACTATAAAATGGGAGCAAAACTCTCTGGGAAATAATATCCTAATATGACAAATAAACTCATAAAATTAACATTGGTTGATATTTGATCAGAGATAATGTATAATATATATTTTCCATTAAAGTTAAAATATTTAAAGAATTCAGTCCCAACATCAATTCCATTTTTCACACAACTTACTGAGTGTTAAAAAAAAAAATCAGATAATCATAGTTAACAATGTATGGGGCCAGGTGGGCACTTAAAATATCAAGGGAACACTCTTTAAAGTACATAATTGTCAAACACTGTACATCTGAAACTAATAAAGAATAATACTGAATGTATACTGTAATTGAAAAACTAAAGAGATAAAATAAAATGTATAAAAAGTTGTTATAATTCAATAATTAAAAGGCAAATAACTCAATTTAAAGTGAGCAAAGATCTGAATAAACATTTTTCCCAGAAGATATATAAATGACCAATAAATACATGAAAATATGCTCATAGTCATTAGTTAACAGGTAAATACAAATCAAAACTACCCATTCAAACCCACTAGGATGGCTAAAATCAAAATGATAAACAATACAATTGTTGGCTTGGAGGCAGAGAAATTGGAACTCTCAGACTTTGCTGGTGTGAATGTAAAATGGTGCAATTTTCTTCAGAAACAGTCTAGCAGTTCTTAAAAAGTTCAAAAATAAAGTTACCATATGACTCAGGAATTCCACTCCTAGATATACAGTAGGTTTTCTTAGAAGATTATTTCATTCAGCATCATTTTGTTATAACAATGATGAGGTGCCATATGAATGTAAATCTTGTTTCTATCAAATAACCTATGGTAACTGGTATTATTATACTTATATGTCATTTCACTTAAAGTTGCAGAACTTATTAATGATGTTAAGTGAGGATTTACTATATACACAAAAGAAATAAAAATATATGTTTACATAAAACTTGTATACAAATGTTTATAGCAGCATTAGTCATGATAACCAAAAACTAAAAACAATCTAAATGTCTATCACTTGATGAAGCAATAAAATATAATTTAGCAATGAAAGGGGAGACAATAATAGATTTTGATAAATAATCAATGAGATAACAATGACTTAATTTTATCCTGGTGAAAACTGATAATGTTATAGTAAATATTAGTTGAAGGTTAAGGTACAAAGAATCAGTTGATGAGAACAAAATCAGGGTACAATATTTCTAGTGCTCAATTCTATTGCAAAGATCAAGACATATGGTGAATGATGTCAGAGTAATGGTGGAATGAGAGATATCCCTGATCTTTCCTCTTGCACTTACAAAAAATTGAACAGCTATAACACAGTGAAGCAATCCTAGCTGGGCTAGCAGGCATGCCTGAAAAATTCATGCACTGAAAGGATCGAAAGCAGGAAGGGTTGAGAAGGGGAGCAAAAGATAAGATGCACCCATGAGAGGAGAGAACCCTTCTCTGTCTGGGATTTCATCTGCTAGGGCTTCAGAGAGGAGGGGATCCCAGAGTGACTGGGCTTTTCTCTGCTGGGACTATGGGAAAAAAATGAGGCTTGGACTGTCTAGGTTTTGTCTGCTAGTCCTATGGAAAGAGGAGAAGCCTGAAGTAATCAGGTTTTTTCTCTCTCTCTCTCTGCTGGGACTACAGGAAGGAAGGAAGCTTGTGTTATCTGGGTTTTGTCTGCCAGGCCCATAATGAGGGAAGCCCAGAGTGACTGGGTTTACTTCTTCTGGGAGTAGCTAAAAATTTGAGAGACAGAGGAGAAGATACTAAACCAAAGCGGAAGTAGAATGAGGGATTGTGGCCAGTGTTCCCATAGTCTGTCCACAACCTGCACTCAGCACAGAGACAGAGAAAACCAAAGTGCCCCACCCACCCTCCCAGATCCCACCTCCCTCACTCACCTCATGGGTACAGAGATTAGCAAAGACAGACACCACAGCTAACTCTCCAGAGACACTCATTCCCTTAAAGAATAGTAGTGCCCCATGTCTGGTTCCCTGGCCTGTTAAGATGCAGAAAGGAGCACCTGAGGTCTTGAGATTGTCATTGCTAAAGCCATAAAGCATTATGCCCTCGTAACACGCCCCAACCACCAACATAACTGCAACCCCACCTATATTATTGCGACAGCAACATCTCAGCAGAGGTCAGCCCAGGAATTTTATAGAGCTAAAATTGTAACACAGTGACATCTACTGAAAGAAAACAGAAAAATCTCTCAAAACTGAAAAAAAATTTTTTGTTTTCTTTTTTCTTATTCTTTGAATACCATTATATTTAATTTTTATGTTTTTAATTCTTATTTTTTATTTTTTGTGTGTGTTTGCTCTTTGTTCTTTGTGGTTTTACTTTTTTACTTGTCATTGTTTTTAAAAAATTTTATATTTTATTGTATTTTTCACTTTCACTTTCCATTTTTTTAGTTATTTTTATTAAAGTTCTTAAAACTCCACTCTCAAATGTCATTAAGGAAGAAGAAAAAGAATATCATTGCTGTACACAACTGAGACATAGTTCAGAAAGAAAATAATCTCCAGAAAAATAATTTCAATCACATGGAAACCTTGGAGGTAAACAACAGAGAATTCAAAATTGAAGTTTTAAAAATTCTCAACGAGATGGAAGAAAACACCAATAAGTAACTTAATGAGCTCAGAAAGTAGAATTAATAACTTACTAAAAAATTGAAACTTGAAAAAAGAGATGAAGAACTCAATAGCTGAATGGAAAGCTGAGGCAACAGGTTTAGATAACAGAACAGGCAAAATAGAGGAAAAATTAGTGACATTGAAGACAGGCAACTAGAGATGCTATAGAGAGTAGAAGAGAGAGACTCACAAATTTAAAAAAGAAAGAGCACTACAAGAATTGTCTGATTCTATCAGAAAGAGGAATATAAGAATAATGGGTCCTGGGCCAGTTGGCTCAGCAGTAGAGCATTGGCCCATTGTGTGGAAGACCTGGGTTCAATTCCTGGTCAGGGCAGACAAGAGAAGCAACCATCTGCTTCTTCACCCCCACCCTATCTCTTTCTCTCCCCTTCTCTCTCTCTTCTCATTCCACAGCCATAGCTTGAATAGTTCAAACAAGTTGTCCATGGACACTGAGGATGGCTCCATGACCTTGCCTCAAGCACTGAAATAGCTTGGTTGCCAAGCAATGGAGGAGTGGTCCAAATGGGTAGAGCATCACCCTATAGGGGACTGGCCAAGTGGATCGCAGTCAGGGTGCACATGGAAGTCTGTCTCTGTCTCCCTACCTCCCTACTTCTTGCTTAGTAAAAAAATAAAATAAAATAAAAAGAATAATGGTATATCAGAAGAAGAAAAGAAGGAGAATTGAATAGAGAATCTATTCAAACAAATAATTGATCAGAACTTCCAAAGCCTATGGGAAAAGTTAGAACCAGAGCCTCAAATCCAAGAAGCAAACAGAAAAGCAAGTTTCCTTAACCCAAACAGACTTACTCAAGGCACATTACAATGAAATTTTCACAAATCAATAACAAGGAAAGAATCCTCAAGGCAGCTAGGGAAAAGAAGAATATAATATATAAAGGAAGGCCCATTAGGTTATCATCAGACTTCTCAGCAAAAACTCTACAATCCAGAAGAGAGTGGACCCAAACATAAAAAGTACTGAAAGAGAAGAATTACCAGACAAGAATACTATATCCATCAAAATTATCCTTCAAATATGAAGGAGAAATAAAAACTTTTGCAAACATACAGAAGCTGAGGGAATTTACTACTAGAAAATCATCATAGCAGAAAATATTCAAGGGCATTTATTTCACCAGATACAAGAAACAGAACTCAAAACTAAAAGTAAAAGCTATAAAAATATCAAAATAAAAATAAGAATAATCTGTGACAGCCATGACATAAAAGAGGAGAGGATAAATATCTGCTGTAGCAAAGTAAGATGGAGTGCAGAAGCACTCCTAAGACAAAAGATTCTTGTGCATATGACAGTATTTCTCTTAATAACCTAATGATAAACACCCATGAAAAAACCCCTACTGAAATATGCAGCTTGAACAAAGAAGAAACAGGGGAAAGAAGTATGTAGTATCACCAAACAAAAACAACTGACAGAAACACAAAAGACAAGAACCAAACAATACACAGAGCTACCAGAAAACAAAACATAAAATGTATTTTTAAAATCCTCAAATGTCAATAATTACCCTAATGTAAATAGACTTACATCACTAATAAAGAGGCACAGAGCAGCAGATTGGGTCAAAAAGCAAAGCCCAACCATGTGCTGCATTCAAGAGACACATCTAGGCTGCAAGAACAAAAGTAGACTCAAAGTGAAAGGTTGGAAAATGACTCTTCAGGCAAACAATACCCAAAGAAAAGCAGATATAGCCATACTCATATCAGACAATGCTGATTTCAAGACAACAAAGGTAACCAAAGACAAAGATGGTCATTTCATAATGATAAAGGGAACATTGTGTCAAGAAAACATAACACTTCTTAATACATATGCACCAAAGCAGGGAGCACCACAATATATAAGATATCTACTAACTGATCTAAAAATAGAAGCAGACAAAAACACAATCAAACTTGAAGAGCCCAACACACTACCAATGGCTTTAGATAGGTTATCCAAACATAAAATTAATAAAGAAACATAGGCTTTAATATGACACTAGACCAAATGGACATTAGACATTTATAGGACATTGCATCCCAGAACATTAGATCATATATTCTACTCCAGTGTGCATGGAAAATTCTGAAGGATAAGACATATGCTGGGCCTCAAAACTAACATTAACAAATTCAGGAAAACTGAAATTGTAAACAAGCATATTTTCTGACGATAAGGCTTTGAAAGTAGAATTCAACTGCAAAATGAAAGTAAAGAAACCCATAGAAATGTGGATATTAAACAACACACTTCTAACAAAAGATTGGGTCAAACAAGAAATAAAAACAGAAATCAAAAAATATATATAAACAAGAATGACAACACAACATATCAAAATTTCTGGGATGCAGCAAAAACAGTAATAAGAGGAAAGTTTATGTCATTACAGGCTTATATCAAGAAACAAGAGATCACAAGTAAACAACCTAATATCTCATATTAAAGAACTAGAAAAAGAAGAACAAATGCAACCCAAAATTAGACAAAAAAAGGAAATAACAAAAATTAGAGCAGAAATAAATGAAATTGAGAACAAAAAAAACTATAAAAATATTAATACAACAAAGACTGGTTCTTTGAAAAGCTCAATAAAATTGATAAACCATTGGCTAGACTCACTAAGGGAAAAACAAAGAACTCATAAAATCTGAAATGAAAGAGGAAAAATTACCAGACATCATAGATATACAAAGGATAATATTAGAATAATATAAAAGATTATATGCCATCAAATCCAACAATCTAGAAGAACTTGATAAATTCTTAGAACTAAACTGAGTCACAAAGAAGTAGAAAACTATGTAGACCCATTAGCAGGGAGGAAATAGAAACAACTATCAAAAACTTCCCCAAATATAAAAGTCCAGGACCAGATGGCTACACTAGCAAATTCTACCAAATATTCAAGAAAGATTTGGTTGCTATCTTTCTCAAAGTCTTCCAAAAAACAGAAGAAGAAGAAATACTTCCTAACATATTTTATGAGGCCAACATAACCCTCATACCAAAACCTGGCAAGAACAATGCAAAAAAAGAAAACTACAGACCAATATCTCATGAATACAAATGCAAAAATTCTGAACAAAATACTAGCAAATTAAATACAACAACACACTAAAAAATAATGCAGCACAATCAAGAGGGATTCATTCCAGGAGCACAAGGATAAACATACATAAATTAATTAATGTAATACACCATATCAACAAAACAAAAATCATACTGAAGTATGGAAAAGAAAGACTCCCTATTTTTGGCCTTGAGGCCAGTCTCTCAGACTGTGGCCTTGGGCTAGCTTTGGAAGCTTACAGGTATATAGATAAACATTGTAAGAAAGCTTGTTTCATTGCTTTGTTTTACTGCTATGCTTTCTCTTCTTCCCATTCCTCAATCAGTGTGTAATTCTACCTATAACACCTAACTCCAAAATGCAGTCCAGGCCAAATTGATTTAAAGGGCTTTGGCCTCAGTGTGGTCCACATGCATAGGTAGCTAATAAGGCTCCCTAATAATCTAACTTGGCTTAGTGATTATGTGGCAAGATGTCTGTTTCTTGCTGTTCCATTATAACAATGTCATCCTACCAATAGATGCAAAGAAGGCATTCAATAAGATACAACATTCCTTTAGGTTTATAACACTCAATAAAATAGGTATAGAAGGAAAGTATCTCAACAAAATAAAGCCATATATAACAAACCATCAGCTAATAGCATACTAAATGGTGAAAAAAAATGTTTTTTTCTTTAAAATCAGGAACAACATATGAATGCTCACTCTCCACTCTCACTACTCTTATTCAACATAGTTCTCGAAGTTTTAGCCAGAACAATCAGGCAAGAGAAAGAAATAAAAGGCATCCATATCAAAAAAAGAAAAAGTAAAGGTTTCATTTTATTACAGATGACATGATCCTGTATATAGAAAACCCCAGAGACTACACAGAAGACCATTAGAAACAATAAACCAATACAGTAAAGTCACAGGGTACAAAATTAATATAGAAAAATCTATTGCTTTCTTATATGTCAATAATAAAACTTCAGAAAATCAACTTAAAAAATAATTCCTTTTACAACTGCAACAAAAAAATAAATAAAATACCTAGAATAAACTTAGCAAAGGATTTGAAGGATCTATATACTAAACACTACAAAATGTTATGGAAAGAAATTTAAAAAGACACAATGAAATGGAAAATATTTCATGTTCATGGACTGGAAGAATCAACATAGTTAAAATGGCATTCTCACCCAAAGCAACATAAAAATTTAATGTATTCCCCATCAAAATCCCAATGTCATTTTTTAAAGAAATAGAACAAAAGTCACCAGGTTTGTATGACTTTTGTATGTATGTAATCATTAAAAAAAAAATAACTTTAACTTGACCAGGTGGTGGCGCAGTGGATAGAGCATCAAACTGGGACATGGAGGACCCAGGTTTGAAACCCCAAGGTCTCCAGTTTGAGTGCAGGCTCATCTGGTTTGAGCAAGGCTCACCAGTTTGAGCCCAAGCTTGCTGGCTTGAGCAAGGGGTCACTCTGTCTGCTGTAGCCCCCTAGTTCAAGGCACATGTGAGAAAGCAATCAATGAACAACCAAAGTACAGCAACAAAAATTTGATGCTTCTCATCTCTCTCCCTTCCTGTCTGTCTGTCCCTTTCTCTGTCTCTCTCTGTTCCCGTCAAAAATAATAATAATAGCCTAAGCAATACTGAGAAAGAATGAAGCCAGAGGTTTCACACCACTTGACTTCAAATGTATACTACAAAGCCATGGTAATCAAAACAGCATGGTATTGGCAGAAAAACAGACATACAGACCAATGCAACAGAATCGAGAGCCCAGCAATATAACCACATGTATCAATAGATGGACAGATAATCTTCAACGAAGGAGCCAAAACACACAATGGAGAAAAAAAGCCTCTTTAATAAATGGTGCTGGAAGAATTGGAAAGCCATATATAAAAGAATAAGACTTGACTACAGTCTGTCTTCCTGCATAGAAATTAATTTAAAATGAATCAAAGACCTAAATATAAGATCTGAAACAATAAATTACATAGAAGTAAACATCAATACTAAACTCATGGACCTTGTCCATAGAGAACAATTTATAAATTTGACCCTGAAGGCAAGAGAAATAAAGGTAAAAATAAATAAATAAATGGGACTATATCAAACAAGAAAGCTTCTGTACAGCAAAACAAAAAGGCAGCCAACCAAATGGGAGATGATATTACAAGCAACAGCTTCAATAAGGGGTTAATATCTAAAATGTATCAAGAACTCACAAAGCTCAGCAATTAACAAGCAAGCAATCCAATTAAAAAATTAGAAGACCTGAACAGACACTTCTCCCAAGAAGACATATAAATGGCCAACAGATATATGAAAAGATGCTCATCTTCACTAGCTATTTGAAAAATGCAAATCAAAACTAAAATGAGATACTACCTCATTAGGTTGTATTGCCACACCTGTTAGGTTGGCTATTATCAACAAGACAGGTAATAACAAGTGTTGGAGAGGCTGTGGAGAAAAAGGAATCCTCATTCACTGCTGGTGGGAATATAAACTAGTATACTATTATAGAAGAAAGTGTGCTAGTTCCTCAAAAAATTAAAAATAGAACTACCATAGGACCCAGCAATCCCTCTACTGGGTATCTACCCCCAAAACTTGAACACATTGGTATGTAAAGATACATGCAACCCCATGTTTATTGCAGCATAATATTCACAGTGGCCAAGACATGGAAACAAGCAAAATGTCCCTCAATAGAGAGTTGAATAAAGAAGAGTGGTACGTATATACAGTGGAATACTACTCAGCCATAAGAAATGATGACATATTGTCATTTATGACAACATGGATGGGCTTTGAGAACATTATACTGAGTGAAGTAAGTAAATCAGAAAAAGCTAAGAACTATACAATTTCACACATAGGTGGGATATAAAACTGAGACTTGTGAATATCAGTAAAGTAACGTGGTTACTAGAGGGTGGAGGGTATGGGAGGGGGGAAGGAGAGGGGGTGGGGAAAGAGGAATAAAGAGAAACAAATATAAGGTGACAAAAAATGATTTGACTTTGGGTGATGGGTACACAACCTAATCAACAGTTCAAATGCTAAAGAAATGTTTACCTAAAATTATGTACTCTCATTGATCAATGTCATCTCTTTAAATGTATTCTCTTAATAAATTTTTTAAATACATATGGTGAGCTGATGTTTTTAGGTCAACAGTCATCAACTCACAGTGTTCTGTGTGCTGACATACACCAGTGAATGAGATACACAAAGTCCCTTAAGGAGACTTGAATTCTAATTTTGTAAAACACAAGCATAAGTCCTTCTTTCTTTACTGTCTCACAATGCATATTGGAATGTAATCATGTAACCGTGCTCCAGTTTGAAATTTCATCTGCTGCCATTCAGGAACCTTGACATTGTGATACATCTCTTTAGACCAGTACTTAGATACATAGGCAAACTAGATGCACTCAACATGGTAACCATCTTTCTAAACTGCTCATAAATCATAGGCCTGATTAAAGTATTATTTCCACTCAGAGTGGAGGGGGTGATAATAATGGGAAGGCTGTTTCCATTACTGAAGCTCAGTCACATGGACGAGTTTTACAGCCAATGGGAGTGTGTAATTGTGTATGGGTATGTTACCAGGTTGTATACACATGGGTGGGGACTCAACATTTTGATGTAGTAAGTGGAAATGTCATGGTGCTGGGCACCAGAAAACCTACCACATCTTGGAAAAGTCTCAGACCTTTAGACTTTTAATTTATTCCTTTACAAGAAGATCTCCACTACAGTCATACTTGGTTCTAAAATTATGAATCTATAATTCTATGCAAAAGCTAAAGCCAAGCCACAACTTCTGAACTTTACCTACAGTGATCCAGAAAATCTGTTACAATACAGAATAAAGTAAAAAAATAAGGTAAAAATATCAGCAGACTCAGACTTACCTTTCTTTCCATCACTGAGCTCCTTCTGTTAGTCTGAAGACTAAGGGAATTAATAATAAAGAAGAGGGGGTGTCAAGAAATCCTCGGAACTTTTCTAAAATAAGGGAGAGACTACAGGGTCCCAGGAGGAAGGCAGGGCAAAGGGGTTGGGCAATGGAACTATAGTAAAGACAGGAAAAGTGATATAAAATCACAAACAACTGCTCTAACAATAGCTTCCTTTCTTATTCTTCATAACAGACCTTTGGATGAGGATCTACACCCTCTTGCCACTTATTGTGACTCCACAGGACTTTCTCCCAGTGCCACTCCTTGTTCTCCCTACTGTCAGTAGGATGCCATTCATTCTACTATATGCTCTTCCTTAATATGCTTAATTGAGGAAGAATTTAATTCTCACTATATATTACTAATTAATTATATTATCAATCCTAACAGGCTGTGTATTTGAACAGTTATTACCTTCATTCATAGGGCTGTTAGAGATGGAAAGGACCTTAAAAGTATAAAATATTGGAGCTAAGTCTATCTTTTTTCTCTCTAGGTCTCATTAGAATGTATACCAGCCACACTGGTGCTGATGCTGTCCACACCAGTCCTCTTGTGCTACATTGCACCAGGAAAGGTGTGTTAGGAACATTTTTGAAGCAAGAGAGCCTTTCCAGCACCCTTAAATGTGCCCTATAGGCTATCATCTCCTTGATTCATATTTTAGGCTTCCCTGAGAAAAGTAAAACAACAATATTATTACCCTGGACCTAAAAACTTATCTTTAAAACTAAGCAAGTCCAGCCTGATTAGGCAGTGGTGCAGTAGATAAAGCATCAACCTGGGGGCACTGAGTACCCAGGTTCAAAATCCCAAGGTCACCAGCTTGAGTACAGACTCATAGACATGACCCCATGTTCACTGACTTGAAACCGAAGGTCAGTGGCTTGAACAAGGAGTCACTGGCGTGGCTGGAGCCCCATACCAACTCCCAACCCCAGTCAAGGCATGTATGAGAAAGCAATCATGAACAACTACAGTGCCACAACTACAGTTGATGCTTCTCATCTCTCTCCCTTCCTTCCTCTCTCTCATAAAAAAAAAACAAGCATGCCTACTATTATTTTATATATATATACACACACACACACACACACACACACACACACACATACACAGTGTGTCCGTAAAGTCATGGTGCACTTTTGTCCTGTGACCAGTCAAAAGCAAAAGTGCACCATGTCTTTACGGACACACTGTATATATATATAGAGAGAGAGATATAGATATAGATAAAAGACTTCGTTAAGTAATCTATTCTTATATTGCTTACTAAAGTCCATGTCAAACTTCTTTATTTCTGAAGACAATCATGTGAGGCAGTTGAAGAGCCAAGAACATCAGATTTGTCACTTTTGTATATAAAAAGTAGAGGTTAAAATACAATATTTAAACTAAATTTCCTGGTGTTGAATCATACATCTGCCACTGTTGGTATACAACCTAAAACAAGTTGCTAACCTCTCTGTTCTTCAATCTGTCTATCAAAATGGAAGTAAAAACGAGTTAGTAAAAGAATAGTATTTAGAACAATCCCTGACACCTGGTAAGCATTCAATAAATGATAGCTGATGTTAACATAATCACCATGACCACCATTATCATCATCATCATCATCATCACCATATGGGGTGGGTATTTACTATGAGAAAATTGGTCATGCAATTATCAGATCCTTCCTTCACTTTGTGCCTACATAGATATGGTCATCCCTTTGTTCTTGAAAATTATTTTGTTCTACTTTTGCCACAGTTGTTTCAAAGAGTACTGAGCTGTTTCATGAAACTAAATAAATTCAATGAGTCATCGTTGTCTCCTTCTAAAAGAGTAAAGTAATATTTTAAGTGGCAGCATGCTGAATAGATGTAGAGAGACCTTCTCCCTACCTAAAATATAATATTAAAATACTTCCAAACTATGATTATGTGTTATATAGAGCATGCAAAAATTTCTAAATATTCTACTATTTGGGCTTTCATTTTTAGCTATACTGTCCTTTATATATGAGCTTGTAGTCTTTCATACTATAATGTATAGTGTACTTATTTTAAGGCTTCAAGCCATTGGGCCCAGAACAACAGAAAATTTTGCTAAATTTATGGCCCTTCAACAGTAAACTAATGTCAGTAACTCACAGTTAACTCAACATGACAATGGCCCTGAGAAAAACTATATTTAACAAAGGGCTCTAAAATTAAAGCTATTTCAACCTATGCTTTTCATCGGAGCTGAAAAATTTTATAGAAGTCATTTGTTTTATTTTTAACTCAGTTACAAAAGATACAGGTAACAAAGGCATATTTCTCATAAAGGTCTAGAGTGTATATCTGGTAATGTGACCTAGAAAAATTTAGAAACTCAATCAAATAAATCAGTAATGGCCCATAATCTAAACACCTACTATTTTCATCAAAATTTCTGATAACCTCTTTTCTTAACTTTTATAAATTAAGTAGTAATTATCATCCCAAGGCCATAAACATTTTGTCTGCATCTAGCAAATTATTTTAAAAACTGCCTCCTTGTCCTGTCAGGTGGCTCAGTTGGTTGGAGCATCATCCCAATGCAATAAGGTTGAGGGTTCAATTTCTGGTTGGTCAGGGCAGATGCAGGAGTCAACCAGTGAATGTATGGATAGGTGGAGCAACAGATCCACATTTCTTTTCCTTTCTCACTCTACAATCAATAAAAACAATAAAAATTACCTTCTTACTTTAGATAAGCAAACTCATATCTTCTCAGTTAAGGAAAGGTGATCCTGTCTTTTTCTTTTTGGTGGTGGTGGTGGTAAAAATGCATTTCCTGTCTGTTTACATATTTAGATTGTAAAATATAAGGAGATTATAATGAGAAAATAAAAACAATTTGAATTTTATATATATATATATATATATATATATATATATATTATTCAATGAGAGGAGGGGAGGCAGGGACATACTCCTGCGTGCACCCCGACCGAGATCCACCCAGCAAGCCCCCTAGGGGGTGATGCTCTACTCATTTGGGCATTACTCCATTGCTCAGCAACTGAGCTTTTCTTAGAACCTGAGGTGGAGACTCCATGGAGCCATCCTCAGCTCTCAGGGTCAATGCCTGGAACCAATCAAGCCATGGCTGTGGGAGAGAAAGAAAGAGAAAGAGAGAAAGAAGTGAGAGGGGGAGGGGTGGAGAAGCAGATGGGTGCTTCTCCTGTGTGCTCTGACCAGGAATCAAACCTGGGACATCCACACCCTGGGTCAATACTCTACCACTGAACCAACTGGTCAGAGCAAAAAATGTTTTTAAACTTGCTACTTTTTAACAGTTAAAGGGTATAATAACTATCTTTTCTGCTTCTGCATTGTATATCCTTGCTTCATCTGTCATAGATGAGTTGACAATATAAGTGAGAATTTGTTTCTGGGCTCTCTATTCTATTGACATATATTTCTGTTTTTATGCCAGTACCGTATTGTTTTAATTATTGTGGCCTTGAAGTATAGTTTGAAATCAGGGAGCATAATAATACCTCCCACTTCATTTTTTCTCAAGGTTTCTGTGGTTATTTGTGGTCTTTTGTGGTTTTGTATAAATTTTAGGATTAGAAGTTCCAGCTCTGAAAAGAATTCCACTAGTATTTTCATAGGAATTTTTATTGAATCTATATACTGCTTTAGGTATAGTAAGGACATTTTAACAATATTAATCCTTACAATCCATGAACATGGTATATTCTTCCATTTGTATGTAACCTCTTCCATTTCTTTTTTCAATGTCTTATAGTTTTCAGAGCACAGGTCTTTCAACTCTTAGGTTAAATTTATCCCTAGGTCAGTGGTTCTTAACCTGGGTTCTATAGAACCTTAGGGGTTCGATGAGTCAGTCTCAGGGGTTCGGAGAAGCCTCTGCCGTGGAGGCCAGAATAAAGTAATACCGTAATTTGTTGTGAGTTCATGCACTTTGTTGGTTTTGTTCTTTGAGCAAGGTGATGTTCACGCACAGTTCATTTTGTGCACCAGTAAAAAAACATATACCTATGTCTTGAATTTGGAAAATATAGTCCTATTTTATTTATCACTAAAGAAGGGTTCAGTGAATGCGCATATGAAACTGGTGGGTTCAGTACCTCAAAAAAGGTTAAGAACCACTGCCCTAAGTATTTTATGGGCACCTATTTATGACCTCCTTCATCTTCACATGATAATGTAAATCCAAAGCCCTCCAGGTAATTTTCAGAAAGCCTAATCTTGAGCATGGTGTCTTATAATAGCTATCAAAAGTCAAGAAAAGCAATATTTATTTATTTTTTTAATATTTTTCTGAAGTGACAAGCAGGGAGGCAGACAGACTCCCACATGCACCCGATTGGGATCCACCCAGCCTGCTCACCAGGGGGCGATGCTCTGCCCATCTGGGGCATTGCTCTATTGCGGCCAGAACCATTCTAGCACCTGAGGTGGAGGCCATGGATCTATCCTCAGTGCCTGGGCCAATTTTGTTCCAATGGAGCCTTGGCTGTGATAGGGAAAGAGAGAGAAAGAGAGAAAGGAGAGGGGGGAAGGGTGGAGAAGCAGATGGGCACCTCTCCTATGTGCCCTGGCCAGGAATCAAACCCAGGACTTTTTCATGCCGGGCCAATACTCTGCCACTGAGCCAACCAGTCAGGGCAAGAAAAGCAATATTTATTATTGTTGACTGAAGTCAGTTCCACCAGAAACTCAAATTCATTCTTGGATTAAGACAAACCAGTCGTACCTTACCCACTTAGACTGAATTTTAATTTTTACATATTCTCCATTATCCTTCCTAACTCATTCACTTGTATTGAGGGGTATTCCAAGAAAAGCCATAGAATAAGTATAGTTTACTATTAGAATGTTGGAAAAATCATTGTTTACTATATGACAAGAAGCCATGTTGGGGAGAGAGAAGCAGGGCAGAGAATTTGAGGCAAGCAGCTCAATAAATAAAACAGAGTAAATCCAAAATGGCAACTCTGCTTGATAAAGAATGAGTCATGTCCCAAAAATCAGTCCTTCTAGCTTTCCTGAGTGAGAAAACATGTCCACCCTAAATATCTTCCTTGTTCTTGAGATGCTACTGATGGCAACGACCCCTTTATTGGATTCATTCTTTACCTAGGCTCCAAGTTGTCCTCTAGGTTTCAGACCATCTCAAAGAAGTACCCTGAAGAAATTTTGTTTTTATATATCTCACCCTCATTTTCTCATAAATTAAAGTAGGTTGTACAGTAACTTTAAGTGAAACTGAATTTCTTAACATAATATCATAAGCTTATGTCTGACTCCAATCTCAGTGTATAGAGACCCAAGGCAAATACCACGTTCTCAGAAGTTATACTGCCCTGTATCTTATGCTTGGAACTTGCCTCAAGCAGTGTCTTTTTTTGTTTTACCACATCCTTACTTCTTCCTGGGTGTCCCATAATAATCAGAGTGTTTTGGTGAAAATAAAACTCTGTGTGTGTGTGTGTGTGTGTGTGTGTGTGTGTGTGTGTGTGTGTGTGGTTAACATAGTATTTTTGTGGCTTCTATCTTTAAATAGAAGGGTTGACCCTTGGCTAGCATCTGGGGACATGGCTTTTGTCATGTTTCCTTTGATAATAAGGCTATTTTGTCCACCCAGGGTACTGTACCCTGCTGTACCAGCTTGCCTAGACTGATTGTACAAAACATGTGATTAGTAATGAATACCTAATTTTCTTCTGGAATTTCTGTACTTATGGTTGTCTACATCAGTAGACAGTGCCTACAAGACCAGCCCCAAAAAGAAATTCTGGACTCTGAGTCTCAAGGAAGCTTCTCTGAGTCAAAACATGGCACACATACTGCTGCTTTTCACTACCAGAGAAAGAGCTATAATCCCCCTAAGAGGGAAAATTTTGGAAGTCTGCACTGAGATTCCTCCAAACGGCCTGATGTATCTTTTTCCATTGCTGATCACTGTAAAAATACAGTCAAGAGTATTGCAGACTCTTGAGTCCTGGATGTGTTTCTAGTGAACCACCAAATATGTGGATGGACCCCTGAGATATATATGTGAAAATGTTTAAATAGTCAAAAAAAAGGTTTAAAAAACACTTTATGAACACGCACATATATGGCAAATATGCTCAAGAAAACATGTCAAATATTAGCAGTCATTAAGAAAGTACAAATTAAAACCACAATAAGCTATCACTACACAGTTATCAAATTGGCTAAAATTTTAAAAACTGACCATACTGGCCCTAGCTGGGTAGCTCAGTTGGTTAGAGCATCCTCCCAATATGCCAAGGTTGCTGATTTGATCCCCAGTTAAGGCACATACAATAATCAACCAATGAATAAATAAGTGGAACAAGTCAATGTGTTTCTTTCTCTCTCTCTCTCTCTCTCTCTCTCTCACACACACACACACACACACACTCTCTCTCTCTCTCTCTCTCTCTCTCTAATCAATTTTTAAAAATTGTTTTAAAGACTAAACCATACCAACTCTTGTCAAGTACCAGAAAGGAAAAAGTGAAATTTGAAATTAAAAATGCAATGTCATTTACTAAATCAATTTAAAAAAATCAAATATTTAGGCATAAATCTAACAAAATATGTACCAGATCTATTTGCAAAAAAAAAAAAACTATAAAACTCTGATGAAAGAAATCGAAGAACCAAATAAGCAGAGAGATTCCATATTCATTGATAGGAGGACTTGGTGGTGTCAAGATGTCAGTTCTTCACAACTTGATCTATAGATTCAATGTAATCCCTGGAGATGAAGAGAGAGGACAAGAAAAAGCAGGAAATATACATTACCAAAAGGCACAAGGCACTTTTGGTTTGACGAATGTGTTCACTATCTTCATTGCAGTGATGGTTTCACAGGTATATACATATCTTACACTTTAAATATATATAGTTTATTACATGTCAAAGATATATAAATATAGCTTTTAAAAAATTCTTACATAACTAACCCTTTCAAGCAACAGCACCCATCTGAGGTTCCCTATAATATATATGCAATATTATTAATAATAATTTAAAGATAGGAAGTAGCCTAACCTGTGATAGAAAAGTGGATAAAAAATCAGTCTGGAATGCTGAGGTCGCTAGTTCGAAACCCTGTGCTTGCCTGGTCAGGGAAAATACAAGAAGCAACTACAATGAGTTGCTGCTCCTCCCTGCCTTCTCTCTCTCTCTCTCTCTTTCTTACTCTTCTCTTTAAAATCAATAAATAAAATCTTTTTAAAAATTAAAATTAAAAAATAAGAAGTAATCTTTGAAAATTTCAGCAATAGGTATGATATGACACATCAAGAAAGATTATATCTGAAAATTGGGTCAGATGAAAATAAAAACAAAGGTGAGAAAGATTATTAGTGGACACATTACAAATTTCTACTATAGGTTATATAAATTCGAAACAGTACTCTAAATAACAGATCTCAGAGCAAAAATAAGTAAATATTTAATTTAAGAACATAACATTTATTTCCTTCAGTGGTCTTACATCTAAAAGAAAACTAGGATATTACAGAACCAAGCACAAAAACTATAAGGACATCTACAGAACAGAATCTGTTCTAATAAGTGGTCATTTCAAAAAATTGACAAGCAAAGTCCAGAAGATTTTTGTGACTGATATTTTGTTTAACTTGATTTCTTATTCAAAACATTAATCACTGTAAATATTTCCAATCAACTGAAAGATTTTATAAATATTTCTGAGCATATCAACATTTGATTATTAATTTATCTTAACTTAATTCATTAAGGGGACCTTACAATATAGTTTACATTGCTATCTATAAAACTCACCCTGGAATCAAATAAATGTCCCAAAATCATTTTATACATAAAACACACAATAAATATAGCACAGTCATTGAAATTATAGCAACCTTTGTAAGCACAATATTTTTTTAATTGACAAATTTTAGATGTGTAAAAGAACATGTATCTCTCTGTAAATGACCTTAGTTGCTGAGTGCCTGAAACTTGACAGTTGATACCAAGTTTTTGGTTTTTTTTCCCTCGGTCACTTGAGAGTTTTTCCTAGTCAAGTGAGGCATAAACTCAAGCCAATTCAAAATTGGTTTTTCCCTCCCCCTGGGTGTCTGCCCAGGCATGGGAAGGGGATGAAACTATCTGGAGTTAAGTTGGTGGCTGACTTCTGCATGATCATTGCCCCACTCCAGCATCCTCTGAGGTGTCCATTCTGTCCACTTGCTCTGCAGCCACCTAGTCCAACCCACTTACTCCCTGGCATCCCTGGCATCCTCTAGTCACAACCAAGAAAACTCTTTAGGGACCAATGGGTCCTAAGGAAATCTTGCCCTCTTTTGAGGGCAAATATTCTGGTATCTTAATTATATTGTTTCCTGACAATGTTGTCAGGCACAGTACTCATGGTCATTTTCCCAGGCCCCAAGAAAGAAGCAAATGAAGTCCTCCAGGCTTTTGTATTCCCAAACATCTATCTGGTGGGAGTGGAAGGAGAGGAGAGGGATGGGTTTTATTGTCCCACTGAGATTTCTAGCCTCCAAGAACTTTCAAGACTTACTCTCTTGCTTCCTTTGAAACCTTCTACTCCCACTGCCTTCCCCTGGCACTGAAAGATCCCATCTAATCCATAAGATGTAATTTTTTAAAAAAGTTATCTTTCTGATGTCAGCTGCAAGCAAGCAATTTAACAAACAATACTTGCAACAAAAATGGACTCGGTCTGAGTGACTTATACCTTAATCAAAATGCATTCGGAGCAAGTGCCTGAAGCATTTTGCTCTTAATGTTGAAAACCACTAAAACAAAACAAAAAAACTAATTGCCTTTATTTTTCTGAAAGGAAAAGCTATTGCCTCTCAATAAATTCCATAAAAAAATGTAACTTTACTAGATAAAAATGTAAACACTATTTTTCTCTCCTTGCACACACAGTGTCTCTTACATGGTAACTCCTCCATAAATGATTCGTAGAGGAACAGGTGTCTCTTGAAGAAATGCTTCCCGAATAGCATACCATAACTTCCCGAATAACATACCAGAAGCTAAATAAACAATAATTGATTTTTGATAGTGTCACCATCACATCTAACTATTCTAGTTCGGGGTCATATTAGAGCCAAAAAATCTTGGTTCTCCAGGTTAACAGTGTCATCAGGGATTATGTGTGCCAACGTTTTGTTTAAACCTGGAATCAAAATGCAAGACTGGGCAATTCCAAAAGAGCCCCAGTGTTTCCAAAAGAGGTAAAAAGAAGGGAAGATTCTGTTGTGATCCTAAAAATGTAAGTCCTTTAAAAGGCACTTTTTCTTTTTAATTTTACTGCAGTGCAAGTTATTTTGCCATGTTACTCACACAGCCAGAAATTACAGGCATCATGAATTGCAATCAACTGGGTGCCAGATGAGATACTTATGCCCACTTTCCTCCTCACAGTGGCCTTAGAAACTACATCCTTTCATTAGCGTTTAATTGTCCTGGGAACATCCCGAGTCAATATTTTTATTTCCTATTTTCACCTGCCAGTGGTGAACAATTTTTTTCTCCATTTTCTAAGCATGTAACTAAATTTAACATGGTAGTTATAACAAGACATCCAGGAAGCTGCCCAGGCCAAATAAACTGAGCAATTTAAAACTCAAACAATTTAAAAACGCTTTTCTGGTTTGAAGAAAGTCTTACAGCCCTGAAGCTCCTTCCTGACCATGCCCAATTTCATTGTGATGCTATTTATTTGAAAAAATTTCCAAACTTTTCCAAATTAAAAGCTAAATTATTCTAATTCTATATTGTGAGAATAAGGTAAAACATGGTGTATATTTATTTTGATACACTAATTGTAAAACAATTGTGGTATCAGTCTCATTTTACTTTAGCTTCCTGAAAACATCAAATGTTGGTGAAATTTTAAATGAAATTCTTTTGAGTTATGCAATCCAAAAATTTTATATAAAAGATCTCTGAAACTTTAAGTTTGTTTTAACATCTTTTTATGACCTAAAACCCAGTTAGACCCAGAAAAAGATATTAAGCTACCATATAGATATTATCTCTTCATAAATTATTTTTATTAATTCAACATGTGGCTCTTTTTATCTTACAATGAAACTTTGTTAACATAATATAGAGAATATACTGGTTTTTATAATGTTTTGCATTTCTTCTCTCTCCTTTTTACACAAATAAATTTCATAAAATACATGCACAAAAGTGAGCCATCTGCTCCTTTTGTATGAGCTATCAGAATATCAACCAACAAGTATGCCTGCTGTGGACTAGAAACCCAAAATGTCAGAATTGAAATGTAGTGTCAAGTAAATTGGTTTTCCTTTTAATGCTTTTAAACATATGGATGATGTAAATGAGCTTGACTTCTCAGCCAGAGAAGTATAGAAGAATTAGAAATAAAAACTGGTTCAAGGGGAGCCAGAGGTTTAGGGAAATGATGCATAAGGATTTCTCCCAGAGTAGATGAGCACAGTGGCAGTGAAGGAGAAAACAGAGTGTAACTTACAATAGCATAGGAGTTAGAGTCATGGTGGCAAGCAGACCTTCAATTCCCAGGGATATCTAGAACCAAGGGCTTCTCTCACTCTTGAGTTATGACAAGCTCTCTTCAATTGCTTGATTTCATTAGATACAATTCCAGTCTATACCTGTCATAAGGCATGTCTGTGAGTGTGCACCTACAGGTGTGTATGTGTATGTACATTTTTCTTATACTTTTCTTAGTTTCAGGAACAATACCAGATACCTTGTCTAGTCCGACAGGTGGCCATTTATGAATCTGAAAAACCCTTTCAATGCAGTGGAAAGCTGAGCAATAACCCAGATAATGGAATATTTTAGGGCTTTTCAAAAGAGTTTCTGGGTAGTACATTTATAAATGTTATGCATGTATGTAATGAACAAAATTCATAAAAGAATTTCTCTGCTACTAAGAAAAAGTATTTTACTCTCACAATAATTTAGCTAATGATTATTAAGTACTATAAGATGTCTAACATTATTCTAAATATTCTACTCATGCATTCTCTTAATCCTGACAATAGCCTCTAAACTAAGGTGACCAGATTTTAAAGTTGGTAAAGTGGGACACCATTGACCTGGGGGGGGGTGTTCTTGATTAAAAATTTGGTCTGTATGGAGCAAAAAAATTTTCATAGAATGCAAAAATAGTATTGTAATATCTTTTTTTTAATTTCAACATAAGTACAATTTACAAATATAATACATTTAAAAATTATGTATAGTATTATTTTATTCCTTGGCATATTTCTCATTTGAGTAAATATTTTTAGTAAATTGCCATCATTGTTTAAGAGGTCGTGAAATTTTTCACAAGAATTTGTTAAATTATATTTCACTCATAAAATGACTTTCAAAAAGAAATCAAGGAAGATACAAACAAGTGGAAGCATATACCGTGCTCATGGCTAGGAAGAATAAACATCATTAAAATGTCTATATTACCCAAAGCAATTTATAAATTCAATGCAATACCAATTAAAATACCAATGACATACTTCAAAGATATAGAACACATATTCCAAAAATTTATATGGAACCAAAAAAGAACACGAATAGCCTCAGCAATCTTAAAAAGAAAAAATAAAGCAGGAGGTATCACTCTTCCTGATATCAAGGTTTACTATAAGGCCATTATACTCAAGACAGCCTGGTACTGGCATAAGAACAGGCACATAGATCAATGGAACAGAACAGAGAACCCAGAAATAAACCCACAGCTTTATGGACAACTGATATTTGACAAAGGAGGAAAGAACATACAATGGAGTAAAGACAGCCTCTTTAACAAATGGTGTTGGGAAAATTGGACATCTACCTGCAAAAAAATGAAACTAGACCATCAACTTACACCATTCACAAAAACAAACTCAAAATGGATAAAAGACTTAAATGTAAGCCATGAAACCATAAGCATCTTAGAAGAAAACATAGGCAGCAAGCTCTCCGACATCTGTAGCAGCAGTATATTTGCCGATTTATCTCCACGGGCAACTGAAATAAAAGGCAAGATAAACAAATGGGACTATATCAAACTAAAAAGTTTTTGCACAGCTAAAGACAATAAGAACAGAATAAAAAGACAAACCACACAATGGGAGAACATATTCGACAGCACATCTGATAAGGGGTTAATAACTAAAATTTATAAAGAACTTATAAAACGCAACACCAGGAAGACAAACAACCCAATCAAAAAATGGGCAAAAGAAATGAATAGAAATTTCTCCAAAGAGGACATACAGATGGCCAATAGGCATATGAAAAAATGCTCAACATCACTAATCATTAGAGAAATGCAAATTAAAACCACAATGAGATATCACCTCACACCAGTCAGAATGGCACTTATCAGCAAAACAATACAGAATAAGTGCTGGCGAGGATGTGGAGAAAAGGGAACCCTTCTGCACTGCTGGTGGGAATGCAGACTGGTGCAGCCACTGTGAAAAACAGTTTGGAGATTCCTCAGAAAATTAAAAATCGAACTGCCTTTTGACCCAGCTATCCCACTTTTAGGAATATACCCTAAGAACATCATAGCACTGTTCGAAAAGAAGAAATGCGCCCCCATGTTCGTGGCAGCATTGTTCACAATAGCGAAGATCTGGAACCAGCCCAAGTGTCCGTCAGAAGACGAGTGGATTAAAAAGCTTTGGTACATATATACTATGGAATACTACTCAGCCATAAGAAATGATGACATCGGATCATTTATAACAAAATGGATGTACCTTGATAACATTATACGGAGTGAAATAAGTAAATCAGAAAAAAAGAAAAACTGAGAACAGCACGATTACATACATAGGTGGGACATGAAAGTGAGGGTATGAGACATGGACAAGAGAGTGGTGGTTACGGGGTGGGGGGAGGGAGGGGAGGGTGGGATAGGGAGGAGGGGAGGGACACAGGGAAAACCAGATTGAAGGTGACAGAGGACAATTTGACTTTTGGTGATGGGTATGGAACACAATTGAATGATAAGATAACCTGGAGATGTTTTCATTGTACATATGTACCCTGATTTATTGGTGTCACCCCATTAGAATTAATAATAATAAAATATATATATAAAAAAAATGACTTTCAAAGTCTCAACACTTAATTGTGATTTTTCTGATGTCCACACTTTATTTACCGTAGAAAAAACACATTCAGTCACAGCATTAGTTCCTGGTAAACTCAGCACATATTCCACAATTTTTAGTGCATTATTGTATGGAACATGGTTTGTTTCAAAATGATGAAATATTTCTAACCATTTCTTCTCTATTGTGATTTTTGCTGATGCCCAAGATTTAACCTTTTCCCTATCAATCTATTTTTTTAATAATGATACCTCATTAAAAAGATCATTTTCGGAAATATTACTATATGGGAAATTTTGAGTGAGTCAGAGGGGTCGGGTTACACGGTCCCAAAACCAATGCCAGAGCTGCACGAGTGGGCGGGAGCAGGCAGGGCAGCACTGCGGTGCGCTCGCACAGGAGCGGTCGCGCACACTCCCCGCCAGGACGCATCCTTGTGACAGCCGTGCTCCCCGCGTCCAGCCCTGCCGCACACTGGAGACCGAGTGACTTGTGCCTGAGGAGCCCAGAGCCACATGCCGCCATCCAGGACGCAGGCCTATGGGTAGTTAGGGGACTTGACAGCCGCTGCCCCAGCAGGTACATTCCGCCTGAAGTTCTTTGTTTCAGGGCCCCGCACGAGGCAGCCAGCTCTTGCAGCAGTGCTGGCGCTTACAGGTCAAGGTAGGGTCTCCCCGCTGAAAACTGTATATTCCCTTCCCGTTCTCCTGCCGTTCCCTAGCTTTTCGTGAATTCTTTCCAAAAATCGGGACATTTTTAAAACGCCGCGGGACAAATAGTTAAAAATCAGTACTGTCCCGCCAAAGGCGGGATGTCTGGTCACCTTACTCTAAACTGATTCTATAGTTATCTCCAGAGCACAGAAAGGTGAAGCATTGTGTTCAAGGTCAGTTAGCTAGTAAGTGGCAGAGCCAGCATTCAATCCCAAGATGTCTGGCATTTGATCTAGTTATAGAGGCACTAACATATCAATTTTTAAATGAAGAAACTGAGATACAATGGGGTTAAATAATTTTTAAATTTCCTCTGCTAGCATGTGACAGATGTCATGAATCAAGCCTAGTCTTTCTGATTCCAATATCCATGTTTATAACCACTAAGGAGCTCATAAAACCACTGCAACCATCCAAATACAGGACCACTGTGTAAAATGTTAAATGACTGTGACCATCAAATAAAACACAAGCAGAAGTGAACATGTTTTAATAATGGTTTGATCCAAACTGTCTTACTGAGGTGGTTCACCCTTAGATAGGACCAGTATTTCCACAACACTAATCACAGTAAACCTCCCATCCAGCCCATAGTTTCTACTGTCAACCCTAGAGATGGCCTTTGTTTTCCTGATCTTTGCAAACCCACATAGCAGTTTCTCTGCTTCCAGGAGTGGCCACAAGGCTAGCCAGAAGAAAATTCAACCCAGAGACACAAAACTGAATTCAAAACAGGAATTACCCACAAGGCTGATTCAGAAATTGTGTCCCCACAGAGCTCTTTGATCCTGAGAGAGGAGGCTTCGTGTCACAAAGGAAGTAAGAGCAGGTCACAGATGAGAAGGACTTTGTTGCTGAAGGTCTTTTCCTTCTAGATGAGTATTCTGGATTTCAGAGTAGCTGCTTCCTACTGAGTTTACATGTGCCTGGCCTTTGCCCTTACACAAATGAGTATTAGAATTTTGAACTCAAATATAAAAGCACAGCAGCAGGCCGCAGAGTTGACAGCTCATCAGGCCTGCTGGGAGCCCCAGCCAGTTCATACACCATATGTGCCCTGCTTATCCATCTGGTTTAGTGGAAAGAGCCAAACAAAACACTAAAAACAAATGGCAGAGTAGAGTCTTTTGCCCTGGCCTCAAAGTACATACTGACCTCACTTTGCAGAGTTTTTCTATAAATCATTCACATTTTAGTTTTATGTAAAGTATAAAAGCTCAAGCTATGCAAAGCTTTAAAAAGGGAGGAAAAGTTCCAAAGTTACAGCTAATCATCTTATATCAATCCCTTACTTACCAATACTACTCCAAAAGCAGAACCTGAAGTTCTTGGAAACATGTAGTCTAACCACATGTGAATCCAAACTAAAAGAAATCACAAATTTATATGACCACCACAAAAGCCTCTGAATTATTAAATTGTTTCATAGACTGAGGATTGGGCTCACTCATTTAAGCAAAAGTCAAAATGGTACATTTCAATGTAATAAGAATCTACAATCTCTGAAAGGTCATTATTATTCTACATCTTAACTGCTGATCAACGTCAGGTTACTTTCTGAAACTAATATATTGCTATGGCTGATATTTGACATTGAAATAGAGATATGTTTTAGTTTCAACATACCAAACATTAACCTTGGTCTATGCTATCTTTCAGCCTTAGCACTACTGACATTTGGACCAGATGAGTCTTTGTTGTAGGCCACAGTTCTGTGCATTGTTGACATTTAGCCATACATCTGACTTCCACTCCCTAGGTACCAGTAGCACTGCCCCAATTTGTGAAAACCCAAGATGTCTCCAGACATTGTTAGATTTTCCTGAGAGGCAAGTCAAAATCATGCCTGGTTGAAAGCCATAGACCTATATGATACTGAGACTGTTTTGAATACTGGTCAACCCCTTTTTGCTTATAGGCTACCATTCAGTAACTGCTATTATCCATACTAATGGCTCAAGACAATGAATAGGCATGCAATTGAATTATTTAATACAAGTTAATTATTTGTTATCTAAGACCATAAAAGTAATGTTATCATGGTTTTGCCTTTCTAAATATCATAAATATTCAATCATACACAAACATCCATGTACTATATAATGGAATAAATATACAACATGTATACATGTACTAGATACTACTGAAATTCTTAAAACTCTGAATTTTCTAAATTGTGAGTCTACTGATGAGGCTTCAGAGCACTCAAGAAAAATACAGCTTTTTCCTTCAAATCCAATAGTCTACAAAAGCTCAAATGTATGTAAATTAATGTAATTTTAAAAATACAAGTAATGTCAAAACTTTATGCCAATAAACTAGGTCTTTAAAATATTTTGGTCTCTCCCCCTATTTTGGCTTGATGTGTGATGTTAAGATGCATCAGACCAACATAAGCCTTTGCTTGCAAAGGTTGTCAATAATAGATATGGGTAAAAAAAGAAAAAAGTATTTACTGACAACATTGGGTATCAAGGAATGATTTCAACATAATAGGTAGCGATAAAGGAGAAAATATTGAGAAAAACATCAAGCCAGTAAACTATAGGGTGTGTTAAAACAAGAGGAATATTTAATTAGTCTGGTTAATGGAATTGTAGGTTCTGTGCAAAAAAAATAAATAAGTAGGTACAGAAGTTTGTGAAGGAAGATAATAAAAAGTAAGAAATGAGAATAAAAACTAGATTATTGAAGGCCTTGTTAGATTAATGATACTGGCTTATTCTATACCCAAAAGGGGCCATTGAAAAAAAATTGATCAGAAAGATCAGAGCTAATGTTAAGAAAATGTGTTTTATATCTCAAATATTGCATCCCTCTTCCACCTACATCTAAACCACTGGACCATCATCACAGATAGATGAAACCCAGTTTCTTAAGGAAATCTGGTCTTACTCTGAGACCTGGGATCAAGTCATTTTTGTGACTTACCTGTCTCTCAGTTTGTGCCCAGGTATGAATAACTGGTTGTCTTATTTTTAAAACCACCTCCACCTTATTCTTAATTCTAGTAATTAAGCCTTGGCTCATTCCCTTCCCTTATAGCCTTCCTGAGACCTTAGGATATATTAGGGTGAAGACTGTTCCCTGAAACAACCCCCATCCACCACAGGAAGTAAAATCTAACCTGCAATATTTAGGGTCTGCTGTGGCAGACATGTATTCTCTCCTACTGCCTGGGTGCATCCTCCAGCATGGCTTGATCTGATTCCACGTGATCATGCTCTTTGAGCTTTCTAGCTGTCTGAGTTTGTCATGGTTGGCTCTCTTTAATACACAAGGGCCATCAAATGGCTCCCTATTTCCCTACTCTGTAGACACTAAGTTTCACAAGACTCTTTCCCTACTCCCTCTCCCACCCAAGTGGGCAGGTTTATTCCAGGCCCAGTGCCCAATCTGCCTTGCTTCAACAAGGTTAACCCTCCATGCACAGCTGGAGTATATGATGACACATAACCGGCAGGCAGAAAAGATGGATGGGAAAAAGGAGAAAAGCAGCAAGACTAGTGAGGAAGCTGTGAGCAGCACTGAGGGTGGCCTGTACCATATTAGTAATGTTCCTTAAGAAAGCTAGAAAAAATTTGATTTAATGCAAAAGCTAACTATTTTTTATAATGTATTGTATGAAAAGATTCTTTTTCACAAGTTAATGAGATACACAAAATTTCCATTTTATTTTTCAAAACTATTTGAACCCAGGACCATTTTTACAAGCCTTTTATAATATTGTTTTACTTAAATCAATTCAGTCTTTTTTGCCAGATGTTAAATATTTCTTTTAAATAACTGCAAATATGTCAAATCAAAATATTCCTCTCATTTCAAAAGTGAAAAACTCCAGTTAGTATAGAAAATTTTTATGGCAAATTGGTTAATTAAGTGCTGTCTCATGAGAATTGGACCTTAAACTAAAAAAGTGATTCTTAATGTTTAACATCACCTTCAGCAATCTGAAGTCTTCCTGCAGTCACTGAGAGTTTCTTCTTGTCTGACCCCAACTCATCACACTGTACACATTGAGATCACTTCTCTACTCCCCTACTTAATTAAAAACAAAAACAAATAAAACAATATGCTCCACTCAAAGAATCCAGCTTAGTTCTGTCATTATACATTATTATTTATCTTAATCCTCAGTGATTATATTTTCTTGCCATTTAGCCAGACTAGTGGTGTTCAATGTTGGCTTTCCAAAAAATGCTTACAAATTAATAAAGCGTCGACCTGGGAACACTGAGGTCGCCAGTTCAAAACCCTGCACTGGTCTGGTCAAGGCACATATGGGAGTTGATGCTTCCAGCTCCTCCCCCCTTTCTCTCTCTCTCTCTCTCTCTCTCTCTCTCTCTCTCTCTTTCTCTGTGTGTGTGTGTGTGTCTCATCTCTAAAATGAATAAAATAAAAAGAAATTTTAAAAATGCTTACAAATTAAAATAAATAAAGTGCTTACAACAGTCCCCAAAATAGTGCCTTCCATAATAAGAGCTATGTAAGTGCTTTCTATTACTACCAAACCCTGGATTTCACTTTAAACCAAATCCAAATTTATGGAAATTAGGTGCAGCTATCAGTGTCCCTGGGTTCAGTCACTGGTAATTTTTTGAAGTTCTTATAATTCCAATGGGCAACCAGGGTTGAGAAACACTGAGGTTCAACCGAGCGCCAATGAAAAACACTTTATGGCTTAAGTCTCAGAAAAGCTGACCAATTCTCTGCCCCATTGACAAAAAATAAAAATCTACAATTTGCCAGGCACTGTGCATGTCAAAGAAGACATTTAAAAAAAATGAGTAAAACAACCTCCACTCTCAAGCAACTAACAATCATTAGGTTAAAGAGGCTATAGCCAAATAAATACAGAGCAATTCTTTCAAGGTAAAAATCCTATTAACTAAAAGCGTGAGTCAGACAAAGAAAGAATTAGCTGATTCCACTTGGATAAAGCAAGGGCTCCCAGAGGAAGGGAAACCTGAACTGACCCTTAAGGAACCAACACGATTGTTGGGTGAAAAAGGAAGGGAAAGATAGACGAGACAGAAATGAATGTCTCAAATGTACAGGAGGGGAAGAGCATAAAGAGCCCGCGGAGAAGTAACAGAGTTATAATAGACTGCTGAGAATGAAACTGGACAAATTGTAAGGGTCTGTAAAACCAAGATGAAAAATTGTGACTTTTCCCTGTAGGCATAAGGAATCCAAGGAGGCACTTATAAAGAAAAAAAAAAAGAGTAACATGATTATATCTACAATTTAGATCTCTTTGTCTTTATATATCAAGAGCAGCAATAAACCTACATACTACACTTAGGCTCTCAGATGATCATTCTGACATGTTCCATTAAAACAAGCTTTTTTCTTTCTTTTTTTTTTGGGGGGACAGTCAGAGAGAGGAACAGACAGGAAAGGAGAGAGATAAGAAGCATCAATTCTTGGTTGCAGCATCTTAGTTGTTCATTGATTGCTTTCTCGTATATGCCTTGACCAGGGGGCTACAGCAGAGCGAGTGATACCTTGCTTAAGCCAGCAACCATGGGGTCCTGTCTACAATCCCATGCTCAAGCCATCAACCCTGTGCTCAAGCTGGTGAGCCTATACTCAAAACGATGAGTCCATGCTCAAGCCAGCAACCTCAGGGTTTCAAACCTGGGTCCTCTGTGTCCCAGTCCAACACTCTATCCACTGTGCCACCTCCTAGTCAGGCAAAATCAGCCTCTTTATTGTGCCTCCACCCAGTTCTCTTGAGGAATAAACACAAGATATTTTAGAAGTTAAAATTTTAATCATAAGCCAAACTAAGCTAAGAAAGTTATTCTCCTTTTCCCCAATTCTTTCCAGGGAAGCAAATAAAGGAAATATATTTTTAATGTAAGCCTCTCCATTAGATCCATCCAAGATTTTATATAAAATCGTACTGCAAAAATATTGACAAATGAGACATGCTGGAGATCTCTTTCTGTTTTTACAAAGAAAAAAAAATAAGACAAAGTATGACCATCACAAATGTAATAAAATAACTCTAAAAGAAATTATATTTGAGAAGGGGTATCTTGAAATTGTATGACTCTTAGCAGACCCTTTAATAGAAGTTTTTTTTCAAAATAAGGCTTTACATAAGAATTATTTTTGTTTAAGGCAGAGGGTGAGAGTATCCAATAAATGACAACAACAACAAATATTTATTATTTAGTATGTGTTTAGTACTGGGCTCATCTTCACTGCAAGTATGTCAGCACTATTTTTAAAGCGTATTTACAGGTGAGAAAACTAAGGATTAATACTGTCAAATAAGTATCAAAGACTGTCGAAGCTCTGATATTTTATCCTACTTGAAAGCTTAATAAGTTAGCCTGTCACAGTTTCAGCAATGCTTGCTGAAGACACGAGTTTCCTGGGTCAGAAACAAAAGACTATTATTCATAGCAGTAACCAGAATATCAGCTTTTCTTTGCCAATTTCCTGAATCCAAAATCCCACAAACAACAAAGACAGGGTCAGATAACACCTGCATATGGAATAGGTTGTGTTACAAGAATTTTATAACATGTTACAGGAACTCTTATACGGGACACCAAGCATGTCTGCCCTTTGTTTTGAAAGGAGACACTATCTCTTTCGTCAAAGGTTATTCACTACACAAACATCCTTGAAACAAAGTCTGAAACAAAGATAGACAGTGCATTTACTTGAAAGATGTGAAGACACACGAGAGGCTCATGAAGAACTGTCTCCCAACAGTAAGCTGCCCATGTTCACACAATTAGTAAATAATAGGATCAGGAGTTGAACATAAGTCCATGTCATTTCAGCAGAATTCTACACTAAAGTATCGGAAAACAAAGCCTGAAGACAACCTGAGCTCTGTGAATCTTGAGAATCCAGATCTTCCAGTCATTTCAGAAGAGGATGAACCCAAAAGGTTCCCAAGGAGCCACCGCCATCAACACTGGTTAAGAATTTCTCCATTCCAAAAGTAGAAAAATGAAAAAGCATATCCTCTGGAGGATCAGAGGATAGCAGTGAGGAATGTTTTAAAGACATATTAATTGTAATAGTACCAGGAAAAAAATAACTTAGGATATTTTTGGATGTTTTCTCCAGATGTTGAGTTTTAATTCTAGCCTGACTTAAACAGTAGATGAAAGATATTTAAATACTGTATCAATAGTGTAGCCTAAAATGCCATTTTTTCATCATAAGATATTTTGAATCAGTAGTTTCTCTCTTCAGGAGATATTATAATATGGAAAACACAATCATAATTTATGCCTTCCCTTGGTCTAAGGGCCCCCAGAACTTTTTATTTTGCTATTCAGAAGAGAACAAAAATACAACAAAAGCTCACATCAGCTCTTGTGCATGCTCCAGGCTTTTCTGGCTCCACCAGGCTATTCAAGAGATGACTGTGAGTGTGTGTGCAAAGCCACACCCTTTTCTAGTTCAAACATCTGCCATTCCTATAGATCTCGTCCTTGTCTTCAGAGGCTGCTCAGGAGCTCACTGTGGAGGAGACTGTGTTGCTGCAGTTTGGAAACTAAGTCAATGAAAATACCCTACCAATGCCTATATGTACAGAGAACCAAAGTATTAGATAATGATAAATGAGTGTCCACCTGTTCAATCCCCATACCTAGTTTTTTGAACATTGCAATGTCCACTGATAAAGGTAAACACTATTTATTGACTTCTTAAACAGCTGTGCTGACATGAAAGAGAGAAATAGTGTCATCTGACCTTAACACAGTGGTTCTTAACCTTTTTTGAGGTACCGAACCCACCAGTTTCATATGCGCATTCACCGAACCCTTCTTTAGTGATAAATAAAATAGGATTTTTTTTCCAAATTCAAGACATAGGTATATGTTTTTTTACTGGTGCACAAAATGAGCCGTGCATGAACATCACCTTGCTCAAAGAACAAAACCAACAAAGTGAATGAACTCACAACAAATTACGGTATTACTTTATTTTGGCCTCCGCGGCAGAGGCTTCTCCGAACACCTGAGACCAACTCATCGAACCCCTAGGGTTCAATAGAACCCAGGTTAAGAACCACTGCCTTAACATGTAAACAGTCAGCATAAACCTCAGCAGAAATGCTGGCTTTAAGAGTTTTAGACAAGACTACCTTAAAGCCAAAGACTCATTTCTGTACACTGCAAAATCCAGTTTCCTGTTTCAAGCTCTCTGCACAACCATCCTTGACAAATGAGACCTGCTAGAGATCCCTTCCTGTTTCTGCAAAACAAAGTGTTAAATCTGACATGGATCAGTGAGATCATGTTTTGCTTTAGAGTATGCACAAGAGGAGGAGGAGAATAAGTCTCTCTTCCAGGATTTAAAAGTGTCCGGAATCCATGGCCCATCCTGGTGTGTTGCTTGGTATTTGGGGATTTCTTGCTGATGAATATAATATGGCCAAATCATTGCTTGGCTGCAAAGAGAAACCAGAGAAAAATAAAGATGTGCTTTCGTTGGTAACATATTGTGGGGTCAGGATGTTGTTCTAGTGACTCACTTGAAAAAAAAAATGTAGTAGGAAAACTAAATACAACCCCATGACAAAGTGCTATGGCTTTTGTTTAACAATAATTCCAGCCAACTCACTGGCCAGGATTCTTTTTATATAGGCTGGCTCTACATGATTCAAAAATATCCAGTACATTTAATTCTAAAATTTGCTTCAGTAGTCTGGCTATTTTGTTTGTGAAATGTTAAACCTAAAGTGATCTCCTTTGGACAATAACTATATGGAGCATTTATAATGACTGACTGGTTATTTGATTAATTAATAGTGGCCTAAAATTTTTAGATGCTTTGGTGTTTTATAGACAGATTTATAGAGCTCACTGTTCCTGGAACTCACTACCTTATTTTTTCTGCTTTTTGGCCTCTGGGTTAGACAATATTTTTTTTTCAACTAGAATAACCCGATTGTCAGTGGGCTGAAGGAGACAGGCGGGAGGGGGTAACTGACCATCTCTATTTCATGCTTTCTAGCCCGGAGGCATTCTGCCAAACACTTCATTTTTGCTTTTGGTTTTTTAACCCCTTTATTAGAGTCTTTGTTCTAGTCTGATTCTTCTATACCGTTCCATCACCCTATTTCATGACATAAACATTCCTGTCTAAAGTGAAGTTTCCCATATCTGTTACCTTCACAGGGAACGGCGTTCTCTTCCATTCTCACCTTTCAAATATTATTTATATGATGAGGTCCAGCTCAAAGGTATTTCTTCTATAAAAACAAGCACAAATTCTCTCTTGTTCCATGATACAATGTCACTATGTCTGTAGTTTTATTATAACACACTTTGCCTTGAATTATATTTCTTTGTGCTCATGTCTGTGTCACCACCAAACTGTTAGCTCCTTTGAGCACCGGACTGCCATTTACCCATGGGTACCCATTCTTCTTCTGTTTCCTATCTCTATACCAAGCTATTATTGACTAAGTCAAAAATATGGTTTTTAAATTTAATGATGCTTTCATCCTCCAAATAAATAGACCCCTTGACAAAGAGGTATAAGGTTTGGGGAAAGGGAGGTAGAGGACCAAAAGGATGGAGAGGACAGGAAGAAATAATGTCAAATTGTAAATACAATCTGATTTAACATCTAATAATTCATTACTAATGCTGGCAAATATCATAAGGATAAAACAAAACACAATTGCTCTGGATTTTAAAATGCCCCATTTTTCCTGTAGTATATGTATTCAAACACACTGTTTACTTTTCTCTTGATTAAAACATGAATGTTTCTACTTGTCTTTCTTTTGGACAAATGCTTCATAACAAACTGATTCTGATAATAATATAAATCTTCTCACTGCCCCTAATCAACACCCTCAGTCTTTGTTTTAAAACAGTAATTTGATGACTAAATACTGACTTTTTTCTCAAGGCAATGAAGGAAAAGACACAAGCCAGTGAATGTTAGTATAAAACAGCATCACCAGAAAATACAATTCACATTAGTATGGAAATGACTGAGTGAGTGGTTATTGCTACAAAAGAACAGGCATGCTCAGAAATGAGCTACCTGTAACATAAAAGGTGACCAATCATCCTCCTTTAAGGAGGACAGTCCTTCTTTTGTATGTTCTGTCCATCCCCAAAAAGTGTCCTCCTGCATGTCCTCCTTTTTGAAATTGGAAGACTAATCTGTAAATGTCCATATTTGGTCTATGCAGAGTCAATCCATTGCGTGTGATGTGACGTATTTGTATCTAAATGAGTACTTTTTTCTTACAATTATTATTAAAAATTAATAGGCATGTAAACAGAATTATATTACAAATGTTTTCATTATGCATTTATCATATTATAGTATATTATTATTGCAATGAATAAAATGTTTCTTTTATTTACAATAGTTTTCTACAATTTATTTTTGTCCTCCTTTACATTGTAAAAAAGTTGGTAACCTTAATAAAAGTAAAGTTTCTTCATAATACATTTGAAAGAGGTAGTACTACCCTAAATGCATTTTTAAATAAATTTCAGTATTCTTGCGGAATTCAGGAAGTAGATTTACTTCAGTCAAGAATTGACCTACTGGGAAATTTATTTTCAGGTTGGTGAATATTCACAATTCATGTTTTGTCATTTACATTGATAGCTGACAGTCAAATGATCCAGAAGTTTCGATAGTCCTGTATTTTAAATAGAAATTTCACTGGCCCCACAATTTTGGTTTACTTTGATTATTAAAAACAGAGTTGAGGGATTTTATCCTATGTATCACCAATTGTGAACCTTTGCTCTCTACCAATACTGTACTTGAGATTTCTAACACAGCAATTTTCTAACATTGTGGTTGAGGTCTTAGAAAGAAGACCTACATTTATATTTTCCCTTTGTAATGCAAAATCAGTACTTCTCTAGTGGCCTGAGAAAATGGAAAGCACTCCATTCATGTCAGACTGCTGACTGAACATGCAAATGAGTAGGCAGCAAATCTTTGCATGCTATGGAAACACAGAAGCTAAAAAGTCCTGCTGATTACTGTTTCTCATTAGAAATACTAAATTTACAGTTTTTTTAAATCTTACTGCCCTGGCTGGTTTGCTCAGTGGTAGAGCATCAGCCCAGCGTATGGATGTCCTGGGTTTAATTCTCGGTCAGGACACACAGGGGAAGCGCCCATCTGCTTCTCCCCCTCTTCCCCGCTCTCTCAATCTTACTTCCCTACCCCTCCTGCAGCCATGGTTCAATTGGAGCTAGTTGACTTCAGTGGTAAGTATGGCTCCATGGCCTCTGCCCCAGGTGCTAAGAAGTGCTCAGTTGCTGAGCAACAGAGCAACGCCACCAATGGGCAGAGTATCGCCCCCTAGTGAGCTTTCTAGGTGAGGTGCATGTAATAGTCTGTCTCTGCCTCCCCTCCTCATAAAATAAAATAGTAAAATAAATCTTACCTTTCTGCACACCTTTTTATGAAGAGTTTCATAAAGAGCATGTAATTACCTAAAGAAAACCTATAATATTCTTGCAACAGTATCCATAAAAATTTCCATCTAACTTCCCACATGTATTATGCAAAGTCAATCTTTTCTTACTTTCTTTTTCTTGGGGAGGAGGCAATAATAAAACAAGCAAATAACATCATAATGTAATGGAAAATCAACTAACTCAATATGGCAAGGAAGACTAAAAATAAAATAAAGTCTCTAGATTTTAGGAATCTTCTGAAAAAGTTGTCATCACGTCAGGAGAAGAGGAGTAAATAGATAAATACACAGTGATGGAAAATAATTTGACTTTGGGTGATGAGCACACACACAATCAACAATTCAAATACTATAGAGATGTTCACCTGAAGCCTGTGTACTCTTATTGATCAGTGTCATCCCATTAAATTTAATTTAAAAAAATCAGTAAAGTTACCCACAGGTCAAAACATAAATTTTGGTTTGAGTGCAGAAAACAATGAGCTGTAATTTATACAGAACAGCTTGAATATTTAATCATGTGCTTGAGTGTATATGTTTTTTATGGAGGACAGCTGCACTCTTACACACCGGGACCTACCTCTTGTTGCCTGCCATAGAACACTGCATTCTAGAAGTGCTTCCTTTCCCAGCAGTGCTTCGCAAACTGAGCTAGTACCCAGGCCCCCAAGAGGGCTTGGCAAAAAGCAGGCTGCTGGGTTCTACCCATTGCTTTCTGATTCACTAGGTCTGGGATGGGTCTGAGAGTTTGCATTTTAACAAGTCTCCAGGGGCTGCTGAGGCTGCTGGTCTGATGACCACACTGCGGACACCTCTGCTTTGAGAGACAGCACCTTGGAGCTGCTTGGAGGCCAGCATGGGGTGAGTGAACCAAGGAGCCAGGAAAGGGAACTGTGGAAAGAAATTGAGCCTGTGAGGCCTGAGGAGCTAAACCTAACAGCTAATCTGTGAATGAGAATTATGGTTTTAGAAATATTCCACGTGGTCAAACTGAACCAAATATATGAAAATGAGAAAGACAGCAGAAAAAGGAAAGAACTGCAAGAACACAAGGGAACGAGAGGCCACAGACCAAGCCCTTCATGAAATAACAGCAACTAAGACAGATTACAAGAAAAGAATTGTCCTCTACCATAAAACATGGTCATCTTCCAGTCCTCCCTTCCTTCACTCCACTCCAGCTTCCTTCCATAGTGAGCAGAACGGTGGGAATCTCAGCCCACTGATGGAAGTGTACAGGACACATCAATTTTCTGATTATCCACAGCCTTATTGTCAAATGCACGTGCTAGGCCAGCTGGAAAAATGCAGCCTCATTTATGTGAAGCGTACCCCTGATCCCAGCATTGGGATACACTAATTCAGAGACCACAGGCTAGATCCAGGTACGGCATGGAGTTCAGTGCGCTGTGGTCTTCAAACATCAGTCATCAATCCAAGAAAGCCATGGGCCTTATTCCACAGCTGCTGTTCCCTGGCAATTCTATTGCTGTAGGAATCTCCAGTGACCCCCCACCCCCAACAGGCAGTCTGATTAAAGGTCCCCCAGAGCCATTCTCCTCTGCATTCTCACTACTCCCTCCCAGGAAGCAAAGTTGTCATCGCTCTGGGGCCACAGACTGTCCACTCCTCTCCCTTCCTTAGGCTGGAGGGGAATCTCTTTCTAGTTTGTGGTTAAGAAACAAATCACAGAACTCCCCAGCTTCTCTACCTACATTTCTTTGGAGCCCCCAAAGCCTTTTTTCATGTTTATTTCCTTCACAACTTTTTTAATTTTCAGGATTTAAGTTCAAATGTCTAAGAGTCCAATGCCTACCGGAGCCACAAGGGTAGAATAAATAAGAAAAGCAGGTTGGGTATATAAAATAAAGACTGATAAAGAGTGCTATTCAATGGAAAGGGAGTAAACCATGAAAAAAATACTATTAAAAAAAATTTTAACTGTGGAAGTCAAACAACGTATATATTTGGTCCGATCATACAGCAAGTTTCTCACTTGTGAGTATAGGTGCAGTTTATGGGAAGCAAAGATGTGATGTCTATTATTTCCTCTTGTCAATTCCTGAGGCATTGAGTATAGTGCAGGCACTATTTTCCTGAGTGTGGGGATTTCTGCTTGTCTTATTCACTGCTGAAATCCCAGCAAGTAGAAACATGCCTGGCACACTGTCGGTGCCCTCAGCAAGTACAGCAAATATCTTTTGAAATATCTGACTGGATGAATGAGTAAATGAATACATGAGAAAAGAACAGTATTATCTCAAAATATCTATTATCTTTAGTCTGTACAAATCATACTGATGATTAAACACCACATCTTACAGAAGAGTATTTGGCACAAGGATCAAATGTAAGGAATCCTTATAAGTCTTTATATTTTTCCAGGAGAACCAAGACCTCTTCACTGAATTACTCACCATACCACTGCCTGGATATGATAGTAAATTATAAGTTCCTGATGAAATGTTGAGTGTATTAGCCAAAAATGTTTACATGCGACTGTGGCCTGTGTGGCGGATAAAGTAAAACAAACTCAAGTAATATGGAGTTTCATTGTGAAGTTCAGTAACTTCAAAGAAGGTCAAGAAATAATTTGAGGAGCCCAAACTGAGAATCTGAAAACTTGATCTGAACATATGTGTGCTATGCTGCTCATATTCACTAAAAAGCTGTCTAACTTGGCTATCCCTTTGGAAAGGTTGTATCACTACCACCTAGTTCCCTTTCTGTTTTAGCCAGCCCTAGAGTTTATGGTTTTCTGCCTGCAGCTTCTCCTTATATCTGAGGCCATTCTGTGAAACCCTGATCCACTGGAAAGGAAGTTAATCCTCTCATCTGCATGGTTACTTCTATCCATGATTACTTCCCTCGGTGAAGCATTTAGCACTAAGCTGGGAGCACATGAGCTCTGATAAAAACACTCCAGAGGAAAACAGGATTGCTTGTTGCAGCTGTTCATTATTTGTGAACCTCTGCAATGTTTGTCCTGTTCATACTACCCAGTCTGAGGAATATTTTAGCAAAAGAATATTTTGGAGTCCACATGTCTGTAAGCATGGATATCTGGGAGCATGTTCATTCCTACTCTACAGCATGGATTCTGTCTACCTGTTTAGGCCCCATGATGTCTATTTCAATTAAGTGCACATTACAGGCTGCCTTCTGACACACCCACTAACCCAGGACTTTTGATTACTTGAACTGCTGCTACTGGGAGGCAATACATTAGAGCTACAAGTTGTAGCACAGGGTGGTAGAAAGAAGATGGTTTAGGACAGATGTCCCCAAACTTTTTACACAGGGGCCAGTTCACTGTCCCTCAGACCATTGGAAGGCTGGACTATAAAAAAAAACTATGAACAAATCCCTATGCACACTGCACATGTCTTATTTTAAAGTAAAAAAATAAAGCGGGAACAAATACAATATTTAAAATAAAGAACAAGTAAATTTAAACCAACAAACTGACCAGTATTTCAATGGGAACTATGGGTGCGGATGCATCCTTTGCTCCTCTCACTGACCACCAATGAAAGAGGTGCCCCTTCCAGAAGTGCGACGGGGGGTGGGGGGGATAAATGACCTCAGGGGGCCACATGTGCCCTGCAGCCGTAGTTTGGGGACCCCTGGTTTAGGAGATCTGGGTTGGTGTTACAGCTTCACCATTCACCTGTATGTATTTGTTTAATCACTACCCTCTAAAACATATGCATTGGTAAAAATTTAAGAAAAAAGACTGCAAGGTGGTTTGAGGTACAAATGAAATAAAAGTATAAGGAAACACTTTGTAAGAAGAACACTGACCATGTTTGTCATGGCTATTGATGAATAAATATTTTTAGCAGGGCAGCAAGAAGGAAGACGTGAACGGGAAATTAACTGTGGTGGTAGCAAGAATGACAGAAGTGGGAGTCCCAGGACTCTGTGATAAATTGTAGTTGGGAGGAGGGGGAAGGATGTGATATCAAACAACCAGGGCTGACTAATCACTGTATGAGTAATCTGCTAGTCACTGCAGCAAGGAGAATAAACAACCTCACCTGCAAAAGGAAGGGGGAAGGAGATGAGGCACACACTGTGGGAACTTAACAGTTTATGTCAACTTTCTAATATAGCAGATTCCATGAAATCATTGGGGGCAAAGAAAAAATAAGTGTGAACATAAGATAAGTAAGCCTGAAATGAAATGTTGAATGTGACCCTTATAGTTCATGGTTGACAACAGGAAATGCTTTTAATCCCTTCTGCAGTCAGCTCAAACTCAGAGAGTTCTAGGCTGTGACAATGACTGCCAGTTGCCTACAAAAATATCTGCCCCCTCTACTCCTCTCACTACTATTCCCTTCTCAGCATCTTGATGTTTCTCATATAATTTTGATAATAACTCAAGACAAGAGAATACATTCCCAGCTACCTGGACACCTAGGTATGGGGATAAGATTAATTTTTGTTCATCACATATAGTGAAAGTGTTTGTGAAACTTCAGGTAGTTTCCTTAAATGGAGCTATCTCAGCTGGGAGGGCTTCTTTCATGCCCTTCTGTCATTCCTTCTTTTCTGATCAGAAATATGGGTACTGTTGGACATCCAAACCTCTACTATGTATATGCTGTTTCTTATGTCAGTCACAGTTTAGCTCCCATCAATCTATCTACATCTGTTCATACAGTACTCCCCATAAAACAAGTAGGCAATGATGTGGACCATCATGCCAAACCAAGCAAAACACAGGATAGAGGGATCCTTAATGGCAATAAGTATCCTGCAAAATAAACATTTTTCAACAAATCAGGTTGTAGAGATAAGAAAAGATGGAATCTATAGCACATAGTGTTATTCTAGGGGAAAGTTTCCTAGAATCTAGAAATTATAATGGTTGCCAGGACCAAAAACAACCTTATAGACCTATAAAGCAATTCAGCAGAGAAATAAATAAATAAATTATTCTTGAGTCTGAAAACATGTAAGAGCTCACGTTGGACAATTACCTACTATAGACCATATAAAATATCCAAATAGAAAATGAACCAAATACCTTTCTTTTTTCTTTATTTGCTGTTATATAGTTATTTTACTGCTATTGTTGGTGGTGCTGTTATTTTTCTGTATGGTATCTTCTAGAAAATACAAAAAGGTGGTTTCTCTGACACAAAGGGTTATAAAAGATGCAAAAATTATAAAAACATCAGGCAGGATAAGAAAAAAAATGTACACAGTAAATTAAAATTTTTTAAATTAATTCATAAGAAATTTAAACTACTACAGTAGTGGTAAATAGTATATTGGAAATTACAAAGAATAATGTAGAAGACAAATTTAACAAGAAATCTTAGTATTTAAAGATGAAGAAAAAAAGAGGGAAATAATAGAGACTGTGGGAGAAACATTCAAATAATTGCTACACAGAAGTAAATCAAGTAAATTGAACTAAAATCATAATCAATGATATTACAGAAGAACTGTCCTGAACTGAAAAAAGACAATTAAAAAGAGACTAATATTAATACATAATCTTCCTTCTTTTTTATTTCAGAAAAAAAGCTAACATAAGAAGCTAGGCAGAAAATATACATGTCACACACAAAAACACAAAAATGAGACTGAACTCCTCTTTTCTTTTACCAGATCAAAAGCTAAAAGATGATGGTGAAAATCTATAGATTTTCCTGAAATAAAAAGCTACGATCCAATAAAATTTTACCCCACTGAAAGATGAGAAAAGGTATTTTAATATGCACAATTTTAAGTCAATTAATACAGTAATACATTAGAAAACAAGGAAACTAGTCTTGATAAAGAAATCTAAGATTTTGTTATTTAGAAAAGTCAGAAAAGAAGAAAAATTCTGAAAATGTAATAGTTTTAAAAAAAAGAAATACCAAGATATACACAAGAAATTTAAAATGCCTTATGAACATAGAAAAATTACAAAAATTTGAGATGCCAAACATGGAAAAATCTGAATACCAGGAAGAATAATAATGAAACAGTTATCAAAATGTACATCTTAAATGGTCACTGGGAGCAGATTGACACATTAGTAATGATAAAGAGAAAACTTTGTGATAAGGTGCCAAAGAACTGTAAAACTTAGCATTGGCAATGCCGTTTTTAAGAGGAAAAGTCAGGCTTCTTGCCCCCTCTGTTTTGTGGAAAACTGAGAGAGAAGAATGCAGAAGCTTTCTGGTTTACAAGGATAAATGGGTCATCTAGTCATAATTTAACTATAGTTCTCTGGAAAGACTGAGGCCACTACTTGCTAGACAACAAAGAAGATAAAGGTTATCTAAAAACTTCCTTTCCCTTTCAATAAGAGACAATATTTACATATCCTACACCGATTTTAATTCTTCCTCCTTTCCTGGAGTCCTGAGAGTATCATATACCTCTAGACAAAGGGATAGGAGGTAGACACTAAAAGATTTGTGAATGTCTTTGATATGTAAAACAACATCAATATTGTGTTACCTTGTAAATTTTAATATGTAGGAATGTTTTTTATAGATCTTATAGATGAATGTTGTTGTAAGCTTGTTCATGATTGATTATTGTGCCATGCTCCCCCTCCTTTTCCCCCAACCTATATGGGATCAAGTCTATATAACTAGCTTCAGGGCTATTTTTCACACACACACGATTTGGGTTAGCTATACCCCGTGTAAGTCATATGCAGCTGGCTTATTAATAAATCACCTCCTAAAAATTCTTCTGTATCCTGCCTTGGTGTCTCTACAAAAATCCACAGAATTGAGGTACATTACTTTACAACTTTAGGTCCAAAATAGAATCATTTATGCTAAAGTGCATGATTCCAAACCTGGACTTAATACCTGACTTAATTGCTAATATGACCTTACTAGAAATGTAATCTTAATCAACTAGTCTGGAATTTTCTGGACAACACCAATGAGGTTATTGTTAGGTTTAGGTTCAGGGCTCTTTTATATCCAGGGCCCCTTTAAAACTCAAATTCCCCTCACCCAGCTTTCCTCTAGGGCTCAAAACAGAACATTCTCATTCTCCACTGTGAGGTTATAGTTAATCTGCTTGCTGTTCGCTCTCTTAATGGTTTCCTGGCCTTTACTTTGAAATGTAGCAAAAAGTTTACCTTTGCAGGAATGTCAGGGGATGCTTGCACTGGGGAGGGACCTGACCATTAGAGGAGTTTAAATCACATTAGTTGTTTGTGAAAGCCTAGCCACAGGCCCAGAGGCAAGAGATCCCAGCTGTTACTGGGAGATTCCTGACTTCTTGGCTGCCTTCAAATTTTACCAAGGATACCAGAAAGGACCATGCTGATTACACTACATCAGAAAGAACTTGTATTTCTGCAGCTGAATTTTCCTCCTCTTGCTCATCATTAAGTCAGTGACCAAAGCCACAAACCTTGATATACTAATCTGAGTATTTCCAGGTGCATCCAATACCATTTCAGCAAATGCCTGCAGCAATCCCTATATTTTAGGCTCTCTCCCATAGCTCAGGGCTGACACCCTTCGCTGGTCTCAGCCCACTTGCACCCACGCACTTTTAAAGCCTTTCAGTAGTCTGTCACATGGGCCTTCTCCATTCCCCATAGGAAGAAAGGCAACTAATGTGATAAAACTTTTAAAGTCGAAAAAGATATCCAAATAATCCATTCCTTTTTCCCCTGCCTTACTCTGCTTCCTATTTTAAAAAAAACAAACAAAAAAACCCTTCCATGTTGTCCAGTTTCTTGGAGAGCACTTTTATTTGCTGTATGGGATGCTGCCCTATTTATGAATGACTTAATAAAACCAATTTTATCTTCAAAACTTTCTTAATTGAATCTTTTTAACAGTAAATTCAACACAATCTTTAAGAAAGAAATAATTCCCATGTTGTTTAAACTTTTTCAGACTGCATGAAAATATTTCAACTCCCATGTCTTTATATAAAATCAAATACTGACAAAAGTAGTTTAAAAAGATACTGTAGTCAAATGTGTAACAAACATACTTATACAAATCTATATAAATAATATAAAATTTATTTCAACATAATATTTTTTTAATTTTTAAAACAATTAACTAAAGAAATATAGTCCATGGTGAGAAAAACATAATAAACACATACCATAACAAAGGAGAAAAAGAACAAGAAAAGAAAGAAAAAATAATGGCAAAACAGTTTAGAGTTTCCAATTAATATAGTAGACAATGAGAGAACCTCCCTACTCCAATGCTTGATGAACAGAACAAACACATGACATAAACTTTGAAAAGAGATGACTAAATAAAGAAATAAAGGATGCATATTTGATTCAGGAAGTCCTTTAACCTTATCTGCATCCCTCAGAAGGAATAATAGGGAAAGTAGAAGATTCAACCAAGTCCTCAAAAGTGTTACTAATATTCCTAAAAATATCCCCAGCAGAAGCTGGGAAGGCAGGATGTTGGCAAGAAAGTCAAGGTCCACTTTTGCAAACATCTCTACCAAAAAAACACAAGGAGAAGTAGCAAACTGGCAGGCAATACCATTCTGCCCGCTCCCAGCTGGAAAGGAAGAAAAAGGAGGTGCTAAAGGTCTCCAGCGCCTGACCTGTGGTGGTGCAGTGGATAAAGCGTCAACCTGGAACATTGAGGTCACTAGTTCGAAATCCCGGGTTTGCCTGGTCAAGGCACATATGGGAGTTGATACTTCCTGCTCCTCCCCCTTCTCTCTCTTTCTCCTCTCTCTCTAAAACTGAATTTAAAAATTAATTAAAAATAAAAAGGGCCCCAGTGATAAACTGCAGAATGAAGACAAAGTGCCAATAAGAAAAAAAGCAAAAATGTCGGCTGTTGGGCAGATAAAATGTATTATGCTCACTTTGCTAAAGATGGTGCTGAGCATGTGGAAGTCTATTGATATTAATGTGTATTGGGGAACAGGCTGTGGGCAGGCCGGATATCATAGCCTAAGGCTTAGTTTTAAGAATAAGCTTTTCCCCATACCCTTGACTGATTGGATGATGTAGGGTGGTGCATTCTCATGAGGAATCCCATTATGCCTCAGATTAGTGGCTTAGTGTCAGAGACTTTCTTATTTATAGATTGGCTTAAAGGTTTGAATTTCTACACTGTAAAGTGGGGCAGACCGGGAGCTTGCTCTCTCTTGGTTCCTGAGATTAGCATTAAAGAGGAGAGCAGAGAAAGGCCACGTGGAGGAGGCCAGGAGAGGCAGCCAAGATGGTGGAGTGCTGAGGAAGAAGTCAGTTTGTGCAGAATTTGTTCAGGAGAAGGAGATGGGGAACAGAGGTGAATAAGTCTGGTGAGCTAGAATCATTTGATTTTAGGAAACTCAGATAAGTCAGTAGTTTTGTGAGCACTGAATGAGTGGGTTTTGGAGCCCAGTGTGTGTTTTTACTTGCCCGCTGGGTGCAAGCTAAGATTAAAGCTGATGGTCCACCAGTTCTTGGCTCCATTGTTTCATTACCGACTGTCCGAATCTAATGCAAACCTGCATTGGCCAGGCAGCTGTGATGGTGGCTGTGGCTACTGGCTAAACATTTGGCGTAGTCTGTGGCAGGATTCAGAGATTGGTATGGAGCCACCACCATAGCTGTCCTTTTGGGGACCGTAGGCTGGCTGACTTTTACAGCCATGCATGGGGAAGCCAAGAACTCTGTGGAAGAGGCTTCCCAGGACCTGCAAACTGGGAAGGAGCTGGAGGAAACGTGGGAGAAACAGATGCTGACCCCAGAGGGGGAAGGAGGCATGAGAGGAGGAGGCCGACCAGGTTTGTGAGATTCACCTGGAAATGGAGCAGCTACGGGAGGAGGAATCACAGGTTTGTGAGTTGCAGATTGCCGTGGTTCCTGGACATACATCTGCTATAGCCAGAAGTTGAGAAATTAAGCAGAAGGTGAAAACCCTCTTGCCTCTCACCCCATTAGTATCACAAGAAGAGTTATCTTTTCCGATTCTGACCAGAGACTAGAGGAAAATACCTAAAAGACTGCTGAAGAAATGTGTAAGTGAAACAAGAAAAATGAATAAACTAAACAAAGTCTCTTCACTGGAAGCATAAACTTCAGGACACCACACACAAACCAGAAATTTGATCCAAAGAGCCCAGGAAGAGAGAACGTACCCAGTTAAATTGGATTGAGTTGTAAAGAAAGAAATTACCCGAAACAGAGAAGAAAAGGCAGAACTGGAGCCTTCCACCTTCCTCACTCTCATCGCCTGAGGCTAGAAAAACTGAGTGACAGCAACAGCCAGGCCTGAGAGGGTAGCTCTGAGTGAGAAAGACAAAGTGGGAAGACCTCATGAAAATAGCATCCTGAAGCTTCCAAAGCAAACCAAAGGTCTGGACGGTGCCTGTGTTGAGCATGAGCAAGATGAAAAGAAATGGCTTTGCAGTTATGCATGAATACAATGAAAATATAGTGAGGAAGAGTAACATGGCTGATAAGAGGGATGAAAACATCTTAGTTGGAAAAGAACATATTCTAAGTGCAGAAGTGTTTACCTGAACTTGATTTATAGTGTGAAAGAACTTAATAGGAATATGAAGGAAAAAACAAAGCTCATAAAACAACAGAAAAAGATATAAAGGGTATCTGCAGAGATAAATTGAGAGTACAACACTGGCAGAACTAATACACATCTAACAAACTAGGAAGAACAAATAAAAAAAAACTAAAAGTCATTTTAAGGGGATAGAGCAAAGACTTGGAGATAATATTAATATTGGAAAACAAGTTAGAAAGAAGCTGATAGAGAGGGAAGCCAATGTAACAGAAAGCTATGCCCTGTAATTGTGATCCAAAAAAAAGAGAAAAGAAATATTCAGAAATATTAAAAAGAAAAGTCCCTAAAATGAAAGAGAAGCAGATTAAAGGATAGACCTGCTCCACTGGGAAAAAGAAACAGAAAGATATGCTGTACACTGCAACATATCCTGGCTCAGTTATTAAGATTCAAGAACAAAGAAATAGTTTTTCAGCCATCCAGATAGAAAAAATAAGTCAACTAAAAGGAGAGAAACCAGGTCGCTTACATACTTTTCCACAGCAACATACTCAGCCAGAAAACAGTAGAGCAATATCGATGGTATTTTGAAGGGGGAAAAATATTATCAAAATATATTACAGCCAGACATTCTAAAATATGAAAGAACTTAAAAAATATAATACATGAGACCTTCCTGAGAAAAAAATACTTCAAATAAATCAAGCCCCCCAGGAAACAAATGGTGAAGAGAAGTAAAATGACTAGTTTAACACTCAGTATTACTAGAAGACAGAGTAATGCCAAAAGCATTCTAAGGTTGAGCTTGCAAACTCTGCTGCCCACAAGGGTGAGGCAAGGTATGTTATTGAAACGTTCTGGATTCAGTGAGTTGAAGAGCACACACACACTATCAAAACAGGATAGTTCAGGCTGATTTTGCTTTCAGGCAATAAGAGAGTTAAAAAGACGTGATATTATCAGATTTTTTATATTTTCAAGAAAATCCAGAAATCCAAACATCTGTCTTAGTCCCCCAACTTTTAAATTTCAGCAACAAAATCAATTTTATCAAATATACTGAAGAAAACAAATTCGTTAGTTAGTGTTGGTTCTCAAACTGGCTACTATTTGCAGAGGGCAGAGAGAGGCCGATGGAAAGGGCAGACAGCTCCAGACTGGGAGCTGGCAGTTTCATTAAAAATGGGGATTTACTTCAGAGCTTGTCCCGAAAGGTAGTAAAATGAGTAACTCTCGACCTGTTATGTGTTGGCACAGTGGATAAAGCATTGACCTGGGAACGCTGAGTTCACCAGTTCGAAACCCTGGGCTTGCCTGGTCAAGGCACATATGGGACTTGATGCTTTCTGCTCCTCCCCTTCTCTCTCTCTCTCTCTCTCTCTCTCTCTCTCTTATCTCTAAAAAAAAACACTGAATAACATTTAAAAATAAAAAGGAGTAGCTCTCTCCTCATTCCTGACAGAATCTTAAAGTGTATTTGGAGATTGGTAAAGAATAACTGGAACCCTGAGCAATCAGCTATAAGAGCCTAGGGGAGGAGCTCGGGCTTACGGAAGGTCTAGCACTCCAAATAATTGCAAGAACCTTCACGCGAAAACTCCTCGGAAGGACTCAATGTTTGTAATTAATCTCTAGGGTTCTAACTTTCCCTTCCCTTACCTTCTTTTTCCCTTCTATAAATACCCTTCCATCTTGGCCTGCATGCCAGATTGTGCACATGCCTTGCCTTTTCTGCATACAATAGATTACAACTTTTCTGCCAACCCCCTTTCCCAAAAACATCCTTTTTGGTGATGAAACACCTAGTTGATTATTATTTTTCAGTTGACAAGGTCTTAATTGAGTTTAATCATGTGTTCAGTCCAGATGGTCTCAACAACCCCTTACTCTCTCAAATGTCTGTTAGCATGGGGACAGTAGGCAGCATGCACATTGCAAAGACAGTAGAGGAAGGGAGAAGCTTCCCATTGCCTAGATCCAGCTCTCAGCCAACCAGAGTGCCGAGACCAGCTCAGCTATGGGCGTGCACGAAAAGAAGGCACTGCAGGACTTAAGAATAAACATACACAAGACACACATACAGAAAAAAATGGGTACAGGGGACTCCTGGTCCCTAGGACTGAGAGCCCAGATCACTGCAGCCTCATCGTATTTATTGGTCTCTTTGCTCATTAAGCAAATTAGCAGAGCCTGGGTTCAGGTGCAGAGAAGGGTCATTAACTAATGTCTTTCAGGTATGTAAGGAAAAGGCCATAGGGATCAACTGTTTTTCTTTAACCAACCTTACCAGTGCTTGCAGGGGCAGCGTTCTGCCCCCACAGGACTTGGCGTTCCAAAGTCTGCACAGAAGACCTGTCTCAGGACCACAGTCTAATTCCCAGCCATTTTCCCACACCAGAGATTAAACCTTCAGTGACCTACTCTAACAGTTAGCTGGACTGGCTAGATAAGTGACCAGTCTGTCACTTGGGGGAAAAAATAAAATAAGATGTAGGAATGGTACCCCCAGTCAATGTAATTTTGAAAAGAGGCAAAAAACTAATAGCAATCTGGTTGAAAGAATTCATGAAATAGCAGTACTTACAGCCCTAACTTGAGAAAGCGAGCTGATTGGTAGTCAGCACTGAACCAATTTGAATATAGAACTAAAACTAAATGCTAAAAGAATTATACTTATCAAGTAACATAAATCTTGACAATGTAAAACCAATACGCATATGTGTAAAACTGGCAGACTGTATGTGTGGGGGCAGTGGAAATAGAAATATTTGGACATTTCTTTCAATTTTGTTGTAAACTTTAAACTGCTCTGAAATAAATCTTTTTAGAAAAAGAAACAAAATAAGAAATTATGCAGCCAAAAATAATAAAAAGGGGAAAATTGTAAAAATATGTCAGACAGTTTATTAATAAAAATACTGTTCTTTTTCTGAAATAATCTTTTTGTGATCATTGTCAACTTTTAAATTTTTCTGATTCAATGTACTTTCTTTTCTTATGCTAAACAAGTAGTCACCTTTGTATCTAATTATTTTTTTTCCTTTTTTTTTTCTTTAGCGAGAGAGAGAGACAGAGAGACAAAGACAGGGACCAATAGGGACAGACAGACAGGAAGGGAGAGAGATGAGAGGCATTGATTCTTTGTTGCAGCACCTTAGTTGTTCATTGATTGTTTTCCCATACGTGCCTTGACTTGGGGGCTACAGCAGACTGAGTGACTTCTTGTTCGAGCCAGCAACCTTGGGCTTCAAGCCAGTGACCTTTTGGGCTCAAGCAAGCGACCATGGGGTCATGTCTATGATCCTATGCTCAAGCCAGCACTGGCTCAAGCTGGTGAACCAGCGCTCAAGCTAGCGACCTCAGGGCTTTGAACCTGGGTGCTCAGCATCCCAGGCCAACACTCTATCCACTGCTCCAATGCCTGGTCAGGTTCTACCTAATTTTTTAAATTTGTATTCTTGTTCTTAAAGAGGGTTCCACAAAACTCTGATCTGTCTTTGGTCTGAGGAGGTAGGTAGTTTTAGGCAAAAATGACTTTATGAAAACAGTGAATGATACTACTAAGGATCATTTATCAAATCACCTTGTTAGGTCTGCAAAAATCCTAAGAAGAACATAAAAGGAAAGAACCTAAGTAACCTAGGATTACTTGAGTCCTGGGCGTCTGCAGGAACCTACATCTGCATAGGCTAGAGAAAGACTAATTCCCAGGTTTGTCATTTCCCCCAAATAGTTCCCTCACTGTTCTAGCCATGCCCTCTAGAAGTCAGAGCATCATCCTATGAACTTCTTTTCCTTACAGTGTTTGCACAGGTTTTCTTAAGCACACAGTACAACAGAGCACATCATGACACATTATAGCTTATTTATTGAGTCCCATGCATAATATATAAGAAGGTGTGCTCAGTCGTTCTCTTTCCCAGAAACACAGCAAAGCAACAGTTACGTAAACTACACCTGTGACTTCCTCTTAATCCCTGCTCCCCAGCTTCACAAACCTTAAAAATGGCAGTTGAGAAAAACCTGAAATGTCTGGGTAGGCTTTCTATGATAGGAGATGTACTTAAAGGAAGTAGGAGACATTTTAATGATGGTTATTCTTCCTAACCATGAGATACCAACTCACACCAGTCGGAATGGCGCTCATCAACAAAACAATACAGACTAAGTGCTGGCGAGAATGTGAAGGTAAGGGAACGCTCCTGCATTGCTGGTGGGAATGCAGACTGGTGCAGCCACTGTGGGAAACAGTATGGAGATTTCTCAAAAAATTAAACATTGAACTGCCTTTTGACTCAGCTATCCCACTTTTAGGAATATACCCTAACACGATAACACTGTTTGCATTTATTTTTAATTTTTATTTTTTTCATTTTAGAGAGGAGACACAGAGTGAGAGAGGGAGAAAGAGAGAAAGGGGGGAGGAACTGGAAGCATCAACTCCCATATGTGCCTTGACCAGACCAGTGCAGGGTTTTGAACTAGCAACCTCAGTGTCCCCAGGTCAACGCTTTATCCACTGCGCCACCACAGGACAGGCACCATAGCACTGTTTGAAAAGAAGAAATGTGCCCCCATGTTCGTGGCAGCATTGTTCACAACAGCGAAGATCTGGAAACAGCTTCAGTGGACGAGTGGATTAAAAAGCTTTGGTAGATATATACTATGGAATACTACTCAGTCATAAGAAATGATGACATTGGAGCATTTACAACAACATGGATGAACCTTGATAACATTATCCTGAGTGAAATAAGTAAATTAGATAAAACTAAGAATAAATTATTTCATACATAGATGGGACATAAAAATGAGACTCAGAGACATGGACAAGAGTGTGCTGGCTATCCCGGAGTGGGGGTAAGGGGAAGGAAAGGGAAGGGGGAGGGGGAGGGGCACAAATAAAACCAGATAGAAGGTGACGGAAGACAATTTGACTTTGGGTGATGGGTATGCATTATAATCAAATGTCAAAATAACCCGCAGATGTTTTCTCTGAACATATGTACCCTGATTTATCAATGTCACCCCATTAAAATTAAAAATTAATTAAAAAATTAATTAATTAAAGGAAGTAGGAGACAGACAAGCAAAGTAAACTATAAACATTTGCCAGCGTCCTGCAGACTGAAGCAAATGTGAATGCATTCCTGGCTTTTAAGCTTATTTCTGAACCTTAAACGCAATGATAAGATGTGGGTAAAAACAAAGGCAGATCTAACTCTAGTTCATGGTTTAGAAGCCCATAAACTCAATTTATGATGCCCATTTTCCAACTCTGACTCCTAAAATAACCACGCCAGGAAGTAAATGATGATAGAGAGCACCACCTCCATGAATCATAACTATAGATTTCCATAGACAGGGATTTTCTTCTCAACTGTATTTTTACCATTAAAATAACAACATTTAATATTTCCTAATTCTTCAAGATATTCCTAGCAAAATACTTTTAGGATTATGTAATCCAGAATATAAATGGTTCAGCTACCTTTTGATATATTTTTAAACCTATACTCTATTATTTAACAGACATTATTTTCTAAGAAGCATATGTGGATGTCTTAAATCATTGTATCTACAGTGTCAAAGAACGTTTATTAGTGAGGAAGTCACTCAATTTTATAGGTTCCAGGACATGAGGTTTCTAGCTAGGGCTGTCAAGTCCACCACTCAGCTTCAAAGAGCACTGAAGTTCAATAACCAGTCCAGACCAGAGAGTGATGAATGGCAATATGTTTGGCTAGCTGTCAAGTTAATATATCCTTCAAATAATTTTCACTAAATATTACTTGAGTATCTACTACATCCATAAACATTGCTTGAAGCTGAAATAAAGATATATAAAGGGAATGAAGATGTACAGATAGTTGGACCTGGGTCTGCCACTTACAACCTTAGTGGCATGGGAAAATGTACTGAACCAACTGGGGTCCCAATTTTACTTCATAAAACACTGTTAATAATATCTACAGGAGAATCTGGTTGTAACAGTGAATGATTGATATAAGCATTAGCAAAATAAACCTTTACAAATGGTTTCATTTATTTAAAAATTTTGCTCAGCTATGACCTTAATAAAAATCAGACTCAACATTACTTGTGGGTGCCCACCAAGAATTCTTCCAAACAACACATTGAGTAAGACCCACACTAAAGTAATCTTCAGAATTTGAGATGAGAAAGTGAACACAGAGAAATGAAGAGAAAAGTAAGAGGTTGGAGGTGGGGGAGAGAGAGGGAAGAGAAGCCAAACAATTTCTTCTGTTCTGTCCTATGCTATTTCAGAGCAGAATAAACCTCTACATATAGAAGATCTGAAAAATCTGGAAGGATATGGTAGCCACCATTTGATAGCTATACATGCTGTAGTAAAATGTATCTATCTGAAAATTACTGTACTTTTTTAATGTCTCACATTTCTCCTTGGAATAAAAGCTTATTAATATATTTTAAAAACTGTTGAAAGCTCATAATTATTCACATATATTGCATACACTTTGTAGACCAGTGTATTTTAAACTCGAATTGGCTCTACCTCAGCAACTTACCACAAATACGGCTAACCAACAATTGGTATGTTCTCAAAAAAAAACACAGATTTCAACATTGGCACTAGCAAAAAAGCTAAAAGAAGTGTTACAAGATCAAATAAAAATGACTGAAAATTATCCACCAATTTTGTTTTATCTATGCAATGATGATCTTTATTTGGACAACAAGAGTTGTCACTACCTACACTAGTTCTCCCTAATGCAGCAGTAAGTACAGATGACAAAAATTACTGCAAAAACTAATCTTAGGGATGGCCTATTGGGCTTCAGAAAACTCTCCAAAGAAAGTAATTATTTTGCCTTTGAGATTGTAAGCAAAGTATATATGTACACAAATGCCTAATAGGATGTGTGCCTTTAAGAGGGCTTTCAAAACTTTTCTAATATCTATGATTTAAAAAAGGATTAGAAAGTGTGACTTGTTACTAATCCTGAAATTTCATCTCTACTTTTTTGGTCCATGGTTACCATGACCAACTCAAAGAAGCTTTTCAACGTTATTTTAATAGTTGTCCTCTAAATCTGTTGTATTTTCAGAGCTATTTTTTGGATATGTATAACAAGAAAAAAAAGTCACTTAATTTAGACTCCACTGAAAGGATTTATTGCCTACAAAGGAAATAAATAAAAAACTTCCCTGGAAAATCGTAAGACGTCATTTGAGTTTGTAGCATGCAAATTTTAGTTTATCCTTCCTTTCATCAATATTTTAAATTTTAAATTACAGTTGATATGTAATATTATATTAGTTTCAGGTGTACAGACCCATGGTTAGACATTTATATAACTTACAAAGTGATCAGCTTGATAAATCTAGTGCCCATATGATATTATATATACTGTAAAATATAGTTATTATAATATTATTGACTATATTTCCTATGCTGTACTTTATATCCTCCCCATAATTATTCTGTAGCTAGCAATTTGAACTACTAAATCTATTCACCTTTTTCACCCGTCCCCCTCTCCCATCTGGCACTACCAACATGTTTCCTGTATCTATGAACCTATTTCTGTTCTGTTGTTTATGTTCTTTTCTAGATTCTACATGGAAATGAAATCATCTGGCATTTGTCTTCTCTATTTATCTCACTTAGCATAATCCTATCGATGTCCGTCCATGTTGTTGCAAATGGCAAGATTGCATTCTTTTCTATGATTGAATCATATTCCATTATATATATGCACCACTTCTTCTTTATCCATTCTTCTGTTGATAGACACTTGGGTTGCTTCCAGATGCTGGCTATTGTAAATAGTGTGGCAATGAACATATACATGTGTATATTCTTTCCATTTAGTGGTTTGGATGTCTTTGGATAGATACCCACAAGTACAGTTGTATGGCCTTCTTTGTCTCTTGTTATAGCTTTTGTCTTAAAGCTTTTTTTTTTTCTGGTGTAAGTATTGCTACCTCAGCTTTTTTGTTTTGTTTCTATTCTCATGAGATATCATTTTCTATCCCTCTACTTTCAGTCTGTGTGTGTCTTTCAGTCTGATGTAAGTCTCTTGTAGACAAAGCCTTGTTTTGTTATCCATTCAGTACCTGTATATCTTTTGATTGGAACATTTAATACATTTGCATTTAAAGTTTTTGTTGATAAAGATATGTTTATTGGCATTTTATTTTATTTTTTATCTTTCTCCTTCCTCTTTCTCTTAAAGAAGACCCATAAAATTTCTTATAATTCTAGTTTAGTAGTGATGAACTCCTTTAGCTTTTTCTTGTCTATGAAACTCTTTCTCTGTCCTTCGATTCTAAATGATATCTTTGCTGGGTTGAATAATCTTGGTTTAGGTCCTTGCTTTTCATCATGCTGAATGTTTCATTCCAATCCATTCTGGCCTGCAAAGTTTCTGTCGAAAAATTAGAGGACAGTCTTTTTCTTTTCAAGTGAGAGGAGGGCAGTTAGAGAGACAAACTTCCCCATGTGCCCCAACTAGAATCCACCTGGCAACCCATCTGAGGCTGATGCTCGAATCAACTAAGCTATCCTCAGTGCCCAGACCAATGCTCAAACCAGTTGAGCCACCAGCTGTGAAAGGGGAAGAGAAAGAGAAAAATGAGAGAGCAGGTAAGAGAAGCAAATGGTCTCTTCTCATGTGTGCTCTTACCAGGGATTGAACCCACATACCAGGACAACGCTCTATCCACTGAGCCAATAGGCCAGGGCCAGCTGACAGTTTAATGGGAACTCCCTTGTTGGTGACCAACAGCTTTACTCTTTCTGTTTTTACAGTTCTCTCTTTGTCTTTAACCCTTGGCATTTTAATTAATATTTGTGTTGTTGTGGGCCTTTTGGGGACCCTCTGCACTTTCTGGATTTGTATGTCTATCTCCTTTACTGGTTATGGAAGTTTTCCATCATTATTTTTCCAAGTAGATTTTTTATTACTTCCTTTTTCTCTTCCTCTTCTGGCACCCCCACTATGCAACTGTTGGTATGCTTGAAGTTGTCCCTGAGGCTCCCTGAGTTGTACCTTTATTGTTTTTATTGTTTGTTTTCCTTTTGCTGTTCTGATTGTTTTCTGCTTCCTTATATTCCAAATTGCTGATTTGATTCTCCACTTCATCTACTCTACTGTTGATTCCTTGTAATACATTCTTAATTTCAGTTATGCCCTTTGTTTTCTACTGGTTTCTTTTTATGGTTTTTATGTCCTTTTTTATGCTGTTGAAGTTCTAAGTTCTTTGACTATCCTTATATTAGTTAACCCATCTTGTTCATAGCACCAGCAGCCTTTAAACTTTTGTTTAAGGAGCAAAAGTTTACTTGTGTGGCAGCACATATTTGAAATAACTACAAGCACCTAAAAACGTGCTACCATTTTTAACCAGATCTGATTAGAAAGCAAAGGACAGATCTGATGAAATGCTGAAATATCTCCACATTTCTTGGAAGATTAGAAAGTATCTAATAAGACATTACAATTTTCCCCTTTGGGAAACTGAGAACCTTATTTTTCAAGTTTTTTCAAAATTATATTTCTTGTCAGTGACTAAATCAGAACTATAACTCAATTTCTTTCCTTCTGGCCCATTGCTTATCATTTAAAATATTAAAGTCAAATATAGTGTGTTATTAATGATAAAGATTGATCATTGTTAAATTCACTTGTAATCAAGTTTAATAAAATCTATTTTCTGAATTTATACTTGTAAGACCTACTCTATTCCAAACCACTTAACTTCTCAGAAAATGTAATATCTGAACACCCATTTTAAGTTTTCCTAAACCAAGAAACTTAAGCTTACCAGCTACTGATACTATTCTTATGACCCACTGTGTGGATTTTCTTTGGCAGTCTAATAAAAACCTCACATGTTGAAATAATTTCTTTCTGAACCCAATATTTCTCTGCAAATTCTTCCCTTTGATTAACTTATTTATTCTTTCACATCTCATAGAAATTCTAACAGAATAAGAAAATGTCTTATTTCTTCAATTATAAAAATAAATTAAATAAAGGAACTTGAGAAACTGAAAGATTTTGAGAGAGAAACAGAGAATTAACTTCTATAAATGTCTTATAGTTATATGTGAATCAAGTAATTTAAAGGTAACTTCTTAGGAATTTTACTTGTAATTTAAATCTATTTAAAAGAATAGACTGTACAATCTAAGAATAGGTTCCAAAAGCTATTTCTCAGTCCATATGATTAAACTTCTAAAGTATCCCTCTACAAGGACCCCCTGAAGTCATACGGTAGTGGGTACTAACAGATTTTTTTTTTTTTTTTTTTTTTTTTTTAGCAAGAGAGTGACAGGGACAGACAGACAGGAAGGAAAAGTGGTGAGAGGTATCAATTCTTCACTGTGGTACCGTGGTCGTTCATTGATTGCTTTCTTATATATGCCTTGACCAGAAGGTTCCAGCCGAGCCAGTGACCCTTTTCGCAAGCCAGAGACCTTGGGTTCAAGCCAATGACCCTGGGCTTCAAGCCAGTGACCTTTGGGCTCAAGCTAGATGAGCTCGTGCTCAAGCCACAACCTTGGGTTTTCAAACTTGGGTCCTCTGTGTCCCAGGCCAATGCTCTACCTACTGTGCCACCACCTGGTCAGGCTGGACTTGAGCATTTTTCACAGTTATAAAGTTTTCAGGTTAAGCACTTGTAGGAGAGCTTTTTTCTGAGTGCGAACAAAGGACAGAGAATAGAGATTGCTCAGGTTAAAATTAGGAAGTTTAACCAAGAGCAGATGTAGGCATCAATCTCTCTCTGTCTCTGATTTTTGGAAGCACTTTTCCACCAGAGGAGAAACTGGCAATGCGTTGCACAGGAGTTGCTGCTTTATTTTTTCTTCGTTGTAGCCATTCTAGAAAAAGAAAAAAAAGAAATCCCCTACAAACTCCATCCCCCATTTCTCTGTCTCTCAGCAACACTGATACTCAGGTAGGAATGAATGAGCAAAAGGGGCATTGCTGAGACCACGATCAGAACTTTCTACTCGTCTTGAAGCACCAATGGAAAAACCAAATGACTAAGTATGGAATGAAATGAATTGACAGTTCTCAAAAAGGAGAAAGTGTGTTATAAACACATGATAAAGTTAATGTGGAACTCGCTAAAGAGAAGCAAACAGTGTCCCAATATGCACTGGTAGACAAAATGTGCTTCCTGAGGTATTTTCCACTTAACGTTGCCTTTTTGTACCTTGGGTGCTAGGCATCAATTAAGTTCCCCCCCTTTTTTATCTGATTACATATGGTAGGAGGTCTGTTTCACTGCGTGTATTCCTATCACCCACAAGCTTGGGAGTACCATTTGTAAGAAACAAAGACCGTAAATTTTTTACCTCTTTGACCAAGGATATATCTATGGAGATTTAAAAATCTATGTTTACATGCAAAGGTACATACATACTCTATGCAGAGAACATCACCTTAGCAACTATCATGTAATCTAATCCTGGAAAAGAACAAATGACTATTTACTCTCCCTCATCCCACTTGCACTTTTGAAAGTCAAAATAGAAAGCATTTACAAAAACAGTGTGGAGACACCAATTAAGTAACCTAGTGGTGGTGATGACTTATTAAATTGTTCCTAACGTTTAAAGAGGACCTAAAAGTGTCTACCATGTTCCTTCTACACAAGAGAACTTTAACCTTTATAAAGTCCACAATAATTATTTTATTTAATTTATCTTTTCAACTGTCTGTATAAGAAATATTACATCAATGTGGTGTTTAATGTCCAATCCAAGAATCAGGACTATTTCACAGAGCATATTCAAAGCCAGGAGAACGCACTACATGGGAGGCCTCTTCAGACATCCAAGTTCTGGATAATATTGACAAGGCTCATAAATTTGGAGGGAAACCCAGAATATTCCCTGAAAACTACGTAAACTATTTCCAAAGCTCTCTTTGCAGATAATTAGAAACACTGTTAGTACAGACTACTACCTAATATCAAGAACTAATCAACAAAAGGAATAAGAAATTCAGCCAGAGTAAGCAAACATGATTTGAAATTCAGACAGCTCCATTTGAGAAGGAAAATAAAGAAAACAGACTTTAATGAAGGTCCAATCTCCCTGTCCAATTTCCACTTTTGATTTACACATCGAGAGATCTTCAGTTGGAGAAGAATAAGGGTTCAGCAAAAAGAAGAAATTGCCACAAGAATGTTAGGAAGAGCAGTCAGCTGAGGTCTTCGGAACCAGTTATAGACAAGTTGTAGTCCTAGAGAACCTAAAAACATGCAAGTTCTGACCAGACCTCAGCCCCTAAATCTTCTCAGAGCCTTGCTGACACTTCCTGAGGAACAAATCCAATTGTGTTGATGGGGATTTGCTAGATGAACAACTGCTTCTACATTAAGATCACATATGCTATGTGGAAGTTGCCAAGTTTCCTGGAGCTTTTATTTACTATTTCAGATAGCCCAGGAAAGAGCTTTCAGTTGCCACAGTCTCTAGTAATACTGGCTCTTTCAAAGCTACAAGAAATAAAAAGGCCCAAGGGCATCTGAACCTCTCTGGAGAAAATTTAAAGAGTAGAAATAAAGGTAATCCAGTGAGTTGTTGATGCTTCAGCTAAGGAGATTCAAGGTGAAAATGAAAGTATCTACATGGAAAATACTGTTAGCTTTAGTATTAAGTTTGAGTGATTTCAGTGCAAACAATTCATTGCTTAAATAATTGCAAATACCATTATCTTCTTCTTCCCAGGAAAAGATATTAAAGCCATGAAAACATGGGTAAATACCCTTTTCCTTAGGACATGGCCATTCATGCTTCTTATGTGGGGGTGGTCACCTATCCTGCAAATACCTGCCCCAGGTCCTGGCCCCCAGCACATCACAAGCTATGCTATGGGATCTCCAGGGGAAAAAGAGATACTTGAAGAGCCTCATGTGCCTTGAGACAGGTTTAAAAGAGATTTCCTCACCTTTCAACTCTAGTAAAAAATATATATAGTGTTATATATGACAGTAACAATGTTCAAACATGTGGACATTTGCTATTAGAAAAGCTATCATATCCGCTGCCCCCTTGTTTCATATAACTTTTTATCACTTAAGTTATGAGATGCTTTTCCATCTGCTTATTATCACAGCAAAGACTTTGTTTTACTCACATTGAATAAAATATCTCTGTAACCTACATTGTGCAAGCTACATATTAGGTATTCAATATACTGCCTTTTAATAATAAATGTATTAAATTTATATTCTTATTTCTTAAGAAGAAGGAAAAGAATTAAGCATGAGACTTAGAGAAGCTAAGGAACCTACTCAAGGACATACAGCGATGTGGCAAAGCCATGTGCTTTTCTTCAACGATGGCAACTCTAGCGACTGGTAGAAAAAACCCTTCAGCAAAATTAATGCTATACAGTACTTGAGAGAACACATAATTTAGAGTTCTACTATCCACTACATGTTTTATGTACATTAAACATTTCCAAGCCCATATAATCTGTGCTGTAAAAGAAGGATGCCTCCTCAACAGGGATGGTTTGCAGGAAAATTTTAGAACTGATTTTTAACCCCTGTGCTGTGTGCACTTTAAAGTTACAGTATTCTTTGGGTGCATTACATGTTAAATATCAACAAGTCACATTGGGCTCACAATTTGGGGAGAACAGCTTAATGACAATGTTGGTGACAATAATAACAATGAACAATTGAATATCACTGACTATGGATTCAGCGTGATTCTAGGCGTACACACATCACTTACTCATGTTTTCAGTATGAAAACCTACAAAATGTTCACTATTATTATCCTCACTTTGCTGATAAGGGGACTAAGGCATAGAAAAGCTGTAACTTGCTCAAAGACATACAGCCAATAATATGTAGTTGAGCCAAGATTCAAATCCAAGCAGGCTAGCTTGGAAGTCTGTGCTTAAGCACTGTACTCTCTTGCCTCATTAAAAATGGCAAAGTGTGTCTTTATTCAGCAAGTCACTTGGCAAGTCTTGATCCCAGACACAACATGAAGTATGAATTGATTAAAGCAATTATCAATTATTGATTAAAAACTGATTTGTTTAACAAATAAGTAAAGGAATTCTGGTTAATGAAACACTGTCACTCTAGAGGAAGATTTCTAAACACATACCAATAGGTTCCTTTCTGCTCAATATTCACATCATTTAAATTAATAGACAGGAGGCATGCTTATGCCATTTGCCAATGACACTGAGTTGAGGGATGCTGCAAAAATGTGGGATACAACTTTAAAAATTTTGAGAATCACACCCATTGGAAGGAGAGTGGCAGAGCATTCAGAAAACCACATGGCCAGTGGTGGGATTCAAATAATTTAACAACCAGTTCTCTGCCCTAATGATCATTTTAATTATAAAAAAAAATAATATACCAAAAGGTTGTTTATTATTTCATGCATTTAATACTTAAATAAGAACAATAAAAGAGGCACACAAAATTAGATTATAAGAAAGAGTCCTAAAATATTAGTGAAAAAAATGTTAAATAATACCTGACTGTAATGCTGGTGGCCAAGGCCAGGCAGGTCCACACTGGATTCGGGCAGATGATACGGAAACTGTGAAGCCAGAAAGTGTTGGTCCATTCCTGTTTAATAAAGTCTAACAATGGCTGACGAGCAAAAAGGCAGGTAGGCAGGTAGGCAGGCAATCCACAATCGCCATCTGTAATCTTCCCTCAGCACAAGTACCTGTAGCCTTACATAGACTATCCACACGTGGTGCTACCACGTGCTCATGCACTAATGAGGCAGAGTGCCTGTAGCCTGTAAACCAGTGAGCAAGTCTAACACAGCTGTTTTTCCAACACTGACAAAAAAAAATACAAGCTGTCACCCCCTGGTTGTTTGGCACTTTTTCTCTTTACATTATATGTTTATTTACTGAAGTAAAAAACACTAGGGAATTAAAATGTAGCATTTCATCAGAAGTATAATGAGTTTTATGAAATGAATAAATAAATATTACAAGCATAGTTCCGTAGAATCTTTTTCATCTAAGGACAGAATGAACATTAGTATGAGCCCTTAGAATACACTGTTGCACAGATGAACTTAAAAAAAGAGTAAGAAATATAAATTTGTGATTTCCACATTGGGCAGCTGCCCAGGCACCCAACCTTAGAGAGAACTCTGATACAAGTGCTATTTTAACAGCTGGTCCGCGGAACTCAACAAAAAATTAAGTATCAGTTCTGCCGAACTGGTGCAAACTGTCTGAATCCAACTACTGAACATAGCCATTCTCGAAATTTCCACCAGCATCATTGTTTTTCTCTTCCTTTCCCTGAGCCTTGCTTCCTTTATTTTAGGCTACAGCCTGCCTGTTGACAACTGACACTTGCAATGAGGTTGCTGTAATTCAGGATTACTGATGATGATGACCTTTGTGTTCGCTGTTCCCTCTGAATACTGAACAATTCCCATTACCCAAGTGGAGAAAAATGAAACAGCAAAAGCAAAATATATTTCTAATTCCCCACCTTCTTGTGAGACTTTTAAAATCATTCTGTTACAGTGTTTTGGTACATGGCATTCTGTTCCCATGTCATCCTCTAAACACATTAATATTCAATGTTTGGTCAATTTAAATGCATAGAGTTGCAATGTGCACTTACGTATTCTTGGTAGTTCCCATTTAAAAATAAAAGACCCACCACGCTTGTTTTTTTTTTTTTCCTTGTAAACATTGCTTACTGCAAAACATTTGAGCCCAGTGTGTTTTTAATGTCTCTGACTTCCAAATGTTCCTGCCTAACGGGGAAGGTTCGTAGGCTTAGCTGTGTAGCATTGAGCTGAGAGTAAGTCTTACCACTGAAAGTGGGGTTGTATTTTTCCTGTGGACAGGTAGAAGCCTCCGTGGCTTCTAGCTTGGGGATGCGCCCTCTGCTGGCCTTACGCCTGCTCCGCCCACCTACAGGGCTTCAGCATCCACAGCTGGAGTTGGTGGCAGCATAAATGGAAAATAAATGAATGAGAAGCAGCAGTTAATGAGTCCCGGAAATACTGCTGTTTCCCTGAAAGAGGGCAGCATATATAACAGTACTCTCTCCTCCTCCCTGTCCATCTCCCCTGTCCGCCTGACTCAAGTCCTGCACCATCAGGAAAATCACACCCGCAAGTCCCCACGGGGACTGCAGAGAAAATTGCTGAAATTGATGTTTCACTGGGTTTGACATTGACTTGAGGGGGCGGGCATCTGAGTTACGTTTAAAAAACAGCATCATTTATTAATGCTTCTCTGTACCTAAAGCAGTTTGTTTGTAACCACACCTGGGAACAAGGCAGTCGAGCTCATTTCTAAAGAAAAAAGAAAGGAGGGCACTGGAAAATGTTTCCTCACAGGCATGCTGTTGAAAAGTCCCTTGGCACATATCCAAATTTACCTTTTTTGCTAAGTTTTTTATCTTGTTTCTCTTGGATGACATTCCACTTCTGTGGGGGGTTTGACCACTGACACATGCGCAGGAGTTCCTCTATTCTGAAACTGTAGATTTGTTTGAGGGGGGCAGGGACTGCACCTGGGAAAACTGGCTAAGGAAACAGCAGTATTGTTTTATTAACTCGCTAAGCACCGTTTGTATTCTTTATAGCTTTCTTGAGAAATTGTGCTAATAAGAAAACACGTTTTCAGTAAGCATTTGCAGTTCACGGACTTTGCTTTGCTCTGCTAAACAGGCATTACCTTCAAATAAATGGATGCCAAATAGCAAGCTATGCCTTCAAATAGGGAAGGAGAGCCATGCGTTTTAGTACTACCTAAATCATTTCTGTAATTTGTAGTGCCAAAGAGGGAGTAAATGTCCTCATGTAAAATTCAAAAGAAATGCTGGTACATTATCTCCCATAGCAACAACTGTTTTTAGAAGTTCCATTATCATTGACAAGTGGCAACTTTTCCTATTTTTAAAAAAAAATTAGACCATAGACTGCTCAATCTGCAGGACAAAATAGTACAAAGACTTTCACAAAAGAAAAATGTGATTACTGTGGATTTTGCTTTGTTTTTCTGGAGTTCAATAATTTGGCATATGATTCATCTGCTTTTAATTACTAGGTAATTACTAACCATGATTAAGTGAAGACGATGATTGAGAATTGGAAAATGCCAATGAATCAAGATGCTGTATCGTTTTTTATTTATTATTATTTTTTATTTTATTTTTTTGGTATTTTTCCAAAGTGAGAAGCAGGGGGCGGGGGAGGCAGACAGACAGACTCCCACATGCGCCCAACAGGGATTCACCCAGTATGTTCAATAGGGGTCAACGCTCTGCCCATCTGGGGTGTTGCTCCGCTGCAACCGGAATCATTCTAGTGCCTGAGGCGGAGGCCATGGAACTGTCCTCAGCACCAGGGCCAACTCTGCTCCATTGGAACCTTGGCTGCGGGGCAGGAAGAGAGAGAGGAAAGGAGAGGGGGAAGGGGGGAGAAGCAGATGGGCACTTCTCCTGTGTGCCCAGGCCCAGAATCAATCCTGGGACTTCTACACACTGGGCCAAGGCTCTACCACTGAGCCAACAAGTCAGTGCAGATGCTGTATCTTTATTAATGATAGATTCATTGACCAGAATGTATTTCAAGGTAGTAATAACTGCCAGAATTTATTGTCAATTTGCAGTGCTTTCAAAACATTTGATTTCAGAGTCAATGGGCCTACTTCACAGTTTGGGTTCCCCAGACAGCACACTCTGACACAGAGTAATAATTTGGGAGGTCTCTTGAATTAACACCTGTGAAAGGGAAGAGTAGATAGCAGAGAAATTGAGCTGCACTACAATCCCCACTCCAACAGTCTCAGCTGACCCAGCTGAAGCAACAGTCTCAGCTGACCCAGCTGAAGCTCTGGAGCTCAAAAGCCCTTTAGAGACCAGCTGGGCCCTCATACCCAATGTTGTTCACCCATTGAATATCGGCTGCTTAGGGCAAGGGATTTGACATAATCCCCAAAGAGGGTGAATTAGTGATAACCTTCTTTTTTTATTATTAATTTTAATGGGGTGACATTGATAAATCAGGGCACATATGTTCTGAGAAAATAATTCCAGGTTATTTTGACATTTGATTATATTGCGTACCCATCAACCAAAGTCAAATTGTCCTCTGTCATCTTCTATCTGGTTTTATTTGTGCCCCTCCCCTCTCCCTCCCCCCTCCCTCACCTCTCCCTCTTCCTGGGTAACCAGTACACTCTTCTCCATTTCTCTGAATCTCATTTTTATGTTCCTTCTATGTATGGCCTCATATAGTCCTTAGTGTTTTCTGACTAACTTATACTTCACTCAGTATAATGCTATCAAGGTCCATGCATGTTGTTATAAATGATCCGATGTCATCATTTCTTATAGCTGAGTAGTATTCCATAGTATATATGTACCAAAGCTTTTTAATCCACTCGTCCTCTGAAAGACCCTTGGGCTGTTTCCAGATCTTCGCTATTGTGAACAATGCTGCCACGAACATGAGGCCACATTTCTTCTTTTTGAACAGTGCTATGGTGTTCTTGGGGTATATTCCTAAAAGTGGGATAGCTGGGTCAAAAGGCAGTTCGATTTTTAATTTTTTAAGGAATCTCCATACTGTTTTCTACAGTGGATGCACTGGTCTGCATTCTCACCAGCAGTGGAGGAGGGTTCCCTTTTCTCCACATCCTCGCCAGCACTTATTCTGTGTTGTTTTGCTGATGAGTGCCATTCTGACTGGTGTGAGGTGATATCTCATTGTGTTTTTTATCTGCATTTCTCTAATGATTAGTGATGTTGAGCATTTTTTCATATGCCTATTGGCCATCTGTATGTCCTCTTTGGAGAAATTTCTACTCATTTCTTTGGCCCATTTTTTGATTGGATTGTTTGTCTTCCTCGTGTTGAGTTTTATAAGTTCTTTATAAATTTTGGTTATTAAACCCTTATGAGATGTATTGTCGAATATGTTCTCCCATTGTGTGGTTTGTCTTTCTATTCTGTTCTTAGTGTCTTTAGCTGTGCAAAAACTTTTTAGTTTGATATAGTCCCATTTGTTTATCTTGCCTTTCATTTCAGTTGCCCGTGGAGATAAATCGGTAAATATACTGCTGCTACAGATGTCGGAGAGCTTGCTGCCTATGTTTTCTTATAAGATGCTTATGGTTTCAAGGCTTACATTTAAGTCTTTTATCCATTTTGAGTTTGTTTTATGAATGGTGTAAGTTGATGGTCTAGTTTCATTTTTGCAGGTAGATGTCCAATTTTCCTAGCACCATTTCTTAAAGAGGCTGTATTTACTCCATTGAATGCTCTTTCCTCCTTTGTCAAATATCAGTTGTCCATAAAGCTGTGGGTTTATTTCAGGGTTCCCTGTTCTGTTCCATTGATCTATATGCCTGTTCTTTTGCCAGTACCAGGCTGTCTTGAGTTCAATGGCCTTGTAGTAAACCTTGATATCCGGAAGAGTGATACCCCCTGCTTTATTTTTTCTTTTTAAGATTGCCGAGGCTATTCGTGTTCTTTTTTGGTTCCATATAAATTTTTGGAATATGTGTTCTATATCTTTGAAGTATGTCATTGGTATTTTAATTGGTATTGCATTGAATTTATAAATTGCTTTGGGTAAAATAGACATTTTAATGATGTGTATTCTTCCTAACCATGAGCAAGGTATATGCTTCCACTTGTTTGTATCTTCCTTGATTTCTTTTATCAATATTTTATAATTTTCCGAGTACAAGTCCTTAACCTCCTTGGTTAAATTTACTCCTAGGTACTTTATCTTTTTGGTTGCAGTAGTGAGGGGGATTGTTTCCTTAATTTCTTTTGCTTACAGTTCACTGTTGGTATATAAAAATGCCTCTGATTTCTGAGTATTAATTTTATATCCTGCCACCTTGCTAAATTCATTTATCAGGTCCAGTAGTTTTTTGACTGAGACTTTAGGGTTTTCTACATACAATATCATATCATCCGCAAATAATGACAGTTTTACTTCTTCTTTTCCAATTTGGATGCCTTTTATTTCTTCTCCTTGTCTGATTGCTGCGGCTAAGACTTCCCAAACTATGTTGAATAAGAGTGGTGAAAGGGGGTACCCCTTCCTGGTTCCAGATCTTAAGAGAATTGCTTTTTAAAAAATTTTTATTAATATGAATGGGTTGACATTAATAAATGAGGGTACATATGTTCAAAGAAAACATCTCCAGGTTATCTTATCATTCAATTATTTTGCATACCCATCACTCAATGTCAAATTGTCCTCTGTCACCTTCTATCTGGTTTTCTTTGTGCCCCTTCCCTCCCCTGTCTCTCTCCGTCTCCTCCTTCCCCCACTCCGTAACCACCACACTCTTGTCCATGTCTCATAGTCTCACTTTTATGACCCACCTATGTATGAAATCATGCTGTTCTCAGTTTTTTTCTGTTTTACTTATTTCACTTCATATAATGTTATCAAGGTTCATCAATTTTGTTATAAATGATCCGATGTCATCATTTCTTATGACTGAGTAGTATTCCATAGTATATATGTACCAAAGCTTTTTAATCCACTCATCCTCTGACAGACACTTGGGCTGTTTCCAGACCTTCGCCATTGTGAACAATGCTGCCACGAAAATGGGGGCACATTTCTTCCTTTCGAACAGTGCTATGGTGTTCTTATGGTATATTCCTAGAAGTGGGATACCTGGGTCAAAAGGCACTTTGATTTTTACATTTTGAGGAATCTCCATACTGTTTTCCACAGTGGCTGCACCAGTCAACATTCCCACCAGCAGTGCAGGAGGGTTCCCTTTTCTCCACATCCTCGCCAGCACTTATTCTGTGTTGTTTTGCTGATGAGCGCCATTCTGACTGGTGTGAGGTGATATCTCATTGTGTTTTTTATCTGCATTTCTCTAATGATTAGTGATGTTGAGCACTTTTTCATATGCCTGTTGGCCATCTGTATGTCCTCTTTGGAGAAATTTCTACTCATTTATTTTGCCCATTTTTTGATTGGATTGTTTGTCTTTCTGGTATTGAGTCTTATAAGTTCTTTATAAATTTTGGTTATTAATCCTTTATCAGACGTGTTGTCAAATATGTTCTCGCATTGTGTAGTTTGTCTTTTATTCTGTTCTTATTGTCTTTAGCTGTGAAAAAACTTTTTAGTTTGATATAGTCCCATTTGTTTATCTTGCCTTTTATTTCATTTGCCCGTGGAGATAAATCGGTAAATATATTGCTGCAACAGATGTCAGAGAGCTTGCTGCCTATGTTTTCTTCTAAGATGCTTATGGTTTCAAGGCTTACATTTAAGTCTTTTATCCATTTTGAGTTTGTTTTATGAATGGTGTAAGTTGATGATCTAGTTTCATTTTTGCAGGTAGATGTCCAATTTTCCTAGCACCATTTCTTAAAGAGGCTGTATTTACTCCATTGAATGCTCTTTCCTCCTTTGTCAAATATCAGTTGTCCATAAAGCTGTGGGTTTATTTCAGGGTTCCCTGTTCTGCTCCATTGATCTATATGCCTGTTCTTTTGCCAGTACCAGGCTGTCTTGAGTTCAATGGCCTTGTAGTAAACCTTGATATCCGGAAGAGTGATACCCCCTGCTTTATTTTTTCTTTTTAAGATTGCCGAGGCTATTCGTGTTCTTTTTTGGTTCCATATAAATTTTTGAAATATGTGTTCTATATCTTTGAAGTATGTCATTGGTATTTTAATTGGTATTGCATTGAATTTATAAATTGCTTTGGGTAAAATAGACATTTTAATGATGTTTATTCTTTCTAACCATGAGCACGGTATATGCTTCCACTTGTTTGTATCTTCCTTGATTTCTTTTATCAGTGTTTTATAATTTTCCAAGTACAAGTCCTTAACCTCCTTGGTTAAATTTACTCCTAGGTACTTTATTTTTTTGGCTGCAATAGTGAAGGGGATTGTTTCCTTAATTTCTTTTGCTGAAAGTTCATTGTTGGTATATAAAAATGCCTCTGATTTCTGAGTATTAATTTTATATCCTGCCACCTTGCTGAATTCATTTATCAGGTCCAGTAGTTTTTTGACTGAGACTTTAGGGTTTTCTACATGCAATATCATATCATCTGCAAATAATGAGTTTTACTTCTTGTTTTCCACTTTGCATGCCTTTTATTTCTTCTTCTTGTTTGATTGCTATAGCTAGGACTTCAAGAACTATGTTGAATAAGAGTGGTGAAAGGGGGCATCCCTGCCTGGTTCCTGATCTTAATGGGATTGCTTTAAATTTTGCCCATTTAGTATGATGTTTGCTGTGGGTTTGTCATAGATGGCCTTTATCATGTTAAGAAATGTTCCCTGTATTTTCACTTAACTGAGAGTTTTGAGCATGAGTGGGTGCTGGATTTTATCAAATACTTTTTCTGCATCTATTGAAATTATCATGTGATTTTTGTCCTTCGTTTTGCTTATGTGATGAATCACGATGATGGATTTGCAAATATTGAACCTGCCTTGACTCTCCAGAATAAATCCCACTTGATCATAGTGTATGATTTATTTATATATTGCTGGATCCAGTTGGCTAATATTTTGTTGAGAATATTAGCATCTATATTCATCATGGATATTGGCTTATAATTTTCTTTCTTTGTGTTGTCTTTGCCTGGTTTCGGGATCAGAATTATGCTCGCCTCATAAAAGGTGTTTGGAAGTCTTCCTTCCTCTTTGATTTTTTGAAATAGCTTGAGGAGGATAGGAGTTAGGTCTTCTTTGAATTTTATGTAGAATTCACTTGTGAAGCCATCAGGCCCAGGACTTTTCTTTTTTGGGAGTTTTTTGATAACTGTTTTGATCTCATTTGTTGTAATTGATCTGTTTAGGTGTTCTGAGTCTTCCAGATTGATTCCTGGAAGATTATATGATTCAAGAAATTTTTCCATTTGACCTAGGCTGTCTAATTTTTTGGCATAGAGTTCTTCAGAGTATTTTCTTACAATGTTTTGTATTTCTGTTGTGTCAGTTGTTATTTCTCCACTGTCCTTTCTAATTTTATTTATTTGAGTCCTCTCTCTTTTTTTCTTGGTGAGACTAGTTAAAGGTTCATTGATCTTGTTTACTTTTTCAAAGAACCAGCTCCTGGTTTAATTGATCCTCTGTATTGTTTCCTTAGCCTCTATGTCATTTATTTCTTCTCTGATCTTTATTATTTCCTTTCTTCCACTAGTCCTGGGCTTTATTTTCTGTTGTTTTTCTAGTTCTTTTAGTTGCAGATTCAGGTTGCTTATTTGAGCTTTTTCTAGCTTCTCATGGTATGCCAGTAGTGCTATGAACTTCCCTCTCAGTACTGCTTTTGCTGTGTCCCATAAATTTTGAGTTGATGTATGCTCATTATCATTCGTATCTAGAAATTTTTTTATTTCTTTTTTGATCTCATTGTTAATCCATTCATTATTTAATAGCATGCTATTTAGTTTCCAAGTGTTTGAGTATTTTTCAGTTTTTCTTTTGTGGTTAATTTCTAGATTCATGGCATTGTGATCAGAGAAAATGATTGATATGATTTCAATATTCTTAAATTTGTTGAGGATATTTTTGTTTCCTAACATGTGGTCTCTCCTATAAAATGTACCATGAGTGCTTCAAAAAAATGTATATTCTACTGCTTTAGAGTGAAAAGTTCTGAAGATATCTATTAAATCGAGTTGATCTAGTGTATTCTTTAAGTCTGCTGTTTCTTGGTTAATTTTCTTTCTTGAGTATCTATACATTGATATTAGTGGGGTATTGAAATCCCCTACTATTATAGTATTGCTGTTAATCTCGCCCTTTATATCCATCAAAGTCTGCTTTATGTATGTTGGGGCTCCTATGTTTGCTGCATAGATATTTATAATGGTTGTATCTTTCTGTTGAACTTTTCCCTTTATCATTATGTAGTGTCCTTTTTTATCTCTTACTACAGCCTTTCTTTTAAAGTCCATCTTGTCAGATATAAGTATTGCTCCCCCGGCTATTTTTCATTTCCATTTGCGTGAAATATTTTTTTTTCATCGTTTTACCTTCAGTCTATGTGCATCTTTTGTTTTAAGGTGTGTCTCTTGTAGACAGCATATGTATGGGCCCTGTTTCTTTATCCAGGCAGCTACCCTATATCTTTTGATTGGATCCTTTAAACCATTTACATTTAAGGTTATTATTGATATGTAGTTGTTTATTGCCTTTTTATTCTTTAAAGCTGTATTCTTCTTTTCCTATATTCTTTTCCCCCTTTGAACTGTTCACAACAGGCCTCTTAGCATCTCTTGCAGAACTGGTTTGGTAGGTTCTTGTTCTGCACTACTTTGAATATATCTTGCCATTCTCTTCTGTCCTCAAGTGTTTCTGTTCAGAAGTCGGATGTCATCCTTATGTGGACTCCTTTGTAGGTGATAGCCTTTTTTTCTCTAGCAGCTTTTAAATTTTTCTCTTTATCCCTTAGCTTTGGTATTTTAACTATGATGTGTCTTGGTGTAGATTTTTTTGGGTTTCTCTTTAATGGAGTTCTCTGTGTTTCTTGAATGTGTGAAACGTTTTCCAGCCTTAATTTAGGGAAGTTTTTAGCTATGATTTGATTGATCAAAGTTTCTATCTCTTGTTCTTTCTTTTCTTCAGGAACCCCTATGATGCAGATGTTATTTCTCTTCATGTTGTCACAGAGCTCCCTTAGAGTTTCCTCAGATTTTTTGAGTCTCTTTTCTTTTTCCTGCTCTGCTTCTGTGCCTTTGTTTATTGTGTCCTCTAACTCGCTGATTCGATCCTCAGCTTCAACCATCCTGCTTTTAATTCCTTCCATTGTGGTCTCCAGTTCTGATAGTGTATTTGTCATTTCTATCTGATTCTTTTTTATTATTTCCATTTCCTTTTTTATACTTGCTATCTCTTTATTTAGGTGTTCATAGTGACTATCCATTGTTGCTCTAAGCTTTTTGAACATCCTAACTATCATTATTTTAAACTCTGCATCAGGTAGTTTGGTTATATCTGATTCATTCATATCCTTCTCTGAGGATATCTCTTGATTCACTTGGGTTGCATTTCTCTGCCTGCCCATTTTGTTTTTGTGTAAGAAGGTTAGCCTACTGGAGTCCTGTAGGTGTTGCTTCTGTGTTCCCTAGGTGTGGTCTGTCTGCAAGCCCGCCACCCCTTATGCCACTGCCTGGGCCAGTTGGGTGTGGGTGTTGCCAGCGATGGCCTTGGCAGCTGAGGTCTCAGCCTCGCCTCCGCAGGAGGGGCTGTGTTCTCGTGCCAGGCTCTATAAGCCTCAGCCAGTCTTAGCCGTCTCCCCTCTCTAACCGGAGGGATTGTGCACCACACTCGGGCCACAAGCCTCAGCACCAAGAGCAAGGGTGAGCACTTTTGCTCAGCTGCAGGTCCCTGTCAGCCGGTTCCTCCAGCTGGCCGGGGCTACTGATGCATGCTCAGCTGCGAGCCAGGCTTCCAACTTACCTCTGCCACTCTCAGCTCCTCAGCTGGGAGGGGATTCTGCTACACACTCAGCCGGGAGCCAGGCTTCCGCCTCACCCCCGCTAACCTCCGCTCCTCGGCCAGGCTGCTGGTGTGCACTCAGCTGCGAGCCTGAGCTTCCGCCCCACCTCCGCTGGATACGCCTGTTTGTGCAGGGCTTCAAGCCTCGGAGGCTGGGTTCAGCTGTGTGCCCACTTGCCCCACCCAGCAGCAGATCTCTGCCCATTCCGGGCTCCCACTTTACCCCCACAGGTGGGGTCACAGGCAGCCAGCAGCCACTGGACCACTTTCGCACATTCCGTTCACCCTCGCTGGGCTAGACCGAGCTCACGCCAGCTGGCTCGGCCTCTGCCCCCGCCGACAGAACCGCCTGCCCTCCAGCAAGTCCTCAGCAGTCTGGATGGGAGCACTGCAGCTCAGACCCTAACATTCCATACTGTAATCCTGAAAGCTCCCTCCTTCTAAGCGACTGTGCTCTATTTGCCGCAGGCAAGCCTGTTTGGCTGGTGCCCTGCTTCCCCTTGCTGGTTCCAGGGGAAATATTGTTTCAGATTTGTGGAGTGACTCAGCCCTGGGTTTAGGATGGCTGTCCTTCAAAGCTTTTCTCCCTGTGCCTTCCAGACCACACTCTCTTCCTGCTGCTCCAGTCCTCTCCTCTCTCCCTGTCTCCCGGAGTCCCGGGTGAGTGGTTGTGGGAGAGGTGCCGTCCCTTTAAGAAGAATCCTGGGTCTGAGACAACTGTCTCTTTCTCACAAACAGTATCCTAACTTGTTTCCCAGCTAAATACTGTTCATACGCCTCTTCTAGGCTCTGGGGCTGCAGGCTGGGGCTTTGTTCCTGGGACCCAGGTCCCTACCCTTCCGCTAGCCTCTCTTCCCGCCACATGAGTCTCTCCGTGCTGCCTTTCACTCCGGGGAGCTGGGCAGCCCTTTCCACGTTTTTGCTTTTCCTACCAGTCTCAATGTTGCATATTCAATGTTCCCAGGTTGAAGCATCCTCTCAGTCCAGTTCAGTGTTGGTTTATCCAGATGATGGTTCTTAAAATTAAGTTATAATCCACTTTGGTTCTGGGAGTTGGAAGTTGGTACGCTGCCTACTCCATCGCCATCTTACTTCCCCTCTGTGATAACTGTTTTTAAGCAGCACACCCAGCAGCTAAAAGAATAATTTCTGTAATCCAGAAGGGAGATCTGGGAGGTGCATCACAGTCTATCACAGAACATATATGCACAAAGTATAACACATTTTTTTCAGTAAAAGACACAAAAATTACAGACTATACCACTCAAACTAAGCCCAATCAATATTATATAAAAATGATTAAACATTTTTGGACTGGGGATAAAGCATTAGCTCAGTGTTTATTAGTTACTTAATATATCTGGAAAAATAACAAATTTAAATGTATTAAATTCTCATAAAAAATAAATAAAGTAACCACTACTGAGAAGAGAAGATATTAAAATATAATTATTCAAAGTATGTAGAAATTAAAATATTTTATGTGTTACTTTCTAAAGTAAATTTCCATGCAGAGATATTTTAATAATTTAGCAGCCACATGTACTATAATTGTGCTTAACTTGATAAACATATCTTCTATAAATGTCCATTAATACAAATAACAGCTATGTTAATTATAATCTTAGAGTCTGCCTTCTATTTGAAGTATGTGTGTTTAAAGTAACATTTGGATACAAAAACATTTTGTCTCATTTATGAATATTTATAAATAGCATTTTTTAACAATTATTTGTGACTTTATTGAATAGCAACAATATATAAACACTAAAGAGCTTGGGAAGTTAATATACAGATTTCTTCCTTAAGGAAGTATTTCATAAAAGCCAAGCATAAAATAGTTTGATTAAAACGTTGGCAGAGTATCTGAATAGACATTTTCCCAACAACACATACAAATAGCCAACAGGTACATAGGAAGATGCTCCATATCATTAGTCAACAGGGAGATGCAAATCAAAACCATGGGAGCTATTACTTCACACCTTTTAGAGTGGCTATTATCAAAAGGACAAGAAATAAATAGGAGACTTTTAGTGGTATAATTGATGGCATTGTAAGTTGGTGTAGCCACTATGGAAAATGGTATGGAGATCCCTCAAAAAATTTTAAATAAAATTACCATAGGACCTAGCAATTCCACTTCTGGGTATTTATTTGAAGAAAACAAAAACTAATTAGAAAAGATATATACAGTACATCCTTATCCTCTGTTCTTTATAGCATTATTTACAACAGCCAAGATGTGGAAACAACCTAAGTATCCCTTGATGAATGAATGGATAAAGAAAAGTTGCTATATTTATACAATGGAGTAACATTCAACCACAGAAAGGGAGAAACCCTTGTCATTTGCTACAACATGGATGGACCTGGAGAGCACTATGCTAAGTGAAGTAAGTCGAACAGAAAAGGAAAAATACCATCTGATCTCAATTATATGTAGAACTATTAAAAAAAGAAAAAAAGAGCTTAATAGATTCAGACAACAAATGGGTGATTTCCCAGAGGTTGAGGATGAAGGATGGGGAAAATGGGTAAAGGCATACGAAAGTACCAACTTCCATCTATAAAATAAATAAGTCATGGGGATATAATGTATAGTGTGGTGACTATAGTTAATAATACTGTATTGCATATTTGAAAGTTGCTGAGAAAATAAATTTTAAAAGTTTTCATGACAAAAAAATAGATTTTTGTAACTGCATATGTTGACTATATCAACTAGTCTTATTGTGGTGATTATTTTGCAATATACCAATATTGAATTATTATGTTTTACACCAAAAATTAATATAATATTGTATGTCAATTAGATTATAATAAAAATTCTAAGCATAATATTTGAAATCACTACATACTTGAATCAGTTATTTATGTGATATAATTAAGAACATATATATGCATATAATATATTGAAAAGTCAATTATGTAATTAATGTATAAAATGTATTGCAAGATAAAAGGACATAAAACATGTGACTTTTTTATGAGATCCAAGAAGCCAGGGCAGGGTTGCATCTGTTCTGCTCACCACTGAACCTCTGGGCCATAACAAAGATCTGGTACACAGCAGGCCTTCAGTGAAGATGTGGTAAATGCTGAAAACATTATCAATTTCAGCTTAACAAAAATTTTTCTAAAGTAAATTGGTTTCCCTTTCCAAACATGAAGGAACCTGGATGTTGGTCATTTTCAAGTGTAAATAAAAAGTTGAGAAATAAACTATTTTAAATGGCAAATTTGAGCTTACATATTCTGGTTGATGTGGTGTTTTTTTCTCTCTGTTATTTTACAAGACTAGGACAGATTCTCTTTTCCCTTAAAAATGAAAAAAAGAATTCATTAAAAGAATATCAAAATGAAGTTCAGTTCTGATTTTGATGCTATGTTACCTGGTGAGCAGCAAGCGTAAATGTTTTGGAGAAAAAGGTGTTAAATTTTGTCAGCAAGTTTAACAAAACCAATATCTAGAAATCTTACACATTTTCTTTATACATTTGTTCATGCCCAAATTTCCCAGAATGTTCTTTAAACCTAAATAAGTATCTCCTAAAATAAATAGCAAAACAAATGTTTTTAAATGTATAGAATGTACATACTAACAGCAACGCCAAAGGCCAGCTATGTTATTACAAAGCACCAGGATAAACACAGAACAAATGTGACCCTAAAAAGTTGCAAATAAGTATGTTTTGCAGATTTGGAATTACTAAAATCGAACCAACCAGGTCTTCAGTACTATAGTTACCATACTTTTCTCTAGAAATAGAAACAAAGCTACTCTGTATTTATGTTCTATTAGTGGCTGAGTTTGGAAAGTCATGCCAAGAGGATTCCAGAAATGAAAAAAAAAAAATTTGTATGAATCATTTGTTATGATCCTCCATAAATCTACATCATTACCAAAATATGACCAAAACTGCTATACAAACACCTAAGAATTGGAACAGAGGAAAGGAATAGGGTATTATGTCAGAATTTAATTAGTTCTAATATGATAGGAAAGCCACATTCATCTGGGAATCTATGAAAAGTTTTTTGTTCTTATTTTGGGGAGGGTTGCTTTTTTTTTATGACATGCTGTCTTGAGCATAAGGCTGATTCAGGAAAAGAGTCATGGCACAGTCTTGCACCCCTTGTTGTGACCCATAGGTGTGTGGCAGTCTGCTCCTTTCTCCCTCAACCTCCCCATTCAAGCCTTCATTTACAGTGGTCAGTAATTTTAGAATATACATAAACAAGAATACCATTAATTTCAAACATAATCCTCAAAAAATAACTTTCTATTAATTTTTAATACATGTTGTCCTGATTTTCCTCTAGGAATTTTTTAGTCAAAGTATATACTCATTACTAAAGTTCTAAAATATGAAAAAATATTTTATTTTCTTGAGTATAAAAGTGGCTAAAAGTCACTTGGAAAAAGGGATAGTTGGACATTTTTCTAGTATTTTATGACTAATTTTATTATGTTTAAACAGTTTACTGGAAAAATAAACCTTTTAGGCAAAACAACTCAAAATATTCAGATAGTAATATTTTTTATCATTCCCATTAAGTGCTAGTCAGTACTTCAGTCATCTAATAAAAAACTAATACTGCACACATACACACACACACACACACACACACACACACACACACACATATGCCTATAACACCACTGCCACCTATCTGATGCCCTACATCAGATATATTGGCAACTTCTTCTAGCGGCATTGATTAAAACCCATAGATAGGGGCCTAAGTGAGAAAGAAAGTTATTTCTTTAATTAAGTTCATCTAAAAGGTGTCACTCTGAAACAAAGCATTTAAACACAATTCACTATCTCAATTCTAAGGACAAAACAAGTTTAATAAAAATATAAAAGAACCACATAAAAAAGATGGTTTTGCAATGCAGCGTAATAGGGTTGAAAACCCTAGTTAAGATGAAAAGTGATGAGCACTTTATATAGATGTGCAAATTCTGCCATGACCTCCATTTTAGAAATGGTAAAATCAAAGCTCAAGAGAGTGAAGTGAATTGCCTTTGAGCCCACAGCTTATAAATTGCAGCCTCCATCCAAATTCAGGCTGCTGACTCCGGAGTCTGCATTCTTATACAGTGATTATGTAACAGAGAGAACACCACACACATGCATGCTATCAACCATTTTTATCAATGATATTTACATTATTCTGGAATTTAAAAAAATAACAGATGAAACTTTTCATTGGCACATGCAAGTGTTTAGAAAGAAAGCATCACAAGTATGTGAAATAGTTAAATATGAAGCACTGGATGATTAATGTCCATGCTAAGTATTCTGGACTAAGAATTAAACAGAGTTCAGTAAGCAGGGCAGTAATCAGAGACAGTAGACTTGAACTGGACCCTGAAGTTGAATAAAAATTGGTCAATCACATTTGAGAAGGGAGTATATTCCCACCTGAGAGAAAACCACCCAAATAGCTTTCCACACAGTAAATAAAATTACATGAATCACCAAGTTGAATAAAATACAAAGAGTACATAAAGTTGCATATCACAATACTGAGGTAATTTATATCAATTATAGTTAAGGTTATTCTGAATTAACACTAATAGCTAAGTTAAATAATTCTGTATTGAATAATGAATGCTTCCATGTTCATAAAGCTCAAAAACAGGCAAATCTAATCTACTGAAATAGATGTCAGGTTAAATGATTACCCTAAGAAGAGAGAATGTTGACTAAGAAAGAACACAGATAACCCTCTGGGGTGTTAGAAATATTCTGTCTTGATCTGGGTGGTGATTACAGGTGCACATAAAAATTCACTGAGCTTGCCTGACCAGGCGATGGCGCAGTGGATAGAGCATTGGACTGGGATGCGGAAGACCCAGGTTCGAGACCCCAAGCTCGCCAGCTTGAACGCGGGCCCATCTGGCTTGAGCAAAAGCTCACCAGCTTGGACCCAAGGTCACTGGCTCCAGCAAGGGATTGCTTGGTCTGCTGAAGGCCCACGGTCAAGGCACATCTGAGAAAGCAATCAATGAACAACTAAGGTGTTGCAACGGCAACGAAAAACTAATGATTGAAGCTTCTCACCTCTCTCTGTTCCTGTCTGTCTGTCCCTATCTATCCCTCTCTCTGACTCTATCTCTCTGTCCCTGTTAAAAAAAAATTTTTTACTGAGCTTGACAGGTAGGATTTGTGAACATCAAAACTTACTATGTGTGAGTTACACCTCATTAAACAAAAGAATAAGGGTTAGTGTCTGTGGTAGGTTACAAGGTTATTTCATGTAAATTTAGTATTTGAAAAATGTTTCAAGATTACCTATCTCAACTCTGTCCCTCACAGATAGGGAACTGGCAACAAACAGATATAGAGACTTGCCCTAGGTCATAGAAACATTCAGGGCCTGAAATGGGTAACTATGGTTGAAAGTTTTCCCATTCTTTGTTTGTGTCTTCAAAATATATTTCATGTGCTACATATTTCTAAAAAGAAGATCCAGATGTATTTCTTAGTAATATTTATTTACCTGTTTTCATATGATTTCTCACATTGGTCACATTTATTTTTTCTCTTTATTCTTGGCATCTCTAAACAGAATTATTTCAATGTCCCCTTTATTCTTCTACTTTCATTTCATATCTATAATCAACCTAACATATTTTCCCTAAAATTACTCTTTTATATGCACTAGTTTAATCTTAATTATTTTATCGAAATTCAGTAACTGTAACCGTTCTCAGACATCAAAAAAATACTTTTCATCACTGTTGGGCAGATAAAATATATTATGCTCACTTTGTTAAAGATGGCGCTGCCCACATAGAAGTTCATTGATATTAATGTGTGTTCTGGAACAGGCTGTAGGCAGGCCGGGTCGTTGTAGCCTAAGGCTTAGTTTAAGAGTAAGCTCTTCTCCACACCCTTGACTGATTGGATGATGTAGGGTGGTGCACTCTCCTGAGGAATTCCATTATACAGAGACTTCCTTGTTTGTATAATTGGATTAACTAAAAGTTTTGAGTCTATGCTATAAAGTGGGAGAGACCAGTAGCTTGATCTCTCTCTTGGTTCCTGAGTTCCTGAAGTTAGTATTAGAAAGGAGAGCAGATTAAGGCCACATGGAGGAGAGGAAGCAGCCAAGATGGCAGAGTGCTGAGGAAGAGTTTGTGCAGGAGGAGATGGGAAACAGAGGTGAATAAGTCTGGTGAGCTGGAAAGCTTTGATGCTAGGAAACTCGGATAAGTCAGTAGCTTTGTGAGCACTGAATGTGTGGGTTTTGGAGCCCAGTGTGTGTTTTTGCTTGCCCGCTGGGTGCAAGCTAGAATTAAAGCTGATGGCTCACCAGTTCTTGGCTCCTGTGTTTCATTACCGACTGTTCGTATCTAATGTGAACCTGCACGAGTCAGGCTGCTGTGATGGTGGCCGCGACTACTGGCTTTACAATCACCAAGAAAACCCTTTGCCTGATATTTATAATATCACCTTTTTTTATTTCTGAAATGAAAAGCAAAGAGGCAGAGAGACTCTTGCATGTGCCTGACTGGGATCCACCTAACAAGCCCAATAGGGGGCGATGCTCTGCCCATCTGGGGCATTACTCCAGTTGCAACTGGAGCCATTCAAGTGTCTGAGGTGGAGGCCATGGAGCCATCCTCAGCACCCAGGCCAACTTTGTTACAGTGGAGCCTTGGCTGCAGAAATAGAGAGAAAGGAGAGGGGGAAGGGTAGAGAAACAGATGGGCAGTTCTGTGTGCCCTAACAGGGAATCGAACCTGAGACATCCACACGCTGGGCTGACACTCTACCACTAAGCCAACTGGCCAGGGTCTAATATTGCCATTTTTAAAGAATTTACTTATTCATTTTAGAGAGGAGAGAGAAAAAGAGCAAGAAAAGAGGGGGAGGAGCAGGAAGCATCAACTTCCATATATGTCTTGACCAGGCAAACCCAGGGTTTCAAACCTGTGACCTCAGTGTTCTAGGTCAACATTTTATCCACTGTGCCACCACAGGTCAAGCTATAATATTAACATTTTTCATACTTATAACCTTTGCACTTTGGGGCTATAGATAAAGGAGATAACATAGATCTCAATATGAATACCTTTGCTTTAAGTAGAGAGGTGTCTGCATCATCTTAATTTACCCACCACTGGTCTTTTTCTGAAAAACTCTTCACATTGTTGCTTCTTATCTTCCCCCCAACAAACACAATTCCTCTATTCTCAACTACAGTGGTCCCTTGTCTATCATGGGGATTAGGTTCCGGAACTCCCCGCAATAGGCAAAAAACCGCAAAGTAGCGACCTTATATTTATTTTATTATATATATATATATATATATATATATATATATATATATATATATATATATATATATATATATATATATATATATAAAGGCTTTATAAACCCTCCCCACACTCTTATAAGCCTTTCCCACAGTTATTTTGTTTATTTTGCCCCCAAAATAATTAAAATAATAAATATATTAAAAATACCTATTTACTGCAAAATCCCACACTATAGTGAAAAATCCACTATACAGTGAGACCACAAAAAGTGAACTGTGAGCCTGACCTGTGGTGGTGCAGTGGATAAAGCGTCGACCTGGGAACACTGAGGTCGCCAGTTCAAAACCCTGCACTGCTCTGGTCAAGGCACATATGGGAGTTGATGCTTCCAGCTCCTCCCCCCTTTCTCTCTTTCTCTCTCTCTCTCTCTCACTCTGTGTCTCCTCTCTAAAATGAATAAAATTTTAAAAAATTAAAAAAAGAAAAAAAAGTGAACTGTGATATGGCGATGGACAACTGTACTTCTTAGAGCTTGACAATAAAACTTGCCCATAAGAAAATTGCTAAGTGTTTTGCCTTCAAATGTTTTCACATTTAAAAAGCTCTTGATTCCAAATTTTATCTAAACTCTATACATGGTGCAGGCATGTTTTTAAGGGGTCTTGATTCTACTTAGATACATAAAAGTTTATGAAAAAAAATTAAAGCCCACATACCATGTTACAAGTGAATTACCTGCAGAACAATTTTTAGGGATATTCATAACTAAATGGAAGGCATGGGTATACTTGTTGAAGTCATATTCATGGATGATTAGAATCCAAGCTTCTGTTTTTTCACAAAATCTATTGCTGTGCCTATAATTGGAGACAATGGAACTTGGCAAAAGCCACTCCACTAATCTTTAAAAAAGTAGTTTATGGTCAAAAGCAGCAGGAACCACTGCAAATTGGTACCCACTGCAAACGCTTTCCCGAGGTAATTTGGTTATTTCTCTATATTGACATAAATATGACAATTCAGATGAAGGCAAATTCAAACACCTCTCAATGGGCTATGCCAAATTCCACTCATCCGTTCAGATCCATGATCCACCTTGATCCACCCTGGTCTGTGCCTCAGGTGGCTGATTTGAATAGACCTTACCAAGGAGCTCCCCTGCCCTCTTCCTTCCTGTTGTGCTAATCAGAGAGAACACCAGAAAGATGTTGCAGAATGAAGCCTAGGCACGTTTCCCCTTGAGCCTTCAGATTAGGATCAGCAAGTTTGCTGAATCTATTGAATGAAGGCCTTGTTCTTGCTGGGTTGCCCTTCCCACACAGTCTTCTGTGTCTCTAGCCTCCTCTCACTCCTTAAGGCACAGGAATAATTACAGAGTCTCTGTCGCCATCAGCTCTGTGTCCCACATTTCCTGTATAGTTTCCTTGTACCCTACACCCATCTTTTTCAACCACCCCTTTATTACACTTTCTTGAAATCACCCAAGCTGAGGGTGTCATCTCTTTCATACAGGAACCTTGGCTGATAGTTAAGTTCCACTGAGAAAAGTAGTAGTCACTTGAGAAATCTGCTCCATCATAAATAAACATTTGGTTTTCTCCCTCCCTCCTCTCCCCAAGCTTCAAGCAAGGCCAGTAGTAGCGTGTTGAGTGAGTATGAGGCTGTTGCATCATCCAGATTGTCAATTCCAACACTCTGCCCAAAATCTCTTGAGGTGAATCACCTAATACAAACTGGAGTGTTTTATCTGTACCCAGTAAAGTGGCTGTGATATTGTACAAGCTTCTTTATAATTCCATATTCAAGGAAATTACTTTAATTCATAAACCCATAAAATTAAGTATTATGTTACTTGCTCAGTCTTCTCTGTGAGGTAGGATTTCTGGACTAACTCATGAAGGTGATGATTAGTGAAAAAATGAATAATCATTAATCCATGATATTTCTAATAGAATATTAATAGTTTTCAACTAGACATGGACAAGGTCAACTAAAAACAGTATTTTTAAAATAACATCTCCAAGGCCACAATATAGGTGTGAAATGACTAACACCTTCCTCTGAGTTGACTGCTGTTTCTCCCCAATGACTTTTGCAGCCTCACTTTATTCCTCTTGCCTCCTGCACAAAGATCACTGAGACACCCAATTGCTAAACTGCTCCACCCTTGACAGTTGATGCCCACTTTCCTGATGCCTCCTGAGAATCACCTAGCACAAGCCCTCCCCAACCTCTCCGAGCTGTCCAGCAGTCCCTCTGAAATGTGTTTCCCTTGCTGCAGCAAGCTGGGGTGAAAATAAAAAACTAAAAGGCCCTTTTGGAAGTGATGTTATTGTGAGACCATCCAGAATGGAAGCCAGAAGTGCATGTTCTGACTCCTCGAACCCTTTACCATTGCTGTGCCCTCTCTCCGGAGTGTGCTTGCACTCACAACAGCCAGACACACTAGGTTGTTTGCGCAAAGAACTTAATATGCTGAGAATGTACGTTCTCCTGAAGGAAAACCCTGAGTGATAGCTGAGAGATGCAGACCTACAACACTTCTCCCTCATGCCAGTCAAGACAACTCTGAGGCATGCTGTTCTCTTCAGAGCTCCCCTGTGAGACCGAGCCAGAGTTACCCTGGGTAGGACTTTACCTGTCTGATTCCTTTCCTTGACTGCTCTCGCTTTCCCACTTCCCGACAGCATTTCTTGGGAAGGCTCCTTAACATGTTCACATGAATCTCCCTCTTAGGAGCTGCCTCTGCAGAACCCTGAAGATAAATGGCAATACAACCTAACGGGAAATCAGTTCAATGAAGGCTTCAGAGGAGAAACGACTACCTCACCTAAGACTTAGAGATTGTGTAAGAGTTAAGCAGATAGAAAGAAAAAGGACTGTGTGAAAGGACGAGGAGATGACACGCACACACACACACACAAACAGAAAGGTAATCTGTTGTATGTCAAGATCCATTAGCCTCTCTATATTGCTGGACCATCAAGTATGGAAAATGAGGGCCTAGTCAGTGCTGAATCATAAAAGGTTTTTTGTGTCTACTTACAGGTATACTTCATTCTGTGGCTGAGAGGAAAATGATCAGATTTATATTTTAGATCCATCACTCTGATGGCTGTGTTGGAGGTCAGGTCTGTAAAAATAAAAAATAAATGGATAAATAAATAAAGCCCTGTGTAAGGCCAGTGGCCATGACCATGCAGGTTCCCATTGGATTCGGGCAGACTGTAAAGGAACTGTGGAGCCAGAGGATGGTAGGCCATTCCGTTTATTAAAGTCTTGCAAAGGTGGACAAGCAAGCAGGCAGGAAAAATTGCTTTCCTTTCTCTCTCTCCGGATTTACAAGCAAAAACAGGCTGGGGGTGAGGGGGAGCTTCCACGGCAAACAATAGCAAACAATGGCCCCTATCAGTGATGGCAAGCAATCCACAATTTGCAATCTGCCACCCTGAGGGCAAGCACCCATAGACTATACATACACACATGGTGCTACCCTGTGCTCATGCGCAAATCAGGCAAAGTACAAGGTGAGCAAACTTAACACACTTGTTTGCCCAACACCCTGAAATAAGATACAGGATGAAGAAATAAATAAGAAATAAAAATAACAGATCCCAATGGATGTGAGTGCTGAAAGAAAGGAAGGTCACACAGATGACTCCCAGATTTTTAAGCGTGGGTAATAGGTGGACAGTGGTAAGACAGAGAATCTACCAATGATAAGAAAAAGAGCTCTCAGAGTTAGTCCCCTGAAGGTTTTATTGTGACATGCACTGAAACTGGGCATAACTGAGTCCACCTAACTCTGAAGAATATATCCAATCAGCAGTCAGAACTAAGAATATGAGTATGGGGGAAATGTCTGAGAGGGAGATATAGTAGTAGTGGAAACCCCAAGAGTAGCTGAGATCACCCAGGGTGTGTGTGGTGAGAAGAGCCCTCCTGTAAGGAAGGAACCCTGCAAACCTCAGGTTTAATGTGCAAAGGGGGGAACAGGACTATAAAGGAGGAGTCCTAAGAGGTTTGGAGAGCTAGGAAAACAACTTCTCTCCACTTTCCCAGTCACTACACACTTTTTTTAGTGTTCACACATTGTCCAGAAATTTATAGAACATTGGCACAGGAAAATAGCAAAGTTCCTTTAATACTTTTATGGCCTGAGAACTAAGTGCCCCCTAAATTGGACAGAGTGCAGTCCTCTGCTCAAAGAAAAGCTGGAGAAACATATTGGGAAATCTTTGCAATGATTATAGATTATAGATTAGATTATAGATTATAAATTATAGATTATAGATTATAGGTGGGTCCTAAACAGTGAGAGACTAAGCAGTGTCATATACATACCAATATACACATGCTAAACCCAATTCATCTCCTAAAATTCTCATACTTGTTAGTCAAACCCAGCTTTTCCTGCAGTATTCCTTCAAAATATACTAGGGGCCAGTTCTGCAGAAGACCCAAGTATCTCTTGTAAAGCCAGTATTCGCGGCCACCAACAGGGCCGCCTGGCCAGTGCAAGTTCACATTAGATTCAGACAGTCGGTAATGAAACAACTGAGCCAAGAAAGAACTGGTGAGCCATCAGTTTTAATTCTAGCTTGCACCCAGTGGGCAAGTAAAAACACACACTGGGCTCCAAAACCCACTCATTCAGTGCTCACAAAGCTACTGACTTATCCGAGTTTCCTAGCATCAAAGGTTTCTAGCTTATTCACCTCTGTTTTCCATCTCCTTCTCTCTGCACAAACTGGATTCTTCCTCAGCACTCCACTATCTTGGCTGCTTCTCCTCTCCTCCATGTGGCCTTAATCTGCTCTCTTCTCTAATGCTAACCTCAGGAACCAAGAGAGAGCAAGCTCCCAATCTGTCTCACTTTATAGTGAAGAAATAGAAACCTTTAATGCAGTAGTTCTTAACCTGGGTTCTATCGAACCCTAGGGTTCAATGAATCGGTCTCAGGGGTTCGGAGAAGCCTCTGCCGCAAAGGCCAGAATAAAGCAATACCGTAATTTGTTGTGAGTTCATGCACTTTGTTGGTTTTGTTCTTTGAGCAAGATGATGTTCATGCACAGCTCATTTTGTGCACCAGTAGAAAAACATATACTTATGTCTTGAATTTGGGGGGAAAAAATCATATTTTATTTATGACTTAAGAAGGGTTCGGTGAATGCGCATATGAAACTGGTGGGTTCGGTACCTCAAAAAAGGTTAAGAACCACTGCTTTAATGCAATCTACAAAAAAGGAAGTCTCTGATACAAAGTCACTTATCTCAGGCATAATGGGAGGATTCCTCATGAGATTGCACCACCCCACATCATCCAATCAATGAAGGGTGTGGAGAAAAGCTTACTCTTAAAACTAAGCCTTAGGCTATACCAACCCGGCCTGCCCACAGTCTGTCCCCCATTACACATGAATATCAAGGGGCTTCCATGTGGGCAGCACCATCTTAACAAAGTGAGCATAATATATTTTACCTGCCCAACATCTCGGAAGACTCAAAAACTGCCTTCTTCATTAGCCATCCTCAGTTTAGTTACTTGTCAAATTGAGTCATGGAAGAAATATTTCAGAAGCTTGGAGAAATAAACATAGAAATAAAGACACAGAATAGTGTTAGAATGATTCTTCCTGACCAGGCAGTGGCACAGTAGATAAAGTGTCAGCCTGCTATGCTGAGGACCCAGGTTCAAAACCCTGAGGTCTCTGGCTTTAGCATTGGATCATAGATATGACCCCATGGTTGCTGGCTTGAGCCCAAGGTCACTGGCTTGCAGCCTGTTGGGCAGACAAAATACATTATGCTCACTTTGTTAAAAATGGCGCTGCCCATGTGCAAGTTTTAAGAGTAAGTTTTTCCCCACAACCTTGACTGATTGGATGATGTGCGGTGGTGCACTCTCATGGGGAATCCTTCCATTATGCCTCAGATAAGTGACTTTGTATCAGAGACTTCCTTGTTTGTAGATTGGATTAAAGGTTTGGATTTCTACACTATAAAGTGGGGCAGACCGGGAGCTTGCTCTCCCTTGATTCCTGAGGTTAGTATTAGAAAGGAGAGGAGGCAGGCAAGATGGCAGAATGCTGAGGAAGAAGCCAGTTTGTGCAGTTTGTGAAGAGAGAAGGAGATGGGAAACAGAGGTGAATAAGTCTAGTGAGCTAGAAACCTTTTGATGCTAGGAAACTCGGATAAGTCAGTAGCTTTGTGAGCACTGAATGAGTGGGTTTTGGAGCCCAGTGTGTGTTTTTGCTTGCCCACCGGGTACAAGCTAGAATTAAAGCTGATGCCTCACCAGTTCTTGGCTCCGTTGTTTCATTACCGACTGTCCGAATCTAATGCAAACATGCATTGGCCAGACGGCTCTGATAATGGCCGCGACTACTGGCTTTACAAAGCCCAAGGTCGCTGGCTTGAGCAAGGGGTCACTGGCTCAGCTGGAGCTCCCAGTCAAGGCTCATATGGGAAAGCAATCAATGAACAACTAAGGTGCCACACAAAGAATGAAGAATTGATGTTTCTCATCTCTCTCTTTCTTCCTGTCTGTCTGTCCCTGTCTGTCCCTCTTTCACTTTCTCTAGATAAAAAATATATATATATATTCTGACCACAGATGTTAATAACATACATTAAAACAATACTGCCAATGAGCCAGGTAACTTGTGCACAACAGAGGGCTATTCTGTTTTGAGAGCCTGCTCAAATATGATATTACTCATATTTTCTTGTTTAAAATTCAAAAGAGTACTTTGATTAAGAAAGTGTATGGCCAGTAGCTACCTCCATCATGGCCATGCAGGTTCTCATTGGATTCAGGCAGAGAGAAAGAAACAGTGGAGCCAAAAAATAGTGGGCCATTCCGTTTATAAAATTCTCATATTGACAGGCAGGGAAGATCTCTTTCCTATCATTAAGAGCTCCCAAAGCCTTGACACATTCTCTAGTTCCACAACCTGGAAAATCTTCTCCAGTTCCTCCTGGAATCAAAGGGCACCACCAGCCTCAGTAGAGCTACCAAAGCTCCTCAGCACTGGTTCCACATCTGCACTCCTTTTCTTCTGCAAAATTGGCTGGGTCCACAAAGACCCCCACTCCAGCAAATATTAGCAAAACAATGGCTCCTCTCAAGCAGGAATTCAATCCATAATTTGCAATCAACTGCCCTGCTCTGAGGGCAAGCACACATGGTGGCTGCCAAGCACCATTTTTTTAACAACAAAAGTGAGCAAAATCAAAAAATACAAATTTTACAAACTCATTTGCCCAACAGGGACAAAAAGTACAGATTCCAATACCAGAGCACTCAAAAATGGACTTTGTTTTACCCTTGCACAGTCCAGGGTATAATTACAAAGCACTAGAGAAGTTCATATAGAAGCCTCAAGTCTAGTTTTATTTATTTTACTACTAGAACAGGTAAAATCACCTCTGTATTTCCAAATAGTTCTGTGGGAAAACATTAAGACACAGAAATTTTTTTAAATGGACATAACTTTAACTATATGATTGTTGGTCAAATAAATTCACAAATATAATGTATATGTTGGCTCACTTATACTTTGCATTATGTATGGGAACAGGCTGTAAGCAGGCAGGGTCGTTATAGCCTAAGGCTTTGTTTTAAGACTAAGCCTTTCCCACCATAAATGACTTTGTATCAGAGACTTCCTTGTTTCTATATTGGATTAAAGGTCTTGATTTCTACACTATAAAATGGGGCAGAGGAGCACATGCTAGAATAGAGCAGAGAAAGGCCACATGGAGGAGAGGAGAAGCAGCCAAGATGGCAGAATGCTAAAACAGAAACAAATTTGTGCAGAGAGAAGGAGATGGGGAACAGAGGTGAATAAGGCTGGTGAAGTACAAGCCTTTGATTCTAGGAAACTCGGATAAGTCGGTGGCTTTGTGAGCCCAAATGGAAAAAGAAGTGTTTTCCCACTGTATGTATTTCTTGCCCACCGTGTGTAAGCTAGGATTAAAGCTAATGGCCCACCAATTCTTGGCTCCATTGTTCCATTACCGTCTGTCTGAATCAAATGCGAACCTGCATGAGCCAGGCAGCTGTGATGGTGACCACCGCTACTGACCTTACAATGATAAATTACCAAGTCAAAACAACAACAACAAAAGAATATGTTGTAAAGTACTGTAAAGTCAGTAGCTGTGGCAACAATCACAACAGCCTGGCTCATGCTGATTCACGTTAGATTCGAACAGACGGTAATGAAACAATGGAGCCAAAAACTGGTGGGCCATCATCTTTAATCCTACCTTACACCTGGTGGGCAAGTAAATACACACACTGGGCTCCAAAACCCACTCATTCAGTGCTCTCAAAGCTACTGACTTATCCAAGTTTCCAAGAATCAAAGGATTCTAGCTAACCAGAATTATTCACCTCTGTTCCTCATCTCCTCTCTGCAAAAACTGGTTTTTCCCTTATCACTTGACAATCTTGGCTGCTTCTCCTGGCCTCCACGAGGCCTTTCTCTGCACTCCTCTCTAATGCTAATCTCAGGAACTGAGAGAGCAAGCTCCTGGTCTGACCCATTTTATAGTGTAGATTCAAAACCTTTAATCCAATATACAAACAAGAAAGTTTCAGATACAAATTCACTTATCTGAGTCATAATGGGAGGATTCCTCATGAGAATGCACCACCCTACATCAAATAGGGTGGGAAAGGCTTAGTCTTAAAACTAAGCCTTGGGCTATAAGGACTCTGCCTGCTTTCAGCCTGCCCACCCCCCACATTAATATAATCATGCCTGTTCAAAGCAAGAAGGGCAACCAATATCATCATCACCTGGGCAATGCGCTTCCACGTGGGCAGCGCCATGTTTATGAAAGTGAGCATAATATATTTTATCTGCCCAACAATCCACCCCGATGCTCACTTTACTACCCACAATCTACACCACCAGCATCCCTGTGCAAAGAAATTAGGCACATTACACAAATTACAAATACATGACAAATCATACAATTTCAACAGTTACAAAGGTACATTTCACCAGTCTCTGAGCACTTTGCCTAAAGCACAAAATGTCCTCAGCCTTCTTTCTTGCCATTTGAAAGGCTTCCTGGGGCAGGGGAAGGGCCCCCAGCAAAGCCACCACTCATCCCCATCAGGGTATTTCACATTGTCCAAAATCCATAAGCCCATTCAGCAAAGGAGCCAGAGCTTACTCTGGTCATAGTCCAGGAATCAGTCCACACACATGGGGTGTTAGCCTCCCCCCTCGTTCCTGCCATCGTGGCAGGTCTTACACTGTCCTAAAGAGGAGCACATGGCAATGGCAGTCAGTATTTTCATCTCTGCTCTAGAGAGCATGATGGTCTATACCCCTGTGTCCCAAATTCGCAGATCTACCAGGGGTGTAGTAGGAGCTCCTTGCTGCTGGGCTCTCACCTTCTGGAGACTGCAGATTTCAACTCCAGCTTAATTCTCCTTATCCTCCAAAGAGGAACTGAAAACATCAGCTTCTGCTGCCAGGCTTAAGCCCCGGGCTGCCGCCACCTTCTGCTCTGCGGGCCTTGCAGCCCCAGCCCTGGCCTCCTGCCGCTGCTGGCTCTCCATAACGTCCAGGACAACCTGAAACTCAGGAATCTGTGATTCCTCCTCTAGGAGTTGCTCTATTTCCAAGTGAATCTCACGAACTTGGTCAGCCTCCTCCAGTGCTTGCTCCAGCCCCAGGGTCAGCATCTCTTTTTCCCACATTTTCTCTAGCTCCTTCCACTGCTCAGTTTGAAGGTCCCAGGCAGCCTCTTCCACAGAGCTCTCAGTTTATTCATGCATGGCTGTAAAAGTCAGCCAGCCTATGGCCCCCAAAAGAATAGCCATGGGGAGCCATAACAGCAGCCAGTTCTCTACCATGCACCTCAAGGGTGGTGGCTCCATACCAATCTCCAAATCCTGTCACAGTTTATGCCAGATGTAAAGCCCATAACCATGGCCACCATCACAGCAGCCTGGCTCATGCAGGTTTGCATTAGATTCAGACAGTTGGTAATGAAACAATGGAGCCAAAAACTGGTGGGCCATCATCTTTAATCCTAGCTTGCACCTGGTGGGCAAGTAAAAACAACACTGGGCTCCAAAACCCTCTCATTCAGTGCTCACAAAGCTACTGATTTATCCAAGCTTCCTAGAATCAAAGGTTTCTATTACAGCCTGTTCCCCAAAACATTAATATAATCACGCCCATTCCAAGCAAGAAGGGCAACCAATATCATCATTACCTGGGCTATGGACTTCCACATGGGCAGTGCCATCTTTAACAAAGTGAGCATAATATATTTTATCTGCCCAACAGTATGATTGTGAAAAATGTTAATGGTGTAAACTGTATGCAAAAGAGGTGTTCAATAAAGGATTATCAGAATAATAAAGAGGAAAAATAGCTAAAGGCATTTAAAAAGTGATTGATTATTTTTTTAAGCAATTACTCATGAACTTTGGACAAGCCAAATATCAAAGAACAATAGGCTAACACACTTGCCTTGCTGCCTCAGACCAAACAGGGTAAATTAAGCTATTTGGAGACTAAAGCTCCAGCTTTAATGGTGAGCCTTATGCTTTCAGTGAACTATAAAGACTTTGCAAGGCAAGCATAGACCTTGCAATAAAGAAAGAGCAATCACACACTTATATTTCAGGAAGATCCTTCCTGTGAGAACATAACCTATACCCTCATGTGGGGTAAACAAATGATTTTTAGGTTTGCTCGCTTTTATTGGGGCAGCAACATGTGTGTATAGTCTATGGAAGGCTGTGGGTGCTGCCCTCAGGGTGGCAGATTGCAAATTGCAGACTAACTTCCTGCTTGGTAGGGGCCATTGTTTGCTATTGTTTGCTGGAGAAGAGTTTTTTTCCTAGCTCAGTGATGGGCAATCTTTTGAGCTTGGTGTGTCAAAATTTGCCAAAAAAATGAGCATAACTCAGGTGGTGTGTCACTTCGAGAAAAACAGCCTAACTGGAAGTCCCAGAACTAGATGCTCTGTGCTGGAGTTCTGTTGTTTTGGCCTATAGACCTCCGGCACAGAGTGTCTACACTACAGCAAATGTTTTATCCTTGGCTACTGCACCTGGCCGTGCAAGAGCCAAGGATGAAATGTCTTTCTCGGCATGCGGCCCCATACTTGTCTGGTATGTGACTGCATGCGGCCACGTGTCATCAAAAATGGCTACACATTTCAGTGCTGACACACGTGTCATAGGTTCGCCATCATGGCCCTAGCTTGTTTTGCTGGAGAGAGCAGAGAGAGAGTCTGGAGAATAAGTCTGGAGAATAAGTCCAGGTTGTGGAACTGGAGACCAAATCGGGGCTTGGGAGCTGTATGGCCAGTTGCTGCCACCATTGAATTCAGGTAGAGAGTAAAGAAACAGTGGATCCAAAAAATGGTAGGCTATTTTGTTTATTAGAGTCTCGTACCAGCGGACGAGCAAACAGGCAGAAAAGATCGCTTCCCTTTCATTCAGAGCTCCAAAAGCCCTGACACATTCTCCAGTTCAACAACCCAGAAAATCTTCTCCTGTTCCTCCTGGAATCAAAGGCCCCACCAGTCTCAGCAGAGCTCCAGAAACCCCTCAGCTCTGGTTCCAAATCTTCACTACTCCTTTTCTTTCTGCAAAACCCAGGCTGGGGGAAAAAATCCCTTCTCCAGCAAACATTAGCAACACAGTGGCTCTTCCCAAGCAGGAAGGTAATCCACAGTTTGCAATCTGCCGCCATGAGGGAAAGCACCACAGCCTTTCACAGACTACATACATATGGCACTGCCTAGACCAATGCAAAATATAAGTGAGCAAACCTAAACAACACCTTTTACAAACTTATTTGCCCAACAGGAGCCCTGAGTGCAAAGAGAGAGAGAGAATGCGAAGGGGCTTGGGAGCCCTGCTGAGACAGGTGGGGGTCTATGAGTCCAGCTGGAGTGATTGGCTGAGTCCGAAGTGCTAAAGGGCTTGGGAGCCCTGAGGAAAAGGAAGCAGTCTTCCCTGCCTTTTGGCTTGTCTGCCTTTACGAGACTTTAATAAATTAGAATGGCCCACCAATCCTCTGGCTCCGCTGTTCCTTTACCATCTGCCTGAATTCAATACAAATCTTCATGGCCGTGGTGACAGCCACTGGCCTTACACCTCCTTGCTTTGAAGAAATTTCTGTTCTCATAAAATTGGAGGATGCGCCTGACCAGGCAGTGGCGCAGTGGATAGAGCGTCGGACTGGGATGCGGAAGACCCAGGTTCGAGACCCCAAGCTCGCCAGCTTGAGCGCGGGCCCATCTGGCTTGAGCAAAAAAAAGCTCGCAGGCTTGGACCCAAGGTCGCTGGTTCCAGCAAGGGGTGGCTCGGTCTACGGAAGGCCCATGGTCAAGGCACATGTGAGAAAGCAATCAATGAACAACTATGGTGTCACAACAGCAATGAAAAACTAATGATTGATGCTTCTCACCTCTCTCCTTTCCTGTCTGTCTGTCCCTATCTATCCCTCTCTCTGACTCTCTCTCTCTCTATCCCTGTAAAAAAAAAAAAAAAAAAAAAAAAAAAATTGGAGGATGCACTTTACAGCTTGAAATTTAAGCCCTTTCTTGAAGAGAGGTGTTTTTTAAGGAACATGTCAGCAGTCTGTTGTTTGCCTCTTGCATGCTCATCCTTCATGTGTTTAGGATGACCATTTTCCAAGAATAGAAAATTTTGCCTAAATGAGAAATACTCTTCAAAATTGTTTTATTCCTATGTTGGTTTTGCTTTGTAATTATGGTTGAATTATTGCATAAAATTTACTGCTATGATAGTCTCATAATGGCAAACAGTCCAACCAATTTGTTATTCACTGAAAAAGATACCAAATGGACCATGGGAGCTAAAGCTCCTTTTGCTATTAGATTGGTTAGATTTTCCAGAAGATTTTGGTTGGGTTTTCCATAGGAACTGGCCTATAGGCAAAGCTCAGTTTGAGGTATTCTGGAGATAACATGAGAAAATGCCTTTTCATCTTAAATAATGAACAGAACTCTGTGTTGAAAGGGAACCATTTGTGTTGGACTGGAGTGGTGAAGGAGGAAAAAATAAAAATAATAGAAACATCAAAACAAAAGTAGGCAGAATGCTTGGAAATTATTTTCACACACGTGCTTGCACATGCACACTCACATGTACAGGTATATACACATATACGTATATATACACACATATACACATATATACCTATACATACATACACATGTATACACATATACATACATATTGTATATGTATATGTATAAAATTTTAAAACTTTAAAACTGTAAACTTGAAAATACAGAGCGCCCAAACTTTGAAAACAGGAGTCAACTAGTGTAATTTTGCCTCATAAGGTAGTAATGTAGAGGGTATGGATCCACTGCTACTTACTTTGAATCCAAATTATTAAATATTAACATATTAAGAATCCTAAGATTCTCATTAGTTTAGTAAGAAGTTTATTCTTTAAAAACAATAATTTTGCCTGCATATCTATATCCAACTATAGGTTCTCACTTTCCTTCTATCCTTATTGAAAGCAAGTGAAGTAATGGGTTTAATAACATTTTCAGCTTATGTTATTTAATTAACATTATATCAAAGTTAATTCACTTCCACCTTCCAAGTTTCTTATACTTCAACCTCCAAAATTCAAGAGCTAGTAAGTGCAGTAATAATTGAACATGTGACACCAAGCCAAATACCACTGTGTCTAAAATAAGTAATAAAGATGTCATCTACAGCCTCTCTGAAACTAGAATTATGTCTATTATCATATATTTAGGACTTTCATTCAATTCACAAACAGTATCTCCTTCATGAAGAAAGAATGAAAACACATAGGTCAGACATAAATATAGCACCTTCTGTTAAGTAATGAATGAAATAATATGTAGACCAAAACTCCTTCAGAAATAAAACATGATCAAATATAGTATTAGGACAATACCAACTATCAAAAAGGGATACAAAAAAACTGGTACCAGAACAGAATTCACTTTTGTCCTTTCTTTTCACATCATTTGGGTAAATTATTAAATCCTTTGAGCCTCAGTGGCCGCTTGTATGAAATGAGAGTAACACTACGTATTAGTCAGGATTGTGGCCAAGAGTAAATAGCATCAAGAATGGGAAATCACTAAATTTACAGATCAGTAGTTCTCAAATTGAGGTCCTATACCAGCAATTTCAGCAACAGCTGAAATGCAGAGTGTCAGGCACCAACCCAGATTTCTTCAATCAGTAACTCTGGCGGTGAAACCCAAAAATCTGTGTCTGAAAAGACCCTCCAGGGGTAAGAATCACTGCCTTTTAATAAATATGATCCTTGTTTTTTTTATCATCATGAATTCATATGTAAAACATATCCATATATGTATCCTCATACTTCAATTATAGAAACATTTAATATGTGTAGATTTATACCATTTTATAAATGTGAGAACTAAAACATTTAAGTGATTTACCCAAATTTTTACAACTTTTAAAAATGAATCATATTATAAAATTTTACCCACACATACATAATTTTCTCATTGACTTTGTAAATTTGGAGATTTGGACCTATAAAAAAAAAAGTTGCTCAGTGTACTGGGTTCAAAAACTTTTGGCCAGTGTCATAGCCTGCAGGGCACTACAGTTCCTAAACTCACAAAGATCATCTGGAAATTACAAATCTATCTAGTTGACATTTTATTTTGCTGGAGTTTCCAAATTCTAGATTCCTTCCTCTTTTTACAAACAGTTCCAATTTCCTTAAATCATTGAGTTGTGTTTTTTTTTCTTGTTCTCAGTAATCTCAGTATTTCACTTTTATTTTCCCAACTTGAAAGGAGGGCAGATAGACACAAACTCCTACATGTGCCCCGACCAGGATCTACCCAGAAACCCTGTCTGGGGCTGATGTTCTCCCCATCTGGAGCCATGCTTGCAACAGAGCTACTTTTAGTGCTTGAGGTGGAGGCTTCATGGAGCCATACTCAGCACCTGGGTGATGTGCTTGAACCAATCAAGTTATGGCTTCAGGAGGGAGAGAGAGAGAGAGAAGGGGGAGGGGTGGAGAAGCAGTTGGTCACTTCTCCTGCATGACCTGACTGGGAGTTGAATCGGAGACATCTACACATCGGGCCAACACTCTACCACTGAGCTAAACAGTCAGGGCCTGTGTTTCACTTTTTAACCTCTATTTGAATGCCCTATAGAAAGAGACTGGAGAACCATACTAATGGTATCATCTTTTAATTAATTAAGTCTGAACATTACTGAAAAGAAAGCTTCAGGGGAAATAACAAATTTGCTTCTCAATGCTGTAAGTTTATCAAACTAAGTCTTCACACAGCAAAGATTTATTCATTGAATATAGAATAGGTAAGTATGTCCACATAATGACCTTTTCCATCCACTTTTTCTCACTCTTTTTCAACCAGTAAATAAATTAAAGGGTTCTTTTTAACTTAATTTAGCAATTTGAACATAGACTTGAAATATCTGAGTTGTAAATACAGGAATTGAAATTACTTAGAGTTGAATTCTATCTTCATAGTCAGGAAAGGAGCAGGAAGGACAATAACAGCAAGGGAAAAAGAATCCACACTCATTTCTCAAGTAGATGCTTTATTTTTAATATCATAACAAATCTCTACATATGCAAGATAAAAAGGTGAGAAAATAGGAGGTGAATTCTGAATCACTATATTATATCAGGGTTTCTTAACCTCAGCACTATGAAATTTTGAGGCAGATAATTACTTATTTAGTACATTGTAGGGTGTTTAGAAGTACTACTCTTGGTCTCTACCCACTAGACGCCTCTAGCATTCCCCTCAGTCTTCAGACATTACCAAATATCCCTTTGAGAAAACAAATTGCCCGCAATTGAGAATATACTCTATTATATTAAGTGACTATTTGTTCTCCTAGAAAATAAAGGTGAAAATGTTAAAGAAAGTTTCCGAAAAGGTAATAGGAAATGTATCAGAGTTTTGCTTTTATTCTATATAATGCAAATTATATGAAATGCATAAGGAGTAATCTGTTGAATATAAATCTGTCATTTATTTCAAAGGACTAGTTGCAATCCAAGTGGCTGAAAAATGTGACTCCAGATCATGTTGAAATTATTCAAACTAGCCAATCTTAAGACTGCTAACCCCGCCTTGCTCATTCTTTCCATAGAAACCACAGTAAAGTTCCTCTTTCTCTTGATACAGTCCCATTTGTTTATCTTGCCTTTCATTTCATTTGCCCGTGGAGATAAATTGGCAAATATATTGCTGCTACAGATGTCAGAGAGCTTGCTGCCTATGTTTTCTTCTAAGATGCTTATGGTTTCACGGCTTACATTTAAGTCTTTTATCCATTTTGAGTTTGTTTTTGTGAATGGTGTAAGTTGATGGTCTAGTTTCATTTTTTTGCAGGTAGATATCCAATTTTCCCAACACCATTTGTTAAAGAGGCTGTCTTTACTCCATTGTATGTTCTTTCCTCCTTTGTCAAATATCAGTTGTCCATAAAGGTGTGGGTTTATTTCTGGGTTCTCTGTTCTGTTTCATTGATCTATGTGCCTGTTCTTATGCCAGTACCAGGCTGTCTTGAGTATAATGGCCTTGTAGTAAACCTTGATATCCAAAAGAGTGATACCTCCTGCTTTATTTTTTCTTTTTAAGATTGCTGAGGCTATTTGTGTTCTGTTTTGGTTCCATAAAAAATTTTTGGAATATGTGTTCTATATCTTTGAAGTATGTCATTGGTATTTTAATTGGTATTGCATTGAATTTATAAATTGCTTTGGGTAATATAGACATTTTAATGATGTGTATTCTTCCTAGCCATGAGCACGGTATATGCTTCCACTTGTATCTTCCTTGATTTCCTTTATCAATGTTTTATAATTTTCTAAGTACAAGTCCTTAACCTCCTTGGTTAAATTACTCCTAGGTACTTTATTTTTTTGGCTGCAATAGTGAAGGTCATTGTTTCCTTAATTTCTTTTGCTGACAGTTCATTTTTGGTATATTGAAATGACTCTGATTTCTGAGTATTAATTTTATATCCTGCTACCTTGCTGAAGTCATTTATAAGATCCAGTATTTTTTTGACTGAGACTTTCGGGTTTTCTATATACAATATCATATCATCTGCAAATAATGACAGTTTTACTTCTTCTTTTCCAATTTGGATGCCTTTTATTTCTTCTTCTTGTCTGATTGCTATAGCTAGGACTTCCAGAACTATGTTGACTAAAAGTGGTGAAACAGGGCACCCCTGCCTGGTTCCTGATCTTAAGGGGATTGCTTTTAATTTTTGCCCAAATAGTATGATGTTTGTTGTGGGTTTGTCAAAGATGGCCTTTATCATGTTAAGAAATGTTCCCTATATTCCCACTTTACTGAGAGTTTTGAGCATAAATGGGAGCTGGATTTTATCAAATGCCTTTTCTGCATCTATTGAAATTATCATGTGATTTTTGTCCTTTCTTTTGTTTATGTGATGAATCACATTGATTGATTTGCGAATATTGAACCAGCCTTGCCTCTCCAGAATAAATCCCACTTGATCATGGTGTGTGATTTTTTTTCATATATTGCTGGATCGGATGGCTAATATTTTGTTGAGAATTTTAGTGTCTAAATTCATCAGGTATATAGGCCTATAATTTTCTTTCTTTGTGTTGCCTTTGCCTGGTTTCGGGATCAGAATTATGCTCGCCTCATAAAAGGAGTTGGAAATCTTCCTTCCTCTTAAATTTTTTGAAATAGCTTGAGGAGGATAGCAGTTAGCTCTTCTTTGAATTTTTGGTATAATTTACTTGTGAAGCCATCAGGCCCAGGACTTTTCTTTTTTGGGAGTTTTTTGAAAACTGTTTTGATCTCATTTGTTGTAATTGGTCTGTTTAGGTGTTCTGTTTCTTCCAGATTCATATTTGGAAGATTATATGATTCAAAAAATTTGTCCATTTCACCTAGGTTGTCTAATTTTTTGGCATAGAGTTCTTCATAGTATTTTCTTACCATGCTTTGTATTTCTGTTGTGTCAGTTGTTATTTCTCCACTCTCATTTCTAATTTTATTTATTTGGGTCCTCTCTCTTTTTTTCTTGGTGAGTCTAGTTAAAGGTTCATCAATCTTGTTTACCTTTTCAAAGGACCAGCTCCTGGTTTCATTGATCCTCTGTGTTTTTTCCTTAGCCTCTATGTCATTTATTTCTGCTCTGATCTTTATTATTTCCTTTCTTCTACTAGTCCTGGGCATTATTTGCTGTTGTTTTTCTAGTTCTTTTATATGCAGGGTCAGGTTGCTTATTTGAGCTTTTTCTAGCTTCTTATGATATGCCTGTAGTGCAATAAACTTCCCTCTCAGAACTGCTTTTTCTGTGTCCCATAAATTTTGAGTTGATGTATGCTCATTATCATTCATTTCTAGAAATTTTTTATTTCTTCTTTGATCTCATTGTTAATCCATTCATTATTTAATAGCATGCTATTTAGTTTCCAAGTGTTTGAGTATTTTTCCGTTTTTCTTTTGTGGTTAATTTCTAGTTTCATGGTATTGAGATCAGAGAAAGTGCTTGATATGATTTCAATCTTCTTAAATTTATTGAGACCATTTTTGTGTCTTAACATGTGGTCTATCCTAGAAAACATACCATGAGCGCTTGAGAAGAATGTATATTCTACTGCATTAGAGTGAAAAGTTCTGAAGATATCTATTAAGTCGAGTTGATCTAGTGTATCCTTTAAGTCTGCTGTTTCTTGGTTAATTTTCTTTCTTGAGTATCTATACAGTGATGTTAGTGGGGTATTGTAATCCCCTACTATTATAGTATTGCTGTTAATCTCGCCCTTTATATCCATCAAAGTCTGCTTTATGTATGTCAGGGCTGCTATATTTGGTGCATAGATATTTATAATAGTTATATCTTCCTGTTGAATTGTTCCCTTTATCATTATGTAGTGTCCTTCTTTATCTCTTACTACAGCCTTTTTTTTGAAGTCCATTTTGTCAGATATAAGTACTGCTACCCTGGCTTCTTTTTTCCATTTCCATTTGCATGAAATATTTTTTTCCATCCTTTTACCTTCAGTCTATGTGCATCTTTTGTTTTAAGGTGTGTCTCTTTTAGACAGCATATGTATGGGTCCTGTTTCTTTATCCATGCAGCTATCCTATGTCTTTTGATTGTATCATTTAATCCATTTACATTAAAGGTTATTATTGATATATAGTTGTTTATTGCCATTTTATTCTTTAAAGTTGTATTCTTCTTTTGCTATTTTCTTTCCTCTCTTTGACCTGTTCACAACAGGCCTCTTAGTATCTCTTGCAGAATTGGTTGGGTTTTAATGAATTCCTTGAGGCTTTCTTTGTCTGGGAAGCTCTTTATTTCTCCTTCAATTTTAAATGTTAGCCTTGCTGGATAGAGTAGTCTTCGTTGTAGGTTTTTGTTCTGCATTACTTTGAATATATCTTGCCATATCCTTCTTGCCTCAAATGTTTTTGTTGAGAAGTCAGATGTCATCCTTATAGTGGCTCCTTTGTAGGTGATAGCCTTATATTCTCTAGCAGCTTTTAATATTTTCTCTTTATCCCTTAGCTTTCACATTTTAACTATGATGTGTCTTGGTGTAGATTCTTTTGGGTTTCTCTTTAATGGAGTTCTGTGTGCTTCTTGAACGTGTGGAATGTTTTCCAGCCTTAATTTAGGGAAGTTTTCTGCTATGATTTGATTGAACAAAGTTTCTATTTCTTCTTCTCTTTCTTGTTCTTCAGGAACCACTATGATGCGAATGTTGTTTCTCTTTATGTTGTCACAGAGCTCCCTTAGAGTTTCCTCACATTTTTTGAGTCTCTTTTCCTTTTTCTTCTCTGCTTCTGTGCCTTTGTTTACTGTGTCCTCTAACTCGCTGATTTGATCCTCAGCGTCATTCATCCTGCTTTTAATTCCTTCCATTGTGGTCTTCAGTTCTGATACTGTATTTGTCATTTCTGTCTGATTCTTTTTTATTATTTCAATTTCATTTTTTATACTTGTTATCTCTTTATTTAGGTGTTCATAATGACTATCCATTGTTGCTCTAATTTCTTTGAACATCCTAACTATCATTATTCTAAATTCTGCTTCTGGTAATTTGGTTATATCTGGTTCATTGAGGTCCTTCTCTGGGGATTTCTCTTGATTCATTTGATTTGCATTCCTCTGCCTGCCCATTTTGTCTGTGTATAAGCAAGTTGTGGCCACTGGAGTCCAGTAGGTGTTGCCTTTGTGTTCTCTAGGTGTGGTCTGTCTGCAGGCTCACCACCCCCTCTGCTGCTGCCTAGGGCGATTGGTTATGGTCATTGCCAGCGCCAGCCCACTGCGGCTGTTGCTGTGATTTCCGCCTATCCTCTGCGGGAGGGGCTGTCACTCACATCACAAGCTTCAGCACCAAGGGTAGAGGTGAGCACCTTTGCTCAGCTGTGGACCCAGCCTGTTTCCGGGCTTCCAGCCAGCACCTGCAGTCAGAGCCTGCTTGCCACAGTTTCTCGGGTTGGACAGTGTTTCTGATGTGCTCTCAGCTGTGAGCCTTTGCCCGTCCGGAGCTTTAGCCACGCCCTCGAGGCCAGGGCCCTCATGCGCAGGGTCGCAAACCAAGGTTTATTGGGCCAGGCGTGGCTGCTGGCGTGCGCTCAGCTGCGAGCTTCCGCTCGTCCCGGGCTCTACCCCGTTCCCGAGTTCAGAGCCAGCTCACGCAGGCAGGATGGCAAACCGGTGTCTCCGGCCAGGCTGGGCTGCTGGCATGAGCTCTGCCGTGAGCCCTGGCCCGTCTCTGGTCCTAGCCCCATCCCCGCAGTCAGGGCCGGCTTGCACAGGGTCGCAGACCAGATCTCTGCCCGTTCCTGGCCTCCCGCTTTTCCCCTGCAGGTGGGGTTACAGGCGGATCCACAGTTACAGGACCGCTTTCACGCGTCCCCTCTGCCCCTGCTGAGCTAGACCGAGCTCACACCAGCTGGGCCTCCGCCCCGGCTGACAGTACCAAATTTCAGCGTCCCACCGCCACTATCCCTTCAGCAACCCTCAGCAGAGTAGTAAAGGTCCTAACACTCTGTACTGTAGACCTGGGAGCTCCTTCCCTTTAAGCAGCTCTGCTCTAATTGCTGTGGGAGAGCTTGTTTGGCTGGTGTCTTATCTCCCTTTGCTGGTATTGCTAGTTCCAGGGGAAATATTCATTTTTGATTAGGGAAGTGACTTAGCCCAGGGGTTAGGGTGGCTGTCCCTCAGAGTGTTTGTCCCTGTGCCTTCACTCCACACTCTCTTCCCGCTGCTCTGGTCCTCTCCTCTGTCCCCATTCCCAGGAGCCCTGGGTGCGTGGTTGTGAGAGAGGTTTTCTGCACTGTCCCTTTAAAAAGAATCTTGGGTCTGAGAAAACTGACTCTTTCTCACAAACAGTATCCTCACTTGTTTCACAGCTCAATACTGTCCAAACACCTCTTCTAGGCTCTGGGACTGCAGGCTGGGGCTTGGTTCCTGGGACCCAGGTCCCTCCCTCTCCGCCAAACTCTCCTCCCGCCACGCGGTTCTCTCCGGGCTGCCGTTCGCTCTGGGGAGCTGGGCAGCCCTCTTCACATTTTCGTTATTCCTACCGGTCTCAATGTGGCTTCTTCTGTGTTTCTTGGTTGAAGAGTCCACTTAGTTCAAGGTTGGTTTATCCAGATGATGGTTCTTAAAATTGAGTTATAATCCACTTTGGTTCTCGCAGTTGGAAGTTGGTACGTCCGCCTACTCCATCGCCGTCTTGCTTCCCTTGAATTGATTCTTAAACTTTTGATTTTATCCTTGTTACTTTCAAGTATTGTATTTTACCAGCTGATTTTCAAGTGGGTTTCTGGGAAGAGAATATTAATGTGGATATAAGAAATTAAATGGGTTTTGGGGAAAAATAATCTAGCTTGGAATTCACAGTTTATATAGTATGACTTTGGGTCTTCTGTTTTCACCTACCTGTTTGTTTCCCTATTTGTAAAAAGAAGATAGTACTAAAATAATGATTATGATATAAGATTATGTTAAGAATTATGTGAAGTATTATTAAATGTTTATTTATTTCACAAAATTTAGCCTCTTAGATACCAGACACTGTATTGCTCTTTTATGATGTAGAGGATAGTGTCATGGAGACAAAAGTAAATAGGCAAATAAATAAATAAGTGAGAAGTTCAAATGAAGGACAGGGCAAAATATGAAATGAAGAACAGAACCAAGTGTGATAGAGATATGAGTGAGATGTGCTTTAGATATGGTGGTCTGATAGACTTTTTTTTTTTTTTACAGGGACAGAGAAAGAATCAGAGAGAGGGATAGATAGGAACAGACAGACAGGAAGGGAGAGAGATGAGAAGCATCAAGCATCAGTTTTTTGTTGCCATTGTGACACCATAGTTGTTCATTGATTGCTTTCTCACATGTGCCTTCAGCAGACTGAGCAACCCCTTGCTGGAGCCAGCGACCTTGGGTTCAAGCTGGCATGCTTTTGCTCAAGCCAGATGGGCCCGTGCTCAAGCTGGTGACCTTGGGGTCTCGAACCTGGGTCTTCCGCATCCCAGTCCGATGCTCTACCTACTGCGCCACCACCTGGTCAGGCTGGTAGACTTTTTGAGGTCACTGGCTGGCCACTTGACTCCAGAGAAATTCCTTTTTATTCTAAGTTTCAATGTAAATATCTGCAAAAATAAATAAACATATAGAATTGTTATTAGCACACAATAATGGTTAAGTGTTTAGCACACAATAAAGTATTAGCTATTATGATGGTGGTATTAAAGTTTCTATTACATTTCAATCTCAATGTGGAATTTGGACTTTATCACTCTCAACAACTACTTTTATGGATTTCATTAAGTCCCAATCTGAAGAACTTCTCTCTGAACGAAACCAAGAATTCTATTTTCAATTCTGTCTTTAGTGAGACATTTCTCATGAGTGTGCTACATGCTACAGTTACAGTGACCACATCAGGTGTTATTCAACAACACATACCTTGAGGACAGGAAGTAGTGTTTACAGGCTATTTCCTAAACAGTGTTGTAAAAATTAATGGTTGAATGAACAAGAACCACTGATGGTTAAATTTTCATCCATTATTTCTTTAAGACCTATCTCCATCCCTTTGCAAATTTCTCTCTTTCTTCTTTTTTACACTGCTAGATCATGGAGGCGAAAATATTCTCTCTCCTTAAATAGCTTAAATAATTCTCATATCTTGACTTAAAAAATAATTTTAGTAACAAAATACATATGTGATAGGATACAAATATCTGTACTTCCAACTAAGGTACAGTGTAAGCAAAACAAGAAAAATAAACTGAAACAGTATAGAATTTAATAAATAGTACAGGGTCAGAACAGACTATTTAGTCCTGACCAGGTGGTGGCGCAGTGGATAGAGCATTGGACTGGGATATGAAGGACCAGGTTTGAAACCCTGAGGTTACCGGCTTAAGCATGGGCTTATCCAGCTCAGGTGGGGGCTCACCAGCTTAGGCACAGGGTCTATGACTTGAGCATGTGATCATAGACATGACTCCATGGTTGCTGGCTTGAGCCCAAGGTCACTGGCTCGAAGCCCAAGATCTCTGGCTTGAGCAAGGGGTCACTCGATCTGCTGTAGCCTCCCCCGTGCCTCCAGGTCAGGGCACATATAAGAAAGTAGTCAATGAACAACTAAGGAGACTAAGGAGCCGTAATGAAGAATTGATGCTTCTCATCTCTCTCCTGTCTTGCCTGTCTGTCCCTATCTGTCCCTCCCTCTGTCTCTGTCTCTCTGTCTCTGTCACAGAAAAGAACAATTTAATTTTTAATCTCATTCTTATGAAAAGAAGAAGAGTAATCTACTATGTCAACCATTCATTACATATATACATAGAACTAGAAGCATTCTTGGAAAACCCTAATTTTAAAAATAATTTAGATATTGATGACATTGAACACATACAACTTAATATGTGCCAAGAACTCTTTGAAGTGCTTTATGTTAATTGGCCATGAAGTGCATATTCTTATTATCTTGATTTTTACCTGAGAAAATAAACACAGAGTTGCAACTAACTGACTCAAGTTCACACAGCTAGAAAAGTATAATTCAAACCCAGGCAACTTGGCTTCTGGGTCCATAGATTTAGCCCTGTATTATTTTACCTCTTAAAAGAAAACTACCTCAAAAGAAAGAAAAAGAAAATTATCTCAATGTCCATTTCAAGTCTCAGGGTTATGCAAATCACAGGACTTCTATTACTGGTAACAATATTTACATTTTTTTCGTCTAAAAACACTGGTGTCAATTTATTACTTTCATGGACAATAAAGCAGGTACTTAAAAATAAATGCTTCTAGTCCCTCAAAAAGACCTTCATATGTTGCTTAGTCCTGCTTTTTTGTTTTGTCTTGATATGATATATGTAAATAAATTGCATCCTATCACCGTAAATGAATTGGCTTGGGATTGTTTGAAGGTGGGTGTTATTAAAGCACCATGGAGCTATTTTAGTGTTCATGTCAGCTGCTTGTTGTTGGGATCACTGGGTTGGGGAAGGTAAAAACTATGTGAGGTCAAAAGAAATGCAAGAGAGGAGAAATTTAACATTTACCAGTGAAGTACAAAACCAGACATTTCCTTCAAGAGACTTAAAAAAGAGAAAAAGCTATGCATGGCAAAGATACCACAAGGAAAGAAACACAGAGAAGAAGTTCAGAGACGTAATAGAAACTAAGCTATTATTTTAAAATATGTAGAAAATAGTTTGCTTTTTATCCCAGAATTTGTTATGTTTAATCATATACAGCCTCAAGGCACTATCGATCTACATAAAAGATTATGATGTATTTGGTTTTCTCTGCTGCTGACCTCCACCTAGTCATTATGTTTTATGACTCTTTGGTATATAAAGTAGGATTGGAATGACAGTACATCATTTTAACAAATCCATTTCAGCAGTCCTGGGAAAAGCTGATACACGGGTATACTTTGTTAAAATGATACATTTTTTAAATAAGTATTTTAGGAACAGGAATAAAAACTAGTGCATTTGAGAAATATTTCTGCATAAAACAGCTAATTTTTGTGGCATGTAAATATAACTGAAAAGAAAGATTTCTGCTGAAAATGAAGCAATGCCAGTAACTTTGGAGAAATTACCTTTGAAAAAGTTAGCATCCAAATGTTTTGAAGAAATTGCAAGGTTGAAGGAAACTATAGTGAAAGTTCCAATTCAGTTAGAAGTGGAAGAGGGAAAATATGAAGCATGAGAGAGAGAAAATAGCAGCATTTTCTTCCAAGCATATGGCCAAAGCTAACTTGGCTCCAAAGATCACTCAGGCCTGTGACCTGTAGCCTGTGGCCTGTGGCCTAACTATACTATTTATATTTTTTCAGGGTGAACAAAAAAGGTTTCAATGCTAATGTCTACCCTGGACAAGCTAACATGTCTGGTTTCCTAAAATTAACTCCAAACTGATTTTAAAGGTATCAATCCCTACTCTTTTATTTTTTTATTGTTGCAGAAGTCTTACATGTTTATCACAGAATGCTTTTAAAGAATGGAGAAAGTATGAAAAATCAGACAAACATTACCCAGAATCTTCCCTCGCCAGGCATACCTAAAATGAACAATTTTCTTCCAATAATTGTCAATGCCTTGATTCTTTCACAGCCGAGATCACACAAAATGAAAACTGTGAAATGGTTTTCCTACACCAATTTACATCTTCTTTTGTTGATCATTTGTAATGAGTAAAAAAAAAATGCCTATACATTCACTCCATGACTTCATCATTCTTAAAATCTTTCACTGATGAGTTAGTGTATGTTTTCACAAGCAACTTTCAAAAGGGTGTTTTACTATATTTTTTAAGCCTATGAGTATCTGACAATGTTTTTTTGTTTCTTTTACACATGAATTACTTTGTAAAGATTGTTCCATGATTCTCTGATATGTAATTGCAGTGGTGAATTTTGATGTTAGCTTAAGTTTTATACCAAAATGCTTACAGGGTGTGTGTGTGTGTGTGTGCGCGCGCGCGCGTGTGCATGTGTGTGTGTGTGTGTGTGTGTGTGTGTGTGTGTGAATCTTTGCAGATTCAAAATGTTATAAGAATAGAATAAGGTCTTTTATTTTCTCCCTAGAAATTGGGTCTTTTCAATTTGCATCTTTAGATCTTTTTACACTTAAAAAAAAAGTTTGCCTCAAGTATATATTTCATTATATTCTGTCTCAATCATGATTTCTTCCTTAGAAGTACATATAATTCTCAAGCTGGATCTCCACTGTCTGTCCTCTGCATCTATCATGTCTCAATATTTAATCTTTGTGTTTGTGTTTTGTGGTAATAGTTCCAAGGAGTCCTCCACATTACTGAATCAAGTTTTTAGCATTATCAATTCTATTCTTTATTGTCTCCAATGCAAGTTTTAATTCATATAAGTTAATTCCACTCTTACTTCTTGTTTTTAGTTTTCCATTTCTCTAGTTTATGTCTCAAATCTCACCATACTATGGTGGATATACAGATGAATTCTGGAATCAGACTTCATGTATCTTAATCCCACTTCTACCTCTTTCTCGTGTTGTAACAGAAAAAGGTTTTTACTTTTCTAAACCTCATTGAGAAGAAGATAAAACAGACATATCTAGGATTATCCTTTCTTCCTCTTTCCCTACTTCCTGATTCTATGCTATAATCAGGCTGATAGGAGGAGTCACCAACTCATAAAAATGCCTTTAACAAAAATGAAAAGATGCTATTCATAGTACTTCCGTAACAAATTTTTAGTAAGGAATAAAGTAAATAGTCTATGGGAAGTGTTTAATCTAGAGGCTGGAAAATAATAAACAGTTAGTAAATATGAGCTCCCACTTTTGCTATCATCATTATCATCATCTCATGGAGTCTTTATTTCAAAAGAATCTCTCTTTAAGGTTTTCTCCTATTGCTGCTCAAGACCACACATCACGACAGAGTGATTCTACAATGTTTTCATTCCTGTTCTTATTCTTGTTTCAAGTCTATTTCAGTTGAAAAATCCAAAAGGATTAATTAATCCGAAGTGTCTCTTCCTCTCCATCTCAGTTCACAAGGTTCTGAGTAAAAGGAGAGTCCACCGGATTTCCATAGCTCAGTTTCTTCTGGAAGAAACAGGTTCCTATGGTTATGTGAATAAAAAAGTGTGAGTAAATCATAATTACACCCTTCTACTAAAGTACATTCAATAGAGGCATAAGCAATATAAGTAATGTTTTAACTTGTCCTAATTTTTATCAGAGAGTAAATAAAATATATATTTATATACATAATTGTAAAGCCAGTAGCCGAGGCTACTATCACAGCAGCCCGGCCCGTGCAGGTTCACATTAGATTCGTACAGTCGGTAATGAAACACAGGAGCCACGAACTGGTGAGCCATAAGCTGTAATTCTAGCTTGCACCCGGCGGGCAAGCAAAAATACACACTGGGCTCCAAAACCCACACATTCAGTGCTCACAAAGCTACTGACTTATCCGAGTTTCCTAGAATCATAGGTTTCCAGCTCACCAGACTTATTCACCTCTGTTTCCCATCTCCTCCTGCACAAACTCTTAACAAACTGGCTTCTTCCTCAGCACTCTACCATCTCGGCTGCTTCTCCTGGCCTTCACGTGGCCTTACTCTGCTCTCCTCTCTAATACTAATCTCAGGAACCCAGGAACCGAGAGAGAGAGATCTAGCTACCGGTCCGCCCACTTTATAGCATAGATAATCCAAACCTTTAATCCAATTATACATACAAGAAAGTCTCTGATACAAAGCCACCCATCTGAGACATAATGGGATTTCTCCCTACATCACCACCCTACATCATCCAATCAGTCAAGGGCGTGGAGAAGAGCTTACTCTTAAAACCAAGCCTTAGGCCATAACGACCTGGCCTGCTTATATTACAGCCTTTCCCCCACACCCATTCCAAGCATAAGGGCAAATAATATCACCTGGGTGACGGGCTTCTATGTGAGCAGCGCCATCTTTAACAAAGTGAGCATATTATATTTTATCTGCCGAACAATAATGTACTATTTATTTCATTCAACTAGTACTGAATACTCACTATGTGTCAACCTGTGCTCCCCACTATGAGGTAGTTCCCTGTTTTCACTTGCTTTCAATCATGTTTTAAGGGACATCTCTTTTTGTTTTCAACCTTTCCTGGAATATAAATTTCCTGAGCAGCTTTAAATCATGTGGCTGGCAGTCTCATACTAATTGAGTCAGTTATGGTTTCCTAAACTTTGTTTCACCTGATTCAATCAGTGATATATAATACTTTATAGAAAGAAAAGAATGTCACCATTCAATTAATAATAGCACTTCAAGAAAAGCAATACCAGAAACTAATAAGACAAAATACACTTCTGAAATTAAACAAGTGTACATATGCTTACTTTTTTTTAACAGAGAGAGAGTCAGAGAGAGGGATAGATAGAGACAGACAGACAGGTATGGAGAGAGGTGAGAAACATAAATCATTAGTTTTTCATTGCCGTTGCGACACCATAGTTGTACATTGATTGCTTTCTCACATGTGCCTTGACCGCGGGCCTTCAGCAGACCAAGCCACCCCTTGCTGGAGCCAGCGACCTTGGGTCCAAGCTGACGAGCTTTTGCTCAAGCCAGATGGGCCCGCACTCAAGCTGGCAACCTCAGGGTCTCGAACCTGGGTCTTCCGCATCCCAGTCTGATGCTCTATCCACTGCACCACTGCCTGGTCAGGCCATATCCTTACTTTTCAATGGAAGAGAAACAGATGTGAAAGCTGATAAGGTAAAAGAGACAAAGCAGAAACATGACCGTCTTCTAATGGGAGGTAAGGAGTTGGCAAAGTGATGACTGCATCATCAGTGATAAAAACTAAAATAAACCAGAAGATAATACTTCTTTTCAAGATCTCAAAAGCCTAACATCTCTCTAAATTTAACGAATATCCAGAATCCAAAAATAGGTTAGGTTTGCATTCATTGCACTTTAACGTGATGACGAATGAGACAGAAACTCTCATAAGTACCTTATGAAATGTATATTTGAAAGTCATTTTATCCAGAAACCCTTACCCCTTAGTTCAGAATCAAATTTGTAAATAATTTTTTTCAATGAGAGAAGCCTTGTGAGAAAGTACATTAAAAAGAATCATTACTAACAAGAGCAAAGAAAATTCTTTGTGGAAAATCTACTGAAGTATGCAATATATTCACAATTTAAAATACTCCATATAGGAATCAAGGCATATATATAATCATGGAATGTGAGAACCAAAAGTGTCTTTAAAATGCCATTTGGTCTATTCCTTTTATTTTGCAAATGTAGATTCTGAAGTATCCAATAAAATAAGAAAGTGCCTTGCATAAGACTCCTGTCATTTTGAGTGGACCAAAGCACTACACAGTGTTTCCAAGACTGAAATGTAGACTACATCTCAATCCACAACATAAGCATGCACTTGACAGCTGAAGGCATACTTACCCTAATATATCTAAATGGTCTGTGATCAAAGCCCTCAGCTAAATTACTAGAACCATTCTAGAATACATAGATGCTGGCAGAGAAAGAGCTTCAGAATGAACTAAACATTTTGTATTGTTGACTTAGAGTTTTGGTATCTCCTGTAAATAAATATAAAATTCTTCTAAAAATATTTTATTGAATTTATCAGGGTGATATTGGTTAATAAAATTATACTGGCTTCAGAGGGTACTGTAACGTGTTTCTCTAAACATATTTATGTAAGCTGTCTTCAGCTCAGGCATCTCCCTTATTCAGATTTCCAAATGTTAATTTCTCTTCAACAATTTCACTTGAATATGCCTTCCCTTCCTTCAAGTACTAACTCAACTGGCAACTTCTTGGGCCTTATTGACCACCTTTTTAAAAAATTACAACATAATCCTTCATCGTTTATCTTCCTACTCAAATTTGTTTTCCTCCAAATCCATCTAACATTCTATATATTTACCTACTTAATTTGTATATTATTTTTCTTCCAACTATATCCTTGAATCTAGTATAGGTTCTATTGTCAGCCTGAAATATTTTTGAATAAACACAGGAATATATTTGAATAAACATGTGAATAACTGAACTAAGAAATAAATTTCCAGAGGTCCTATATATTCACAACTAGAGTCTTATTCCACTATCTTTTAAAAGATTCTTTTTGATTATTAGTTGATCTGATACTTTACTGAAACAGTTTTTTCTTAATTAACCTCATTTCATAAAGTGATATAACTATATAAATTGAACTATGTGATTGTATAGTATAGTAATGTACCATGAATTGAGCCCTTAAAGGAAAAGAAAAAAGTCTCCTTTTGATAAGAATATATAACTAAAAAAGACAGTTTTAGTTTTCCTAGTTGATATCAGTCTAGGGTTAAAGAACTACCTTTGAATTAAGACACTATTGCTCAGTCCAGGACTTCATTCTTTATTCCAATACTATTTCTAGGATTATTCTCAGAGTTATCAAAACACATTAAAAGATGTGGGACATGTATGCTTATATTTTATGACAACAGAACAAGATTTTTGTCATTGCTTTACCCACTAAAATCCACAAGGAGACAACTGGAAGAAAAAAAGCCACTTTCTAAATATAACATCATTCAGTACAAATGTCCATGCATTCTCTTAATTCATGTTAGAATTTATTTCAAAGCACACTTTAATTCTGATTCACAGAAAATATATAATATGTTGAGTCTCAGAAGATTAAATTTAACATTTCTTGTAGTACTCCACCCCTCACTTCAAGGTTTTGGCTCAACTGGCTAAGCTAAACTACTGGTTAAACTCCTAACATAAAGTGAGATTGTTGCTTTCAGGCTTGTCCTAAGTGAGTGGTACCACAATGCAAACTGCTGGAGCCATCCTTCCTTTCTTTATTCTTTATAATTCTGAAAAAAATGGTTTGTGCAAGATTATTTTGACTAATGAAAAATAACCAAGATGGCACTAATTATTGATGAAATTTGGACCTTTATTGTGCTAAAAATATTTTTTTTTATTTGAAGGGGAAAATTTAGTGTTCCATTGTATGAAATCTGGTTTGAAATTGAGAAGCTTTCAGATATATGCAGTTCTTTTAACTTTTATTTATTTATTTATTTTCAATTAATTTAGCTGGAGAGGAAGGGAGAGAAAGAGAGGTAAGAACATTGATCCATTCCTGTATGTGCCCTGACGGGGAATCAAACCAGCAATCTTTGCACTTTAGGCCAATGCTCTAACCAAGTGACCTGTTCAGCCAGGGCCAGTTTTTTTAAATATAAGAAATCCTTAAGGGGTTCATAGCTGGGATTATATAGAAAGATATAGGATGAGAGCTGAGTGAAAGGAATTGGAATCAGTGGTATGTGAATATATATGATGTGCATATGCAAGTACCACATGAGTGTTGTGTATATGTACATGTATATATGTATATGTACGTATATTCAAAAAATGATTCAAGACTGATTCAAGACTTTCACAGAGATGAGGTGTTTGGAAATCAAATCCAAAAAGATGACATTTATAGAGCACTTATTCTAAACCAGACAAGGCAAAGTACTTTATATACATGATCTCATTCATTCTCCACATTATATCTTTGAGTGAGTTTGTATTATTCATTTTACAGATGAGGTGTGTGTTACTTTGCTAGGGCTGCTGTAAGAACATACTACAAACTGGGTGGCTTAAAATAACAGAAATTCGATCTTTTACAGTTTTGGAGACTAGAAGTTGGAATTGACATGCCAGCAGGACTGTGTCGCGCTGAAGGCTCTTGGGGAGGGTCTGTCCCGTGACTCTTCTAGCTTCTGGTGGTTGCTAGAAATCCTTGGCATTTCTTGGCTTATAGATGTGTCCCTCTAATCTCTGCCTCTGTCTTCACATGTGTCTGTCTTCCCATCTTATTTTGAATGTGTTTCTGTGTCTCTTCTTTTTTTATAAAGACACTAATCACATTGTATTCAAGGGACATCCTACTCCAGTTTGACTCATCTTAAAAAAAATCACATCTCCAAAAACCTTATTTCCAAGTAAAATCACATTCTGAGGTAGCCATAAAATTTTTTTGATGGCGGAGGGGGCACAATTTAACCTAATACAAGGTTGCTGAAACCCATAAAGACTGCAGGTACTAGAAATCAATTTAAAACTATAACATAAATATGTATAATAAGTTTAAAGAAATAAAATGTAAAATTTAATATATGACTAGAGCACAAGAGAATATTAAAAATGGGAAAGCTTATCTTGAAAAATAAAAATATATTTGGGAATAAAAATTATTATAACATATAAAATACTCATATATAATACATTAGAAAGAGCCAAAAATGAATAACTAACCAGACTGTTTATGTGAAATTTTCTAAAACATAGTACATATAAATACACAAATAGAAAATGTGATAAAGTGGCTAAGAGAAATGGAGAATAAGGTAGTAAGGTCCAACATCCACTTAAATATCAATGGAAAAGGAAAATTAAACAGAAGAAATACTTGAAGGGATAATGGGTAAAAAATTTACACAACCAATGATTGGTGAATAGCTACTGGAAAGCTAATGAATCTCAAAATAGATAAAATAAAAACCACATCTAGCCACACTATGGCAAAACTGTGTATCAAAGACAAGTCTTAAAATAAGCCAGAGAAGAAATATAGACCATCATCAAATGTATGACAATTAAATTGACAACTGATTTCTCAAAAGCAAAAGAGAAATTTGAAAGAGAATAAAGTAATAATTTCATTTGACTGACAGAAAATAAATGTCAACTTAGAATCATTAACGTTTACATATTTTTTATTATTTCACTTTTAACCTTTCTGTTTTAATGTTTAAGACGTATTTTTTAAAACAGCAAAGTGTTTTGTTTTTATATTCTTGTGTACACTATTATATATCTATTAATTGGAATATTTAATGTAAACACTGGTATGTTTTATTTTAAACCCAGCATGTTCTTTATTTACATTTGTCCACTTGTTTTATGTTTCTCTTTCTTACCTCATTTGATTAATAAAATATATTTTATTTTCTTTCCTCTATTAGCTTCTTAGTAACACATGTATTTACTATTCTTTTAATGACTATCTTAAGGTATGCAATTTTAGTAGCCCCTAGATGTCATGGACATCTTGGTGACCAAATGGAGTGCACTGAAGGACCTAGGGTAAGGTGACCAGATTTTAAAATTGGTAAAACGGGACACATTGACCGGAAAGGGGGGGTTTTTGATTAAAAATTTGGTCTACATGAAGCAAAAAGAAATTTTCATAGAATGCATGTTGGGCAGATAAAATATAATATGCTCACTTTGTTAAAGATGGCGCTGCCCACATGGAAGCCCGTCACCTAGGTGATATTATTTGACCTTATGCTTGGAATGGGTGTGGGGGAAATACTGTAATGTAAGCAGGCCAGGTCGTTATGGCCTAAGGCTTAGTTTTAAGAGTAAGCTTTTCCCCACACCCTTGACTGATTGGATGATGTGGGGTGGTGCACTCTCCTGAGAAATCCCATTATGCCTCAGGTGAGTGACTTTGTATCAGAGACTTCCTTGTCTGTAGATTGGATTAAGGTTTTGATTCTACACTATAAAGTGGGGCAGACCAGGAGCTTGCTCTCTCTTGGTTCCTGAAGTATTAGAGAGGAGAGCAGATTAAGGCCACGTGGAGGCCAGGAGAAGCAGCCAAGATGGCAGAATGCTGAGAGAGAAGCGAGTTTGTGCAGGAGGAGATGGAGAACAGAGGTGAATAAGTCTGGTGAGCTAGAAAGCTTTGATTCTAGGAAACTCAGATAAGTCAGTAGCTTTGTGAGCACTGAATGAGTGGGTTTTGAAGCCCAGTGTGTGTTTTTGATTGCCCACTGGGTGCAAGATAGAATTAAAGCTGATTGCTCACCAGTTCTTGGCTCCATTGCTTCATTACCGACTGTTCCAATCTAATGAGAACCTGCACTGGCCAGGCAGCTGTGAAGGTGGCCTTGGCCACTGGCTTTACAATGCAAAAATAGTATTGTAATATATTTTTTTAAATTTCAACATAAGTACAATTTACAAATATAATACATTAAAATATTATGTATAGTATTATTTTATTCTTGGGTATATTTCTCATTTGTGGAATTTTTTTAGTAGATTGCTGTCGTTGTTCAAAAGGTCATGAAATTTTTCACAAGAATTTGTTAAATTATATTTCACACATAAAATGGCTTTCAAAGTCTCAACACCTAATTGTGATTTTTCTGATGGCCACATTTTATTTACCGTAGAAAAAACGATGCGTTCAGTCACAACATTAGTTCCTGGTTGTAAAGCCAGTAGTCGAGGCTACTATCACAGCAGCCCGACCCACGCAGATTCGCATTGGATTCGGACAGATGGCAATGAAACACCGGAGCCAAAAACTGGTGAGCCATCAGCTTTAATTCTAGCTTGCACCCAGCGGGCAAGCAAAAACACACACTAGGCTCCAAAACCCACACATTCAGTGCTCACAAAGCTACTGACTTATCCGAGTTTCCTAGCATCAAAGCTTTCTAGCTCACCAGACTTATCCACCTCTGTTTCCCATCTCCTCCTGCACAAACTCTTAAAAAACTGGCTTCTTCCTCAGCACTCTGCCATCTCGGCTGCTTCTCCTCCACATGGCCTTAATCTGCTCTCCTCTCCAATACCAACCTCAGGAACTCAGGAACCGAGAGAGAGAGATCTAGCTACCGGTCCGCCCACCTTATAGCATAGATAATCCAAACCTTTAATCCAATTATACATACAAGAAAGTCTCTGATACAAAGCCACCCATCTGAGGCATAATGGGATTCCTCCCTACATCACCACCCTACATCATCCAATCAGTCAAGGGTGTGGGTAAGAGCTTACTCTTAAACTAAGCCTTAGGCTATAACGACCAGGCCTGCCCACAGCCTGTTCCAGAACACACATTAATATCAATGAACTTCCATGTGGGCAGCACCATCTTTAACAAAGTGAGCATAATATATTTTATCTGCCCAACACTGGTAAAAAGCGCGTATTCCACAATTTTTAGTTCATTATTGTATGGAACATGATTTGTTTCAAAATGATGAAATATTTCTAACCATTTGTTGCCTATTGTGACTTTTGCTGATGTCCAAGATTTCACCTTTTCCTTATCAATATATATTTTTAGTAATGATACCTCATTAAAAAGATCATTTTCAGAAATATTACTATATGGGAAATTTTGAGTGAGTCAGAGGGATCGGTTTACACAGTCCCGAAACCGATGCTGGAGCTGCACGAGCGGGCGGGAGTAGGCAGGGCAGCACCACAGGCGTGCTCGAACACAAACGATCCTGCACACTCCCCGCCTGGACTCATCTTTGCAGCAGCCGCGCTCCCCATGTCCAGCCCCGCTGCCTGCTGGAGACCGAGCAACTTGCGCCTCGCGGAGCCTGGAGCCGCATGCCAGCATCCAGGACACAGGTCTGAATAGTTAGGGGACTTGACAGCTGCTGCCCAGCAGGTACATCCCACCTGATCTTCTTTGTTTCGGGCCCGCACTGGGCAGCCAGCTCTTGCGGCAGTGCGGGCACTTCCAGGTCAAGGTGGGGTCTCCCCACTGAAAACCAAATATTCTCTTCCCATTCTCCCACCATTCCCTAGCTTTTTGTGCATTCTTTCCAAAAATTGGGACCTTTTTAAAATGCTGTGGGATGCAGGACAAATTGTTAAAAATCAGGACTGTCCTGCCAAAAGCAGGACATCTGGTCACCTTAACCTAGGGGAGAGTACCTCACAATCCCCTACACAGGTTTCATGAGATGGCTCCAACCACTAGTTCCTATAGGTATTTATTGATATGCACAAATAGAAGCAGAGAGAATGAGGAAGTCAGGAAGGGGAACTTCTTTAGAGCAGACAAAAGGACAAGGGAAGTAGCTCACTTTTGAGATATCTACCCCGCCTATTGATTAACAAGAATTTATAATTCTATCCCTATTGTGCATTCAGTACTTTTCGTTAGTGACACCACTTTGGCTTTTGCCTCAGGGCACTGAACTCTGTCCCTGTTCTGTGTTCCTATTCAGGACCTCTTTTGTTGAGCTGTCTAATAAGGGTTCAAATATGCAATAGGTTCAGGAGGACATTTTTATTTTTCTACAGGTGGTAATAATTGCAGTGGAAGTTGGAGTGCAAGCATAGACAGAAATAGGTTTTCAGGGGTCACAAGCATGCCTATATTTTGCAAACCTTCTTCAGCACAACCAATTAGATATTTCAAGGCACACCAGGTGATGTCAGGAGCTTCCTGAGTGCTTGAGAGGGAGTTAAGTGTCCTTCTCCTTTTTGGGTTCATTCCCAGAGGTGGAATCACTATTAACTTCAGAAACTCTGGAACCAGTAGCTTCCTAAGGGCTGATGCCAACTCATGATAAGGCTACACATTCCTTGCTGGTATCCAAAGAGGACCTGTTGATGACTGTTGGGCAAATAATTTTGTAAAATTTGTGTTATTTGATTTTGCTCACTTTTATTGTTTAAAATGACCGCTGCCCATGTGAAATGGCTAATTACCTTCCTACTTGGGAAGGAGCTTTGTTATGCTAATGCGTGCTGGAAGAGGGGTTTAGTGCCAAAAAATTTTAAAAGAAAAAGGAGGAGGAGTGAGGAGGCCATTTTTGCAGAGAATGGTGCCAAGTTGTCTGGGTGCTGAAGGAGAAGCCAGCTTGTACAGAGAGGGAATAGAGGTGAGGGCTCTTGGGTGCTCTGCTGCGACTGGTGGAGGGCTTTTGATTCTAGGAAAACCAGGATGTGTCAGTAGCTTTGTGAGAGCTGAATAAGAGTGTTTTGGTGCCCAGTGTGTTTTTTACTCACCTGTCAGGTATGAGGCTAGATCAGTGGTTCTTAACCTTTATTGAGGTACCGAACCCACCAGTTTCATATGTGCATTCACCAAACCCTTCTTTACTGATAAATAAAAATTTTTTTTTTCCAAATTCAAGACATAGGTATATGTTTTTTTTACTGGTGCACAAAATGAGCCATGCATGAACATTACTTTGCTCAAAGAACAAAATCAACAAAATACATGAACTCACAATAAATTACGGTATTACTTTATTCTGGCCTCCGTGGCAGAGGCTTCTCCGAACCCCTGAGACTGACTCATCGAACCCCTAGGGTTCAATAGAACCCATGTTAAGAACCACTGGGCTAGATTAAAGGAATGGCTCACCATTTTTCAGCTCCGCTATTTCTTTACCATCTATCTGAATCTAAAGTGAACCTGCATGTGGATGGCCACGATGATGGCAGCAGCCCCTGGCCTTACAATGACAAAATTGGAGCATACTCTCGCCCCCAGGTTAGCAATTTGACTGGATCTGTTGTCCCAGTAGAGCCCAAGCTCTACGTAGATCAGGCGTCCCTGATTCGACTTCCCTGTGCAGTCGGGCTCTTCGCTTATCAGCAGGGCTGGCAGCCTCTTCGAGACTACTCTTGAGGCAGCTATGAGGATGCTACTGTTAAGTGCCACCGGAGGAAAGACATGACCAACACACAAATTAGTTGCAATAATCATACAGGCAATTTATTACTCACAAATCCTTTTGGCATGCCTGGGTACAGCTTAAGGGGGCCCCGTCAGCGTGCTCCTCTCAGCTGGCTTGGGTCAGAGCTCAGAAGAGCGTGGAGATAGTCCAGATCAACGTTGGAGTCTGGGCAACTACTGCAGCACGGGGCCCCTCAGCTTTAGTACCTTTTCTGGCCAATGCCTTATAACAGGTGTCAATCTACAGGATTATCACCTCAAACCACCTTTTTGGGAGTTCCTCACAGGGAATCCCCTCTATGTCAATCTACTGAAATGTTTACATTAAACCACTTTTTAAGATGTTCTTATTTTCATTAATTTACAAAGTTAATGTAAATAACACCAAGCCACTTCTTATCTATGTATAACTTCACACACATAATAACTGGGCCCTGCTTGTAAGTCAGAATCTATTTATCACATTACAGAGTTATGGCACGAAGCCACTATATTAATTCCTATCCAAATGGCATGGCTTTATTTAATTTTAATAATTATTTTTAATATCCTTTTAATTACTTTTATATATCTTCTATATTTTTATATTTCTATATATTTAATTACTATAACCTTATATTACTACAACCCCCTGCCACTTAGGGTTAGCTAATAAATCTTGGAACAACACTCAGGCCATTGCTTGGCTGGTATAAAATGCCTCTCGGCTGCAGTACATCCAGATGAGGAAATGCTCATAAAATTAAGAGTAAAAAGAGCCTTATACAATTGTTCTTGTGGGGTGAGTCTCTCCTCCTGACTCTCCCTTTTTCATTTGTGCAGTTGGTGTTTCAAAAGGCCATTGTCTCTTTCTGTAATATCTGTAAGTTTGGGAGAATTCCTCAAGCTGCTTAGGGTCCCAAGAATGTCCCAAGGTTCCTTTCTATTTTCTTTTCAAAAGTACTCCATACTTTATACCTTTTATCATTAAAACCATACAATTTCTTTCCAATTAATCAGAATTCTCAATTTCTAAAAAACTTAACTTTCAATGAGGACTAGGTTAGTAATTAACAATTTTAGATTGATATTTTTATGAACATATTTTATGACCTGTAGAAAATGGTTCTTGCATTGGCAAACAAACTTATATTTTCAAAGGATATAACAGAGATAACAGGAACCTTTTGTAAACCCAGACAAAACAAACATTTTCTGTTAAGAACTTTAAAAAACATTAATTAAATTAAAATAGTAGTAATACCAAATGATTTTCTAGGCCACTTGGTTCAAAAAAAAAATATTTGGAATAGTTTTATATTTTACAGTATTATTAATAATTGTAGAGAAGGCAGGACTCTTTATTCGTCCTTGGCAGCCTTCCAGGATGACTGAAGTGAAGAGAAGAGATGGGCTACTGAGCTGCTGGGATTTTAAATGTGTCCTTTTTTTATTCCTTTACTTTGTGGTCATGGTATGACCCTTCCCATCTTTACAGCTTGTACAGGGTCTGGAGAGTTGTTAATTATCTTGCTGTTCTCAGTATTACAATAGTTCCCGGGTCTCCAGGAGCAGGCTTTAAGATATTTAAATGACCTGGGTTTTTTTCTTTTTCTTCATCCATTTTTTCTGAGTTCTACTGTCTGGAAAGGAGAGAGAGATCTTTTCCCCACTTGTAATTACTTCTTGGGCATAATCTTTGTGAAAATATAATGTTTTATATAATGCAGTAAATACACTACTACACTAAAAGATATGATTATATCAGAATTTGTCTACAATTTTGAAATAGAACATATTAAAACACTTATTTTAATAATAAAATTTGTGCAAAACTTATTTAAATTCTATTCAGGCAAAAAAATGTGTTTGTAGCTCTTGTGTTTGTGTACTTGTTGAGGACAATCTCATTTGATGCTCCAGCAATAGTCTGCCACCATATTTCTGTCCCATAGCCCCTGGTAACACTCTTCCATCATCTTCAGATCTTGATGAAAGCATTCTCCCTGCTCATCACTAACAGCTCCAAGATTTTTTGGGAAACTAATCAAGGTGATTGTTCAGGAAGTGAATCTTAATGCTCATGTTACATCCAATGTTGTGGAAAGCCAACAGCATCCTTTGAACCAGAAGTCCATAGTTTTCTTCTTTCTTGTTGCCAGGGAAATTCTTTGTAACTGCCACAAAACACTGACATGCTTCTTTCTCTTCCTTATTCATCTTCCTGGCAAATTTTTCATCACATATGAGGGTTCAAATTTGAGGTCCATCAAATACACCTGCTTTTATCTTCTTGAAAGACAAGACAAGAAAAGCAGAAATAATATGTTGAAAGCATTCACTTTCTCTATTCAAAGCCTGAACAAACTGCTTCATTAAGCGAAGTTTGATGTGTAGTGGGGGGAGAATGATCCTGTCTTGATTAACTACAGGCTCATTTACAATATTTTGCATCCCTACTTCCAGAACTTCATGTTTCAGCCACTCCTTCTGTGTCCAGTGTTTCTCCCGAGCTTGGCTGTCTCACAAACACAGAAAGCAAAGATACTCTGTGAAACCTCTCTGTTGTTCTAGCAGGAAATTGACCATTTTAAGATCCACACAAATGATCCAGTTATGCTCCTCAGACTTCAGTAAGTCGAGGACAATATTTATGTCATTATAATCTTCTCGCAGATGAGTTGAATAACCAATTGGAACCGCTGCATAAACATTACCGTTGTGTAGGAGAACACATTTCAGACTCCATTTAGAGCTGTCAAGAAATCACTGCCATTCCATTGGTCTATAAGTAGTAATACCTAGCTGGCTGAGAAGACTATTGATATTATGACAGTAAACAAAGTATTTGTCTTCGGAGAAACAGTCCACAAAAATTTGTTCACACTTCCTGAAATGGGATACTTTAGCTGACCTGACCGGTGAAGTACATTCTTTTCTTGAAGCCTGGAGGCTAATAACTCAGCTGCTTTCTTTGATATGCCCAAATCTTTTACTAAGTCATTCAGTTCAGGTTAGCTAAACTGCTGAGGGGTTAATGACTACTTGGCATCAGAAGAAGACCCTTCAGATTCTATAACCATTTCCTTATGCATCTTATCAAAATACACTTGATCACCATGTTCACTTTCTTCATCCTTAGAAGAAATAAAACCATTGAAAACTGAAACTGGGAGTGTCTCAGAGTGTGGGATAGGTCGTACTACTGAAGAAATATTAAAATATGTGATCATATGCCGTTTTTCTTGCCAATGCCCTTTGTATAGATCAGACAGAAATAACAGTCACTGCTGTGGTCTTTAGGTTCATGCCAAACCATGGGAATACTAAAAGGCATTCCTTTGCATTTTCCTTTTGTCCAGTCACGAAACATTTCTTCACAATTAGGACACACAATATGAGGAGCCCAATTCTTGTCTTGATTGCCAAGGGGAACTTGAAAATAGGCAATATATGCATGTGTCACAAATGATGAAATATTGCGCCTTTGACAAAGTTGAAGTGTGTAACAGCCACATATAGAACAGAAGGTGTCAGGACTACTCTTACATTTACACCTACTCAAAGAAGCCATGATTCAATCTTAAAACAAAATAAGAGGGTGTTTTTATCAGATAATAATTTTTTACATTTAAAAAAAACTACAATTATGTAAAAGTGATGTTTGTAAAACATTAATTACCTTGTGTTTATGTTCAATTCAAGAGTCGTTGCCCTTTAACTTCAATTTAAAAACCAATGCATGCCATTAACTGTAACAAAAAGAAATTAATATTGCATAAAAACTAGAGCATGCACCATAAAACAAATTTTAGATTTGGAATCAGCAATGCAGAAATATATAGAAATAATTCTACAACCTCATGCAACAGAAAATGAAAAAGAAATTGTTCCCCAGTGCAATGAACTAGAGCACCACAGTTAGTATGGCAAGACCTGACAGAGTACAAAACAAAGAAACCAATTTATGATCTAAAATTTCATTCTATTTAAGTTTAAATGACTGCTCCTTACATATTTCGATTTTAAAGCAACAATTCCAGAGCATATAAATACAGGGATATAACTATTTTATTTAGTTCATTATTAGAGCCAGCATGTCTAATTTTGGCATGAAGAACTTAATTTAAGGCTCAAAAGAGCCACATCTTCCCTATCCTAAATTGATATCATTTTATAAAATTATAAGCATAGGTCTGACCTGTGGTGGTGCAGTGGATAAAGCGTCAAACTGGGAACACCAAGGTCGCCAGTTCAAAACCCTGCACTGCTCTGGTCAAGGCATATATGGGAGTTGATGCTTCCAGCTCCTCCCCCCTTTCTCTTTCTCTCTCTCTCTCTCTCTCTCTCTCTCTCTCTCTCTGTGTGTGTGTGTGTGTGTGTGTGTGTGTCTCCTCTCTAAAATGAATAAAATAAAAAGAAATTTTAATAAAATTATAAGCATAGGTCAACCAATTAGCCAGAATTCACCCTATAGGGGGGGCTATTCTTAGGAAGGGGTGATGTGTTACCCATTCTGTTACAATATCAGAAAAATACTGAAACAGAAACCAAAATAAGACAAACCAGAGAGGAACCTTTAACCTGTTATGCAATATCACAACCCAAGATTTCAGTGCCCAACGAGACCAGAAAGATTCTTGTCTGATCTTAGTCAGGGCATTTTATGACAGGGGACACTGGATGATGAAATCAGCAGAACTTCCCCGAGTAAATACATACTCAGCAGCTACTTGGGAAGTACTATAGTGAGATCCTCCAGGGTTCCCTAGTCCAGGAATAATTTTTAAGGCAAAGATTATGGAAGAAATTAAATAATAGTTCAGAGGGCTGTGGCTAAAACATTCAAGAAAATCAGAAAAATTAAGGATCCACTCTAGTTTCTGATATTCATAACTTTGTATTAATGGATTTTATTGAAATATAATTTTTCTCCCTAAAATTACTCCTAGCTTTTTTTAAAGAGCCAAATTAAGATTAACATAGTTACAGTATTAAGTCCAGTTTTAACTTGGCCTGGTAATTTGCATAAACACAAGAAGAATAGCAATTGATCTTATTGACTTTTTACAACCTGCTTTGCTGGAGCTTTATAAGGAATTTTTAGATTGAGTTTTATTAGCCCCTCAGGGCACACACAAAAGCCAAGCTATCCAGTTGCCATTAGGCTCTGCCTTCAATCTTTCTGAAAATGTCCTTTGCCACGATTGAAACATGTCTGTGGTCATAATGTGGTGGCCAAGACTTGAGCCTTGTGTATTTCTCTCCCTACATTTTGACAAGCTCTAATCATTTCTGCTACATTAGGGTGCTGTTCCTTAAGAGAAGCCAAACCTTTTGGCAATCACCAGTTGCATTCTCATAAGCCAATTTTAGGGTCCGCACCTTTTCTGCACCTTTTCTGCTTATTCATTATCTACCTGTCGTGAGATGACAGTTTGTCAGCAATTAATGAATTCAATATAAGGTTCATTAGGTCTCTGATGGATACTTGCAAAAGAGCCTGTAGGATCCTTGGTATCTGGAATCCAAACCCATGCTTTAGAAGCCACTGTAAAAATGTGAGAAAAGATGGCACGGGTCATTGGGCCTGAGCCCAGGAGTATCATAAGCCCCGACTCTTGTGAGCATATCAACACCCACTAGAACTCCCACGTTCAGATTCTCTACAGCTTGTGTCTGAGCTGCATCCTGGTATTCTTGTAGCCTGGCACCATTTGAGCAGTGGGGGTTACTGCTTTCACTAACCCCGTCCAGTCCCACAGGGTCATCTCATATCCTGCCCCTACACCAGTGGTTCTTAACCTTTTCTGAGGTACCGAACCCACCAGTTTCATATGCGCATTCACCGAATCCTTCTTTATTGATAAATAAAATATGATTTTTTTTCCAAATTCAAAACATAGGTATATGTTTTTTTACTGGTGCACAAAATGAGCCGTGCATGAACATCACCTTGCTCAAAGAACAAAACCAACAAAGTGAATGAACTCACAACAAATTACGGTATTGCTTTATTCTGGCCTCCGTGGCAGAGGCTTCTCCGAACCCCTGAGACTGACTCATCGAACCCCTAGGGTTCCATAGAACCCAGGTTAAGAACCACTGACCTACACCCTCTACAATTCCCTTGGTGAATGTACTCTGTAATCCATTTTTGGAGCCAGCACCCCATTCACTCACAGTCTTCAATGTCTATGCTCCCTTCTTTCAGATACCACAGACACTGTTGATTCACTACAATAAGTAGCTTTGTGAGTTGCCTATCAGAGACCTCACATCTCACATTGGAGTTGGAGCTTATGGTTGCACTGCTCAGAGAATAGGGAATTTCACACGCTAGAGGGCAAATGAAGGAGAAGGGGGGGAAAGGAATGGAAATGCCCTCATCTGAAAATCTCACTGCAGATGTTCAGAGGCTATTATTCCTCCATCATCTGTGTCCCTTTTACCAGAATATGTTGGACATCCTTTCCCATTTCCAAGCTTTAAGAGGTGATTTTGTTCTTGTGCCCTATGTTGGGAGCCACTTGTCATGAAGACAATGACTATTCGAAGACCAAATGGAATGCACCGGAGGACCTAGAGGAGACCACCTCAAAATCAATCCCCTATTCAGGTTTCATGAGACAGCCCTGACTCTCAGTTCCTACAGGTATTTATTGATACACACAAATAGAAGTAGAGACGAGAATGAGAGAGTAAGGAAGGGGAACTTTTTTAGAGCAGACCAAAGAGTAAGAGAAGTAGCTCACTTTTGATATATCTACCCTGCCTATTGATTAACCAGAATTGCTAATTCTATCGCTATTTTGCTCTGTTCAGCATGGTACTGTGTTCAGTACTTTCCTTCAGTGATGTCACTATGGCTTTTGCCTCAGGGCACTGACCTCTGTCCCTGTTCTATGTTCCTATTAAGGGATTTTACACCTAGAGACAAAATCTCTTATTGATGTCTCAGCCTGCCAGCATTAAGAATCAGCAGTGGTAGGATTTAAATAATTTAACAACTGGTTCTCTGCCCTAATGATTGTTTTAAGTATAAAAAAAGATATAACAAAAGGTAGTTTCTATTTCATGCATTTAATACTTAAATAAGAATAATAAAAGAGGCACACAAAACTAGATTGTGTTATAAGAGTTTTAAAATATTAATTAAAACATTAAATAATACCTGACAATAAACTAAAATTGTTATTTAAGATATTTCCACATTGTTTCTTGAATTGCATCCTCACTTACCATTTTTTTCACCTGTGGACTGAATGAACATCACTACGAGAGCTTAGAATGTGCTGCTGCACAGATGAACATTAAAAAATAGTAAGGAATGTAAATTTGTGATTTCCACATTGGGCAGCAGCTAAGGCACCCACCTTAGTAAGAACTCTGACTTCAAGTGGCATTTTAACAACCAGTTCACCGAACTCAACAAAAAAGTAGGCATCGTTTTTCCGAACCGGTGCGAACCTACTGAATCCCATCACTGAGAATCGGTGTTGGGAAGAAAAGCAGTAAGTAATGTCTGGCTTACCTTTTTTTAGATTCAATTTTCTCCAGGATCCTGACCACACACATCAAGGCTGACTCAGTACTTCACAAAAACCTTCAAACAGGTGTTTCCCATTTACCCACCTATTTTAGTTATTCTTAGAGAAATGATTGGTCTGTTACAATCTAATCAATACTTGTTAGAAACAGAAGCTTCAATCTTGAATTGGGTACCCAATAAAAGTATACTTTAAAATTATTTTATTATTTTTAAGAGTTAAAAAAAGCAAAACCTGAGAGCATTTACTTCTAAGAGACCTTCTTTTAAAAAATTCTAAAGAATATATTATAGGTAGAAGAAAAATACTGTAATATTCTCTATAAATTAAAAAAAAAAATTGACTGAGAAGAAACAGTCTATTTTTAGAGACAATAAAGAATTTATTAAAATCTCATACAAAATAAAAAATTAAATAAAAACTCAGAAAAAATACATTAGAGAAAAATTAAGGTACTATAAATAAATACAAATTTATCTAAAACCATAGTAAACATAAATGTGTTCATTAAATGTACCATTTAGACAAAAATAGCTGGCCAAATATTTTTAATGCATCTATATGCTGAAGAGACACATCTACAAGATACAGAATAAATAAAAGTTAAAACATAGAAAAAGATATTAAAGCCAAATACTAACCAAATAAAATGGGAATAATTATACTTAAATCAAACAAATTTGGATTGGAAATAAAAAGTTGCTCTACAATGATAGAAGATGAAATTTAGCAGGGAAATAAGACTATTCTAATTTAAAAATTAATTGATTTTAGTGAGAACGGAAGAGAGAGAGAAAGAGAGACGGGAACATCAATCTGTTCTTATATGGGCCCTGACCCGGGATCAAAATGGAAACATCTGTGCTTCAGGATAATGTTCTAACCAACTGAGCTATCCAGTCAAGGCAATATAACTATTCTAAACTTGTATGTACCTAATAATATAAAAAGACAAGTATAAAATATAAAAAATAAAAACAGAAATACAAAATATAAGCAGAATTTCACTATCAAATTAGAATATTATAACATTTTCTTTCAGTAGTAGCTGCATTAAACAGACAAAGTCTTTGCGAGCACAGAAGACTTAAAAAACACTGTGCTCATCAGTATCACTACATTACAATGCAGTGATACAGACAGGGACACCTTGAAGCCTCAGGGACTTAGCACAATAGAAGTTTGTTTCTACTGATGTCACAGTCACTAAGAATTCAGGGATTATGATTCAACCCATTTTGCGGCATTGTCATCTCTATACCCGACTGGCATCTTATTGAGCTTACTGGGTCCTCTGCATTTAATGGCCAAAAGAGAGAAGAGAGAAGGCATGACTTTCTTGACATCATAAGGGCCAAGACAAAAGTGACCTATATTTTTTAGCCCTTTTTCCTCATTCTTAATCAGCTAAGTATTCACCTTAAGGTATTAGAATAAAAACAGAACTCCTTTTCTAAAAAAAAAACCATAATGAAGGAAAAAATAAAGATATGTGTAGAAATTAATGCATTAAAAATATTCATACAACAGAAAATTTCAACTTAACAAATATACGTACAACAAAAAAATTCAACCAAGTCAAAAGATAGTTCTTCAAAAAGATTAATAAAATTAGTAAGTTTCTGGCATGACTGATAAAGAAAGGAAAGATGCACAAAAAAGTATGACCTTTCCATGACACCCAAAGAAGGGTCCATACCACACTGTCCTGGGTTCCCATCATAATTAACAGGAGAGTTTCACAATGTTGAAAGCACTTGATGTCCTACATGAAGAGGAATACGCTCACATTCCTTGTATCAGGATGCCACTTAAGTGGCATCAACCTTGATTTTCAAATAGAACAGTACATCAACCAAAGAAAAAGAGAAGGCATCTGTATCAGACATCTGAAGAGGACCTGAGAAGTGCTCATGCTGGCTGTTCCTGTCATTGCTGCTGCTGAAAACATGACTCCTTGTGAAAGGCAAAATTCTAATCTAGATCATTTAGAAAGCATGTCTCCACCTCGACTGTGTTTAAAACCATATACAACTTTAAAACACACTTTCAAGGCTATAAAGGTATGTTCTAAAATTATAAACCAAAGCTTGTGAGTGATTTAAAGAGAATTCCAGATAGTTTTAACCATTGGGAACTAGGGTAAGGAGGGCAGCTGGGAAAGATGAATAAGTGGTTTCTAAAATATCAGAGGCTCTATTTCTGAAACTGGTTCTATAGGGTCCGTAATCTTATTATTTTTGTACCCTGTATATATATTTTATACATATATGTGTCTATGTAAATAAATCTATTTAATAATCTATGTTTCTATTTTTTAAATAATGAACTTTGTTAAAACTTATAGATGCAGCTGTATATAAAGTGTCAAACCAATGAATTCAAGACAGATGTTGATTAACTCTGATGAGAACAGTGAGAATTAGTGAGCAAAGCAAGCTATATATATTAATTTTTATATTGCAAGCAAGGTATAATACAATAATATAATTAAATACAGATAGTTATTAAAATTGTGCTGTAGAAGAATTTTAATAATATGGAAAAATGCTCAGGATATATTTTGAGAAACTATAAGGATTACAGTTGTATTATAAGTGGTGTTGTTTAAATGTCTTTATAGAAACAATTTAGCAATAAACCTCCAAAATTCAACAAGCTGGTGGTGATTTAGATGGCAGTCAAAGATAAGAAGGGAAACGTTATCCATTCATTGTAGGATTAATGTATCCTTGACTTCTATAAAGTCTCAAGTAAACAAATTCATCCTGATCCTCTAAGGAGACATTGGGCGAGACTGAGGAGGGTTTGTAATTTCCCTTGGCAGGTTCCCGTAGGCATAACAGGGAAAGAAGAAAAAGTACAAACCACCGCTTTTGCCTGAACCGTGGGGGAACATTTGCTGCCTGAACATACTCTCTGAAATATGAGCCCTTAGAGAAAAAACTTGAGATCTTTGCTACCTCTATTTAATTCAGCCAAGATTTATGCTCTCCCTACCTTCACAGAATTGTAAGAATCTATTAAGAAAAACAAACAAACATCTTATTGGCCTCCAGGAAGTGACAGTCCAGTTAGAAAGGTAATGTGGATGCAAATTTAAATCTGCTCAAAGTGATGCATTTAAATTAGGGTAATTGCAGATCACTTTGTGTCTTAGTTGGCTAAATAGTAAATTAAGACAACTGAAATAAACAGAATTGAAGGTCAATTTAAAGTGTAAACAAAATATTGTCAGCTGCTAAGCAAGGTGTCACACTGCAGATTCCCTCTCAGAACTTTCTGACAATGGGGACTAAGTAGCTTCCTAAACAATGTGTGTGGCAAAATGTACCTTTTATTTTATCCAGTTATCTGTAAAAGTCTCTGAACCTAGACTCTATGTCCAAAAATATTTAGCTAATGTGTCTGAGGAAATTTTGTTAAGGAAACATGACCTCACGTCAGCAAGGCTGAGCAGTACCTTAGACTCTCCTAGAGCTATTGTTGCCCAAGAGTCCTTTGGCTGTTCTATGGAAAACCTACACCACTGACTTGTTTGCCACAATTCTGAGGAGCAGTTTTAGATCTTGGTGTAGAGATTGAGCAAACAAAAAAAAAAAAAAAGGAAAGAGAAAAAGCTCATAGACTTGGACAACACTGTGGTAACTGCCAGGTGGAAAGGAAGTAGATGGGAGGAGGTGGAGGAAGATAACGTGGGGATAAATGGTGATGGAAGGAGATTAAACTTGGGGTAGTGACCACAAACTATGCACCTGAAACCTGTATGACTTTGTTAACTAGTGTCACCTCCCAATAAATTTAATAAAAGGGGGAAAAAAGAGAAAATGACAGCTATTTGTATAACTGTAAAGTTAACGTTTTTGACCCAAGTGTTGAATTAATGAATTGAATCCAATCATGCTCATTTTGATCCTGGAAAAACAACTAGGCTTCTCCTAAAATCCCAGTATCAGATGCTGAAGTAATGGCTGGGCTCAGGTTCTAATACTCGTAATTGCTATACATTTTTTCTGCCTACTCTCTCTAATTTCACTAACAAGGCTTGTATTAGTAACCAGTTAGGCATCTCTCTACAAAAGGAAAAAATTAAGGCATCAAGTACATTTGATGACAGGTTCCCTGGGAACATACATTTGAATGAGGTAATATTCATGCAAAGTACAATTTCCATTGGAGATCAGAAGTCTAACACCTTCTTGGTAGAGAAAATTGGATTTTAATGGGAAATAAATATGTTACATAAAAAATTTTTGAAGTAAACTTGACCCTAAAATGCCCTGATCTTTAAAATCTGAGCAAGATATATTTAAACACAGTCAAAAAATAATAATTTAGTAGTTGATAAGTCCATTTGAAGCACATTTCTGAAGCTGACCCAAGATAGGAAATTATAATTTCCATAGCTATAGTGAGTTCAGCAGGCAGATGAAAAGGCCATTAGAGATGTTTCTGGCAAAATAATCACTTCTGGGGTTTAATTTCTTTTCTCACGAAAGGCAGTCTCTCTATAGAAGGAAGATTCAATAACACTCAGACAGGATGGTGACTCCCTCAGATCTAATCCCTGATTAGCAGTTGGAATAAAGAACCCTTTATACTATGTTTAAGGTGACAACTTTCACTCACCATTTTTGACATCATGTCAAAATTTCTGAACTCCCAAATATAACATGCACTTTATCATAAAATTTCAAACAGCTACATATTTTATTCCTACAATCTTCTAAAATTTATTCATTATTAATATATGTAAAAAAGAAGAAACAGAAAGTGAGTTTTATAAGAAACATGCTTGACTTCCTCTGAGAACTTGTCTCCTACTTTATTACACTGGCATAAACTACCCAGCAAGAACTTAAGAAATTTTGCAGGAAATTGGCACTTGACTGAAGGTCCATCAACTGAGATTCTTCCATCAAAAGTGGGTAATTATGACAAATTAGTACATCAAGTATTCTTTTTTCAAAATCCTCTTAGTTCATTTCCACATGTGCTGATGGTGCCAACCACAGTGGCTGGTGACAGCGTGATGGCAGCAGGAAGCAATGGGGACCCAAGGCATCTTAGCTTCTCAATCTCCCAGTGAAAGCTCCTAACTATATTGGATGTGGCTGCTTTATTGCAAAACCGCGCCTGGTTTATCGATCCCTCTTATCTCCTCTTCTCCTTTCCCGCCAGTGAACACCATTTTCTGCACAACTATAAACAGAAAAGCAAAGTCATCACTCATTTTATTCATACACTTGTTGAATGTGTAATTGGCAACAGAGCATGTCCTTGTCACTGCTGGGGAATTGCTGATATGTTTACATATGGGCCCCACCAACAGGAGAGAGAGAGGACGAATGAAACCAGAGATAACTGAAGCTTCAAAGTCCCTGACTGTAAGTATCAGTGAAAAGAAATTAGAAGAATCTGGTAAAGGAAATGTTTTGATAGAAAAGTATTACTGAATTTAGTTTTAGACATGTTGTGCTATGTTTGAGTTGCCAGTATACTGTTCAGGTAGAAGACATTTGACATTTGGACCAGCTACACCACAGTTTCCAAAGGCAGTGGGATTCATGACAGAAGACAGTGTAAAGGGATAAAGGTATTTGAATTATAAGGTGGAAGTGCACCTGTATGAGACTATGTGCCTCTTCAGAGTCCCTCCGCCTTACTGATTCTGGGATTTTCAGCTGTTTACTCACTTCAGTCATGAATGCATTGTATGCATTGCAGAGCGTGCAAGCCACACAATCTTTTAAAAGTAACCACTTCATGCCTGTAGTTCGTGGCTCCTCTCCTCTAGGTTTGGGTAAATACTGCCACAGGGATTACATCCATTCTCAAGGGGCTGCCAAAGGAGCTGGATGAGCCAATATGGCATGCAGGGTACTTAACTCCTCATAGCATCATCTTGGTCAAAGGGAGGCAGAAAGTTAAAAAAAAAAAAAACAACTAGAAAAATCCATTTTCTTCCTCTTACTCCCGTCAATCAGCCTGCCTGAAGGCATCCCGTGTGACCAAGTGTTGGCACCTGCTGAACAACAGAAGAGCCTCTTCGTAGCGCCTTGTGAAGAAATAACTGAAGGCTTATGCTTTACCTTTCCTGGCTTCCCGTTCTTCCCCGCATCGCTTCCCTTTCCACTCATGCCAACTGTCCTGGAATTTAACACCCAAGTAAAGTGCTACCACTGAATCCTTATCTGGAGCTTTATATTCTCTGTTCTAGAGTATGGAACCCAGACATAATAATGCAAATATGAAGGAGCAGAGTGATAAACAGCGTAGCCTTTCTTCTGAAGTAAAATTCAGTGATAATTTTGGAAGAATAGCATGAAAGCAGTGTGAGGATCAAGGAACAAGCTACCTCCTTTCTCTCCTACAATGAATGTCCTCCAATGGGCCGGGATGGGAAATGAATTTTTGTTAGATATTGAAGGTGTTTCTGTTTTCAAGAGAAGGCAATGGAGTGATTTATAGAAATCCTAAAGGAGTTATATATGTATGCATTTTTAGATTCCGCATTAGAAATTGTTTCAGAGCTAAGTGAATCACCGAAGATATACAGAGGACATAGTTCCATCTGTAAACTGGAGTTGACATTCAGATGAGGAGACTGACTACAGAGAGACTCAATTCACTTTTAATAAGTGTTTGACAGAGGCAGGTTCACAGACTGGGAGAACCCAGCAGGGCACTTATCTAAAGCTCCAGTGGTGGGGAGCAAAACAGAAAACATTCCTGAAAGAGCTGAGCAGTAGATGACGAAGGAGTTGTCCAGACAAAATAGAGAAGGTGGGACACTTCTAATGGAGGCAATGAGACCAACGGAGTACCAGGCACAGTGTTCCAGGTCCAGAAAACAACCGTTGGAAAGGGACTGAGACTGACTAGTTGTGCGTGTTTGAGCACATCACATGACCTCTCTGAACTTTATTGTTCCCCTCTGTAAAGTGAGGAAAATAATACTGTTGTATAGGGAAGATGTGAATACGACTGAGGCACTGTGTCCAATATAATGGCATATAACAGGTGCTCCTAGGTAGTAGTTGTTTTTCTTTCAAGCCTTGAAAATAGCCAAACCACTGTCTTTCTACTGTTTATGAACAGGAGCCTGCAAAAAGCAAGAGCTGAGAAAACACAGTAAATTTCGGAATTAAAAAAAAATACTGAAAATAACAACAAAAAAAGTTCAAAATCTCAAAGCTTTCAATTAAAAACAATTTCTCCCTAGTTTTAAAAATCCTTGTTTGCTTGCTTCATTTGGAGGTAAACTCTGCTCCCATATTGGTTTTCTCCGCATCTATATCACAAGGACTACAGCTTGAATATGAGCCTATTTGAGATCTACCAAGTCAAAAGAATCAAACATCCTTTTCATTGCCAAGGAAAAGTATTTGCCAAACCCAAACACAGCTTGAATTCAGATGGAGTATCTTTTAAATTCAGAACAATTTTTCAATTTGGCTAAAAAGACAAGTATTCCTTCAAAATTCAATACTTACCAAAGAGAAAAAGTCTAGCAAAGCAAGTCTCTTTTTTACTTCACACATAAGAACAAAGCATAATGGCTCTTTAATAACAAAATCATAATTTATACCAGATCATTTAAAATGTGTCTGCACACATTTAAATCTTACAGATAAATCTAATTTAGAAAACTATGTGATTCTCAGTTCCTCACTTACTCATCCTTCTTTTGGGTGTGTGTCATTCTGAGTCCTCTTAACAGTCCTGTAGAATTTAAAAAGTTTGGCTCAGCTACATGTTTGATAAGTCCCAATTCTCATGCAAAGGCAGGAAGGTAAAGACCTGAGAACATGTTCATGGTGACTTATTCCCAACGAATCACAGTCTGGAAAGACCCCTGGAAGAACTATAGACAAATAATCTCAAGGTTCATTTGGAAGAAGAAAGCTTTATGGAAATATCAAGCCCTCTTGGCAGTCTGTAACCACTGACAATCTTGATTTGATTCCCACAGATGCATGGAGCATCAGGTCCAAAATTCTGGATTCCACATGAGTTCCCAAAAGCCATGAATGTGGAGTTAAATATTTCCCTGGCTTTGAAAACCATAGGGCACATAAAACCTTCAAGAACAGTGAAAGGTCACTCTTGTGCTTCTTTTAAAGAGCATAGAAAAGACTATTGGACTTCTGGTTATGGACTTATAGAGTGCATTTTGGGGTTACTTTAGCCTTAGTTCAGTTGTTATCTCTTTAGTACTCTCACATCTAGAGTAAATGGAGGATACACCAGTTGTGGAAAGTTGCCCTGAGAACCTTATATCTGATCCTTGGTTATTCTAAAATTAAGCAAAGTCTTTGAATTACATTCGACAATTAAGTAGTTAATTTGAAAGCATACCTATTAAATGCCTACTATGTACCAAGTACTGGGGAAACTATTAGGAATACAATGTTGAGTCAAATAGCTCTTGGTGAAGACAAATAGGCATTTACAATTTTTTTTGTAAGTGCCACAAAATGTAAATGCATCAGAGGTAACAAGGAGGAGCATCAACTCTGATCTGGAACTGGAAACAGGATCAGGGAAGGCTTTCCAATTGAAATGCCCTTTCAACTGAAAAGCTAGGTGGGTGTAAGCCAAATAAGGAAACAGTGTTCCAGGCAGAGGGGAAAACATGCAAAAACCCAGAAGACAGACAGAAAATGACCCATTCAGTAACTCTGAGAACTTGAATTTGACTAAGATGGGATGGGAGTTGGAGGACAGAGTGGAAAAAGTGAAGGAATTAAGAAGTACAAATTGGTAGTTACAAAATAGTCACAGGGATGTAAAATACAGCATAGGGAATATGGTCAATAATATTTTGATATCTATATATGGTATCAGATGGGTACAAGATTATTGAGGGGAATCACTTCATAAATTATATAAATGTCTAACCATTATGATGTACACCTGCAACTAATATAATATGGAATGTAAATGTAATTGAAAATAATAAAAATTAAAATTGAAAAAGAATTTTAATATGACTAGTGTACTGTATAAGAGAACTCTCAAGAGCTGAAGCTAGAGTGGTTAGGAAAAACGGAGTCAGAACATACATTATCTTTTTGCTAATACTTACAGTTCTGAAGTTTATCATAAGGAACATGGTAAATTCTTGAAGGGTTATTTTGTTTTTCTTTTGCTTTTTTGTGAGAGAGTGAGAGAGACAGAGAGAAAGAGGATAGACATAAAGGAAGGGAGAAAGGTGAGAAATAACGGGAGCATAGGAGTCAGAGGTAACACCTAGTTTTGATTTCTGTTTTGTTTTGTTTTGAACAAGAAGGGAGTGGGGGAGAAGCAGGAAGCCTCAACTTGTAGTAGTTGCTTCTTGTATGTGCTTTGACTGGGCAAGCCCAGGGTTTGGAACCAGTGACTTCAGCATTACAGGTTGATGCTTTATCCACTGCCCGACCACAGGTCAGGTGACACCTAGATTTTTCAATTGGGCAATGAGGTAATAGTGTTTATTGAGAAAGGAAGAATAAGAGAGGTGGTACAGAAAATAATAAGTTCAATTGGACATGTTAAGTCTGGGGTATCAGAAGAACATTCAAATGAAAATATTCTAGTAAGGAGGCAGAAATACAGATTTCAATATTAGAAAATATAGATTTTTGATTCTCACCTGATATGTAATAGGTAAAGTGTATGTATGTGTGTTATGAGATGTAACAAGATCCTAACAAATCTCACAGAAAGACCAACTATTAAGGGATTAACCAAGAAAAATGAGGTATTGCCAAGCAGAATGGAGACTCTCCATGAGAATGAAGGATCACAGAAGCCAAGGAAGAATGCTTAATGGAGGAGATCCCATTGAGTAATGTCAATGTTATAGAGTAGTCAAATCAGATAAACCTGAAAAATGTACATCTGACTTAGTCTAACTTCAGGCCAAGATGAGGCTTGGTTCAATAGTAGTACAGTATCTCAGTAGAGTTTGATTCACTCTGTCCTAGAGCTCACCAGGTTTTCACAGTAGCACCCAATTCTTTAGTTTTTCCTTCATGGTATTATAGATGAACTATACAACTGAGACACAGAGCTCCAAATTACTTCAGCTTCCAGGTATTGAGGATAAACCTAAAAACTAATTTTTTTTTTTTTTGAGTGAGGGACAAACAGACAAGAAGGGGAAGAGATAAAAGTATTAACTCATAGTTGTGGCACCTTAGTTGTTCATTGATTGCTTTCTTATATGTGCCATGACCAGGGGCTCCAGCCAAGCCAGTGACCCCTTGCTTAAGCCAGCAACCCTGGGCTCAAGCCAGCAATCTTGGGCTTCAAGCCAGCGACCATAGGGTCATGTCTATGATCCCATGCTCAAGCCGGCAACCTCAAGATTTCAAACCTGGGTGCTCAGCATCCCAGGCGAATGCTCTATCCACTGCATCACCACCTGCTCAGGCAAAACTGAATATTTTTTTTATTAATTTTAATGGGGTGACATTAATAAATCAGGGTACACATGTTCAAAGAAAACATCTACAGGTTATCTTATCATTCAATTATGTTGCATACCCATCACCCAAAGTCAAATTGTCCTCTGTCACCTTCTATCTGGTTTTCTTTGTGCCCCTCCCCTCCCCCCTCTCACCCTCTCCTCCCTCCCCCCACCCCATAACCACCACACTCTTGTCCATGTCTCATAGTCTCACTTTTATGTCCCACCTATGTATGAAATCATGCTGTTCTCAGTTTTTTTCTGATTTACTTATTTCACTCCGTATGTTATCAAGGTCCATCCATTTTGTTATAAATGATCCGATGTCATCATTTCTTATGGCTGAGTAGTATTCCATAGTATATATGTACCAAAGCTTTTTAATCCACTCGTCCTCTGACGGACACTTGTGCTGTTTCCAGATCTTCGCTATTGTGAACAATGCTGCCACGAACATGGGGGCATATTTCTTCTTTTCGAACAGTGCTATGGTGTTCTTAGGGTATATTCCTAAAAGTGGGAAAGCTGGGTCAAAAGGGTGCGAGATTGTGGAGAAAAGGGAACCCTCCTGCACTGCTGGTGGGAATGCAGACTGGTGCAGCCACTGTGGAAAAACAGTATGGAGATTCCTCAAAAAATTAAAAATTGAAAACTGAATATTTTTAAGCAAAGAGGTTTGGGAGTATTTTTGTTTTTCTTCCTTTATCAAGTAGTGAGCCAACAATTGGATAGTCATTACTCAGGGATGTAATAAATTTACCTTCTGTTTAGGGTGCTGTATTCCAGACAACTTTCCTGCTGTGTGTCCTTGAAGTAAAAGTCAAATAGAGTTTATGGGAAATATAAATCAAGCAAGTGCTTCCACATTAGCATTCAATTTTTTCCGGAAATATTCAATTTTAATAAAGAAAACTTCTCTCCAAGTTTGCTTTTAAAGAATATTATGGGCAATTTTATTATTTGTTAAAATATGGAATCATTGATTTAGATTGTATAATACATACAAGTATTTGTGATATCTCAATTAAAGAAATAAAATGTGTTTCTTCCAGAAAGTTCACATCTTCTTGCTATAAATAGCTCACCATCATTTAGCTAATTTTGAAGACTTAAAATGTAAAGTGATGAGTGTATTTCTTACATCTAATACAGAAGCCACAGGGGTAACATCATTATCCTCTAAGAGTTTAGTATGAAATAGCCCTCAAAAACTGTGGGAGCACATGGAAAACATATCTTCTGCCAATTTTTTAAAAACTTAAATCCCAGTTCCATTGACAATAGATGATCTTTATCTATTTAGGATGGCTTGGGAAATGGCTTATGGGTCTAAGTTGTCACAATCAATTGGAATAATTCAAATCACCTAGTGATTCCATGCAGTTACATAAGCTTGAAATTCAACCTTTGAAAGAGTAGGAACACTAGTTACATGTTTGAAAATAAAAATGATGGAACAACTCTGTCTTCCACAAAGTCCTCATGGAGCCAGCTTTTTAAGAGGTGAAGCATTAACAATAGGCCAATAAGAGTGCGTCAAACGCTTCCATTTATTTTAGTTTTGTTTTCCATGAGAGTTTGATAATTTTTCCTTTTTCTATCAGGGTGAACTACTCAGGAAGTTAGGTCAACATTAGCAACAAACCAAAAGATGGGTAATAGCTTTACTTGTCCCGTCCCTCAAAGCCTGCATTTAATCAAGCATCATTAATAATAACAGCTATCATTTATTGGGTGTTTATGATCATATCAGTTACCTGTTTCTGTACTTGACATTAATAATCTCATTTATTTCTAACCACAACACTATGAGGGAATTTCAATTACACACATTTGATAAATGAAGTGCCTGAGGCTTGGAGAGTTTAAGGGACATCACACATACTTACTCAGCTAATATGTGGCCTAGCCAGGATTCAATCTTTGACTCCAGAGCCCAAGATCTTAACCACTGTACACACTGTATTTACAGAGCGTCCCCAGCCTCTTTTATTTACTAAACAATAGCTGGAAAATTTAGATATTCATCCACATGTACCAATTCATTTAAAATGCCTAGCCTCTATCGTGTGCCCAGACGCCTACAAATACTTTTTCTTCAAAACTTCATTCTGATTATTTTCTTGGCCCATGAGGTGGAATTAGGTTACTGCAGGCTGATTTATTATGCATGTTTTTCCCTATCCAAGAATAAGAGATGCTTTTCTTTGATGGTGTAGAAAGTGTGAGGAAAAAACTAATATGACTGGCAAAACAGTCCTTCCTTCAACAGACTTGACTTTTCCATGAGAGTGTGCCCCATTCATTCTTTCAGCAAGTCTAGTCTCTAAGGCTGCATTCAACTCACCCCTAAATTAGGTGCTGAGGCAGTCAGTAAAGAGGCTGGAGACTGGATTCCTGCTTTTGATGAAGATAGCAACCTACCTGGGAAGATAATTATATTACATAAAATTTATGCCTATGTACACGTCCCAGATAATACACTCCAAACTACATGTAAGTGCCAAGGATAGCAGAGATGGGGGAGAGTGCTCATGTTTCCAAAGATGCAATCCCTTCATATCTCTCTTCTTAAGACTGAGATGAAAGGGGGTACATTTGCTTTGATTTTCTGACCTCTGTCACTTTCGTGTCTTTGCAGTTTGTGAGGTTTCTGTACACCAGGAAGACATAAGAGAGCCACAAACAGGACCAGTAAATAGCAAAAGATAGAAAATGGTAAGGATCCACGTCTGATATTCTGATAGATGTGACAGATCCCAGCGTTCAGCCTCATAATCAATAGAGTTTTGTGTTTTTCTGCAAGATTCTATACAATTGCACATCAGTTCAAGTGACCACATTAGCACAGGAGTGCTGAGTTGTTCCAAAGAGAAAATGAGTGAGCCAATAGCTACAGCTGGCAGTCAGGAAAGGGAAAATGTGCTCTGAACATTCAGTGAGTCACCCAAACAGACAGGAGGGAGTGTGTGCCAAATTAGCCTGAACACTGTGCCAGAGCTCACATGCTCAACAGGGTCAGGATTTGCATGGGAGGTGAGTTCTCCAGAGTCACGCAGTAGCTGTGGGTGACTGGGTGGGTGGTATTTTCTCCTAGTGGTGCTAGCACTAATTTCCCACAGTTCTGAGGGTCCAAGGGCTTTCTCCCAAGGAAGGCATAAGGCTAAAGTCCAGCAGTAGTGGCTGGTCATTGAAGGCCCCACTCACATGTCCCAAATTCACACAGGTGTATCATATTCATATGCATCTGGTTGTAAGCCATATTCCAGCTGAGGATATTTCTTGATGGCTCATTTTCTCCTGTGGTTCAAAATGCCACGAAACTTATCCATATGCTTTATGTTTGCCTCCTAGCTACTTGTTTGAAAGAAAAGTGTGCTAGATAAGTTTACAATATAAGAGGTTGTGCCCAGCAATCTGTTTATGATAAATAAGTCTAATTAAATTATTCTCAAGAAAAATTCAAAGCGATTGCAGCCAACATGGAAACAAATAAGGAAAGTGTATGGCTGCCAACACAGCCTAATGAACCCATTCTCTCCCCCATGGGAAGGCAGGTGGATCTTGATGGAAGAAACACTTGGCTTAAGAAGGGAAGAATTCTTGTCTCTCAACACAGATAAGATAATGCATTTACACTACAGTTTCCACATATTTAAGCATAAGAATTTTCGAGTAAACTTATTATTAAGGCAATAAGAACCTTCATAGATTCTGAGTTAATAAGATTCTGTATTTTTTAACAAGTACTCAAAGTAATTTTTATAGAGGTCTGAGAATCCACTTGAAAAAATGCTGTTTTACGGTATATAGGGCCACTAAGAGGGCATTTAAGGGACATTTGGCAGGACCTTCTATCCAAATATTCCCTTTATACTTTAGTGTTTATCTACTTTACTTTGGATCTTGAAGACAATTCTGTTTTCTTGTGGGTGATGAGGAAGTGGAAGGGACTTAAACCATTATAAGATAGACTTTTATACTTAAATATACAATGGATTTTAGTCTTTTAAGAGTGAAATCTAACCTTTTAATGAAACTATTAAAATGACAACCAGCTAACAGGCTGCAGACGGCAGTATGGAGGCTGGAAAAGGAAGTGGAGATGACCAGGCGGGTGAAAGAGACCTGAAACTTCATTAGAGCCACAGCCTTTTCCCTGAACAAGGAAGCACCTCGCATTTTTGCTGCTTCCATTATTCATTCATTCAACTGATAGCTGTCAAATATCTGCTTTGTGAAAAGCACTATGTGTAGTGATCCAAAAAAGATACTGAAACAAACCACAAGAGTTGAATATGATTATATAAAAATGAATAGAAAACTTGCTGCTTAAATAACAATTAATTTGAGCTGCTCCTGGCCCCCAAGGGAATAAGATGTGTGCTGATCTCCATTATAACGGTCTTTTCTTCTCTTTGGCTTGCCACTTTGACTGGCTACTTTGCTTTGGGTATGACAGATGAGATACCTAGCATGTGGTTGGAAATATACTGGTAGAAAATAGATAACTAAATTAGTTTGATAAGAAATTAAGAAAAATTTGGGGAGGGGGACGGATTTCTGTGTCACTGGAGACACGCAGAGGAAAGGTATGTAGGGACCATCCCATTGCATAGGGGAGCTCTTGTGGAAAATACTAGCTCATGAGAAATTCTTGTGGGGAATGATCCTGAAGAAAAGCAGTATCAAATATACTGTGTTTACTACATGGTGCCAGAAGGAGTGTAGGTGCTATTGTGACTTCAATATAGTCTGCTACTACACATGCTTTGTATGAGTAATACAATCAAGAAAATAAAGCAAAGGAGCAGTTTCCAAGTCTAGGTTGGTGCAAAGCTGGTAAAGTTTTTTAGGAAATAAGAAATGTGGGAGATTCAGACAAATAAAAAATGAGAAAGAATAATTATGCAAATGAGGCTATAACCCTCCTATAATTTGTAGAAATGATAGGGAAGTCCCTAAATGTCTTAGAGGATGTGAGATAATTTTTAAAAAAATTTAATTTATTGATTGATATTAGAGAGAAAGGGGGAGAAAGAGTGAGAAAAAGAGAGAAATATTGATTTGTTGTTCCACTTAATTATGCATTCATTGGTTGCTTCCTGTATGTGCCCTGGCTGGGGTTCGAACCCACAATCTTGGCATATTAGGATGACGCTCTAGCCTACTGAGCTATCTGGCCCGGGTGTGGGACAATTTTATATGTCTCAGTAAATGGAGTAAGAATGTAAGATGTTTTTGCATCTCTACACTTTTCCTCTCACTTCCTACACATACAACTTTGGTCTTTAAGGATATTATTACTCTTAGGAGTGTCAGATATATTCACAAGGTTAAATGCGAGATGGCTCTCTGTGTGTGAGATAAATGGGGTAGGTGGGAGGTGGGAATAGTTTGATCTATGTGTGATATAACAAATAAGTGGCAAACACCTTCCAGCCTAAGCAGATGATTAGGGAGGGTTCATGGATGAAGTGAGGTCTGAGCTCAATCATTAATACAATTAGGATCAGTAAGGTCTATTGAAGTTGAGGGGACAATGTAGACACAAAATAAGAACACACAAACCACAGTGGAGAATGACTAATGAGGACAATTTGAGCACAAATGGGAAAGGACAAGCCAGAGCCAGACTGCAGAATGAACTTCAAATGGCTCTAAAAAGCATGGAAAGGTCTGACTCAACCTTGGAGGACCTGGCAAGACAAGGCTGGAGACGTGCAGAGTGGGGCTGCTGACGCAGTGTGTGGTCTTCCAGACAAATTCAGATACACAGTCCAAGGGTCTTCTAGGTCTTAATCTCCTGAGGATTCATTTGGAAAGATAGTTATGCAGCCGTTGTCTTGCAAACAATACTCAGCTCCATCCAGGTCTCTGTGGATGAGTAGAGGCTGTGAGGTCTGCAGTCCTGACTTCTATTATTTAAGTGACTTACCAACATTCAGCGTATTATCCCACAAATGCTTCATGCTTGAGATTCCCATAACCTCATTGCTTCATAAAGTATAGGTGCTCAGAAGTGAAGTGGGTCATGCATGTGAACTGCAGTGCCCTTGAGTTCTGCAAGATCATGAACCACAGTAATGTGTGGCCAATACTTCTCTCTGTCAGGCCACCAAGGGAAAAAGTGTGACTAATTGCAGTTGGGAAAAACCGATGATCCAGAAACATACTTTGTGATAAAAACAAAGCTGACTGTGAGGTTTTGCTCTCAAAAGATGGCATATTTCCAGTCTCCTCATTGGGCTTGACTTCTGGGGAGCCAGCAGCTTGTCACCAGGGACTCTTCTTCTTGAATTCATAGTGTTGGCCTCTAGGACACCCCTTTACCCAATGTTGACATCAAAGCCGCCCTTCCCAAAGTTAAAGGGGAAACGATTAGGTAGAGTGTGAGAAGGACATTCGTTTAGGAGTCCGTGCCACATAGATTTACGTTCATCTAAGAGAAGTCCAAATCCTCACACCACGGAGCCCACAGAAAGAAAAAATGAAATCCTAAGCAGAGCCTTTCCCAGACTTCTGCGTGTGGAAAAACAAGGCACTGATGTGGAGCAGAGTGAGGAGCTTGTGGAAAAACAAGGCACTGATGTGGAGCAGAGGGAGGAGCCAATGAAACAGAATAAAAATAAAGGGAAAGGAGAAAATCAAAGTATCTAACTCTCTAGACCAGTGGTTCTTAACCTGGGTTCTGTTGAACCCTAGGGGTTCGATGAGTCGGTCTCAAGGGTTCGGAGGAGCCTCTGCTGCGGAGGCCAGAATAAAGTAATACCGTAATTTGTTGTGAGTTCATGCACTTTGTTGGTTTTGTTCTTTGAGCAAAATGATGTTCATGCACGGCTCATTTTGTGCACCAGTAAAAGAAACATATACCTATGTCTTGAATTTGGAAAAAGAAAATCATATTTTATTTATCACTAAAGAAGGGTCCGGTGAATGCGCATATGAAACTGGTGGGTTCGGTACCTCATAAAAGGTTAAGAACCACTGCTCTAGGCAAAGCAGGAAGGACAGGAAGAGATTACAAAGAGACTTGAACACACTAAAATTTTTGACGTTGTGGGAACTTGCTCTCTCCCCAGGGCTGAAACTGTCCTCAGCTTCCTCCTCCCACCACTCCCCACTGCTCCCTTCTCTCTGCCATGCCTATCAAATCACCAGCCCAGTGACCTACTGCCTCGGGGCCTTGCATCTTCCTTCCACTAAGTTGTTCTATATTGCCAGCAGGCCCAGACACGTAGGATCTCACTGTGTTGGTTATGAATACCATTTGCTAAATATTTCTTAATTCTTCCCCTTGGGCAATAAGTAATGAAAAAGAAATAAACCTGTTATTTTCATCCACCAAAAAATTTGGGAGTTGTTACTGCAGTCAAACTTGGCTTGTTTAAACTGATATACATATGCATTATAATAGTGGTTTTTCTAAAAGCAGGAATTAAATGTATGGGATTTTTATGTATCAGGACTATGGGTACCTGTTTGTGTATTTGTCTGTGTGTGTGTCTTGAGGAGAAGAGACTGTACTTGGAGGTAAAATAAGAAGACAGAACTGACAGTAAAAGAGAGAGTTTGTTTTGTACACTAAGGAGTGTTCACTTGTATAAAATTGTTTCTCAGTTATCCCAAATAGCTCTGATTTTTGTGATTTCATTTGTACTTGACTTAGTTATTCTTATCACTTCCTTTGCTGCCCACTGTCCCTCCTTCCTTTTGTCACTGCCTGCCTTCGAGTGTTCCATGCCCACGACAAGCTATAACTTTCTACTTCTGAGCTATTTCTTAGAATTGTGAGTAAATTAAAAGCAATCAGATTTTGAATGAAGGACTACAGGATACCTCTGTGAATAAATAAGGTATCACACATACAAATTCTGAAATAATAAAATTAACATTTCTTTCTTTCTTTCTTTTTATAAGTGAAAGGAAGGGAGATAAGAGTTAGACTCCCAAATGTGCCCCAACCAGGGTCAACCTTGCAACCCCTGTCTGGGACCTATGCTTTGCCCATTTGGGACCAATGCTTACAATGAAGCTATTTTTGGCACCTGAGGCAGAGGCTGGATGGAGCCAGCCTCAGCGCTCTATCAACACACTCGAATCAGTCAAGCCATGGCTGCAGGGACAGAAGAGTCGGTGGCCACTTCTCCTGTGTGGTGCCCTGACTGGGATTTGAACCCAGGACATCCACACACTGGGTCAATGCTCTACCACTGAGCCAACTGTCCAGGACCAAAACTGACATTTCAGAATTATTTTTGGTATATTAAGCATTTTTACATTTGTGACCACTTTCAATTCTTTTATCCTCTGTTTTTACCTTGGCTGTTCAGAAAACACGTTTGCAGAATGCCATACTCATGTCTCTAATCACATTATGAAGTTCTCACACATTATTACAGTCTGTGATAATCACAATCTTTTTCTCAAGTTTGTACTGCCCCTTTCCCTGTAAGAATACTTTATTTTATTTATTTTTTTTATTTATTTTTAATCAGTGAGAGGAGGGGAGGCAGAGACAGACTCCCACATGCGCTCCAGATGGGATCCACCTGGCAAGCCCAATAGGGGGCAATGCTCTGCCTATCTGGTGCATTGCTCTGTAGCTCAGCAATCACGCTCTTCTTAGTGCACGAGGCAGAGGCCATGGAGCCATCCTCAGTTCCTGGGGCCAACTCACTTCAATCAAGTCATGGCTGCAAGAGGGGAAGAGAGAGAGAGAGAGAGGAGCGAGAGGGGGCGAGAGTAGAGAAGCAGATGTTGTGTGTCCTGACCTGGAATCAAAGTTGGGATACTCACAAGCTGGGCCAGTGTTCTACCAGTGTGCCAACTGGCCAGGGCCTATAAGAACACTAATACCCTGCCTTCACCATGTGTTTTTCAGTGCCTCCTCTGGGAGAAATATGCATCGCTACTCCACTGAAATGGTATGTGGCCATATGATGTGCTTCCACCAATGGAATATGAACAGATGTGATGTAAACCACAGCTGGAAGGTTTAAAAGATGTTATCACTTTCCTCCAACTCTCACACTCCATCACCTCTACTGTACCGAATAGCGACTATTCCTGCAGTCCAGGATCCAGAGTGGAAAGACACATGAGCAGAGCTGAGCAGATGCTCAGCAGCCATAGCCAATCTGTAGCCAAAGCCTACATCAGGAGCCAGGAATAAATGTTTGTTGTTTTAATCCCCTGAGATTTGGGAGTGCTTTGCTATCACAGCAAAAAACAAGCCAAATATCACGAAAGACTAACATGCTTCCTTTTAAAATATTTTTATATTCACTTTCGAAAGAGCTGGAAATAATGGAAGGAGCTGGGCCTTTGGTATCAGGTGGCCCTGCCACTTCAGAAACTGCTTTCCCATGGCCAACATCAAACACCCTCCCAACAACATTCTTCCCTCTTCAGCTATTTCTGTCAGAGGCAATTTTTCCCCTCCCATCTCACTCAGAATCTTGTTAACCAACTTGAACTCAGAAAGATTATTGACTGCAATAGTTTGAAATACATTATTATATTAAAATTCATGAGTTCATTATAATACTCCGGAAAGGGAAAGCCAAAAATAAACTCATTAGTCATCATTGAGATAGCCTTGGCAGCAACTTCTTATTGGAAATTAATGGGACAAATAAAATGCTTAAATATTTCAATATGAACTGTATGAAGTGTTTTTTCAGTAAAACAAATAGTACTGGTTGACAAGGAAACATCTTTCTCTACTGAAGAATTTCAAGGAATAGATACTGAATAAATGGCTATTATTTTAATATTGTATAATCACAATTTTACAACCCTTAAGGAAATCATGTTTTCAGGAAATGATTACCAACAAATTCTAAACCCATTTAGCAAAAAAGGTTGATGAGGAGTTGGATATTTGCAGGATGACAAATGATTACTGTGGATTGATGGCTAGTGATAAAGAAAAATACAACTTGACCCGGGAGGGGTCAGGTCTTCCATGTCATAATCTCTAAAAGTGGGACAACTAGATACACTGGGTCCCTGATGTGATGTAAACGAAGTTCACACAACACTGATGATGGACTTTTGTCAGAAAAGTGAACCTGATTTTAATTGAGATTTTAGATATAAGTAAGCTTATATATATATACTATGGGGAATAGAGAACAAGTAGATTCTGTTTGATATAGTCTTATCTCAGTTTTGTGTATTAATTAATATTGTTAATTCTATTTATTTATTTTCACTGTCCATCTGCCTGTGTGGACCTTGTATAACTGATCAACCATTCTAATCCCAGAGTCAATTAACATGTTAGCACATACTAGGTATTCAGTGCAAATGTGTGAAACGCACAAATGAATGAACAAGTAATTTTAACCTTGTCAAACTTGTTTCCACATTGGTAAAATGAGTAAAATGAGGGTAACAATACTTACCTTGCAGGGTTCTTGTAAAGGCTAAATGAAGCAATGAACAGGTGCTTGGTCTCGTTCCTGGTGCACTACAAATGTTCAATAAATTCTATCTATTTATTTTACATATTTCATACATCATAACAGTATGTTACAGGGCAGGAATTTTTACCCCCCCCCCAGTTGGCAGATGAGACAATCAAGGTACAGAAAGACAGATCAGAAAGTTTAACTGTCACTTGGACTCTTAATGGACAGCTAATCACACCCAGAAAAACCTGGCTTTTATTCTTGAACTCTTGCAATGATACCTACCCAAGTTTGCAAGATTCATCACCCCTTCCGTGCCCTTCCACACAGACCTGCTCATTCCTGGGGTTGGAGATGTTGGGTTTCCTGATACTTGTCAGCCTGCCTTTCAGTACAGAATTGGTGTTCCGCATTCCAAGGGCCCAGCTGAATGCCACCCAGCAGGCCACACAATTTTTCTAAGCAAAGCGGGTCTTGTCCTTGCACCAATATGCTGCTCTACTAATACAGAAAACCACGTAACATGTGTTCTGTACCTTTTCAGGATGGACTGTAGTGGAGAGTTCAATGTCCCACCACATCAGACAATGCCCAGGGTCCAGCTGCGTGCACACACACACACACACACACACAAATGCACACACATAGTCTCAAAGCTGAGCAATGCAGTCACCTTCTCATGTGCGTGGAGGTAATGATGCATCTAAACTGCCTTAATCTATATAGGTAGTGGTCCTTTAATTTACCTTGGATTTGGGAGAACAAGTATATGTTTATTTCTTTTTGTCACTTTTTACGCCACTAATTGCAGAGATTACTTTCACTCTTACTGCCTTCTTGACTCTGGTGCAACCACGGCTGCTGAAATTCTATGTAGTTTATTTTTCCAAACAGTTTGTTCCTCGGCTCTCTGTACCCCGAACACCCCAGCCACACCGCACCACTCACCGTTTCCTGAGCACTCGTCTGAACATTCCCTTTTTTTAAACCCTTGCTGTCCATGGTGCAGTATAGTGGGGAGACCCTGGTATCTTCCAAACTTTGTCTTTGTTCTCTGTCTTCTTACTCTTCCAGTGCTTGCCTGTAATCAAAAAAGCTAAGATATTTTTCCCTTCCTCCACGCCGTATCTTTCATCTTCCAAACTGCATTCTCATAGCCAGCTTAAATGATGGGTCAGTTATTTCTTCCACTCAATCACAGAAAAACCTACAATATCCATTAGGCTCAGTCTTTGATGTTAAATGAAAAGAGAAGTCTAAAAATTCTTAATCTCAAAATTACTTTCAGTTGGAAAAATCCTTTTCAGAATATCTTAAAGCTGAACATTAAGTTTATTTGATTCTTTTTGTAACAACTTTATTTTTCAAAATGCTACCCTGTTATAAATTTCATGTTCTTCCCTACATTTGTGTAGTTAAGACATGCCACATGCTCCTGCTGTTTACTCCACTGCCCCTTTTCATATTGGGAGGTAATCCTAGGCATCCTTAGAGACTCTTATACTTTACCTCCTCTGTGAAACCATTAATAACTTAGAGAGATTTTTCTGCCTTTACTGGGGACCTCAGAGCACTTTCATAGTATTATTTATAAAGATTTTACATTATAAGTATTTGATTAATACTCCCTTTCCCTTTAAGGGAAATCAACAGCTTATTTAACATTCTTTTTCTAAATCCATGTAGGGATCCATGAATATGTGTTGAATGAATGCCTGATAGCATGATTGCTTTTTAAAGGTATTTACCTCTGAGTGCTGGGGTGGCAGTGGAGGGGCAATCCAAACTCAAGTTGATGGCTACTACTCTCCCGGATGCTTTGGCACAGCACTCGGGAAGCACTCGCGCCAAGCCAAGCACTGGCATTTTCCACAGGAATCTGTGGACTAACCTTTGGATGTAAGCTTCATTTTAGCTTATTTAAATTATTTTAACATACCCACTCATGATATTGTTAGGTGGCAAAAGGAAGATGTCGGTGTTGTTTTATTTTACTCAGTGGTCAAGATCACTTAAAATAACAGTTGATAACTGAGTCTGAATTTCTAAACGTCTGCCTCTTACTGTCTCAGAAGTTGAAACTTATCCAAGCATTCACACGATAGCTGGCCCTGGATAAAATACTTAAAACTACCACTAAGTTCAGTTTAAAAAAAAAAAATTCTTAAGCTATTAAAACAATAGACCAAAGTGTTTTATCTTAATTTTTGATTCTGAAAAAGAAGCTTCAAAGCTTTATATGTTCTTTGAAAACCACCTCCCTTTTGCAAAGGCTTTATTTTTTAAAAGCCACATTTAGACAGCTTGCCTGGTATTGACTGAGTACTGTCTCCAGCTGTCTTCAGAACAAGCGTCTCCCAGCTGCAGTCACAACGTTCAGCCTAGAAGCCCACAGCTTCTGAGGCTTTCTCCATTATTCGCAAATTCACCAACAGGGAAACTACGGTGTAATCACAGAAAAGGCCAACAGTTACTTGAAGAGCTCTAATATAAGTCATATTTTCCATTTTTATTTTCATTTCTTTCTGACCTAGAGCTTTCTCTTTCTATCAGCTGATTTCTTTGAAGTCCGTGATTTAAAGATATTAAATCCCACTGCAGTATTAGCAACTGACACTTTAAAAGGCTCTTATGGGCCTGACCAGGGGGTGGCGCAGTGGATAGAGCATTGGACTGGGATGCAGAAGACTCAGGTTCGAGACCCCGAGGTCGCCAGCTTGAGCGTGGGCCCATCTGGCTTGAGCAAAAGCTTGTCATCTTGGACCCAAGGTCCCTGGCTCCAGCAAGGGGTTGCTCGGTCCGCTGAAGGCCCTCAGTCAAGTCACATATGAGAAAACAATCAATGAACGAAAAACTAATGATTCAAGCTTCTCACTTCTTTCCGTTCCTGTCTGTCTGTCCCTATCTGACTCTCTCTCTGTCCCTGTTAAAAAAAAAAAAAAAAAAAGGCTCTTATGGTGCATATATTCCCACCAAAACACTTTAAATATTTTGTGGTCTTTAATGTTATGCTATATTAGAGTCAAGGAGTTATGAGACATATTTTAAAAAATCAAAAAGAATCGAGATGTATGGCTTCATATTTGTTTTGAAATATCCCCTAATTCTGCTCACAAAAATTAGGGGATATTTCATTGTTTTATATTCATTTTGAAAATATCCCCTAATTATACAATAGAAAAGTGATCATTTCCTTTTACCTTCCAATCTATGCCACCAATCCCTTCTGCTTTGCCAGAAGTAACACTGATGTGTTGTCTTCCTATGCTTTTCCTGTGCAGTTCACAGATGTGTTTATTCATATAGATGCAGCTTTTTACATTTTGGATGATAGCAAGGGTGAAGAGCGTTATATATGGGTCAACATCTGGCTTCTATTATATGTTGGATACTACAGAGAATGAAGGAGCACTAGACAACTTGCACTGTCTCTGCCTCCATTTCCTCTTCTGATCTCACACATTCAGAAACACACACATAGACACACACACAGACATTTTTACGTAAGTGATGTCTAATGTGCACACTGTCTGATGACACATTTATCTTACTATATTCTAGTCACTTTCCCACATTAGAGCATGCAATCCTCCCTCATTATTTCTGGAAGGCAGCTTTCCAGAAGTGGAACCCAAAATGATGCATGTTTTTGTTTCTGATAGATACCACCAAATCGCTTCCAAAACATCATAACAATTACATTCCACTTTTTTGACAGAAATCAAAGATTCCTTACAACCTCATCAACACTGGATAACAGAGAAATTTTTATATTATGTATGCATGAGAAAATAAATTTATGAAAAATATACATCGATGTTTATATTTCCAATTAGAGGAAAAACATTTTTAAAGTCTGTTTCTTAAATTTTAAAACCACACACAACATAATCAACAGTTCAAATGTTATAGGAATGTTTACCTGAAACCTATGTACTCTTTTTTTTTAATTTATTTAATTAATTGTGTTTACATAGATTCTAGGGTAACCCCGACTGCATCCCCCCTTCCCCATATTCCCCTCAACATCTCGCTAACCCCCCTTCCTACATCGCCCTCCCCCCTTCCCTTCAGGTTTATCCCATCCTATCATCCCCTTTCCCTCTGTCCTCTTTTCCTCTGGTCCTTTTGATCCCTCCTCTGTCTCAATTCCTTTCCTCAGTTCTCAGTGTTCCTTGGATTCCTCAAATGAGTGAGGTCATATAATATTTTTCTTTTTCTGCCTGGCTTAGTTCACTCAACATAATAGTTTCCAGGCCCCTCCATATTGTTGCAAAAGGTAATATTCCTTCTTTTTCATGGCTCCATAGTATTCCATTGTATAAATGTACAAAGCTTTTTAATCCACTCGTCCACTGATGGACACTTGGGCTGGTTCCAGCTCTTCGCTATTGTGAACAATGCTGCCATAAACATGGGGGTGCATTTCTTTTTTTCAGTCGGTGATATGGTGTCCTTGGGATATATTCCTATAAGTGGAATACCTGGGTCAAGGGCAGTTAGTTCCATTTCTAATTTTTTGAAAAATCTCCATACTGTTTTCCACAGTGGCTGCACCAATGTGCATTCATCCACCAGCAGTGCAGGAGGGTTCCCCTTTCTCCACATCCTCGCCAGCACCTATAATGTGTTATTTTGTTAATGAGCGCCATTCTGACTGGTGTGAGGTGGTACCTCATTGGTTTTAATTTGCATTTCTCTAATAATTAGTGATGTTGAGAATTTTTTCATATGCCTATTGGCAATCTGTAGGTCCTCTTTGGAGAAGTGTCTATTAATTTCTTTTGCCCATTTTTTGATTGGATTGTTTGTCTTCCTAGTGTTGAGTTTTACAAGTTCATTATAAATTTTGGTTATTAACCCTTTATCAGATGTGTTGTCGAATATGTTCTCCCATTGTGTGGTTTGTCTTTTTATTCTGTTCATATTGTCTTTAGCTGTGCAAAAACTTTTTAGTTTGATATAGTCTCATTTGTTTATCTTGCCTTTTATTTCATTTGCCTGTGGAGATAAATCAGCAAATATATTGCTTCGATAGATGTCGGAGAGTTTACTGCCTATGTTTTCTTCTAAGATGCTTATGGTTTCACGGCTTACATTTAAGTCCTTTATCCATTTTGAGTTTATTTTTGTGCATGGTGTAAGTTGGTGGTCTAGTTTCATTTTTTTGCAGGTAGATGTCCAGTTTTCCCAACACCATTTGTTAAAGAGACTGTCTTTACTCCACTGTATGCTCTTACCTCCTTTGTCAAATATCAATTGTCCATAAAGATGTGGATTTATTACTGGATTCTCTGTTCTGTTCCATTGATCTATATGCCTGTTCTTATGCCAGTACCAAGCTGTTTTGAGTACAATGGCCTTGTAGTATAACTTGATATCAGGAAGTGTGATAACTCCCACTTTATTTTTCTTTTTCAAGATTGCTGAGGCTATTCGTGTTCCTTTTTGGTTCCATATAAATTTTTGGAATATGTGTTCTATATTTTTGAAGTATGTCGTTGGTATTTTAATTGGTATTGCATTGAATTTATAAATTGCTTTGGATAATATAGACATTTTAATGATGTTTATTCTTCCTAACCATGAGCACGGTATATGCTTCCACTTGTTTGTATCTTCCTTGATTTCTTTTATCAGTGTTTTATAATTTTCTGAGTACAAGTCTTTAACCTCTTGGTTAAATTTACTCCTAGGTACTTTATTATATTGGTTGCAATAGTGAAGGGAATTGTTTCCTTAATTTCTCTTTCTGACATTTCATTGTTCGTTTATAGAAATGCCTGTGATTTCTGTGTGTTAATTTTATATCCTGCCACCTTGCTGAATTCATTTATTAGGTCCAGTAGTTTTTTGACTGAGCCTTTAGGGTTTTCTATATACAGTATCATATCATCTGCAAATAATGACAGTTTTACTTCTTCTTTTCCAATTTGCATGCCTTTTATTTCTTCTTCTTGTCTGATTGCTGTAGCTAGGACTTCCAGTACTATGTTCAATAAGAGTGGTGAAAGGGGGCACCCCTGCCTTGTTCCTGATTTTAGAGGAATTGCTTTTAATTTTTTGTCCATTGATTATGATGTTTGCTGTGGGTTTCTCATAAATGGCCTTTATCATGTTGAGGTATGCTCTCTGTATTCCCACTTTGCTAAGAGTTTTGATCATAAATGGGTGCTGGATTTTATTAAAAACTTTTTCTGCATCTATTCAAATTATCATGTGGTTTTTCTCCTTCCTTTTGTTTATGTGGTGAATCATATTAATTGATTTATGAATGTTGTAACATCCTTGCATTCCCAGAATAAATCCCACTTGATCATGATGTACGATTTTTTTCATGTATTGCTGGATCCGGTTTGCTAATATTATGTTGAGGATTTTAGCGTCTAAATTCATCAGGAATATTGGCCTATAATTTTCTTTCTTTGTGTTGTCTTTGCCTGTTTTGGAATCAGAATTATGCTCACCTCATAAAAGGAACTCGGTAATGTTCCTTCCTGTAGAATTTTTTGAAATGGCTTGAGAAGGATAGTAGTTAGTTCTTCTTTGAATATTTGGTAGAATTCACCAGTGCATCCATCGGGCCCAGGGGTTTTGTTTTTTGGGAGCTTTTTGACAACTGTTTCTATCTCTTTTGTTGTAATTGGTCTATTTAGGTTTTCTGATTCTTCCAGATTGATTTTGGGATGATTATATGTTTCAAGGAATTTATCCATTTCACCTAGGTTGTTTAATTTTTTGATATACAGTTCTTCATATATTTTCTTACAATATTTTGTACTTCTGTTGTCAGTTGTTATTTTTCCACTCTCATTTCTAATTTTATTTATTTGAATCCTCTCTCTTTTTTTCATGGTGAGTCTCATTAAAGGTTCATGGATCTTGTATACCCTTTCAAAGAACCAGCTCCTGGTTTCATTGATCCTCTGTATTGTTTCTTTAGCCTTTATGTCATTTATTTCCGCTCTGATCTTTATTATTTCCTTCCTTCTATTACGTCTGGGCCTTACTTGCTGTTCTTTTTCAAGTTCTTTTAGATGAAAGGTTAGGTTGTTTATTTGAGATTTTTCAAGCCTCTTAAGAAATGCCTATAGTGCTATGAACTTCCATCTCAGGACTGCTTTAGCTGTGTCTCATAAATTTTGAGTTGTTGTATGTTCATTATCATTCGTTTCTAGGAATCCTTTTATTTCTTCTTTTATTTCTTGTTAACACATTCATTATTTAATAACATGCTATTTAGTTTGCATGTGCTTGAGTATTTTTCAATTTTTCCTTTGTGGTTAATATCTAGTTTCATGCCATTGTGATCAGAGAAAATGCTTAATATGATTTCAATCTTTTAAAATTTGTATGAGATTGCTTTTGTGTTCTAACATGTGATCTATCCTGGAGAATGTACCATGAGCACTTGAAAAGAATGTATATTTTGCTGCTTTAGGGTGAAAAGTTCTGAAGTTATCTATTAAATCCAGTTGATCTAGTGTGTCCTTTAAGTCTGCTGTTTCTTTGTTAATTTTCTTTCTTGAGGATCTATCTAGTGATGTAAGTGGGGTATTGAAATCCCCTACTATTATAGTATTGCTGTTGATCTTGCCCTTTAAATTCATCAAAGTCTGCTTTATATATCTAGGAGCTCCTATTTTAGATGTGTAGATATTTGTGATGGTTATATCTTCATGTTGGATTGTTCCCTTTATCATTATGTAGTAACCTTCTTTATCTCTTACTATAGCCTTGGTTTTAAAGTCCATTTTGTCTGATATAAGTATTGCTACCCCAGCTTTTCTTTTTCATTTCCATTTGCATGAAATATTTTTTTCCATCCTTTTACCTTCAGTCTATGTGCATCTTTTGTTTTAAGGTGTGTCTCTTATAGACAGCATATGTACGGTCCTGTTTTTTTATCCACACAGCTACCCTATGTCTTTTGATTGGATCATTTAATCTATTCACATTTAAGGTTATTATTGATATGTAGTTGTTTATTGCCATTTTATATTTTAAAGGTGTATTCTTCTTTTGCTATATTCTTTTCCCACTTTGATCTGTTTACAATAGGCCCCTTAATGTTTCCTGCAGCATAGGTTTTATTGTAATAAATTCCTTGAGTTTTTTTTTGTCTGGGAAGCTCTTTATTTCTCCTTCAATATTAAATGATAGCCTTGCTGGATAAAGTAGTCTTGGTTGCTGGCTCTTGTTCTGCATTACTTTGAATTTTTGTTGCCATTCCCTTCTGGCCTCAAGTGTTTCTGTTGAGAAGTCAGATGTCATCCTTATAGGGGCTCCTTTGTAGGTGATAGCCTTTTTTTCTCTAGCAGCTTTTAATATTTTCTCTTTATTACTTAGCTTTGATATTTTAACAATGATGTGTCTTGGTGTGGGTTTCTTTAGGTTTCTCTTTAATGGAAATCTCTGTGCTTCTTGAACTTGTGAGACCCTTCCTTGCATCAATTTAGGGAAGTTTTCAGCTATGATTTGATTGAATAAAGTTTCTATCCCTTGTTCTTTCTCTTCTTCTTCAGGAACCTCTATTATGTGTATGTTATTTCTCTTCATGTTGTCATAGAGCTCTCTTAGAGTTTTCTCAGACTTTTTGAGTCTCTTTTCTTTTTTCTGCTCTGCTTCCATGCTTTTGTTCATCTTGTCTTCCAACTCGCTGATTTGATCCTCAGCTTCATCTATTCTGCTTTTAATTCCTTCCATTGTGGTCTTCAGTTCTGATATTGTGTTTGTCATCTCTGACTGTTTCTTTATTTAATATTTCTATGTCCTTTTTTATATTTGCTATCTCTTTATTTAGGTGTTTAATGACCATCCATTGTTGTTCTAAGATCCCTAAGCATCCTAACAATCATTATTCTAAACCCTGCATCTGGGAATTTGGTTATTTCCATATTGCTCAGTTCATTTCCTGGAGGATTCTCTTGTGGTTTCATTTGGATTGCACTTTCTGTCTTCTCATTATGTCTGTGTTTTGGGTGTGTTGCTGTAGAGCTGGTTGAGTCTAGGCTTAGTGCTGTCTGCCTCCAATTTTCAGTTGTGTTATTTCTAGGTCTTCTTGGGTTGGCTTCAGCTGTTGTTTGTAATCCACTGTGGAATTTGGCTTTCTTATAGAGCCCCTTTGAAGTCTTGATTTGTTTGTTTTCTTCTCAGTTTTCTTAACTCAACTTGGTGGTAGTCTTGTTTACTGATCTCAGCAAGGGGCTTATTATAAACTGTATCCAGGAATGTGATGGGTATAACCTGAGACTCTGAAGACCTGATCTTCCAGTTTCTCTCTCTGGGGGTGGGGTGCTTTCTCCACTTCAGTAGGGGGAGGTGTATCTCAGATCTCCATGGAGACTTGAGTTACTGCCCCTCCTCCCCACTTCTTGTTTTCAGCTGGGTCTTTTTGTGCTGATTGGAGCTGGAGAGATATCTTGAGAAGGTTGACCCGGAACCACTTTAGTCTTGTGTTCTGTGGAAGAATCAATCCTTCCCCTTGCAATGGTCACCTCCAGCACCTCCCCCAGGTATGGCTGCTTCCCACACTGGATTAGTTCCGCTGCTCAGGTCCTCCCATGCATTCCACTGTTTGTCACCGGCTGTCTCTCTGTCCCCCTTTCTTTTGGAAAACAAGCCAGCTCTTTCAACACACCTCATTCCCAGGTCCCCAGGCAAGTGGCTGTGAGTGATATTTTCTACTGTTTTCCTTAAATTGAGAGCCTTTCTGGGCTCTCAGACTCACCCCCACCCCTTTGTTCCTGTAAGCAGGGGAGGCTCACCACTCCTTGACGCTCCCCAAGGAGCTCAGTGTGGCTTCTTCTTTGATCCTTGGATTTTGGGAGCAGTCTTGTAGTACAGAGTTGGTTTTTACATGCTGGATATTCCCAAATTAATTTGTAATCCAGTTTGGTGGTGTGAGCTGAAAGTCTGTGCATCTGCCTACTCCGTTACCATCTTGTGTCCTCCAAAACCTATGTACTCTTATTAATCAATGTCACCCCATTAAATTTAATTTTCTAAATAATTTTTTTTTTAAATCACACACAAATTTTAACATAACAAGAAAACATCGCTTGCTGATTGAGCGGAATTATATCTATGTTAATTATAGTATAGGACAAGCTCTTCTAATAACAAGGATCCAAAATACAGCAGCTTGCAAAAAATAAAAATTTCTTTCTCATGTAACAGAACGGAAATAAATAGTTTAGCTGGATAGAACAGATATGCCACTTGTGGTGATTCAGAGACCAAGTTCCCTCCACCTTATTGCTTTTCCAACCTCTGAAACAGAAAGGAAGCTATATCTCTACCACATCCAGGAAGAATCTGAAGAAACTCAACTTTTCATTTCTAGACCCAGACACATACATCACTAACTGCAAATGAGGTCTAAGAGGCTTAGACTCAACTACAAGACCATTTTCATGCTAGGAGGGGAAAACAGATTTGATGGAATTATCAGTCTTGCCACACTTACCACACTCTCAAGTATCATATGAATGATTCAAGTAATTGAACTCAATTAAGGAGATAGCATATTTTTTCTTTTTTAAATTTTTTATTAATTAATTTTAATAGGGTGACATTGATTAATCAGGACACATAAGTTTAGAGAAAACATCTTCAGGTTATTTTGACATTTGATTACGTTGCATACCCATCACCCAAAGTCAAATTGTCTTCCATCATCTTCTATCTGGTTTTCTTTGTGCCCCTCTCTTCCCACCCCCTCCCGCTCCGCCCTCCCCCCATAACCACCACTCTTGTCCATGACCCTGAGTCTCATTTTTATGTCCCACCTCTGTATGGAATCATATAGTTCTTAGTTTTTTCTGATTACTTAATTCAAACCCAGATAGGAAGGCTATATTCAAAAGGCAATATGTTTATATATATATATATATGCTTTAAATTGGAAAGAAATTTTCTTCCAATGATAGCTTTTAAAAGTTTTTACTCCTATTTAGCCTCCCCTACACCATCTAAAATAACTAGTCATCTCTCCTTGCCTGCAGAAATGTCCTGTAAAAGTTGCAATGACTTAGAGCAAAGTTTCCAGGACATCCCTTTTGTTATATTTTTTCTTCAATTTGTAACAGTTTCATCTCATGACTATTCATTTATGGCCCACTTTTCAAAAGGCTAGACAAAAATAAATTTGTATTAACATTTAGAAAGTATATACAAATAAGCCTCAAAAGAATTTGGTGTCTAGAATAAAATGCACCAAATGATACTCTACAATGAGAAGTCACTTCAAATGCTAGTCCTGAGACTGAGAATGGAGGAAGCCATAATCCCCGCTAGTTGGACATCAGCCCGCACTGGAGGACGTGCCTAACGTCTGCTTGCTGGCACAATGAACACATTTAACTAAAGGAGTACAAAAGGACCTTTATTGTTTTCTGGAAGATGATAAGACCATCTGAATAGTTTAATGTCTTTTCTGGCAGTGAAATATGGAGTCAGGGAACTTTGGCAACTCAAAGAGAGCAATAAAATGGTCATGTGAAAAGGGCACTCTGGAAATATAGCAATGACAGCAATATAAGATGCATGTTGTGACCAAGATTTACTGCTGGAGATGTCACCATAGCATCCGATGTGCTGTCACTCTCTACTGAGCCAGGCCACTCACTGTTTGAGGAGAGGGGAGTCTATCATTAAATACCAATAAAGTAAGTACCTTGCAGCCTACTTTATTCTGATCTCATAAATAAGGTATTCTGTGGAATGTCTGCCTGAGCCAAGAACCATATAAAAGGTGATACAATGACTAACTACTCAACATAAAACAGAAGAACAGGTAGTTTACCATTAACTGTACCAGATGGCTTATTTAAGCACATCATAAATAATAAGTGAATGTTATATAAAAAGAATCAAAGGAAGAGAATGGATGAGCAGTTTCTTTAGCATGTGTATTTTACCACTTTTCCAGCATTTTAAAGAAACTTTGCTCATTTTTCTAGAGAAGGTCACACCTCAGTCCTATGCCTTGTTCAGATTACACTGAATAGTCTCTTCCATGCTCATAAACACCTCACATGCCCATGCCGTAACCTAAACATATATTTTACTTCTGTTTTTAGCTTGGTGCATTTTCCTTTCCCAAAACCTGTCCCTTGGACTTTCCTTCATTAGTAATTGTTCTCCTTTCAGTTGAATACTATTCACTCATGACCAAGGACTCATTAGCTACTTAATGGGAACCGATATATGTAAAGAAAACTGTGCCCAGGCCACCTGCCTGCTCAGGGCCTGGTTTTAATTTTCTTGCCATCTCAACCTCAGTCTTTCTTTAGCAGATTGATGACAGGGTTCAGAATGGATTATTTGTTTAATGGCTTTCTAATATGGACACAGTTCCAAGAGAGTCAGGATTGTTATGGCCAGTTTTATGCACAGGTGTGTCCCAAGCTAAATGAGAGTCCAGGTGGCTGGTAGTGAAAGACAACACATTACCTGAAGTATCATCTGTTCATCCGACACACCCTTTCCTGAACTGCAAAGGTCTGTTCTCTTTGAAATATTTATGGCACTGAAACTAAAGGTCATTCAATTGTTGTCTTTAACTTTAGATGTGGATTAAAATTGACACTTAAAGTAATGAAATTACTTTCAAAAGTAGAGGGTACATTCACAAAGATGTGTCTTTTCTTCCATGAGAGAAGTAAAAAAAATGTGTAGACAGGTTCCCAGACCCAATTTTTTAGAGAGTTTTATTTCTATATCTAAATGATAGTTTCTCTGGAATCTCTTCAATTAGTCCATAGAAACCAAATTAAACATACTTCCTTTTTCTGTTATGTATGTGTCCTTTTAACTGTCAGCTCTGGAGCACGTGAAACAAGTATGCAAGGGAAACTGAAAGAGGCTAATGTCACAAGAGGATCTGTAACTAATAAAGATCCTCTGTGCACTTATTCTCAAAGACATGGAAATGGTCATATTAATCAAAATAGTTTTGTAGTTGTTTGACCTGACATTTTAGATTTACATTTTGAATTTAAAAGAAAAAAAATCTAGACAAAAAGGAATTTGTCATTTTAAAATAAAGTTAGTGACTTAGACTTGGGTTTCTTTTTCATTTTCTCTCCACTTTTTATAATATTCACAGACCTGTGGGTCTCATGTCTTTTCCCACCAACCCACTGAAATTGCTATCAATATGTGTGTGATGGCCTGATGTGTGGTGGGGCAGTGGATAAAGCGCTGACCTGGAATGCTGAGGTTGCTGGTTGGAAACCACAGGTTTGCTGGTCAAGGCACATATGGGAATTGATGCTTCCTGCTCTTCCCTCCTTTTTTCTCTCTCTTTCTCTCTCTCTCCTCTCTAAAATGAATAAATAAAATCTAAAAATATTTTAAAAATAAAAAAATGTGTGTTAATGACTCTTTTGCTATTAAAAAGTGATATTTCTCAGTCCTTAACCCACTTTACGTCTTACTCATATATCTTAACAATGTTTTCCAAATATCTACTAAGTGCCAGTTACTGAATTAAATGCTGAAAGAAATGTTGAAATAAAGTTTGTTGTGAAACAGAGAAGTTGAGTATTAAATAGTTGCAGAAATAATTATTTGACTATAGTTAACTAATAAAAAAACAAATATACTAGGTACTAAGAGTATATAATTTGGGAAATACAGTTTAATCTGAGTTGTCAGTGTCAGAAGTTTTCCTGAAAAAATGACTTCTAAGTTAAAAATTAAAGCTCTACTTATTTACTCAAAAGTAGTTGTGCACAACTATGTAGCTTACTTATCATCCATTCAGCCAGTCAAAAACAACAAGTAGCCAATATATTCAAAGGTATCACACAATAACAGTTAATATTTATCTCATTCTGGGTGAGAAAGGAACCTTCAGTACCTTCTGGATTATCAAAGTTGAATCACACTTGGTTAATATAGTTGTAATGCTTAGTGTATTTTAATGTTCAAAACTTTTGAAAAAATTATTCACATGTAGACCAATGATATTTACATTATTATTAGTCTACCCTAATTCTTTACCAGGATACTAAATTATCATATTAGTTTTTTATTTAAGAGTTCTTAATATATGTGTATAGATGTGAGGTTATATGTGTATGCATATTATGTGTGTGTGTGTGTGTATCAAAACTGTACAGTTAAAGCTACACAGGTAAAGAATTCAGACTTAAAAAAGCATTCAGAGGTCTCAAATAAATTTTTTCCACCAATCTGACACACTAATGATGTTAAAATAATGACAATAATGTTAAAAATAGCCATTCTAAACACTTATTGAGTGCCTACTACATATCAGGCACTGTGCTAATAACTTTATGAATATTACCTTTAAACTTCCACCAAAATCTTATATAGTTTATCTGTTAGCTTTTTTTGCATAATACACTACCCAAAAAACAGTGTGGTGTTGTAGTGACTTAAAACAACAGACATTAATTTAACTCTCAATTCTGCAGGTTAACAATTTAGAATGGATTCAGTGTGCATTTCTTGGGTCTGAGTCAGGCTCAGTAGCTCCTAGCTAAGCTCACTTAAATCAATAAACTGAGGGTAGAATACAGCACTGTATCTGGTACATAATAGGCTAGTGGGTAGGCCAGGGCTGACTGTTTTACACTGACCATGATTAGCAGGTCTGGAATAACTGATGTTTCTATCCCCTTAGCCTCTCATTCTTTAGCATGCCAGTTCAGGCCTTTTCACTTGGCAGGCACAAAATTTCAAGAAAGAAAGTGGACACCTGCAAAGTCTCCTAAGATCCATGCTCAGAATTCATGCACATCACTGCCAACACAGTAAGTCACAAGTAAGTAAGTCAAAGGCCAGCCCAGACATAATGGGGAAAGGAGAAGAGTCTACCTCTTGATAGGAGAGTCTGCAAGTTCACACTACAAGGTCATGAAGAGAACATGGAAGAATTTATGGCCATTTTTGCAATCTACCACAATGAGGTAGGTGTTATTTCTACCTATTTTATAGATGACAATCTACCACAATGAGGTAGGTGTTATTTCTACCTATTTTATAGATGACAAACTAAATCTGGAACATAACACAGTGCCTGACAAAAGTAGACATCAATAAGTATTATAAAAATAAAAGAATGAAATCTTAAATAAATTGAATAGTTTAATTAATGCATATTTAAATAGAGCTATGAACCAAGCCTAAATTGTCTGTTTGCATGGCCTGATTCTTTCTCAATACTCTATATTTGTTCCTAAATATAAAAAAAAAATTAAATGAGAAATGACATGACAAATTTTACTAGAATCAGACTGTGCCCAGCTGGAGAATCCTGTCGCTAAGCTATGAGAGAGCTAGATATGAAGTAATGGTGAAATTTTAGATAATACACAGCACAGGATTGTAATCCCTGAGAGAAGGGGAGCACGTGAGGAAAACTCTACAAGTGCTCCAACCTGCTGCCTAGAAGTTTCCAGGCTGCAGTGCAGAATGGGAAACCCACACAGAGCCTGGAAGTCTTCCCAACTTTGAGATCAGTGTTCAAGAAGTCCAAGATAGCTAGAATTTGTAGAAAAGATTACTGGAAAGAGCACAGCAGGAAACTCCAAATCTATAGAAAAATCCCTTGAGTCTGTGGCTAAGTACAGGTCTGTGAATGCAAAAGGAGAAACTATGCAAAGCCAGGAAAAGAACGACTGGAAAGTAGTACCTGAATGAATGGTAGAGCTCACACAGGGCTGAGAATAGTTCAAATTCCTAACACAGCCAGAGTAGAGATCCATGAGAAAATGTGTTGAGTACTCAGATGGGTATTTCCTTACTGATGGGGTATGTTAACTTGAGAAAAGAGGCTTCTCTGGAACTATGAAAGTCTCAGAAGAACCAAACTTGTTTCAAAAACTTTAATGTATGCCAGAATAAACCAATACGTTTTTAAAAATCCAACAACACAAAGAATCACAATATCAAATATCAATAAAAAAAATTAGCATAAAAATCAGGAAAATATTTACTTTATAATCAAATAAAATCAATCCACAAAAACAAACCCATATATGACAGAAGTGATGAAATCACAGACTTTAAATCAGTTATTGTTAATACATGTATTATAAATATGTTGCATGTATTCAAAAAGTAGAGAAAAACATTAAAATGATGAGATAAAGACATAAAAAAAGACATAAATGAAAGTTGGTGAGATGAAAAAAGCAATATTTGAAATTGAAGAAATATATTAGATGTGGTTAACAATAAATTACCCAAGGCAGAAGGTCAATGAATCTAAAACATAGAACAAGTAACTATTCAAAATGAAGGACAAAAAAGTAAAAAATAAAATGACTCCCCCCAAGAAAAAAGGATTAGTGACCTGTGAAATAGTACTAAGCTGTCTAGCACATGTGCAGCTGGGATCTCAGATATTGTAAGGTAGGGGGAAGGGAGAAATAATAGCTAAAATGTTTCCAAACTTGATAACACCTATTAACCCAGATATACAAAATAAACCCAAAGCAAAGGAAAGAAAACAAAACCACACAATTGCATGTCATACAATAATTTTAAAAATCAGTGATAAAGAAAAACAAGTCTTAAAATCAGCCATTGGTGAGAAAATGGATATGTACAAGAGCAAAGATATGAATGACAACAAACTTTTTGCCAAGAAATACACAAGACAGAACAAAATGGCATAACATCTTTGAAGAACTGGAAAATCTATAGTGATCAAAAATATGTTTCAAAAATGAAGGCATAATAAAGATTTTTTTCAAACCAGTAGAAAAGAGAGAGAATGCATTGCCCTTTGATATGCACAAAAACAAATATTAAAGGAAGTACCTAGGCAGAAGGAAAAAGCAAACTAAATTCTACAGAAGAGAATAAACAATGCAGAAATTGACATATGTGGATAATTATAAAATCCTTTTAAAATTGTTTTTCTCAATTATAAATCTGTTTAAAAAGAATTTTTAAAGCAAAAATAATAATATACTTTGGGGCTTAAAACATGCAGAAGCAAAATGGATGAACATATAAAAATAAAATCGATCACTGTGAAAGCAAAAAGGTTGGCAGGAGAAAAGTGAAAGCAAGCTACAATAAGATTTTTATGCTATCTGTGAAGTGGTGTAACATTACTATTTGAAAGTAGACTGTGATAAGAAAAAGATATGTACTCTAAACCTTAAAGCAACCATTAAGAAAGACAAAACCAAGAAGTAGAGCCAATAAACCAATAAAGAAGTTAAAAGAAACCATAAATGTACTTAATTTAAATGAAGGCAGAAAGTAAGAATATGTCTCAAAGAACAAATGGGACAAATAGCAAACCAATATCAAAATCATATATATAAATCTCATGTAAATGGCTAAACATTCATTTTAAAAGTCTGAGATTATCAGACTAAATTTCAAAGAACCACTCGATTTTATGCTGCCTAAAAGAAAATCACTTGAAATAAGTTAAAAATAAAATAAAATATGCCATATAAACACTAAGCATAATAAAGTTGAAATGACCATATTAATTTCAGATAAAGTAGACTTCAGAAAAAGTAATGTTACCAACAATAAAAGGGAACACTTTATAATCAATATGGGATCAATTCAACAGGAAGACCAAATAATTTAAAACTTTTAAAAATATAAATCAAATACTGATAAAACTTAAAAGAAAAATAAACAATTCAAAATTATAGCTGAAATATTTCAAAATTTTTCATGCAGCAACATAGAACAATTAAACAGAAAATCAATAAGACATAAAAAACATGAATAACACTAACAACTAATATGACACAAAACATTTACCAAAAAAAGTATATTACAGGCCATAAAAATCTCAATAAATTAAAAAAATAGAATTATTATATTGTATGTTCTGTTGCAACAGATAATTAAACTAAAAATTAAAAACAGAAAGATATTTGAATAGTCTCCCAAATTTTTGGAAATTTAAACACATGCTCTTAAATAACCCCAGGGTCAAAGAAGATATCCATGGGAAATTAAAAGCATTTTGAATTTTATGAAAATTAAAATACAACATACTAAATGATAGGAGACATCTAAAGCAATGTTTAGAGGAAAATTTATAGGATTATATGATTAGGAAAAAAGTTCTCAAATCAATAATCTTAGCTTTCCCCTTAATAAGCTAAAAGTGCAAATTAAACTCAAACAGAAGGAAACCAGTTATAAAGGTAAAGTCAGACGGTAACAGAAAACAAATAGAGAAATGAATTGAAACTGAGTTAGTTTTTAAAAGTGATTTATGTTTATTAAAGTTTAAAATATATTTAAATGATGGAGGCAAACAAATTTGAGCCTGACCAGGCGGTGGCGCAGTGGATAGAACGTCGGACTGGGATGCAGAAGACCCAGGTTCGAGACCCCAAGCTCACCAGCTTGAGCGTGGGCCCATCTGGCTAGAGCGAAAGCTCACCAGCTTGGACCTAAGGTTGCTGGCTCCAGCAGGGGGTGGCTCGGTCTGCTGAAGGCCCGCAGTAGAGGTTACTATTTGAAAGTAGACTGTGATAAGAAAAAGATATGTTTCTCACAAGTTGTTACATGTGAGAAAGCAATCAATGAACAACTATGGTGTCGCAACGGCATCGAGGAACTGATGATTGATGCTTTTCATTTCTCTCTGTTCCTGTCTGTCTGTCCCTGTCTATCCCTCACTCTGACTCTCTCTCTGTCCCTGTAAAAAAAAAAAAAAAAAAAACAAAAAACAAAAACAAATTTGACAGGTCATAGGGTATGCAGTACCAAATCATCTTCATATACAAACATTTTCACTAATTACAGAGAAATCTTCAGTCGCCATCAGACAACATTCTTACTGTTTCTCCTTGTTACTAAAAAATATTTTTCTTTTTGTTTTCCAGAAAATCTGCAACAGATGCACGTAGCCTCTTTATCTTTCCTGACAAGTGTTTAGAATACTACTCTGATAAAGTATAGCCTGAAAGAACGATACTAGCCTGTACCAGACCCATGTCTGCAATAAGTCTTTGACAGGAATATCTGAAATGAAACAGGAAAATAAGTTTTGTTTTTCTAAGATACAAAGTTGAAGAAGACATTCCCCTCAGCCTTAAAGTGTAAAAAGAAAAACTCTTGCTTTGAAAACAACGTGGATGCTATTTTTGTCTCATTTGAATTTCAAACCAAGAGAAAGAATTTTCAACTCTCAACACTGTCCCCTTTTCCACTTACAACACACAATATTGTGGACATTTAAAAATTTTACTATAATGTGAAAGATGTACGATCCTTGCTGAAGATCACGTTAAAATGTCAGCTTTCTTAGGCTTCATTGTCATTGCTGCTGTGGTAACTATATGTCCAAAGTTGTTGATGCCTTCTTGGGAATGAAACAATCTATCCCCACACAAGCTATTTCAAGTCCTTCCACTTAATACTGCTTTTGAAATGACTTTTATTTTTAGACACTCCAGATGTAATAATCTCTTCACTGACCACACAATGGTTTATTTTGAAAATGCTGTAAAGAGCAAATTCTTTGAATCCATATTTTTTCAGTTGACATGACCAAGTTGTTACAATCTCAGTGACATGTGACCATTGCATCTATAACAAGTCATAACCAGAGGAAACTCTGGCGGCTCAGTGGTTGCACAATTTATACTCAACCATTGGAGGAATTAAGTATTTTGGTCTTGAATTCCAATGTGGCCTAAGGAATTTTAGTAGTCTCTTTTTCCAAAGCTGCGGTGTACATACAACCTCTTATACCGGGCTTAGTCATGATCCCCCGTATGTTTGGGGAATGTTTTGTGTGTGGCAAATAAATGTAAACTCATCCTTGTTTGGCTTCTTCCAAGCTGTAATTCATTAAATTCTAGATCAGTGAGTAGTTCCACTTCTTTAGTCTGGGAAAACTCTTTCCCAGACAATCGACTGTAATTTTGGCCATTCCTCTTCTTTGCATATGTACAACTTAATTACCTCACAGAGAGACCCATCCAGGCTCACTCCAAGGCTTCAAAGTCAGGAAGACAATGATCAACTTGCTTTGAACGCCTCTTCACTCTCCATGCCAGAACCTATGTCTCTCCACGTTAGGCACCCAGCCAGGACATCAACTCTTGAGTTCTCCTGACAACTTAAGAAATGCCCCCCAAAAAACACCTGCTCTTGAAAATTCTAATAGCTTCCAGTAGCCAAAGGTCTTTATTGGACTTACTAGAAATAATGCTATTCATATCACTTCTAAATGAAGATACCTCCTGTCTCAAGAAGGAGACTGGAGAAGTCACAGTGGAACTTCTAGAACAAACCTTCCATACCAACAATCAGTAAAAAGAGCACTCAATATTTAAAATACGGTGCTCTGGTAAATACAAGCAAGATTTATTGCTTGCAGATCTTTGTTACTTACTTGCTGGTTCTATATAAATCTCTCTCTTAGGGTCTTAACTCTCTAACATCTTTCTGATTCTCAAAGTCTATGATTCTAATGATGTAAATATTTAAAGTGTAGAATAAGAAGAGAATTTATTATTTTCTATTTATTTTTATTTTTAAATCAGTAAAATTTACATAACAAAATTTGCCATGTTAATTAAGTGTACATTTCAAGTTAAGTACATTTACATTATTGTGTGACCATCACCATCATTCACCTCCAGAACCTTTATCGTCTCTCAAAACTAAAAAAAAACTCTGTTAATGAAACAATAGCTCTTATTATTCCCTGTTCCCAGCCCATTACAAACATCATCCTCCTTTCTGTCTCTATAAATTTGACTAATCTAGGTATCTCATATGAATAAAATAACACAGTTTTGACCTTTTTAAATTGGTTTATTACTTAGCATATCTTCAAGTTTCATTCATTTTGTAGTATGTCCGAAATCCCTTTCTTTTTTAAAGCTGAGTAATATTTTATTTTATATAAATACCACATTTTGTTTATCATCTGATGATGGAAACATAAGTTGTAAGAAAAATTACTTTTTAATTACCTGCTATAGTGTCAATTTCTTTTCAGATTAGGTTTTTAGCTATGTATTGAAATTACTTAGGAGTTTTTATAACTACAGATTCTGGGGTTAATCCCAGAATTGTTCAAAATTTCCGTAGTGGTGCCTAGGAATCTGTATCTTAAGAAAACAAAGGGCTAGGTTCTTATAAAAAAATTATAGAGTTGTCCTCTCCTAAAAAAGCTATTGCCCTGGCCGGTTGGCTCCGTGGTAGAGTGTCGCCCAGCATGTAGATGTCCCTGGTTTGATTCCCGGGCAGGGCACACAGGAGAAGCACCCATCTTCTTCTCCCCCCCTACCCCCTTTCCTTTCTCACTCTCTTTCTTCCCTTTCTGCATTCAAGGCTCCATTGGAGCAAAGTTGGCCTGGGCGCTGAGGATGGCTCCATGGCCTCCACCTCAGGCGCTAGAATGGCTCTGGTTGCAACAAAGCAACAGCCTAGATGGGCAGAGGATCCCCCACTAGTGGGCATGCCGGGTGTATTCCAGCCACGTGAATGCAGGAATCTGTCTCTCTGCCTCCCCGCTTCTCACTTCAGAAAAATACAAAAAAAAAAAGAACACAGTTGTTTGTGGGATGATCTGAATACCAATCCCAAAAGCACACCCAATACTCTCAGCCAGTTGTAGTTACAATGTAAGCATGAAAAGCATCAAGAAGAAATACACATGTGTGGAAGGGGATGACTGACTCGTCCTACCCAGAGGTAAAATGTTGGAGTTGGAGCAGACACCTTGGCAGCAGTGCATGCTGGAAGATTAGCTTTTACTTAATTTTTTTGGTTCATAGTATTAGCACATTGTTGACCGGCAATGTTATGCAGATGTTATCTCATGCCATCGGCCATTTTTTTGTAATTGAGTATGAAAGTGAAACAATCTAAATAAACTTCAGTATACTTTATTTATACATAATGAATTTAAATGAAACTTTGCACATATCTGCTACATATTCTATTTTATACATGTTATATATTTTAGTAATTTTTTGGTGTGGCATACTGTATAGCAATCACCTATGTGTAATGGTACACAACATGTTTTGCAAATATATCTGGTTTCATTGTGCTTTCCTTTTAAAACACACACTTTACACATACTAGTTGGATTGAACACAACGAAGAAAGGTGTTACAATATCCTTGATATGTATGTTCAAACTGTGAGCAGTCAGAAGATAGCCCAAGTTTAGAAGACTGGACACTGATTGTTTTTGTTTACCGTACCTTCGATTTTGTGGTCTCACCCCTGGAGGAATGGGAAGAAAAGGAGTCAGCATGAGAATATAGAATGGTGTGCTGTTTTTGGAACTTCGACCCTCAGGGCAAAGAGTCACAAATACAATAATCCTATATTACCCTGAATTTCAAAAGTTGAAATAGCTAATGCAAGTGCAAAAATGAGTTAACTCGCCTGACCTGTGGTAGCACAGTGGATAAAGCGTCAACCTGGGAACACTGAGGTCGCCAGTTCAAAACCCTGCACTGGTCTGGTCAAGGTACATATGGGAGTTGATGCTTCCAGCTCCTCCCCCCTTTCTCTCTTTCTCTCTTTCTCTCTCTCTCACTCTGTGTCTCCTCTCTAAAATGAATAAAATAAAATAAAATAAACCAAAAAAAAAAACCAACAAAAAAACATGAGTTAACTCGTGAGTGGTCAACATTGTGTTAAGGGACCACATCATGGAATTACTATAAAATTGGACCTTTATTCCTTAAAGCCACCCTATATGGATGTTGAACAGATAATGAAAACTTTCCAACAGTTAAGGATTCTAGAAAGAGGTTTCTCCATTAGGACAAGTATAGAATTAGAATAGCCAAGTAAAAAAATCACACAGCCAGTCTTCTGACAATTTACATTTTGCAAAAACCATTACATTTTAAAGAATGAGTAGAGAAAAAAATTAATGTGAAACTGATTAATATAACAACACATCATAGAAAGACTCAGACAATATTTAGAGAAAATCAGAAAAAGCTGAATATTCTCAAAAACTATATCAAAGACGTAACTTATAAAAGAGAGACCAAAAAAAAGAAAAGTATAACAAATAGGCTATGAATATTCGTTAAGATAATACAGCTTTGGCAAATAAAGATGCCCACATTTCAGTGTATCAAGAAAATTAAAGTTTATTTTTTAAGAATGTGAAGTCCAAACATAGGTTCCTGATTAGCAGATGGCTCTTCTCCTACTGGCAACTCAGGGAACCAGGCAGGATCTTTCTACCATGTGGTTCCATCATCTTCAACACATGGCTTTTGAGGTTGGCATGGAATGAAAAATAGCAAGGAAGAGTGCATGTGGGAACTTTTATGGGCCAGATCTGGAAGTGATTTGGATCAGTTCTTCATATATTTCACTGACAAAATTTGATCATAGGAACAAATCTAAGTTCAAGAGGGGCTGATGCCAGGGGTATAGCAAAACAGGTTAGGTGACTAGCTAGTTAGTCTCTAGCACCCTGACTATAAAAAACCCTGTAGAAAGAAATGTACAAATAAGAATCAAGGAAGTTAGAGGACTAGATGAGATAAGGAAGGATTAGTCATGTGGAAATAACAGAAATTCAGGAAGCAAAGAGCAAAACTGAAATGGCAGGATAGGAAACAAACTTATGAAGCCTTCTCAGAAAAGAAGAAAAGTGAAAGTATCTGAATATATATATATATGTGATAAATATGTGAAGAACAGAGAAGTGAGAACAGGATTGGGTTTTCTCTTTTTGTTTTTGTTTTTTCAGTGAGAGGAGAGGAGATAGTGAGATAGACTCAAGCATGTACACTGACCAGGATCTACCTGGCAACCCCCGTCTAGGGCTGAGGCTAAAATCAATCAGTTTGAGGCTGATGTGCTTGGACCAAGCAAGCTATCCTCAGCACCTGGGCCCATGGTCGAACCTTGATGCTGCAACCAATCAATCCACTAGCTGCAAGAGGAGAAGAGTGAGAGAAGGGAAAGAGGGAGGAGGAGAGAAGCAGATGGTCACTTCTCTTTTGTGCCCTGATCAGAAATCAAACCCAGGATGCCTATATGCTGGGTGGACGCTCTATCCACTAAGCCACTGGCCAGGGCCAGAGGACAGAAATTTTAATCTCAGATTTGTAGATACTTCAAAAGAAGAAATCAGAACAAAGAGCAGACAGGGAGTAACAAAAAAGACATAACTGAAGAAAATTTTTCAAAACAAAAGATCCAAATATGTAGGTATAAATGACCAACCATGGTCCAAGTAAATAAAGACACTCATGTCAAACTCATTGTGGAAGAACTCTGGAATTAGAATGATAAGAATAAAGAAATTCTACAAGCTTACATGCAAGCAAATAAATCAAGAACAGATAATAAACAAAGCAACAATGCCCTAGCCAGTTAGCTCAGCGGTAGAGCATCAGCCCAGCATGTGGAAGTCCTGAGCTCAACTCCCGGTCAGGGCATACAGGAGAAGCAACCACTTGCTTTCCTCCCATCTCTCTCTCTCTCTCTCTCTCTCTCTCTTTCTCTTCCCCTCCTGCAGCCACGGTTCAAATGGTATGAGCAAAGTTATCCCTGGCGCTGAGGATGGCTCCATGACCTCATCTCAAGTGCTAAAATAGATAGGTTGCCAAGCAATGGAGCTATAACCCAGCAGGGCAGGATATGCCTGGTAGAGGCTTGCTGGGTAGATTCTGGTTGGGGCGCATGCCCCAGTCTGTCTCTCTGCCACCCTACCTCTCACTTAAAGAAAAAAATAAAAAGCAAAAAAATCAGATTATCATATTTTTCTCTGCAATTTGGCATGCAAGGAGACAATGTTGCAACATCTTTTGATTGGAGGGAAAGAAGACTTGATTAAAGAATTTGATATGAAGAGGTAATTCTCAGATATGCTAGAGTTAAGAAATATTTAACTCAAATACTCATTTAAAGGGGAAAAAAGAAAAAGAAAACAAAGACAAAACTTTTTACTGAATTGTATATGTTAACTAAATGGGAGTAGATCAAATTAAATGCCTCAAGAATAAGGGTCTTATGGTTTAAAACATAGTATTAAAAATGTTAGCCTGACCAAGCAGTGGCACAGTGGATAAAGCATTGGACTGGGACATGAAGGATCCAAGTTCAAAACTCCAAGGTCACTGGCTTGAGCATGGGCTCATCCACCTTGAGTATGGGCTCACCATATTGAGTGTTGGTCACTGGCTTAAGTGTGGGATTATAGACATGACCCCATGGTCGCTGGCTTGAGCCCAAATGTCACTGGCTTTAAGCCCAAGATCATTGACTTGAACCCAAATTTGCTGCTTTGAGCAAGGGGTCACTTACTCTTTTGTAGCCCCCAATCAAGGCACATATGAGAAAGCAATCAATGAATGGGTGTAGTGCTTTTATAAAAGAGGTCCAGAGAGTTCTCTGAAGTTACACAAAAAGATGACTGTCTATGAATAAAAAGTTGGCCTTCCGCACTAGACACCAATCTCTGGATGCTTTGATCTTGGATTTCCAGCTGTCAGATATGTGAAAAACACATTTCTGTTGTTTGTAAGCCACCTGAACAGACTATTTCAGAGCCTTAGAGCCTTAGTAGAAGAACATATTTTTGGCTAAGGAAAACAAACTATATATATATTTTTTCCCCTTAAGTGAGAAGTGGGAGGTAGAGAGGCTCCCACATGTGTCCTGACAGGATCTACCCAGTAAGCCTTCTATGGGACAATGTTCTGCCCATCTGGGGCTGTTGTTCCATTGCTCAGGAACCGAGTTATTTTGGCTTCTGAAGCAAGGCCATGGAGCCCTTCTCAGTGCCCAGAGCCAACTTGCTCCAACTGAGCCATAGCTGTAGGAGAACAGAGAGATAGAGAGAGAAAAGGGAGAGGGGGAGGGGTGGAGAAGCAGATAGTCACTTCTCCTGTGTGCTCTGACCAGGAATCGAACCCAGGACATCCACACACCAGGCCAACAGTCTACCACTGAGCCAACGAGCCAGGTCCTCTATATGTATATTTAAAAAGTTCACTTCATTCTAGAAAGCTACCAACAAAAAGAGATCCTTGAAAAAGTTCTAACAAAAGGATAAAGAATAACAGATCCCAGAATTAGGAAAAAAAGTGCATGTTCCCTTAAAGTGGACAATGGTCAAGAATTATACTCAATAAAGCAATATTCAGAGAATATAAAAGGAATAAATTATATAATCCTGAAATTTTGTAACTTGTCAATTTGTAGATTTTACGTTAAGGCAGAGAATGGCATTTTTTATTTATTGACTTTAGAGAGAAAGGGGAGAAAGAAGCATTGACTTGTTGTTACACCCATTCATGCATTCATTGCTTGATTCCAGTATGTGCCCTGACTGGGAATTGAACCTGCAACCTTGGTGCATCAGGATGATGCTCTAACCAACAGAACTACCTGGCCAGAGCAAGACTTTCTTATTTATTATACCAGTGTTCAGAAAATACCACTTTATTAGTTTCCTAGGACATCTGTAACAAATTTTCAAAATCTTCGTGGCTGTAAACAACACAAGCATATTTCTCACAGCTTTGTGGGTCAAAAGTACAAAACTAAGGTGTCAGCTAGGCTGTGCTCCTCTGGGATTCAAAGGAAGAATCCATTCCTTGCCTCCTGCAGCTTTTGATGGCTGCCAGCAGTCCTTGGTCTATAAGTTATTACTCCAGTCAGCCTCTTTCTTTACATCATCTTCTCTTCTTCATGTTTATGTCAAAATTCCTCTGCCTCTCTTATAAGGATAAACATGGTGGCATTAGGTTCACCTGGATAATTCAGGATAACCTCCTCTTCTCAAAATCCTCAATTTTATCACTTTTTTCCATGTAAGGCAATAATCATATGTTCTAGGATTAGGATGTGGACATATCTTTGAGGTCATCAGTCGGCCCACTACACCATGTTAACTTCTTGGGGGGAAAAGTGACTTGTAAATATCTTCCAACTGACTAAGAGTAAAATCCTAAACTCATGAGTGAGAAAACTATTATATAAAAGTACTGTTGGATAATATATGATTTTCTAAATAATTGTTCAAAACCTAAATTCTTATTCAAGTAAATACAGAAAAATAATTTTCAAGATGAAATATATATAAATAAAATATAATTGTCTCTACATTAACCTCATATTATTTTATACCTTTTGGATTTTAAACCATGAGTATATCATCGAACCAAAAATAATCAGAATTTCTTAAAAAGACAAGAGATGAATATATTTTAAAAAGAATCCTCACCTCACATCATAAAAACAATATTTTCATTTTGTAAATATGTAAATATAAAATTTGAAACTTTGAAATATTTGAAAGTTATTGGTACATTAACTAATTTTATTACATACAAGGGCATTTGAACAATATAGTCATTTGAAGAATGAAGTACTTATGTCTAATTTATATAATTGGTTATAAAAAATGAGTTCATTTTATATGCACATAAAATCAAATTGCAAACTGAAAGCAAACTAGCAAAATGTTTAAAAAGATTATAGAATATAGTGGTAATATTCTTATAATAAACCAATAAGAGAATTATCTAACATTCTTTCAGAAGACTTGGTGAAGGAAAAGAAACAACAAGTAATTAAAGAAAAAAGTGAACAGGAACTTATGAAAAATAGTTGACCACATTTTAAATTAAAAATATGCCTAAGTAAAAAGATGTTATTTTTAGCCTGTCAGGCTTGTGTATATTATAAAATAGTGTTATAACGGGCACTCTGATATACTGCTGATGAGATCATAAAGCAATTTGTCAGTATCTGTTAGCATATTTTAAAGGATACTCTCAGCCTTTTTTTAAGTAATAAACACAATACATCACTAGTTTAAAAAATAGGAAAAAAAGTTTCTTATATAGCCAGGAGACAAAGGTGTGGTAGACTCTAAGTTGGGTACAATCAGTATCTCAAACACAATATTAAGAATACAAAATATTTTTATCTCCCCATTGTTTTGTTCTCAGTGTATTAAATTGGTCCTAAAGCTGTTGAATTTCACAGTCAAATATAGCTTAGCCTTTCCAAACATAAGGGCCACAGGAAGAAAGGGGATGGCTCTTCAGTAGGAGTGAGGAAATTTTCTCTTTAAAAAAATGCCCTATATGCAACACAGTTGAATGATAAGATAACCTGGAGATGTTTTCATTGTACATATGTACCCTGATTTATTGGTGTCACCCCATTAGAATTAATAATAATAAAATATATATATAAAAAAAATGCCCTAGACTTCTGCCTCTCACATTTCATTATCCAGAAATGGGTCTCATAATCATCCAATGAAATTAGAATTATAAACTCAAAATGAGAAGGGATTTTAAATCCATTTATTTCAATGCTACTTCAATAACTTTGTTACAACTTATTTTCTTACACAGCTTTATCAGAACCAAATTGATAAGCCACTATTTATTGTTTGATAGTTCTACATCCCTGAATATTATACACTAATACTATGTCTTCCAAATCTTATCAAACAGATTTGATGGTTGAAAGTACTATATAATCTGGAGTCCAGGACTATTAAAAAGGCATCAAGAATGATGATAGGTTTGATCTGTGGTGGTGCAGTGGATAAAGCACTGACCTGGAATGTTGAGGTTGCTAGTTCGAAACTCTGGGCTTGCCTGGTCAAAGCACATATGGGAGTGAACAATTCTTGCTCCACCCTCTTCCCTTCTCTCTCTGTCTCTCCCTCTCTAAAATGAATAAATTAAAAAAATGTTTAAAAAAGGAATGATGGTAAACGTTTTCAACATTTTCTTCCTCATCCTGAAATGTCATCATTTTTATCAAAATAAATCTATTGGTCATTAAATGGGGTTTTTACTGCATTAGTTCAAATTTACCACAGTTACAATGCATTAAATAAAACAAAACAAATAATATGTAAAAAAAACTTCAGATGACATGTTTATCTCACTTAATTAGGTCTTAGGAATTTCTCCAAGACTCAGAGGATTACACTTAACATGTAAAATATATGAAACACCTTTTCCAAGAACACAGTCATTGGTTTTAGAGTTGTTAATAAAATAAATGTTATGGGAATCACAGGGTTTGCTATTTTATATCTCTGTGAAATTAAGAATAAACCTTATTGCTGGTGGTTAAAAATGACCTTAATAGAGAAGTAATGCAGAATTTCCCTATATTACTTATCAGAAATAACCACAGGAGCATAATTTATTGAAATTTTTTAGACATAAAAGTTGATAATATGCCACTGAAAGAATGAGACACAAGACATATCTCAATGAAGATAAAAGAAAATGTTTTTGCTAAAAGCCCTGCTGACCTCATCAAGTAGACTTAATATTTAAACGTGATGACTGAAAGAAAAATGAACAACAAACACTGTGCATCTGTTAATTAACAAGTGGTGAAAAAAAACATCAGGCATAAAACTTCCTTCTGCTGGTAACTACATAGATTATGGTGAAGGACAAAATGATTTAATTTTTTTTAAATAAATATATTTATTAATTTTTTTTTAATGAGAGGAGGGGAGGCAGAGTCAGACTCTTGCATGGGCCCCAACTGGGATCCACCCAGCAAGCCCACTAGAGGGTGATGCTCTGCCCATTTGGGGCCCTTACTCCATTGTGATTGGAGCCATTTTAGCACCCGAGGCAGAGGCCATAGAGCCATCCTCAGCACCTAGGGCAAGCTTGCTCTAATCAAGGTTTGGCTGCAGGAGGGGAGGAAGAGAGGGAGAGAGAGAAGTGAGTGGGGGAGGGGTGAAGAAGCATATGGGCGCCTCTCCTGTGTGCCCTGACTAGAAATCAAACCCGGGAATCGAACCCAGTACATCCACATGCGAGGCCAATGCTCTACCACTGAGCCAACTGGCCAAGGCCTTTAATTTTTTTATTTATTCATTTTAGAGATTAGAGGGGGAGAGAGAGAGAAAAAAGGAGGGAAGGAGCAGGAAGCATCAACTCCCATATGTGCTTTGACCAGGCAAGCTGAAATTTTGAACTGGTAACCTCACCATTCCAGGTTGATGCTTTATCTACTGTGCCACCACAGGTTAGAAAATGATTTAATTTCAACATAAGAAAGTGAGGACCTAATATACAAGGTAGGGAAGAGTAAGTTTACAGTTTGTTCATATGGAAAATATTACAATAATTAATAAATAATAATACAAGAAAAAATGCTGTGTTTCATATACTTACAACTGTAAACCTACTTTTGCCTACCCCTGTTTTGCAAACCTGGCATGATCCACATTTTGGGTCTACTGTTAGGTTGCAGGATATAAGATCAATACACAAATATCTTTTGTCTTTCTGTACAAAGAACAATCTAAAATAAAATTAAGAAAACATTTCTAATCACAATAGCATCATCAAAAATAAAAAAAGACAGGAGAAAAGGAAGTGACTGACTTATACTCTCTGAAAATAATAAAACATTGACAAAAAATTAAAGATCTAAATAAATGAAAGAATATCGAATGGATCTAAAGACTTCATGTTGTTAAGATGGTAATTCTCCCCAAAATGATTTATACTCCTTATCAGAATCTGTTTATTGCTTTTTAGAAATGGACAAACTGAATCTAAAATTCACGTGTATTGCCAGGTGACTCAGAATAACCAAAACTATTCTCAAAAAGAAGAGCAATGTAGGAAAAATCACTTTTTCATTTAAAAACTTACTACAAATCTTAAGTAATCAAAACAGTGTATGTATGTAGTACTGGTATAAAGATAGACATTGAGATCAATGGAAAATAACTGAGTGTACAGAAATAAATCTATGATCTATGATCAACTGGTTTTTGACAAGGATGCCAAGACTATCCCTTGGTAAAAAAATAATGTTTGCAATAAATGGCACTGAGACAAATGGAAAACCAACCACATGTAAAAGAATGAAGTTATCTCTTGTTTCACATCATATACAAAAATTAACTCAGAATGGATCAGATTTACATGTATAAACTAAGACTATAAAACTCTTAGAAGAAAACATAGGAGTAAATGTCTGTGACCTTGGATTTGTCAAATAATTATTAGGTATGACACCAAAACACAAGCAACAAAAGATAAATAGGACTTCAAAATTAAAAACTTTTGTTCAACATAGTCCATAATAAAAAAAAGTAAAAAGATAATCTGCAAAATGGGGAAAATCTGATTTGCAAGTCATATAGCTGATAAAGGAGTTCTAAAATTTCTGGAATAGAGTGTGCCCATAAAGTCATGGTGCACTTTTGACCGGTCACAGGAAAGCAACAAAAGACTATAGAAATATGCACCAAATAAAAGGGAAACCCTCCCAGTTTCTGTAGGATGATGTGGCAGCATGTGCGCATGCACAGATGATGACATAACACCGTGTATACAGCGGAGCAGCCCACGGCTGCTCGAGATGTGGACGGTACATAGGAAAGTTCAGTGTGTTCTGTGGCTTGCTAAATTCAAATCCGTGACCAAAGTGCAATGTGAATATCGGCATGTTTATAACGAAGCACCACCACATAGGAATAACATTACTTGGTGGGATAAGCAGCTGAAGGAAACAGGCAGTTTGGTGGAGAAACCCCGATCTGGTAGGCCATCAGTCAGTGACGAGTCTGTAGAGGCCATACGGTATAGCTACCTAAGGAGCCCTAAAAAATCTGTGCGTGTGTGTGCTCGACAATTATACCTAAGCAAGACTACAGTTCATAAGGTGTTAAAGAAACGTCTCTGTTTTACGGGGTACAAATTGCAGCTGTTGCACGCTATCAAACTGGTGGATAGACCCACATGATGCACGTTTGCTACAGATATGCTTCATGAGATCGACAATGATGCAAGATTTTTGCAGATTGTGTTTAGCGATGAGGCGACCTTCGATATCTGTGGACATGTTCACCGCCATAACGTCTGAATATGGGCTGCTGAACATCCTCATGCCTACATTGAGTACGAACGTAACACCCCTAAAGCGAACGTGTGGTGTAGCCTGATGCATGATAAGGTGATAGGCCTTATCATTTTTTTTTGCGAAGCAGTCTGTAACGGCAAACACCTATCTTGCAATGTTGGAATTGTATGCAGTGCTACAATTTCCAGAAGGTGTCATCTTTCAACAGGACAACGCTCCTCCATACTATGCCACCATTGTTCGTGAGTTTCTGGATAGAACATTCCCCCGGTGGTGGATAGGCAGGGGTTCTGTCAAGCCATAGCCACCATGATCCCTGGATCTGACGCCCTTACCTTCAACTTTTACTTTTGGGGTTATGTGAAGCAACATGTGTACATTGAACATATCAATGACATTAATCACTTAAAACAGAGAATCACAGACATTATTCACTCTATTACACCAAATGTCCTTACCTGCATGTGGCAAGAACTTCACTATCGTTTGGATGTGTGTAGGGCAACAAATTGAGCCCACATCAAACTGCACTGAATAGGTAGAAAACTGGGAGAGTTTTCCTTTTATTTGGTGCAGATTTCACATTTCTATCGTCTCTTGTTGCTTTCCTGTGACCGGTCAAAAGTGCACCATGACTTTACGGACAACCTGTATATAAGAACTCCTCCATTCAATATTAAAATGGTAATCCATCCTGACCAGACGGTAGCACAGTGGATAGAACATCAGACTGGGACTCAGAGGACCCAGGTTCAAAGCCCTGAAGTCACTGGCTTGAGTGCAGGCTCACCGGCTTGAGCGCAGGTCGTTGGTTTAGGCATGGGACATAGACATGACCCTACAGTCGCTGGCTTGAGCCCATCGGTTGCTGGCCAATGATGCTCAGATAAAGGTGAAAAAAACTGCAAGTCAGGAAGTAATATGGAAATACCTTAAATGACAGTTTTATTGTTTTTGTCAGGTACGATTTAACATTTTTTTGCTAATATTTTAAAACTCTTTTTTATAACATAATCTAGTTTTGAGTACCTCTTTTATTGTTCTAACTTAAGTACTAAATGCATGAAATAATAAACTACCTTTGGTATATCTTTTTTTATACTTAAAACGGTCATTAGGGCAGAAAACCAGTTGTTAAATTATATGAATCCCACTACTGTCTAAAACCCATTAGGTATTTTGCTTTTCATAAATCTTCTGATGATGCCCTCTTTGCTCCTCACCAATTTCCAGAGAGACAATTTAAGTCTCACTCTCTCCTCCCCATAGGGTTCTAGTTTCTTCCTCTCCTATTTTCTTTAAGAGAACTTATATCTATGTTACAGTTAGCTCAAAATGTTCATATTTTTAAGCTAGAAGTTATTTATCTTACTGTTGTTTTATAACAGTGCTAAATGCATCAAAAAATTCAATCAATGTTTTCTGATCGATTGATAGCTTGCTTTATTGGCTCTGATGTTGAGTGATGAAATGTCACAGAACATTAAGGCTGCTTAAGGGAATAGTTTAAAATTGTTCAGGATATCTCCAAATTAGAGTATTCCTGCAATGTACCATGAATAAAATATATCTTAGAAGAGCCTAGAAGTAAGTCTTAGTTAGAATCTTACTTTCAAATTTCACAAATCACGAGAACTTTAATTTCTCCCAGAATGTAGATGTGGATGGAGCGGCTGATGCTGGATTCTAACTTGGCTTTCTATTTCGTGTGCCTCACAGCTCTGTGGGCCACTTTTGGAAGCCACATGTTATTTTGGCATTTCTTTGGATTTATTATACAAGTAACACATTATTTCCAGTTCCTGGGCCATCTGAAATAACTAAAAATTCTACCTTGGTGTTACAGGCAGTTAATGACTGGATGAACCCCAGTTGAGCAAAGAGGCAGTTAAGTCTTTCCATGTGCCAAACCTAAAGCAAAGATGGCTGGAAACTTGCTTAAAGAGTCCCATAAAAACAGGAACTGACTTGAACCTCACTTAAATATAAACCAAATACCATAATGAGGTTTGAAATAATTCAAACCCCCATCTTCCCTTATTAGTTTTGTTTGTCTTTTTGTTGTTGGTAGTGGTGTTTTTGGTACCCTTGAACCTTTCCTGGGTTCTAGTCTGAACTGAAAGTGCTAGAAAAACAACAAAAATATACTGTGATTGCCTCTATGGTTTAACCAGAAATGGGAAGCCTGGAAATACCAAAATACCATAATTGAAGTCTATCCAATCACAATTCTTTCAACAAAGAAGAATTCAAATAACAAGACAGTAGCCAAAGTGGCTTTGAAAGGTACTAAGTCTGAAGCCCAGTGGCAGAGTTTTTTTAAAAGCACATATATATTTATATAAATCTGGAAATAGAAAATAAGAAATGAAACTGTTTATTTGGGGGTGATTGAGGGACAAAGATGTGAATATATGTAAGTGAAATCTACTCCAAATCCTAGTATTTGTTTTTAACTATTAATATCAATGGCTTTCATGCTAAACGTTTTTGCTTAGCGTTAAGTAAAAATCAGTGGTTAACATTTATATTAATCCCTTGCTTCTATAAATGTCTTGATGAAAACTTGTAAGAATAACTCTTAAAGAAAGAGAGAAGAAATAAGATATGGGTCTACAACCAGAACAATGAACTTCTGAATAGCCGAGACTGAATCTTATGAATTTGTAATTGGAGGCAGATTTTTCCAACTGAGCAATAAACCAGTATATATTGAGCAATTAACATGTTATCAGCCTTGTACAGACTGCAGACTAAGTGACTGAGAATTTTGGTTCCAGTAACTGAACCAGGTAAGAACAGCTTTAGGAGGAAAATGATGGATTTTGTTTTAGATATGTCATGTGTTGAGATGTATTCGGCAGGCACTTGGATATTCAGAGCCTAGGGAAACCCTGGGAGCTGGAAACAGGTGTTAAGTGAATCTGTGATGTGAATGTAACCTAGAGAGAGAGGAGAAAATGATGAAAGAACTACATATGATACTTACTATGTGGACTAGATGAACCTGAGACACCAGAGGGTCCAGGGCCAGATTCATGGGTGTGTGACCTACACAGTCTCACAAGACTCCATGCTCAGAAGGTCTCTCAGCCTAACAAAACATCCTATTATACAGTCTAAAATTCTTAATAATAATTTGATCTCTGAACTTGTGTTTCTTAACTGAAGTTGGACGGGACAACGGAGCACGTGTGTGAGCAGAGAACAGCTATGCAATGTGCACGTCCAGCACGCCTCACCTCCCTGTGCACAGTCAGCATGCATGATGCCTCCTGAGCACAGTCTCAGGGCCACGGCATGTGGGAGCTCAGCAAGATTCAACATGAACACAGGTAAGGAGGTTCCGTCTTCAACTCCGTCAGCGGAGTGGCGGAAGCCTGAAAGTCCCCAAGGGCCACGACGTCTGTTCAAACCAGAAGTTGCTGTTTTGAAAGAAATCAGTGTCATTCTAAGAAACACAAGGTGGCCAAAGCCCCCTTGTTTTTCCTTTATTTCTTACTTTCTTCCCTGTATTAGCCAACTACCTATGCTGAGCGTGAGGACACAGAAGAAAAAGAAAAGAAGCAGCTCAGGGTCCCTTTTCCTTTCGATCTTCCCTCACTCATTGGTGGCCCATAGCAGAAGCATTGGCAGGATGTGTGCATATCAGGAAGTGAAAGTTTTCAAGTTTGTTTTGTGCAGATGCCACTATTCTGGTGGGAATGAAGTAGATAGGCGTATGAACCACAAAATATTGATTGTCTCATTTCAATAATTCTACAACTAAACTAAATGCTCTTAAATTTGCACTTAAAAGTAGCATTGTACAATATAAATATAAATAGTAAAATTCCCACTAACAAATTGAATTTTTAATTTTTCTTCATTGAGAATGGCATTCAGTAAATAGCAGATAGATAAACAGCAGCACCGTGAAGAGAGAAACTGCAAGAGAAATGTAAAACCTCTATGTACGTATTCTTTTTTTTTTTTAATTTCTTTTTATTTATTCATTTTAGAGAGGAGACACAGAGTGAGAGAGAGAGAGAGAGAGAAAGAGAGAAAGGGGGAGGAGCTGGAAGCATCAACTCCCATATGTGCCTTGACCAGACCAGTGCAGGGTTTTGAACTGGTGACCTCAGTGTTCCCAGGTCGACGCTTTATCCACTGCGCCACCACAGGTCAGGCCTATGTACGTATTCTTAATGATACTTCTTCCTGCATATTTGAACAAGGGATCCCACATTTTCATTTACATTGGGCCATATTTGAGAGGATCATTGGGTTGAAGTGGAACCAGGACAATCAGAGCCAGGTGATAAGAAGAGTTTAGGAGAGAGAACATTGCTTATTTGTTCAAATACAGCTCTGAAATAGTTCTATTACTGACGAGCGAAGAGGGAATGTTTCCAGGAAGATGGTTCACCACTGAAATCTGCCTTTCTTCCATCCTGTCCCCAGGCTAGGGACTGAGAATATCCATTGAACTTGCAAGTTAACCTGGTAAACTTTGAGTGAGAAATATGCAGAGGTTAGCTAGACTAAAAGCCAGATTTCAAAGGATTAACAAAGAGAACATCATTGCAGCAAAGATAAATTATACTTTAGAAGTGTATTGGAAATCTAATTGGATAAATGGAAGAATAGATAAATTGACTTATGTACCTTCCTTTCTTCTCTTTATAGATCAGGCAATATATTATGAAATGGGAAATGTTAATAATAAATATGAAAACCAAGAACAACACTGAAAATATTGTGTAAACATTCCATGCAGAATAAAATATACTTTCAAGTTAATAGGAAGGACGCTTGGTCATAAATTGTACTTCTATATGTAAGTAACTTTATATATATATATATATATATATATATATATATATATATATATATATATATATATATATATATATATATATATATATATTAAAGCATTTTCCTCTAGTCCCAACCGAATAATTCGGTTGGTTAAAGTACTATTCTGATATGTAGAGCTGTGGGTTCAATCCCTGGTCAGGGCACATATAGGAACAGACTGATGTTTCTGTCTGTATGTCTCTATTGTCTTCTCTCTAAAAAATCAATAAATAAGAAGGGGCAAGATGGCAAAGGAGTAAACGGATGTACCAACTTCCAACTTCCAGAAACAAAGTGGATTATAACTTGACTTTAAGAACCATCATCTGGATAAACCAACGCTGAACTAGACTGAGCGGATTCTTCAACTGGGGAACACTGAAGAAGCCACAATGAGACTGGTAGGAAAAGCGAAAACGTGGGAAGGGCTGCCAGCTCCCTGGAGTGAAAGGCACCCTGGAGAGATTCGTGTGGCGGAAAGAGAGGTTAGCAGAGAGGGAGGGACCTGGGTCCCAGGAACAAAGCCCCAACCTGCAGCCCCAGAGCCTAGAAGAGGCATATGGACAGTATTTAGCACTGAAACAGGTTAAGATACTGTTTGTGAGAAAGAGACAGTTGTCTCAGACCCAGGATTCTTCTTAAAGAAACGGCACAGAAAACCTTTCTCACAACCACTCACCCGGGACTCTGGGAGACAGGGAGAGAGGAGAGGACCAGAGCAGCGGGAAGAGAGTGCGGTCTGGAAGGCACAGGGAGAAAAGCTGTGAGGGACACCCACCTTAAACCCTGGGCTGAGTCACTCCACAAATCTGAAACAATATTTCCCCTGGAACCAGCAAAGGGAAGCAGGACACCAGCCAAACAGGCTCTCCTGCGGCAATTAGAGCACAGTCGCTTAGAAGGATGGACCTTTCAGGACTATAGTACGGAGTGTTAGGGTCTGAGCTGCAGTGCCCCCACCCACACTGTTGAGAGCTTTCTGGAGGGTGGGCGGCAGCAGGATGCGCAGCCCGGTTCCACCGGCCTAGCTGACTGGCATGAGCTCGGTCTAGCCCAGCGGGGGGCAAAGGGGACACGTAAAAGTGGTCCAGTGGCTACGGGCCTGCCTGTGACCCCACCTGTGGGGGAAAAGCGGGAGCCCTGAACGGGCAGAGATCTGCTGCTGGGGGGAGGCGAGCAGGCGCGCAGCCTCACCCGGCCTCCGAGACTTGAAGCCCTGCCCGAACCGGCTTTGCCCATGAAGGTGGAATGGAAGCCCAGTACTCATCTGAGCACGTAGCAGCAACCCCGCCCAGCTGAGGAGCCGAGGTTGGCGGGGGTTGGGCGGAAGCCTGGCTCGCAGCTGAGTGCGCATCAGCATCCCCTGCGGTTCGGGGAGCTGGCTGACAGGGACCTGCAGCTAAGCAAAAGTGCTCACCCTTGCCCTTGGTGCCCAGGCTTGTAGCCCAAGTGTGTGGTGCACAGTCCCACCCGTGGGAGAAGGGGAAGGCCAAGACCGGCTGAGGCTTATAGAGCCTGGCATGAGAACACAGCCCCTCTTGCAGAAATGAGGCAGAGACCACAAGAGCAGCCTCAGCAGCCGGCACTGGCAACACCCACACCCAACTGCCCTAGGTAGCAGCAGAGGGAGTGGCGGGCCTGCAGACAGACCACACCTAGAGAACACAGAGGCAACAACCACTGAACTCCAGTAGCCAAACCCTTCTTACACAGAGACAAAATGGGCAGGCAGAGGAACGCAACCCAAATGAATCAAGAGAAATCCCCAGAGAAGGACCTGAATGAATCAGATATAACCAAACTACCTGATGCAGAGTTTAGAGTAATGATAGTTAGAATGTTCAAAGAGCTTAGAGCAAAAATGGATAGTCATTATGAACACCTAAATAAAGAGATAGCAAGTATAAAAAAGGATATTGAAATAATAAAAGAGAATCAGACAGAAATGACAAATACAGTATCAGAACTGAAGACCACAGTGGAAGGAATTAAAAGCAGGATGGATAAAGCTGAGGGTCAAATCAGCTAGTTAGAGGACAAAATAAACAAAGGCACAAAAGCAGAGCAGGAAAAAGAAAAGAGATTCAAAAAATCTGAGGAAACTCTAAGGGAGCTCTGTGACAACATGAAGAGAAACAACATTCGCATCATAGGGGTTCCTGAAGAAGAAGAGAAAGAACAATAGATAGAAACTTTGTTCAATCAAATCATAGCTGAAAACTTCCCTAAATTAAGGCTGGAAAACGTTTCACACGTTCAAGAAGCACAGAGAACTCCATTAAAGAGAAACCCAAAGAAATCTACACCAAGACAAATCCTAGTTAAAATACCAAAGCTAAGTGATAAAGAGAAAATATTAAAAGCTGCTAGAGAAAAAAAGGCTATCACCTACAACGGAGCCCCCATTAGGATGACATTCGACTTCTCAACAGAAACACTTGAGGCAAAAAGGGAATGGCAAGATATATTCAAAGTAATGCAGAACAAGAACCTACAACCAAGACTACTCTATCCAGCAAGGCTAACATTTAAAATTAAAGGAGAAATAAAGAGCTTCCCAGAGAAAAAAAACCTCAAGGAATTCATTAAAACCAAACCAATTCTGCAAGAAATGCTAAGGGGTCTGTTGTGAACAGTTCAAAGGGGAAAATGAATATAGCAAAAGAAGAATACAGCTTTAAAGAATAAAATGGCAATAAACAACTACATATCAATAATAACCTTAAATGTAAATGGATTAAAGGATCCAATCAAAAGACATAGGGTAGCTGCCTGAATAAAGAAATAGAACCCATACATATGCCGTCTACAAGAGACACACCTTAAAACAAAAGATGCACATAGACTGAAGGTAAAACGATGGAAAAAAATATTTCATGCAAATGGCAATGAAAAAAAGCCGGGGTAGCAATACTTATATCTGACAAAGTGGACTTTAAAACAAAGGCTATAGTAACAGATAAAGGAGGACACTACATAATGATAAAGGGAACAATTCAACAGGAAGATATAATCATTATAAATATCTACGCACCAAACATAGGAACCCCGACATAGATAAAACAGACTTTGAGGGATATAAAGGGCAAGATTAACAGCAATACTATAATAGCAGGAAATTTCAATGTTAGTGGGGACTAACATCACTGGATAGATCCTCAAGAAAGAAAATTAACAAAGAAACAGCAGACTTAAAGGATACACTAGATCAACTCGATTTAATAGATATCCTCAGAACTTTTCACTCTAAAGCAGTAGAATATACATTCTTTTCAAGCGCTCATGGTACATTCTCTAGGATAGACCACATGTTAGGACACAAAAGTAGTCTCAAGAAATTTCAAATAATTGAAATCATATCAAGCATTTTCTCTGATTACAATGGCATGAAACTAGATATTAACTACAAAAAAAAAACTGAAAAATACTCAAACACTTGGAAACTAAATAGCATGTTATTAAATAACGAATGGATTAACAATGAAGTCAAAGAATAATATAGTTTCTAGAAATGAATGATAATGAGCATACCCAACTCAAAATTTATGGGACACAGCTAAAGCAGTACTGAGAGGGAAGTTCATAGCGCCACAGGCATTCAATGAGAAGCTAGAAAAAGCTCAAATAAGCAACTTGACCCTGCAACTAAAAGAACTAGAAAAACCACAGCAAATAAAGCCCAGGACTAGTAGAAGGAAGGAAATAATAAAGATCAGAGCAGAAATAAATGACATAGAGGCTAAGGAAACAATACAGAGGATCAATGAAACCAGGAGCTGGTTCTTTGAAAAAGTAAACAAGATTAATGAACCTTTAACTAGACTCACCAAGAAAAAAAGAGAGAGGACTCAAATAAATAAAATTAGAAATGAGAGTGGAGAAATAACAACTGACACCATAGAAATACAAAGTATTGTAAGAAAATACTATGAAGAACTCTAGCCAAACTATTAGACAACCTAGGTGAAATTGACAAATTTCTTAAATCATATAATCTTCCAAAAATCAATCTGGAACAACCAGAACACCTAAACAGACTAATTACAACAAATGAGATTGGAACAGTTATCAAAAAACTCCCAAAAAAGAAAAGTCCTGGGCCTGATGGTTTCACAAGTAAATTCTACCAAAAATTCAAAGAAGAACTAACTCCTATCCTCCTCAAGCTATTTCAAAATATTCAAGAGGAAGGAAGACTTTCAAACTCCTTTTATGAGGCGAGCATAATTCTGATCCCAAAACCAGGCAAAGACAACACAAAGAAAGAAAATAATAGGCCAATATCTCTGATGAATTTAGATGCTAAAATTCTCAACAAAATATTAGCCAACTGGATCCAGCAATATATGAAAAAAATCATACCCCATGATCAAGTGGGATTTATTCTGGAGATGCGAGGCTGGTTCAATATTCACAAATCAATCAATGTGATTCATCACATATACAAAAGGAAGGACAAAAATCACATGATAATTTCAATAGATGCAGAAAAGGCATTTGATAAAATCCAGCACCCATTCATGCTCAAAACTCTCAGTAAAGTGGGAATACAGAAAACTTTCCTTAACATGATAAAGGCCATCTATGACAAACCCACAGCAAACATCATACTAAATGGGCAAAAATTAAAAGCAATCCCCTTAAGATCAGGAACCAGGCAGGGATGTCCCCTTTCACCACTCTTATTGAACATAGTTCTGGAAGTCCTAGCTACAGCAATCAGACAAGAGGAAGAAATAAAAGGCATGCAAATTGGAAAAGAAGAAGTAAAACTGTCATTATTTGCAGATGATATGATATTGTATATAGAAAACCCTAAAGTCTCAGTCAAAAAACTACTGGATCTGATAAATGAATTCAGCAAGGTGGCAGGATATAAAATTAATACTCAGAAATCAGAGGCATTTTTATATACCAACAATGAACTTTCAGCAAAAGAAATGAAGGAAACAATCCCCTTCACTATTGCAGCCAAAAAAATAAAGTACCTAGGAGTAAATTTAACCAAGGAGGTTAAGGACTTGTACTTGGAAAATTATAAAACATTGATAAAAGAAATCAAGGAAGATACAAACAAGTGGAAGCACATACCGTGCTCATGGTTAGAAAGAATACACATCATTAAAATGTCTATATTACCCAAAGCAATTTCTAAATTCAATGCAATACCAATTAAAATACCTATGACATACTTCAAAGATATAGAACACATATTCCAAAAATTTATATGGAACCAAAAAAGAACACAAATAGCCTCAGCAATCTTAAAAAGAAAAAATAAAGCAGGAGGTATCACTCCTCCGGATATCAAGGTTTACTACAAGGCCATTGTACTCAAGACAGCCTGGTACTGGCACAAGAACAGGCACGTAGATCAATGGAACAGAACAGAGAACCCAGAAATAAACCCACAGCTTTATGGACAACTGATATTTGACAAAGGAGGAAAGAACATACAATGGAGTAAAGACAGCCTCTTTAACAAATGGTGTTGGGAAAATTGGACATCTACCTGCAAAAAAATGAAACTAGACCATCAACTTACACCATTCACAAAAACAAACTCAAAATGGATAAAAGACTTAAATGTAAGCTGTGAAACCATAAGCATCTTAGAAGAAAACATAGGCAGTAAGCTCTCCCACATCTGTAGCAGCAATATATTTGCCGATTTATTTCCACCGGCAAATGAAATAAAAGGCAGGATAAACAAATGGAACTATATCAAACTAAAAAGTTTTTGCACAGCTAAAGACAATAAGAATAGAATAAAAAGACAAACCACATAATGGGAGAACATGTTCAACAACACATTGATAAAAGGTTAATAACCAAAATTTTTAAAGAACTTATAAAACTCAATACCAGGAAGACAAACAATCCAATCAAAAAAATGGGCAAAAGAAATGAATAGATATTTCTCCAAAGAGGACATACAGATTGCCAATAGGCATATAAAAAAATGCTCAATGTCACTAATCATTAGAGAAATGCAAATTAAAACCACAATGAGATATCACCTCACACCAGTTAGAATGGCGCTCATCAGCAAAACAACACAGAATAAGTGCTGGTGAGGATGTGGAGAAAAGGGAACCCTCCTGCACTGCTGGTGGGAATGCAGACTGGTACAGCCACTGTGGAAAACAGTATTGAGATTCCTCAAAAAATTAAAAATCAAACCGCCTTTTGACCCAGCTATCCCACTTTTAGGAATATACCCCAAGAACACCATAGCACTGTTCGAGAAGAAGAAATGCGCCCCCATGTTCGTGGCAGCATTGTTCACAATAGCGAAAATCTGGAAACAGCCCAAGTGTCCATCGGAGGACGAGTGGATTAAAAAGCCTTGGTACATATATACTATGGAATACTACTCAGCCATAAGAAATGATGACATCGGATCATTTACAACAAAATGGATAGACCTTGATAACATTATACAGAATGAAATAAGTAAAACAGAAAAAACTGAGAACAGCATGATTTCATACATAGGTGGGACTTATAAAAACAAGACTATGAGACATGGACAAGAGTGTGGTGGTTACGGGTTGGGGGGAGGGAGGAGAAGGAGGGAGAGGGGGGAGAGGAGGGGCACAAAGAAAACCAGATAGAAGGTGGCAGAGGACAATTTGACTTTGGGTGATGGATATGCAACATAATTGAATGACAAGATAACCTGTAGATGTTTTCTTTGAACATATGTACCCTGATTTATTAATGTCACCCCATTAAAATTAATTAAAAATCAATAAATAATAACAATATTTTTTAATCCTCTTACCACTGAAGAAAAAAGTGCCAACTATGTCTATGAACAGGATGCTAACATTGCTGTAGACATTGTGACATATCTGGCACTTTTCTCCCCAGTGATAAATATGAGCTATAGTATGCTGAACATCTGTAGTGTTTCCTTAAGATTGAATTGTGTCCCATGAAAGGCATCTGCCTGATGTTCCCTAGAGACAGGAATCCAATCTGTGCCTTTGAAAGACGTTTCTCTCAATATGAAGTCAACTGGCCCACATGGGACTTGGCTCTATAACTTTTCCCTCATTAACAGCTAAGGAGTAGAGCTCAATGCCAAACAGGAAAATTCCTGCTTTGATCATTCCAGGTTCAAAGTTATGGCATTGGTCTAGAGACTGAAAATGGCTTGCAGAAAGTTGAAACACATGCCGTACTTATAAAAATACAACCTATAGATACCATAAGGCAACTTTGAGTGATTATACCTAAAATACTAGTACAGTTAGAGTGAGATCGTTCGCTTTTCAAATATTTCCAAAAGTGTCATATTCTAGCCTCCTGCTCAGCATGAGTTCCTGGCCCCAAGTTTGCTTTCAACAGGTTCAGTGATTATAGAGGAGAAGCCAAAGTAGGAGCAAATCTATCTTTCTATGAATTGCCAACACTTGTTCCTGTTATCATGAGTCTGTTTTTACAGTGCGAACAAGTTCAGGTTTTAATCTCAGCTGAGAGCTGCAGGGTTTGAAGCTCCACTCACTTTGGAATAAGTGGCCATAACAAAGAGTCTTGAAGAAAAACTGGAAAAAGAGTCTCTGCTAATCTCTGAAATAGATTGGTAAATACATTTTACTTATAGAATAATACTTCTCCGAAAACTACTTTGAATAGTCAGAGAGCAGGGCTGTCCCTTGACCACAATTTCATGGCTTAGGACCTCCCCACCCCACAGCGGCACAGAGACAGAGCCAGAGAGCTCCATCCTCCCACCATCCAAATAACCTCTGCAGACTCAGCAGCAGTGCCTGATCCTATTATCTATGTGTCTCTGCAAGCCTCATAGTTGCCGGTAGTTCATTTCAGAGTCCTAATCTTTTGGGGCGTGTTTGAGGATGCTAACTAGCTGTCCTATTCATTTCAAGTATGGGTATTTGCACGGTTGGGTTCACAGTAAAAGTACAAATATCTAAGTGATAAACATTCTCTAAGTCCACGTGATTCATATACACAAAATTTTGAGAAGGAAGAAACTACAGAACATCACTGTAGGACTATTGTCAGTCATTCCAAACTTTATAAGGAAGAAAGGGTGCTGTTGTGGGCCTGTTGGAAGTATCTGTGAATTATTTGTAACCTTTACCTCATTGCCTCAGATATCTGTGAGTCAGTGGCATAAATAACAGGGATCCTGTTGTCTTTAGTGGGAGCCCAGTGCTCACTATGAAGCTATAAGGCTTAGGGTTACCCAAATGCTAGTCACCTAAAAGCCACTAAACAACTGCCGTATATTGTCATACTCCTTGTACTCTTAATCTCTTTATATTTTTATGTAGACGTTCTCAAACTTTTAGAGAATCAAGTTTATTTTAAAAGACAGTTTTAAAAGACTGCTATGTTATTCTGCTTAACTGGATTGTACATTGTGAGGAGCATGAACTTGATCCTACATTTCTTTTGTAATCTCCTTGGCCTACAGCCCTATGCTATGGCTATAATAATACTGTTCGTTCAACAGTGCTTTAAAAATGAGGTCAGCTTTTCTAACTTCAAGAAATTTAGTACATAAATAATTTTCTACACACAAAGCATAGAAAATTCACCATGTTTGTTTTCATGTGCAATGGGAAGGGAATGAGAAAAAAATGCACGCAAGACTCACAGGACTTCAGATGTTGACAATCTTGATGATCTTTCATTCAAAGAGACAAGAAAATAAATGTCTTCTAAAAATAGGCTGTTGAAAAAAAACCAGTTTCTTGTCATCAAAAACGTATTAGCCCTTGGAATTGTATGGTAGTCTTGGCCTTTTTGTAAATGTTCATGTCAATATGCTCAATCAAATCCTCACCAATGAAAAAGATAAAGGAGTGAAAAGGCAGGTCAGAAGCAGAAATAAAAGTGGCCTTTTGAAACTTCTTTTGCCTTCACTGTTTGTTCCCAGATTAGAAGAGCATTCACTATTTTCTTTGCTAAAAATTTCCCAAGTGTCATCAAACTGAGAACTTGGGGCATCTTGTCTGGTTTTGGGGTAGGGTAATTACTATCTGCACCCTACAAATGTGGGCAAGCTTGCCCTGAAATAAACCATCCAAATCCATGACGAACATCAAAATTGTAGACACAGGGAGCAAAGCGGAAAATTGTAGTATGACAAAATAGCTACATTTAATTATGTAAAATTACATAGAATTTTCATCTTCTTTAGAGGTGCCTTATTTAAACTTACAGCTAAAGGCACATCTTTGGTTAATGCAACTTTTATTTCCAGTCAGGAAGTTGACAGAACATTTGTTAAGTTTAAAATTCAAGCAGTTTGCAATTTTGGGGGGGATGGTTGCAATTTTTTAAGGTTTTACACCACTTATTTTTCTTTCTTTCTTTTTATCTTTTTTTTTTTGAGAATCCTTTAAAACTATGAAGCCAAAAACAAAGCAAAACAGTGAGGTCCACATGATCTCCTTTTTATAAAATTTATTAAAATGTGTTGATTTTAGAAAGTAAGGGGGAGAGAGAGAGAAAGAAAGAGAAGCATCAATTTGTTGTTCCACTTACTTATGCACTCATTGGTTGATTCTTGCATGTGCCCTGACCAGGGATCAAACTTGCAACCTTAGTGCATGGGAATGATGCTTGAAGCAAGTGAGCTACCTGGTCAGGCTTGATCTCCTTTTCTTCATATCAAATCTTTCACATGCACTTACCTATAAAGGTTTTTCTGCTCTCTTCCACAGTGTGGCAAATATCCTAAAATAGGTTTCAGACTCAATTAAAAACTTTCTCCTCTAGGGAGCATTCTGAGGGACAGTGTTCTGTATAAAGTTTGGTAGATCCTATGACAGTCCTTGATTGCCCTTATCCCTGGTCATCCCTGAGAAGGTATAATAGTGACCCACCACTCTACTAGCACCAGGAGGGGTCCTCTGGGTAGCTTTCCAGTTTGCTAAAGGAGTAAAAATAATGCCGACCTCTGATTACACTGAGAAGTCAATAGGCATTATTATGCCATTATTTACACTGACCTCCATGGCTCTTTCATAGGTAAACATCAGTGCATCTTCTATATAAAAATACCAGTCCTATCCTGGATATAGAAAATTGATTGAGCCAGGAACTGGGGGCTCGAGAGTTTACTCTGAGTTAAAATAAGATCAGATTCCCTTGATATAGGGGATTGAAGGCAAGAGAGGAAATTTTCAAAGGGCATGAAGCAAGATCGGGTTGACCATCACAGTAAAGAAACAGGAAGTTGATTTCTTAGTGCTGCTTCAGAGCACAGACAGGCTCCAGATTCCAGTTCCTGCCTCTCCTTGCAATTGACCAGCATTTCCCAGACAGCCCAGCACACACTTGCTATATATAATGATACAAGAAATAGATGATTGCTTTCAGTGTATGACTCTCAGGAGCAGTGTTTCTCTACAAAACATGACCTTTAGTTCTTGCACCAGTTCTCTGAACTTCTTGCCACACCAGTTATCTGAGTTTACCTCTAGTCCCTTTTATTTATTCCTTGTTTTTTTTTTAGGTGAGAACTTTTTGGGGGAGATAGAAAGACTCCTGCATGTGGCCTGACCAGGATCCACCTGGCAACCCCTGTCTGGGACCAATGCTCTGCCCATCTTGAGCCATGCTAGCAACTTAACTATTTTTAGTACCTGAGGCAGAGGCTCCACTGCCACCAAGGTCGATATGGTCCAACCAATTGAGCCATGGCTGTGGGAGAAGAAAAGAGAGAGAGAGAGAGAGAAGGGGAGAGGAAGGGGTTGAGAAGCAGATGGTCGCTTCCCCTGTGTACCCTGCCCGGGAATCAAACTTGGGACTTCCAGATGCCAGGCCAACACTCTACCAATGAGCTAACCAACCAGGGCTAGTCTCTTTCTAATCTACAGTGTGTGACCTCTGTGTGCAAAGACAGCATTTAGAGAATCAGAAAGATAGAAACTTACTGTAAGTCCTTCCATCCACACATGGCTTGAAAGCCTTGGTGCTGCAGAGGCTCCTTTTTCCTGAGCCTTGTGCTGATTCCTTTATTAACTGCCAGTGTCTGAATGAACACTTGAGAGATTGACTGAAGAGGAGAAAAGTACTATTTCTTGTGGGGGTGGATGTTCCTGTTGGATCACAGTAAGAGCAGAACCAGAAAGGACTTCCTAAAAGAACCTGACCTCTATCCCCACCTCCCACCCCCACTAATGCTCCTCTGCTACACAAAACCCTCTAAAGGAGAACATTCTCATCCACAGTTCACCTACTAAGTTCTGTATAAAATACCTTTCTTATGAAGAAATAATAACAACGGTATTCAACTCCTTCAGCGAGAGGGACCAGTCACACACTCCATAGTAGAGAGGCTGTCTTTTCCCAGCTCTCCATAGGCAGGTCAACCACATACCCTATCCCAGCTGTGGACTTCAAGGAACACCTGACTCGAGCTGGGACAATTATTCTAGAAACCTACAATTAGAATGAACAGATACTGAGTTTGGCATTATGGAAAGCCAAGCATAGAGCCAGCTAGAGGCTGCCATATTAAGGCAGCCAAGCATACAGTGGTGAGTGACTTGAGCAGGTCAGCAGAGAGACAGGAAAGAAGCTGGCCTGCAGCTCTGAGACACCAAGAGGCCCTGGGAGAGATGGGAAGACAGATGAAGACATTAAAACAAAAAGGTGTGTGACAACTTTCTAATTATTCCAAGTCCTAGAATTCTCCCTGCAATTAGAGTCATTAGAATCAATTCTACCTAGCCTAACATGAGATCGCTGGTCCTTGCAACAAAATGGACATGTGCCAGTGGATTTCTTTTTTGTTGTTGTTTGTGTGTGTGGGGGGGGGGTGTATTTTTCTGAAGTGAAAAGCAGGAAGGCAGAAGAACAGACTCCCACATGCACCCAACCAGGATCCACCTGGCATGCCCACTTGGTGGCGATGCTCTGCCTATCTGGGGCCCTTGCTCCATAGCAGCCAGAGCCATTCTAGTGCCTGAAGAGGAGGCCATGGAGCCATCCTCAGCTCCCGGGGCCAACTTTGCTCCAATGGAGCCTTGGCTGCAGGAGGGAAAGAGAGAGAGAATGGGGAGGGGTGGAGAAGCAGATGGTTGCTTCTCCTGTGTGCCCTGACCGGGAATTAAACCCGGGACATCCACATGCCAGGCCGATGCTCTACTAATTAGCCAACCAGCCAGGGTCTTACCAGTGAATTTCTTTAAAAAAAAAAAAAAAGTATCGCTAAACAGAAATCTGTGAACATAAGGTTCTCGGTTTTAGTCATGGCTAATGCTGAATTCTAAGATCACTTTACATTTGTCAACTTATTTTCTTCCATTTAAATCATTTTCCTTATAACAGGAATGCCATATATTATACAGTTATTCATTGAGCTCCTTGGGGCATGGTGATGATTGGGACAGGCACCCTTCCTGCTGGGGTCAAAGTTGCAACAATGACAATGGCGTGTAAAAAGCCAGTCATCCAGGCCCAGGCTCATGCTCTGGGGCCCCAGAGAGAGTAACTTAATTTTCACCTACTTCAAAGAGAGCTGTGAAAATTGATACTTTGCAGAACAATCACACAGGACAGGTAAACATTAGTTTAATTTCAGTGATTTGCACTTGCAACCTGAGGAAGTACAGTGCTGTTCTCTGGGCACGTAAGTGGCATTTAAGAAATATGGGCCCTTCCATGTCCTGTACTGCCTCCCTGTCTCCCATCACCAGTTTAACAGTTCGAAGTCAGGCACAAGAAACCTTTAGTTGTTCACGGAGGTCTGAGAACGCGACTTCCTTTAGAGCTTACACTTGGGCAGCATTCTTGTAACATTTCCAAGAAAGTGTACAGGCCTCCAGTGAAGCCAGCCTAGTGGACAACAAAGAGATTTATCTCATCTCCTTCCTGAGATGGCATTAAAATTATTTTATGTTATTTTACTTTAGTTATTTTGTCTTAATTTTATTTTATTTTATTTCAAGAGAGACAAAGAGATGGAGAGATAAGGACAAACAGACAGGAAGGGAGATGAGAAGCATCAATTCTTCATTGCAGCACCTTAGTTGTTCATTGATTGATTTCTCATATGTGCCTTGGCAGGGGTGGGGAGGGTGCTACAGCAGAGTGAGTGACCCCTTGCTCAAGCCAGTGACCTTGGGCTCAAGCGAGTGACCTTTGGGCTCAAGCTAGCGACCATGGGGTCATGTCTATGATCCCACACTCAAGCCAGTGACCTTAGGGTTTAGAACGTGGGACCTCTGCATCCCAGGCCGACACTATCAGGCTAAAATAATTTTTAAAAAGTGTTTTTAAAGTATAAATTCTAATTACAAGAAAAACGTTACAGGGAATGTGAACACGTTGTCAGAAAAGTGAGATAAATGAAGGGAGCTTTGCCAGAGGGGGAGCCCGATCATGACAGAAAGTCCACGGAGAAAGAATCTTCCAAGGAAGGAGGTTGACTGTCAGTGCCAAGGTCTTGCCAGCCTGGTGTGGCACATGGCAGGACTGAGGCAGGGAGAGGGAAACTGGGGATCCCCCCTCATTCCCATGAGGAGAACAAGGTATCAACTTGGAGATCAGAGGTTTAGCCTCTGGAGAAATTGAGAGGGAGAGCCTTTGGGATCAGAAGAACCTGGTTCAGAGCAAGAACAGAAAAATGCACAAGGTGGGAAACGGAACTTAATGTTACAAGCAGACCCCACATCCAAGCAGCAGGTACTGAGTTAGGCTGCCACCCTTTGGGTGGGAGATTGGAACATTTTGCTTGGTGAAAAGCCATAGAGGAAGTTCTTCCCTGTACAAACAAGAGTGGGAGCTTCCCAGAGTGACAGCTCTCTGGCTTGTCACCCAGAAATGAAGGCCCCTGCTTGTCATGCCCGACACACATACACACCCAGAGTCCTCTCAGTCAGCTTAAAAAAAAAAATTATTGAAATGGTACCATGTAACATAACATCAATTGTTTTAAAGTGAACAGTGACATTTAGTACAATCACAATGTTGTGTTACCATCACCTGTCTAGTTCCAACAGATTTCCATCACTCCAAAGTAGAACCCTTCCCCATTAAGGATTCTCTCCCCACCCGCCCCTTCCCCCAGCCCCTGGCCACCACCAACCCACATTCTGTCTCCATGGGCTTCGTTTCTCCATTCTGGATATTCCATAGAAATGGCGTCATACAATATGTGATCTTTTGTATGTGGCTTCTCTCGCTTAGCGTAGTATTTGGGGGGTTCATCATGTTACAGCACACATGTATCGGACTTCATTCATTGTTATGGTTGAATCATTTTCCACTGTATGTATGTGCCACGATCCAAATTAGCTGTTCATGCCTCAGTCTTGGGAAAAAGAAATGCAATCATCTCATATAAGAAAAAGAGAAAAACCAAAATAAACAGAAAACTGGAAACGGGAGGAAACAATATAATTCAGAAATTACAATAAAACTTCTAAAAAAGCCACAGCTCTCTATTTACATATGTATGTACATATGTAATGTACACACACACACACATATATATATATATGTGCGTAATGGCAACCTTAAATTAAGAAAAGGATAATGTAAGAAAGGAGACAAAAAAATCTTTTTAAGTTGTCAAAAATAACATATAAAAGGTTAGAAGATTAGGTTAAGAAAATATCACAATTAGTCTGACAAAGACACACATTTTGAGAAAAACAATGACAAATGTGGAAAGAAAATTATGCAATGCCTTAACTATCCTGAGACAAAATTGTTTCTTAAGCCTAAAATTTTACACTCAAACTATTAGTCAAGGGTTATAGTGAGACCATTTTCTGACATGAAAGGATCAGAAAGCAAGTGTCCCATGAAGACATTTCAAGGAATCTATTAGAGGATGTGCTCCAACAAAATAAAATTAGAAAGGAAAAAGCGTGGACCCTGAAAACAGGCAGACGCTAGCAAGCAGCACAGAAGAGCCCCAGGGTGGCTGCTGGGCCACATGCCAAGAACGCACCCAGTCCAGATATTTGCAGGAAGACTGAGGACTTGCAGGGTATCATTGCAAACACAGGGTATAGATTCTCTGCCATGAATTTCCACCAACAGAACACATAGGCATCAGAAGGTGGCATAACTAGAAAGTATCTACCTTTTTTTTATCAGCTTAAAAAATAGTAAGATTGCAGTTATGAGTATTTATTGGGCAGTTTACTGACATGGGGGCTCCAGGTGCTGGTTCTTCTCCATTTGCCCTCTAAATCCTTTCTCCACCCTCTTTGCCCTGCTGTTTCTGGAGACGCTGATTTCTAGGGATTGCATCACCAGGCTACTCTGGCCTGTTGGCTTGAGATAGGCTTTGGTCCATGGGAAGTGCTAACAGACCATCATCAGGGGGTAGGATACAGACACCAGGATACTATACTACCCCCACTTCTGTTCTGTTTCTCTGTGGCCACACCTCTTGTCAGGCAGCCCTTCCCCATGGCTATAGCTCTCACCAGGCTCAGGACCATAACTTCCCCTTTGCCCCTTCTGGTGAGGGGTGGCAATGAGTTCTCACAGCTGCTAGTCTCCAGGTGCTTCACCTTTGTTCCCAGTTCCCTACGTCTGCCAATTCCTTTGTAAATTGTCCCTAAAACCTTTAAAAGTGACATCTTTCTTCTGCTGTGACCCTAATAAATGTATTAAGTCTTAAGAGAGTCAAACTTTTACAAAGGTGTTAGTATAGGAGTGTAGAAGATACATTTTTTTAATATCTTCTCTTTGAGATTATCTAACAAATCATTCATGGTGGTGGTGGTGGTGTGGGTGTGTGTGCACGCGTGCACGTGAGAGAGAGATAGAGTGAGAGAGGAGGGAAGAAAGAGGTATGGGGAAAGAGTTTTAAAAGGGGAAAGAAAAAAAGATTCTTTAGTACTGGTGCCTAGGCGCTGTGTTTTAAAGAATAGGCATGTTCTGCCATGTAAAACACTTGCTAACAGTTAAATATATATTCAGTACTTTATTACTTTTCATTAAAAAAAACATGTTAAAAATAATTTTTTTAGTATAATATACTTCAAGGTCCTCACTCTAACACTACTATCATTGTCTCTATTCCCGTGCAAGAAAAATCCTAAGTAATAATAGTTGTAATCCTAAATAGTAATAATAGTTGAAATCATATACATATAATCTTGCATCCTGATTTTTCCAGTTAAAAGTATATAATGAGCATGACTTCAAGTTGCTACATAATTTTCATAATCATTACTTGCAAATTCCACAGTGTATCTAATCATATGGATGTACCATTAATCACAAACCACTGCTGCTCCATTTTCTCCAAGGCAATTTTCCCATAATCTGTCTGAAAATTATTCCTGTGCACAAAATAACATCAAAAGAAATCTGACAGCCATGGGGGAGGTCTTTCCTTAGAAGAGTAAACCAGGTTAAGTCAAAAGTATGCTTGCTCTAAAATTTAAAATGGTCTGCAAGATTGCGGGGGTGAGTTGACCAGCGCTTTCTGTGTACTGGGAAGAGAGGAGCCCTGGGAAGAAGCCATCTCAGAGAAGATGGAGCTGCGGACCCTGGCTTAGACCAAAGACAATGCTTGAGCCCCAGACTGGGCCAGAGGTTCTAAGTACAACAGTCAGTTTGTCACCAAATATTCAGGAGATGCCGGGGACACACAGCCACACTACTTGGGATCCATGGATCTCCCATCCAGGTACTAACCAGGCCAGACCCGGCTTAGCTTCGGAGATCAGATGAAATCGGGCGTGTTCAGGGTGGTATGGTTGCAGACAGGACACATGGATCTCAATGAGATAAAGATTTTCTGCTCCCAGGCAGGACACAGAGCACTGTGACTGCTCCAGGGGCCCAATTACAAACAGGATCGATAGCATCCACATCTACACCTACTCCCTGTGGGGAGCTCGTAGGCTCTGGGCAGTGAGTAGCAGCTGAATATGGCTCCAGTGGTGGCGGCAGCCCCATCCCTTCCAAAGCTGATGGCAGTGGGTATTTCTGTAGGGAGCTGGAGCCAGAGCACTGGGGACTTCCACATGGCTGTTCAAATGACTGTTCAAAAGTAACCCGCCAGCAATTCCCCAAATAATTTGGGAAACCCTGTGAGGCTGTCTAGCAGTTGGGATAGAGTTGTTTTCTGGTTTTGTTTTGTTTTAAACACTACTTCTTCCTATTAACGAAACTTTTAATTTTCCTCCGGGTGAGGGTAGTCTAGGAAAGATAAATTGTACTTCACGATGTTCGTTAGGTGGAAGATCAATAAAAGGAAGGTAAATATGGGGAATTTACCCAAAGTATTCTCAAAGAAAAATTTGCTATTGGACTGACAACAGGCATATTAAACTTCACTGAAAAAGAAAACATCCAAGGGCTTTCAGCTACATGGGGAAATTTAACAATAGTTTGTAAGGTCTCAGGACTTTAGTAAAGAATTTTGTATGAATTAGCCCTAAAGAGGCAGGCGGCTACAAAACAGATGCAGTGGAACTGCTCATTTTCCTGCCCAAGCAGAAGGATGCCAGCATTCAACTCTCAGGCAGAAAGTTTGAATTCATTTCTTTGATGGCTAAGACACTTCACATTAACCCAACCATCTCTGCAGCTGACTTGCATGTCATAGATAAGAAAAAGAAAAAATCAAGCAGAATACACAGACCAGTCTCACAGGTGAAAGGTTTTCCCCAAGTATACTTGATTAAAAACACATGGGCTTTCTTCTTTCAAATTGAATACTTTCATAAGCATTTAGAATAATTGGATTAGGATGGTTTGGATTACAAGCAACAGAAATCCAACTTGAACAAAGAAAAAGCAGTTCATTGGAAGGATCCTGGGGCAGTTCCTCAAAGAATAAGGAAGAATGGAACAGTCGAGGCTGCCTGTAGCAGAAGTGGAGCTGTTTTGGGGCAACTTACCCCAGAGACAGGATCCTGGCCGGACTCACTCTGTCTAGCACTTCAGCTTTCCTCAGTACACTGGTTCCATTCTTTTTCAGAAAGAGATGGCCTTCCTCCATAGGGAAGGTGGACAGAGCCCCCTCCACAATTTCATTTTTTAAAATGTATTTGTTTGAAAAATGCTGAAGGACTCTGATTGACCCAGTTTTGGTCACCTTCCATCCTCAACTAGTCATTTTGATGAAGGAGATGGTGCCTTACCTCTGGCCCCGTCTCAAGTTTACAGATTCTACCAATTGGGGAAAAGGCACAGACAGGGCCACTGGGAGATTATTCTAAGCCAGGTTGGCTCTCCATTGGTGGCTAAAAACAGAGATTAAAAAAATAAAGAAAACTGATTGATAATTGTATCAACCTCAAATTAACAATTTTGAATGAGCATTCTAGTTTGGTTTGTCCATTTGTATATATATACATTTTAATGTATAATATTGTCATACAGCTACTTAAAAACACATGGTTTTAAAATCTATTGAAGAAACAGGTCTAAAAACACAGACACAATGCTCATCTCTTGGGAACTCTTGCGGATCTATCCTAAAACAAAAGAACTTGCTTATCAATACCTATGATAAATGCTTAGGTTTTATAAAATTATATCCTCCCCTTAAAAATTAGCCAATGCAGGAAGTGCCATTATGTGGCCTTTAAATGTCAGTAAAAAGATTACATAAAAACATAGCTCCATCCTCACAGGATATAGACATTATAAAATAAAAGGACATTTTTTCACTTTTATAAAAAGTAACTTTGATCTTACAGTTTTTTCCTATTTGGAACTTTCTTGTAACTTTATTTTTTTCTTCCTTCTTGTGCTTTTTCCTCTTTATTCTTACGTTCTTATATTATGAAGTTTTTTTACAGATCTAAAGTTCAAGTCTATGAATTTACCTCTGAATAAAATCTTGGCAGAAGCACATCAGTGATCTTACGTTCTAAATATTGTGATTGTTTTACATTTCCTCCTTGGTTCCACAGTTACTAAGCCAGGTGCTTCTTTATTTCTAAGTAGTTGGAATATTTGTCATTAATTTGGATATGATCAGGAAACATGATGCCTGTCCCAGTAGACTCCAAGTTGACTTCCCCGCACAGTGGGACACTCCTGCTTATCAGCAGGGCTGGCAGCCTCTTCAACACTACAATTGAGGCTGTTATGAGGATTCTACTTAGCAGTGCTGAGACCAACTGCCATGGGAGGAAAGACATGACCGACACACAAGTTGCAAGAATCACACAGGCAGTTTACTACCCACAAATCCTTTTGGCATGCCTGGGTACAGCTTAAGGGGGCCCTGTCCGCGTGCTCCTCTCAGCTGTCCTTTGTCAGTCTGGTGTGGAGACAGTTCACATTTAATGTTGGATTCTGGGCGACTACCGCAGCAAAGGGGGCCCCTAGCTTTAGTATCTTTCCTGGCCAATGCCTTCTAACAGGTGTCAATCTACAGGATTATCACCTCAAACCATCTTTTTGGGAGTTCCTCACAGGGAACCCTTTTTATATTAATTTACTGAAATGTTACATCAAGACACTTTTAAGGTGTTCCTAGGGAAGTTTCTTGTTTATGTTAACCTACAGTTATGACATCAAGCCACTTTTTACCTACATATAACTTCACACACAAACTGGGCACAGTGCAATAGGCAGAGTCTGTTTATCGTATCTGTACATGCTATATTAATTCCTATCCAGATGGAATAAGCTTATTTAATTTTCTTAATTGCTTTTAATATATCCTAATTATTTCTATATATCTCCCATGTTTTTCTATATTTCTATATATTTAATTACTATAACATAATATTACTGCAACATTGCCTTTTAATGCTTTTTGAGGAATTTACTGTCATTTATTGTGTGTGTGCCTTAGTATACGATTCTTTTTAACTACTTGTGCATACTTTAAAAGGTGATTATTGGCCCTGGCAGGTTGGCTCAGTGGTAGAGTGTCAGCCTGGCATGTGGAAGTCCGGGGTTTGATTCCCTGTCAGGGCACGTAGGAGAAGCACCCATCTGCTTCTCCACCCTTCCCCCTCTCCTTCCTCTCTCCCTTTTCCCCTTCCGCAGCCAGGACTCCAATGGAGCAAGTTGGCTTGGGAGCTGAGGACGGCTTCATGGCCTCCACCTCAGGTGCTAGAATGGCTCTGGCCACAACAGAGCATCGCCCCCTGATGGGCATGCCTGGTGGATCCCAGTGGGGCACATGCGGAAGTCTGACTGCCTCCCAGCTTCTAACTTTAGAAAAATACACACACAAAACGATGATTATTCTGTTTATGGATGCATAAAGTTTAAAATACATTTCTATTGACCTAATTCTATTACTTACGATTGTCTACTGCATCTATCACATTGAAAACAGCATGACAATGCCTTCTACAACTGTTCTGTAAATACCTTCTGTATTTATAAGTTTTTGCTTGCATTTTATTACACATTTACAACACAAAAAAATTGTGTAGTCCTTTTTCAAATGAAGAACATTTGTTTTACATAAAGTGTACTTGAGACAATTATTTAGATGTATCTCCTTTATTTAACTTGTTTCCATTTTTTACCTCTGTTCTTCTCCAGCTGTGATTTCCTCATCTTTGTTGTAACTAGTTCTCATTTTCCTGGCAAATATCTTTAATTACCATTGTAAGGTCCGACCCGCATGAAATGAGACAAAGTACCAAATAGTTAAAAAGTCCAACTTTATTGGAACCTTCGGGCGGGTTCAGTGACTCGGAGAGAAATGAGCCAGAGAAGCTGCGCCTAACTGGTGGGGCTTGAGATTCTTATACCCCTCATGCTGGCTGGAGAAGGGAATTTTCTACTGCAGTTTCGGCCTGCAGGTAGTTTGCGCAACCGGGGACGTTAATGGTTGAGGAATTTCTATTATGGCTTCGGACAGGATGTGTGTACTAAAGGTCAGTAATTGCAGAAATGCTAAAGACATGAGGGACTCTCCAGCCTCCGCCCCGGGGGTGCTACCGGACAACCATATTCATGGAGGCACTGGATATCAGGGTTTCTAAATCCTTGCCCATCTATGAATTCTTCAATTTCTTACCAAATTAGACGGCCTAAGGAAGCATATCAGAGTTTCCAAACCTCACGTCTCTCTGGAAACCCCGACATGCCAGTTTTGGGGTCACGTTAAGAATTCCTGCTAAAGGTAATGTTGTTTGACTAGCTGGTAAACACCTATCTGTGCATTCTCAGGTGTACTTAGAAAAAGTAGAAGTTTGGGAACCAGTCTTTTAGAATTTAATGTCAATGATATGGCTAAGGCTATATTTTGTTTCTGTATCAGCAACCTGACTTTCCATTATGAGGTCCCCAACCAGGTCTGGGCCAGGGCCATCTCTGTGGTGAGTGCCAGTCAGCACTGGGATTGGCAGCCTCTCCAGAGCCACATGCAGTGGAGATGGGGGTTCTCTAAACAAGCGGCAGCGCCATTACTAGAAGGTGGGGACAGCGGTGCCAGGCAGCCAGAAACCACGTGTCCACCATACCCAAGCCGATGGGAAGGGATTTCACTAAACCAAACGGGATGTCTATGGGATTCTCACCGAGAGTTTGAAGATTATGTAATTTAAATAGAAGGGATTGGATTGAGGTCATTTCTGGACTTTGTGTCTCATTTCTTTTTCTAATGTACACAGGTCTGTTGACTTGGCTTGGATAATATTTTTCAAGTCAATAAATGTATCTAAGACAATTCCTTATGTGTATATGTACATCTTGTGTACAGACTGAATTGACTATTAACTGAAAGCTACTTATTTTGGAAGAGAGGGTGGGCGCTGTAGGTCTAACTGGAGGGGAAGGCTGCTTTCAACCTCAGGCAAAGAAGGCATAAATTATCCATCCCCACAGTTGTCCTCATGCTTGCTATTTCAAAAACAAAGTGAAAATAAAATTAAAATACCTACGGGAATATTTTACAATACTAAAGAATAGAAAAATAGTATTAAAAAGTTACCACCGGCAATATAACTTAAAATAATTTCAACTAAAATAGTAAATAATATCAACTAAAAAAATAAGTTCAACTAAAACAAACATTCAAACAGAACCCACTGTAGGCCAAGATGTGGTTTACTACCGCAGATCTTCTGCTCTGCTGACTGACCACGTGAGGCCAGAGTTCCCAGCAAGGATGCCCAGAGCCTTCCGTGGAGGACAAGACCAAAGCCAAAGTTCCTACTGAGTTTTGGCATTTTAAATTCAGAAAGTCCTGTATGGTATGCCAACTGGAGTCCTTGAATCTTTCTCAAACTTGTCACTCACAAGTCCGTCTTTCCCATCCTGTATCATAGAGCTGTTTCTATTTTTACACCAAAGGCAGGGCTATGTTTTTACCCCTAGCAAAAGCTTTGGGTCTTTATTTCGGCCTGCTGCCATCTAAAATCTGTGATAAGGCGCCTTTCTCCAAGTTTCTGGCAATCCACAAATGTTCCTTTCTGTATCCTCCTCCAAATGTCTAAGAATAAACAGGACACACTTTCTACATTGTAGTTTCAATGTAACCTAGACATTTGTAATGCTAAGAAAATGTCCATTTCTTTCAGTGTTTATAGAGAAAGAGAATACTCTATGACCCTATTTACTGGGGTTTTTGGGGGGGGACATGGGGCTGGACCTGCTGGACCCGGAGAGAAGAAATACTTCTAGATCCATGGGAGCAGCACCACCCTGAGGGCAGGGCCAGGGCTGGGCAGTTCTGCAAAGGGACTCCTGTCTAAAACTATGGTGAAGGGCAGAAGAGTCAAAGTTAAAAAGAAGAGGCCCTGGCCACCTCCCCAACAAGGAGGCTTTCTCCTGTTTGAGCCTTTTGTTGCTGCTGTTTTTCTTTTAGCTACAGAACATAAACATGGAAGCCGTGGCTGGGTGGCTCAGTAGATGGAGTGTTAACCTGGTGTGTGGTTTGACCCCGTCAAGGTTCAGACAAAGAAGCAATCAATGAAAACACAACTAAATGGAATAACTAAGTGGAACACGAGTTGATGCTTCCCCCCTCCCCCAATTCTATGGAAGAATATTTGTTTTGTTAACATCGTGGCAAAAAAAATAGAGCTACAGCAAAAGCTTGGCACGTTTATAACTAAAGACAGGCTCATGCTGTCATGAAGAGGCAGCAAGGATGCTCCTGCCACCTGGCACTGGGGAAAGGTAAGCATGTCCATCAGTTCACCTGGTTAGGCAAGAGGGAAGGATGAGGAAAACATCCAGAAGTTTTAGCAACATACAACCATCTTAGCCATCAAGAACTAAACCAAATACCGTAAAGTTGAAAATTCAGCAGTTCTAAACATTTTACTACATCTAACTAACAAATTAAAAGTCTGTGTGGGGTCTAAGATCCTCCCACCTTCTAAGTTCTTTTGGCTGGGGTAAAAATCAAAAGCACGGAAACAGCCTGACCTGTGGTGGCGCAGTGGATAAAGCGTCGACCTGGGAACACTGAGGTCGCCAGTTCAAAACCCTGCACTGGCCTAGTCAAGGCACATATGGGAGTTGATGCTTCCAGCTCCTCCCCCCTTTCTCTCTCTCTCTCTCTCTCTCTCTCTCACTCTGTGTCTCCTCTCTAAAAAAAAAAAAAAAATGAATAAATAAATTTTAAAAAAGCACGGAAACAGATTAATAGGAGAAAAATCAAAATTTTAATACATGTGCACGGAGAATTCACACAGGCATGAAGATTTCATGAAGATTCCAAAGACAGGGAGGGAACATTGGGCATTTAAGACAGTTTGGGCAAAGGAGAAGAGGGGGACATGGGGTCTGAGATGTCAGAAGTGAGAATGGGTGATCTGCAGGTAGAGGAAGAGCGGAACACACCAGCACACACCCATGGCAGGAAAATCCAGTTAGGCAGCCAGAGATCATGAGACAAGGGGGTTACCTAGCTAACACGCACTTGCCTGATGTCCTCTTGTTTACCATATTAATTCAAATTAGACTAAGGCTAACACCCAAAATATCCTTTCTGAAGCAGGCTTCTCTATCTGAATCTCTTGGGCAGAAAGAAGTGGAATGGAGGGTCAAAGGCTCCCTCCGAGTCTTGTTTCTTGGACAACTTAAACATCATTAAATATCTCTAAGGTGTGGCTGCTGCAGGCTGGCAGAACTTTGGTTACATTCATTTGCAACAGAAATTCTTTTTAATAATGAAAGAAAGGAACACACAACCGGAAGATAATCTGAGTTTGCTTTATTGAATACTATCCCACACCCAATATTTACAGATGTAATTAAGTGAAATATATAAGATTATCATAGGGACATTTTAAAAGGTTAATGTGAAACACTCCTAATGGAAATCAATACATGTGTGTTACTACAATAATTCCTTTTTCAGCCAATATCCAACATGGTTCATTTCATAAAAACTCTTATCTTCAAGAAGAGATAAATCTGAGGAAATATAAAAAATTTCAAAAAAATATTTCCGTATCTAGTCATATCTTCCAGATTTTCTGTAAAAGAAATCAATAACAATTATTGACATTCTGGTCACTGTGGATCAAATATAGATTTTTCTTAATTGCATGATTACTTCCTTTAATGTCATATTTAACTTTAGTTCAGAAAACGTATGAATCTTTTATCATATTTTCATTATATACTTACCGGTAAATACATATTCAAATTTAAAGCCAGCTCCTAAATGTTACTTTCAAAATAGCAACACTGCATATGGCCACAGGTTTTTACCCTGACTCTCCATGACGATGGTCCATGGAAGGGAACAAGATGGACCACAGAATTAAAAAGTCCCCTAACTAGTTAGTTCTCAGTGTGACTCATTGTAGAAGCCAGTTACTTTCACAGATATAAGGAGAATATCAGAAATCAAGCATCTACCTCTGCATGTCTGAGAGAATACCAGGGATATGTGGACTAATGGCCCTAATTTAATAGATTCTCGGAATAAAAATGCAAAAAACATGGTGAGGAGATCAGAGGAACAGAGGGGCGCATTACTTTCTCTACCTGAACAGAGTAAAGGTCTCTCTGGTTTAGGTGAGCTGGCTTTACCACCATTCAAGAAAAGAATATGGTATTTCTTTCTTTTAAAATATGGGCTGCACTATTACACAGTGTTTAATTCCTGTCTATGCATTGTGAGTCATTGCAAAAATGTCAAAGATAAAATAAATCATTGTGTCAGTAACAGCAACTTCTATAATATTAAAATCCTAAAAACTGCCTGACCAGGTGGTGGTGCAGTGCATAGCGCATTGGCCTGGGACGCAGAAGACCCAGGTTCGAGAACCTGAGGTCACTGGGTTGAGTGCAGGCTCATTTGGCTTGAGCTCAGGCTTACCAGCTTGAGTGTGAATGTAGGGTCGTGGCTTGAGCATGGGATCAGAGACATGATCCCATGGTTGCTGGCTTGAGCCCGAAAGTTGCTGGCTTGATTGAGCCCAAGGTTGCTGGTTTGAGCCCCTGGTCAAGGCACATATGAGAAAATAATCAATGAACAACTAAGGTGCTGCAACTATGAGTTGATCCCTTCCTGTCTGTCTGTCCCTCTCTCTCTCACATACACCAAAAGGCGCCCTAAAAACTAACAGCAGTGTTTAATGGCATTCATTATTGTTAGACTAACACCACTGATGGGGCATATGCACAACTTAGAAAATCATAATGAATAAATATAATTTGTTATCCACAATTTAAAAACATTCACTTGCCAAAAATATTCTTGAAATGGTGGTGGTGCTGAATGGTTTGTTTGTTTTTTTTTTCAGTAAAAATTTCCCTTATACACAATAGGTTTCCTGTTCAACAAACCTATTTTTTTCAGATATTATAAAGGCAAATTTCAGAATGTCATGTATGGATCATCATAGAGTTGAGATCACTGGAGTCCAAATTAATGGTGCTTGAAGGGTCATTTTTAAATAACAGCAATTACTCCTATTCATGAAGAAAACAGCTGACAAAACTATAGAGAACTAAGGGTAAAAGTTGGAACAAAAGGGTAGGGTCTATCTGCAATTAAACCACAGCAGAGAATATCCTCATCTTGTGACTATTCATGTTAATGAATGCATGCATCTGTTTTAGATAATGCTTACTCTGTTTCTATTAAATGCAAATACACTATAAATTTAATATTTTTCCTAAAATCCACATTTTGTTCTGGCAGTTGTCATTTACCAAAACACAACCCATTGATGACCGTTGTTCCTTGGCTAACAGAACACTGTTGTCAGGGACACACACTAGCTATCTCAAAATGCAGGGCAGACATACCTATATGGTCAATAGTTGATCATCTTTCGAAGGGCATCATAGCACTTCCATTTGTCTGGGATGTAGAATGGCTCAAAAATGTGAGGAAATGGAGTGTCATACCCACATACTCTTGATATAGGAGCCTCCAGGTTCAGGAAGCACTCTTCCTGCAGATAAGAACACAGGTGGTTAACTTCAAGAAGATACCTTCCTTTTTTATTGCAGAGATGAAACATTTCAACTTAAAATGCAATTGCATCCAAGGGCATTAAAGTAAGTCTACTGAAATGTGAAAAAAGCAGGTTAAAAAAAAGCAGGTAACAAATAGCATGTCTGGCATAATCCCAATTTTACTTAAAATTTGTTTCCATATATGTACATGCGTTTTATGTCTACACACGTCTATTGTTTAAACCAAACCAGGATTATACCAAACATGCTATTCTACAAATAAATGTCATGATTGACAAAATCCTAAGATGTTCACAGTAAACTCTATAGCAGGGGTTCTTAACCTGGGTTCTACTGAACCCTAGGGGTTCAATGAGTCGGTCTCAGGGGTTCGGAGAAGCCTCTGCCATGGAGGCCAGAATAAAGTAATACCGTAATTTGTTGTGAGTTCATGCACTTTGTTGGTTTTGTTCTTTGAGCAAGGTGATGTTCGTGCACGGCTCATTTTGTGCACCAGTAAAAAAACATATACCTATGTCTTGAATTTGGAAAAAAAATCATATTTATCACTAAAGAAGGGTTCGGTGAATGCGCATATAAAACCGGTGGATTCGGTACCTCAAAAAAGGTTAAGAACCACTACTCAATAGCTTGAAATTAGCGATGGTATGTTTCCTCTTGATTCCTGTATTCTTTAAATTCTATATATTATAAACATGTATTATTTTCATACTAAATGCTTATAATTTCCTCTATGCAGCCACACTGAATTTCTACCAGTTATTCGACTATGTCCTGGTCTCTCTCATAATCAGGCTTTTATAGATGCCCTTGGTCTCCTGGCCGCTGATCCCACAAGACTCTGTTTTCTGCCAGAGTAACCTATGCACATTCTCATGTATCCCTCTAAGGGCCACCTCTGCTGGGAAGTCTTTCTGGACACCTCCCAGCCCTGCACCAGCAACGACAAAGGGAAGGCTCTTCCCTGAGCTCCCACAGCACTGAACTCAGCATAATCCACTGTGCCTACCTAATTTCTTTCTCCCTAAGAGACTATGAACTCCTTGAGGCTAGATACCTGGTGTAAAAATGTAAAATCTCAATTACAGAAAATTCTTGCAGTAGATAATCTTTAGGGGGAAAAATATTATTCCAGAGACAAATTCCAATTTGAAAATAAATTTTTAGAGAGTTAAAAGACATCTAAAAAGAGAAATATGTAATTAAACTACTTTTAGGAAAATAATAATTTTCTTACAGGTATTACCTGAAATACACTTGATTTCTACGTTGCTTTGCTTCACAAAGAATTTGAGGGTGTCCACATTTTCTTACATATTTTACTAGCTGTATTTTTATATTTACATTTGATTGAACATTTTTACATGAAGCGATCCAGCTTTCTGACACTGAATCCTTACCCTCTGTGCGTATCTTCCAGTGAAAAGTATATTGGGGCAGAATGGGCACAGAAACAGGACAAATTAGCTCCAAAGGGCACCAGTTGGTCATCTATATACGTTCCCTGCCCCCGATAACCACTGTGATTTATAGTATCCAGCACCAATAACTGTTAGTTTTTCCTAGTTATAGGAACTCTTCAGTAACAACTTGAGAAGCTTGCATACATAAGAGTTAAAAAGTCATTCAAGAAATTCCACTACTAATAAGCTCGAAAGAAATGACAGATTGAGTGGGCTGTTTCTTGACTGCAGCAAATAATTCTAAAAGGATTTAAATAGTCAAATTGGGGTTAACTCAGTTTTATTATTTCTGGTGACACAGGTTGCTTTTCCACCATCCCTGCATACTGCATTTTTCATAAACAAACTATCCATGGACACTGAAAAATACAGAAAATCGAGGGCAAAGAATTCCACTGAATGCCACTAATGATTCTTTCGAACTAGACCTGGAAAGCTGACCTACAACAAAATGATGTGTCAGTATTTATAGAAACCACTTCATTTAGCATAATGACTTAAATTATCAAACCCAAATCTTTTCAAATAGCAATGCTTCTAATTCAAGAATGAGCATCACTTTTTACAAACAGGAGTCCATCTATATGTTTGCATGAGCACAGAGGAAGGTCTGCAAGGTCACACTTGAACTGTAAACAGTTGTCACGCTTTGACAGTGGGAATGGCAGGGGGTGAGAAAGAACTCTACTTCATATTTATAAGTATTGTTGGGAATTGTAATTAAATGGCACTAAAAGGGAAGGAGTAAAGTATAGAATTATCTTCTTATGTAAAAAACGGCTCCTATTTTATAAATTAACAAACACAAATTTCTTATTTTACATGTAGCACTTCCTTAATTTGAAAACAATTACAGTAAATTATGTGGACTTACATGATTATAATCTACAATATATAAGTATATAAAATGTACTGCAAAAGTCATGGAAGATAATTTAAGGATATGGAAGGCTACGATTCAATTTTATAAGGCTATCCCCTGACCAAATAAAACAGTTTGAAATGTCAATACTTGGTTAACTAAAGTGTATTAAAGATTTAAATTAGAGTGACGTCAGAGAAATGGCGTGGTGAGGAGTGCTCCAAATACCTCTACCTGAAACTTCAACAAATTCAACAACTAGAGACAGAAAAACAATCTCAGAAGCATCTGAAATATACATATATCAAACAAAAGTATGATAGATGAAAAGGTGGCTGAATAAATAATCCACTTTGAAGGAAATAAGATGGAGAATGGAGTATTCTGCTTTCCTCACTGACCTGAGCAAGGGCTGCTTTCTCTTGGACCTGAGAGAAAGTGAGGGCTGGGGGCGCAGAAAAAGCTGGGCTAGGGCAGAAACATTCAAGCCGAAGAGAGAGTGTGCCCGCGGCTCAGTCCACGTGGAGCTAATGCCAGCGGCAGACCCCAGCAGAGGTGGGCGAGCAGTTGCCTTCTTTACTCCAGGTATCCTGGTCGGAGAGCACAGGCAGTGTGCGAGTGGATCCACCTGGCACTTCAGGCAGGGGTGCTCGCATTCTCGGATGGAGGGGCTGGATCGGAGACTATCAGTAGTGACAGTAGTCACACCGTGGGCTGTGACCAGAGTTTCTGATAATCCCGGCTTCCCAAACAAGAGCACATGGGAAATGCGTGAAAGCCGGCTTCCCTACACCCAGACCTGTCTCCGCCAGCCATACAGGCTAACAAAGCACACTCCTGGGGAAGAGAACTGCGGAAGTGGGGAGGGAAGGGCGCACAGGCAGCCTGCAAACAGCCTCTGGAGAGCAGACATGCAGAGTGCAGAGGTGTACTAGACATGTCCGGAAGCTCACAGAAAGGCACCTGAAAGGCAATCGGCTCCCAGTCCTGCCTGATTACGATGGCGGCTCAGGCTGGAAAAGCCTTACCCAGAACCCTGCATTGAGTGGGAATAGAGGGGGGATTTGGCAGCTCTTAGAGCCTCTTGCTCTCCAGGCAGTGGCTAGGGCAACTTCACAGGTGGGTCCCAGGCTGCTTGCTCCGGAAGGAGAGATTTGGAAAGAGGCTCTGGGAAAATGGACTCTCACATTGTCGGAGCCTAAAAACGCAGACAAGCCCTGCCTACCAATGGGACTGAGGCCTAGTTTATGTCATCACCATAGGGACACAACAGCAAATCTCTGCCTAGGAGTGCCACAGGGGCAGAACCTGGGCTACAGTGCCACAGGCCAAAAAGAGAAAGAAGAAAAAAGGTAACTTCTCAAAACCAGGAAAAATCCACAGTCTTTAGAACTTTTTCCATTTTTCTTTTTGTATTTTTTATCATTTTTTTTTTCCATTCTAACTTGGTCATTTTATCCCCTTTCCATTGTATTCTTTTCTTTTCATTTTAAATGTTATTACCCATAGGTGTTACATTTTCTATTCCTTTTTTTATCTATGAGTGTTACATTCCAAAATACTTAACTCAATTTCTTTTCTCTCTTTTTGTTTCTTTTTTTCTCTTTCACTTTTTCTCTCATTCGAATCTCACCTACAAACAAATTCTTTTATTCTGGATTCAAATTATTTCTTTGTGGCATTTTGTGTGCTTTTTACTTCGCTTTTTATGTCTTTAGCATTTCCCTCAACTCTGCCTCTCTATTCCATAGTTTTTGTGCCACTTAATACAATAGAATTTTCATTTTTCACTGTTATTTTTTTCCTTCCTTCCCTTTTTCCTTTTTTCTTCTCTTACACTATTTCTCCCATTCAACCATCATTTATAAACAAATTATTTTATTCTTGATCTAATTTTTTTCCTTGTGGCATTTTGTGCACTCTTGCCTTGTTTTTTGCCTCTTTGTCACTCGCCCCCAAACCAGGCCCTCCGTCCTACATATTTTTATTCCACTTAACACAATAGAATTTTCAGTTTTTCACTGCATTTTCTCAAAAAAATAATTTATTTATCAACTCTTCTTAGTGATATTAACAATACCACTCTCAAATGTCATTAAAGAAAAAGAAACCAAATATCATGGATACAAAAGACAGTGAAGTAGCTCAGATAAATGAGAAAAAGTCTATAGAAAAAATTTTAAATAGCTTAGAAACCTTGAAGTTAAATGACAGAAAATTTAAAATTAAAGTCCTAAAAATACTCAGGGATATACAAGAAAACACAGAAAGGCAATTTAGGGAGCTCAAAACACAATTCAATGAAAAGAAAGAATACTTCACCAAGGAAACTGAAACTATGAAAACAAATCAAACAGAGATGAAAAACTCAATTCATGAACTGAAAAACGAGGTAACAAGCTTAGCCAATAGAACAGGCCAGATAGAGGAGAGAATTAGTGACATAGAAGACAGGCAACTAGAGGTACTACAGAAAGAAGAGGAGAGAGACTCACGAATAAAAATAAAAAATAAAAAACGAGATAGTCTTACAGGAATTGTCTGACTCCATCAGAAAGAGCAACATAAGAATAATGGGTATATCAGAAGGAGAAGAGAGAGAAAATAGAATGGAGAACATATTCAAACAAATAATAGAGAATTTCCCAAGCCTTTGGAAAGAACTAAAGCCTCAAATTCAATAAGCAAACAGAATACCGAGTTATCTTAACACTAACAAACCTACTCCAGGGCACATAATAATAAAATTGGCACAAACCAGTAACAACAACAACAAAACAATCTCAGGGAAAAGAAGAATACAAAATATAAAGGAAGGCCAATTAGATTATCAACAGATTTCTAAGCACAAACTCTATAAGCTAGAAGAGAGTGGACCCCAATATTTAAAGTTCTAAAAGAAAGAAAGTTCCAGCCATGAATATTTATACCCATCAAAGCTATCCTTCAAATACAAAGGAGAAATAAAAACATTCAAAGATACAGAAAAGATGAGGGAATTTATCACCAGAAAACCCCAACTTCAGGATATACTAAAGGGGGTTTTCTGACCAGACACAAAGAACAAAACAAAGCTACAAGTAAAAGCTCCACCAAGATCACAATAAAACCAAGATTAATCTGTGATAAAGAAACAAAAAAGGGGAGAGGACAAAGATTAACAGTAGCAAAGAAGAATGGAGTGCAGAAGCACTCATGAGAAAATGTACTCAATGAACATGATATGTATGCTTTCCATTACTTAATGGTAACCACCCGTGAAAAAACCAACACAGAAGTACATGGCTTGAAAAGAGAAGTAACAGAGAAAAGAAGTATGAATTACAACCAAACAAAAACAAATGATAAAAAAACAAAAGAGAAGAACCAAACAAGATACAAAACTATCAGAAAGGATTATATAAAATGGCAACAGAAAACTCTCAAATGTCAATAATTACACTAAACGTAAATGGATGTAGCAGAATGAGACAGAGTAGCAAATTGGATTAAAAAAGAAAATGTAACTGTATGCTGCCTACAAGAAACACATCTAAGCTACAAGGACAAAAACGAATCTAAAGTGAAAGGTTCGAAAACAATACTTCAAGCAAATAACATCCAAAAAAAAAAAAAAAAAAGCACAGGTGTAACAATACTCATATCTAAGAATGTTGACAGCAAAGGTAATCAGAGACAAAAACGGTCATTTCATAATGATAAAGGGGACACTGAATCAAGAAGACATAACACTTCTTAATATATATGCAACAAACCAAGGAGCACCAAAATATATAAGACAGCTACTGAGTGACCTAAAAATAAAAACCAACAAAAATATAATCATACTTGGAGACCTCATACACCTCTGACGGCTCTAGATTGTTCATCCAAAAAGAAAATCAATAAATAAATATTGGCCTTAAATGAAACAGTAGAACAATTAGATATTATAGACATCAGGAGGACATTTCATCCCAAAGTGCCAGAGTATACATTTTTCTCTAGTGTACATGGAACATTCTCAAGAACTGACTGTATGTTAGACCACAAAAATAACATTAACAAATTCAGAAAGACTGAAATTATACCAAGCATATATTCTGATCATAAAACCTTGAAAGTAGAATTCAACTGCAAAAAAGAAGTAAATAAACCCACAAAAATGTGGAAACTAAACAACATACTTTTAAAAATGAGTGGGTTAAAGAAGAAATAAGTGCAGAGATCAAAAGATACATACAGGCAAACAAAAATAACAATACAACATATCAGAATCTCTGTGATGCAGTAAAAGCAGTAATAAGAGGGAAGTTCATATCACTACAGGTCTATATGAAAAACAAGAGAGAGCCCAAGTAAACCACTTAACTTTACATCTTAAGGAACTAGAAAAAGAAGAACAAAGACAACCCAAAACCAGCAGCAGAAGAAATAATAAAAATCAGAGCAGAAATAAACAAAATAGAGAACAGAAAAAATTAATAAAACAATTTGGAGCTGGTTCTTTGAAAAGATCAACAAAACTGACAAACCCTTTGCAAGACTCACCAAGGAAAAAAGAAAGGACTCATATAAATAAAATCCAAAATGAAAGAGGAGAAATCACCACAGATATCATAGATATATAAAGAATTATTGTAGAATACTATGAAAAACTATATGCCACCCAATTTAACAATCTAGAAGAAATGGATAAATTCCTAGAACAATACAACCTTCCTAGACTGAGTCATGAAAAAGCAGAAAGCCTAAACAGATCCATAAGCAGGGAGGAAATAGAAACAACTATCAAAAACCTCCCGAAAAATAAAAGTCCAGGGCCAGATGGCTATACTAGTGAATTCTATCAAACATTCAAAGAAGACTTGGTTCCTATTCTACTTAGTCTTCCAAAATATTGAAAAAGAAGCAATACTGCCAAGCACATTTTATGAGGCCAACATAACCCTCATACCAAAACCTGGCAAGGACAACACGAAAAAAGAAAACTACAGACCAATATCTCTAATGAATACTGATGCTAAAATACTAAACAAAATACTAGCAAATCGAATACAACAACACATTAAAAAAAATAATTCATCATGATCAAGTGGGATTCATCCCAGAATCACAAGGATGGTTCAACATACGTAAAACAGTTGACGTAATACACCATATCAACAAAACAAAGAACAAAAAACATGATCTTATCAATAGATGCAGAAAAGTCATTTGATAAAATACAACATCATTTTATGTTTAAAGCACTTAACAAAATGGGTATAGAAGGAAAATATCTCAACATAATAAAGGTGATTTATGACAAACCATCAGCTAACATCATATTAAATGGCATAAAACTGAGGACTTTTCCCCTAAAATCAGGAACAAGACAAGGTTGTCCACTCTCTCCGCTCTTATTCAACATAGTGCTGGAAGTTCTAGCCCAGGGGTCCCCAAACTTTTTACACAGGGGGCCAGTTCACTGTCCCTCAGACCATTGGAGGGCCGGACTATGAAAAAAACTATGAACAAATCCCTATGCACGCTGCACATATGTCATATGACGCACTTCCGGAGCTGTGACGCATGCGTCCCGCGCCACCAGAAGTAGTACTGTACGTGAGCACCGCCGCCACGTACTGTGCTCCTTTCACTGACCACCAATGACAGAGGTGCCCCTTCCGGAAGTGTGGCGGGGTCCAGATAAATGGCCTCAGGGGGCCACATGTGGCCCGCAAGCCGTAGTTTGGGGACTCCTGTTCTAGCCAGAGCTAGAGAAAGAAGTAAAAGGCATTCATATTGGGAAAGAAGAAGGTTTCACTTTTTGCAGATGATATGATCCTATATATCAAAAACCCCAAAGACTCCACAAAAAGACTACTAGAAACAATAAACCAATACAGTAAGGTCGCAGGATACAAAATTAATATACAAAAGTCCATTGCCTTCCTATATGCCAACAATGAAACATCATAAAACGAGCTCAAAAAAAACCAATCTCCTTCATGGTTGCAACAACAACAACAAAAATACCTAGGAATAAACATAACAAAGAATGTAAAGGACCTATATAATGAAAACTACAAAGCATTGTTAAGGGAAATCAAAAAAGATATGATGAAATGGAAAAATATTCCTTGTTTTTACATAGAAAGAATAAATATAGTCAAAATGACTATATTATCCAAAGCGATAAACAAATTTAATGTAATTCCCATCAAAATTCCAATTTTTTTTTTTTTTTTTACAGGGACAGAGAGAGAGTCAGAGACAGGGATAGATAGCGATGGAAAAACAGGAAAGGAGAGAGATGGGAAGCATCAATTATCAGTTTTTCGTTGCAACAGCTTAGTTGTTCATTGATTGCTTTCTCACATGTGCCTTGACTGCAGGCCTTCAGGAGACCAATCAACCCCTTGCTCAAGCCAGCGAACTTAGGTCCAAGCTGGCGAGCTTTTGCTCATGCCAGGTGGGCCCGCGCTCAAGCTGGTGACCTTGGAGTCTCGAACCTGGGTCCTCCGCATCCCAGTCCAATGCTCTATCCACTGCGCAACCACCTGGTCAGTCCCAGTGTCATTTTTTAAAGAAATGGAACAAAAAGTCATCAGGTTTATATGGAACTATAAAAAATCCCGAATAGCCAGAGCAATCCTAAGGAAAAAGAACAAAGCTGGAGGCATTACAATACCTGATTTAAAATTATATTATAGAGCCACGATAATCAAAACCACATGGTATTAGCAGAAAAATAGATATTTAGACCAATGGAACAGAATAGAAAGCCCAGAAATAAAACCACATGTATATGGTCAAATAATTTTTGATAAAGGGGCCAATAACACACAATGGAGAAAAGAAAGCCTCTTCAACAAATGGTTCTGAGAAAACTGGAAAACCACATGCAAAAGAATGAAACTCGACTACAGTTTGTCTCCTTATACTAAAATTAATTCAAAATGGATCAAAGACCTAAATATAAGACCTGAAACAATAAAGTACATAGAAGAAAACATAGGTACTAAACTCATGGACCTTGGTTACAAAGAGCACTTTATGAATTTGACTCCAAAGGCAAAGATAAATGAATGGGACTACATCAGACTAAGAAGCTTTTGCACAACAAAAGAAATTGATAACAAAACAAACAGACAGCCAACTAAATGGGAGATGATATTTTCAAAAAGCACAGATAAGGGCCTAATATCCAAAATATACAAAGAACTCATAAAACTCAACAACAAACAAGCAAACAATCCAATAAAAAAATGGGAAGAGGACAGGAACAGACACTTCTCCCAGGAAGAAATACAAAAATGCCAACAGATATATGAAAAGATGCTCATCTTCATTAGCTATTAGAGAAATGCAAATCAAAACTACAATGTTAGATTAGCTATTATCAACAAGACAGATAATAACAAGTGTTGGAGAGGCTGAGGAGAAAAAGGAACCCTCATCCACTGTTGGTGGGAATGTAAAGTAGTACAACCACTATGGAAGAAAGTATGGTGGTTCTTCAAAAAATTAAGAATAGAACTACCTTAGGACCCAGCAATCCCTCTACTGGGTATATACCCCCATAACTTAAAAACACTGGTACATAAGGACACATGCAGCCCCATGTTCACTGCACCATTGTTCACAGTGGCCAAGACATGGAAACAACCAAAAAGCCCTTCAATAGATGACTGGATAAAGAAGATGTGGTACATATATACTATGGAATACTACTCAGCCATAAGAAATGATGACATCAGATCATTTACAACAACATGGATGGAACTTGGTAACATTATACTGAGTGAAATAAGTAAATCAGAAAAAACTAAGAACTATATGATTCCATACATAGGTGGGACATAAAAATGAGACTCAGGGACATGGACAAGAGTGTGGTGGTTGCGGCAGCTGGGGAGGGGTTAGGGGAGAAGAAGGGCACAAAGAAAACCAGATAGAAGGTGATGGAAGACTATATGACTTTGGGTGATGGGTATGCAACATAACCAAATGTCAAAATAACCTGGAGATGTTTTCTCTGAACCTATGTACCCTGACTGATTAATATCACCCCATTAAAATAAAAAAAAAATTTAAATTATTTCTTCCAAGGATTTGTATTAAAAGTTCCTTTAAAGTGATTGGAAATAAGATATTTGGGTCAAGCAGCAGTAGAAAGTTACTTCCCACTGAACTGGTTCACTTAAAATGGTTTATGTGTGAGTGTTGTTTCTTTGGCAACCATCAAAACAGGGCCTCCGTGTTCTGTATGAATTTTCTTCTTCATACAGAAGCTATACACACACAAATACTCACACGTTCACAGTCTTAGCAAAGTATTTGAATCTCATTGACAGATTTGTAGAACAATATACCCGGTTAATTCTCCATGAAGCACGTCTCTCTCTTCATTATGTACCACATTATGACACCATAACTACAGAAACCATGTGCCCTAGAGTTTCAAAACAATCCAGAATAATCATGTTCTTTTCCATTAATCATATTCTTCTTTGTATTTCATATCCACGCTTTTATATTAAAAACTGCACTTGTTGATTTCTGATTCAGAAATAATAATCCACAGAAAATTAGGAAGAAATAATTACTTAGCCTACAAGATCAATGTGAGGATTACAGGTAGTATTCATCACAGGAGCTAAGATGGGAAGGATGTATCAATTGCTGGTTTCTCTCCCGAAGGAGCTTGACATAGAAAACAATGATGAATGCGAATGTAAGTTTCCAAAGTAGATCATACCATGATCTTAACATGTAACCAGCGGCAACAGCAGAGAACCCAGACAGGTGCCAAGAGAAGCTTTTCTCCAGCTATTTGTGGTCCAAAGTTTCATCCGGAATCCAGCTAAGGACTGAAGGTGTTATGTAGTAACACCTGCATATATTTTGCTGTGGTATATGCTTTCACATAAATAATCAGGTATTTAATGAAAAATAGATATTCCTTCCAAAAGACTGTTGCACGAAATTCTATATACAGTATTTGGATTTACTTCTAGGTTTTTTTTGTAACTATGATAATTTTCCTTCTAAAATATGTTAATAAGAATAATGACTAGCACTTATGATGTAGCAAGCATGGTGCTAAATGAGTTCTATTTTATCTTATCCTTTTAACAAAACCATGAGGTAGGTACTACATTCCATTTTACAGATAAGAAAACCAAGGTGAAGAAACGTGCCCAAGGTCAAATAGCTACATACTTAGCCAAGGTAGATTCCAAAGCCCATGTTCCTAATCAGTCTTCTGCAATTTTGAAGCACTGCTATTGAGGGTATCAATAACAAGAAAAAGAAGTAAGAATAAGTAAGAACAATGATATGAAAGGCAGGCTGGATTAAGTTTTACAACAGAAGCTCTGGAGGCAGATGGGGTTAAGGCTGGCCTATGAAGCCTTTTTCATATCTGTATGGAAGGTAGAGGCTAAGACTGTGTGACGAAGCTGAAGGTAACTTCAGCATGAAGGTAATACCCAGAACAATAAACAGATGGTCCTCATATGCTACACTAAATGATTCAAATAAGCGCATCTCAAATTGTTTATATATTAGCCATCTGGTTTGCTATGCATATTATAACCAGAAAAGGAAGCAGACAGTGTGGAATAACAATTTCAAGTCATAAAAACCATAAACTCCAGCAAAATAAGTTATTTGCCTAGTTTCTGTAACAAAACAAATTTATTAGTATCATGTTGAAATTGCAGAGGGCAGAGATCCTGTAAATTTTCTAGCAGGTAAGAGAAGGTAAGTAAAAATAAAATATAATCCATTACTATTTTAAGCTAAATAAAGTATTACAGGTTTTTGAAAATTGCACTGCAATTATTTCTATGTTTTGGTGACTGTAATGTAAGTTATATAAGTATGTGTATGTAAATGCATGCATATTAAGGCTTCCATGGGGTCATTCGAGATCGTTCAACACTTAAGCCCATTTCCTTAAAGCCTGAAGTACATTAAGCATAAATTCTCCTGTCACCCTGTCACAGGAGCGACAACACTGAAACCAGTCTCAGGCATTCCACACTGTGGCTTCAGTTACTTTCAACAAGTCTTTCTGTTGTTTAATGGCAGGGCTGGTAATATAATTGATACAGCATGGAATCTGGAATTATCTGAAGGAAATCTATGTTCTGCTATGATTTAACCATGCCTAGCCTCTGATTACTCCACAGCAAAATAGAAGTATTAAAAATTCTGCTATAGTATCTTCCTACTGTTTTGTAACACGAACGTTACCTTACCTGGACTGTGAAGCAGCATACGAGAAGTACCTCGTTTGCTCAATATCTGGGTGGTTTTTGTTTTCCTCTTAAGATTATTCAAGTTATAATAAGCAGAAGGTATTTGGAATGATAGACCAAATCATCACTGATAACAAGCTTCTGGTACACAGACGAGTCAACAGTGAGAAGTAATATCCCTTATAGCACAGAGCCTGAATGGCTACTATTTACTGGACACTGTCTAAGCCTTAAAAAAATGCAAGGAAATACTAAAACTAAGTTTAAGTACTGCATAAGGAAGGAAAGATGAGACCACGGAGCAAGTCAGTCAGGTAGCATGCAGGCTTCAAGGAGAGCAAACCCACTGCTGCCCCCTGGTGGGCAGCAGGGACATAGACACTAATTGCCAGTTCTGAGGCTACATACAGTCAAGAGCTTACAAAAATAGTTTAAAAGTTCCCTCCAAAAGAACATAATTTCCAAGCAGTGCTACTATAGAAAAGTAGCCTCTCAGTCAGCCTACCGGAAGGCTACAAGTAAAAAGTAGATAAATGAGTGTAATCAAGGCATGTAAACTTTCAACAGAGTCAAGAATGAAAACCATACAAATATCATTTGATTTATTATTTTAAAAGCAATCATTTAACTTTTGGGTTTTTTTGTTTTGTTTTTTACATTTGTTTTATTAATTTTAATGGGGTGACATTAATAAATCAGGGTACATATGTTCAAAGAAAACATCTCCAGGTTATCTTATCATTCAATTATGTTGCATACCCGTCACCCAAAGTTAAATTGTCCTCTGTCACCTTCTATTTGGTTTTCTTTGTGCCCCTTCCTTCGCTTTTGTTTTTTAATTCAAGGCAATTCCACGCTCAGATTTTTTTCTAAGAACAATTTTGGATAACTTTTATTCAGGTCTTCGATGACAAAAGGTTGGATATAGCCCCATGTACAGGAATATACACATATCTTGAGTTGGAAAGTTAGAGTTTAAAGTGAGACAAGAATAATTTAGGTCTTTTATATATGTTTCTACTTTCTGGCTGATAAAGTTTCTTTCATTTTCGTAAAAAGCTACTCGACCAATTTTTCTAAACATTTTTAAAACAAGTTAGAAAAGCAGGTCACTGTAATGAGAAGCTCAGCACAAGTCAACATTAGACATGCACTGCCTGTGGAATTATCTGAGAAATCAGGATTGTATGTTTCTTTTCGGAATGATGAGAAAATCAGTCCACAACTTACTTTTAAGATAATAACTCAAAACACTAATTTTTTAATTACTTTTCAAAGAAAAGATCTAGGTTCTATCACATAGAATAATAATTGCTATTATTCCACCATAATATATTTAAACTGTGGCAATATATTTTTGTTTCCAAGGAGCTGTGGGAGGATAAATTAGGCTATAAATGCAGTGCGCACTGAACAAGACATACAGATTATAGTTATTTGTTCTCTAGGAGAACACAGTAAGACAGAGCTCTAAATGATCTGTGAACATGCCGTTTTAAACCTAAATTCCTGTACCACTTGGTCCTTGTCTATTATTATTAATAATAAAACAATGGAGACTTTGCTTCTAAATGCAACTCGTTGTTCAGATGTCATAATGAGCAGTGCAAAAGTAAAGCTCTAAATACAAGAAAAACTAAACTAATATATCAAAATGATGTATATTTGATAGTTTTATAGCCCATGAACTGAGAAACTTATTTTTGATTATAAACTGATTGCTCCTAGATATTTGGACTTCCCCCAGCTTCCCAGTATTATCTTAAATTGGTTTTAAATCTGCCATCGCTAAACTTGCACATAGCTAAAATCTGAGTTTTAGCAGATGAGAAAAAATGATTCTGTTGTCTTAAATCATACTTTCTCAGCAAATGAGTCAAACCTGTAAAGGCACTATGTTAGCAACTCCAAATTACTTTCAGTACTGAATAAATAAATATAATTTTAGTAATGTAAAATACTTTACATTTAAGCTAATGGTTTAAATATGTACCATATTTTTGAAACAGAGCTTAAAACATATTAGCCTACACCAATTCTCTATATAGCACAGATCTGTGAAATTAATTTCTCAGACAGCAGAGTCTCTAATCTACCTCCAAACAGAATGCTCCCCTAAACCTTAGAGCTATGTTTTTTTATTAATTTTTCTAATACCACTCACACGAGATGTATTCAACAAACACTCGCTGATACAGTCTCTCACTTTTTAAATATAGTTGAACCTATATAAATAAAACAGTATATGAAATATAATTTTACCCAGATTTGTATAACACCTGAAACATTACAGTCAAGCCAAACTATTTTAGCAAAGCATGCATGTAAAATCATAATCTGGACTAAATTAAAAGCTGAGATCTCTATTACTTAACTTCATTGGAATGTCTTCAATGTCTGCTGCCTTTTTAAAAAATTCCATTCTTCCTCTTTAATGCGAATTACTGACAATTTGGTACAAATTTTGTTTTCTAAGATTTTCTTTTCAGCTACTTAAAGAATGAAACTAAATTCTAAATTAGAATTTTCTTTAAATTATAATTCCATTTTTAAAATGGAAGCTTATTTTCTGAAGTTAGAAATACTATTTCTGATCTAAACAGGTTTCCCTGGATACAGTCTAGTTACCTAAAAAAGTTCAAGAATGATATTAAAATATGCACAAAAATGATTCATGGTTTAAATTTAATAGTTTTGTCAGAATACAAGCATGTTAATGTAAACTGATCTCTGAATCTTGATGCACTGTTTAAATTGTAGAACAAATTTCAATATCAAAATTTAACATTAAGTCAATAATTTACCATACAATATAGATTGCTTTCTTGTCAAAATGATAGTTTTTATAAATTCGCTATTTTAAAGTCAGAAATAAATAAAAGCAAGTAAGTAAAAACTCATGCCTAGATTTTATAAACGTATCTAAAATCACCTTTTAAAAAAGTACATAGTGTTCATTATGGTCCAAAGACTATACTAAATATTTTACAAATATTAACTCATTTTAATTTTCATAAAAACTAAACTAGCAATGACAAAGTTAAAACTAGCACTGCATCCAAACCACTCTGGTTTTCCAGGTAAAATCTGCGAAGGTTTGGTTCTGCTTTCCAATTTTCCCCTAGATAGATACAGTCTTAAGCTATGATCCAAAGCTGCCTCACAATTTACAATGGCTAAAAAAATAGCTTCTTCATTAAATCTTCCTGCAACACATTCTGTCTATTTGCTGCGATCAGTCTCCAACGATGATATGAGGTTTTAAAAGTCCAAAGTTTAAATTCTTTTGAGATACATACTATGCGCAAATTTTGACATTTAAAAGGTTCTGTGGCTACATTGCTATTGTTAAAACAATTTATATTCAACAGAGTAGAAAAAAAGGCAATGCTCTCAAATTTCCACAGACCCTTAAGCTTCTTAAACTTTATAGTTCAAAATTCTTCCTATGGAAGAAAGTATGAACAGCAGCAAAACTCGAGAGTGAAATTTCTTTAAGAATGTAGATGCATAATGACAGACCTAAGCGACCTGCAGCCCCACGTCCTCCTACAGACAAGCAGCTCCCTGTAAGGTAGGGCTTTCAACTCGGCTGGGCATCAGGAAATGTAAATACTTCGGTAGAGCAACATCTGATGATGCTACAAAGCATTCATTTCTTTCTGCTTGTTTTTTTCCACAAGATTCTTCGCATAGGCTTCTGACATCATTAAACGGTGCTCAGAAGGCAGAAATGAATCCTGGCTGAAGCAACCTGACGAGTCCTTTGTCTCGGGACATAAATGTATTCTCTTAGAATTTGGGGGAAATTCTGTTAGGATTTGTCACTTTCCCAATTTGGCAACCTATTTTTAAGTTCAAGACTCAATACAAAATGAAACTACTAGAATAGAGTGATTTCCCTCTTATCTGGCACAATCTTCCTAAAAAGTGTGAGAAGCTGGATTTAAGAAACAATGGCTAAAATATTTTCTATTTTATAAATGATATGCTTTTGTTACCGTATAGAGGGTCTTAAAAAATTGCATTTTCCTTTAAAAATGTTTGATTGCTAGTTTGTCTTTCAGTTCATTTAAAAGAAGGCTTAACAACTTGCTAAATAAGGCAAAGAAAAGGAAAAATCAACTTTACCGACATAATGCCAACAGAAATGTGTCAATGTTGTTAGTGAAAGTAAACACATTTTTTAAAGTTAATCTTGGGTGTCACAGCAACACAGTCTTTGCTGAATTAAATCATACCAAGTTATTTTTCAGCAGTTTAATTCTGGTTAATGGTCAGTGCAATTTTACTATGAAAAGTACAGCAGAAATACTTGATCTAAGTTATCATTAATAATTAGGGAGATGTGATCAAAAACTCATTAATTGGATCCAAGTAGTAGCTGTATTTCCAAAGTTTAATAATTGAACAAATTAGTAATGCAAACAAGTTTCTGGCAGCAATCTCTAACCTCAGTAAGGAACGGCTTGTAAATACACTTATTATTTATATGAGGATGACTTTTAGTAACTTAATGAATTTCACCTATTCATTAAATCTAGCAATTGTAATTATTAGTCTGTATCAAATTGAAAGAAAATGCAGAATCCAGAATATATTTTTTTTTAATTTTATTTTTATTTTATTCATTTTGGAGAGAAGACACAGAGTGGGAGAGAGAGAGAGAAAGAGAGAAAGGGGGGAGGAGCTGGAAGCATCAACTCCCATATGTGCCTTGACCAGACCAGTACAGGGTTTTGAACTGGCGACCTCAGTGTTCCCAGGTCGACGCTTTATCCACTGCGCCACCACAGGTCAGGCCAGAATCCAGAATATATTTTCCTCTTTACTGTATTTATAGATCTATGTTTCCACCTGTAAAGGTGGTTAATATTTCTTACAAAGAAGTTTTTCAGGTTAAATGGCTATGCATCTGCATACGTTTATTATCATATTAAAATTTCAAAAATGGAGAAATATTTCAGAATTAGGGGGTTAAATGTATATGCTTCCTTCTTGTGCTCCCAATACTGGGTAAACTGTATGCTGATAAGAGGAACCCACGTCTGCATGTACGAATAAATCTGTAACACACCTGATAAAATCATAGTCTAGTGAGAGGGTGGTTAGGGACTGAGACATAGTTCAGGACACTTTTATAGTTAAGTGTAAAAATATAATATTAGAATTGCCCCAAAGTATTGTTTATTAATAAGTTTAGGTCAACTAAGTATATATAGTTCATATAAAATGGTAATGTTCACATAATTTATTGAGACAGACCGGAGCACTGACTTACAACTTGTTATTTACTTACTTGAGGCTGAAATCTATCAATTCAATCCAGTCTCTCAATTAAGAAGTAGAGGTTAACACGCACAGCGCTAACTCTCTGAAAGAGATCACTGGAGTTTCCCTCTACATCATGTATCACACAAAATGCTGTACATAACCACACATGGACACAAACAATCCTGTGCTCCCTCAGCACATTCTGGACAATAGCTCCAGAAACAACATAGCAGCCTACAGTAAAAGGAATGTATTTGTCCCTATGTCTAAGAGTTCAGAAAAAGGACTATGTACATGCATACAGAGAGAAAAGAAAAGCCAAATGTTCACTAAATAGTAACCAAAGAGATGTTTTTATTTAGTAATAAACAAGTGTAATTATTTGTATAGTCTCACTTAATTCTTTCAACAACTCTGTGGTGGTGGCATAAGAGAGGAGCTCAGGCTGGTCAAGGTCACAAAGTGTTTGTAGTTTCATTGGTATTTGAACCAGCTCTCCTGGAAAATCTTGAGTATACTGAGAAAGATTTAAGATTACACTGTAGGCCAAAGAGTCTTGCTTGGATGAAAGTTAATATTTATACCTGGTGCTATCATGATACCTATGAAAGAAAAACTGGTGGAACCATCTCCTTGTTTTTGTCAAGTCCAATCAAGATTTTTAAAAACTTTAATAAAAAGCTTTAAAGATTTGCTACATTGCTGGTTATGTTGTGCGCCTTGTTGGCTAGACTAGAATAGATGGTAGGTTATACAAAAACGAGGGGTGGACTAAATTTGGACAATGGGTCAGAATCTGCTAACCCTTGCCTTCGAACAATCATATAAAAATGATATATTATTCTGATTTTTCAGAAAAAAAAATGGACTCGGAAAACTTAGCTCAAAGTAACATAGGTTTAAATATATTTCTAGATTTCTTTCTCTTATTTCACAAGAACCATGTAGCTCTATCTTTTTTTGTTGTGAAGGTTTCTAGGAGTTACAGTAGGTTAGGGTCAGATTTTTAGGTTTGCTCCTTTTAGATACTTGCTGGGGAGAAGAATGCAAATAAGGGAAAGGGTGGACAAAGCTCCTTCTTTCTGCTTAATTACTAGCAGTTTGCTAGATAGACTGCAGGGCAGGAGCTGTCAGAACAACTGGACGTTCAACCCCTGGTAGGCTGGAAGTTAAAATTTTCTTCTAAAAGTAAATAAAAAAACATGCCAGTGCCCCATTAGGAAATTAAATTTGCTTCCTTTCTTTTATTGCCTTTTATTTATCATAGAATCTAGATGAGCTCAGATATCTAAGTAATTTCACAAGAATGTGACAGCTTTTTGATAAGTTAAGAAAACATTTTAAATAAACCTGAGGTACAAATTTTACCCTAGCCTCAACTTAAATTGGAATAGGAAATTTAATCCTCTTTCTCACAGTAAATTCTATAAATTCCATACCTCACTTTGTAGAACTCTAAAAATAAAACTACTACAGAAGAAAATTTCTGAAGTATTTAAAGAAAAGGCTTTTAAGAACAAAATCAAATTCTTTTTGTGCAACGAAAACAACAGACAACAGATAAGACATTGCAATTAAATTAATCTTAAATTACAATGTAAATTTAAGTGCGGTATATGCATTTCCCTGTCTCAGACTGTGCTTGCCAGCTTCGACTAGTGGTTATTGGCACAAACTTTGCAGCTGAACCGGGGTGTTTATTAAATAGCTGTGGGCTCTCATATTACAGGTGTGAAGCTAGCTATAGACAGATAAGTGCCATCAAGTGGACATGGCTGTGAATAGGTGGGTCTATCCTTGTGCATGGCAGCAGATAGGTCCCAGTTGCCTGGACAAGTATTTCAGTTGTCCCTAGGAAAGTATCACTTTTAAAAGCTCGATTAAAAGATTATATATGTATGTAATATATCTGGGTTACAATGCATTAGAATTTCATCATTTTCAATTCCCAGTTCCCTAAAAGAGCATGCAGATATTTGACTTAACAAATCACTAACCCACAAGGATTTTCCTTAAGTTTCCTCAAACACTAATTACGTAGCAAATCTAATTAAGTGCATATGATTCACTTCAGCAGTAGGTACTTCAGTTACTTCAGAATTGCCAAAAGGGATCTGAAGTGCCTATTCTCCCTCCAAAACAATTATGCCGTGTGCCAAACTGATAACCTTAAACACAGCTGCAAAGCACATGTGCCGTCTGGTTCTGTGAACAGTGTTCACACATCAAGCGCCCCGTGAGCAATCTCGGATTCGGAACTACTGATGGCAGGTTTATGTTCCTGTTACATGATTATTATACTCGAGTCTTAAGTCATTTGTTCTGCCCAGCACAGCTTGCGCAGATTTCTATCAGACCATTGTTTCCCTTCCCCTCAGAACACGCACTGAAACTCTCAAAATCCCCCACATTGGTAAGTACAGTCAATCATCATCTTACTGTTGAATTGGGTTTCCAGCTCTAAAGATCACATGAGAAAGAGTAAAGGTTGTTTGTATGTTTGAGAACATTTCACGAAATAATGAACATGTGATATATTTAATCTCATTCTGAACAAAACCACATATACTGTGTTTATTATAAATGCTTTTCTTTCCATTACAGAAGGTAAGAGTGCAAAACAAATTTACGGGCCAATCTGAGCGACAGAAATTGAACTGCTTTTATTTCTGTAACTCAATTTCCATGGAAGGAAATTCCTTTCAGAGGGGCTTTCCAAATGGGGTGGGTTGCCGGATGCTTAAGGCCATGACCGAATTCCCCCGGAGGCTGTTAGATTGCTATGGAAACCACTCTATCAATAAGCAGCAGTTCTGAACACTAATATTCTGAGGAAGAAAAAAACAGTTTCCTTTTCTGCAACAATATCAATATGAACTAGTTTCAAATAAATAAGGTCTTTGCTAACTAAATTATTTCACTAGAAGCAAGCTTTATTAATAAATGCAAAATTAGTGAAATCAGCCATTGTAGTCCAGTTTCAAAAAAAGGTAAACCCTGTAACGTCTAATCTAAGAATGTTACCGCTGGAGTGAGTCAAATGTGTAGGTCCAGACAGAAGAAGAAAATCTCTCTCCAGAGAGCAAATGACATAAAAAGCAAAACTGACAACAAGAAAAAACATACGCTTCCACCTAGCTCTTGGAATTTTTAAAAGAAGCTCATATTTTCTTTTCTTTTTTTTTACAGGGACAGAGAGAGAGTCAGAGAGAGGGATAGATAGGGACAGACAGACGTGAATGAAGAGAGATGAGAAGAAGCATCAATCATTAGTTTTTCGTTGCTGTTGTGACACCTTAGTTGTTCATTGATTGCTTTCTCACATGTGCCTTGACCGCAGGCCTTCAGCAGACCGAGCAACCCCTTGCTGGAGCCAGGGGCCTTGGGTCCAAGCTGGCGAGCTTTTGCTCAAGCCAGATGGGCCTGCGCTCAAGCTGGCGAGCTCGGGGTCTCAAACCTGGGTCCTCCGCATCCCAGTCCAACACTCTATCCACTGCGCCACAGCCTGGTCAGGCAAAAAGCTCATATTTTCAATAACTGTATTTCTTATCTGTGGTTTTTTCCAGACATCTAAGTATTACTGTGCAGAGTAATAAATAAATTGATTACATATATTAAATTTGCCAGCTTTGTGTTCGGTGGCTCAGATATCAATAGGTAAATCTTTTAAAGTGTGTCTTAATTTAGGTGTGTAAAACCAACATTGTAAAGGGTTGTGTACACTAGTTTTCAGACTGTATTAGAGGAATACTGCCTGACGGAGTAAGCATCAGTAAATCATTGTTAACCAAACAATTCAAGTTTTCACTTTTATTTTCAGTCTAGGGCATTCATGACCTTAGTCAGTAATGAGACAGAAAATCAGCTAGACAGAAAGTGGGGTGTGGAGATGTTTATTCCTTAGCAATTACTACACACTGTCTTACTCTTCTACCAGATGCCACAACGTTGCCATTGTCATCATGTCCCTCCCCTAGTTAGAAGTTTTTCTTGGCTCCCCAAAGCCCATTCTTTATTTCTCCCTATTTATTTCCCTCACAACCCTGTACAGACGTGCACAGACCTACCTCCACTGAAAATCTTACCATTTTATAGCACAAAGCTGTCTCTTCTCAAACTCTGATTTTTCTATTCTCTGCTATCTTCACACAGTCCAATTTTCAAAGTCAGCTTTAATGCCTTGTTCCAGAAAGCCTTCAAGACCTTGATGGGGATTTTTAAAAAATTCACTTATTCGATCATTTGTCAGTCAAATAATTTAAAGGTCTATGGTGTCCCCTACCTCCACAGAGTTTTATACACTAGTGAGGGAAATACACAAGAGCAAGTCTGAGAAAGAACGTCCACAGATGTTTGTGGTAAACAGCGGGGAGCTCTAAGCTGTACAGAGTGCTCAGGGAAAGGTTTTCTGGAGAAGGTTGCTCTGCCAGGTGACAAAATAAGTACAAAGGCATGGGGGAGAAAAGAGCCTGGTGTGACACAGAGGGGGAGAGGAAGCCCTGGAGACTTCGGCACAGGTGGCGGGTGGGGGGTAAGGGGTGCATAAAGAAGGAACAACAACAAGCAAGGGAGGAGAAGGAGGGACAAACAGGTGGCCAGATGAGCAACAGACCAGCCCTGGCAGTGACAGATGATTTTCATATCTTAGAGATCTATCTGTTACAGTGCACGTGCAAGAGTAGCTATGGAGAGTTATGTGATTCTCCAGGTGAACGCAGGGTTCATCTATAGGAAATCAAATATATCATTAGAGATGAACACCAGGGTTGCTGAGAATCTCAGACACAAAACAATACAGGGAGGAGGTAGTAAATCAAAGTACACAATCTGAGTCGGTCTTGTTTCTGTGTAATGTAGGGGAAACTGTCATTACATTGAGGACAAAGCGCTTTAAGGACCAACACTGAAATGCCCACTTCAGAGGAAGTTAGGAAAATAAAAATAGAAGAGTTAAAATCAGAAGTACAGTACTCTGCTATATAGTTTGTGGCTAACTGGAATCCTTTCTTGGCTAGTATTCAAATATCTGTTCTCTTCTAGTAATCTATTTATCATCATATCCATATACTCATATTACTGATTTCCTCTTATTTCTGCATCTCAGTGGATTTTTATGATTATGTATTGTAGAGAAAAAAGCTCAAAATCGAGTAACCTAGCAATGTGTACAAAGGTCATATTTTTAAATGGCATCTGTTGTTCCTTTGGTAAGGAGTAGAAATTCACTGCAGATAGAAACAGATTTTCATGTGCTTTATCTAGGGACGATCAGAGAAAAACCTGTCGTTCCTTATTCTTGAGTCTTGTCTGTGCTGTCAGTCACCAAGGCTGATGACAATTATAGCAAATTCAGAGCTGGTCCCATAATAATCTTGCTACCCAGCAACTTGGGGTGATTGTAAGGTAATCTAAATATAAAGGCAAAATACAACTAGAAATGTACCCAATTATACAAAGTCCAGAAGGGTATATTTATATCTGTTTAGCATTTACAGGGAGTCCTCAGGTTATGACACAGTTCCAATCCTATGAGAGTGACATAACCCAAATTTTGGTGTAAGTTGAAACACACCCTAGCCTAAGTCACTTACCTATCCTAACACAGTTGTAAAATCATAATCTAGACCTAGAACATAAAAACGCATCTAAGCCCCAGGGAAAGGAAAAGGACATAGATATACTGTACTGTACAGTGTACTGCGTATTCTTCTGCTGCACGCCATCAAATTAGTTCGCCCACCTAATCCGTAAGTACGACACGAAGGGCGCAAGCCGCAACACTCACGTCTCAATTTTTTAAAGTTTTTATGGGAGTGAACATAGTAAACCCGAAACGTCGTATGTCGAGTCTGTTGCAACCCAAGGACCCCCTAATTCTATTTTATAAAAATTCAGATTGTTTAAAAATTCTATTATTTGGAATTGTTAATTGGAATCTCTAGGTACAGACTCATTTCTTAAAAAGTTTTAGTAAATTCCAATTCATTATCTTTTCCTGTTGTGAAAAAATGTTTCCTCTGTGAAATACAGAATGACAAACCATCTCAATTTCTTTGGGTAGAGGAGTTGGATCCTTGTTTGTAGTCTGTTGTTATCAGCTGGGTAAGTGACAAGACAGTGTGGCTCTAGCTTTTCTATTCAATCACACCAGAGTGCAGTGATCAGCATGATAATAAAGGAAACCAAACTCCAGTGCTGAAAGAGGAAATGCCCTTCCTCACTCCCTTTAACAGAAGTCATCTTAGCAAACAATGTCTGGCACACAGCAGTAAGCCTGAGTGTGACCTTAAAAAGTCCAGTTTTCACTTATCTTTACATCTTTTATGGCAAGGGCTGGAAAACCATTAGCCCTTTAATACTGGAACAGAAGCCAGCAGATTTTTTGAGGGAAAGAAAGTATTTCATCCCTGAACTCCTAACAGAGCCAACTCTTTCAGGAGAGGTTGTCAGCTGACCATTTTGACAAACAAATAGCAATAAATAAATAAATAAATAAACCCAAGGACCTTAAGAAGTCATAAAGTGCTTTTTGGGTAAAGTTAATTCTGAATAAATACTGAAAGGGATTAAATTCACAATAATGAGATCAAAAAGTACAAAATGAGACTTCCAATTAAGATGGTAGCAAAGGTAAAAATACAGTATTTGAATCCTCCTACAACCGCATCAAAATTACAACTAAACTACAGAACAACCATCACTGAGATATAGCTGAATGGAAGTCCTACAATAAGGGATTTAAAGAGAAGCCACACGGAGACAGATAGAAGGGGCAGAGATACAGGAGGGGCTGGTCCCACATTCACGTGTGGTGGATAAAAATAAAAAATCAGGAGGGATCCCTGGGCTGCAGAAGTCCCCTCTGAGGAGTGAGGGGTCTCAGCCCTACACCAAGCCACCCAACCCAGGGCTCTAGTGCCAGGAAGAGAAGTCCCCGTAATGTAACTTCTGGCTGTAAAATCCAGAGGGGATTATGGCTAAGTGTGATGGAGGGAGGGCTGCAGGAGTCTCCGGCAGTTCATTTTAAAGGGCCAGTGTACAGACTTGCTGAGACTCACTCCCTCTGAGCTCCAGCACTGGGGCAGAGCTTATGAGGCACGAGGGACACATGGGGAGGAACTGAATTATCTGGCATCAAAGTGAGAGCTGGGAGGGCAGCCTCCTGCCAGACAAAAGTGTTGCTGGATGCCACTGTTTCTTTGATGAGCCCTCTTCCCACAGAGCCAGCAGACAGAAGCCACATCTGATTCTCCATCAACCTAGCTATTACTTTTGCCCTGCCCAGGTGATTCCTTGAGACCTGCTCTACACAACTTGTGGGTCCACCCAACCAGTTTCCAGTGGCTTTTCTATAGAAAGGGATTGTCCTGGCCCATGCTTCAGACTTTCCTAAAACATCTCAAATAAGCAGCATCTGGCTTCGGCATGCCTATCGACTAAGTGGCCCCAGGCCTGGCATTAGCAGCAGCCTGCCTTGGTTCACAGCTTAACCTCACTTGGGAACTTCCAAGTCCAGCACAAGTAGCAGTCATCTGAAGATCATTTTGTGGCTCATGACAGGTGGTTCCAGGTAAAGCACAGGTGGCAGCTGACCTTGGCCTGCACCACCTGGGAGGCCCCAGAGCCAGTGTACCCAGAGGGAAGCTTCAGACCACGTTAAAGCATCACCAAACCACCTCCTCAAGCAACACACTCAAGTGTTGATTCAGTGGACAACGGAAACCCGCTGAAGTAAGTCCTGCTATGTGGAGTAGGCCCCTGTATAGCTGATACTCCACGGTGGTCAGAGATTCATGGTCAGTGGTTGAAACCAGCCCTTGCTATGGATCAGCCTGGGGGTAAAGCCCTCCCTTTGATGTGTCAACAGCAATCAAGGCTCAACTGCAAAAGAAAGGTGTACACACCCCACAGGGAGGAGGCACACTTGGAGTTCCCAGCTCAGGTCATCCAAGAGGACCCTACAGGACACCTACTACAGAGACATAGACATAGCAGCTCTACCTAATATATAGAAATAACACAGGGAAGCTGACAAAATGAAGGGATAAAGAAACATGTCCCAAATAAAAAGAACAGAACAAAACTCCAGAGAAAGAACTAAGCAAAATGGAGACAAGCAATCTAGTAAATGTAGAGTTTAAAACATAGGTTATAAGGACACTCAATGAACTTAATGAAAACCTCAACAGCATAACAAAAGACATGAAATCCATACTAAGGAATCAGAAAGAAAGCATACAATAACTGTAATAAAGAATAATTTACAGGGAGTCAATAGTACAAGAAGTAGAGAATCAAAATCAGCAATTTAGAATATAAAAAAGCAAAAAATACCCAATTAGAACAGTAAAAAGAAGAAGAAGAAGAAAGAAGGTAGTTTGAGGAGCCCCTGGGTCACCTTCAAGCATACAAACTTTCACATCATGGGGTGCTTGCTGGAAGGAGAAGAGAGAGAGAAAGAAATGGAAAGTCTATGTGAAAAACGACAGAAAATTTCCCTAATGTGGTGAAGGAAATACACAGAGTCCAAGAAGTACAGAGAGTCCCAAACAAAGAGGCCCACGCCAAGACACATCATAATTAAAATGCAAAAGGTTAAAGACAAAGAGGGAATCATAAAAGCAGCAAGAGAAAAAGTTACCGTATATTTTGCTCCATAAGACGCACATTTTTTCCCCAAAAGTGGAGAGAGAAATGCCTGTGCATCTTATAGAGGAAATGTTCTTTTTTATTGTTTAGCTGTTGCAGGTTCCCGGACAGCTAGAAGAGTATTTGAACATTAAAGTCTCTTCTCATTTGTTAATAACAGTGCTAATGGTTGTTAATACTGCTGCTGAGTTTACATTGTGGAAATATTATTGTGGTAAATTTTATTAAATATTTTAACACACCATTTGGTTCAAAATATTTTTTTTCTTATTTTCCTTCTTAAAACCTTAGTTGCGTCTTATGGTCAGGTGTATTTTATGGAGCAAAAAATATGGTAGTTACTTACAAAGGAGTTCCCATAAGACTGTCAGCTGATTTCTCAACAAAAACTTTGCAGGTCAGATAGATGGACTGGCATGAAATACTCAAAGTGATGAAAAGCAAGGACCTATACAACCAAGATTACTCAGCAAAGCTATCATTTAGAATCAAAGGACAGATAAAACAATTTTAAGAAAGAAAAAAGTTAAAGGAGTTCATCACCACCAAACCAGTTACAAGAAATGTTAAAAGGTCTTCTGTAAGAGGAAAAAAAAAAAAGATATAAAATATAAATAAAATGGCAATTCAATTCATATGTATCTATCAACAATTAAATCTAAACAACAAAATAAACAAACAAGCAGAACAGAAGCAGATTCACAGATAGAGGACATTTTTAATGGTTGCCAGATGGGAGAGGGTTAGGCAGACGTTGTGAAATGGTGAAGGGATTCGGAAGTTCAAATTGGTAGTCACAGATCAGCATAGGGAATACAGTCAATAATAGTATAAAAATAATGTACGGTGTTAGGTACAAAATTTATCGGAATAATCACTTCATAAGTTATGTAATGCCAAATCACTGGGGTGTACATCTGAAACTAATATAATATTTACCGTATTTCCCCATGTATAGGATGATCCTATGTATAAGATGTACCTTAATTTTGGGGCCCAAAATTTGAAAAAGTATGCATTACATAAAGTTATTAAACTCAAGTTTTATTCATCATCAAATCCAAACAACTCATCACTGTCAAAACTCCCATCCATTGGCTTGTCCTCATCTGTGTCTGATGACGAATCACTGTCTTCAACAATGAGCACAAAAACAAGTGCGAAAAAGCAGAAAATGCAAGTAAAAAAATCTATAACCACTGTATAAGATGTACCTTGTTTTTAGACCCCAAATTTTTTTTAAATGCATCTTATACGTGGGAAATGCAGTATGTCAACTGTAATTAAAAACTTAAAAAAGATAAAGAAAGAAAATCCATGAACTTATAAGACCTGCTAGTTGTGACTGGTTTCTGCTGAGTTCTCACAATGGAATCCAGGTCTCTTATTTCATCCTGAGAGACCGTTTGGCTCTCTGTTCCTGCTCAAATATTGACCAAATACAACGACAAAGGAAGGAGTCCTAGAGGAGGGTGATCCCTAGGGACCTTGGCAGGCAGGATCAGCTTTTGTTGTGGCAAAAGGGAACTCGAAATCCGAAGTGTGAGCCCCACCAGGGGGAAGGGTCTCATCACTATGCTCCGACATCCTCATGTGCAGAGGAGGGGCGGTGGCATGGCCACTTGGACCCTCTCCGTTTGCTCTATGGCACTGTACAGCTCCAGGGTGCAATCAGCCTTTTCTGCTTCCCAAAGGTACTATACAGGTAAAGCCACTTCTTATGTGCGTCATGAGCAGACCAGTTAAAGAACAGTTTTCTAGAGCCTGGCTGGCCTCCCCTTCCCCTAATGATGGTTTGCCCTGGTTGCCTGGCACTGATCTGTGTTAGAGATGTAACACTCTGCAGGGTCCCACACAGTCAGTTGTGGCCCAGAGGACACTGGAGACCAGAGGCTGAGCTGTACTGCCTCCAGAGCCAGGAAGGGCTTGCTGCCTGCCACCAAAATGTCTTCCCTTCTGTTCCTAAAGCAGCTATGGGACGTCTTGCTGGTGGTGTCTGTCTGACTTTGAGATGAGACCCAGGTCTCTTGGGGTTTATCTGCAAGAGCCTGTTCTATGTTGCTCTGGTGGTTTAGTAAAAAGCCGCCATACCATAGTAGAAAAAGAGAGCTGACCAACATGAAGTCCATGGGAAAGTCCAGAAGAAGAATAGATTGACGATCCAAACCTGCGAAGAAGTTGTCGAGACTCCTGTGGTTGGCAATGTTCCCTGGTTATAAACTCTATGCTTGGTGGCACTGAATAAAAACCTGAACATTGTTGTCACTTGACATGGAAGACTTCCTGGAGAAAGTACAGAAAAGCGAGCCCCCTTAACCTTCATTTCCCGCACTGACAATGACTCACCTTCAACAACGAATACAATCACTTGCAGAGACATCAGAATCCCATTAATCCCAAATAACTGATGCAAAATACACCTTGAAAACATCTAAGAACAATGTTCAACACCTTCAGAAGAAAATCATGGATGGTCTGGATGAAAACATTCATCTCTAGCAGAGTTGAGAACTGCTCTCCCAAGAAGGTGAGGAACGGAAGTGAAGAACTCAGGAGCTGCCGGGGCAAAGGGATGTGTTGGAGTGCTCAAACACAGGGGTGCAACAAGAACTGAACAAGAAAGAGAGCCACATAAATTCCCTGGCTAAAGTCCCATAGAGGCCCGTACCTTGGAAGAAGAGGAAAAGAGAGGCATGGGAAGTAGACATCACCCAGTCTCTCCATTGGGAGCCGATCTGAAGAGTCTCATTTTCTCTGCTTACTTGAAAGTGCACAAAAAAAGAAAAGTAAAATTATCCAGAAAATGGTGCAAAGAAAATCAAATGAGTGACGTGCTTACAGGACAGAGCAACCGTCTCCAAACAAAGCAAGCATCATTACAGTCTCAACATTCACAGCTCAATGGTGAGACTCAGAAGCTTCAGCTGAACTCAAATGCGGCCAGCATTACACCAGAAGCATACGAAGCAGCTTCTAAAAAAACCAACCAACGAGCAAAGGCACTGACTGGCAACTGAGAAGAGATGGCAGCAGTTGTACAATAACATGATCTATACTCATCAGAAGTGCAGCCTCTACCAGGAGATGGCACAAGACATGGAAAAGGAATTGGAGGGAATCCCCTACTGTCAAAACCATGTTCTTTGCTATGAGAAGAAAGCTCAGGAAAGGTAGATGGCAACCTGTTGGCTGAGAGACAACTCACTGAGCTAAGAAAGGAAAATGATCACATGAGACAAATAGTGGCTAATGTACAATTCACCTCCAAACTTTTCCTAAGGGGACATTTTGCTCCTGATGTTCCTCATGCAACCCACAGGGTCTAGAATTACCTGGGATCCCCTGGATCACCAGAACCCCAGGAAGGAGGAAGGTCATACTGGGAGGTCTCAAGGATCGAGGGTGCCATGCAGGTTTAACTCATCTTCCACAGCAGCTGGGCCTGAACACCCACTACCATGGCAAGACATACGACTGTATCTTCTCTGTATAAAAATAATTTAAATTTATCTCTTTCAGTCTTTAAAGTCTAACTGCAGTTATTTAATTAATGTTATAATGGCCCACATTAAAGTTTAAAAGCATTATAATGTTGTTAGTAGTTTTTCAAGTATAGATTTATTTAATTCTTAAGAATGTTTTCATGCCATTAGATTGTCTAATATTAAATAAGTATTATATTTTGATTTAAATAAAAGGTCTACTTTTACCGAAACCATCATTTAAGTTTGAAATGGACAGAGACTTTAAAATAAAGATTATTTTCTGTAAAAAAAAAATCTTTCCCTAACATATCTTAATCATAGAGTCCGAAGGAATTAGGACTACAGGGGTATTGTTAATCTAATCATCAGATTCTCATCTATTTCCTGATTTCAAGATGGACTCTATCAATAGATGACCCTGGGCTGGTAAACCCTGGTCACCATGGATCTCTAAATAAAGTTATTCCGTAGGCTCCATTAGTGGGGAAGAAAATGAATCTCTGAAGAATTAGAGCACTTTTATTGATCTCCAATCCTGTTTCTGCCAGGAACTTGAGACCATCTGGAACCTAACGCCCAACAGCTGCCAGTTCCCCCAGAAACAGAATTTTCAGGTCCAACTAGGAGGAAGCTCCTTCTCCACAAACTCAGTGGCCACTGGGATCACCTCCCAGTTACCATTCCCTAGTGCTTGCTCTACTGGCAGAAGTCTTGCTTAGTGTGGAGGTTTAGTATTGAGGTACTTGAATGGAAAAATCCTTACCAAGCTCTTTGTTACACTGCTCTTGTGTCTTGTCAACCTAACTTGCAGACTAAAAAACAAAATTAGAGGTCCTTCAATGAACACTTGGCATCCCAGCTCCCTTTTAGTTCTGTTCAGCTTCTGGAGGATAAAGACCAATGAATACCTCACACCTCTTCTTTCCTCTTCTAGCACCTAGGGTAGCACTGACAGGAACAGACTTCAACAGAGAAGCGCTGAAAGGGCAAGTAAGTGAGTCAATGTAAAGGCCTTTCTCACTGTCTCCTTACGTCTTTCCTGCTACCTCAAGGCATTTGCAGAAATGTCAATGCAAGGGTTTAAAAATCCCTACCCAGGCCCTGGACAGTTGGCTCAGTGGTAGAACATCAGCCTGGCATGTGGATGTCCTGGGTTCAATTCCTGGTCAGGACATGCAGGAGAAGCACCCATCTGCTTCTCCACCCTACGTCCTCTCCTTTCTCTCCCTTTTACCTTCCCACAGCCAAGGCTCCACTGTAGCAAAGTTGGCCAGGGCACTGAGGACAGCTCCATGGCTTCTGCCTCAGTCACTAGAATGGCTCCCTGGCTCAATAGAGCAACGCCCCAGATGGGCAGAGCATCGCCCCCTGGTGGGCATGATAGGTGGATCCCGGTCAGGCGTATACGGGAGTCTCTCTGCCTCCCCGATTATCACTTCAGAAAAATACAAAAAATAAAATAAAAATCCCTACCCATAACCCCTCCCTTAGGAGCTAGACTCTAATATATGCATTGCCTGATTTTCATGCATGCTGATTGCTTAGTGATTTATTACTCTACAAGTGCCAAGGAGAAAAGTCACCCCTGGACTAAATGTTCTTTAAGGTTCTTGTTGTAGCACCCCTTAGATCTGGTGTCTTTAGACCATTTTCTGGGTCTTTGTCCTCCTGTCTGTCTGTTTCACTGTAATGTAATGTAGGTTAAAGAAACAAGGAATCTAATATTCACTGTTGCCAAGCATACACTGGATTTCTCTAAAATTCATACTTACAATTTTTAGAAACCTGTGAGATAAGCTGAGAAAAACTGAGATTCAGAAGACTAGGTAAACTTTCCCAGAACCTCACTAACAGACTCTACACTAGAGCCTGGCTATTACTTCAATATTAATTCATCTTTGCATCTCCGGTGCCTTTGTTATGGAAAGATGCACGTCAAGAAATTTTTAACGGTAATCAGGAAGTTGCAGGAATATTAATTACAGTCCTATGTACTCTTCACCCAGCTTCCCTCCATGGTGACATCTTACCTAACTCTAATACAATCTCAAAACCTGGAAACTGACATTGGTACAGTACTGTTAACTGAACTACGAAACTTTTCACCATCTGTTTAACCTATGTATTTGTGTGTGTGTGTGTGTGTGTGTGTGTGTGTGTGTGTGTAATTGTATGAATTTTGTCATATCTAGATTTGAACAGTCACTACCACAATCAAGATATAAAACCATTCCTCACAATGCCTCTTTATATTTGCACACTCCCCCACCTTCAATCCACTGGCAACCTGTAATCTTTCCTACATCGCTCTAGTTCTGTCATTTCAAGAATGTTTATAAACATGGACTCATTCACTATGTTAATTTTTGAGATTTTTTTCACCAAGCATAATGCCTTTCAATTCCATCCAGGTTGTGTCTATGTCAATAGTTTGTTTCTCTTTATGGCTAATTAATTTTTCATGGTAAGCATGAATATAACACAATTTTCTTAGCAACTCTCCCACTGAAGAACATTTAAGTTGTTTTCAGTTTTTGCTATTATTAAAAAGCTGTTGTATTTCTTTTATTCATTTTTGTGTGGATGTAAGTTTTCATTTCTGTCATCTATCTCCTCTTTGGTGAAATAGTTTTTCAGTCTTTGCCTACTTTGTAAATTAGATCATTGTCTTTTTTAACTGTTGAGTTTTGAGAATTGTTTACATATGCTCTATGTCAGTGGTTCTTAACCTAGGTTCTATCGAACCCTATGGGTTCGATGAGTCGGTCTCAGGGGTTCGGAGAAGCCTCTGCCATGGTGGCCAGAATAAAGTAATACCGTAATTTGTTGTGAGTTCATGCACTTTGTTGGTTTTGTTCTTTGAGCAAGGTGATGTTCATGCACAGCTCATTTTGTGCACCAGTAAAAAACATATACCTATGTCTTGAATTTGGGAAAAAAAATCATAGTTTATTTATCACTAAAGAAGGGTTCGGTGAATGCACATATGAAACTGGTGGATTCAGTACCTCAAAAAAGGTTAAGAACCACTGCCCTGTGTGATGTTAGATACATACAGTTTACAAATACTCACTTCCAGTCCGTCCAGAGCCACCTTAGCAAATCAGTAAATCTTACCATTTCCTAGAGGTTCTAATCTTCTCTTGAGAAGATGGTTTTCACCTTTTAACTCCAGGAGTCAAACTTTCTGGGGTATAACAAAAAAAAGTTGTGTTTTCCCACCTTCACTCCTTATTAAAGAGACTCTGACACTTCACCTTGGGGATATCTTTTCCCATCCATTTGTTTATGTTGATGTTTTTCACTAATATGCTAGCTCTTGTGCACATTTTTTTAACCATCAAAATGTTCCTTATGTCTGTGAGTCTTTTTCTCTTCTGCTTGTTTGTTTTTGTCTTTTAGATTCAATTGTTGATAGGTACGTATTTATTGCCATTTGAGAAAAAGAAAGATGTTCAGCACCATTAGCTATTAGGGAAATGTAAATTAAAACCACAGTGAAATATCATCGCATACCTACAGGACTAGAAAAATAATGAAAGTGACACACCAAACTCAGGAGGTGTGGAGATCTCATACATCAGTGAAGGGGATATAAATGGTACAGACACTCTGGAAAATAGTTTGGTAATTTCTTATAAAACTAAGCATGCATGTATACCATATGACTGAGCAATTTTCACACTCCTGGGCATTTATCCCACAGGATTCTGGCCTTTGTTAAGCAGTAGCACTGAGATTCTATCTATACACCAATTACCTTGTGGCAGAAACTCTTTTCTGCAAATTTTCTTACCAAATTTTAAAAACCTTTCAAGACAGTCTCAGATTTACAGAAAAAATGTGAAAATAATATAGAGTTCTCACATACCCATGCCCAGTTTCCACTATTACTAACATTTTACATTAGTATAACACATTTATCATAATTAACAAGCCCATATTGATATATTATCATTAACTAAAGTCTATTCTTTATTCACAATTCTTTGTTTTCCCCACTGTCCATTTCCCCTTCCAGAAACCCCTCCGGAGTCCCACGTTACATTCAGCCCTCCTGTTCCTTTGAATCTCCTTGGCTCTGACAGCTTCTCAGATGTTCATTGGTTTTGATGACCACGAAAGTTTTAAGGAGTACTGGTCAGGTATTTTGTAGAATATCTGTCCCTCTACTGGGACTTGTCTGATGATTTTCTCATTATTGGACTCAAGTTACAGGGATTTTTTTCCCCTCAAGTATTTTTAATCCCAAACTGTAATTCTAAATTGAAGACAGGTAATTAAACTCTAAAAATTTAAACTTCCAGGAACTAGCAAGCAGTTTTCTGTCCACTCTCCTGTTAAAAAACTGCTTTGTTTTTTCTTATGGACATAATCAGCATCATTGAACAAATCAGCTCAAATGTGTGTCAATTATGACTATACACAAAACAAGCTTAATTAAGACAGACAGTTATAAGCTTTCTCTTCATCTTTAGATCTCTATGGAACAACCTTCTTTAATTTTATGAGCAGAAGGCTTTGACAGTCCTTTAAAGCTCTGATTAGCATTTGTTCTAGACATTGAGTTTACAGTCTTAAAATGATATACCAAGGAATATTTTCCATAAAATAGTAACCAGAAAAAGGACAATTCATTGATAGAATGGCTAGATTCTGCCACAATTGCATGTTGTGAAGTAACAAGTTTTCACGAAAAGATTCAGTAAGATATGAAGCAGATTGCTATAAGTTGTGTTTAAATGAATAAATGATTTTATTACATCAAGTTCTAAAATACCATAGAAAGATAATTTTTTCTAAAGTATTTGATGCTCAGCAAAATACTATCACTAGACCAATTTCTGTATGTCATTCAAAATGTTCTCATACACAGAATCAATAATTTGCATATGTAAAATAATTTATTATGTTGAATCACTGTGACTTCTGTCCATATAGTGGGCAGTACTGGCTGTCTATCCAGCATCCATTCCTTCTTTTCCCCTCTAATAGTATCTAGACTTTCCTTTAGGGAGCCACTCTTCTTCCACCTCTCTCAGGTATTTTGAGGGAAGCTGACACTTCCCCCAGTTCAAGGGTGGGCCTCCACTGACTTAGCAAATTTCATATTCTGTTCCCCTGACTTCAGTCACTGGCTCAGGAAATATGATCTCTGGGGTTTAATCAGGGTGGATTTAGAATTCTTTCTTAGACATGCAAACGCCATGTGGCCACCACGAGGGACATCAGTTCTGAGATCAAACATCTGATACCCAGTCCACTCTCACCTGACTTAAGAAAGAAAAGGACAAGGTGAACACAGACAAGAAAGGAAGGTGGAGAGAGAAGGATGGGGAGAGAAGGGAGGATACTGGGGAAGGGGCAAGTGTCTCAAAATTACATAGAAGCTTTTTCAAACTGCAGGATCATCACTGACCCTTAGTTGTTGATTCACAGCCATAAGGGAGTGGCTGAGACTGGTCACTATATATTCTAACACATACATGTTAATACCTTCATCGTTAGTGATGTGAGTATGTTATATCTCCTGCTATAGTTCCCTGAATTATAGTCCCATCTCCCTTCTTCCTTTCACCGTGAAAACTTATCAAAATAGCCTGACCTGTGGTAGCGCAGTGGATAAAGCGTCGACCTGGGAACACTGAGGTTGCCAGTTCAAATCCCTGCACTGGTCTGGTCAAGGCACATATGGGAGTTGATGCTTCCAGCTCCTCCCCCCTTTCTCTCTTTCTCTCTCTCTCTCACTCTGTGTCTCCTCTCTAAAATGAATAAAATAAAATAAAAGAAAAAGAAAAATTAAAAAAAAAAACTTATCAAAATAGCAGTCTACATTTCCTGTCTCGGTCCCCTTCTCCACCCATCATTCCTGGTGATTCCAACTTTATGGCACTCTCCTAGAGCAGGGCTCACACTTGACTGCATATGAAAATCATCTAAAGAACTTTAGAAAACTGATGTCTCAGTCCCGCTCTCTACCCCCAACCCAAACTCTGATTAATTATTCTAGACTAAGTCAAGGCATAAGGTTTTTTACAACCCAGAGAGATTCTAATGTGCAACCAGGGTTGAGAACCAGTGCACTGCTGACCTGACGCTACACGTGACAGTTGAATCACTGAAGTCAATGAGTTTTTCTCAGTTATCTCTCCCTTAAGCTGAACTGATGGGGGAAACAGTCATCATATAGGAAAAGTAATATTTTCCTCACTATTAATCCCCTAATGTTGGAAAAAGGAGAATAGCAAAATCAGCGTGCAGTATAGAGCTCTAGCAACGTGGAGTTGAGTTGGGATGGCTGAAGTGTGAGAATACTAAGGGAAACAAACACTGAGAAATGTTATGTAAGGAAATGCTGAAAGAGAAATTGACAAAGGTTAATTTGCATTATGAGTTCACAAGCAAGACAGTATTTCAAAAGGCACTACTAGCAGAAAACAAATTAAAAAGGTAAGTTTCTGTAAGTGAAATAAATAACAGTATTATTATAAACAGGTAGCTAATACTAAGCATACAAGGTGCCAGTATTAAGCACTTGACTTGCATTATCTCATTTATCTTCATGGACCCTATGGCAGGGAAGACTCTTTGTTATCCTGATATTAGGGTGAGGAAACTGAGGTTTACAGAGGTAAGCAACTAAATCAGACTGTGTGTGCCAGAGACAGTACCCAAAATCAGTCCCGTCCAATTCCAGAGCCTGAGTTCTTAACGGGTATATTCCTCTACAAATTGTTATTGATTCAATTAAAAATCAGTATATTTTTTTTAAACCCACAGGCAAATTAGGCTATATATATTTAAATCAAATTTACCAAGAACATGTTGAGCAATTACAGGACAGAAAGAACAAAGACAAAGGCAAGTTTAACCTCTGAGATGTAAAATTCAAAGCCAGGCAAGTCACTCTGGGGATTCTCTATCAATGTTTATTGGTGATGATGGAGAAATCATAATTTTATACTGTTTTTGATTCATGCTGTTTTTATAACTTTAAAGTCCTCTCTATATGAAAATATTTCTCAATAATTCTGCTTTTCATTTCCACACAACCACAGGTCACTACCTCAAAATCTCTTCTAATGGTGGCTAAGCAGATCCCAATTCCTAAGGAACCCGTTTTCTTTTCAATCACACATACCACAGGCTAGCTTTCCTGGACTTCAAAACAGGAGACTGGGGGTCAACAAGGGAGAAATTATGGTAGTATTCTGCTAAGTGCTCATCTCTTAGCTACTCAGTGATGTACATACGTATGCTCCAGACAGTGGTGCTCCAGTTTGGATTCCTCTTAAATGAATCCAAGAGGAAATGAATCCATTTCCTCTTAAATGAATGCTCCACGAAGGGAAATACCACATTCCGTTCATCATCATTTCTATTTGATATTCCCCAAAACATCACAATATAAATGAGGTGAGAAAACCTGTTTGATTTCATGTTTGTATTTTCCTCCCGGAAATCTCAGATGTAACTGTTTCATTTACGATAAGTAATTGGGAGTAGAGAGAAACAGAAAATCAGAAAAAAAAATTCGTTTTGACTATTGCAAAATATATTATAGCTCCCAAGCATAGTAGACTTTAGTTTACTGTTCCATATTAGGTGAGATACATTTAAGATGATAATACATCAGGGTAAAGAACTATTCTTCATTTAACTATAACCCCTTTTTTAAAATTTAGGCAAACTTTGGTTCTCTGAAAGTTTTTGAGCATTCAGTAAGTTACAGTCATATTAATGAAAAATATAAACATTTTTAGGTGTAAAAGAACTGTTAAGAGTCAGACAGAGAGCTCTTATCAGGCTCACAGATTAGGAATTCAATATCATCTGCACAACCATGTGGACATTAGCTCATCAATATCATCTGCACAACCATGTGGACATTAGCTCATCTATGCCTGTGTGGGTTAAACTACCATGACCATTCCACAGGCACCTGTCCAGGTAATCCTCCATGAACAGAAACACAACTACAGAAACAGGGTTTTCCAGAAAAGGTTATTCAACGGAACTGGAAAAGATCCCAAGTTACAAGTCAGAAGAAGACTGGTCTACTGTTCTCTATGCTCCTTTGCATCCAGACAGTTAAGGGTAGAAAATGTGTGTTACCTCCATCCACAGCTGATATTCTGTACCCATGGCAGACCTTACTAACTGATCTTGGCCCTCTTTTCTCCTGAGCTCAGCGTCCTTTTCAAATGACTCTAGGAGCTTCTACAAAGTGTGACAGGAGTTGCAGGTAAAGTGAAAGTTATCATCCCTAGATAATTCATACTATCTAATTTATTATCTGTTACAATCTTACCACTCCCATAAGGTAAGCTTGTTTAGGTCAGGATAGACTTTATCTTGGGTATATTGTCTGTCTCTGTATTTCTATTGGATTTTTATTAATTTCACACTTGAGGGGGCATATCAGAGATAAGAAATATCTCTGAGATGTTACATTTGTTTACATTTCAAAAATATGGTCAATATTGCATATGTATAAATAGTACAAGAAAATGTTTGTTTATGTTCACTTTAAAGCTAAAAGTTAGAAAATATCTAAGGACATATTTACTACTATTCATATATGATATTATAATTAATAAAATTTTAAAGTGTAAGCATATTCTATGAAATTAGGTAGGAAAAAAAAACATTATTTATAATGGCTTTATAAAAGTTGAAGTCTTGCCTGACCAGGTGGGGGCGCAGTGGATAGAGCATCGGACTGGAATGCGGAAGACCCAGGTTCGAGACCCCAAGGTCATCAGCTTGAGTGCGGGCTCACCAGCTTGAACCCAAGGTCGCTGGCTCAAGCAAGGGGTTACTCGGTCTGCTGTAGCCCCATGGTCAAGGCACGTATGAGAAAGAAATCAATGAACTAAGGTGTTGCAATGAAAAACTGATGATTGATGCTTCTCATCTCTCTCCGTTCCTGTTTGTCTGTTCCTATCTATCCCCCTCTCTGTCCCTGTTAAAAAAATAAAAAGGGTGAAGTCTTGCTTTTTTTATTTAACAAACATGTGTTCACTTTGATATAAGTTGGATTTCATTTTGCTCATTTGAGACTAAGGAGAAAGTGCTCATATTTAGTAAATTTAAATTTAGCAATATATATTTAGCAATCTGCACAGTGTTTCCTATTTCATTAAAGATTCATAAGCAAATATAACATGTGGCTGATAACCCAATCTCAAAAATTAACTGATTCTACCACTCTATTAATATTTTTAAAGAAGCTATATTGAAGTTCACTTTAATTTAAAATTATAATTATTACTTTAATCAGAGTAAAAATTAGTTTGTTTTAAATTATCATTCTCCAAATTATCTCACCAAATTTACAAACAATAAATACATAATTTTAAAAATAAGATCTTCCTAATATAAGTTACACATTATAAAGTATCTTGTAGGAAACTGAGTTCTTAAACCTAAATTAAACACATTCTCTCACCGGGAAGTTGTATCCTCATGGCTTCACTACACACCACTTACGCAATACAACCAGAAGACTAGGTTCCTTCGACAAATACAGGCAACTCCAAACCCACTAATAAATAAGAGAAAAGCCAGCTGAATCAAGTTATTTGTTGCATATAATGATGGCATTGAAGTGATGAGTAAGTCAAGACGATCATGATTATAAATGGTGAAAGTGATACTTTTTTTTTTTTTTTAATTTATTTATTTATTCATTTTAGAGAGAAGACACAGAATGAGAGAGAGAGATAGAGAAAGAGAGAAAGGGGGGAGGAGCTGGAAGCATCAACTCCCATATGTGCCTTGACCAGACCAGTGCAGGGTTTTGAACTGGCAACCTCAGTGTTCCCAGGTCGACGCTTTATCCACTGCGCCACCACGGGTCAGGCCGAAAGTGATACTTTTAAGAAATTATTAAATATTTTCTGTATGTTGTATACCATTCTAAAAGTTTAACATTATTAGCTCATTTAAACTTCACAACAGGCAGGGAGTTGGGGACCATTAATGGAAAAACTGAGGACAGAGGGATAAGTGTGTGCAAGAGCACACTCTTGGTACGGTGTCAGGCAGTATCCTGATTCCCATTGGTTGTTTTTAAAAGAAGTGAGAAAGAGGAAAAAAAATGCAGGCTGTGACATATAATTCTTTTCCACATGAAAGAACTACGCAAACATAGCTCTTTCCATAAAGACTGAGTGAAAGCAGAAGAGTTCTCTGGTTAGCATGCTTGTGCAATCTGCTGCCCCATCCCAGCTGCCTCTGGACAACTTCTGAATTCCCAAGGAGAAGTGAGGGCTTATCTAGCCTGTATTCCCATTAAAACACACAGATGTGCAGACATAAGCATATACATCAAAACCCACATCCTATACCATTGCAATGATCACACTGCATGCTTGACTGTCTATTACTCTTGTCAGCTTCATCTGGTTTTAGGAGTCCCAAACTGCTCTTTATATAGAAAGGAGTAGGGAGTGATTTGAGGGGTAGTGGATTACTGCCCAAACACCCACACTATTAGGACTTGACTGACATTTTTACAAAGTATAGTGTATGCTCTGACATGCAAAACTGAGGAAAGCTGCAGGAAGGTAATTAGCAGGCTGATTGGGAACTCAGTGTATCAAGCATCTCAACACAAGACCTAGAGTTGCTGGAGGAAAGTAGAAGAAGAGATGTCCACAAATTTAGTCACTAAATGGAAGAGAAACAGTCAGGTGGAGAAGCCCTGGTCTGGAGCCAGATGCACTGGCTTTTATGCTTTCAAAATGACCATATCCTGGGTCCACTGTGATAAAAAAAGGGGGGTGGGTGGTCTCCTCCAAATCCTCAGAGTAGTAGGGAAGAAAATCTCTACTCAGAAAAGAGGAGATTGTGGTAGGAAGAGTAATTGCCCTGAAATATGCCTATGTCCTAATCCCTAGGAAGTGTGAATGTTACCTTTCATGACAAAAGGAACTCTACAGACATGAGCAAGGGCCTTAAAATGGGGAAATTACCTGATATTATTCAGGAGGGCCCAATCTAATTGCATGAACCCTTAAATTTAGAAACTCCCCAGCTGTGGTCAGTGAGAGGGAAGTGTGACTGTGGAAGGAGGCAGAGAGATGCAGTATTGCTGGCTTTGGCTTTGAAGACGGAGGACAGGCCATGAGCCAAGTAATGCAAGGTGCCTCTAGAAGCTGGTAATGGCTAGGAGATCCTAGGGAGTCCTCTAGAAAGGAACTCAGCCCTGGGGACACCTTAATTTGAGCCCAGTGAGACATGTGTCAGGCTCTAGACCTACAGAACTATAAACTAATAAATTTGTGCTGTGTTATGCCACTAAGTTTATGGTAATTTGTTATGGCAGCAATAAAAACTTAATATAGAAAACTTTGAATTCTAGGTCAATTCTTCTCCCTTAATGTGGATGGGAAAACTGAAGAGGGGTGGTGGTGACGGTGTGGTGGTGTGTGCGTGTTAAAAGCCCCAGGTAGAAAAGAAGGTTGCATCTGACTCAGGAAGGCTGAATGGAATAGAAAGAACAAATTTTAAAGAATTAGAGCAAGCACAGAGAGAATAAGAGAATGACTAATGTAAAAGGTTGATACAGTGAATCTTGTTTATCTTTGGAGAAATGCTGCTCTAATTCTAAACCCCACCCCATGCTTCTTCCTGGAAAGCCTGATTTGAACTAACTTAGAATATCTAAAAGCAAACAAAATGAAGCCACACTGTTCAGTGTTCCTAAACGGTGTCTGCCCTCACTGCAAGCCAAGGTCAAGAGTGATCTGTGCTTGAGACAGGGAGGCGGTCTACAAAGCATTCTGTAACAAAGTTCCCACCTAAGCTGCAGGGAAACAAAGCTAGCCACTGAGGGATTGACACAAATAAGATCATTTTCCTCTCCTTCTGCCAGTACTTATAGGCAAAGAAAGCAGAAATCACAAGACAAAGTTAGTAGTACACCGCCCTGGCCGGTTAGCTCAGTGGTAGAGTGTCCAACCCGCGTATGGATGTTTCGAGTTCAATTCCCTGTCAGGGCACACAGGAGAGAAACACCCAGCTGATTCTCTACCCTTCCCCCTCTCCTTTCTCTCTATCTCTCTTTTCCCCTCCTGCAGCCAAGGCTCCACTGGAGCAAAGTTGGCCTGGGTGCTGAGGATGGCTCCATGACCTCCACCTTAGGTGCTAGAATGGCTCCAGTTGCAATGGAGCAACAGCCCCAGATGGGCAGAGCATTGCTCCCTAGTGGGCATGTTGGTGGATCCCGGTTGGGCGCATGCAGGAGTCTGTCTCTATGCCTTCCCACTTCTCAATTCAAAAAAATATGAGAAAAAAAAAGTTAGTGGTACAAGAAATGCTGAATTTTAACAGTTCATCATTTTCTCAAGAGTGAAGTTAAATTAAAAGAAGAATGGACATAATAAACATATTAGCTTAAGTTGATACCTATCCTACAGTCATAAGGTATTAACTTAGCTCTTGCTGGGAAGGAAAGTTCTGATGGAAAGGAGCATACTTTTATCCTTGTAAAGATTTAGAATGACTATGTAATATGGAAAAAAGACAGATGCAAAATGGGGGAGAAAGCCAGTTTGTGTTAGTGTTTCACAGAATATTTTGTCACACAATGATACAGAATTACTTTTATATACAAATTAAATCATTATGATTCAAGAAAAATATACAACAATCAAATATAACTTATGTTCTTAAAATGAGTAGACTCAATTAAAAATAACTCATTGGGGTTTATAAATATTTTAACATCTGTTTTATAATTTAACTGTCAAACTAAATTATCCTAAACTTGAGACTGTACTGACTAACCAAGCCTACCAGTTATTTTTACTGTTTCAGAACCTTAAAACTATAGAACATGAATTAAAACCTTAGAAGACAGCCTAGTCCAACAACTTGCCTGAATGGATAAATATCCCTGACAGAAACTTTCATTTTTCATTTATTTTTTCCTTACAGAATCTTCTAAGGGACAGTTTATGCTCTAACTTATGCAAAGAAAAAAAAAGAGAGAGAATGACATGGCCATTTATTGTGAAGCTACTTTGTGTCAGCTTGTGGTAGGTGCTTTACATATTTTTAAAGAATTTACTCTTCATATCGTCCCAGCAAAATACTACAAGCTACATCTTATAGATTAGAATAAAAAGAGGCAAAATACAGGATACTACTATTTTCTCCCTAACTAAAATAACTAAAACTCAGTGTTATTAGAACAAGTAAATATTTCAAAAAATTTTTAATAAAATGAATGAGGCTAAAGAAAGTGTGAAACAAATAATAGATTAAATGCATTCTTGATATTCAAATTTACTGTCAATGATCTATATTTTTAATAGTAGACCAAAAGAAATATTTTAAAAAATAATAAAATAGTAAGACAAATAATAGCAGGTACACAATAAATTATATTAATTTGGATAAAATTATGAAAATTGTTAGTATACGCACATATGTAAATGATAAAGTAAAACTGACCTTTTTTTGTTTACTCTCAATAATATAATGACCTGGCACTAACTTTGAAGTGCATAGTGAAAACCTATTTAAATACATTCCATGTTAAAAATTAAGTTAGTAATATTTTCCTCTTTCATTTCTGCTGAGGCTTGAAATGAATTCACAAATTAAATGGAATTAAACAGAAGACTATTTAAACTACTGGCATTTGATAGCTATTAAAGAACATTTTTAAACATAATTAACGGTATGAGATAATGCTCCTGATGTGCTAAATGGGAATAAAAAGCAAAAGTAGGAAACAAAAACAAGTACACAATGCATACTTGCACCAGTGTAAAAATAAAATGATACACATATACACATAGGTACATAGAAACAAATATGATAAGAAATAACCACTGGCCCTGACCAGGTAGTTCAGTTGGTTAGAGCATCATCCCAATATGCCAAGGTTGCAAGTTTGATCCCTGGTAAGGGCACATACAAGAATCAACCAATGAATGCATATATGGGTGGAAAAACTAATCAATGTCTCCCTCTCTTTATCTCTCTCAAAAAGAAAATTAATAAAACATAAAAAAAAAGAATGAATCTCTGCTTTATGAACCTTATAGTTTCTTTTTCTTTCTTTCTTTCTCTCTCTTTCTCTTCCTTTTTTTTTTTTTTTCAAGAGAGAAAGACAGGAAGGGAAGGTAGACAGATGAGAAACATCAGTTCTTCGTTTGCAGCACCTTAGTTTTGTGCTGACTGCTTTCTCATATGCGCCTCGACAGGGGTGAGGGCCTCCAGCCAAGCCAGTTACCCTGGCGTCATGCCTATGATCCCATGCTCAGCCAGATGAGCAGTGCTCAAGTTGGTGACCTTGGGGTTTTGAACCTGGGTCCTCAGCGTCCCAGGCCAATGCTCTATCCACTGCACCACTGCCTGGTCAGGCTGAACCTTATAGTTTTAGTATAACCTCTTATTTTTCCAATTTTGCATATTTTATTCTACTTTATATTAATTTATATATTTCTTTTATTTTTCATTAGACTCTAAGTTTTGGGGGGCCATATCTTAGTTGCACTTGTAGAGACCTTTGCTGTTTTTGGCGTTCAAAAATTTTTACTAGATTAAACAGAATGAAGTGTAAGGTAGTCTATGATTTCACTTTGAAAACAAAGTCCATATTTTTAAAGATTTTCTATTTTTGGAGTCACATTTACAGTGTTATATAGTCTGAAATACATCTGGATACAATTCTATTCTAATGGAGCATCTCTGATTTCAAAAAGAAATTCTATTCCATTGTGATGTGTATGCTTCACATGCTACTGGAAGAATGAGACAATGGGAACTAACAAATGTCAGCGTAAACATTTAGATCATGTTCTGTATTAAAATAAAATATGCCTAATATGCATACAAAACGTTAAAAGTTTTCTAAATGATATTTTGTAGTTTTGTGACCCTTCGAGATTGATATTTTCCATTAAAAGGTATTTTTGTAGTCATTAATGGACATATCTGAAAAGTCATTAATGGACATATCTGTAGACATATTGTAGTCATTAATTGACATATCTGAAAGTTTCAATTGACTGAAAATTTAAGAGGCCTACTCCTTTTGTGATGTGTGTGAAAAAAATATAACACAAAATTATTAGCACAGAACACTACGGAAAGGGTATAGGGGCATTTAATACCAATACAGTCCAATATTAGAATATGCAAGAGAGAAAAGAAACAATTTGCTGTATTCCTATTATGCGTGTGGCAATGCATGAGACACTTTGCACATATTATCTCATGTAATCCTATAGGTAAGATTGGTCATCCCCATTTTACAGATAAGAAAATTGAGATTTATAAAGGAATATAATTTTTTTACATAAACAGATGCATTACATAATAGAGTCTAACCTCAGTCTGTCTAATTAATAAAGCCTTTTTCGCCAAGGCCATTATGCCTCTTGTGAAAGAAAAGTTGGTGGTGAAGACTAGCTGAAGAGATGAAAAGCTGCAACTAATGTAACCTAAATGACAAGAGAGGCTTGAAGACCAAGGCTGTGCACCTTCAAGGGTAGAGAAGAAGTTTCACGAAAAAAATCTTCGATGGGCTGGAGCTTGGCCTGATGAGAAATGCTTCCGGAAACTGACTTCATCTCACTCAGTCTCATGGCAAACATCACTCAGGAATGCGTGTGGTTTACCTGTGCCAGCCACTGATGCTGATTAGAGGGCAGATTTGGAGCCAGGCTCCAGAAGGAGAATCTCCAGCAGGCATGGAGCCAGCGCCCTGGAGGAAGCTGGGGTCAGGACAAAGGGAGCGTTCATGCCTGGTGTCAATCCATAGCTGCATGATTCCTCAGGAAAATGCAAAGCTATGCTTTTCTGTGAGAGAATGTGTCATCACCTGATTCATTTGTTTCCATAAGTTTCTGTAGCATTTCCATTAATGAAAATAATTTTTTTGTTTCTCTGATGGTGTCTTTCCACCAACAAATACCCTGTTGTCAAAACCTTGCCAAGGTTATTAAATAGCTTCTTCCTGTGAATGAAATCCCAGTCACACCAGCCCTGGCTGGCACGAGTGCTTCCATGCTGAAGACACTTGCACTCATTCTTCAGATCGCAGAGAAAATCCTATACTCTTCATGAGTCTTCGGGACTGATTTTTTTTTTTTTTTCTTACAGGGACAGAGAGACAGAGAGAGGGATAGATAGAAACAGACAGACAGAAACGGAGAGAGGTGAGAAGCATCATCATTAGTTTTTCGTTGCCCTTGCGACACCTTAGTTGTTCATTGGTTGCTTTTTCACATGTGCCTTGACCGCAGGCCTTCAGCAGACCGAGCAACCCCTTGCTCGAGCCAGCGACCTTGGGTCCAAGCTGGCGAGCTTTTGCTCAAGCCAGATGAGCCCGTGCTCAAGCTAGCGACCTCGGGTCTCGAACCTGGGTTCTCCGCGTCCCAGTCCAACGCTCTATCCACTGTGCCACCGCCTGGTCAGGCCGGACTGATTTTTTTAGGTGCATTCAGCCATCCTTCCTATGTGTTTAGATTGTATTACGCATGTGCCCATTGTACTGGTTTCTCAGTAATCACATTGTTCACTGACAAATGTCTCTCCCCACTAAAATGATACCTTCGACCTGACCACTCTTTAATCCCCAGCCTATGGTACAGTAGGTGCAGTATTCATTTGTCAATTAAACCTGCTATTGGTTGAATTTATCAATTAAGATATATATTGATATACCTACCAGCAATTTAACATTGAATTTAACCTAATACAAAGTATTTTCAAAAGATAACTCAAGGATGAAAGCATTTTTAGAAAAAGAATAACAGCATAAAGAGAAACAAAAACACAGTAATAGCTAATACTTCTTGAGTACTGGGTGCCCTAGTTTTACATGTATTAATTCATTTCATCTTCACAGTAGCATTTTGCAGAATGTACTATTTCCCACATTTTCCAGATGAGAAAACTGAAGCAGAGGAAGATTAAAAATCCACCCAGGATGACATAGTAAGTAAGGGGTGGAGCTGGGACTGGAATTCAGGCAGTCTGTCTCTAGAGTAGTTTCTCTTAACCACTGCCAGTCCCTGTGTTAGCAATTTCTTTTTCATTTAATCCATGAAAGCAGTTCTTTGAGGCAGGAGGAATATACTAGCAGGACACGTCAAGTTGAACCAACTTGATCTGGCCTTTTGGATCTGCCTATGGTTGAGTGGCAGGGTAGGTGCTATCCCCTGCTGGGGTTGAGTGCTCAGTGGCAGACAAAGAGACAACTGATGCCAACGTTATCTACATGTGGGCTGCTCCCACCATGTCAACATGTTGCACATTACCTTTCACCTAGCCCTTCCTGTTTCTAGTATTCTATAACATTTTAGAATCAGCCTGCCAAGTTTCAAGAGTAACACCTGCTTGGACTTTGTTTAAAGCTGGCCTGAATCTATAGATCAGTTAGACAACAATTTACTATTGTGGTGAATCTCCCTATCTATGAACATAGTATTTTATTTAATCATTAAAGAATGTTTTTTATTTAAGTTTTGTAATTTTTCCTTAAAGGTCTCAAATGATTTTTGAAGATTATTCCCCCATATCTTGTCATACTGTGCTAGCTAGACATGTAGCATAGCAATAAATATGATTAGTTAAGTGGGTTTCCTAGTTTCTGATTTTAAAAAAGTAGTACTTCCAACATTTACTATTAAATATAATGTTTGTTGTAGGTTTTTGGTAGATAAACTTTATCAGGTAAAGAAAGTTACTAATTTGCTAAGGAAGCTTTTCTTCTTTTAATGATAAGCAGGTACTAATAATTATTGAATGTTTTTTCTGCAACCACTGAAATGATTATGTAGTTTTTCTTCTTTTACTCAGCTAATGTAATGAATTATATTACTAGACTGTCTGTTATGAAACTGCCATTCCCAAAATAAATTTGGCTTGGTCTTATTTATTATTATTATTATTATTATTATTATTATTATTTTGAAAGAGATGGGAACAGCTCAATGTGCCCTCACATGGGAATCGAACTGATAACCTTCGTGCCAGGACAACGCTCTAGCCATCTACTTGGTTTTGAATTCAATTCTGAAGTCAGTTTGCTATGAGAACTTTGCATCTAAATTTATGAGTGAGATTGGCCTACATTTTCCTGTTTTTGAATTTTCCTTGTATGGTTTTAAAGTTATACTAACTTCATAAAATTAGATGGGCTAGTTCTCTCTTCTGTTTTTTGTATGAGTTTGTATATTAAACACTGAACTCCGGAAAAACTAACTTATAAAATAAATTAGGCCTGAAGCTTATTTAGAAAGTAAGTTACTGCTTTAAACCGCTTTCATACTATAAGATTTTAGCTTTTTGTTTTTTTCTTAGGTAACTTTGGTAGTTTTAATTGTTCTAGGAAGGTCAGAACTACACATTTAATTAACATTTACAAAATTAAATTAAGTTTGGGGAAACATTAGAGAACAAAAATTTGTAGCAAACCCACTAAATAAGATCCAGAAATCCAAAATACAAAATGCAGATTGGTAAAAAAAATATTAACAATCTTTACCTCACCAAAGACAATAATGAAAACGTAGATCTACCAAAAGCTCCCTATGAAGAATGAGAAAATACCAGAGTAATGCTAACAGGTTTGCTCTCTTATACTCCTGAAAAGTTATAAATCCAACTTAAAGTATTGTATCTTATCAGGATGATAAGTACTTTTGAATTAATCACTTATTATTACTATAGCTTTCTCTGTCTTTAGCAAATGTTAGACTATTTTCTAATTCTTAAGCAAATTTCTAACATTCCTTTGTGTTCCTAAAGAAAAATCTTTAGTTTGGTCCCATTTTTTACTTTTTCCTCATTAAATTATTATTCCAACTTAAGATGTTAATCAAATTGCCTGAAACTATATGACACTAAGTTATGCCTCAGTCTTAACTGAAATTGAGCATTAAGTTTTTGTAAATGCCAATCAGAAATAAAATTATAAATCCATAATGTGTGTGTCTGATCGCCTTTACTGACTTCATTTCCTCCTTCAAATTTTTGAAGAGATGTGAGGTAAACAGACCTGAACCGGAGGAACTCGTGAGTTAAAAATTTTGTGACACCTCCAATTAACGCCCTCCCCATTCAAGGTTTCACACTAGAAAATTTGTCTATTACCTTAATGACTCATTTAGAATCTTGGTGGTAAAAAGTACTGCTTGCAATGTTTTCTAAAACACCATAAAGGATTAGGAATATAAAAGCTGTATTTTCTAAAAACCTTCTAAAAAGTACTCATTTAACATTTTCAGACAACAATAGTTTTCTTTAAGAAGTGACATCTGCTCACCTTAAGACCAAGATCAATTAAGCCAGTGGTTACATTGTGCACCGAAACTTCTACCAAGCAACTAAGAAGCTTCCAGAATGCTATTTAAATATGGCTTATAAAATAATTACATTTTAAAGGCATATTGGAGAAAAGTGAACGTTTAGAAGGCTATAAGTAAGAAAAGCACTGAAAGTACTGTTGAGAGAGAGAGACCTTGAATTGGGAAGAACGAGGAAGAAAAGTAAAGAAAGAATATATGACCGAGTCTCAAAAGCATTCACAGATGTTGTTAAACTTCATCCAATTTTTCTTGAGCTGTTAAGAGGTCATGTCCAATTTCCTCACTCTGACATTTTAGATATTCCTGCAACCTCCATCATCACCCTGTAGGTTGAAAACAGGGTTAGCCGATTTCCCTAAAACATCAGTCTAAGCAAACAACCTAATCTAAGAAGCACTACTTCCACACTTTCTTCTCTGCACTTAAATAAGCACAATTAAAAGAAAATATAAAGATGGTACAATAGCAAGAAGATTAGGGCAATGGAAAGCTAAAATTAAAGCTGAGAATAAAACAGATCTGAAGTAAGGAGCCAACTACCTTCTTCCATGCCTGAAGGGAAATACACAGCTCCAGGACGCCACAGGATCCTTTCCTGAGGACTCAAGTTGTGAGCTCTGCCTAAGCAGCAAACAATACCTAGTCGCTAAGCCTGCAAGTCACCAACCCTAAAATAACTGCTGTGCCTCAAACAAAGTGAGATGCAAAAGGTTTTATAAATACTTCAAATCTATTCAACAAGTAACAAATAAAATAATCACTACTGAAACTAAAACTCAAGCACATAATGAGTCCAGAGAAATAAGTCAGTGACTAGAACTACTTGGTATAGAATAGGCAATTGTGTTTTCTAAATGTTATTTTTAACTGAGTACTTTTAATGAGTTAACCAATGTAAAAAGAAAAAAATCTGTTACTTTTCAAAGTACTTATATCATCAAAATAAATCCTATCTGTCCAGTAGCTTTTGTTTGTTGATGGTGTAAAAACAATTTTTAAAAAAGTGTATACAATTAACTTGCTACATATTTCACTTTATATTTAATGTTGATTTTTATATTTCTGCTTTTTTATTCCTCCAGAGCATAACAAAATAAACTTTTTAAAGGATATTAAAATATAGAAAAGATTCCTTCAGTTATGTTTCTATTTTTTACATGAGGATCTTGTTATCTTTATAAAATCAGGTTATAATACAATGCTGAGAAACAGCATTACAAGTTGAACATCATATTAAAGATCCAAATTTTCACACTTTGAGCTCACAACATGCAGGCATATTATCTAATAATTAGTTATCTATATTATTTGAAGAACTGTAAACTAAGAACTTGCTTGCCTAATATCTCCTATGAGCAATATAAGAAATGTATTGGTATTTGAAAACTTATATACCTTTTAAAATTATATATAATACAATCTTCTTGTTCTTAAAGAACAAAAACAATATCATAAATATATTATAAGTAATGCCTACTTGTGTTTTAAAGTTGGCCAGAATTTATGACAAATAAAATCTGACAATATTTGATAATTTCATAAAGCTTGTAGAATTATCTCACTGCTTAAAAAAAAGAAAATGATTTTTTAACTAGGGATTATTTACAGTATCTACTTTTCTATCAGTAAAACTTATAACAGTCATGTATTAAAACAAACTAAAAAGAAATTGTAATACTAATTCCAATAGGGCCAATTCTTCCTAAACATTCTCACAATATTTCATACAAATGTCTTCAACTTTTACTAGAAATACTATATCTGTTTTTCTATCAGAGACACCTTTTAGGAAAACCTAGTCTGGAATAAGATGACCAAGGTTCAAATCTGCTACCCCCTAACTATCATTCTGATCAAGTTGCTAAACTTTTCTGTGCCTCAGTTCCTTCATCTGTAAAACGAAGATGACAGTGGTACTGTTTTGTAGTATCACTCTTTGTTAATGGCTTTGTGTCAATAGTAAATGTTGTCAATATGTCCTTTACTGTATTTTCACTTTTTCTTTTTGCATTTTCCTTAAATACCCACAAATCAGTAACAAATGGTTTAGACATGAGCTAAAGAGAAAACACCCTTTAGAAAAAATGTACCTCTTCCAAATTAATTACCGTACTTAGTTTAGACTTCAATGCCTCAATATTACCTGTAGTTGAATTCCTTAAATACTTTACAACATTTTTAAACCTTAAAATGTATAAGATTTTGCCTAACCAGGTGGTGGTGCAGTGGATAGAGCGTCGGACTGGGATGTGGAAGACCCAGGTTCGAGACCCAGACCTCGCCAGCTTAAGCGCGGGCCCATCTGGCTTGAGCAAAAGCTCACTAGCTTGGACCCAAGGTCGCTGGCTCCAGCAAGGGGTTGCTCGATCTGCTGAAGGCCACGGTCAAGGCACATGTGAAAAAGCAATCAATGAACAACTATAGTGTCGCAACGGCAAAGGAAAACTGATGATTGATGCTTCTCACCTCTCTCTGTTCCTGTCTGTCTGTCCCTATCTATCCCTCTCTCCCTGTTCCTGTAAAAAAAAAAAATGTATAAGATTTTTAAAAAATTACTGAGAAAATTGAACATTCTCAGAACACTTGTTTTAGAATAGACTGTTCCTATTAATATTTTCTTGGAGACCCACCTACGTGCATCTGTTATCTGTATAATAAAAAGCAAAGACAAAACAGAAACATAACTCTAAGAATCTAAAATGTCTTCAGGATAATGACAATATTGGTCTATGGCACCATCTTACTAATTGGTGCAATTTCCTAAACATAAACAAAGAAATGGGTGATAGACATCAGGTTAACTTATTAGTAAAAACATTAAAACAAAAGTCAATTAACATCATCAACTGCTAAGAGAAAAATGTACATAATACGAAAAAAATAATTTGAACAAAATTAGAGAATAAAGGACTGACCTTCCCAAGGAAGGATATGGATATCTGAAGAGTTTCTATTCACATTATATAAGAAAGGAAAGGGGAGGGAGTAGGGTGAGGAGGGGGAGGTGAGAGAGATAGTACTCTTATTGTTCTCATTTTCTGGTAGACTAGTTTTCTGAAAAAGAGATCTTGGTATGGGCAGCATTGACTCAGTAGAGTCTTACCTTAATTTGCTCTAGCCCTTGCTGCTTCTTAGGCAGCAGCTGGCATCTGTTCCCCAGGTAGGTTTATGTGGGCACTCCCAAGGGTATGCAAGAGATCAGAGCAGAGAAAGTAGGAAGTAGGGTTGAAAATTCTCTAAATTTTTTTTTTTTTTTACAGGGACAGAGAGAGAGTCAGAGAGAGGGATAGATCGGGACAGACAGACAAGAGCGGAGAGAGGTGAGAAGCAACAATCATTAGTTTTTTGTTGCCATTGCAACACCATAGTTGTTCATTGATTGCTTTCTCACATGTGCCTTGACCGCGGGCCTTCAGCAGACCGAGCAACCCCTTGCTGGAGCCAGTCACCTTGGGTCCAAGCTGGCGAGCTTTTGCTCAAGCCAGATGGGCCCGCACTCAAGCTGGCGAGCTTGGGGTCTCGAACCTGGGTCCTCCGCATCCCAGTCCGACGCTCTATCGACTGAGCCACCGCCTGATCAGGCTCTAAGATATTTTTTTTAATTTCATATATTCTGCCGTAATTTTTAGTTTCTTTTGTCTATCACCTATTTTTACCAGACTTATTCAATTCTAACTCATAAGTGGACCTAGCTATTTTTGAAAACACTTTCTTTTCTCCATCTGTCTGCTAGATTTATTACAGTAGCATTACTAAACACCAGAGGATCCTGACATAGGATTATGTAAACCCCACTAACTGAAGCCATAAGATGCAACAGAATTCCCCTCTAAGTTTAGGTAATAAAATATAAAGACTTTTCCCTGTGTGATTTTTACATCCTAGCTTTAATAAAATAAAATCCTATATACGGTTCTTGCCATACACGCTAGAAATTCTTCCCCTTTCAAGCGTCATCGTCATCATCCCACTGAGGCTCACTCTGATATCTGTCTCAAACACAAGTAGTGCTGCCGCTCGACAGATGTTTCTGCCTAAAAAGACTGCTTCGTTCCATATGTTCACATTGCAATGTTTGTTTCACAGCAGAGCTCGTATTTCACTTTATTCCAGAATTGTGTTTCAGCACAACTTCATATATTTTCCATTATCCCTTCACATTATAACTGAAAACAACAAATCTACAATATACTTTAAGCTCAACAAATATAAAAGCACAATCAATGATAGAACTGGTTGTTGCTTTCAAGGTCTGACCAGCTAGCAAATTTAAATAGGTTTCCACTAACATATACCAGACACGCTAGCTAGCTGTATAAGAAAATGCTTTTATCGCCTACTGAAAACATATGGCTTTGTCAGAAAAGTCAGCATTTCACACACTTAGTTAGTCCTCAATGTTTCAGGAAGATTATATCATGATTACAGAACTAAACATTTTGCAAAATAAGAAGGTATAAAATAAGTTTTTGGCATTCACAAGAGATTTACAAAACTCTTAAGAAAAGTCTGACCTGTGGTGGCACAGTGGATAAAACATTGACCTGGAATGCTGAAGTTACTGGTTTGAAACACTGGACTTGCCTGGTCAAGGCTTATCTGGGAGTTGATGCTTCCTGCTTGTTCCCCCTTCTCTCTCTTACTCTCTTTCTCTCTCACTCTCTCTAAAAAAATGAATAAATAAAATCTAAAAAAAAAAACTCGTAAGAAAAATTCTAGGATTTGTTCTAAAAAATAAGTCCTCTCTGTCTTTTGAACAAGCTTCTTATTCAGGCAGTAGATAATGGGAATAGGTCAAAATGGGAGTACCTTTTTTTTTTTTTAACAGTTGGACAATCAGAAGTGGGTGTACTATCCTACTTACTCCCTACCAGATTGCTTTTCCTTAGCCTGACACGGAAGCTGAAACTCTGTGGTCACTTACTATATCTACCTGAACATTTATTTCTTCTTTAGATAAACATACTCTAATATAGAGGTCAGCTCTATTTGACATACAGATGACCAAAAACTTCATGAAAACCAAGGCAAATATGAAATGACACTTAAAATGCTTGAACTGTATAAAGCATGAAAAGATAGGAATTATTACACGTGATCATACGCTACCTCTATGACAGCAAAAAATCAAAATAAAACTTCACTAATAAATATGGATATTAAATTTTACCTATGAAATAGTTATCAATTTTAAAATATTATACACAATAAAGACTGTTGGCTTTACAGTTGTAAGAAAAAGACCTTCACCAAACAAACTAGTTTTCACCTGACAGGCTCACCAACTTCCCTTCCCAGTATCTCAGGAAAAGTACCTCTATTTGTATAACATAAAATTCTTTCTTCTCAGAAGATATTACAATATACGCTGTGTCCAGAAGAAAAGAAAAAAATTTAATTTATCTAATAATTGGGGGGGTAGGACATCAATTTTGTTGTTCCCCTTATTTATGCATTCATTGGTTGATTCCTGCACGTGCGCTGATCAGGGGAAACTACTACGACCGTGGCAAATCAGTACGATGCTCTAATCAACAAAGCTACACAGCTAGGGCCTCAAGCTTTGGTTCTCAAATAACCTTTTCAATAGAGGTAACACAAGGATGATGTTGTACATAACTCTGTTTTAGACTATTACCTAAATGCTTCTTCATGGATGAACAAGTAATATTTTGTTCCAATTTTAAGAAATAAAGCAAGTAGTAAGAAAAGTCATACAAAATAAAATTTTCAAGTACCTAGCAAGTTTCTTCAAATAACACAAACAGCCTTTCAAAATGGAAGTTTTTTTTGAGGACATTTGTTCTGAAGGGAAAAATGAAAATTGGGCTGACTTTTAGGAGAAATCATTTTAAAATGTTTTATGGACCCCTACTTGTTCTTTGTCTTCGTTTCAGATTTGAAAAGAATGTCGCTGTTAATTATGTGTCATAATAACCCCCCTCTTTTCAACTTTGGCAAATTATCCTCTAATAGTGCCATTAAAACTACAGTTAGCTATGATAGTCTTGGAAGGAATTAACAATGTAGGAGAAGTTTCATATATAACACCCTATCCCATTACACCATTTTAAAAAACCACCCCTTAAAAAAAGTTAATTCATATATCCTTAGGGGGAAACACAAACACACACACTTCATATTGATAAATGATCCACTTTAAAAATGCTTTTCAAATGTATTAAGTAATTCTATCAATTTTTGATCAACCATGTGAAAAAAAAATTTGCTTATACCCAACCTCATTCCTTTACCTTCTTCCAGTATTATAACACTTCTAATTCTTGTCTACTAGAATGGAGAAGGCTTTCACAAACACATTACCTAGAATGATGCTTAGTTTGTCCGTGGTGAGAGAAGAATTACAGTTTTGTTACAAAGATCCACGTTTGCTGAAGCTAGCATAGAGAAAAGTGTCAAATACGGCAAAGGGGGGAAAAAGAGAGAGGAAAGGAGGGAAAAAGATACTGTGGGTCACTGAAGCTAAAAAGGAGTCCAAGTACCATGCTCTCTAACAGGAGGGTTAGCTGCACCTATATACTACTGTGGCTCCCACGACTCACAGGAAACACAGATTAGTCAAGGTCCTGGCTTTGCAAAAATACACGGGTTTTATTAAAATGAACACTGCATTTAACTTGTTAGGTAAAATGATAGCTGAATACATAATAAAACATTTCATCATATTAAAAGACTATTTTATCAACAACTGTATATAGTATTTCATTATTTTACTGTACCTGAACTATGGTTTTGGAACTGCCACAGGAAAGCTGGTTTTAATAAACTATTAGGATTGTGTCATGTTGGAATATTATTCACAGAGTACATTCAATTTGGTCTGCTTGCATACTTAGGTAGAAATCTATGCCAAGAAAAGTTCATGGTTAAAAAAACAATGCATAAATTTATTGTTAGGGTGATGAGGCAGCATCTTCTTCAGTAACGAGCTGTAAAGGTAAGAGTAGTTTTCAATTTAACTGCTAATATAGATCTAATCATTGGTATTTAAAATACTAGTGGAATAAAGGGAAAAAATGGTGCTAGAGCATTTAAATATACAGGCCATCTCAGGGAAAACTACGATTTTGTCTGGTTCAAAAAGCACCAAACGATATAGGTATGGTGAGTTTATTATACTATTTGAATTCTAAAGATGAAAATTTTAAATCAATCCAAGAAAGAAAAGCAGAAATGTAGCTATGAGAAAGGCAAGCTAATCCTTTCAATAATGGGAACTAATCAGAACTTGTTTTAAACAATGATATCCCTATAACTGTGGATGATATAAATGTGCATTTTGGAATGTCATCTCAAGGCACTTCTTCAAACATAAATATTTAGATGCTCTTAAAGAATAGTCACGTATTATGCCCTTTACCTAATAGTTTGATAATGACAAATAGGTTCTTGGTGCCATCAGCAATACAGAACTATCTTAATAATAAACATTAGATGATCCTCTCAAGAACTGAAAATGAAGTGCCTTCTTTATCATTAACTTGAAAGAAAAAAATATTCAACATTTCCCCAATCAAATGCAAATTTCAGCAAACTACAACATCTTGAACACTTTCATTAATATTGATGGATTTAAAAAACTGAAATAATTATAAACGAGATGATTTCTGCTTATAGCTTTCATTTTCAACAGCTTATTTTTGCAGTAAGTGCTGAATGCAACTTGTCTTAATTTTCACAAGTATTTAGATGGAGTAGAAAATTCATTAAAAGTAATTTCTCTTTTAATGTCTTTTAAACTCAACAATGTTTTGGTAAACTGTGAACTCATTCATAAAAACAGATAATGACCCTTTAACAAAACAAACTAATTTGGGCTATAAATTTAGTAACACCGAGTTATCAAAATTAAATGTGCTTTCTATAACAGCAACTTTACTGCCCACCAAGATGCGTGACAAACTAGCTCAGAAATTCGACTCTGTTCCCAGGAAGCCAACTCAGTCCCTCATTGATTGTAAATACAACACTGACAATACACGCCTAACATTTCTTTACAAATTCAATATACTTCTTCATATTTACCTAAGACATTATACAAGGTGTCCAGGAGGGTTGGCCAGGTCATAGATACAGGCTCTCTAATTTATAAAATTTTAATAATCTTATTATAGTGTGAAAAATTTTAAGACAAGGTGATATACTTTAAATTTTTTTAAAATACTTCACACCAAATAAGAAAATAGTTTAAAACAATTATGCTAATTTTCTTTGAGATTACAACCAGATGTTCAAGAATTATTGCTCTGAAAGGAAAGTATAACTCTTCAACTGCTAAAATACAGTTTAAAAAGATCAAACTATAGAAATCACTAACTTTTGACCCTGACTGGTTGGCTCAGAGGGAATGTCGGCCCAGCGTGTGGATGTCTTGGGTTTAATTCCCAGTCAGGGCACTTAGGAGAAGTGACCATCTGCTTCTTCACCCTTCCTCCTCCCCTTTCTCCTCCTCTCCTTCTCCCTCCCCCTCCCCCTCCCCCTCCTTCTCCCTCTCCCTCTCCCTCCCCTCTTCTCTCCTCTCCTCTACTCTTCCCACAGCCATGACTTGACTGGTTCAAGTGCATCAGTTCTGGGCACTCAGGATGCCTCTGTGAAACCTCTGCCTTAGGTGCTAAAAAAAAAAAACAGCTCCATTGCTAGCATCCTCCCAGATTGGGGGGGAGGGGGGTTGCCAGGTGGATCCCAGTCAGGGCACATGTGTGAGTCTGTCTCTCTATCTTTCACTTGGAAAACAACAAAAAAAGAAATCACTAACTTTTTTTTAGAAAGTATATTTTCCTTCAGAGAATCAATTTTATACATTTAATAGTTTATTCATTCTATGAAACTTCATTGGTAACTATATATATCACTGTCTGCTTTAGCCTCACTAGAGAATTATGAGGAGATAAAAAGCACTACCAGAATATTCAAAAGAAGTAAGTTTGTCAGAAGGACACAGAGTAGAAATGTGAAGGATAACAGCAAAAAATATCAGTAAGTTAACAGCATATAATATCAGTAACTTTAAAAAGACAAATAAATCTTTTTGTTGTTTGGTCAGCAAATTGGAGTAATGTATAAAGGGCAGCAATTCAATCTATCAGTCTTCATGATGAGAAACATCTATATATCACATAAACCAGCAAGAACATCACTCTTCTTCAAAGAAGTAGCTAACAACAGCGATGCTTGGGGGGCATAGGATTCACTTAAATTATCCAGTGCTAGCTTAGTGCCAGGCGTGGTGCTGGGTCCAGGATTGCAGGCGTTATCAAGCAGACACAGCCCTCAAGCTCACAAAGCTTGCCTGCTATTGGTGGAAGGACACTAAACAAACAAGACACCTGCAGACACTCAAGCAGGTGAGGACAGTTCCTTCCACAGTCTTGTGAGGGAGGATGACTCTGGGGCGGGGTGGAGGAGCATCTGTAGATGGGCATCAAGGAGAGCCTTTCCGAGGAGGTGGTATTTCACAACTGAGCTCACTGGGGAATCTACACACTCCTTCTACCTGGTGACAAAGAACCGCATTTCTGTAACAGAGCCTTTCAGTTGAACATTCCAGCGGAGTTCATTTTTCCCATCCAATTGGCAGATCAGACAATCTTAAGTGAGAGGGACAAGAGTGGTCTTGCAACATCACCAAAAGGACAAACAAATGCTAACCAGAGGTTGCAAAGAAAGGGAGAGAAAAGAGGGAAGTTCAGTATGGACGCACCTTTAAATTCAAAGGGGACTACATCTGACTAGAAAAAGGCCAAAGACTGCGTGAGAGGACCTGGGGCACTTTTCATTATCCAGAGAGAAGAAATGTGGAAGGTTTTCTCTCTGACAGACTTTTCTGTCCAGAAGGCTTTCAGAAGGAATCATGGCCACCCATTATAAAGCTAATACCAAAGTAAGGGCGGGAAAACAACCAGGGGATGCAATGTTTGCATCACTGCACGCTAGTAATGCTAGTCTTGGTATTACAGACCAACTAACGTAGGAAAATTAAATAATCTGAATATCCCAATGCAATGCTGCTTTTATTTTTACAATGAGAGCAAAGACTCAAACATATCATGCATGTTGGGAACAACACTAACTTACAGAATAAACAAATCTATGCAAGGGGGTTTCACTGATTTTAAAACTATCCCACATCACAAATATGAGTAACTAGTGTCACTATGAATGACAATCCCCAAAACTCAAATGTACATAATTAAGAAAGTATGTCACAATAACATGAAATTTTAAAAATCAACTTTATGAAAAAAACCAGCTTTTATATTTAAAACAACTTAGGAAGAACTATAAGACTTATCATGCCATGTGGGAGAGACATTTAATTATAATACGGCTTTTAATTATTACTATATTACATGTATAAAGAAAATAGAGAAATAATTAGGAAAAATATATAAATTCAGAGAAGTCTTATTTTTTTCCTAGGGCATAAGGGGAAAAACCCCGTATATATATAGATTTCCTCTTTTCACAAAACTGGGCAAGTAAAACACCTCTTAGCTTGTACAGAGAGTTTTTCATTTAATACTACATGCACACAAATGTTACAATGTTGTCGACTATACTTTTAATGACGTTAGTAAATCCACAACATTCCTGTTGTCATTAATATTGTTTCAAATATTTTCCTATCAAAGGAACAACACCGAGAAAAACGCCCATATACAGTTTTGTGTGCAATGCCAAAGTGACGATTGCTAGAATTCCTGAATCAGAGAAAGCCTTGATATACATTCTCAAGTTGATTTCCTGGAAACAGAAGTCAATTTCTATAGTCACCCTACACCATCTCAAAACTAAATATAATTATTTTTTAATCAGTGCCAGTCTTATGAGTAACAAATGATACTGATATCTTCCTTTTTAAATTTGCATTTTTAGCCTTTAATAAATAGCATATGGTTTCATGTTTATAGCCATAAATAGTTCTAAAAATTGACTCCGACCTTTTAAATAAAGGAGTTATTAATTTCCTTATTGACGTTTAAGAATGTTTAAGATAGTACACACATTAATCTTCCATCATGTGTCCCAACATTTGCCCAGCTGTCATTCTCCTATCAATTGTGCTTGTTTGCTGTCACTCAAATCGCTTCATTTTATGCAAATATATTTCTGTGACAATATGACTGATCCTATTGCTTTATTTTTTGCTCAAAAATTTCTTACCTATCTCAATATCAGTTATTTCCTATATTTTTGTTTTCGGTTTTATAGTTGAGTTTTATAGTAGATAAGAATTTTCTTTTAAAGATTTTATTTATTCTTTTGGCAAGAAGAGAAGCTGGGGAGGGAGCAGGAAGCATCAACTCCCATATGCGCCTTGACCTGCAAGCCCAGGGTTTTGAACTGGCAACTTCAGCGTTCCGGGTCAACACTTTATCCACTGTATCACCACAGGTCAGGCAAGTTTTCTTTTCTTTTTCAGTTCATTTAGAATTTATTAGGGGAATGGAAAGCAAACGGCAGATTTGAGGTTTTCTGTTTTTGTTTTTCTTGAGAGTGAGGAAGGTGTGGAGGGCGGGCAGAGAGAAGCATCAACTCCTTGCTCCACTTAGTTGTGTACCCACTGACTGTTTCTCACAGACACCTTAACTGGGGTTCGAGCCTGCAACCTTAGCGCTCCAGGACAATGCTCTATCCACCAATGGCCAAGGCCAGGCTTGAGAGATATTGAAAACCCAACTGCTAAATGGGCTGGATGTAGAAGAGAGAGAATGGGGCTGGGAGAGGCTAACAAGAAGGGGTTCAGATGAGAACATGGCATTCCACGCTAAGCATATAGCATTAAGAGACTGAGTCCATTTCTAACTAATTTATTCCTTTTCTGTCCTTAAAAGTTATGTTTCTTGAAACAGTAGTCTACATTCCTTGTTTCCAATCTTCACCATTCATTCACTCACCAGCCCAAATACATGTGGCTCCCAACCTGGCTACTCCTCTGCTTGCACCAAAGTCTTCCCATTGCTATGGACCAGACAGCTTTCAGTCTTGAGCTGACAAATTCTGGAAACATTCAGTAACGTTGCCCATATAGTCCATGGGAAAGCTCTCCCAACTTGTCTTCTCTAACGACTCTCTTCTCCTCCCTTCCTTCTCTCTGGCCGCTCCATTCCGCTCTCTTTCACAGATCTTCCCGTCTTTTTCTTAAATGCTGGTATACCTAAGGACTTCTTTAGAAACTTCCCTTGTAAAGATGATCCTTTTCTTCTGTGATCATCCCCATCCCCATGGCCTCAGCCATCACCACAAGATAATGATTCCTCAAACTTCTCCTACGACTTAGGTTCGCTCATGAGCTGCAGAGACCCATTTTCATCCCCATTTTAAATCTTACAAGTCTAAAATAAATTCATCATCTTCCAAAAAAGGATGTGCTTAAACCTGTTTTTCAATGATATTCTCCTAGCTCAGTGTAACTGACCTCCATTCAAAACCATGCAACCTAGAAACCAAGCTAACTTTATTCTGAACTGCCTGACTCTCTGTTCCCCACCTCAGTCCCTGCCCTACTCCTACTGTCAGCAAGTCTTCCAGATTCTCCCTTCTCCTCTAAAATTCTTTCTCTCTCACCCCATTTCCATATTTTAGGCTTAGGAGACCCTTAAATCTCTCACATAAATTACTCAAATAGTTTAATAATTAATCTCTTGTACTTCCTGCTTCAGCCTCCTCCACTGTCCCGAATGCATTCTCAACACAGTGTCAGAGTTTTTCTAAATTGTAAACCTTTCCATAATATTCTCCTGCTTTACACCCATTTGCCTTAACTGGTATATATTGTGACTGTTTTTTGAGTTTCTACTACTTCCTATTTGCCAGGAACTTTATTGAGTGTATTTTAAATAGATTATATGGAAGAAATGAATTTATTTCTACTCTGTCATGTTTACTTCCTCCATATGAAAACAAATTCCTCAGTATTATATATAAGATTCTTTAAGATTTAATTCATACCTATTGTTGACCCTTACCTTGTATTATTTAAAGCTTCACATGCTACTCTTCAATTTAGTATAACCTCTTTAATCCCTAAAATATCAAATACTTTCTTGCCTTCTTATTTGTATTCTTCCTTCCACCTGGAAACATCCTCACACACCTTCACTTACAGGATCATATTGATCCTCTAAGACAGGGGTGCCCACACTTTTTCAGCTTGCAAGCTACTTATAAAATGACCAAGTCAAAATGATCTACCTACAATAAAAATGCAAAACATAAATTTATTTCTTCCATATTATCATTATTTAAGTTACTATTACTACTATTTAATATTGTGTATTCTTCTTTCACCTTTCTCCTTCTCAGCTCTCTTTTCGGAGGAAAGTCAATGTGATAGTTTTTATGAACAGTCCGAAAAAGCCACTCCACATTTCCCTTCTTTGGAATAGCAATGGCACACAGACAGATGAGGCAAACACACTTAGAATATGACATAGTGAAAAAAATCCCCTCCCATTCTGTATGAAAGTGGTAGGTTTTAGGCTTCTTACTCGGACCAGCTACAGCACTCATTTTTATACCTTTTGTTGTATTTAGTTTAAATAAATTGAAGGCTAACTACGCAGCAATGTAACTGAACAAGTAGCGCGGTTTAACACAGCGTGCGTAAGGTGTCAAAAGATCAGACATCATATTGGCTACCCTGTGTGCCAATCAAAAGACAAATGTCTTTTTAATGTCATGCGATCTACCCACACTTCCTTCACTATCGACCAGTAGATCACGATCGACGTATTGAGCACCCCTGCTCTAAGAGATAACTTGGCTGTCACATCTGGGTTAGATGAGTAAGTATTTCATAGTCTTCTAAATATTTCTCTATTCTAGATAGAATTATTATCTATTTAGCATCTAGTTTTCTACTACTTTCTTAAGTGTATCTAAAACAAGAACTCTAGTTCTTGAATGAAATGACCAAATTAAGGCTGTCTCCACAATGCTCAATAAGTATTGGCTGAAAAAGCAAGTGTGATCAGCACACCGGAGTCATTAAAAGATGTGAGAAATAACACTGGAAATATTGGTTTGGACAGATGAGACTCTTAAATGCTGACATAAAGATCTATTTCTAAAGCCAAAGGTCTATTGAAGGTTTTCAAGCAGAGAATGACCAGAATTTGATGTATGTTTTCAGAAAATAATGAATAGGAATGTGATATGAGAAGCTCAAGAAGACCATTAAAAAATTCCAAGAAAGTGTTGAAGAGAAACAGAGCTCATTTGGTAAAAGCTAATTGCTAGAAACTGGCAGATAGCACAGTTTCATGCTAAAATCCTTCCATATAAACTATTTTATCATACAAATTTTCTTACCACTACCAAACTTAGCATAAAGTTGGCATTTTGAGCCTAGCACTCAAGAGCAAATATTTAAATTAAAAAATGTTAAGAATAGACATGCAAATGGTTGAGCCTGCCCAAGAAAAAATGGGGAGAATTATAGGGCTGATGGTAGAACCTTGTCCACATTTACACTAATGAACAAAAGAGAAGAAAACATTGACAGAAACATGGTATAGTCAGGGCAAGGAGGAGGACCAAGAGTATAACTACAGTGAAGTTGCTGGCCCCACCCATGATGCATCTCTCAAAGATTTAGTCTTTGGTTCAGATCTATGGCTACAAAACATGTTTGTTTAGTGCACATTCAACAGGCCTTGGGACAAAATGCCATTTATACCAGAACACTCTGTGCTATACTGCTTTTCTGATGCTCTGGCTCCATCTAAATAGATCTTGGTAGAGACATACAATTTTCGTGATTATTGTATCTGCTTTGCATTGCTAATTAAAAAATTTAAGATGACAAAGTTGCAGTAAACTAGTGATGAAATTACTACTCTGATAGTTTTCTCTGATGACTCTTACTTTATTAACAGAGTAATTTTAACTAAACATAAATCCATGACGGTAAAAATTCAAGACCACTTAGGACCTTTTCCCTCTTCTTCAGATTGATGCTTTAAAAGCACTTGTAAATTTGGTAGTAATATTAAGTTTATCAGATAAAATCCTTCTGTATAATCCCTTCTAACATGAAACAGTAAAACAAGTAAAATTCCTTTACTTGAAATTATAAAAGTTTCCTTTTACACAAAGATTTGTATAAACCTTATAAAAATATTCTCAAATATTAGAATACAATTACTTTAAAAAATGTATGCGGCATGTACAATTTCTGTGTTCTTATTCTAGGAAAAGAGACCGCACAGAAAGGATGGAACAATGGTATGGAAACTTACCATCCTCTCCAATTGGACTCTTTATTACAAACTTATTGCTTCCATGTGTTAAAAAAAAAAAAAAAATTTAAACCTTTAAGCCAATCCCAATCCCTAAAATTTCTGGCATTCTTATTAAACACTGAATCCAGAAAAAACATTTCTTTACTATCACAGCCTATCAGAGCCACAATTTATTTCATTATGGGAATGTGTTAGAAATTAATATTAAAGGTTGGTTGCTATAAGGCTTAAACAAAGTATGCTATTTAAAGCTTAAAGCTGTTAAAATACCAAAAATTACTTGGTCTCAATATTTAAATAAATAATGCCTATTTTGAATATTCCATTCTAGCACATATAAATTCATTTGGTGGAATATTAAAACATGAGGTTAACACTTTTTTACACAATAAAGTTGTGTTTGTTTTTCTTTTTACAATTATGGCTACATAAAGCTAAGGAATATAAACATCACATAAAATTAATTCATATAATTTTCTGAAACAATGAAATCTTTGCTCAAACTATAAAATGAGATCAATGAATTAACTAATTCTATTGTCTTGCACTTTTCTACAAATCAAGGTGCACAATGGGAATGAAAAGGAGCACATCTCCAAGTTTTGGTATGTTTGTCAAATGAAAGAAAGAGAAAGTTCCCTCACCCCAAAATGAGAACAGATGGGAATGTAAAATTAGATGGGAAGAGACAGTGAAGCTTTGGATGACCGATCTAAAAATCTTCCCCTGAGGGGAGCCAAATATAACCGACCTCAGCTTGTTCAGCTTCCCAGTTAACTTCTAAATTAAATCCAATAGGAATGCAAAGCAGTTCTTAGATTCAATGTACTGGTTTTGATTTTTGTAAGCATATATTTTATAAAGAAACTATTGCTAAATATAAAACATTTTTACATTCAATATAAAGTAATCTCCTAATCATTTTTGTGAATTTAACCTTACTACGAACTTAAAACTATTAACAATAAAACAATTTGAAATAATAGAATGAATGGCTTTATGAAAAAGAGGCAACAGGCATAAACAAACTTAAGATGTGGACCCTGAACTTCTTTATAGTGGAAGTGACATCTGCCGTAAGTTGAAAAACTATATAAATATATTTTATGTTCATTCTTTTCATATTTTTCTGTATAACTAAAATCAATCTTAATAGCAATGCCAGCAGTATTTCCTACACCTAGCAAAAATAAGTTTTCTTATTTGCTATCCAATTTTATACAGCATGACACAATGTTTCTATCTAAAATACCACGTTTAACCTTAAAAGAATACTCTCTATAGTGCTATGTTCTTTTCACTTTTTTTTATTTTTCAATATGGGTAATAATTTAGAATTTGAGAAAAACAAAAAATCATGCTATCTAATCTGAATGTATTTATAACAGTATTTTTATTATAAATAATCATTATATTATTAAACATGATAAAATATAACTTTCTAAATATTATTTTATTTGATAACAAAATAATTAAGATATAATTTTTAAGAGCAACTTGGTAAGATTAACCTTGAGCTTTTAAAAAGTTACCAAATATCTTCCACAAAATAGTGTTTGTGGAGGTTATTTTCCATATGATCACTTTCACATAAAATTTATATTCACTGATACAAGGAGAATAAGTCAGTCTTTTCATCAATAGTCCTCAATTTATAGATCATTCTCATCCATAATTTCAAACTTCTTTTCTAAGACAAAAATAAAAAGTTCTCTGTGTACCTTTTCCCTGCCATCCCAGAAAATTGGCTTTCAATATTTTCACCCTGTTCTATTTTTTACCTTCCTAAGTATACACTACAAAAAGAAATATAGAAATAAGACTCGTTCCAAGCAGTGAAAGCAACTGCACCTCACACTTAAGTAATTTCAGTTTAAAAAATGCGATGTACTGGTGGTAATTTGAAACGGGCTTCACTTTTAATAGAGAACGGGGCCTTTCTTGAGGAAGGTACTCAATAAAGTACATTGCATTTAGTTGAATGTGTGCAAAAACAATTACTGAAATGTAGATTTTGTTATTCAGAATATTCTAAATTACATGCAATCATTATCACCAAAAAGGGAGAAAAATCTTTCCAGGTGTCTAGCTTGCTTTCTTTTGTTTATTTCCTTACCAATACATAAAAGCTAACAGGCAAACTTTAGGGGATATTATGTTGATTCTACTTGATTAAAATTCATTTACCACACTTTCCATTTGTGCAAATAAAATCTGAATTAAGAAAAACTGTGAACATTTTCAAATTCATCCACATGTTAATAAGTCAAATTCTAACTACCCAAAATATCAAGTGCAGATCCCCCTAACAATTTTACATTATTGCCTTAATTCATTTTCTGGTTAGTTGGTTGAATGATTTTAACATGGAAAACAGAGAACATTTAATAATGAATCAGAAACTGCTATCTTCCCCTTGGAGGTTTGGGACTGGGGTCTTTGAATAAAGAATGCACACGTACACACAAATATTTACTCAATATTCCTATCCATGTCCCAGAGCTTTCACTGTCTTTTAAACCAAGTAAGTTGCATGCACTGTGGATGACAAAAGTATAAAAGGAACATGGCTGCCTTAGGTTGTCAGGGTTTCCATATTCTCAGGAGTAAGAGAGTATTACAAAGTGTCTGTTTTGTTTTGGTGTCTCCATATCATGTAAATATAATTATATTCTGGATAATCCCCTTCACAACTTTTGGCACCTATTAATAACACATGATTTCAGGATCTGATTTTGATACAATGTTTATGACTATGCTGGGTGTTAGCTTGAATAATATGTCCACATATTATTCAAGACCAAGAGACATTAGATTAGATAATTTTTCTAATTCCTTCTCAGTTTTAAAAATGTGACACCCTATTTGCATCTTACTAATAATTTATGAGATCAAATTTAAAAGGCACACTTAGAGAAAACTAACTTCACAAGGAGTGATATATGTTCTACTTGTTTTCCTTTTATATTTAAATGCAAATGAAATTTTCTGAGCTAAGAATAAGATGGCATTCAGATGACAAAACAGAAAAAGGTAATCAGATAACAGTTTTATTAGCAATAGTCACTAACATTTCAAATGGTTTAGTGGACTACATTATTGACCAGAAGTCAGAAAATCCCAGTTTCTTTTTTCAGTTTGCCTCTAATTTGAAATAAGATCTTAGTGTTGAAATAATTCATTCTTGCAACCTTTGTTGTTGTTTTTTCTTTTTTTACAAAGTTAGTACATTTTGCTAGTCAATGAACAAATACTGGGGTACTCATGTTACATGATAAGAAGTATATTTCAAATTTAAATTTATTTAATAAATAGGAAAACAAATCTATAAAACTCAATTTGTTATTTTTTAAGTTTGATAGTGACAATATATATAACATGTAAAAATTACAATATATTTTGTTCCTGAATGTATATATTATTTTGATCTAGCTTTAAAAACAGTTATGTTTAAATTTGCTTCACCTAATTTAAAAATATTTGTGTCAATTTCACTTAAAGATATTTTATTGTTAGAAATCATTGTTTACTGTTTAAAACTTTAAAATTAAAATCTTATCATTTCTCGTATCATAATCTTATATCGTTTTTAAACCATATACTCTTAAAGGAATTTTCAATTTATATGTACTTTAACAACAGAATTATCTTAACACCCGTAAAGAACAGTAAAATGTGTGCAAACTGCAAAGATATTTTGAATTTAAAATGCATGCAATTTACATTTGAAATATAGTTATATAATTTTTAATTTTAAAAATTAGGGCAAATGAAATTCATTTAAATCATTTTATTTATATCTGTAATACAAAAGTGAATAAAAGTTTTAAGTATAAATTATTAATAAGGAGGTATAGAAAAATTTTTTCTGATATGCAGCATCTTAACTGAATACTTTTAAAATAGAAATGTTTTTAAGCTACTTCTAAAATGTTACAGATAATGAAACAAAAATTTACTAATTAAACTAATAAATTAAATGATTGATTTTGAAATCTAGTGAATTTACATTATTAAATGTTGACAGATTCAATTTTTGTTATATAAAGGCAGGGGAATCTAAGATCAATTTTATAAGAACATATTTCATAACAAGCTCAAGTTTTATCAAGAAAGAAGTATCACACTCAAATTTAAAAGTTTCCCTGTTAATCTAGCAAACATAATTGACACTAGGTTATTAAACTCATTAGAAACTTTTTCCTTCCTATAAAAGGAATTTCTTTTCTAGATGATGTAATTAGACCATTAACTAAAAGACAGTTAGTGGAGTCAAATGAAAAATGTGCACTTCCAAAAAGTGCATACTTTTATATATTGTGATAAGTAATTTTTTCTTGGAATAGACAAGTGTAATTGCACAAATGTTAAAATCAATGCCAAAACGTTACTCTACCTGAACTGTAGAGCTGATCTCCGACGCAAAGCCGCCCGTCAAGGGAGCTTCATGACTGATCAGCAGCCGCCCTGTTTTGATCACAGACTGGAAAGAAAAGGAAAACCTGATGTTAAAGAGAATACATGTTTTCAAGTACATGATGGTAGTTTTGAGTAAATAATAAAAATAAATTACTTAAATTCAATAAATAACAAAAAATAGTAATTCAATTTTATGCCAAAGAAGTTATAACACAACTCTTTCACCTGGACAGTCATTTGATTTTTGCTGTTTTAAAATATTTCAATATAGTTTATAATCTAGTACAAAATGAAAATGAGATTTGTCGTTCTATATATGTCATCAAAAATGCATTTCATTATAAAATATTTTTGTGTTGTAAACTGATTACTGTATTTCACATTTTCATATCTTAATCTTTTTTTCTTCATATTACTTTAAAAATAAAAGTGTTTTTTAATTCATTTTGGGGTATATTTGTATGTAAACAGCCTTTAAAATACGGTTTTGTGATGAAGGGAAAGACAAAAATAGCATGTAAACACGCAGCAAAAGAAAAGTTTGTGCTACTAGACATTCAAGAACTAGAAGGAAGAAATCATTGCAAAGCAAAAGGGTTACAACCCTCTTTGTTCATGTGCATTAAAATCTGGTTAAGGACTTCAACTCTATTTTAATGTAGAAAATGTCACAAATAATAAACATGTATTCTCAATATGGGTTCAGTGTTGTTGTTCATGCTGTGCATGATATACTCTACAATAAAAAACCAAAAAGTATAGCTATAATACCATAGCAGGATACCAGCTCTGTTGGAAGGTAAAAAATATTAAAATCCACAGTGAGTTATTACTTAAAATATGCTGAACAATTACTATATTACCAAAAAGAAGTGGTAATTCTTCTTCTACATTTCTAATAATTTATCACCTTCCTTAAATTCTACATTACTATTTTACGAATATGAAATAAAATTTTCCAAGCAAAAATATGTACATAAATTAGTTTTTTTCCTTTCATTCAAGGCAATTAGAGTATAGAATTTTAAAAGTATGCAGCAGTTTAAACCAGATGTTAAACTCCAAGATATAGCCAGTAGCCATGACCAAAATAACTTGCTATATCTACTAAGTAAATAGTGACTGAAGAACATAAAATTTTATGAACACCACACCCACTCCCAATGAAATGCTAACACTAGAACGTTGGTGTTTGGATTAATGTGATGTGATTAATTATGCCATTTATGACCAGCACTCATTAAATTTCAATGCACCTGGTTAGAAATATAAAGAGACAAAAATATTCCACAATCATGGAAAAACAAATGTATTCTCAAAGAATTCTCTAAAAGATGTCCTGATTTAAAGAATCACTGATTAAGAAAACAGATTTGACAGTCAGATCTTCCTTATAGCTCAGAAACCCAGACCTCTGCCAGTGTAATGGTGTCTAAAGGTGACAGTTAAAATCCATCCCAGTTAGATGATGTGTCTTAATTTCTAAGAGGGAGAAATGAGAAACTTCTATTAAAATACTACTGTTAGCTAAAACTCCACAAAACAGAAATGCCTATCCAAACTCAAATGACAATCTTTAGAATGATCCCTGAAGGCCCATAAGCATCCTAGGCCGATGGTCTAGGCTTTCCATAGCCTGCAAAGCGTACTGGGGAAACAAGCACAGTTGTACCTGGGATAAAAGCTTCCAACCTTGGAGCTGAAGCAACGTGATGTATAAGCAGATGAAATCGAGAGACCCTGAGAGTCTTTCCACAACAGAAAGGCTAACATAAGCCAAGATATATCAATACAGTCAAGTATTTTACAGAGCTGCAAAGAAGACTGAGGACATGACACAATGCCCATCAGTTTGATAAAATAAGTAACTGGAGAACAATATAATCTCGTTTTTGTTGTAAACCATCCACCACAGCAGTAGAGACACCAACAAACATAGCCATATATATGATGAGCCAATATGTGTAAAAAGTCTGGAAAGATTCATTCCAAACTATCAAAACTTGTGTCTCCTGAGAAACAACAGTAAAAGAATTGTAGGTAAGGACTTTCAGTTTTTACTTTATATAAAAGGTACTCTTATTATTGAAAGCATTTTAAATAAATATAAAATAAATAAAAATGAAGTGAAAGCTTTTGAATTAATGTTGACAGTAAAAATACATATTATGTTGCACTCATAATTTCCTCAAAAAAATAAACATATGTTTTTTATGGTATTTTAGGACTAGTTTATGATACAAGGGAACCCAAATACTGGCAGCAAATAGGTACACTAAAAGCCCAGGAATCAGTCTTCTTTCTTTTCTTTTCTTTTTTTTTTAATTCAATGAAAGGAGGGAAGGCAGAGAGGCAGACTCCTGCATGGGCCCCAACCAGGATCCACCAGGCAATCCCTTTAGGGGGCAATGCTCTGTCCATCTGGGGCACTGCTCTTTTGCTCAGCAACCGAGCTTTCCTTAGCGCCTGAGGCGGAGGCTCCATGGAGCCATCCTCAGCTCCCAGGGCCAGTGCCTGAAACCAATCAAGCCATGTCTATAGGAGAGGAAGAAAGAAAGAGAGAAAAAGAGAGATAGAGAAGCGAGAAGGGGAGAGGTGGAAAAAGAGATGGGCACTTCTCCAGCATGACCTGACCAGGAATTGAACTTGGGACATTCACAAACCAGGCCAACACTCTACCACTGAGCCAACCAGCCAGAGCCAGATTCAGCCTTCCCATGACAGTGTCTGTAGGATCTGTTACAGGCCAGGGTCATATCCAGCTCATCTCTTGACCTGCAAGCTCTCAGATCTTAGACAATGTGGGAAATAAGCAATTGGTATCTGAGAAGGTGAAGCTCTGTATGAGTGTGTGTGTGTTCTTGAACAGGATTATGGTGGCAAGAAGAGAGTAGTCACAAATAATGCTCATAATCATAAACAACTGATTGTCACAAGAGTTGCTATGTGGCTAGGTTTTGAGCTCAGTGTTTTACATTGATTACTTCATTTAATTGGGAAGGTACTTTTAAGTTTTTGCTTCTTAAAATCAACTCTGATATGTAAAAAGTATTAAAATGTATAAAAGAAAATTACATCAAAATTCTAAAAAGTGTCAAAATTTAGAACATTGACATTTCAAACTCAACCCCTTAAAAATAATTAGCATATGTCATAAAAGATTGGGTCAATAAATACAGTTCAATGATTTTGTAAGGTATAATATAAATTAAACTTGGTATGTAATTTATCCTTCACAATTTAAATTTACTGAAGTTTTTGAAGATCGTTTCTTTTTTATACTATTTTGGAAATTATTAACACTATTAATATTATGATGAGGTTATAGACATCTACAAGATTAGGGAGAGTGTCACTCTTCATTTCTTGTGATTCAACTAGATATTTTGATTAAACTACATATTTTTGTCAACTGTAAGCAGGCAATTAATTTTTATTCACCGACGCACAATGATATATAACTGCTAGGAAGTTTTCTAGCTAAATTTAGCATTTTTACAAACTTAGTAAAAATTAATATGATACTTTTTATTCAACAAAGACAGCTGTTAAATTTTTTAAATAAGTAACTATAGATATAAATACAAACAATTTTTCAATTTTACAAGTTTTCTACTGAGATAAATGTATATATATCACCACCTGAAAAAACTGTAAAGGTTTAAGCAACTTTTCAATATTAAAGCTGAACTTATCAAAGCCAGGAAAGCTCCCATAAGGCTGGATTTTCCAGTATCTGCTTCTTCAACTTCTTGCCACTAAAACGTGCTCCAAGGACCGTGGCCTTAGGCAGACGCAGCACCAGTAAGTCAGAGGGGACAAATGTACCAGGGAAAACTGTGCCAATTAAAGACTGAACTGTGCATTACTGTCTCTGTGCCCTCTACCACAAAACAACAGGGCCTTGTTTCCTACAGGTTTCACGAAGATGTGTCGAGCCCTGCCAGAGAACTCAGGTGGTTAGAATGTCATCCTCACGTGCAATGGTGCCCATGTGATCCCCAGTCAGGGCACATACAGAAACAAGATTGATGTTGATGTTTCTGTCTCTCTCTTCATTCCTCTCTTTCTAAAATCAATAAATAAAATTTATTCTTAAAAGAACTTAAAAAACAATTCTGAAAGGCAAGGAATAAAACAGCTTGTGGGTTGTTGAGTCAGTCAGCACTGGCCTGCCCAGGATTTCTCCCATGGAATCTCACTCTTTCTCACTGTTTCAGTTAGTCATCTCCTTCCTTCCCCAGGGCAACAACGAAATATTATTACAAGAGAAACTACAAAAATCTCAACACTCAACACTGGCCAACACTGCCAACAATAGATAGATCATGACACCCCTGTTCTGACAGAACCCCAACGATACCTTGTCCCTGGCTAGGCCCCTTCATGACTCTTTCCCATGTCCATCTTCTACCCAGACAGCATTAATAATGGCCATAACTTCAAGTTTTCTAGGCACGATATCTAACACAATGCTCAGAATATGGTAGACACTCAAGAAATTTTATTAAAAATCTATTAAAATAATGTAACAATATTAAACATGTCCTTGTTTATCTTACAAAATTACTGCTTTCTTGGCAAAATCCATTTTTAAAATGGTGCAAAAGTATATACTTCAGAATATCCCAAAACAATTTAAATATGAAATAACAGATTCCAAATTGAGGCTATTTCAATGTTAAACAATATGGTATCTGTGATAACAGCAGAATGGCTAAGTTCTACTCCATTTAAATGACCACAGATTTTGGCTGTGCAAACACTGGATGTTCTGTTTCAGTGAACACAGCCTGTAAAGGTTTTAACACATCCCAACCAGGAAAACTGTTAAACCTCCATTCCATGAAAAAAGATACAGACGGGCAGGCCGTTAAGCTTGCATATATCTGAAAGTGCAACAGTAACATTCAAAAAGCAAATATCTGTTATTAATTGCTTACTCAAAATCTATAGCAAGGTTTTTTTTCAATACAGAGCAATTCAACCTGACCAACACCAAGTCCAGCTGCCTTTTCTGACTGCTGTAAGTAGGAAAAGACACTTAGACAATTTATAGCTCTTTGAACATTTTGTCTAAATATTAAGCTAATGAAAAGCAAAACTGACCTTTTCTACTTCCTTTTGAAATCATATCTGCTGATAAATACATATGAGCAAGAGTAATAGTAAAATCATGCACTTGTTTCATTAATTAAAAGCATTAATTAATATTTTATACAACTTACAAACAAGATTTTTTAATTAGCTTCAAATATCGCAAGTGAATTAAGTTTTTGAAATGTTTTCTTGTTTTTAAAAAATGCATTTAAAAAATTAACCAGAAAGACCTCACAATTAATCCCAGGCTAACAAGTGTATTAATATATGCCTAGAAACTATTACTAATCAGCATGATCTTCACACAGTCAGCCCACAAGCTGATATTCTACTGGAGAAATGCCAATGCTAAAAGAGAACAATCAGGAACTCCAGAGAAAGCCTGGAAAAGTACATTTTGGCAAGGATATCAGTGATGGGGTTACAAATGTTTTGGTATTGTAGGAAAGTGGGGCAAAGTGAGAAAACTGAAATCCTCAGAGCTTTATCCCCCATGTGGAAAAAGCAGGTAAGGGAACAAGCAGAGCATAATGAGAACTGAATAGTCAACAGGCGAAGACTGAGCAAATAATACTGACAAAGGCATGAAATGTTTGGGAAAATTCCACACATCCTCACTGATTCATTCTTGCCTGAATTATCTGTACAATAAGAGCTGAAACACTGAAGAGCCTATGAAAAACTACTTTTAAAAATTAGAAGTGAATATCTTCCTAATTGCTACATCAAAATACATTAGATAAACGTTTTCCTACTAGTCAACCTTACTTTTTCAACCTGTTTCCTCATAGCCCCTTGAGGTGTCAGTCATGTCAAGACTACTCTGTGAATGTGACCCATGCTCTCCCAACTCAGACTTTCTTCCCCAAATTGGTAGGCATTCTATCCCTCCCTCAAAACTCCTCAACAATCCCCTTCATAGTTCCACCAACTAGCTATGCTTTCCCTTATTTAAAACCCCATGGTAACTTTTTTCTTCTTTTCTTTTCTATATTATATTATGTTATGTTATGTTATGTTATGTCATATTTATATTCTAGCAACCATTTCCTAATAGAATTTAAGGTAGCAGACAATGCAAAGATATTCCATGAAACTTTAAACAGGGTACAAGGGCAAGAGTCAAGTACCAGGGTCAAGCACCGTTATACCTGTCATTAGGGACACTAATTTACCTCACAGGATAACATCTGTATCATTATCCCTTTCAACCATGATGATAAGGGTATATAGTACTGGACTGGTAGACATTTATTAGATATGTAATTAAACATGTGTAAGTATATAAATAAATGTGTGTTTTTAAAAGGTTTTTTTCCCACTCTCCCCATTAGTGTAAACATCATGCAAAACATAACACTTGTTAAGAGTCCATATAATTTTTTTTGTGAGCCAAAAGAATTTTTCAAAGATTGAAATAGCTACTTTTCAAGTTGTTTTTGTATTTTCATTCTTATTACCATTCTATCATTTTTCAAAAGGATTTAAAATATTTTCATAAACTTGTACTTAATCTCTGCTTCAATTCTATCAATTTCTTTTTATGAAAAGAATTATAGCTTGTCACTTGAATACTAATACCGTTGACTTCCATGTTACAGAATTTAAAAAAAATTTATTAACAAGGACTACTATTAAAAAAACAAGCTTTATGCACTGTCCAGAGCATTGTCCCAGAGTGCCAAGTGCACTGGCCTGAGCCCCAGATTTCCTATTCAAGCTCTAATCAGGGCTCAACCCCCAAGGTTACTGGATCAAGCCCCAGTAAGGGCACATATGATAAGGAATAGATGGCACAACTAAGTAGAACAACAAGTTGTTGATGCTCTTCTGTCAAAAAAAAAAAAAAAAAGAGGAAAAAAAAGGCAAGCTTTACTTTTGAAATATAATCAGGGTGTTGTATCTTCTACACCTATTCTTAGGTCTACCCTGAGCCCCTCCAGGCTTTTTCTTTGGAATTTACTATGACAGAATGCATTCAGAAGCACTATATAACTAAAACTTTATTGTATATATGGTTATATTCTACTATCAAGTGAAAAAATGTGAGTATAACAGATACTACACACTCCTTGGCAAATTTAGACTCTGACCCAACAGTAAGGACCACTGGCGGTAACATTCCACCACACTGATTAATTCAGGCAGTTTAGCTTCCTTCAAGTAATACTGTTCTGATACCATAGTGCTCCATACATACTGCATATAGGGTAGAAGGGGGTGATTTTTCACAAATAGCTCATTACCTAGTTTAGCCTTTAGGTTATGATGATTACAAGCTGAATGAAAATTCAAGACAGTTTTATTTGTATTTTTAAACTTTACACCATTTTAAGTGTACACTTCTGTGTCATTAAACACATTCACACTGTTGTACAATCATCACCACCATCCATCTCCAGCTCTTTTCATCTTCCCCAATGGAAACTCTGTACCAATTTAACAGTTAACTGCTCCCAGCTCCTGGCAAACATCATTCTACTTTCTGTCTCTATAAATTTGACTACTTAGGAACCTTATATAAGTAGAAGCATCAGTGTTTATTTTGTGACTGACTTATTACATTTCGCATAATGTCTTCAAGGGTCATCCTTGTTGTAAATTGTGTCAAAATGTCTCTACTTAAGGCTGAATAATATTCCATTATATGCATATACAATATTGTTTATCCATGCATCTCTTGGACACATGGATTATTACTTCTACCCTCTGGCTATTGTGGATAATGCTGCTATAAACATGAGTGTATAAGTATCTGTTCAAGTCTCTGTTTTCACTTATTCTGGATATATAACCAGAAGTGGAATTGCTGACCAAATGGTAACACCATGTTTAATTTTTTGAGAGAAAGCCACACCATTTCCATAGCAGTTACACATTTTATATTCCCATCACCAATGCACAGAAATTTCAATTTCCATACAGTGTCACCAACACTTGTTATTTTCTATTTTTTGTTTTATTTTGTTTTGGATAGTGGACATCCTAATTGGTATGGGATAGTAACTCATGAATTTGATTTGCATTCCCCTTATGATTACTGATATGCAATCACTAATCATTTTTTAATCTTTTTCTTTTCAATTTTTTAATCAGGCTCTTTGAATTTTGTTGTTATACAAAGAGTGTTTTAAGAGTGCTTAACGCATCTAATTTCTTAAATTAATCTCTTTGGGGACTGGAAATAACATCTTTTCAGAATATGATATTCCATATGGAAAAAAATATAATCAAATTTATTGGTTTGCCATATCCTCCTTCTTTAAAAAGCTTCATACCTGGTTTCCTCACCATTCCCCATTCCAAAACAGACACAAGGAGATTTCTTCAAAAGATCATACATAATGTCACATAGATCCTTTGCCAAGCTGATTATCTAAAACAGCACTCTTCTCCTGAGAAATCTTCAATGGTAAATCAGCGAGCCAGAATCACAAAAATAAGTTACAAACAGTAACAGCAGCTGTAGTCCACTGCCAAAGAAACAATGGAGTCTAGTTACACACTACAGAAACTTCTGAGTCTTCTTTGTTCCATACATACTCTGCCCGCAGTTTGAATAGAAGAATGCCAATGAAGAAAAGTTTGGAATGTTGGTCGTACCAACCAGAAATTTACCTTTACCATTTTATTATATGCTATTACCCAACAATTTTTTTAATGTTGTATAAATTCCAATAGTCTTTGATCCACATCAAAACCAATTTCTTGAGTCACTCACATGTACCAATACTGGGGAAACAAAGAGGAGTTAAGTCTTTATAGGCTTGTAACACGAGTTCCCACATGTCCTAGGGCAAAGCATATCCAAAAAGAAGTAATTTAAAGATTGTTAAGGCAGAATACTGGATTTAAAAATAAAGTTATATTTGTTTAAAATAATTTTTAAATCGATTTTAGAGTGCGCAATAGAGAGGGACAGAGAGAAAAAAACATCGATTTGTTGTTCCTCTGACTTATGCATTCCTTGGCTGATTCTTGTGTGCTCTGAAAAGAGATGAAACCCACAACCTTGGCATATCAAGATGACATTCTAACCAACTGAGCGCCCGGCCAGGGCAAAAACAATGTTGTTGGGTTTTTTAAAATAATTTTAAAGTTCAACTCTTCAGGTCTTTTCTAAATGACATTGAAAAACTGAATTTTTCTTTTCTTAAACAAACAATTACTAATAATTTTTCCTTTTCTAATTCTAAGTCTCCATTTGGCAAATTTTTCTCAAGTGTTGACAAGAGAGGGAAATACTATGTCTGGCCATCATAAGAGGTCTAAAGGGTAGAAACTGACATCATCCCTTGTGCTTCCAGCATACCGTGTAATAAGAAAGTGACTTTAACCAAAACCAAGATTGTCAGCGGTTACTTTTTACACTGATGTTTTAAACACATATCAAGGGTAAAATTTCTCCTCAAGCCAGCTGGTTGTCTACCAAAGTAATACCTCTCTAAGGAATGATCAAAAGTATAAACACTGCTACAGTGCTGCATCACCATGGACAAACACATTTATTTTTTTCAAACCTGGTCCAATTCTACTGGAGTAAATGGATTTTTAGTCCATTATGAAACAAAAAATCATATGTAATTCATAATACATGGGCAAAGCTTAAAATCTTTTGGGTCTTTTTTTGGGGTGTGACTCAAAAAAGTGGTTTAGTAAAACTCAAAGGATGTTTCAGCAAGTTACACATATGTTTTTGAGTAAAAATAACTAAGATAGCATAGAAAGAATGTACATAAATTTCTTTCTCATTAAAACCAAGATGATGAAGAGAAATTATTTATATGATAGGTGATATCAGGAAAAGCATTCCTTTAGCAGGAAGGAATTTGTCTACAAAACATTCATTGATTATTTGATAGAGACAATAAGGGGAAAGGCACAGAAATCTCAAGATCAAGAAGTACAGTATTCACATTCACTGCTTTTGTTTGTTTGTTTTTAAGGTGAGATAGAGGCAGACTGCCCAGACCAGGATCTTCCTGGCAACCTGGTCTGATCAAGCTATCCTTAGCACCCCGGGGACATGCTTGTACTAATCAGCCTCTGGCTGTGGGAGGGGAAGAAGAAAATAAGGGGCAGGGGACCAGATGGTTGCTTCTCTTGTGTGCCCTGACTGGGAATCAATCCCAGAACATCCATATGCCAGGCCAACACTCTTATCTACTGAGCCACTGGTCAGGGCCTCAATATCCATTGTTAATGAAATATTAATAAGTTAAGATGCAATAGTATTAGTTTAATATTTAAAAATTAATTTATATTTATAGTTAAGCCCTCTTTTTTTCTTCAGGGAAAAACTGAAATTTTCTTTCTTTATAAACCACAAAATATTAATCCATTCAGGTTAGATTTACAATTCTGCATCCACTTTTCTATTAACAAGGACCAATGAAGTAGAATAAGATGACTATGGCCATTATACCACAAAAAGTGAGAAATATCTATAATATTTTAGATTATAAGTGATAAAATAATCATATTTTTGAAGAGGAATCCAAGAAGATTTTATCCTTATTGACTTATCATAAACTGGCATTTTGTTATATCTTTTATGAATAAAATTATTATTATAAATAAAATATTACTAACTAAAAAATGTCCCATCCCTTCAATAATTTTAAAAATAAGTAAAAAATAAGAATAAAATGATACCTCATTCATCAAAGTTACAAAATAATTTAAATTCTGGCAAGGGTATATAGTTACATTTTGCCTATGCAAACTAAATTGACATGAACCTTTTTAGAAATGTTTTGGGAATATATTTATGAAAACCTACTAAATGCTCCAATTCCTAGCATAAGCAATTTCAATTCCAAGATTTATTTTCAGAAAAGGATCAAAAAGAGGTAAAATACTGGATTTCTGGTTTAAAATCTTTATGTGTGTATGTGTGTATACTGGGCCAAAAATGTTCAAAAATATTAAGAAACTTTTAAAATCAGGCCCTCATACCAAAGACTTAAATACCACACTTGGTTCATGGGCATATGCTGTTTAAAAGGGCAAAGCACTTTAAAAATACTGCGTTTAAATGCCCTCCATAGCTACCATACATTGCATACTGTCTAAAAAATACCAAGGGCTTCAGGAATTTTCTTTAATATGCCTAACTTCTGCCGGCCTAACCTTCTGCTTGGGAATTCAAGAAAGAGATTCTCCTAGTAAACAAATAGAAAAAGCAGAATTGAAGTAAACCCCCACTCACCAATTAGCAAAGGAGCCTGGACAAAATGATAACACTCTTGAAAATTGATTAAAGGAAGCAAAATATAAACCACAGAACCTATTGAAAAAAAAATGCTGAAAATTATCCTGATCCTAGAAAGAAAAAGCATGTCTCTGAAAATGATCTCCTCAAGATCCAAATGAAAGTGCTTAGGCAACTACTGTGCATTCTCAACAGCATGTAAGACCTAACTTCCAAAGATAGGAATAAAAACTCTAAAGAGCCATAAGGGTAGATGAAAAAGGATATGGACAAGACCGAAATTCTCACATGGGAACTAAAACCACACTGTAATACTGAAACCCATGGTGGTGATAATCTGTGTATCTGGTCATTCTCCCCTATTACCCTCTGCTAGCCCAGCATAGTGTTATCCTTCCAGCAAACTTCAAAACTATATCCTGAGCCTGACTTGTGGTGGCGCAGTGGATAAAGTGTCGACCTGGGAACACTGAGGTCGCCAGTTCAAAACCCTGCACTGGTTCAGTCAAGGCATATATGGGAGTTGATGCTTCCAGTTCCTTCCCCCTTTCTCTCTCTCTCTCTCTCTCTCTCTCTGTCTCCTCTCTAAAAATGAATAAAATAAAAATAAAATAAATTTAAAAAAAAACTATATCCTGAATGAATGAGTATGGATAAATTGGCCTCCACTTCAAGTGTCAGAAAAATACAGGAGTAAGGAGCAAGCAGACAGGAAGGTGAGATGAGTAACGTGGTATCCTTTCTCCTCTTTCCCTGGCATGGCACCGAGGACTCTCCCTAGGCTCACTCACCCCTTCAGACAGCTGAGGACCACCGCTGGAGAAGCATGAATAGGCCAGGCCTTCCTGCCCTTCTTCCATTTTCCTTTTCTGAAATATGCAGGGACCTGATACTGCCCAAACAAGGACTGGAAACAAGAGAAGAAAAAGAAGGAAGGCAAAGAGGTTCCTCTTCTCAGTGTGCAAGCAACTCAAAGGATAAGGCACAGAGGAATCAGAGACTGCCTACAAATAGCTTTCCTTTAACAAGGAATGCAAAACAAATGTCTCAGCAACCCGAAAGTAACGTGAATAGATGAGGCAATAAGAAGTGGTGAGTAATGTAGACAAGTAGGGAACAGTCTCTGATGTAGGTGGTCAAACTCTCTCTCTTTTTTTAAGTACTGAGAAAGCCAAGCAAAATATGTCTCCAGATTGGATTCTGCCCAAGACTTTGCAACCTATACTTTAAGGAAACATCTTTCTGGCAAAACAATACTTTCTTTTTTTTCTCTCCAAATGTCAAGATGTACTTTCTGCCATGTTATCTTTACCCACAAAATTATACACTAAATTTGGCAGCTTTCCATTCTGGCCTTCCCAAACATTTTGCGGATATTTACCAATATAAACATCCATTTTGTTGAACATTACATTTACCAGAGCCGACCCACTGTTTCAAAAGAAAGACATTTGAGCCATTTCTTCACCATGTGTTCTTAAAACCCAGAAAAACAATAAGCTATCCAAGATAGCTTTAAGTTTTCAGTAGTCCTGCTGTATGTTCCAAAGTGACATCACAAGTGGAAATTACAGCATTTGAAATTTTAAATATACAGGAAGAAAAGGAGTCTACAGCTCTGACACTCTTGCTCAAAAGGCACTGGGTCACACTGTACTCCTGCAGCATTCATGGTACCTTTCTACTCCTACCAGGTGGCCTCCATGGTGTTTATACAGTAATAAAACTGAAAAACAGCCTGCCCATTATTTTTAGTCACTCACTGAAGAAATGCAGTACTGATAATATTTGCAATAGATGAAAAGTATTTTTATTGATAGAAAAGTTTAAATAATCCTACGAGAAATAACGTTTTTTAGAAAATTCTTTTACACAAAAGGGAAGCTATAGAATTATTTTTATTACACCCTATACACACTCACCACCACCAATTTTTGAAAATATAAACTGCTCTGGGAGGTGGGCCACGCCAAGAGTAGTGAGAGTGCTATCCAAAGTCAGGGCATCTGTCTAAATCATAAGAAACAGGTATGAAGAGGAAGCACAGACACCATGGCCAGCCTCATCAAAGAGGAAGAGAATGAGGTGTCACCATAAAAATATCAGGTTTATTTCAGGATCCACGCAGAAAAGGGCCTGGAAAATCCAAAGATGTAAATAACGACAATACAACTGTGAAACTCTCCTTACAGAGTCATGATATGGGTTCAAGATGACAGGTATCGATTGCTTCCATCACTACTTCCGTCTTCCCAGAGGCCCCCTAATGTGGCCCATCTTAACTAAATTCAAAAGCAGTGCTCAGATTGGGTTTTGGCCTTTACTAATCATAAATTCATTTTTATTAAGTATAACTATTTGCCTGACCAGGCGGTGGTGCAGTGGATAGAGCGTCAGACTGGGATGAGGAAGACCCAGGTTCGAGACCCAGAGCTTGCCAGCTTGAGCGCGGGCCCATCTGGCTTGAGCAAAAAGCTCGTCAGCTTGGACCCAAGGTCGCTGGCTCCAGCAAGGGGTGGCTCATCTGCTGAAGGCCCGCGGTCAAGGCACATGTGAGAAAGCAATCAATGAACAACTAAGGTGTTGCGACGACAACAAAAAACTAATGATTGATGCTTCTCACCTCTCTCTGTTCCTGTCTGTCTGTCCCTATCTATCCCTCTCTCTGACTCTCTCTGTCCCTGTTAAAAAAAAAAAAAAAAAAGGATGACTATTTATGTTTTTAAATCTATTGCACACTACTCCTTGAGTTCTGATAGTGATTAATTTGATGATTATTTCTAATAAGTAATAAGTAAGTATGACTATTTCTAAAAGATATTGGGGTTTTGTTATTTGACTATCCTAATCCTAAAGAACTTGTAAGAAATCACTCATAGATTCTGTCTTAAAGACAAATAATCATTTCTCACATCTGCTATAAAAAAGTATGACCTATAAAATGTGTACCTGTGTTTATATGCACACCTTTTTTCACACTTTTATCTATAATATTTGAAATACAGATATTTTAAACCACAGTTTCTAATAAAAACAGGAAACTACCATGAGGGTAGAAAATTAACATGACCTTGAATGCTACTTCTCTTTGGTCCCACAGCTTCATGATGCTGGAGCATATCACCTTACTCCGGGACAGCCAATCATAATTCCCAAATCGGAGCACAGCTGGCTCTGCATGATGGACACTGAAACCATGATAACCATAATACTGTATTTGGCCAGGGACAGTGAGTCACCCTGCTCACTGAGCAAGACAGAGGGGAGGACGGGGCGGCTGGGGAAAGACATTTGAGACATAAACCTGCAAATTCTCAGTAAGCTACAGCTACTGAGAGATCAATATCCAATCTGAAAAATGTCAAAGGTCAGTTCTTTCAATAAAATTAAGTGGTGAGATTAGTAATGGTAATAAACATATCAACACTACCTTCAATACTGAACTGTTTCAGCACCACTTTTAAAATCACGAGATAAGAAGTCAATCAAAAAATCAGGGAGTTGGCATCTATTTTGAAATAATCACTTTTATATAAAGAGAAGTCAAATTCTTAAATAGTGTTCCTCAACATACATTCTCATCTTTTTTAAACAGAGACAGAGAGAGGGACAGATAAGAACAGAAAGACAGGAAGAGAGAGAAATGAGAAGCATCAACTCAGTTGTGGCAGCTTAGGTGTTCATTGATTGATTGCTTTCTCATATGCGCGTGCCTTGACGGGGGTGGGGGGATGGGGGCGCTCTAGCAGAGTGAGTGACCCCTTGCTCAAGCCATCAACCTTCGGCTCAAGCCAGTGACTTTAGGCTTCAAGTCAGTGACCTTTGGGGTCAAGCCAGCAACCAGGAGATCATGTCTATGATCCCACGCACAAGCCAGCGACCCCACACTCAAACTGGTGAACCCCCATTCAAGCCAGCAACCTCAGGGTTTTGAACCTGGGTCCTCTGCATCCAAGTTTAACAGTCTGTCCACTGTACCATTGCCTGTTCAGGCACATTCCCATGTTTTAAGAAGCATGTATTTAGTCTTGAAATAGAAACAATATAAATAGTAAAATGCACCTAGGTGGGGGTAAGGGAGCAGAAAGACTGATTACAAATAAAATCTAGATTCTCTATTTATTGTGTGGCTAAAGGTAAGTGAATTAACTTTTTTGAAACTAAGTTTTCATATGTAAAATGAGGCTGATTCTACCTATTTTCAAGGTTGCTGTGATAACCACTATTTCTATACTGACACGACTGGCACGCAGAAGGCATTCACGAAATGGAGCTGCCGCTTTTAATATCATGATCACCATCACCACCAAATCATCCTATCATGAATATAAAGACCAAACTGTTGGTCTTGGAAGTATGGCCTAGCAAGAGTAAGCAGTACAAATTTTGAAGGTCAAAAAAAAATTATCCTTATCAAATTTGACCTCACTTTCATTAAGAGATTTCAAGGTAATCTCTGGGTTCTAATAGATTCCAAGCCCTCACCAAGTGCAGAGTGTAAAACTCCAGGCCTCACATTACCATCCAATTTCAGCAAAAAACAACAATCGCTGGCCAAACGGGGCCTAGGAGGCCGGGGTTCTTCAGAGAGAGAAGTACTCTTTCCCAGGGCCCAGCATCCAGTTCAGTACTTTGCAAACTGCACTCACAGAAGCCCTTATCCAGTGCTTCTCAACTCAAATAATATTCATATAAACTCTCTTTAATTATTTTTTAATTTTATTCATTTTAGAGAGGAGACACAGAGAGAGAGAGAGAGAGAGAGAGAGAGAAAGAGAGAGAGAGAGAAAGGGGGGAGGAGCTGGAAGCATCAGCTCCCATATGTGCCTTGACCAGACCAGTACAGGGTTTTGAACTGGCGACCTCAGTATTTCCAGGTCGACGCTTTATCCACTGCGCCACCACAGGTCAGGCCCAGATAAACTCTCTTTAAAAGAAAAGCTCTCAAAACTAACATAAATTTAAATTATTTTTATGTACTTATATATGCACAAAATAAAAATATAAACTTTGTACAATATGCATACTGCTTTTACATAACCATAAACATTTCAATAAAATATAAAAAATAAAAATAAAATTTACATCAATATTTTTTTAAGAGAGAGAGGTAGAGAGAGAGAGAGAGGAACAGACAGACAGGAAGGGAGAGAGATGAGAAGTATCAATTCTTCATTGAGGTACCTTAGTTGTTCATTGATTGCTTTCTCATATGTGCCTTGACCGGGGCTCCAGCAGAGTGACTGACCCCTTGCTCAAGCCAGTGACCTTTGGACTCAATCCAGTGACCTGTAGGCTCATCAAGCCAGTGACCAGGAGCTGGTGAAAACAGAACCTATCACTGATTTTTCAATGCTTCTGAACTTTAGGCAGAAACAGTACATCAGAAGTCATTCTGTTTTCTTTTATTTCAGTCAAGCAAAGAAAAAGAAAAAGTTTGTAATCAAATTAATATGGAAGACAGCTACCTTATAGAGCCAGAACATTAAGTAGAAAATTAGGGATACATAATAAGGAATATTTAACCCTTTGAGTAGTGAGTTTTTTTCATGCTTTCTGACCCCCGGGAGTGAGTTTTTATCAAAAAATGAAATTAGTTGCAGTTATAGTTTTATTAACTTAAAATCATGTTTGTTTGATAACCAATTTATGGAAACAAGAAGAACATACATTTGCCTTTTTTTAATGTTGCCTTACACATTTTTAAAATAAAAATTTTTGTACGATTGTACTCTGGATGGTCAGGAGGGACGAGGACGAACATGAATGTCTGTACTACTCAAAGGGTTAAAGGCATAATTCAAATTCTTTTAAAATGTACATTACTGTTATACATAATTAATTCCCTGATTTATAGATTTTTACAAAAAAACAGAAAAATATGTTACTCCACACAAGATATTTATACTGTTATATTAAATACATCATACACATATATGTATTGATATATGATATGTGCACATATTTATGTATTGTGTATAATATATATGTACAATGTATATGCATAAACATGAGTATATACTATTTTGGGGGGTGGGTATTCAGGCGTTTGTGGACAGAAGAGATAGTAAAGACAGGAGAAATTAGGGTTTTCACACAAAAGCGGTCATCCAGCTCACTGTAGAAGTTTAAGCCCATGAGAGGAGGCACACTGCTTTCTTACTGCTGTACTTTGATGCCTCAGTATGTAGTAGATGCTCCATAAACTCATTTGCAAAAGGGCTAAACATTAGGTTATTTCCTTTATTTAAAAAAATCTCATAAATAACATTAAAGAAACTATAACACCAATGGGCAAATTTATTCTTTTTCCCCAGCTTTACTGAGATAATTGACATAAAACAAATGCATAAGTTTAAGATGCATAACGTAATGATTTGATAAACGTGTATGTTACAAAGTAATTATTGCAATAAGGTTAGTTCACACAGCCATTACCTTACACAGTTATAATTGTGTAGTGTGAGTGTGAACGCGTGTGTGTGGTGAGAACGTTTAAGATCTCTCTCAACAACTTTCAAGCACATAAGATAGTGTTGGTAACGATAGTCATGCTGTACGTTATATCCCCAGAACTTGCAAGTGGTAGTTTGTACCATTTGACCTCTCTCACTATTTCTCCCTCCTCCTACACTTTCTCCTTGTCCCTGGAAACCATTCATCTGTTCTGTTTCTATGAGTTAGTTCTATGTTCTCTGTTTTTAGATTCCATGTATAAGAGAGATCATACACTATTTAATTTTCTCTGTGTGAAATTTATTCTGAATCATATAAATATTCACAGTTGTAAGTAACTATAGAAACCACAGAATTGAATCAGGAAACTACTAGATTTCAGAGTAAAACCATCTACCATCCACTGAAAGTATACAAATTTAAAAAGATCTTCTCTTGTAACCCAGCAGTTGTCTAATTAGAAGTCTCTGTTTGAATCATATCACTGTCAAAAAAAGAAAAAGAAAAGAAACTTACTGAGACAATTACATTTATCATGGTTAAATTATTAACAATTATATCTCTTGCCAGCAAAGTTAAGCTAATACAAAAATTGGTATAGTTTAAAAGTCTGACTGATACCTAAACTAAGGAGCTACCTGATTTCAAACAGAAAAAAAGTGTGACTCAGTTGAACCTAGGAAGAGCTACCATGAGACTATATATTTTCTTTCCAAATAACATGTATTTCCCAGAGTTCTGTGAGCTGTTCTAGCAAAGTAATCAAACCCAAGGAGGGAGTCATGGGAACCTCTGGTTTATAGCCCAGTCAGAGGGAAGTTGTGGGTAACCTGGTAAGCTACTCCTTGATATTTGTATCTGAGCTGGGGCAGGAGCCTTTAATTTGTAGGATCTGACAGCACTCCAGGTGGACAGGATCAGAATTCAGCTGCATTGTAGGACACCTAGCTGGTGTGTGTCATGGAGAATTGCTCAGTGAGGGAAAATCCCACGCACTGGATGACCAGGAGTGTTAGAAGTGCTGTGAGCCTACTGAAGGGGACTACAAGCAATCCTATTTCCATAAATGACTTCTGTTTAAACTGTGTGGCAGTGGGTTTTAATTGTCCAATTACATGTTTTAATGCTTAATATGTGTTACTTTTAGTAACTCTACTCTTTTAATATTTTAGATTTATATATAATTACTCTTTGTAAAAATTTCAATGTTAATAAACTATGTTAGGATTGTTTTAAATATCAAACATTGTATTTCCACGGATAAGTAACTGCCTAGGAGGATATATAAAGCTTGTCCTAGTTTTCTGCTAAGCACATAAATTTATTTTGACTTCAATCTATTTGATGCTTTTAAAAAATAACTTTAATTTTCACTCACTTTCTATTCAGATTGAGATAATTTGTTGAAATAACTTATAACCAATAACCTTGTCCAAATGTGGTTTTACAACTGAAATGCCAGTGAGTGGAAACCTAAGGTATCCAATCTGCCTCTCTTCTTGACCAAAACAGAAATAAGTCCCAGTACTGTACGGAAGAAAATTTTATTTTAAAAATGCAACTTGAGCATGGTCTTTGGATCAACCCATGGCTTTGCTGCTCACTGACTGCATGAACATGGGCAAGTTTTATAAGCTGTGCCTCAGTTTCTTTGTCTATAAAATGGTAGTGAAAATACCTGCTTAGGGGTATCACTGGGATATTTAAACAAAATAATACACATAGTTTTTTTTTTTTCACATAATGCCTAGCACCACAGGAAGCATTCTATGATAACTATCATCATAACATAAAATTGAGTTTTTGTACTGTGTCAATTCATATTCTCTTTACATATTAGTTTTTAAATATTTATATTCTGTCTCTATTCACTTTTACTTAGCCGCAGAGTCTAATCAGTTAGTAACTCAATCAAAATTCTGTACACAGCTTATGTTAAAAGTATTTTTGTGGGTTAGATTTGAGGCTTAATAACTGCCTATCATTACCTTAAAAAAATTATACATGAGAAAACCAACCATCTGGATGTTAGCTGCTAAAAACACTATAAACAAACAGATATACATAAAAGAAAAAGATGGTCTTCAAGACTGGAAGAGTAGTTTTCCATGAGAATAGAGAATGTGAGTGATGCTTGAAAACTGATGCCTAGAATGGAAGTTGTCTCTTAATTGTACACAATCTCCTTGGTTTATACAATAAACATATGGCAGGAGGGGAAAAATCTAAACACAGAAAGGACACACGATTTGCCTCCCCACAGCAACAGACTGCTTGGAAATTATGAGCATTTGGTTACAAATATTACCCTAATAGAATTTTGTTTTGTCATATATCCCTGTGACAGGCTGGATGTTCTGGAGACATTTTAAATAAGTTTATACTATGTTGTAACCTTGAATAGAACACATTAATACATAACTAAGTTGTAAACTATCAATTAAGCTATTTGTTCTATTTGCACATACTTGCCTGGAAAATGACAAGATTATTATAAAACACTTCACAGTTGCCATGGCTATGTAAATCTAGCAAATGAATCAAACTCAAATTAGTTGATAGACATATTTTTAACAAAAAGAAACATAGGTTTTTAAATAGAAAAATAAAAGAGAATTTCAGAGCTTAGAAAAGACCACTAGTTTCAACAGTTTTGATTGAGTACAAGGACTCTAGGGTCCACAAAGTTAAATGACTTTACCAAAGTTACTACCTAGTTGGTGATAAAGCCAAAAAAGGAACCTAATTTCCTTCAACAACCAGAAAACAATTCTTAAATAGTTAATCACATAATTCCTGAGCAGATAAACAATGTATACATTCACCATTTAAAACAAAAAAGTGCTGCTACAACTGTGAATGCTTTACATAATGATCACATTAAATCCTCACGACTCTAAGTGGGTCTTATCGATGAGTCAGGACCAGAGAGGTTACCTAACCCAAGTACACACAGGGAGTCAGTAATTACCCTTGAATAAGCATACTCCATCCATTTGCACCATGTAGACCAGGGGTGCCCAAACTTTTTCAGCTTGCAAGCTACTTATAAGATGACCAAGTCAAAATGATCTTCCTACAATAAAAATGCAAAACATAAATTTATTTCTTCTATATTATCATTATTTAAGTTACTATTATTACTATTTAATATTGTGTATTCTTCTTTCACCTTTCTCCTTCTCAGCTCTCTTTTCGGAGGAAAGTCAATGTCATAGTTTTTATGAACAGTCCAAAAAAGCCACTCCACATTTCCCTTCTTTGGAATAGCAATGGCACACAGACAGATGAGGCAAATGCACTTAAAATATGACATAGTGAAAAAAATCCCCTCCCATTCTGTATGAAAGTGGTAGGTTTTAGGCTTCTTACTCGGACCAGCTACGGCACTCATTTTTATACCCTTTGTTGGATTTAGTTTAAATAAATTGAAGGCTCACTACGCAGCAATGTAACTGAACAAGTTAGCGCGGTTTAACACGCATGCGTAGGGTGTCAAAAGTTCAGACATCAGATTGGCTACCCTGTATGCCAATCAAAAGACAAATGTCTTTTTAATGTCATGCGATCTACCCACACTTCCTTCGCGATCGACCAGTAGATCGTGATGGACATGTTGAGCACCCCTGATTTAGACTCTAGTGGGATGAGACTCATAATTACCATACCAATTTCACTCCATCTTCCCTGTGCTGATTAAAACTAGATGAACCCAAACCCAACTCTGCTTCAAATTATAAAATACAGTTCCAAAGTGGTCTAGTCATTACAATCAAATGACAGCAGAAGTAGTATACAGAGATGGTCCCCAGCTCGCTTGACTGTCCAGATACCACTCTTCCTGTCGTGAGGATGAGAAGCAGTATAAAGAAATCCAAACTCTGGTATTCCCTGCCTTTCCCCCCTTCCCTTCATTTCTATTAATCAAGGGCTGGGATCAGATTTTAAGAAGTTAGGTATGGGTCTCTGAGTAAGGGCTGAATATATGTTGCAAAGGCTAGAATCCTTTTCTCTTCTCTTTTTTTCTTTCCTCCACTGGTAAAACAATATTAAGATTAAGGCTGGAAGTCAACAGTCACAATCCTGTGTGAGCTTATAAAGAAATGCTGGAAGTTCTGTGAGGAAAGTTGATGCCTCCATGAGCTAAACTTCAAGTGTGGGCTCTCTCGCCAAATGGAGTGTCAAGAGGACTAGGCTGTGAGAAAGGGAGCTGGTCAGGGAAGAATGGGGTGAGCCACTGTGCACTACTATGGATTGTCACATTAAAGTAAGAGTGGGGTGTGAAGCAAAAGTAAAAATAAAGGACAAAATCCAGGCCCTTACAGAATTTACACACTAAAAAAATAATTAACAATTTCAGAGCAACACACACAGGCAAGTGCTTGCAATTAATGTTCCTTATAAATGTATCTAAAAACTTGACTAATTCTAAGAGGAGTGTTTCAAGCTATAAATTAATTAAGCTACTATGGCAGGTTTAACTTAATTAATTTATCAAGTTGCTTTATTATATTCCTTTATGAATTATAAAAGAATATAAGTTCAAAAATATTAAATATTAGTTCATGTGTTTAATTTTTTACACTCAAATTACATAACAAAGTTCATGTTTGCTTAACTTGAAGCCCACCCTCTTAACTCCATGCCCAGGAGTATTATCCTCTTTCGGATGTTATACCTTAAAATTTTTGACACATAGAAACTCAGCAATTTCCTGTGAATGGCTGCCACCAGCCAAGTCACTGTTTGGGGTAGAGCATCCCTTCATTTACATATGATACAGACAGAACACAAGATTTAATTTGAAACCAGCAGCTATCTGTGCTTTCATATGCAGTAGATTTTTTTCAACTATAAAATTACTTAATCCTTCAAGATGAGTAAGTTGCAGAAGCAAATGTACTTTTTGGCTATTGTGGAACAAAAAATGCTAACACAGCTCCTCCCAAAATGCTTTACATAAGCAGAAAAGAACTTGCTCTAGTGGCATTAACTAGCCTGAGATATTTAGCAGTTCTGGTTGTCACAACAGGCCTCCCCCACAACACAGAATGAACTGAAATAAAATGCAAACAGTGCCAAGGTTGAGACTCTCTGGTCTAAGAGTGTCACTGATAGTGTCACTGCAGTTTCCGGAAAGTGAGCAAAGACTATCAACACATAAATACCTCACCATCACTATAGCTGTTTGAGGAGCCCTCTTCACCAGGATATCTGTTTAGAGAAGAATAACCAAATTCCCCAGTAGGGAATTGATCTCTATTTTCTTTCATTCACTCCCCCTTTTTCAATCACAATCTTTATGCTAATAACTTCCAGATCTGCTAATAACTACTACTGGAGTCAGAGCCTCTCCCAGGTACACACCCTGGACACCTCATACTTGCCCCATACCAAAAGCCAACAGCTGCCTGACCAGACAGTGGCACAGTGGATAGAGTGTCAGCCTGGGAAGCAGAAGACCCAGATTGGAAACCTCAGGGTTGCGGGTTTGAGTGCAGGCTCATCTGGGTTAGTAAATGAAAGCTCACCACCTTGAGCGCAGGATCACAGACATGACCCCATGGCTCCTGGCTTGAGCCCAAGGTCTCTGGCTTGAGCAAGGGGTCACTGGCTCTGCTGCAGCCCCCAGGTCAAGGCACATAGGAGAAACAACAACTAAGGTGCCGCAACAAAGAATTGATGCTTTTCATCTCTCCCTTCCTGTCTCTGTCCCTTTTTCTCTCTCTCTAAAAAAAGGAAAGAAACAAAAAGCTAACAGCCATCTCTCATCACCCCCCACCTCTGCCCCAATCTCCCCTCCTTCTCCACTCTACCAACTCTTGTATTCCCAGCCTTGGTGAATGTACCTCCACTGACTGGTACTCAAATGGGGAGTCTGGGTACCCTGGTGTATGGCCAGGAGTCGCTGCAGTCGTGGCCATTCACATGCAGGTTCCCATTAGATTCGGGCAGATGGTAAAGAAACAGTGGAGCCAAAACTGGTGGGCCATCCCTTTATTCTAGGCTCACGCCGTGAGTAAAACACACACAGAGGGAAAACACTTCCCTTTCACTCAGAGCTCACAAAGCTACTGACATATCTGAGTTTTCCTAGAATCAAAGCCCCCACCAGTCTCAGTCACCTCTGGTTCGCCATCTGCACACCTTCTCCCTTCTCTCTGAACAAACTGGCTTCTGCTTCATCACCCTGCCGTCTGGGCTTCCTCTTCTTCCTCCTTCTAAAAAACTACCTGGGCCCACAAAGACCCCTCCTCCAGCACAGATTAGCATAACAATGGCCCTTCCCAAGCAGTACTGCAATCAGCCATCAACTGCCCTGCTCTGAGGGCAAGCACACATGTGGTTGTCTAGTGCCATTTTTAACAATAAAAGTGAACAAATTCAAATAATACAGACTTTACAAACTCATTTGCCCAACACCTGGGCTCATACCTCTCTCGAGTACTATCACTGTATTTTGCACACAATTGGCACTTGATCCAAATGTTGAATGTGAATAATTATTTTCAAATCAATTTATAAGTGATAAGCAAAAAGAAGACTAGAGTTAAAATAAAACAAACATGCAGCAGAGAATGTAGTTCAGTATAAAAAAGCCACACATTTGGAAATGTATCCCATGTTTAAAAAACCAGTCACAGGCCCCCAAAGAACAAAAGCCCCGGGATATGCCTTACAGTGAAAAGATGCTGAGATAACAGATGACACTGACCAATGAGGGGGCAGACTCTGAGAAAAAATACTTTCCTTAAAAATCAACCTTCATAGGCAAACATTGAAAAGAAAGAAACATATGAAGGAAAATCAGTACAGTAGGAGAGTTTAATAAAAATGAACAATAACAACTTAACACTTACATAGAGTTGAAGTTTGCAGTGTTCACATATTTTACCCCATTTTATTCTTTGAGAAACTTTGAGGCAAGTAGGTCTTATAATTACTGGGCAAAGAGACTTGGAACTCCCACTGATAATACATGGGGGGTTTTAACAGCAATTTAGAAAGAGCTGTGGATCATTCTGAATGCTAAGTAGAAGAAAGCATCAAAACCATCGTGACACAGCCAGAGCTCACAAGTGGTTCTCAGTGCCCCACAGACTTCCACTAACACAGCCAGGAGCAGTCATTCACAATGGTGATTACCCAAGGAGCTGCTATTTCAGGAACTGAACAGGGGTCACTTCAAAATCATTTCTATTCATCTTACATGTCTAACAATAGAATTTGGTTGTCTGTTGACGTCCTTCCATAGAGCCTCCAAAAGTACTGACAATATGCTTTATTATTATGTGAGTCACCCTGTCTGAGATATGATTCCAGAAGGTTTAAATAAATTGCAAAAATATCCAAGTGAATAAGAGAGAAGTCAGAATTTAAACTTCAGTAACAGATTCCCCTCTACATCTAACATCAGCTCATCTGTAACACATCTTTGAAAAACTGACAATTTTGTTTATAAATATGCACTGACATCAGCCTGATTCATTATCAATAGTTAGGGTCGGAGTGACTGAGAACTCTTCTCCTGTGGTATAACAATTCAGGTCTAGGCAATAAAATTTAATAGTATTTTTGAAATATTATCTAATTTGATTTTCATTCCTACTGTGACTGCTTCTGTTTGGCAGACAGGCAGATACAACCAAGAACAAAGGTTTTGTTGTTCAGTTCTAACTTTCCAAATAGAATTTTTAAAATGAGATTAAGCAGAAACAATTGTCTTGAAACATACACTCTATGTTGCAAGAGTTTGAGAGAGAAATGGTATATTTTGATATTCCAAAAGCATTTGGCTTTGAACATTTAGAACTGAGAGCTTATATGCAAATTACTCAGATTATGGCAATAATACAATGTGACATTGGAGCAGTTTTTCTGGCTCTAGGAAAAGAGACAGTCTGATTGGCTGGTAGAAAAACATAAGGACCAAAGTGTCTAACTGGAATTTAGACATTGTCTGAGTGATCCTTGAAGGTATGCATATAAGCAAATGTGTGACTGAAGGTGGATGAACAGGAGATGGGGTGGTAAGCTGGTAAAGAATTTAGATGGACTGCCTGACCAGGCGGCGGCGCAGCGGATAGAGCGTCAGACTGGGACGATTCCGACCCAGGTTCAAAACACCGAGGTCACCAGCTTGAGCGCGGGTTCATCTGGTTTGAGCAAGGCTCACCAGCTTGAGCCTAAAGTCTCTGGCTTAAGCAAGGAATCACTTGGTCTGCTGTAGACCCCCCCCCCCCCCCCGTCAAAGCAATGTGAGAAAACAATCAATGAGAAACTAAGGTGGTCCAACAAAGAACTGATGCTTCTCATCTCTCTCCCTTCCTGTCTGTCTGTCCCTATCTGTCCCTCTCTCCTACTGTACTGTCACAAAAAATAAAAATAAAAAATAATTTAGATGGACTGAGGTTATACACAAATATTAGGGGCTTGTGCCCAGCTTCCTATCTAAACCCTTGGGGAGAAGCTTTTTGTTGGGTCCTTCAGGTCAGTTGTGGGTAGATAACACACAAGGATGGGGAAGTTTGACAGGGCAGAACAGAATTGAGAACTCTGAGCTTCTCCGTGTTCCTGGCTCCAGTGGGATGTCAGAGATCTAAAACATTCCTACGGTCATTTCAAGGGAGGTCTGATAAAGTTTTTCTTGGGGTGAGGACACTGACTATGTATGGAGAACTATGGGACCAGTCAATGGATCAGGAAGCAGTCAACATTTTATCTTACCCACCAAAATCACAATAAGATTCTTCAGCTTTTGATACAGCAATAGGGAATAACATGAAGACAACAATTAAAGCCCAAGGCAGGATGAAACACACAGGAAAGACCAGGGAGGCTCAGGAGACAATGGGTTACATGGACACCTTGCTGCTTCCAATGCTTCCCCCCTAGACTCCACCTGGAGTAAGCTACAGTGGGGGTGAGGGTAGGAAAGGAGAGAGAACCATGGAAGGGAAACAAGAACCTAAGGAGGATTACAAATTTTTAAGACTGTTTAACATCTTGCATTTGATTATTTACCTCCAAACACTAAAGAGATTTTAACTTGAAGTAGCGATATTACGTTTCCTCACTACCAGCAGAAAAGAAGTTTCCAGAACTAAACTGAGTTCAGTTGCAAAGAAATAAAGACACATTTCTGCACATCCACAAAAGTATAGATTTTATATTGCTTAATGGTTTAGTTTTCACAGGCTAGAGAATCACAAATTATTTTAGTATCCAGATAACCTTGCCTGACCAGGCCATGGCGCAGTGGATAGAGGTCAACACCTAGAGCACTGAGGACCCAGATTCAAAATCCCCAGGGTGCCAGCTTTAGCACGGAGTTGCCGGCTTGAGCGGAGGATCATAGACGTGACCCCAAGATCACTGGCTTGAATGCCAAAGCTGCTGGCTTAAAGGTCGCTGGCTTCAGGAAGCGATTACTAGTTTGATATATTCCTATTTGGCATTTGGTTCTTTATTTTATTTGTTTCCTTTACCCAAAGTGATACATCAGAAAAAATATTGCTATAAGAAATGTCCGAGATGTTACTGCCTGTGTTTTCTTCTAGAATTTTTATGATTTTGAGTCAAATATTTAAATCTAATCCATTTTTAGTTTATTCTTGTGTATGATATAAGAAGGTGGTCTAGTTTCTTTCTTCCTTTCTCTCTCTCTTTTTTTTTTTTTTGCACATATCTACCCAATTACTGGATAAACTATCTTTAACCCATTGTATGTTTTTGCCTTCATTGTCAGATATTAATTGACTATAAAGAAGTAAGTTTATTTCTGAGTTCTCTAATTCAGTGCTATTGATCTATATGTTTGTTTTTATGCCAGTTCCATGCTATTTTGATTACTATGTCCTTGTAGTATAGTTTGATATCAGGTGGTGTGATTCCTCCAACATTGTTTTTCTTTCTCAAGATTGCTGTTGTTATTCAGATCTTTTATAGTTCCTTATAAATTTGTGGGGTGTTCTAGTTTTGTGAAGCACACCATTGGCATCTTGATAGGCACTGCACCGGATTAATAGATTGCTTTGGGTAATATGGGCATTTTAATAATGTTAATTATTCCTATCCATGAACACAGTATATGCTTCCATTTATTTGTACCTTCTTTAGTTTCTTTCTTCAGTGTCTTATAATTTTCTAAGTACAGGTCTTTTTCATCCTTGCTTAAATTTATTCCTAGACATATTTTTGAAGCTATTGTAAATAGGACTGTTTTCTTAGTTTCCCTTACTGATAGTTCATTATTGGTGTATAAAAATGCAAATAAGCCTGACCAGGAGGTTGCACAGTGGATCAGCCTGGGATGCTGAGGACCGAAGTTCAAAACCCCAAGGTTGCCACTTTTAGCATGGGCTCATCTGGCTTGAGCATGAGCTCACCAGCTTGGCCCCGGGGTTGCCGGCTTGAGCATTGAAATCACAGACATGACCCCATGGTCGCTGGCTTCAGCCTAAAGGTTTCTGGCTTGAAGCCCAAGGTCGCTGGCTTAAACAGAGTCACTGGCTCAGCTGAAGCCCCCCAGTCAAAGCACATTTGGGAAAGCAATTATGAACAACTAAGGTGCTGCAATTATGAGTTGATGCTTCTCATCTCTCTCCATTCCTGTCTGTCTGCATCTTTTTTGCTTAAAATAAATTTTAAAAAGGCAACTGATTTCTAGATATTTATTTTTTATCTTGCTACTTTACTGAATTCATTTACCAGTTCTAGTAGTTTTTTTGGTGAAATATTTAGGATTCCTATATGCAGTATCATGTCATCTGCAAATAATGACAGCTTTACTTCTTTCTTTCCAATTTGGATGCCCTTTATTTCTTCATCTTGCCTGACTGCTATAGCTAGGACTTCCAGCACTATGCTAAATAAGAGTGGTAACAGAGGACATCCCTGTCTTGTTCCTGATCTTTAGGAAAATATTTGTAATTTTTGCTCATTGAGTATGATGTTGGCTATGGGTTTGTCATATATGGCCTTTACTGTGTTAAGGTATGCTCCGTCCATGAGAGTTTTTAACACAAATGAGTGTTGAATTTTATATAATGCCTTTTCTCCATCTATTGACATATCATGCAGTTTTTATCCTTCGCCTTTCCACCATCTATTGACATATCATGCAGGTTTTATCCTTCATCTTATTTCTTTTTTTGATCTAGTGATTTCTTTTATTATCATTAATTTTAATGGGGTGACACCAATAAATCAGGGTACATATGTACAACGAAAACATCTCCAGATTATCTTATCATTCAATTGTGTTGCATACCCGTCACCCAAAGTCAAACTGTCCTCTGTCACCTTCTGTCTGGTTTTCCCTGTGCCCCTCCCCTCCTCCCTATCCCAACCTCCCCTCCCTCACCCCACCCCGTAACCACCACTCTCTTGTCCATGTCTCATATTCTCACTTTTATGTCCCACCTATGTATGAAATCATGCTGTTCTCAATTTTTTTCCTTCATCTTATTTATATGGTGAATCATATTTATTGGTTTGTGGATGCTGTAGCAACCATGCATCCCTAGAATCAAGCCCACTTGATCATGATATATCACCTTAGTAATGTATTGCTGGATCCAGTTTGCTAATATTTTGTTGAGGATTTTAGCATCAATTTTTATCAGGCATACTCGCCGACAATCTTCTTTCTTTGTAGTGTCTTTATCTGGTTTTAAAATTAGGACAATGCTGGCCTTGTAAAATGAGCTTGGGAGTTTTCGTATCTCTTAAATTTTTTGGAATAGTTTGAGAAGGATAAGTGTTAGTTCTTCTTTGAATGTTGGTTAAATTCCCTGGTGAAGCCATCCAGCCCATGACTTTTTATTTTGGGGGAGTTTTTTGATTACTACTTCAGTTCCACTAGTTGTAATCTGTCTATTCAAATTCTCTGATTCTTCTGATTCAGAGTGTGTGTGTGTGTGTGTGTGTGTGTGTGTGTGTGTGTGTGTGTGTGACAGAGAGAGACAGAGACAGAGGACAGATAGAGACAGACAGACAGGAGGGGAGAGAGATGAGAAGCATCAATTCTTCGTTGCAGTACCTTAGTTGTTCATTGATTGCTTTCTCATATGAGCCTTGATGGGTGGCTACAGCACAGCTAGTGACACCTTGCTCAAGCCAGCAACCTTGGGCTTTAAGCCAGCAACCTTTGGGCTCAAGTCAGTGACCATGGGGTCATGTCTATGATCCCACACTCAAACCAGAGACCCCGCACTCAAGCTAGTGAGCCTGCACTCAAGCAGTGACCTCTGAGTTTCAAACCTGGGTTCTATGCATCCCAGTCCAATGCTCTATCCTCTGCACCAGCATCTGGTCAGGCATGATTCAGTTTTAAGAGATGTATGTTTCTTGGAACTTATCCATTTTATCCAGATTGTCCAATTTGTTGGCATATAGTTGTTTATAAACCTCCTTTCTTCTTAATTTATTACAGCTGGCCATGACATAAAGTTCTGTTCATGCTTCCTGGCAATCTTCTAACCTAACCAAGAAGTAAATACTTTGTCCAGTAGTACAGAGAACTCTATGCTAAGGAAAAGTCATTTGCCATTCCAATTATTACAATTCTGTTAGACTACACTAGACTCTATAATTGATAGTATAAATATAAAGAGAATCAGAACTCAAAATAATCTCCATTATTCTTTTATCAATGCCTAAATGGTGACCAAATGCAGTGGTAGGCTTAGCAAGAAAGGAAGCTCAACGCGCTACCAATGAGTATGTCTCAACCTCTAGCTTTGTCTACACTTTTTTACTAGATATTTTGGAGGGATATTTTTCCTTTCTACATAAAATCTTTCTGAACTGTATATCAGAAAACTAAAAGTAATCACAGAGGATAAGGACTACTATTATTATTATCATTTCCATTTCAGAAATGAGAAAATGGATCCACAGAGAGGTAGAATAATAGAACTGAGAATCAAACTTGGGCCCTGTGAATCCAGAGTAGATGCTCAATAAATGTTATTAAATTAAACCAAACCAAAGCTGGGAAAACTAAGATTCAGTAATTCAAAGTTCCTTTCTTCTGGATACTGCCTTTGGTCAGCACATTTTAAACCAATGGTCCATGAGCATCCAATTAAAGAAACACTGTATCTTTTGTTTAAATAATTTGTCTGTTGTATTACAGATGTCTTTCTTCCATTGCCATACTCTTTCACTTTTTCCAAGATATCATTATTTTCTTGAGCCAAAAATCATAATAATATAATGACTATTGTCAGCTTCCACAAGGCTAGCTTTTTGGTAGAGAAGAAACTAATTCTTTCCATAAGCTGTTAAAAGACATTATCTGTTACTATTATAGTCAATGCACACACATAAAGTACAAACCACACAAACAAAAGGCCTGTTACCCATTTATCCCTCCGAACAAAGAGAAATCTGTTCTCTATTTAGATAATAACAAAACAAAAAGATTTATGTCTAATTCTTTTAATGGTAATTTAAACTGAGTTATTTTTTTATAATTATGCTGGAGCCCTTCAGGATTTGATTTATGAGCAACCCCTTTTAGAATCTCTATGGGATATTACCTCAAACGGAAGTTTAATTTTCAAACATGTTTTTGAAACCACTCATTGCCTAGCTATTACTTCTACCATAACACACACCTTTAGTTACGCTATTACATGGTTCAAGATATATAATTACACATGCACCAAAGCAAACTCAGAACTCTCATCTCTACATCTCTCTAGCCTTCACTTCTGTCATCAAACTCCTCAGCCTTCCACAAATATGAAAACTTCGCATGTGTTTCCCAATTATATTTTCCCCAACATAGAAACCCAGGTGCTTCTGTCATTTTATAGACTCAATTTGATAAGTCCAGGCATCAGGAAATTTTGTTATTTTTTCCTAGATACTTTACTCATATTTAGAGCTCATAACTTCTCACTGTCGCAGTACACTGAAAAGTGAGTTGTTCATTCATTCCTATATAAATTTATCAAAATAGGTAAATATAAACATATGCCTCACAGTTCTAATTTCTTATACTTACATTGAGATCCATTTAAAGATTTCTAAAAATATAGATACTCAAGAACTTGTACCACTAATTGTTAGCTGTTGACAAACAATGCTTAGTTTAGCCTGGTTTTACCCAGACATGAGTTTAAAATGTTCTTTCTGTGTACCCTGAATCTTCCATATACAGATTCAGCTCCTATTACCTCATTAATGAGTAGTTTATTATGAACGATGGGGTTTATGACTCCTTAACCCATCCAATGGCATACTCTTGCCTTTGGGATTATATCCACTGACATTCCAGCCTCATGCTCATGCTGAAGAACAAAACAGTAACTTTTGCCTGGTAATAATTAGGCTCAGTATTATTCTAACATTCCTGTACTTCTCTTGGGTCCCTGTACTGTCATGCTCCCTTTTGCTCTCTTTGTAGCTACATTTTATCCTGTCCTGCACTGGTTTAGTGACTAGACCCTGCCCAGTTAGCTTATGACTGGAATACATGGCATTATTAGAGCCCTCCTGGTGCTGCATGCTTGAGGCCTTTTCCCTTAACCCTCAATCAAGAGATAGAATTCTTAGCCTGATAGAGATACCAATCTCTACCGCATGCCAAACCGTTCTCTATTCTGACCACGAGCTGAATACTCAGATGGCAGATCTACTTTATCCCTGTTTGAGTTGGGTCTGTGGACATCTACCCAAATGGCATACTTTATGTGTTCTCTTCCATTTAGTATGAGACCCCATTTCCATTCAACTGTCTTTGGATATCACACAGATTCTTCAGGTCTACCATTACTATACCTTAGATCTACCTGAAGAGTTACTTACCCCCCATGCAGTTACTAATCATTACCATACTCCCTCCCCATAATCTCTGCTTTCAGAGTAAGTCATCATATTTTGTAGTCCTGGGTGACTAATTAGCAGTGAAACTATGTACTACACTATCCCAACTGAGACAGTTTTGAGATGAAGGAGGGTATTGTTAATATTTATTCTAATGTTTATTCTATATAGTTATGCTAGGAAAACTGGGATATGTATCATTCTACAGAGGACTGAACTAACAGTGAGCACTTGGCCATAAAAAAAAAAAAGCTATTTGTAGAATTACCATCAACCTTCCATCTATGAGGCTGATTAGGAAGATGATTAGATAAACATCACAATTTCAATTTAAAATTAGATGCATAGGAAAATTGCCACTAGGTATTATAGTTGAATCAAAGAGGAAGAACCCAGGACGATTAAAGAACTGGTAAATAAAATAAAAAAGAGAATCAAATGAACATCAGCAAGAATCAAAACCAGCTTATCAAAGAGCCCTAAGATCTGGACTACACCCGCTCCCATCTGATTCACACGTGCTGTACAGACTGCTACTGGGCTAGCTCTCATGAATTCCAGTACTTGCAATCAAAGCTGTTTGAATAAAATGTACTCCACGTTGGGAGCCTCTGCCTCCTCCAAATTGCCATTTCTAATACTAACCCCTCCAACCTCTATATAGCTGTCTTCAGTGATAATGTTTCTCTGACCAATAATATAATAGGAAAATATCGATCCTATTCATCACAGTAATTAAACCTCTAAGGTGTCTGTGAATAAATCTAAACAAACATGAGCAAGGAGTTTATGAGGAAATATATAAAAGATCATTGGAGAAAAGTGGAGAACTTGAATAAATGAAGACATATGACATATTCATAGAAAGAAAGAATCACTGCCTGACCAGGTGGTGGCGCAATGAATAGAGCGCCGGACTGGGATGCAGAAAGAAAGAATCATTATTGCCAAGATACCATATTTCCCAAATTGCCTACAAATTAAATGCAATTCCCATCAAAATGTCTACAAGTCATATGTGTGTTCGTGTGTGTGTGTGTGTCTGTGTGTAACCTGACAAGTTAATCTTCAAATTCCTATAGAAAATACAAGGACAAAAAATAACCAAGAAAATATGTGAAGAAGATCAAGCCAAGGAAATTGTCCTGCCAGATATCTAGATTTATATAAGGCTGTGTTTTTAAGACAATAATGTATTAGTGAAAGACTTTAAAGAGATGCAAACAAACATAACAGAGAGCCCATAAACAAATCCATGCATACGTGAAAATTACATGCTGATGATGTATCACAAATGCATGAAAAAAGAATAGACCGTTCAGAAAATGGTGCAGGGTCAAAAATAAAACAGGGTTCCTACCATAAAGCCATTAAAAATATCAGATGGGATTAAAGATAATTAGAAAACTAAGTTTGAAAAATAAAACTTTAAAACTATTCAAAGAAATATAAAAGAATATCTTTAAACTTCTGATAAGGAAGGATGTGAGACAGTAAAATGTTTAATGAACCTTACCACAACAAAATTTAAAATTTATGTATATTAAAAAAGACCATTAAAAATTGAAAATTCAAGACACAGACTGAGAAAAGATACCTGTAATATATATAACTCACTATAATTTCTTATCAAGAAAATATAAAAAATGCTACAAATTAATTTTAAAAATTCAATTTATCATCAACATGAAAATGGGCAAGAATTTATAGAAGAGGAGCTGGAATGGCCAAGGCATTTATGAAAAGATGTTCAACCTCATTAGTAATTAAAGAAATGCCAATCTTAACCCAGTAGGATAACATTCCACACAATCAATACATTTTACATGCTGCTTATGAGTGTGTAAATGTTACTACAACATTATAGAACTATTTGAAAATATCTATTAAAGTAGAAAATACAGATAAAGTATGACCAAGAAGACCCAGTTCCAGGTACCTATCAATATAAAAAATAATGTATATATACACAAAAAATACAAATAAAAATATCCCCTGAAACACTATACATGATAGAGAAAACTAGATGACTTAAATATCCACTAATGAGAGAACAGATTAATCAATCGTGAAATATTCATACAAAGGAACACCAGTAGTTAGAATAAATTAGGAAAGGTATATGCATATATGTGAGCATATTATTCAAAACTGTGCTCTTCCTGGACCATTACCATTATGCTCTTATTTATCCCACCTCTTTAAAATAAAGAAACAGCATTCTCTTGAGCCTACCTCTGCCATTCTAACCATCCGATTTCACTTCCCCTTTGGCAAAAACACCTTGACAAATTTCTACATTAGCAATTTCCAATTCCTCTCCTTTGATTTCCCTTAAACACACCTCAGTCAGGTTTATTCCCTGACATTTCACTAAATTTTTTCTCCAATTCTCCAATGACCTCTGTATTGATAAACCAGTTGCTCCATCTCAGAGTTCGTCTACAGATTCTATCAGCATCATCTGGCACAACTGGCCACACCCTCTTCATCTGGCTCCCATCATTCCTCAGTCTCCTCTGCTGGTGTCTCCCCTCCTCCCTCATCCCAAAAGGTTGGAGGGTCCCAAGGTCACCTCACCTCTATTCTCTATCTACACTTAATCCCTTAGTGATCTTATCCAGTCTCATGAATTATACCATCAATATGTTTATGATTTCCATCTCAAATGTATATTCCCAGCTCAGAACTTTTCCCCAAGCTTATGAAACACAACAGTCAAAACTCAATTCCTGATCTTCCCTCCACAAAGCATATCCTTGCAGTCGTCACATTACAGTCAGCAGCAACTCCACCTTCTAAGAGCTCTAGTCAAAAAATCTGAGTCATCCTTGACTCCTCCTTCCCACTCCCTACACTCAGTCAGTCAATCTTATTGTCTCTGCCTTAAAATTAAAAAAATAAAATAAAACAATAAACCACCCAGAATCTGAACACTTCTGTCACTGCCTCTATTGTTACCCACCTTGGTCCAAGCCACCACCATCTCTCTTCCAAATTGCTATAATCGTCTCCTAATCTCCCTGACTGCTCAGTGTATCCAATACAGCAACATTATCAAGCTTTCTGCAATGCATTACATAATCTCACTCAACAATGGCTCTCATTTCACTCAGAGTAGAGACCAAAGTACTAACACTCCATTCTCCAACCTCTTCCACCTCCCCTCATTATGCTTGCTGTCACTGCTCCAGCCACAGGAGCTCCCTTGGTGTTTCCTCAGTGCACTGGGCACGCTTCTGCCTCAGGGCACCTGCACTGACTTTTCCCTGTGTGCAACATTCTTCCCCCAAGAGTGACATTTGTAGATGTACACTGCCTGCCTCTACATGCTGACATCAACACTCAGGACTATATATTCACCACAGGGAAGCCAATTTCTGTTCTGAAAGATAGTCAATAATTACCTGTTTTTTACTGAATAATTTAGAAATAATCTCAACACCTGTTTTTTAAAAAGTATTAGTATTATAAAATCATACCAGCCAAAACAGAACTTTAAAGAATACATTTAACTTTCATAATATACTTTGCCTAGATATAAAATGATTTTTACCAAATAATTTCCTCTCCTTACACACATTTTTCTATTTTACTCATTCCTTTCTTATAGCAGTTTCCTCCAACTGATGATCTGAACCTTTTATCTTAATGTAAACAAAAAAAGACAACATATGTTTTCTATAACCACTGGGATTAATGAGCATAAATTTCACTAGAAATCACCTACATAGATCTTTTCTAAGCTATGTAGTGCATAATAAGCATAAATTTAACAGAATTTCTTCTGTCCCAAGATGTTAAAATCACTGAATTACAGTGCAAATTTAGAAGGAACTTTATATCTGGTCACCTAGTTCAGTTCTTCAGTCAGCCAAATGCTTGATTATCTTTGGTAACATTCTTGTTTCCAGCCTATCTCTGAGCATTCAGTTATGAATAAACTTCACTGTTTTCTTAGGAAGCTTATCTATGCAAAAGGGTCCTCATTACACTGAGCAAGACTTGTTGCTCTAAATCACCTATCAAATAGTCCTGAATGTATCTGCACAAACTATAAAGAAAAATACAACTAACCTTTCCACCAACTATGACCTTCAAATATTTGGAAAAACATTCCAATTCCTTTATAAAATATTCTCAAAATGAATAATCTACAATGTCTTCCACACTATGGCTTGAATTTTCTCTTTTTTGGTTCTTTTCTAAACCCATCACAATGCATCTTATTTCCTCTTAGAATAATAGACCATAAAAAAATAATTATTTTATTTCAAGTTGACCATAGAGAAGCATAGATTTTGCTCCAAACTATGATATATTTTTTCAAGAAGTGATAATGACATCCCTTACAAAATATCAGATAGAGAATATCTCTTTTAATCTCTCTCTCTTTCTAGATACAGACTCACCTACATGCATACAATACATACAGATAAATGAAACAGCATAGATTCTGGAGCTGGCTTCAAATTCTGACTCATTTTTTATGTGAGCTGAGCTCAGTTATTTCCTCTTTCTGTGCCTGTGCTTTCAGCGTAGCTCCTAAATACTAGTGTGGTAAGAAAAAAAATGAGCTAATACATGTAAAATGCATGAAGCTGCCATACAGTGAGGGGTTTAGCGTTTTTTTTTTTCATAGAACCCCGGACTATATATAGAAATATGTAAGACTAGGAGACCTAAAATTATATTTATATCAATAGATCAAATTATTTTTCCAGCTAACGTAAATTCTATAGTTTTAATCAAATTTAAATAAATGCATATGTATATTCTGAACAGTGGACTCTGATTATATACTTCAAATAAGTTCAATACTACCTGATCACTGTAAAGCCAGTAGTCACGGCCATCATCACAGTGGTTCGCATTAGATTCGGACAGTCGGTAATGAAACAATGGAGCCAAGAACTGTTAAGCCGTCAGCTTTAATCCTAGCTTGCACCGGCGGGCAAGTAAAAACACACACTGGGCTCCAAAACCCACTCATTCAGTACTCACAAAGTTACTAACTTATCCAAGTTTCCTAGTGTCCGGTAGTTGCCTCTGGGTTGGGTAGTGAAACCCTCCCTTGCCCTGAGCTGTCCGGCAGTTGTTAATCTTACTCAAACCCTCTGGCAGTTGTTAATCTTGCTCAAACCGCACACACCCAAATTCTCAAAACTGTCTGTCCCCAAGGCTGTTCCATGAACTGCACGCCCCACCAAACCGGTCGACCGTTACCATCCTCCCCCCTCTGCAGATATAAAAAACCCAAAAACCCTCCCCGGGCGCGCCTTCATAGACTCACATCCAAGGGTCAGTGAACTCGCCCGGAGTCCTCCCAATAAAGCCTGACTTTTGCTCATTTGGCTGTTTCGGCTCTTCGTTCGCTCATCGGCGGCACCCGGCAATCTTTCACCTAGCATCAAAGGTTTCTAGCTCACCAGACTTATTCACCTCTGTTTCTCATCTCCTTCTCTCTACACAAACTGGCTTCTCCCTCAGCACTCTGCCATCTTGGCTGCTTCTCCTCTCCTCCACGTGGCTTTAATCTCTCCTCTCTAATGCTAACCTCAGGAACCGAGAGAGAGCAAGCTCCCAATCTGCCCCACTTTATAGTGTACAAATCCAAACCTTTAATCCAATCTAGAAACAAGTCTCTGATACAAAGTCACTTATCTGAGGCATAATGGCAGGATTTCTCATGAGAGTACACCACCCCACATCATCCAATCAGTCAAAGGTGTGGGGAAAAGCTTACTCTTAAAACTAAACCTTAGGCTATAACGATCTGGCCTGCCCACAGCCTGTCCCACAACACACATTAACATCAACGGACTTGCAGGTGGGCAGCGCTCTTATTGGGCAGATAAAATATAATATGCTCACTTTGTTAAAGATGGCGCTGCCCACATGGAAGCCCATCACCCAGGTGATATTATTTGCCCTTATGCTTGAGATGGCTGTGGAGGAAAAGCTGTAATGTAGGCAGGCCAGGTCATTATAGCCTAAGGCTTAGTTTAAGAGTAAGCTCTTCCCCACACCCTTGACTGATTGGATGATGTAGGGTGGTGCACTCCTGAGGAATCCCATTATGCCTCAGATGGGTGACTTTGTATCAGAGACTTCCTTGTTTGTACAAATGGATTAAAGGTTTTGATTCTACACTATAAAGTAGGACAGACCAGTAGCTTGCTCGCTCTTGGTTCCTGAGGTATTAGAGAGGAGAGCAGATTAAGGTCACGTGGAGGACAGGAGAAGCAGCCAAGATGGCAGAGTGCTGAGGGAGAAGCCAGTTTGTGCAGAGTTTGTGCTGGAGAAGGAGATGGGGAACAGAGGTGAATAAGTCTGGTGAGCTAGAAAGCTCTGATGCTAGGAAACTCAGATAAGTCAGTAGCTTTGTGAGCACTGAATGAGTGGGTTTTGGAGCCCAGTGTGTGTTTTAGCTTGCCCGCCGGGTGCAAGCTAGAATTAAAGCTGATGGCTCACCAGTTCTTGGCTCCATTGTTTCATTACCGACTGTCCGAATCTAATGGGAACCTGCATGTGAATGGCCACGATGGCGGTTCCGGGCTTTACAGCTATCTTTAACAAAGTGAGCATAATATATTTTATCTACCCAAGAATCACCTATAAGTCTGATAAAGCACAAAATTGTGTAAAACAGTCTTTTTTTCAAACAGTCCTTGGCAAAGCTGGAAATATACACATAAACAAACTATGAATAATGTATTAGTTGTATGGATAAAGTACTGTGTGAACACAGCAACACATTAAAGCAAAACAATATTAAAGACATAAGGCAATAATCCACAGCCTAATTTTTATTTAAAGAGAAGAAAACATTTAAATGGCTGCAGAAGAAAAATTATTTTAAATACTTTGAATAAGCCAGTATTAATAAATTAGTTTTACATTTTACATCCAAATTTGAATGGCTGCAAAATCAGCCATTCCACATGGAGCAGGCATTAGTAGTTTAGCTGGCCAGTTGTAAAGCCAGCAGTCGCAGCCACCATCACAGCTGCCTGGCCCACGCAGGTTCACATTAGATTCGAACAGTCGGTAATGAAACAATGGAGCCAAGAACTGGTGAGCCATCAGCTTTAATTCTAGCTTGCACCCGGCGGGCAAGCAAAAACACACACTGGGCTCCAAAACCCACTCATTCAGTGCTCACAAAGCTACTGACTTATCCGAGTTTCCTAAAATCAAAGGTTTGTAGCTCACCAGACTTATTTACCTCTGTTCCCCATCTCCTTCTCCAGCACAAACTCTGCACAAACTGGCTTCTCCCTCAGCACTCTGCCATCTTGGCTGCTTCTCCTGGCATCCACGTGGCCTTCATCTGCTCTTCTCTCTGATACTTCAGGAACCAAGAGCGCGCAAGCTTCTCGTCTGTCCCATTTTATAGTGTAGAATCAAAACCTTTAATCCATTTGTACAAACAAGGAAATCTCTGATACAAAGCCACCTTTTCGAAGCACAATGGGATTCCTCAGGAGAGTGCACCACCCTACATCATTCAATCAGTCAAGGGTGTGAGGAAAAGCTTTCTCTTAAAACTAAGCCTTAGGCTATAACAACCCGGCCTGCTTACATTACAGCCTTTCCCCTACACCCATCCCAAGCATAAGGGCAAATAATATCACCTGGGTGATGGGCTTCCATGTGGTCAGCACAATCTTTAACAAAGTGAGCATATATATTTTATCTGCCCAACACCAGTATAGTCTGATCTTACTCTCAAACTGGACCCTGGTACCTGTTGGTCAAATAAGTTTGTAAATATGATCTCTCACAGAGTGAGAGAGAGAGAGAAAGGGGGGATGAGCTAGAAGCATCAATTCCCATATGTGCCTTGACCAGACCACTGCAGGGTTTTGAACTGGCGACCTCAGTGTTCCCAGGTCGACGCTTTATCCACTGCGCCACCACAGATCAGGTGGGAAGTAGCTCACTTTTGAGATATTTACCCCACCGATTAACCAGAATTGCTAATTCCATTCCTATTGTGCTGTGTTCAACACCCGTACTGAGTTCAGTACTCTTCATCAGTGATGCCACTGTGGCTTTTGCCTCAGGTCACTGAACTCTGTCTTTGTTCTATGCTCCTATTCAGGGCTTCTACAAATTGGTAGGACCCAATATTATACCACATAATTACTTTTATAAGACCTATTGTCTACCATTAGCCTTTGGACAGAATATGACAATCAGCTAAGAAGATCAAGAACATATAGTCTTTAGTATCATATTAACCTAGATTCAAATACCAGCTCAGATACTAATTCAAAAATAATCTCATTTACTTTGTAGAAGACACTATTCTAAGAATTGGCTCTTATATTTTCAGTGATTAATCACAGGTTAGTTACTCAACTTGTCTAATCAGCTGTTTCCTCAAAAGTAAAATGAAAACGATAAAGCAACTATTCCTTAAGGCTGTGAGGATGAATAGAGGAGCAAAGGTAATGTGGATTAGCCAATGCTAATCTGCTTGAACAATATAAATTTCAAATATCACTTACTATCAAGTTAGTAATAACTCAATAGCAGTATCCTAGCTCTAAATTTACAGATAGAAATTTCTACCCCTCTAGCTGAGGCTCACTATTCATCTCTGATCACAGCCAACAAAAGCTAAGTCCCCACTACCAATATTCAGCTAAATAGCCACAGTGTTAGTTTAAAACTATTTTCTTGGTTGCTTCATGAAATAATTAAAGGGCTCAAGGTGTAGTGACTGACATTATGTCTTCTATAAATTATTGTTATTTATATTTTGTTTAACTTATTGGTGTTTGGTATTTCAGGAAGAAAAAAAAGGTATCACTCCTTTAGAGGTCTCTGACTAGAGCCAAATGTATATATAGAATATCATGAAAGAGGAGGAGGTCTAACAAACTGAGACCCTACAGCAGCACTCCATTTCACTGGACATGTGATAAGTAGATAAAATGAAGAGATTAAGAACTATATGACATCTATACACAGAAATTCTAAATAATCCCTCTGATCCAAGGAAGCCTAATTAAGATGACTAGGGTTCACAGTAATAAGCACTATGTTCTGAAAAAAGCTGGAAATTAGCAATCCAGAGAGTAATAGAGAAATAATCCAGAGTCAAGTAAGAACAATAATGGCCTCCTCCAAGATATAAAAGCATGTAAATGTTTGTATATAAGTCACTAATTTGGATTCCCAGTTGCTGACAACAACTAGGTTTCATTGTATAATTATAGAATTCCATTTTGTAAAAGTCATACTAAATTGATTTGGAAAAAGCCATTGCCCTGGGTACAGCTAGGCTGATAAACATTATGAGCCCTCTTAATAGATTACAGTACAAATCAGAAACTTTGAAAATAAAATGGAATCAAATTTTTATTTGTTACTGGAATTTAGGCTTGCTATGACAATGAGATAAGAGCAAAGATTACATAAAAATGGAAACAATGATTAAGTCCAAAAAAGTACTTAGTACTTAAAAACATTAAAAAATTAATCTATTACCATTGGGTATATTAGTTGAACAGTGGGTGATTAGAAGGAAAAAGATTTAAAAATAAAAAACAGTATCAAATCATTAAATGAAAATATAAAACATTAAATCTGTCTATGGCATTGTTATGTCTTACTATGCAAATTATACATTTATAAGGCGATATGAAAAATGATGATAATGATTTGATTAAGGAATGAACTCCAAGGTAATTTTTGTCTTGTATTTGGTTTTTTGTTGTTTGTTGTTGTTGTTTCTTAAGTGAGAGGAGGGGAGACAGACAGACTCCTGCATGCACCCCAACTAGAATTCACCTAGGAAGCCCCCTACCAGGAGATGCTCAGCTGATCTTAGGCTGCTGCTCAGCAACTATGCAATTCTGAGTGCCTGACATGGAGGCTCCACTGAGATATCCTCAGCACCTGGGACCAATTGAGTCATGGCTGTGGGAGAGGAAGAGAGAGAGAAAGGAGAGGTGGAGAAGCAGGTGGTCATTTCTCCTGTGTGCTCTGACCAGAACTGAACCCAAGACATCTACACATCAGGCTGACACTCTACCACTGAGTCAACTGGCCAGGGCTGGGATTTGCTGTATTTTAATGTGGTTGCCATAAAGTAAGAGTAGGAGAGTAAGAATACATTTATATATATTTACATATAGTATACATATATACATATATGTATGTTAAAGAGAGAATGTAAATATTTATATGAGCCCCATAATAAATCCTTTGATAAAAGAACAGACCTTTAGAAAAAGCCTGATAAACAAATATCTAAGTTTATTAAACAGATCTACTGTAGAATCACAATTAGTTAGTTTTAAGGAGAATGCCTACTTTTCTCTCTCTGCTGACAGTTCAATAGAACTCGTTAGTCACCATTATGATGTAAAATCACCATTATGATGTAAAATCTCTGGTTGATGCAAGGGTATAAAGAACCTTCACTTCACCTGTTAATATTGTGTTAACAGTGTGGTAATTATGAATTTTAAAATATACATTTGTAATGTAGTAATAGTTATGATTCAATTTATATTTATTTCCAGTTAAGTGTCCCAATATTTTGGGTGCATATTATGGATAAGCACTGTGTTAGATGCTAGAGAATACTTTTTTTCTTCCTGAGGTATAAATTCCACAAAAAGTATCATGTTACTGATTTACAATTAAACAAAAATTTTAGTTGTAAATTAATGTTTATTTTGCATTATTCTAAAGTTTTTAATATTCCTTAAGTGACCTTGAAGGTAGTTCAATAGTTTTATCCCTATTATAAATTAACTGTTCAGTGATATTTTGTTTGTTTCAATTATTGACTCTCATTAGTTGATAATCTCTGTGAATGCAGGAATCATGTTTATTCTGCTTACTACTGTATCCCCAAGGTCCAGGTACCTACAACATGCAGGTCCACATATATATTTGTTGACTAAAGAAATGAGTGATTCACATTAAGTATTCAAACTTTAATATCATATAAGATTTTAAAGTTAATAAAGAGCATAGAATGTTTATATGTAGTATCATCTTCCTTCTACTCCTTCAAGATTCTAGTTATACAGAACAGAACTGATTGTAGAAGAAAAAAAGTATAATTATTTTCTAGCCAAAAGATACTGTAATGTCCATATTCTAAAGATCACTCATGTTGCTTTTACAAAAGTCCTCTTCTGGCCTGACCAGGCATTGGCACAGTGGATAGATAGATCGTCAACCTGGGACTCTGAGGATCCAGGTTCAAAACCTCAGGGTCAAGAGCTTGAACATGGGATCAGAGATATGATCCCATGGTCACTGGCTAGAGCAAAGGGTCACTCACTGGCTCAGCTAAAGTCCCCTGGTCAAGGCACATATGAAAAGCATTCAATGATCAACTAAGGTGCCACAACAAAGAATTGATGCTTTTCCTCTCTCTCTCCCTTCTTGTCTGCCTGTCCCTGTCTGTTCCTCTCTCTCTCTCTCATGAAAAAAAAAAAAAAAAAGATACCACTACATACTTACTAGAATGGCCAAAATCCAAAAACTGGTAACCCAAATGCTAAAGAAAACATGGAACTACAGGAACTCTCATTCATTATTGGTAGGATTGCAAACTGGTACAGCCACTTTGGAAGATGGCAGTTTATTACAAAACTAAACTACTCTTAACATACAATCCAACATTCATGCTTCTTGAAATTTTCCAAAAGGTGCTGAAGACTTATGCCCACACAAAAACCTGCATACAGATGTTTATAAGAGCTTTATTCATAATATCAAACCTTGGAGACAACCAAGATGTCCTTCAATAGGTAAATAGATAAATAAACTGGTACATCCATACAATACAATATTTGGCACTAAAAAGAAATGAGCTGTCATGAAAAGACTTAATGTATATTACTAACTGAAAGTAGCCAATCTAAAAGGTTTACATACTTATGATTCCAATTATGTGACATTTTGAAAAAGGCAAAACAGTAAAAAAGTAAAAACTTCAGTGTTCGCCAGTGGTTGTGGGAGTGGGGAGAAGGAATAAATAAACCAAGCACAGAGGATTTTTAGGACAGAGAAAATACTATGTATAAGCAATTTTCAACGAGTGTGCCACAAGAATTTTTCAAGAATTCAGTCAGGGGCACTGACCTCTTTTCCCTTAGATCAGAGGTCCCCAAACTACGGTCCGTGGGCCGCATGCGGCCCCCTGACGCCATTTGTCCGGCCCCTGCTGCACTTCCAGAAGGGACACCTCTTTCATTGGTGGTCAGTGTATGGAGTACTGTATGTGGCAGCCCTCCAACAGTCTGAGGGACAGTGAACTGGCCCCTGTGTAAAAAGTTTGGGGAGCCCTGCCTTAGATTGTCAAATAAAAAATTACAATAGCAACACAACAGCCATCTGGTGTGAATGAATCAGAATTATACCTTTTTATCAGATGAGCAAAAAACATATATTTTGGTGTTCCACAGAATTTTAGTAATTAGTTTATATGTGCCATGAGATGAAAAAGGTTGAAAATTGTTGCTCTATATGATACTACAATGATGAATATATATCATTATATATTTTTCCAAATCCACATAATGTACAATCCTGAGAGTGAATCCTAAGGTAAACTACAGACTTTGAGTAATTGTGATATATCAATGTAGCTCATCCTTGATTAAAAAAAACAATAACAAATATACACACACACACACACCCTTTCTGATGGAAAATGTAGATAATGGGGGAAGCTATTCATGCATGGGAGGCAATGAGTATATTCAGAAATGTCTGTACATTCCCGTCAGTTTTGGGTAAACCTAAAACTGCTCTATAAAAAATAGTCTTTTTTAAAAAAGTGGGGCATGCCGCAAAAGCTAGGGAGTCTATGGCAAACACCTCCACACTTTAAGTCTCCGAAAACATTCTGGTATGTTAGCCTAGAACAAGAATTTGTGCTGTAATGAGCCTGAGTTTAAACAGAACTAGATATCAATATTGGAAGGTGTATTAGAAGAAGGTAATGACATATATAGTTTGTTTTCAGACGTTGTGCATCAAAATAGTGATTTTTTTTAAATGTAAAATTTAATAGTTCGGCATCATAAAAATCATTTCAAAGGATATTTGCCCTATCATTCTATAAAACTGAAAACCATACTTTATTTCTCCAAAATCTACTTTTCTTTCTGAATAATACATTATAAACCAGTTCCTAAATCTATAGATATAATTTAAGCTACTTATTTTTAACAACTGCATAAAGTTCCACAGTAATGATACACAATAATTTACTCATTTATCTTCTTTTTATGGTCCATTCCATTTGTTTTCAGATATTCTCAACTATAATAAAACTGCAATAACTATCCTTTCATAATACCCTTTGCCTACTCTGCCTTTGTTTCTACAGGGTGACAAACTAACACTTAATGAGCATATACCATGTGCCAAGCACCATAACATCTTGTTTGTATGATCTGATTTAATCCTGCCAACTATACAATGAGAACATAGCTCCTACAGTGCCGAGCAGCTTTTCTGATAGCTACCGCCTATTTGGTTTCTCTTTTCAAAAACTGTCTTTTTTGCCCTTTTTTCTACTGGGCAACCAGAGACACTGCATGTTATAGATATTGGCCCTTTTTCTTTACGTGTGTTACATATATTTGTCGAATACTGCCATTTTTATTTGTTTGTTGTCAAATATTGTCTATAACGTTATAAAATTTTATAACTTTGCCAAAATCAAAATTTCATTTTTGATTTTGTTAGTCAAATATCTCTCTCCTTTCTTTATAGTTTCTGTGTTTTCAGTCATTTTAAAAATGTATACTCTAGTCCTAGATTATTCAATATTTTCTTGTACTATTTATTTAGATTTAGATTTAAATCTTCTATATCAAGAACTTATTTTTATGTTTTAGGTAGAAATTTAATATATTTTCATATTAATATAAATTTGTCAGCACTTTTTATTAAACAAACTGTCTTTTCCAAGTAACGTTAAATTTTTCTTTTTCTTTTTTTCTTTTCCAAGTGAGAGGAAGGGAGACAGAGAGACAGACTCCTGCATGTGCCCCAATTGGGATCCACCTGGCAAGCCCTTCTGGAGCCAATGCTCTGCCCATTTGGAGCCATGCTCAAAACCAGTTATTTTTAGAGCCTGAGGAAACTAAAATCCTCTGAGCCCAAGGCTGATGTGCTCGAACCAATCAAATCATGGCTTCAGGAGGGGAGGGGAAGAGAGAGAGAGAAGAGGGGGAGGAGTGGAGAGACAGTTGCTTCTCTTGTGTACCCTGACCAGGAATCGAACCTGGGACATCCACATGCCAGGTTGATCCTCTACCACTGAGCCAACCAGCCAGGACCAAAATAGCACCTTTGTCACATACTGTGAGACTATTTTACTGGGATCCACCTGGCAAGCCCATCTTGAGCACTATTTTACAATTTATTTCATTAATCGGCAATTCAACTTGAAAAATAAATCCAGTCATATCCATACAAGTTGCTTTCATGCAATAAAGGCAGAGTTGAGTAGTCAAGAAAGGAGACCATATGACCCACAAAGCTGAAAATATTTACTATCAGACTCTTGACAGAACAAGTTTGCTAACCTGAACCTATGTTAATTGCTAACCATAGATTGTTAACATGACTTTGAAGTAAGTTTTAATTTTAGCGAATAGAAAATCCCCTTCACTGTTCTTCCTTGGATGTTTCTTGGATAGCATTCTTCTTAATGCAGCTGAAAACTTAAAAACTCTATTAGGATTGAAATTGGCATTGCATACAGTGGTTTTTATATAATACTGTTTTGCCATCCAGGAACACAGTATATTCAAGTCTTATTTTAAGGCCTTCCATAAGATTCTACTATTTTCTGCATATAGTCACTATTTTTCTTGTAAAAGGTATTCCTAAGTATTTTATAGTTTCTTTGTTTTAATCATGAATAGAATTTTTTTTTTGGTCATTTTCCATTTCTGGCTATTAATAGTATAGGAAAAAAACTATTGATTTTTAAAATATACATTGTATATCAAGCTTTCTTTCTCAATTCTTTTATTAATTCTCATTATTTAGTTAAAGTCTCCTGGGTTTCGCTGTACAAAGATGTCTAGATCTAAAGTACAGGTAATTTTCCTTTTTCTTTTCTATATTTATAACTATTTTAAAATTTTCTAGTCTTTTATCATTATTTAGATTCTTCAGAACAGTACTGACTATTAATGGTGAGAGCAGGCATCCCTGTTTTATTCCTGACCTGACTGCTGGTTACTTCAACAAGCTCAGCTCCTACAACCACACCAAACTTGTTGCTGTTCCAACAAGTCCAGCATATTTCTGCCCTAGGCCATTTGCACATGCTAATACTAATGCTGCCTACTCTTCCTCCCAAACATAAGCATACCTTGTTTTACTGCTCTTCGCTTTATTGTGCTTCACAGATATTGAATTTTTATTTTTACAAATTGAAGGCAAGACCCTCCAACAGCAAAATGATTGAGACTTGTTTTATTGTTGTGATCTAGAACCATGCTTGTTATATCTCCAATGTATACCTATATTTACATAGATTTCTTCTTTGCTTAAGTCAAATATCTGCTCAAAAAAAAAGTCAGCTGAGTGGTCATCCCTGACCAGTTGTGCAACACAATATCTCCCTTTACCTCGCTATCCACTTAAAATTCATCATCCTTCATAACGTTTACTGTGACCTGACATATATAGAAAGATATATAGAGATAAAGATTTGCTGCTTGTTTCCCCAATAGAATCTAAGCTCCAAGGGCATAAAAGACTGTCTGTTCTGTCTGCTGCTACACCCTCCATTTTTAGAACACCTATAACGTTCTAGAAGGTGCTCAATGAGTATTTGACCAAGGAATAAATTGAAAGAACATAATTTTAATGAGCCTTTAGCATCTCAGTCTGACAGGATGCCTTCTACGTTATTTTAGCGAGGAGCCCTTGACACAGGACTACTGGGCAAGTGCCAGGCTTCCCTGAGGGGTTCTCGGTGTCTCATGCAGCTTTGAGATCCAGGTACTCACAGTAGATTTCCCCACTGTGACAATTTTCCCCTTCCATCCTGCAGAGAGGAGAATACAGGTCTCAAGCCGTCTGAGTCCTCAGACTGGCCACGGCCTGCATCAGGAGAACACTGTGCGTCTTCGCACACATGCCTTTTCTGGCTTGGGTCTGATTTAAAGAGCAGTGGAAGCATCAAAGGCTGGCTATGACAGATAAAGTGTGTACCCAAGTCCATCAAAATAAACACAAAACTCTGGAATAAGCACTTTGTGTGCAAAGAAAACATGGTTTTAGGCAAGTCCTCTAGTTATCTTCTACTTAACCCCAAGTTCCTCCTTCTAGAAATTCTAAAGCTGCTGTTTTAGGTGGTTGAAAGGGCTCTCAGAAGCACAGGTTTAGATGCTACCTTTCCAGAACCGCTTCAGGAAAAGGATTTCACTGCACTATATGTAAAATACAATTTAATTTACAAAATTCAATTAGTTACTAAATATTCGGGAAAATGAACCACACCAAAGTGCACTACCTGCTTAAACATTTCTGAATATTGGAAACAAACACTCTATAATAGCTCAGACTACTAGATCACCAAAGATTTTAGGTTTTATCAATCAATGCATTTTCTAAGTAATCCCATAAATCATGAAAACAAAATTTAAGTGTATATTTAAATAATATATTCTCACCTGAAAATGAAGTAGGAGTTTGCTTATTTCTAACAGCATGACTGCCTTCTTATCCATCTAGGCATTTCCCAAATTTTCCTGTAGGAGATCACTTTAAATTTATTCCTGTACTATTAAACATTACATCTGGCAAGGGAAAATGTCTTACATACTTTATTTATTATATGTTATTTGGAAGGCTGTTGTTGTTTGTTCAGAGAGTACCCCATCTCATTCCAAAGAGCAGAATCATTACATATGGTGGTTGAAAAAAGCAACCACTGTGTCATCCCACAATCAGAAGAAAGAATATTTCCACCCCCCTACAGTGGGTTACTTTAATTGCTCACGAGAATAAAAAGCAAGGGAAGTTACAGTGAGTCACAGACTTACTCTTACCAGAGAGCCGTTCTACCACCAGTGGAGTGATTTATAGTTTACAAGACTTTCTCACAGCACATGTTAGTTACCTCAAGTACAAACACTTTTAGGTCCATAAACAGAAGAAGATTTAGATCAAGGAGTTTTTTACACCTAAAAGAAGGTTGCATTACGAAATGCAGATTACAGCTCAGGTTACTGAAGTCTATAGAATTCTAGGGAACACAAATATGAGAAGTAGAGTGTTAATGAGCTAATAGGGATATTAAAGGCATAATAGACATAGACATCTAGGATACAAAAACTGAAATGAAATTGATATGAACTGGAATCCAAATACTTTTTCAGAATGAACATATTTCATCCACTGTTTAAAAATAAAAAACCAGCAAAATTAAATTAAAACGTGTGAATGCTAAGGAGATAAAATAATCCCTATGCAATGTAAAATTCTGGTTAACTAGATGATTTTGAATGGTCCACATGAATGTCCACAATGAGACTCCCTGAAAGGACTTTAAGAGTTTACATGACTAAATTCTGCAGTGTCTTGTAAAGTTGTTTAATGCTATTATATAATTTGCATGGACAACATAAATAACTACATTTCTTTTCCTCAAGAAATTAAAATTATTTATACAAATTAAACCAAATTTATCTTTTTTATTTTAGCGAGAGTGAGAGAGAAAGTGGGGGTGAGGGGGAGACCAGACAGGAACACACTAGAAGGGAGAGAGATGAGAAGCATCAACTCATAGTTGTGTCAACTTAGTTGCTCATTGATTGCTTTCTCATATGTGCCTTGACCAGGGGGCTTCAGCCAAGCCAGTGATCCTGCTCAGTGATCCCAGAAACCTTGGGCTCAAACAAGCGACCTTGGACTTTAAACCAGTGACCTTTTGGCTCAAGTCAGTGACCATGGGGTCATGTTTATTATCCCATGCTGAAGCCAATGACCCCTCACTCGAGCTGGTTAGCCCACGCTCAAACTGGGTGACTCCTTGCTCAAGCCAGTGACCTCAGAATTTCCAACCTGGGTCCTCAGCATCCCAGGTTGATGTTCCATCCACTGCACTACCTCCTGGTCAGGCCAGGCTTATATCTTTTATTTAACATAGACTATCTAGAATACATATTAACCCATTTGGGGCATTTTAATTTATTCTAGTAATCTGAAAAGTACCCTATCTGTATTAACTAAAGTGTCCAGAGAAGTGTTAATTCACTCAAAAAATCTTATTACCTTTTCTTTAATTATTGTAAACTTTTTTTAATACTGAGGAGAAAAAGAAAGTCTTAATTTTATAAAGTAGGACAGAAAACAGAAAAGAGGTTGACTCACTTGCCCCAGGTCATCCAGCAACCAGTGGAAAACCAGGACCTGAGATCCCTTCCTCTCCGTGCCACTTAGCTCTGTGTACTAACCAGACCAAGCCATAGGCCTTACAACCTGAGGGCTACAAAAGCCAGGATAGTACACTTCCTGGTATCAAAATAAGGAAGGAGTGTATCAGGTTATCCTTACAAAAGGCTAAGCGCAGGCGCCTTCTATAGAAAAAACTGACAGCTCCAGCTGGAAGCCTTTCTCAACCATTCTCCAAAATAAGTTAAGTGAGCCAAACAAATTCAACTTCGTACTGTGTATTTCTTTCTGGTGAGTGACTTTGGGGAGACAACTGGTAAAATCAAGAACAGGAGACAATTTCATGACTCATACCCTACACTTACTTGTCAAAAGACTCAACCATACACACCTACCATTTTTCATTTTGATTAACGGGCCAAAGAGAAATGCAAATTGGTCCTACTTTTGTAGCCCTGGCTTGATAAGATGGCTAGAGGCTTTGGTCCAACAAGACGATACATGTTCTTTCTCAAGATTAATAGTCCTGGAAGTTTCAACAGGCCTCCCTTCCCCAAGGGTGGAACAGTTACAGACCACAATTTACTTGTGAGATTTTGGTTTTTAACATCATTTCTTTGTAACACAAGAACTCTCTCACTGAATGTCTTTATACACAACATATTATTGGACTAAATATCTCACAACAGTTACACATTTTAAAAATGAGTTCATGGAAAAAATATAAGACTATACAGTGAAATGTTGTCACAGTCACTAAAGAATTATTTGTCCTAAAACAGACTGCAAAAACTGTCACCACCATAATTTGGCAAAATCTACTAGATACACAGCCTAAACTACAGTAATGGCAATTTCAATAACTTAATTTTTGGACTAAGAGTAAACAATACTCCATTGATAAAGATGTCAGTGATAAATGGCTGAGATAATCTAACAAAGCACAGTTAACAGTAAGTACCCTAGAGTAAAGGAAATGGCTAAGTGTTGGTAATGAATAGAACAATGCTAGTAACAATATTAAGATTTTTGTGTTTTAAAGTTTGTAACAACTTAGATCTGTTGCCCCAATATTGACTCTCTAAAGAATGAGTAAAGCCTGACCAGGCGGTGGTGCAGTGGATAAAGCATCAGACTGGGTCACGGAGGACCCAGGTTCAAACCCCAAGGTCAAAGGCTTGAGCACAGGCTCACCCAGCTTGAGCGCAGGGTCACTGGCTTGAGTGTGGGATCGCTGGCTTGAGCAAGGGGTCACTTGCTCTACTATAGCCCCACAGTCAAGGCACATATCAGAAAGTAATCAATGAACAACTAAGGAGCAGCAACAAAAGAACTGGTGCTTCTCATCTCTCCCCCTTCCTGTTTATTCCTATCTCTCCCTCTCTCTGACTCTCTCTCTCTGTCTCTGTCAAAAAAATAAAAGAATAAGTAAACAATGTTGGCAAACACGGAAAAAACGAAAGTGCTATATGTTGATATAAACTGAAAATGTTGATGAAATTTTTGTGAATAGTTTTTGACAAAAGATGCAGTCTTTCACAGATGCAAAATAGCATCACAAGTTCATTCAGTGATTAGTCAAAGGACAAAAGTATCTAAGTGCCCTTCTAAAAAAATAATATTCACTCAAGTATTAGTCTCAATATAATGCACTCTAATATGCCCAATATTGTATAGCTGTTTATTTCACAAAGCGTTTTTTATTTTATTTTATTTATTGACTTGAGAAAGAGAGAATCAGAGAGAAAGAAAGAGACAAAGAGAGAGATAGAGACAGGAACACTGAAAACTGGTCTGTTCCTGTTTGTGCCCTGACCAGATTTTTAACTGGCAACCTATGCACATTCAGACCACACTCTACCCAACAGAGCTATCTGGCCAAGGCAAGGTGTTTTTGGGTTTTTTTTAGCTATTTTAATTTATTTTTGTAAGGCCACCACGTATCTACCACACTTTCTATTTGTCTTTATCTAAACCATCCCTGGATATATGTGCATCTGCTAACATATCCAATGACACGAAACTCACTGCCTTTTCAAGTAATCCAAAAATGAAGCATAAATAGTATAGATCTTCTAGATCAGTGGTTCTTAACCTTTTTGAGGTGCCCAACCCACCAGTTTCATATGAGCATTCACTGAACCCTTCTTTAGTGATAAATAAAATATGATTTTTTTTTCCAAATTCAAGACATAGGTATAGGTTTCTTTTACTGGTGCACAAAATGAGCCATGCATGAACATCACCTTGCTCAAAGAACAAAACCAACAAAATGCATGAACTCACAACAAATTACAGTATTATTTTATTCTGGCCTCCGTGGCAGAGGCTTCTCCAAACCCCTGAGACCAACTCATCAAACCCCTAGAGTTCGATAGAACCCAGGTTAAGAACCACACTGTTCTAGACCATGACAGAGGTCAGGTCAAAGGAAAAAACAAGTCCTACTGAGCATTCAGCTAGACCAACAATATCTCAAGTATCACTATAAGTCATTTGAAGTTAAAAGGGTCATTGGCTGTTGAGAGTATGTCCAGAGAATAGTAGTCACTATAATGAGGAATTTGGAAACTAGAAAATTTGAGTAACAGTCAAAACAGTTGAACGGAATAGGTAGCCTACAAAGAAAAAGACTACAATAAGAAGACTACAAGAAAGCTTGGAAGATATCCAAATATTTGAAGCAAGTCATACAGACGTAGAAACAAGCATAGTCTTTTAAAAGAATAAGAATCAAAAGGTGGAAGTCACAGAAAAGCAAAATTCAACTGAAGACTTTCTAACAACTAGGATTGCACAGCATGAGAACTGGCCTCTTCACTTCACAGGAAGAATTTAGTAGGAGCTTGATGACCATGTGTCAGGGTGTTGCAATGCAGTATTACAAGGAGCTGAACATGGTGGCTTCCAAAGTCTCTTCACTTTTGGTTACTTCTTATTTCCTTATAGAATCTTGAGCAACACAACCAATCTCTCTGCCTCTCAAGATGTGAAACTTAGTAATACAGTAGCATTATAATTTTGTGATGGTATAAGAGAGGAGGATAATATCTTTCTTAGACAGATAATGAAGCATTAAGCAGCCCTATGCCTATAGTAGGTATCAATTGATCTGATTAAAATGCATAAATTAAAATGGATAGTAGTGAAGATCTTTATAATGCACACGACAGAAGGATAAACCCTATGAAAGCCTTTGAAACCATAGAGAAGAACACACAAAAGTCCCATGAGCAGCACCCTAATAAGGTAACCAATGTAACCTGAAAGTATGGCGGCAGGTTACCCACGAGTCTAACTCCCAAAAGGCAGCGTAGCCACTGGAAAATCTGGCTCTCATTCCTAGTTGTGCAAGCCTTTTCAACGGCCAAATTTTTCAGTCACATGGAAAGTGAGCTTATCAGGCTTCCTTAAAATTCCATTCTTCAAAAATAAGCCTCTCATCCCTAGAGAGACTAATTAAAAACAAAAATCCCTATTTCCAACCATTTTCCTCTTGGTCAGAAATACTAATGAGAAACAAGACACTCAGATAAAAGGCTACTTAACGGATTAGTCAGCACCACACCACCCTTTGGCACCACCAGCCCGACCTCCCCTGGTGCAGAATAAACATACTGAGAGACATAGAAACACGTCTCAAGTGATTCACACCAAGATTAACAGTTCCAAGCCCCCAGCACAGGGACTTGTAGTATTGTTACCACATAAGATATCTGCCACACTGCAATGTCTCAATCTACAAAAATGGAGGATTAATCTTTCCCCTTTATTTCCTCCTTACCAATCCACTTAAAGTTTGGAAAAATGTCAGAGGGGGTTAATATAAAATAGCATCAGTTCTATGATTAAAAGAACTAAAGAACAATATGAGCCAAGAGAAAAGGGTCATTTTATTAGTTTCCAAATGTGACAGGAGAAATGAGAAATAGAAAAATGCTACATAACATTATTAGTAATATGAATATAACTAAAGGAAAATTAATGATTAGAACCAAAGCATCAGTACCCTGCTGCTTTTAGAAAGAAACTCAGCAAGAACTCATACATTTAGCACTGTAGGGGCTGAGTTATTCAACATATTTGAGAGTTCACGCCATTCATACCTTTAAGCAATAATATTGTATTTCAAAGTATATAAAACAGAAATTAATCTATTCTTGATGACAGGTAGAATTTGGATCATCAATTATAATACCATGGGATCAAGGTAGATGTCTACATTGTTTCTACGTTAAATGACTACAAACAGCTGTGATTTAAAAAATATATTCTTATGTACTTTTATTTTCCCACAGAGTGCCTTGTTCTCAGGCTATCAATATATCCGCTTTAGTCTTGCCAGTATCTTAATCTCTGCCAACATAACTTTTCTACATCTTCTAATGTGTTGCTTCTAAATCTAATGTGAGCTAAGACACTAAGTAAAGAAGATTGTTAGAATTCTACGTGAAGTAAAAGTTGAAGAGAGATAATTAAGGGCCTTGTAGACTCTCCTATGGAATTCGTGTTTGCATGCTTATATGCATAGGTTTTATGGCAACCGCCTCAGCTTCTGAGAAGTCTTTTCCACCTACTTCAGTATTCTTAGCCACAGACTAAAAAATGAGACTCTAAGAAACCTAATCTCTGATAGTGGAAAGTTCATATATTAAAGGGCAAGAGATAAATTTTTATTTCATATCTATTATATGCTACTACACATACTAGTAGTTGTGAGGACACAGATACAACAGGCGGTGTCTTCTGAGAGAACTGGATTGTGATGTTAAAAACTACAACACAAAGGGAAACTGCTCTGAGCGAGCTGCTGTAAAGTGCCCTGCGAACACTGAGAAAACAGCTCTAGTGCAGACCTCTGAGACCATGGGAACAGGTCAGAAAAAGCTTCCTGGAGGAAAATACTGTAAACTGAGCGTTGAAGGACTCCACAGATCTCAGATCCACCAAGGGGAAGAAGGGAGAGTAAACAGCATATGCCAAGGCACTGTAGTAACAAAGAACAGGGTCTTTTCAGGGAACCACAAACAATATCGTAGAGCTGGACTTTCACATGTGTGGAGAAAATGATATGAGATAGTACACGTAGGTCAGATAAGGAAGGACCAAATATATAGTAGTAAGATTTTCTATTTTGTCTTGAGGGCAACCCAAAACCATCGATAGAACTGAACTGTAAAAGTAAGAATCCAAGCATTTCTTCGGTTTATAAAAATTACTCTGGCAAAATGGAAGGGTTTATAAGAAGCAAGAAGCCACTATGTCCTAAGCAATCATTATGGCTTGAATAAGGCATGGTTCAAGAGGCATTGCAGGTGGTCCAGTGAAAATCAAAGTGGGTTTAAACTGAAGGGGGGCAGAGGGGAAGATAGCAGCAACTATGTAAAGTCAAAAAGGTGAATGCCAGAGGTGCGATATAAAAGTCATTATAAAACTTGGCTAATAGGCCTGACCAGGCGGTGGCGCAGTGGATAGAGCGTCAGACTGGGATAAGGAAGACCCAGGTTTGAGACCTCGAGGTCGCCAGCTTGAGCGCAGGCCCATCTGGCTTGAGCAAAAGCTTGCCAGCTTGTACCCAAGGTCGCTGGCTCCAGCAAGGGGTTACTCGGTCTGCTGAAGGTCCGCAGTCAAGGCACATGTGAGAAAGCAATCAATGAACAACTATGGAGTCTCAACGGCAACAAAGAATGCTTCTCATCTCTCTCCGTTCCTGTCTGTCTGTCCCTATCTATCCCTCTCTCTAACTCTCTCTCTGTCCCTGTAAAAACAAAACAAAACAAAACAAAACTTGGCTAATGGATGTCTGTTCTACTTGAAAGTGGAGAAATAATTTACCATTTGAAAACAATAAAGCTAGTGAAAGAAAATTTAAAAATATAAGGTACGCTTGACCTGACCTGTGGTGGTACAGTGGATAAAATGTCAATCTGGAAAGCAGAGGTCCACGGTTCAAAACCCTAGGCTTGCCTGGTCAAGGCACAGATGGGAGTTGATGCTTCCTGCTCCCCACCCTTCTCTCTCTTTCCTCTTTAAAATAAAATCTTTAAAAAAATAAGGAAGGTATTTTATCAGCAATATGAAAGATAAACCCAGTATAAAATAAAAAAGGTAAATGAATAACTTTTTACAATATCTGTATTATTTTATTATATCATTTAATTTTGAGATATAGTAATTATATTCCAAAATGCTAAAATAGTTTTCCTTTATTTCACACAATCTTTGATGCAGAAGAGACTGTACTGGCGGTCCTCGAGTAAGACACAGTTCTGATCCTACAACAATGATGTAAACTGAATTTGGTGTAAGTCAAAACACAGCCTAACCTAAGTCACTTACTTACCCTAACATAGTTGTAAAATCATAATCTAGAACGCAAAAACATAACTAAGTCATAGAAAAATTAAAAAGGACATAAATATACTGTACTATACTAACAGAAAAAAAATGACAAAAATATTTAACTTTATTGGTAAGGTAAAGAATATACCTTATTATAGGTACCTTACCTTTATTCCTGTGGTTGGCTTGCACACTGGAAGGGGCATTGCAAGGTGGGAGAGAGTGACCTATTAGGAGGAGGAAGCTGGAGAGGCAGGAGAACCTGCAGAAGGTGCTGGAGATACTGGGACAGGTGAATCAGGGTTGCCTAAGGAACATGCAGGAGACGCTGGAGATGATTCTACCTGTACTACAGGTGTTTCATCTCGAGAATCAGCTGATGTAGAGGGTACAGGATCTGTTGCAGGCCTCTCTACCTTCTTAAAGAATTGTTCCAGGCTAGTCTGGAAGGTTGATGACTTCTTCTCTTCCAAAATCTGCCTATAGCACTGCAAGGCATCCATAACAACTCTGTAGACCTTACTGAATCTGTCATCGCTGGAGTCCTCAGGCTGAAATTTTGCCAAGTCATCCTCTACCATAGAAAAACCTTCTTCCAAACCCTTGGTAGTAAATCTGTTGGGTTCTGGGGTTTCTATCTCTTCCTCTCCAATCAGTTGCTTCTCCAGCTAAATGAGGTCCTCAGCAGACAGCTCCTCTCCATATGATGCCAGTAGCTCTGTGACATCCTCAGCCTCCACTTCCAAATTAAAACTGCTTTCCTATGGCAACAGCGTTCTCTGTTACAGCCTCCACTGACTCCTCATAGCCCACGTAGTCCATAAGTACGACGCTTACGGCATAAGCCAAAACACTCACATCCCAATATTTTTAAACTTTAAGGGGAGTGAGCATCATAAACTCAAAACATCATCTATTGAGACTGTCATAAACCGAGGACCCCCTGTATAAGTTATCCTCCCCAATCCTTCTCTTAACATCTCTGCCAGATGATTATCAAGTTTCTCCCATTACTGAGGGCCTCGTGACCATAAGAGGCAATTATTTCATTACATTTCATTTTTTGTATGAATAATTTCATATTATTAGTTCCAACAGACTTAAAGTCCCTTTATGGATAAAACTGATATTCTATCTTTTCAGTTTGACATGAAATCACTTCTGTGCAACTTATACCTAACATTTCCAAATACTACACTCAGAGGAGTTTCACATCATGAATCTGTTTTAATATCTATACGGCAATTCTTAAAGTGCCTTTAAAAAGTCAAAATAAATAAAGAAGTTAATTTCCTCTACATAAAACCTATAACCGGATCATTTTGTCCTTGCAATGGTCCGTTGTTTAGTGGTCAGTCAGGTGGGCTTTATTATCACATGCAAGTATTTCCCCAGTTGTTTCACTAGGTATTTACTGGCTCTAGGGCAGAAGATCCATTATAACTGCCAGTTAAGTGACTTTTTTTAATTTACTGTCAATAAGTAACACTGACTTTGCTACCCTATAATGACTTACCAACCCTGTCATCTAAAAGTTGGTAAACTCCACTGAGATAATTTTTTTAAATATTATTTATTAATTTTTGAGAGGAGAGAAACAGGGAGAAGGAGAGAAGGAGGAAGAAGCAGGAAGCATCAACTCATAGTATTTGCTTCTCATATGGGCCTTGACTTGGTAAGCCCCAGCTTTTGAACAGGTGACCTCAGCATTCCAGGTCAGTGCTTTATCCACTGTGCCAGTACAGGTCAGGCAAGAATTTATTATTTATAAAGCTAACTTCCCCTTCTTTACCAGCCTCAATTCTGAATTCTGGTTACTAGCATAAGAAGTATAAAAGATATTCAGGCTAAAGTGCTAAATCTATTCACTCAAAAACATTACCTATGCAGAAAGTTTCTTATACCTTTCTCAATAAGTCAGAAATCTATATAATGCACTTTCCATATCCTATTTAATAATTCATTCAGTTAAAGATTGGGCTTAAGAAATATCACATTTAATGTCTATCATTGCTGTCATTTAACACTGTTCGGTGGTTCTCACCAAATGAGAAAAAAAAGTATATATATTAAAAGAGACAAAGTTGGTCTTACTTGCAGAGTAAGATTACCAATGTGGAATTCTCATAAAATCAACTAAGAAACTATTGAAATAAATAAAATGTTGGTGAAATGACAATATACATGGATGGAAATATATAAATCATACTTCCTGTGAAAAAAATATGTAATAAAGAAGCCTTCCAACTCAAGATGATGGACTGAACACATATGCTTTAGTCTCCCCTGCTTTCCCAAGACAGGAAATGAATACAAAAGGGAGAAAAACCTAGAACAGCCAAAACATCTAAATTGAGGAGAGGTACATTTATTAGACAAAAGAGACTAAGACAAGTCTCTTATGGATGTGTGATAAAAATGTAGACTAAGCAGAGGAAGCTAAGCCCAGACACAGCGGGTGGGAGAGAGCTGTGCACCGAGAAGAGGAAGCTGATTCCCCTGTGACCCCAGAAGGGCTCGTAAGCAGGTAGGGAAAGTGGGGATAAGAATTGGAGATAAAAATAGAGAAATTAAAACAGCTGTACCAAGTGTCCCACTTTTCCCAATGAAACACTTCTATCCAACCCTGACCCCAGATACAATCCAGGCAAACCATGCAAATTGCCTACTAAGATAGGTTTATACTGTGGAGACTGATATCAAAGAGGCAAGCCTGGTTCATCTGCACATCTAGAGGCACCCCCTCCTGCCTAAGGACAGACCTTCATTCACGTATCCTAAGTCAAGTCTCACACATGTGCACACATCATTTAAACTATTCAACTTCATATAGCCAGAACTGAAGACACGGCAGAAAACAAACAGCATGCTACAAAAAGAACTGAGCATAAGGAAAAAAAAATTGATAGCTGAAATTAAAATATTTAAAATAAGAATTAGAAGATAAAATAGAGCCTGACCAGGCAGTGGTACAATTGATAGAGCGTTGTACTAGGACTCAGAGGACCCAGGTTCAAAACCCATAGGTCGCCAGCTTGAGCACGGGCTCATCCGGCTTGAGCGCAGGGTCTCCGGCTTGAGCATGGGATCTCAGACATGAACTCATGCGCACTGGCTTGAACCCAAAGGTCGTTGGCTTGAAGCCCAAGGTTGCTGGCTTAAGTCCAAAGTCACTGGCTTGAGCAAGGGGTCACTGGCTCTGCTGTAGCACCCGGGTCAAGACACGTATGAGAAAACAATGAAAAACTGAAGTGCTGCAATGAAGAATTGATGCTTCTCATCTCTCTCCCTTCCTATCTGTCTGTCCCTCTCTGTCTCTGTCACAAAAAAAAAGAAGATAAAATAGAGCAAGTCAGAGAAAGACAAGTACTATATGATTTCACTTATATATGGAATCTAATGAACAAAATAAAATAAAATAACAAAATAGAAACAGACTCAGAGATAGATAACAGACTGACAGCTGTCAGAGGGGAGGAGGGTGGGAGAGCTGAGTGAAAAATATTAAGGAATTAAGGAAAAAAACAAACTCATAGACACAGACAACAGTATGGTGATTACCAGAGGGAATGGGAGTGGGGGGAGCGTGAAGAGGGTAAACGGGAGATACATGGTGATGGAAGGAGACTTGACTTAGGGTGGTGAACACAACATAATACAATATACAGATGATGTATTATAGAATTGCACACATGAAACCTATTTAATTTTATTAACCAATGTCACTCCAATAAATTCAATAAAAATTAAATAAGTAAATAAAAGATAAAATAGAGAAAATGTCCGAAATGTTTCTAGAACACAATTGGACAACACCTAGCACAGAAAAGATGTGAAACACAAAGAATCAATCTAGAAGGTCTACTATCCAACTAATACGAATTTTTGAAAAAATATACAAAAGAGAAGGGATATAATTATTTTTAAATAATAAGTTCCCAAAGTAAAGTCGTAAGACACAAACAAGTTAAGAGAAATAGATTCACATTGATGGTAGTTCAGCATAAAAGTACCAAAGTACCAAGAAAATGTTTCCAGAAAAACAGAGATTACTTACAAAAAAGTGAGAATCACACTGGTATAAAACTTTTTTACCCAAACATAACACATGTATATATAATGAAGGATTATCTTCAAAGTCCCAAGTGAAAGTTACTGTGAACCTAAAATTCTATATCTAGCCAAATATCAATCAAGTGTGAGTGCAAAATAAATCTTTTTTTTCAAATACAAGTGTTGAAAGTCTCCATCATCTATACACCTTGTGCTTGACTAAATTAATTTATGTACATCCCTCATAAAAATAAGAGAAAAAAATATGAAAGAGAAAGGCATAAGACCCAGTTTCAATAAAATTTTAAATTATAACAGCTTGATACTACAAAACCAGTGTTATACAAAACAAGGCAAGAAAATATTAACGACTATAGTATAAATTAACGACTATGATTTTGTAAGTGTTAAGTACCAGTTTAATGGAAAAAAAGTAAGTTTAAAGACCATCAAAGTGAAGAACAGAAAGTCAACAAATGTAGACCTCTTACTTTACACCTAGTGTTAAACTAGGAACACCATGAACCTAAAATCTTTTTTCTTTCAACATAAAATGAGGTAACAATTTGCTTCTTTTCACTGCTGTCCCTAAATAGCAAAAGTAAACAGCTTAAACAAAATGAAAATCTTGAGTACAACTCAAATAATTTAAGTGTATAAGGGGGTCACACCGAAAAGGATTAGAAACAAAAGCGTAATTATATAACTTAACTTGCTTTCTCCTGTTCCATGGGGGTAGGAGAGCCAAGTGAAATAAAACAGGAAAGTATGATTTATAAGGTGTATTATAGCAATTTATATATTTAGGAATATTATATATTTTTAAAGTGTTATACAGGTAGGTAAATGTAAAAGAAAATTCCTGAAATGTTACAAAAGATGTTGCAAGCTCAAATGTAAAAGCATACCACCAGCAAAACTCACAATAATTATTAAAGCATGAAGTTAATTAACGGTAAAGTAACTACTCTAATATGAGGCCCTGTTGTACTATGAAAAACCAGAGTTCAAGAATTTAAGACCTGGGAGTGAGCTGCAGTTCTGACACTTAGTAACTGAGAGACTTAGCGAAGTTCCTAATCTTTATGAGACTTGATTTTCTGATCTCTAAAATGGGAGTAATAATTCTTAGCATAGAGGGCAACTGAAAGGATTGTAAAAAAGAACATACATATCTGTGACAGAAAGCCTGACACAAAGTAACTATGAACTAAAAATAAAAAGCACATACTACCCCTCCCCATAAATACATTTCTATTGCCAATAGCTTTGACACTTTCAAGTTACAGTCAAATCACAGTTATCAAATAATATCTGAAAATTATTTATAAATTGTGCTCAAACTCTGCTTGAGAAGCTGCATGCATCTCAATAAAAGCAATAAAATTAAAAAGCAGAGGTTCTGAAGTGCAGCAACCTGGCTGGATGGAACCAGCTCCGTGGGCTGAGTGGCCTGGAACAAGCTGCTCTACCTTCTAAAACCTAAGTTTTCTCATCTATACAATAATGACAGGACTGTCCAGTTAAAAGAACAGCTGTGAATATTAAAGGAAAGATGAGTAAAAAAATGTCATTTTAACTTTTTATACAAAACTCTCTGCCCTCATGGAATTCAGAGGAATTAGCCACAGGTTACCACACAGGGCAATAAATGTAGGAGTGATATCCCTAATATAGCATTCAAGAATTAGAACTTGTTCTAATTAGTACAACAATGGACAAGTTGTGGTTATGACAAAGAACACTCTATGGGAACAATGAGTTGGCAAATGGCATAACCCAGTTCCTAATTGTCACCTTTCTTAGTTTAGAACAGAACTGTCTTATCAGACAGGACGACCTTGCCCTGCCTGCCTGCTCTCCTGGCAAAGTCAACCTACATCCAAATTAATCCCAAAATAAAAACGAAACACATTTTCATAGAAAAAAAAGGAAGGGGAAGGAGAAGGGGAAGGGGAAGGGGAAGGGGAAGGGGAAGGGGAAGGGGAAGGGGAAGGGGAAGGGAAGGGGAAGGGGAAGGGGAAGGGAAAAGAGAGAAAGAGAAAGAGAAATAAATAAAAGAAAAAAAGCATTTCTTTTACCTCAGGCAATATTGATTCTAAAAAGAAGTTTTGACTCATTTCTTAAATAGGTTTTTGATATTATAAACTTATTATAATCAGAATTGAATACACAATTTTTAACATACAATTTAAAATAACTTTATGTTATGCCATCAGAAAAATATAAACTACTCTCAACAATTAAACATGTGAAATCAGTGATAATTTTAAAACCAAATAACCTTATATTGTCAAAGAGACATAGTTTTCATCTGGCCACAGGTATTCTTTAATTACATGTTTTTACTAAAAGCTTATTTAAAGAAAAAGGAGAATAGAAAACAGAGATTTTCAATTTGTTTTCAGTCTAATAGATTATTCTGATGTATAAATGAAAGAAAGCTTTTGGGTTACACTATAATATATGCTTTAGAATAAAAGTACTTCCATGCAATTTATTCAAAACTATAACACAAAATATGCCTAATTTACAACACAGCCGAACCCCCCTATAAGAACCCGGTGATATTGCCATGCAACTTGGCTTAAGAGGGGCCTCTAGTGGTGACTGGTAGTTACTAGTTCCCGTTCACACTACCAACCTCCACCTGCTGGTCTCGTTCTGATTCCTGCGCTCATTCTCTCCCCTCTCCCTCAGCAATTAACACCTTCAAGCAGAACAACTATTATTCTATCCCTGAATTATTCAATTAAGTCCAAGAAAGCAAATAAAAAATGCATATAACTGGTACTCTTAAACCATTATGGAAAAAAAGAAAACATTACGGAGTCTCTAAAGGCAAATTCTCTAACATACACATAAAGCCAATTTAGAAAAATAAAATACGGTAAAATACAGATCCTAAATAAACATAACCTTGCTAGGGTTAGCAATCTTAATAAAAATGAAATCTATGGTAGTCTAAAATAACCCCATGAAAATAAAAGACAAATTTAAAATCTGCAAATTAGAACTCAAGTCATAAAATATAACACGTTTTTGTTTATCTTCAGTGGTCCTATGTGTCTTCCAAACATGTTTTGCACTGTTCACGGGTACTTATCACTAACACTGAGTGTAAATCCAAGACTAAGCAAACTTGGTTCTTTATATATAGATAAAGACCCACATTCAGATGACTAAGGTGTATCTCCTTTCCAGTTCTACTCCTACAATATCCTTTTCTTTTTTTATGGAAGGCCTCTACTTCCAGGACCACCACACACCCATCCCACCCTGCTAGCCTTGTAAACTGCCTTACCCTTATCTAGGGTCAAGTGAAGTCTTTTGAAGCAAGAATGGAAACAGCTGGGGCACAAGAGTAGAGGATGTTAAATCTAGGTACACTGGATCTTCTCTCCCAACTATCATCACCCCCTCTTGCCGCAGATAAACTACTCCCAGCCTGGCCAGTGTCACTTGCTGCAGCCTTGCCCTGCTCCAGTGACAGCCTACCCCAAATACTCTGAGACAGCAGCAACCTCGGAAGGTAGCCAAACAACAACCATTTGCATCTATGCACACAGAATCTTTTGCTACATAACTTAGGTTTAAAAGAAAAAGAAAGAGGAAGCAAGAGGACAAGGTAGAGAGAAAAAATCCTTTCTGTATCATTTCCTAAGCTTTGTTAAATTTAAAAAAAAAACCCACTTCCCAAGTACCTCAAAAAAATAGACTGCTTGTGGGGAAGGGGTTTGAGACAGTATCTTATACCACAGTGTGTTGAAACAGACAAAAATCCTAATCAGAAGCACTATATAATAGCTGCCGTGAATGAAACAGTCACAGGTCACTCCTGGAACCAGCAAGATGACCAAAGGAAACAGGCCCCAGCTGCCCTCTTCCATCTCTAAATTCTATGACAATGACCTACCTGCATTATAGACAAGGAAACGAGGGGGAAAAGGTTCTGAAAAGTCCAAATTGTTATCATAAGGTTTGAAAGGTAAAGCATTAGTTCTTGATTCATAAGAAAACAGTACAGGCCCTCCCTGGCCAACGTACATGTCCAGTTTTAAATTTTGGTCGTCTAGATTCCATGAACTGCTAGCGATAATGTGACAGAAGAGAGTAAGGTAGAATTTAAATTTAAAAAGGCTTAAAACCATAAAAATTATGACTGAAATGTACCAATGAAATAAACAGCTCGATACCTCAGTAAATGTAAATAGTTTAATAGAGTATAATAATCCATGTTCAATTTGTATTATTTACTTTTAAAAGGTGAAATTATATACAAAAGGTTCTGAAAATATTTACATCCAAATGGTTAAGAATTATTTAAAGCTGTCCACAGAATAGTGACTCTCATTTACACAAAAAATGAAATTATCTTAAGAACTCATTTCTCAAAAATTATAGATATAGTTTACTGTAGCCAATTTCACTTTGTTTATTAGAATAAATTGGTCCTATTCTAATGACAATTCAAAATGAATTTTAATGTATTATAAAAAATAGATAAAAGAAAAATAAAAACACAAGGTCAAACTAAGAAGACTTTAAAACAACTGTTTCAACAGAATTAGTGGATTTATGCATAGAGCAATATTCTAGAGTCACTTTTTAAACTTTTGTATAAGCACCAAGAATAAGAAAAAGCACCAAAACATTTCAATATTATCAATTTTCTTAACACATTATCAAACTTTTCTTTTAATGATATTCATAATTTTTCAGCAAGTATTTATTAAACACCAAGCCTAATGCCAGGCATTTTTTCAGGTTCTGAGAATTCAATAGTGGGTCAACACATAAAAATCACAGCTCTTGCCTGACCTGTGGTGGCGCAGTGGATAAAGCGTCGACCTGGGAACACTGAGGTTGCCAGTTCAAAACCCTGCACTGGTCTGGTCAAGGCACATATGGGAGTTGATGCTTCCAGCTCCTCCCCCCTTTCTCTCTTTCTCTCTTTCTCACTCTGTGTCTCCTCTCTAAAATGAATAAAATAAAAAAAATTAAAAAAAAAATCACAGCTCTTATAGATCTTATCTTCTAATAAGGTAAGAAAGATCAACACTATAAAGAAAAAAAATAACATAGTATGTTAGATTGTGTTAATATCTCTGGAGAAAAAAAAAGAAGTAAAAGTGGGTCTATCTAGTAGGAGGGATGGAATTCAATATTATATCAGCTGGTCAGAAAAGGCCTTAATGACAAAATGGTATTTGAGTAGAGACCTAACAGAGTTAACCAAGGGCACTTCTTGAAAGGTGGATGGTGGAGTGTGAGATACGGTGAGATCAGGTAAATCCCTGTAGGAATTTTCACTTTCACACTGAGCTTAATGAGAAATCATTGAGGGTTTTTAAGACTAGGAGAGAGAAGATGTGACTCATATTTGAAAAGATTAACTCTACCTATGGCAATGAATGGTCAAAGCACAAACTTAGTAGGCTCTGGCCAAATCCCAGGTGAGAAAGGCTTGCTAGTGATTTGGACCAGGATCAAAGGTAACAGTAGCAGAGGCAGTCTGATTCTGGACATACTGTGTAGGCAATGCCAGCGAGATCTGTTTTAAAATTGAATGGGGGAAGGCAGAGCATGAAAGAGAAACAAAAAAGACTCCAAGATGTAAAGGCAAATTTGTATTTATTTCAATAATTAACAAAATTTAATCTTTAATTAAAGTGTAAGTATGTCAAAATTGTGTCAATTTTCTGTATAAATGTGAAAATAAGCTTGTAAACTGTCATTTTTCATTTTTTGCAGTATTGTATATAGTTGATTCTAAGTTGAATGACATGATTCTCAAAAACCTGAGTTTCTTTCAAAGCCTGTCATTCTCTTGCCAAAATCAAGTTCTTATTTTCCATAAGCAGCTTCTCTGGATTTCTACTTACTTAAAAAAAAAAAAAGTCTTTTCAAGCTAAACAACACGTCAAGGCCTCAGTCTGCCTGGCCACTTTGCTAACACTGTAGCTCACTTTCTAACACACTCTGATTGTGGTCTGTGTCTCAGCAGGAAAGCCCATTTGAGCCCACAACTCTTAACCACTGTTCTCACTCCTAGGAAGGCTCCGGAAGGGCAGCTCCCCTTCAGAGCTCCAATTTTACATCAGTATGACAGCTGAGCTGGATTATGAAAAATGGAACAAGGGGTGTGGACAGAGCTGAATGACAAAAGAAACTCCTCCAGGTCAGAGCACACCAGGCTTTCTTGGAACCTATAAAAAGGCCCACTATAATAGGAATCCAAGGAAACTAATCAACAGGAGCACGTTTCCTTTTTTTTTTCTTTTTAACTTTCTGTTAAAACACAACAATATACAAAATGTGTGTTCTTCTTATTTTTCAAACCTTGAACCCATGTGCCTAACAGGTGTGGCACAGTGGATAGCACATCGACCTAGGACACTGAGGAACCAGGTTCGAAACCCCAAGGTCACTGGTTTGAGCACAAGCTCATCCGGCTTGAGTGCAGGGTCGCCAGCTTGAGCATGAGATCATAGACATGACCCCATGGTTGCTGGCTTGAGTCCAAAAGTCACTGCTGTTTTGAAGCCCAAGGTCGCTGGTGTGAGGCCAATGTCACTGGCTTGAGAAAGGGGTCACTGGCTCAGTCAAGGTACGTATGAGAAGCAATGAACAACTAAAAAAAAAGTGACACAAGTACTAGTTGATGGTTCTCATTTCTCTCCCTTCCTGTTTTTCTCAATTTCTCTCTCTAAAAAAGAAAATATTAAACCTATATAAGGAGGACTCAGAACAAGAAATTGTTACCAGAAACCCATAACCCTTCCTCAAGTCCTCTTCCAATTATTAAACACCATGTTAATCACTGACCTTACACCTAACACCAGACTAATCTTGTCTATTTTTGAATTTTATATAAAAAAAAATTTTTTTAATTCTAGTGAGAGGAGGGGAGGCAGAGAGACAGACTCCCGCATGCGCCCCAACCAAGATCCACATGGCAAGCCCACTATGGGGCAATGCTCTGTGCATCTTGGACCACTGCTCCATTGCAAACAGAGCCATTTTTTTAGTGTCTGAGGCAGAGGCCATGGAGCCATCCTCAGCACCCAAAGCAAACTTGCTGGGGCCATGGCTGCAGGAGGGGACAAGAGAGAAGGGGAAGAGGGTAGAGTGGAGAAGCAGACGGGCACTTCTCCTGTGTGCCCTGACTAGGAATCCTACCCAGGACATCCACGCACCAGGCCAACACTCTACCACTGAGCAACCCGCCAGGGCCAACTTCACAGAAATTTAATCATATACTATGTACTCTCAATTGAATCTGACTTTTAAAAGTCAAATTGTGTTTATGAGATGAAAACATATTGTTCCATTAAATTTTTGGTTCATTCTCATTGCAAAATAATGTTCTATTTACTTCTTTTTCTATTCTCTGGTTGATGTGCACTTAAGTAGTTTACACTGTGAGACTATTAGAAACAGTGCTCCTAGGAACATTCTTGAACTTATCTTTTGTACATTTCTGTTGAGTCTACACATAGAAGTGGAACTGATGGGTTACAGGATTCAGGTAGATAACGCCAAACAATTTTTTTAAATGGTTGTACCAATTTACATACCCAACAGTAGTATATGAAAGATGGGTTGATCTACATCCTCAGCAATACTTTGTATTTGGCTATTTGTCATTTTAGCCAGAATGATGTTTTTAGTGGTATCATATTATGGTATTAATTTGTACATCCTGATGGCTAAAGAAACATTTAAAAAAACGAAACAAAAAAATCTGGACATTTTTTATATTTTTATTCACCATTTGGATATCTTCCTTTGTGAAGTGCCTTTTCAAGACTTTTGTCCATGATTCTATTGCAATGTCATTTTTATTTTTAATTGTAAAAGTATTTTATATTTCTGAATATAAATTTTGATGAGTTTCCCAAAATCTGTGGGTTGTCTATTTACTCTATTATTGGGACTTCTTGAATAAATTTTAAATTTTTAGTGAAGCCAAATGTTACCACCCTTTTAAAAGGATTAGTGTTCTTGGGTTTTGTTTTAAGAAATCTTTGCCTGTACAAGATCATAGATACTCACCTACACTTTATCCCAAGAGCTTCATCATTTTTTTTCTTTGACAATTACAATTGGAATTCCATCTGGAATTGACATTTCTGTGATACTTTCAATGGTAAATAAACCAGCATCATTTATTAAAAAGACCCCCTTTTCCTCTCTGAATGCAATTTCACCTTTGTCCTGAATCAAAGGACACAACAGTATGTTTCTTTTTGTCTATCTTAACACCAATATAACGTTGTAATTACTATAGCCTTATAACAAATTTTGACACTTGATAATTAGGTTCTCCAGCTTTATTCTTCAAAACTGCCTAGGCCTTATAATTGTTAACATAGTATGTGCTTCAGCTAGTTTGAATCTTCTTTATTTTCTCTGAATAATATTTTGTGATATTTCTGCATAAAGTACATGCATCACATCTTCACCTAAAAGAACTATGCTACACTTCTATAGCAATATTAAGTGCAGATTATTATTTTTCTTTTAATTTCTTTTTTTTTTTCTTACAGGGACAGAGAGAGAGTCAGAGAGAAGGATAGATAGGAACAGACAGACAGGAACGAAGAGAGGTGAGAAGCATCAATCATTAGTTTTTCGTTGCCGTCGCAACACCTTAGTTGTTCATTGATTGCTTTCTCACATGTGCCTTAACTGCGGGCCTTCAGCAGACCGAGCAACCCCTTGCTGGAGCCAGTGACCTTGGGTCCAAGCTGACGAGCTTTTGCTCAAGCCAGATGGGCCCCTATTCAAGCTGGCGAGCTCGGGGTCTCGAACCTTGGTTTTCCGCATCCCAGTCCGACGCTCCATCCACTGCGCCACCGCCTGGTCAGGCAAGTGCAGATTATTTTTATGTAACTAACCTTAGAAGCAGCCTGTAAAGCTATGAGAATACCGGTTTCTTAAAAATAGTAAAAATGGTCCTAATAAGTTGGCTCAGTGATAGAGCATCACAGTCCATGTGGATGTCCTAGGCTCAATTTCTAGTCAGGGCACACAGGAGAAATTGCCATCTACTCTCCACCCCTCCCTCTTCTGTTTTGTCTGTCGATCTCTCTCTCTCTCTTCCCCTCCAGCAGATGGCTCGATTGGTTCCAGTAAGTTGGGCCCAGGCACCGAGGATGGCACCTTTGTCTCCGCCCTCAGGTGCTAAAAATAGCCCAGTTGCCAAGCAACCAAGCAAAAGACCCAGATGGTCAGAGCATCCGCCATAGGGGGCTTGCTGAGTGGCTCCCAGTCGGGGTACATGCAGGAGTCTGTCTCTCTGCCTCCTCTCCTCTCACTTAATAAAAATAAAATATAGTAAATGTAAAAGGCCCTAAGGTCGTAGGACTCATTTGCTTTAGCAATAAACCAAGAAAAGAAAATAATATATGCAATGTTACCTAATAGTAGATAAAAACCACCATCACACACACACATAGCACTTAGCCTTACTTATATACCAATATGGAAGTAGATGATATTGGTTATAGCCCAGGAAATGAGAACTAAACTGTATCTTTGAGAGCAGACTATGGGAATCATATTAATAGTAAGCAACAAAATCAATATAATGAGGTCAAAGTTGAAGAGGAAACTGAGATAGAACACTATAAATCAGAGCAGCCAATGTCCCACAACATAACATTCAAACTGCAATCCATACTATTAAGGTTCTATAAAGGGTTAGTTTGTTTTTATTAATAATCCATCTCCATTTCTTTTGAAGAAAATTTAGCCAAACCATTTCTAACTATATTAAACCTAGCTTATTAAACCATAACCAATCAGAAATTAAAAACACAGATGACCTCCCTGTGTTTATCTGTACTACCCATTACTCACAACTCAACTCAAGGTTGCCATGTAAAGGACAGTTTTCTAATAACCTCAACACTGAGAACTATGGGAGGAAAAACACCGAAGCAATTTATTTCTTTGAACATTTGGCTTATTATATAGTGTGCGTGTTTCTTTCATGGTTTAAATTTGTAAAATTTGAAATGAGTTTAAAATGCTGACAAAGCTCAAAATTTCAGAAACAATACGAATTTGCCCAAGATATTAAGGGAATGACACTCAATCAATACTATATTCATACCTTGCAAACTGTGTCCACATCCCAAGGTAGTATAGTCCTCAGATCAATGATTTCACAAGACACTCCAAGCTTTTCTTGAGCCATGGAAGCCACCTCTCGGATCACATGAACCTGAAAAAAAAAAGTAATATATGTAAGGAATAGCTAAAATATTAGTTGAGTTCTGACATCAGTAATAGAGGTAGCATTTAAAGTCAGAGGAATTCAACTTCACCAAAAATTAATAAATTTGTTTTAGACATGAGGAACCTCATATTCCACCAAAATAATCAAATATAGATGTCTAAAAACAGCTGGAGGAGGTTCTTAAAGAAATTAAGAGCAGTCATTGCTCGAGAGACTGATTCCAAAATATCACCACGGACATCAAGTCACAGGAGACATCAAGTCACCAATTTAGAGGGAACAGTAAAAGGCAGGAAACATGGAACCCTGTAGATGACCAGCATTTAAAGGGAAAAAAGATAAAGAGAAGTTCACAAAAAAAAGAAGAGGAGGAAGGAGAAGAAGAAAGAAGGAAGAAGAAAGAAGAAGAAGGAGGAGGAAGAAAAGAAGAAGGGGGAGAAGAAGGGAAAGAAAAGAAACAGAAGAAAATCAAAACGTGTATTCTGTAAGTTAAAGAAAGTGTTTCATGGAGAGAGTAATTGGTTTCATATACCACAGAGAACTGGAATAGAATTGGACTTAACAATTAGAAGGTTGGTGATGTTAGCAGAAGCAGTTGTAGTGAATTAGTGGGAACAAAGAACAAAATTCATACGGTACAAGATCATAAGAAATTAAATATTGGTGGTAGAAATTGTTCAAAGTTAGTAGTAAAAGAAAGGAGAAAGGCCTGACCAGGCGGTGGCGCAGTGGATAGAGCATTGGACTGGAATGTGGAAGACCCAATTTGAGACCCTGAACTCGCCAGCTTGAGCACGGGCCCATCTGGCTTGAGTAAAAGCTCGCCAGCTTGGACCCAAGGTCGCTGGCTCCAGCAAGGGGTGCTCAGTCTGCTGAAGGCCCACGGTCAAGGCACACGTGAGAAAGCAATCAATGAACAACTATGGTGTCACAGCGGCAACAAAAAACTAATGACTGATGCTTCTCACCTCTCTCCGTTCCTGTCTATCTGTCCCTATCTATCCCTCTCTCTGACTCTCTCTCTGTCCCTGTTAAAAAAAAAGAAAAAAAAAGAAAGAAAGAAAGAAAGGAGAAAGATATACTGGTATTTAAAAGAAAAAGTAGGGTTAATAATGAACTTTTAAGATAGTGAAGATAAACACACCATTTTAATAAAAGAGACATGGAAAGAAGAAACTGAAGATGCAGGAGAGAGAAGAACCAATTGATGATCAGTCTTGAAGACAATAAGTGGAATATAATCTGAAAAACATTTGGAGAGGTGGGTATGACAACCAGACACCTCTCCTTTGAAAACAAGGAAAACAGGAAAGGATTGAAAGAAGTATAGATATAAAGGGAAAATAAGAAATGGGAGTTACTCTCCAATACTCTCTAACTTCCCTATTAAGAGAGGCAAAGACACGTGTTGAGAATGGCGAGGATACAGATAAAAAGTTTTCCCACTGGAGATGAGAAACCATGAGAACTGTGGCTCTCCAAGCCAAAAACCAAATGAGGAGAGGACTTGGTTGTAATAGTGTAAATGATTTGCATTATCTTCTTTATACTACCACATTAAATTTTCTAAAATAAACAAGTATTTCCCCCTTACACAGAAAAAAGAACAATTAAGCACTTCTTTTACAAGGTGATTAAGAAGTGAAAGAGCCAGATTTCTGTGTCCAGAGACAGAATTCTGAACTTAAATGCTCGGAGAGAGAGCAATGTGACAAGTACTGGGGAAAGTGCAGGTAGATCAATGGTAAGGTTTGCTGGCAAAGAGAAAGGTACAGAATTCTGAGGGTGGACCGACAGCTGGATGGGTCCACGTGATCAGCAAAGTAACCATGAGAGATGGCAGCAGATGAGGTGAAAAAGATAACAGTATGTAAAATGCAGCACCAAGTAGTAGAAAACTATGCTTCAAAATAAACAGTGTTTTTAATTAATATAGTTTTAAACTTCACATATTTTTTATGGCTTCACCATATGCATATATATTGTAATGAATAAATAAGGACCTGTCCTTCAGTCAAAAGTCAGTACCAGATGTAGACAGAGCACCAAACAAGGCAAATTTGATATAAAGAAAGCAACATTTTCAATTCTTCATGTTATCAGATTAAAAGTAAGAGCTTCCAAGCACGTGAACCTTACCAGTCGGTAGAAATGTTACTGACCTGAGTGCCCCAGGCAACCATAGTAACATCACTCCCTTCCTGAATGACTTCGGCCAGGGACAGGGGGATGTTGTACGGTTCTACGGGAACCTGTTCCACTGAAAATAAAAAAGGGAAAATAATGAAAGGTTAATTATTTTCTGTCATGTGACATCTGTGCATAAAAGAACCTCACTGTGGCAAAGCTTTACTTATTCTTCCATAAATTCCAAGTTATTTATAACAAAAAAATCATCCAGTATACAGCTTCGTGACATTATTACACAGATAAAAAAATTCAATATAACTGTATGAAAAGTATCAGCTATCCTGGAACAGAAAAAGAACGTTATGTAAAAATTAAGACAATAAAGTGTAGGTTTTAGTCAATAATAATGTATCAAAATGTACCATACGGATGTTAATGTGTTAATAACAGAAGAAAGGAGGTGTTGGGGTATATGGAAATTCTCTGTACTACCTTTATTTTTATTTATTTTTGTTTATTTTTTGTAAAGCTATAAATGTTCCGAACAATAAAGTTAAGGGAATTGTTAATATATCCACTAAAACTTTATTGGACTGAATTAAGTTCCCAGACAAAAATGTCTATCAAGGAGAATATTTATAAAGGTTTAGGTGAAAATAAATTAACAACACTGTAGGGCCAATTTTTAAGCACATATTATTTTTGTACTTTGCATCTATGAATGCTTTAGTAACCACAACAGCTGACAACACTTTAATTTTCAAAGTTGAACCCTGTAAAACTCAGAGAGAAACTGAACCAGCTCCACCAGGCCAAAATGAAGAACAGCCACTAGTATCCCAGAGAGAACAATTCCCTGATTTTTCTGCGCAGCCAAGAAACAATATAGAGCTGACTAAATTCAAGAGAAAATCATAAGACAAATTTTTAAATGAAATTAAGTAGGAAGGTGATAGATTACCCCATTATACTGGGAGGCCTTCTTGAATTCCTATGTGAGAACATTACAATGGAATTGGAGAGAGTGGGCGGGAGAATGTTCCCTTTTGTTAATTTTCCCCATGGTTATATTATCATTTCTACATAATTATTTTTAATTCAAAGAGTAAAAGAAAAAGGTCTCCTCTGCTCCCCAGCCAGCCCTTCCAAGTCCATTGGCTAAAAGTAATCAATGCCAACAATTTCCAGGGTATCTACAGCAGCCAGCTCTTTCTTTGTGGCATCCTGGTTTCTCAGGCCTATTCCTACAGTTGGAAAGTGCCCCACCTTATAAGGCAGGGCCCTTTCTCTACTACAGAAGTGAAGTCCATGTATTCACCCGCCCAGCTTCCCTTGCAGCTACAGCAAAAAACACAGGCTCTGCCTATCGATATCAAATGCGCCCTTGCAAGACTCTGAATTGGAAGCTGATGACACACAAGAGCAGAAAGTGTCTAGAATTTATTAAAGAATTCTGGTTACAGTGGGGGCAGATCTGGTATCCACCTCAGAAGTATTAATGATGCAGACTGCAGTTCCATGTCCACTGACAATTGCTGGGGAGCATCTGCAGAACCAATTATGCAGTGGAATTTTGGGTATGACTTCTAAATGGATATACAGCCTCTAAGCCAGGTTCTCAGGCACTCCAAAGATCCCTGGGCTACTTATTATCCTTCAATAAATCCTTTTGCTTATATTGCTTCATCACATCTGCTTCAAAATTAAAAACCCTGATGTAGTATCTTTTCAGATATGAACAGTATGCAAATATACAAATACAAAGACACATGTAAATTATTTTTCTTTTCACAGAATCACATTGTACATGCTGCTAAGAACACTTCTAGCCTAACTGGTGTTGGCACAGTGGATAGAGTGTCTACCGGGAACGCTGAGTAGCCAGGTTTGAAATCCCAACGCTTGAACACAGACTCATCAGGTTGAGCATAGGGGTCACTGGCTTGAGCATGTGATCACAGACATGATTCCCATGGTTGCTGGCATAAGCAAGGGATCACTGGCTTTCCCCACAGTCAAGGCACGTATGTGAAGCAATCAATGAATAACTAAAGTAACACAACTACTAATTGATGCTTCTCATCTCTCTCCCTGTCTCTGTTAAAAATAAAAAAAAAAACTAAAAAGAAAACCACCTTCTACAATCTCTCTATTTAGTTATATTTCTTGGTCATGGTTTTAGGTCAAAAATAGAGCTTTTTAAAAAATGATTTATAAGTAAAAACTATCAAATTCAATGACACTGTTATCAGTGATGTGTTGGAAATTTTTATTCCTTGTATATCTGTATATTTCTAATTTTTAAATTGATTTTTAGAGAGAGATAGAAAGGGACTTGTTGTTCCACTTAATTATGAATTCATTGGTTGCTTCTTATATGTGCCCTGATCCAGGATTGAACCCACAATCTTGACGTAATAAGACGATGTTCCAACTGCCTGAGCTACCTGGCCAGGGTCTTTTTATCTTTTTTTGTATTTTTGTTTATTTTCAATCCAATGACATTTCTATAACCTGTGCCAGAGAGAGATGAGTATTTTTTAAATCACCGACATGTTAAAATAAAATAACAAAATGGTAAAATCTGTAAAACAGTATAGAATACAGTGAAGTTAAAGATCCTGTGAGATAAGCTATGTTAGAAAAGTATAAGCATTAAAAGTGTATTTTAAAGGTTTTGTGGAGAGCCCTGCCCAGTTTGTTCAGTGGATAGTGTCGGACTGGCATGAGGACATCCAGGGTTCGATTCCTGGTCAGGGCACACATGAAAATCAACCATCTGCTTCTCTGCCCCTCCCTCTCCCCCTATTCTCTTTCTTCTCCTCTCGCAGCCAGTGGTTCAATTGGTTCGAGCGTCGGCCCCAGGCATTGAGGATGGCTCAGTTGATTCAAGATTAGCCCCAGATGGTGGTTGCCAGGTAGATACTGGTCAGGACACATGCAGAAGTCTATCTCTCTACTCAACCTCCTCTCACATTAAAAAAAAAAAAAAAAGATTGTAGAGCACACAAACTATGTTGAGTCAGATACTTCCACGCTCTATACCAAGGGTGGGCATCCTATAGCATGTAATATATATTTTATATACAATGTTTTCCAATAACGACAACCACACCCATTCACTTACATGTTGTCTACAGCTGTTTTTGCCCTACAAGAGCAGAGCTGACTAGCTGCAAGAAATGTCATGGCCTACAAGCCTAAAATATTACTATTTGTCTCTTTACAGAAAATGTTTACCAGTCTCAATTCTAAACAATGCTTTCACAGGTTTTTCAGCCCATTCATTGATGGCTGAAATACCATGTTAGATGGACAGATAGACCCATGGCCATGGGTGAATGGATGGATGGATAGATGGATGGACGGACATACAAAGAAACAGACAAACAGAAAGACAGACTTATTTAACTGTAGTATATTCTACATAGCAATTAGTGACTAACTCAAAATGAGGGTCAAGAACAACACTGATGACATCTGGCAAACATGCCAAAGGTAGCACATAGGCTCTTTGACATCATCAAGTCTCTCCCCAGCAGCAAGATCTGCAAGCCAGTAGATGAGGCTTGAAGCCTGTCTTACTGGTGAGCCAGTGGCCACTAGTCAAGAGTCCTTCTTTCCTGCTTTGCACATCAGTTGCCAGCTGGTGATTAGCAAATCTCTGGAACACACAACTCTATGGTTGACACACCAAAAAAATAGATTGGCTCCTTGGCCCACCTCTGTTGAAAAGCTGCCAATGACAAAACAATGTTGCCAATGAGAGACTGCTTCAAAGTATTAAACTATCCAGAACAGTAAGACCTCATTACTTTTATCAATTACAGGTATTGATTTGACTTAGGACCTATGCAACTTACGACCATGACTCCTCAGTGTCTGGAACAGTTTTTGTATGCACCTGTATTTTGTAATTTTGTATGTTTTGCAAATATTAAACCAGCTGTACTGGTAATGCAGTGTTTTACTTAAACCTGACAAATGTAAAAATAAGAAAAAAAATGGTGTAGAGATGATACAAATGGCATAAAATGAACAAAGAAAATTATGATATATAACAATAATGAAAGAAAAGTATAATAAAATGACTGAAAGATTTTTATAACATCATTTCATAGTACTGTACATATAGCCTACTCAACTTATGGCCAAATCGTGTTACGACCGGTCTGTAGGAACCAATCATGGTCGTTAAGTCCAGCACTAGCTGTAATTAAAGAACAACATGGCCAACAAAGCTTAATTCTCCAAAGAAAAAATATCATTCAGAGAGTTATATTCAAGAGTGTTCTATAAAAAAAAAAAACCCAAATCTCCTAAGATTTGCATAAATTTAATCCTGAGAGAAGAGTAAAAATTTTATGTTTATTTTCTTAAACTCCAAAAACAGGTAACCTAGAGAGCAAGCTATAATTCACAGGTACCTTTTAGTTACAAAATTATAAAAGATATTTTGTCTTACAGAAGGTTATTTCAAATTAGCATTCTTGGATTTCTATCCTATGGCTATGTGCTTTTTGAAAGAAAGCAGTTAGAGGACTTAGAGCATGAAACTTCAGGAACTGAGGAGCACCCTAAACAGTCATATTACAGATTCTGTTTTCATAGTAGTGGGACTGAGACCACTCCTTTTTTCCACATGCTGATTATATTTTAATCTATGTACAAATGAGTAAGTAGCCCACAAAGAAATCCTTCAGCATCACATATGTCAACAAAAATGTAACTTAAAAACTAAGTCTTTCCAGGGCCAAAATAGAAAAGATGCCATTTTTGGCTCAACTATCAGAAAAGGTAATTTTTAATGTATATTATAAGTCCCACCTATATGCTTCCTTTGTAATGCCAAAGACACTTATATTTATATTATATATAACTTACAGACTCATGACATGAATTACTTCATGCTTGGTCCCATTTTATTTCCCATCTTCCTCCTTTTGCCTTTTAATTTTCTAAGTTGTTGTATTGTTTTTGACATCTTAAACAAACATTTAAAATAAGACAAAGTGTATAAATATATATGTACTATTGCCCTGGCCAGATCACTCAGTTGGTTAGAGCATCATCCCAATGCACAGAGGTTTCTGGTCCGATCCCTGGTCAGGGTACAAACAAGAATGGATCAATGTTTCTGTCTTTCTCTCTCCCTCTCCCTCTAAAAATCAGCAAAATAGAATATATATACTATTATATACACCTACTCACGTAATAGTTATTACATTACACATATATACAGGCATCGTGTAAGATGCTAGACTATGAAGTTGAAAGGCAGTCAGTCCCTGTCCTTGACAAACATACACTCAACAGAAGTACAACGATGGGCACAGGTGATCGGAAAACAAAGAAAAACATGGCATACCAATGGGGATGCACAGCTCTAGAAATACAGAGCGAAGCAACAACCTGCTTAAAAGGACCGAGAATCCTTCACCACCAAGGAAGGTAGAAGTGATAGGTGTCGAAGATAGAGAAAAATAACAAAGATATTCCATTTAGAAACAAAAGGTGTATACAAAGACACAGAGATGTACAATCTTGTGTGCATGTGTTTGTAAATATATACAAACACATGTAAACACGGATTTAAATGATGTTTTAAGTAAAGGTGAATACTGAAACCTTTAAATTATACTCCCAAGTCCCTACAAATAATGTACCAATTCCTTATGATTTCATATATTATAACTCATGTAAAAAGCATCTGCAAAACAACAACTCATTCTTAATGAACACAAGTTCCCCAGTGGGGCACAATCTGACCATTATAGGGATTATAAACATCTTTTCTCTACTCTGGCACTAACCTACCATAATGCTAGTTTCCTCACAAATGTGAAACTTAGTAGGGCTTTATTCATGTTGTAGTGATAAAACACAAATGTTCTTTTTAAAAAGAAAAAGTATATTTCTAAAATATACATTACTTCATCCTGCCTGATTACTAACAGCATAGTCAGTCTCCATACCTGAGAAAGCCTATTTTCTTTGTCAGAATTTAAAGAGTAATGATAGAGGGGTGGGCAAATCCACCCACCAAGGGCCCAGTCCTGGCTCTATCTCTGTATTTGAATAATTTGGTGATCTCTGACAAAGCATTATGTTGCTTTTATGCCCTAGGTTCCCACCTGTAAGCTGGAGAAAGCAGCATGTGCCTATCTGCTACACCATAGGGACAGAATAAGAAGAACATATTAAGTTCATCACTGTAGACACCCTTCTATTGTAGTTCTTAGAAGACCAGCTTTATAATTTAAAATATAGGGGACATTTTAAAACAAATATGAAGTGATAAAATATTCCCTAATTTTTGTGAGCAGTATAATTTAACGATATAGTCATTAAGACTATAAAAGAAATTTTTCACTCTAGGAAGTTATGCTGAACAGTTAGTTACTCTAACTCCTATTATCATTTGCTAAATAAAACTTATATCTCTCTAGCCTGACCTGTGATGGCGCAGTGGATAAAGCGTCGACCTGGGAACAGTGAGGTCGCCAGTTCAAAACCCTGCACTGGTCTGGTCAAGGCACATATGGGAGTTGATGCTTCTAGCTCCTCCCCCCTTTCTCTCTCTCTCTCTCTCTCTCTCTCTCTCTGTCTCCTCTCTAAAATGAATAAAATAAAATTAAATTAAATTTAAAAAGCAACTATAATCTTTAAAAAAAAAAACTTATATCTCTCTATACAGTGTGTCCATAAAGTCATGGTGCACTTTTGACCTGTGACTGGTCAAAAGTGCACCATGACTTTATGGACACACTGTATTACAGTTGTTATTTGATAATTCTCACTTCTATATCAACAATTACTTCCAATACTGACGCTAAAAAGTACTCCGAGAAAATTTTTTTCTAGTAATTACTTCTAAATTATTCCTCAAATTACTGTTTTCAATCTTCTCACCTCTTTACCTCAAATTACTGAAAATTTAAAGATTAATCCCTTACTATTAGAAAAACTATCAAAATACTGTTAACAATATTATATTTATTTGTCTATAAAACCTGTTATTGTAATAGTTGTTATATTGATATAATATTGCTGTCTAATCAGAAGACAAGATTAACTTTCCATCAATAAAAATAATTAACTGCTAAGCTGTGATGCTATTTAACCTATGATAATTACTGGGGGCGTGCAAGGACAGCATAAATTGGTATATTAAGTCTCAATACCATGAGGAAGAGTAAACCAGAGAGGTCTCCTGGAACTGATAGTGGCTGAGGCATGATAATAACTTTCATGCCATAAGCATGAAGAATTATGCATTATGAAGGAAATAAGTTAATGAAATTCGCTTCATCAAAAGATCAAAGAAGAAAATCACACAATCATCTCACTTAATGCCTAAAAATAATTTGATAAAATTCAATACCTAAAGAGAAGTGGAAGGAAGAAGCTTCTGACCAAGTTAAAAATAAAGAGAAATTTCCTTAATTTGATACAGACTACTGACCAGGGTCCAAGATAAAAAAAAAACGAGACATTTCTAACAAAGGAAAAAATTTGAAATGTCTCATCAATTCTTGGGAAAATAATTATAACTATGATTAGCTATAGAGGGTAAGATTTTCTACCTAGAACACCTAAGATAACTAAAATATTGTTAAAGAATTATATAAGGTCTCCAAATACAATATTAACATAAAAATTTAAAGCTTTTCTGTATACTGCTATAACCAATTAGAAAATTGTAATAAAAATACTATCGATATAGCAAAAAAAAAAAATGAAACATCTAGTAATAACCCTAACAACAATGTGTCAAACTAATAGAAATACCCACACAACTGACTCATGAACAGAAAGAAATTTGAATAAATGAAGACAACTATGATCTTGGAAATGAAGAATCATTACAATTAAGATGAAAAATAGGAGAAAATAACTTTTAAACTATATGTTTGTGTGTGTGTGTGTATATGTGTTATTTATATTCATATTACAAATAGGTTAAATGTTGCTCTCAATGACAACCAGTGCAGGCATAGATATAATGATGACATTTTTCAGAAGGTAACATTAAATTGTTGAGATCCAGTTGTTTCAAGGCAGATTGCTATTAAATATACTAACAAAAAACTTTATAACAGAATACAGAAAACAATGTTTGAAAAATACAAGAACAGGCAAAATTCTATTACACAGAGAATAAAAATGCAAGACTTTTAAGCTTAGTTTTCCCAAGTGAAATCTCCTTCACACATTTCTAGCTTTTATTTTTAGCTTGCAGGCTATATAAATGGTTACATGCTAAGTCTTGTCTCTGCATAGTAACTGCATCAGTAATACCCTAGCCTTTCAGTTTTTCAATAGCTGCCATTTAGAGACTTCTAGTGTCTGGCTTCATCAATGGTTTATTGTGCAGAGCTTAATCAAATAGGAAACAAGAATGAAAGTAAGAAATAAAGGTTTTACACTTTTACTATAAGAAACAGAGGTTTTGCCTGACTAGGTGGTGGCACAATGGATAGAGCTGTTTACTTCAACATAGTTTAGAATAGGCAGAATTTAGAAGCAATTCAAAATTCCGTATTAGGGAAAGCATAAATTATGGTACACACTTCAAAATTTTATGAGCTAAAAATCAGCTAAATCTTTGTAAAATGACATTAAAATATATCCAAAATAAGCTGGTAAGAAAAGCAATTTACAAATTAATGTTGATAGTACAATTTTATATAACTCAGTTTGTATGCAAATGTATTCTATACATTCACTTACATGTATCAATGCAAATGTATAAAAAGAGCTTTGAGGAAAGCAGTTGAATTGAGCAAAGAAACTTTATCACTTTTCATTTTATAGTTTTATAATACTTGAATATTTTACAAATAGTGCACATGATTCCTCACATTAAATTTTATTTAAAACAAAAAATAAATCACTCTTTCATGTAGTGTAAGCTTGGTCATTGAGAATGTGTCCAGTTAAATTAGGATAATGATCAAAAACAGAAATCTGTCTTATGTCCGAATTTAGTCTGACAGTGAATGTAAATAATATAAAGAATATGCCACAGCACAAAAAATTCCACTGGGTCACATTCCACAAACATTTCAGTTTATTAGGTCAATCACAGAAGATACATAAACAAATTCAAAGGTAATTCTGCCCTTCACATTGATTGAAAATCTTTTGATTCTCCTTGCTACTCCTACTAGATCAGGCCTTCTCATCACAATATAGAGTGTTATTGTTCTATTTTGAGATTTAGAATAATTAAGAATAGATCTTTGAGAGCCAAAATGAAACCTGAACTGCCCTGCTGAGCTCCGTTTAAATTGCTAACCTGAACATCAGCTATATAAAAAAGTTGTTGATTTAAGCCAATAAATTTTAGGGGTGCCTTGTTAACTTGCTGATAGAACATGACTTTTACAATAAGAAAAATAAAATGTTTTTAAGAAAACAACATAAGGCATTAACTTCTAATAATAACAGTTTACCCAAAATATTATAATACTTTATTTTCAGGTACATCTTTTGAATTGAAAAAAAAATTAAATCAGCTCAATAGTGCAATGGAACTACTTTATGATTAAGGATCTCATTCACATTCAGCAAACCTTACACATATGGATAAAATAACTGATGTGACTAGATTTGTTTTAATTACATATCAAAGCCTAGAAATAGAACTAACTCATCCCTGGAAAAAACCAATCACATCAACCACCACAAGAACTAAGAACTTCCTCTTTGCAGATCATAAACTCAGTGCCTTTATATCTGTTCATTCATCTATTTTATCTTTAAATCAACTTGATAAGCTAGGTATTGCCATTGTCCTCATTGTACAGGTGAGAAAACTCAAACACAGAAAGGTTACGTTGCTTGCCAAAGTCAGCCAGATAGTAACTAGTAAAAGCAATAATTCAAACTCTGGCGGTCAGGATACAGAATCCACGTTCTTAACCACGTTATTAGATGGAGGGAAAAAGGGACACCTACTGGAAAAAGAGCCTATGGCTACCTATTGTGTCCAAACATAGTGAAAATAGTCAATATTAAGGAGATTAGGAACCATGTGAGTAATAGAAATGTAAAATTAAGCATATAAAAACAGAGAATAAAGCATTCAGAGAAAATCATAGCATACCAAAAAGGAAATGAAAGAGTGCTTTATTATTTTTATTTTTTGGTTTGGTTCTAAATCATACTGATATTGTTAACAGCAATGTAAACACTAAATAATGACTGATCAAAAATTATACTATTCCTCTACAAAGACAATGGAGAAATTCTGGATATGGTGAGGGTCGGATGGAGGCTGCTGGGAAAATGGTGGGATAAAATAACTAAATTCTAGCAGGAAGTTAAAATAATGGTGAAAATATTAAAAAGCAGTTGAAACATTATTTACAAATAAGATAGTAAGTTATCAGAAAAAACTACTAAGAGAGCTGAAAAAATTGTCTGTGAGGAGAGAAACATCAACTTGGTAAAAACTGAGGTAAAAACTGCTTTTTTTGTTACAAGATACATTATTTGGCTGTTTAAAATTTGTATAAGTGCTATTTCAATTTAAAAAAGTAATAAAAAATCTAACAAATGAATTCAATTCTATCATTACTGGACCAAACAATTCTTGTCAGTGAGTGTACCTAGTATTAAATATACTAGCCTGCATAAAAATAATCTGTTTAATGATGTTAATCAAAACAAATTTAAAATGTGTAATATTAATTCCTCTCTTTTGTGTATACTGACATTGGGCAAAAATATTTTAAAAGTCTTCTACCATTCAAAACTACTAAAAATACTTTTCTTCTCTTCATAATGTATAGATTCATGCATAACTAGTGTATCTGCTTAAAAAAATCCTCAGTATCATTATAACCTATTTTTGAGTAAAAGGATAATTTGAATCCTGGAAAAAAAGTAGCACAGTCTTTCAGTCTTATTTTTGTCTCACTAAAATAACCATAGATAAAAACCGTATTTATTGCCTGACCAGGTGGTGGCACAGTGGATAGAGCATCGGACTGGGATACAGAGGACCCAAGTTCAAGACCCCAAGGTCGCCAGCTTGAGCGTGGGCCCATCTGGCTTGAGCAAAAGCTCACCAGCTTGGACCCAAGGTTGCTGGCTCCAGCAAGGGGTGGCTCGGTCTGCTGAAGGCCCGCTGTCAAGGCACATGTGAGAAAGCAATCAATGAACAACTAAGGTGTCACAACAAAAAACTGATGATTAATGCTTCTCATCTCTTTCCGTTCCTGTCTGTCTGTCCCTATCTATCCCTCTCTCTGACTCTCTCTCTGTCCCTGTAAAAAAAAAAAAGAAAAGAAAACCACCGTTTTTACTTTGATATCACTAATGTTAATCATTCAATTAAATAAAATCAAAAAGATCAAGACATACAGGAACAGCTTCTCCACAAGATGCCTATATCTGATAATGACTCACTCTTTTTGAATCATAACTAATATGTACATTGTTAATACTGTCTAGGTTACTCTTCTTTACCTACCTTTACTAAATATCCCTCTGCCATTATTAAATTTATATTTAAATGTCATGATTACAAATAATCCAGAAATACTAGTTATATTCCTTCCAAATTTAGAAGACAAATTTTATACAGGTTAAATATTCAAAATAAGTACAAAGATAACTGCTGCATAAAGAATGTATTATCTATTTTTACTTTCATATTTGTAATTTACAAAGTTAATGGCTGAACTAAAAGAAGCTATTTCTGTGTGTTGTAGACCAGCCATGTGGAGAGTCACAACACAGATGTTTGAACACAGAACAGTATATGGAGACCAGGTCCAAAAATGAAGGGGACAGAGACATCAAGAACAACTGTGACAGGACCAATACTGTGCATTCACTGAACAGTTTAATCCCTTCTCCCCAAAATGAGGAAGACTACATTTCAGCTACCTCTGTCTCTACTTGGGGACATGTGACGAGGTCCCTTTAAAGCAGCATAGAGCAGATGTTCTGAAACACCTACAGACTTGTCACATGCCCAACTAATATACTTAATGGTTTTAGAATTGTCTAATTCATGAATATATCTATGCATTTATTATATCATTCCATAAATAAAATATAAGGGCTTCGATATATAAATTTTATAAACATTGCCGTAGACTACTCAAAAGTTCCCTTTACTTATACTTTACTCTTTTCCTTTTAGTTGAGATTACTGGATAATTAACCTAAATGAGCTATTATGTAATGAACACAACTCCCAATTATATTTAAAAAGTATTGCCAGCCTATTATTTATAATGTTATATACCTCTATATTTATTACTTTATGCACCTTCTTAAAAACTCTAAATGTAAAGGACAATATCATTGATCCGCTTAAGTTTTAACTATTCCCAAATGTATGCTAGAAATTCAAAAAGAATGTAAGAAAAAGTCAAGTAACTGATTATTTATGGATACCAAAAGTCTTCCTACTGCCACCCCTTAGAAATCATCAAGCTATTCTGGTCTTTCAAATAAAAGCACCTTCTTTTATTGTTCAATCAGACTGTCAATACAGACATGTCTTCACAAGGTACTGAAGATAATTGAATCAAAATACTACTTTTCTTTTTATATTGTTCCAAACATGTGGAAGTTGGGCATTTACTTCACCAGCATGAAGTAGATCAGAGATGAACAGATTGAGTTAAAGAGTAGGCTACATGTGGGCAGCAATTAAAGAATCAGTATCAGAACATTCAAAACTCCCTCCACCCCCAAAAATAAGCAGAAATCAGATATGGGCAGCAGTCAGATACTGATTTGAACGAGAGGCCAAGTCAAAGAAAACCATGAGTTAAAACAGTGGTTCTTAACCTGGGTTCTATTGAACCCTAGGGGTTCGATGAGTCGTCTCGGGTTCTGCAGCGGAGGCCAGAATAAAGTAATACTGTAATTTGTTGTGAGTTCATGCACTTTGTTGGTTTTGTTCTTTGAGCAAGGTGATGTTCATGCAAGGCTCATTTTGTGCACCAGTAAAAAAACATATACCTATGTCTTGAATTTGGAAAAAAAATCATATTTTATTTATCACTAAAGAAGGGTTCAGTGAATGCGCATACGAAACTGGTGGGTTTGGTACCTCAAAAAAGGCTAAGAACCACTGAGTTAAAAGCATGCTAAATTCTAATATAAGAACAAATAATAAAATAAAAATAAAATAAAATAAATAAAAGGAGATAAACAACTTCAGATATTGCTTCAGAACTGACTGTAATCAATGGTTCTCACAATATAGTATGAGTCAGCATTATCAGGAAGGCTATTATCAGAGACAGATAGGCCTTACTCGCAGGGGTTCTATCTAACATAGTGGGTCTTAAAGGAAGACTTGACAATTTACATTTGCAGTAAGTTCTCAGGAATCTTATGCTGTTGGCCCTATGATCAACTTTGATAACCACCTAGTGAACATTCAGATGAAGACTTTGGTAGCTACATTTTCTTTCTTCTTCAGAAAAACTCTCTTAGCTATGAAGAAACTAGAGCCTCCATGGTCTTTACTGAGCCACTAGGGGTCAAGAAATCATTCAGAGTTAAGAGTCCTTGAAATGGCACATAATCAATCATTGGGAAACTTCTGAAAAACTTCTGAATAATGATTGTCATTAGAGACTTACACAAACTCTCCCAGGCCCAAGCCTACAACAAATGCCTCGAGTTCATTTGCTTATATGGAATCCTATAACATTAAACATTTTCCTTACCAATCCTGATTTCAAAATTTCAGTAAAGTGAATATAAGTTTTCTAAATGTTTCTTATGCAGCCTCCATTCATTAAATACTGGGGGAAAATCTGCATTAATTGATTAGCTATAACAGTTTGTTGGCCTTCCAAATATAGTACCCATAAGGGGAGAAATCAACTAGCTACTCAGTATGTAGCATCCGTGTTTTCCTCTTCACCTCAAGATTTTAAATTCTTACATCAATTATTTTTTATCCCATAATAGGATATAGATCACAATAGAGTTCCTAAAAAAATATAGAGATTCAATTTAAAATGTTTAACTTAAGAGCAACTAGAACTCTGACAAATTTCTAACAGAAGTGTAAAATATCACAATCACATTGAAAAACTCTCTTTAGCAAGTTCTGTAAAGCCAAGTCCACATCTGCCTTGTGACACACCAATTCCATTCCTGGATGCTTATTACCCAAATGAAATAAAAACAAGTTCACAAAAACAAATGTAAAAGAATGTCCCTAGCAACCTTGTACAAAATAGGCAAAACTGACAAACTGTGATCTCTTCATACAACAGAACGTTACTCGGCAATGAAGAAAGAATAAACTACTTGATATAAGCACTGATATGAATGAATCTCAAAAACATTAGGTTGCGCAAAAGAAGCCAAACACAAAAGAACATATACAGTACTGTGCAATTCCATTAATAGGAAGTTCCAAAATGTGCAACTAATCTGCAATAATAGCAATCAGAAAGTGGCTAAGTTTAGGATGGGGAAGATGGATTGCCAGGGAAGATAAATGGACTCATCATTCCTAAAGTGATAAATGTTCTATGTCTTGTTTTGCACAGTGGTTACAGGGATGCATATAGGACTGTCAAAATCTATGAACTGAAACAATATCTATGCATTTTATTGTATGTAAATCACATCACGATAAAACAAAGTGTTTTTCAGCTTAACTATTCAAAAAATTATTTGCCAAAGCAATATTCCTGAATTCAAAATATACCAGTGGTAGTCAACCTGGTCCCTACCGCCCACTAGTGGGCGTTCCAGCTTTCATGGTGGGCAGTAGCAGAGCAACCAAAGTATAAATAAAAAGATAGATTTAACTATAGTAAATTGTTTTAAAAATATTTATTCTGCCAAATTTAGTGAAAATCTGACATAAAGTACTTGGTAAGTAATATTATATGCTTTAATTTGCTGACTCTGCTTTATAAATTTTATAAAGTTACTTCCCTACTTTATAAATCACCATTACTGTGGAACCTGTGGGCGGTTAGAAGATTTTACTACTAACAGAGATACAAAAGTGGGCGGTAGGTAGGTATAAAAAGGTTGACTACCCCTGCTTTAGACAAAACAAATAATTTTATTTTAAAATTTTTATTATAGCTGATAAATAAGCAGTCACAGTGAGTATTTACAGAATCATGATTTTAAGCTAAAAGGAGTATGACTGAACACCACAGTTTTCCTTAGACAGTCATCCCAATGTAGACCCAATGTCACGCACTAACAGTGCCTCCTTCACTATCAAAAGTGTTCTACTTTAGATTAAGACCTAATAGACACTTTAGCTTTAAGGGCATTTAATATCATTTAGTATAATGAGCTCATTCACTTTTTCATTCAACCTACATTTACAAAGCCTCTACCATGCAGATGACCATAGTCCCTATGTTCTTAAAAAAATTCACACTACTACTTTTTTCCACAATCAAAATATAAAATGGCTAGATGGATTTTCCCTAAATGTAACAGAAAATATGCCTAAGAACAAACTATTGAACAAATCAGAATTTTTTTTACAAGGTAAATATAAACCAAACTTACAAGAAAAAAAATAATTTTTGAACTGTAAAAAAATATATATAAAGATATTTACAAATATAAAATAAAGAAAACCTTTACCTGCTGCCCTGTAAAGTATTTTAGGTTCAAAAAATATACAAGGATTTTTATCCTCTATGCATGACAAAAGAAGTCCCTTGGCCTGGAAAGGGCTTCTGGGTACAACCACCTGCAAAAACAGATTTTTTTTAAAGACAAGTTTAGTAAAAATGTATCCTAGTACACTTACTTATAAGAAGGGTTGATATTAAAATAACCAACTGTTACTAATTAAAAACAAATATGGCATTTTTAGCCTAGTTACCATTTTTTTAAATTTACATACTGTCCTAAAAAATTCCACTTGTTCAACATTTATTAGATGCCTATCATATTCTAGTGACTAAAACTACTCTTAAATAGCTAAAGTTGTGTGTGTGTGTGTGTATATATATATATATATCTTTTTCTTCTGCAAAGAGCATTCATCAAAACAAACAGTAAAATTGTCAACATCTTTCTGTATTTATCTATAAATATTTTCTACTAATAGTCTATTGCTGATTTCAAAGAACGTGCAACTCTCTTCTACAATTTGAAATATTAAAATCTTCTTTTCCATGTAAAACATGGTCTGCATTGTCTATACAGAAAAGTAATCCACTGAACTTTACAATCTAAAAGGCACTATAACATTCAGTTATTAAAAACTTAAAAGTGTAGTAGATACTACACACTTCTAGTTAACAGAAAAGGGCTCCAGAACTTTCTTGAGGATGGGATTGATAATGAGGAAGATGACAATGACAGCAGGTAGCACGTGTGTTAAGTAGGCCAGGAACTGTATGTGGACTAACTCACCTACTATCCACAGAAAACTCACAGGTAGCTATTATTTTCTCCAATATAGAAATTCAGAATAAAGCCTAAAGAAAGATCAAATAGCTTACCCACGGTTAGGTTGTTTGCTAGACCAGGGATACCCACCCAGTTCTGAATGACACCTACAGCTCAAGCTCTTAACTTCTACACCATTTTGCCTCAAATTACAAACTGTGTCTAATTTTTAATGATTGTTAAATAACTTCATAAAGACAAGAGTTACATTGGAAGAGTTACCAATAAAATAAATCTGAATTAGGTACTCTGTGGTGGAGCTTCCGTCAGGCGTGTGGATGTCCTGGGTTTGATTCTAGTCAGAGCACACACACAGGAGAAATGACCATCTGCTTCTCCATCCATCCTCTCTCCCTCTCACTCTCTCTCTCCTCCATCTCCAGCAAGTTGGCCTGGGTGTTGAGGATGGCTCCGTGCTCTCCACATCAGGTGCCAAAAATAGCTCAGTTGCTGAGCAACAGAGCAATACCCCAGATGGGCACAGCACTGCCCCTAGGTGACTTGCCCAGTGGATTCCCATCCGGGTAGATTCGAGAGTCTGTTCGTCTCTCTCCCCTACTCTCACTAAATTAAAAAAGAAAATATATGAATTTATCACAAAGGCTCAAATAAGGTTACTTGAAGCAAACTATATTTGGCTTTCAAAATCATTTTAATAACATTTTTATTGAAGGGTTTTCATTTAAAAAGTAAAACAGCAGCTCAAATCTCACTATTTCATTTTCTATAAATTGATTGCTAAACACATTGCTTACCACAACACAATGTCTTTCTAATGTTCCTACTTAATTTTTCTTTATCAGATTGTATTTATTTTTAGCATTTTGTGCTATATGTATATTTTCATTTCGGGTTAAAAAGAGAGAAAGAGGAGAAGAGTAGAGAAAGTAAAGGATGGAGAGAAGAGATCTGTTCTTAAATATACTGGGTAACATCATATTCATTAAAGGTGAATCAATGTTGAGCTCAAACACAAAAATAACTATTGCCTTAAATGTGGTTTCTGTCCCAACTTACCACTTCCATACTATATTGAAAAATCATGCAACCTGTACTCAACTGAAAAAACTTTGACTTTGATCTAGTAGAAAAAAATAAATAAATAAAACATAAAGATATGTTTAAAACCAGTTCATGTTTTCAAAAACAGACACAGTCCTGGGTGAATATATCTATGAGTTTTTATGATAATACCCTAAAGAGCTCTTCAGTAAACAGAACTAGAAAAGAAGACAATGTAAAATATTAAGACTGAAATTATGCAAAATGTTTTTATTGATGACCTAAGCTATTATAGAAACCTAAGATTGTTTTGGAAGGCTATAAATATTAAAAAAAAGATGCTTCAAAATTAATTATTTGAGCAAATATTACCTTACCTGGACTGAAAAGCACACCTAGGTAACAAACGCTTTTCTTCGTTTATTTTAAAAAGAAATAGACTAAAAATAAAAGCAATAGTCTTATTCCTCTATGAATTAAACAGAAGATTATTAGTTTACCCCACAATCCATTAAGTGAAAAGACCTATTAAGAAAGAAACATCGAGTGAACAAGAAAAATAAACCAACTATGGTCTCAGTCTTATTAATTGAAGCCTGAAATCAGTATCAGGGTCAAGCAAGGTGCTGCTTAAAAAAAATACCCTATAAACCTGAGCAATGGATTAGTGAATCTAAAAAAAAAAAAATACAAAGCTCTCTTTTAAAAAGAATTGTTTACATAAATTCCAAAACTCCTGTTTGCTTTCCTCTGGATAAAGAGATTAGTTAAGATTAATAGAATGAACCAAAATGGAAACATCAAATGGAGATTTAAGTACACAAATGAAGATACCTTGATTCCTGGGCAGTGGGCAAAAAAAGCTTCAGGACTCTGAGAATGATAAAGACCCCCATGGCCGACACAGCCCCAAGGAGAACGTATGGTGAGGCTTCCACAGTTAAAAAGATCCCCAGAGCGATATCGATACTTGGCAGCTTCATTAACAATCTGAGGAGGGGAAAGAGAAGGGACATGTCACAAGTTCTTTATTCCCACCCATTTCCTTGAACCACTTTATTAGATCTTTAAACTTATGCCCATAACAACATAACTTGCAATGCACTAACTCAAAGGTAACAAAAAGTCCCTAATATAGGAACAGGAGAGTGGAGGCAAAACTTCAGTATTTCACGGACTTAACCCCTTACAGATAGATGGTCAACTACAGTAAAATGCAATCTTCCTACCTGATCAAAAGCAGGAAAAATATAATCTGCAAACTGAATTTCTGCAATGGCGGTAGCACCAGTGACTGCAAGTCCAATCCCAAATCCAATAATTCCTTGTTCACATAATGGAGTATTAAAAACTCTATCTTTTCCTTAAAAAAATAAATAAAGTCATGTTACTATGACAAATGAAAGTAATGCAATGCATAATACAGCTGAGAAGTCAATTAATTGGTAATGGTGAGATGAAGAAACAACACATAGAATAAGTGAAGGAAACTGAAAATAACTAGTATGACGTCTGATTTAAATGCAAATGTAGCAATTATATTAACTATATTAACTATAAATAATCTAAATGTTACCATTAAAAGACAGATTGTCACACTGAGATTAAAAAAGAAAGCAAAACCTAACTACTGAAAAGAAAATAATAAAGATATCAGAAAGTTGTAAATAAAAAAGGGGAAAAAATGCACAGTGAAAAACCAATCCAAAGAAAGTTGTTGCTATATTAAAAGCAGACAAAGTAGATTTAAAGGAAAAATCATTGCCAGAGATAGAAAGGAAAAATTCATTCTTTAAAAGATTGATTCACAAGGAGGACATAATTCTAAATTTAAACTATGTGATATTTGAACACCATTAACAAACATGACTTAACTGATATATGTAGGACCTACGCCTAACAGCTAAGAATACAAATCCTTTATAGGTAAACAGAGAATACTGGTATTAACTGACTACAGACTGGGTTATATATCTAATCTAAAAGTTTCAAATAATTAAAATCATATATTCCCTGACCACTGGTTGCACAGTAGATTGAGCCTCGGCCCTGGACACTGAGGGACCTGGTTTAAAACCCCAAGGTTGGCTTGAGTGCAGGTTTGCTGGCTTGAGCGTAGGTTTATCACATGAAAGGCAGCTGACTTTAAGCCCAAGGTCACTGGCTTGAGTAAGGGGTCACTGCTTCGGCTTGAGCCCCCTAGTCAAGGCACATATGAGAAACAATCAGTGAACAACTAAATTGAAGCAACTATGAGTTGATGCTTCTCATCTCCTCCTCCCCCATTCTTCTCCCCCTTCCTGTCTCTCTCTTAAAAAAAAAATTGTATAGATTATATTCTCTCACCATGGTGGAATTAAGATAGAAATTAATAACAAAAATTAGAAAATCTTTATGTTAGAAAAAAAAGTTTATATGTCTAAGTAACTCATGACTCAAAGAAATTATAATGAAAATTAGAAAGTATTTTGACCTAAACGATAATGAAAACTATCTATCCCAACTTACTGAAGTTCATTTTCAATAAAGGGAGAGAAACCCTTCCACATTTAATATTATAAACTTCAAACAAAACATAACAAACAACTACTTATATGCATTGGAGAGGCAAAAATAGGCCTAAACTGAAAGAGATTGGACTCTGAGAAGAAATGAATCACAGTGGATGAACATGACATTCATAGGCATATCCCCTGAAGGGACTTCCCAGTCTTGGTGATATGAGACAGCTAGAATTCAGACAGAGAGACATGGTTTTATCGACCTAAGGTATTAAAGAGTGGAGTATGGAACTGCCAGTCATTGGAAATTGAAAAATTAATGCCTAAAAGAGGGGAACTACATGGGGCTACCCCCAAAGCTGTGCATTAACTCTTCCCCAATCCTTGGCTGACTCCTATGCCTGCAGGACACTCCAAAAGCCCAGGAGTTAACACCCAAAAGCTCAAAGAGCTCAGCATAGATTTCAGCTCTGCCCACTAAAAAGAAGACAGAATTTGGAGTTAGACATTTCTTCAAATTAAAGAAACTTGATAAACAAACACCTTAGGCTTTCCATTAAAACCACAAGGGACAATGCTATTAGCATACAACTCAATTCTCATCTAAACTTTTACCACCTCTCAACCAATATCAGCATTTCAGGAAAAAGTCTACTTTGAAGGGCCTGGATGAATGGACACTAGCAATAGCCACAGTCTGGCCAGCTGGCCAAAGTTAAGGGCCAGATCTGGGATTCATATTTCAGTTCCATAATCCAAGGGTACAAGTTCTTCCTGGTATACAGAATTTACTTTCAACTCAATCAGTCCTTTTGAATGTGAACCACAAATAGGGCAGGTGCTAGGAAATGCCAAGTAGACACATTCTACGGTTTGCACTTTAAAAGCAGCTGCAAAAACTTAAGAGCATGATTCATAGTCATCACGATCTGTGACTACCTTCTGATTGTGATCTCTATCCCTCATCAGTTCCCTATTTGACTGTGAGTTGCTTGATAACTTCTGAAAATCTATGATTCCATTGAATTAAGAACAATTCACTGGTAGAAGATGAACACAGATTCCAGCTGCCACCTGTGGAGTCCACACCCATGGAATACCTCAACCATCTGAACCAGAGAAACTGTGTTCGTTCTTATTCCTTGCTGCTTTGAGCTCACTGGATTCAGATATTTTTCATCTCAGTAAATATAGCATATTTTTGTTGCTACAATGCAGAAAAGTTTAGTTTCTCAGAATTCTTACTCCAAAGATGCTTAGTTTGAGGAAATAGCTTAACTCTCTCTTCCTGTTCCTATGATCTAACAAAAATATTGCTTTAACATAAATTAAATGTTAAAGATTTGTTTCTATTTTCTCCCAAACTGGTAGTTATTGAGAGTAAAAGCACACATAAAATGTACAATACTGATGATTTTCCTCTGTTATAATGCAATTAACCTAATATAAAGTTCATAAACACAGTATCGTAAATAGTATCGTAAATTAATAATATCTTCAGTAATTTAAGCCAAAACAGATGTGGATTTATGTGTCATCTCCACAATTTACTAAAGTCCTAAAGCTCAATTTTTATCTGTAACAGAAGAATTATGATACTGAAAAAGCTAAAACTTCATACTTATTCAAACATTTACAAAGTACCTAATATTGTATAGACACTATTCTAGATTCAAAGGATACAGAAGAAAAAGAATTATATCCTTACGAAACTTACATTCCAATCAGGAAAAAAACAAAAACAAAATAAATGAGTGCCTGACCAGGCGGTGGCGCAGTGGATAGAGCGTTGGACTGGGATGCGGTAGACCCAGGTTCGAGACCCTGAGCTCGCCAGCTTGAGCGTGGGCCCAACTGACTTGAGCAAAGAGCTCGCCAGCTTGGACCCAAGGTCACTGGCTTGAGCAAGGGGTGGCTCAGTCTGCTGAAGGCCCACGGTCAAGGCACATGTGAGAAAGCAATCAATGAACAACTAAGGTGTCAAAACGAAAAACTGATGATTGATCCTTTTCATCTCTCTCCATTCCAGTCTGTCTGTCCCTATTTATCCCTCTCTCTGACTCTCTCTCTGTCCCTGTAAAAAAATAAAAATAAATAAATGAGTAAAATACGTATGTTAAATGATGACAGATGCTATGGAGAAGAGTAAAGCAGGAGTAGGCGATTAGGGGAGCATGTGACTACTGCCATTTTATATAGGAAGAGAGGTGACATTTAAAGGAAGAGTTGAAGAAAGTGAGAAAATGTACCATTCATACATCCAAGAAAATATATGTTCCAGGCAGAAGGACCAGCTAGTGCAGGGGTCCCCAAACTTTTTACACGGTTGCCAGTTCACAGTCCCTCAGACCGTTGGAGGGCCGGACTATACAAAAATTATGAACAAATCCCTATGCACACTGCACATATCTTATTTTAAAGTAAAAAAACAAAATGGGAATACAATATTTAAAATAAAGAACAAGTAAATTTAAATCAACAAACTGACCAGTATTTCAATGAGAACTATGGGTGCAGATGCATCCTATGCTCCTCTCACTGACCACCAATGAAAGAGATGCCCCTTCCGTAAGTGCGGTGGGGGCCGGATTAATGGCCTCAGGGGGCCACATGCGGCCTGTTAGCCATAGTTTGGGGACCCCTGAGCTAGTGCAAAGGTCCTGGGGTATAAGCATATTTAGCACATCAGGGAAAAGGCAAAAAGTTCAGATATGTCTTGTCTGAAGTAAGAGAAACAGTGATAGGAAATAAAGTTGATAAGTTAACAGGATGGAATGGGAAGATGGCACAGATAAGACAGGTCCTTGTAGGTCACTGTAAACACTCTCTTCTACTGTTAGAAAGAGTCAAGTAGTTGAACTGACAGCAATTCAATGAGCAAAATCATACCATTCTCTGAAATTGCATTTCAACAGGATCCCTCTGGCAGGTATTTGGTAAACAGCCTATAAATAAGCAAGTGTGGACACAGCAAGACTGAATAGGATACTATAAGAATCCCAGTAAGAGATGATTAAATATAATAGCAGAAAAGGGGTGAGACTTTGGATATAATCTAAAGATAGAGTCAAAAGGATTTGTTGATAAAATGAATGTGGAGTTATTAGTCAGAAATGCTAAAGATGATTCAAAGGCTTTAGCCCTGAGCACCTTGAAGGAGAAAGTTACCATTAACTAAAAAAGAGAAAACCACAAAGAAACATGCTGATATATCAATAGCTCAGTTTTGGAAATATTAAGTTTGAGATGCCTTCAGACATTAAGTTAAAGCAATTAATTCGACTGTTTGAAATAGAAAAGTCTTAAGCATAAAAATAGCATTAAAAAACATGGGGCCAGATGAGGTTACCAAGTAAATTTAAATGAGTACATAGAGGAAAAAAATCCAGTATTACAAAGACAAGAGGTGAGAAGTAAATCTGCAAAGAAAAAAAATGAGAAGAAAAAAATAAGCAAAAGCACTTGCAGGAAAACTAGAAGACTGTGCTGGTCTAGAAGCCAAATGAAGAAAGTGTTTCTGAGAGAGAGTGCAATCAACTTGTGTAGTATGCTACAAACAGAAAGCAAGATGAGGGCTGAGCTTATACCTGGTGAACTGAACATAACAGTGTCTGCAAGCAGAAGGGAAGGAGAAAACAGAAGCCCAATACAAGAGGGGATAGGGAAGAGAAATTGAAGACCATGAGTAATGACAATTATTTGTAGAAATTCTGCTATAAAGGAGAGGGGGAAAGTAGCAACAACTAGTTGAAGAAGAATATGGGACCAAGAAAGGAATTTAAAAAAAAAAAACAATGGAAGAAATAACGGTATATATGCAGGGTGATAGAAATGATCAGTAGAGAAAGGGAAACTGATAATTTTGGAAAAATTAGTGAAACAGAGACAGGGAGAAGGATGAATGGCTACAACTATGTCTTTAAAAAGGTGACAAACAGGAAAGGAGTCTAGTGTGGAGGGGTTGACAGGAACCCTTACATTCATTCAAAACAGAAGGAAAGAGTATGAGCACTGATGCTGGGACGTGGATACATGCGGTGGGAAGAGCTTGTCAAAGTTCTCTATTAATTGTACCTATCTTTTTCAGAAAAGAAGAAATTAGATTATTAGCAGAAGTACAAACAGAGAAGGCAGTGCTGAGCAGAGGAAGTCCAAAAGAGTGAAGGGCTCAGGAGGAACACGCAACAGGACGGTAGACAGAGTGAGCAAGCTCTGCAAAGTGCTAGTCTTCAAATTCAAGAGAAATCGGTGGGCAAGGTGACACGTGTTGCTCCAAGAACATTCAGCTCAAGGATTTAAGATTTAGACAGAGAGATTTAACTAGAATTGGACTTTAGCAGGCAAACTATAACATGAAATAAACAGAAACTGGGTATAAAGGAAAGAAAGGTCACCAAGAGAATAAAAGACAATAACAGGTCAGTGAAATTCAAGGATTTTAAGAATCAATAAGGTCAAAAGATTGTTGGGATGGAGGTACTAGAAGCAGAGACAGAGAGGTTCAAGATGGAGGTCAGAGTCGGGGATGCTTCAAGTTGAGATTATGAAGTACCTGCAGTTACTGACTCTTGACAAAGTCAGAGGTACGACTGTAAGAGTGAGCAGATGAGGTAGGATGGAGGATAAGATCACTGGGAGAGAGAAGGGTAAAAAACTGAGAAGCCAGAATATTCAGAAGACCATCCACTTGGGTACTGACAGCAGTGCCAGAGAGACTGACAGTGAACCAGCTAGGAACAGAGAAGTTTGACCTGGAGTCAACATATGACAAGGAAGTATAGTGGGGCAATTGTTCAAAAGCAATACTATTAGTAACAAAAAGGTTTTTTTTTAATTTTTTACATGATTAATTAAAAAAGATACCACGGGTAAATTAATCTTTCATTTAAAAAAAGATTTCTAAATTAAATAAAGTATAAGAACACTCCAACCAGTATCAACTGGAAAAAAATAAATAAATTCAAAGTTATACCTACAAGGAATTCAGAAGAGGTAAAAACATGTTCTTTATATAAAGCAAAAGGAAAAATCAGGTAAAGAATCCATGAGATAACTTAATGAACATGTAAAACTAATGGTTGCATATGAAAAGACAGCAAATAGAAAAATGAATTACAGAATTATAAACCCAAGCACTAATGAAGAGTTGACCTTGCACATTTTTCAAATGGGGAAACTGAGTCTTGATTTAAGTGACTTACCCAAAGTCAACAGGCAGTAATTGACAGCTCTGGTACTCTAATTAAGACTTGCTCCATTGTACTAGGGATAATTCTTTTCTAAATCAGTTGTTACAAACTACTCAATTCATAAACGCTAAAATCCATCAAATTAGACCTTAATTATCTGGCACCACAGCAAACAGATGCAAAAGAATAGTTCTAAACATCTAATTTGAATGTAGCAATCTTTATGGACAATTCCTAAAATTCCCTGAAATGTTTCTCAAAAATAAGAAAGTTGGGTTAAATCTTCACAGAACATGACCTAGTTACCAGCAATGAAGTATAAAATAAAAAGCATCTTTAAAGCATGATTTTTTTAAAAAATGGTCAAGTACTTGACAATTTTTTTAAAGAACATTTAAAAGGGTTGATTCAAACTGTGGTTGAATAATTAATCGCATAGTAAGATAGCATTATTATTGTGTATAAATGTACACATCTTTCTGTCTCAGGAAGGAAGTATAAAATTGCCAAGTCTGTGCATAAAACTAAGATGTCATGGATAGTGGAGTGATATAGTTTAACACCATCCATTCTTATGAAAAAGGGTGGAAGAAAAGGGGAGCAATTAAAGATATATAAGGGCCCTGACCAGGTGGTGGTGCAGGGGATAAGTGTCAGACTGGGACGCTAAAGACCTACATCCGAAACCCTGAGGCCTCCGGCCTGAGAGCAGGCTCACCAGCTTGAGTACGGAGTTACCGGCTTGATCATGGAATCATAAACATGACCCCATGGTTGCTGGGTTGAGCCCAAGGTCACTATGGTCGCTCACTTGAGCCCAAGGCCACTGGCCTGAGCAAGGGGTCACTGACTTAGCTCAAGCCCCCAGGTCAAGGCACATTCGAGAAAGTAATCAATGAACAATTAAAGTGCCACAACTATGAGTTGATGTTTCTCATCTCTCTCCCTTCCTGTCTGGCTCTGTCTCTCTATCTCTCTCTCTCTCTTGCAAAATAAAAAATAAAAATAAATAGATATAAAGCAAATTTCAGGGAAAGTCCTCATCAGTTCAGATTCAACTGAGTATCTCCCACTGACTATATGAATTTCACAGTTCAAATGATCTTAATTATTACTGAGTCATTAAAAAAAAGTTTTAATTACATTCAACAGTTCCTGCTTGCTATGCTCTTTAAGTTAGGCATAAACTTTAAATAGACTTTCCCTTTTTAATGAATTACAAAATAATCCTTGAAGGGTAAAAAAAAAATGATGTTGATACTAAAAGTTGGATCTTCTTTTGTTTGCCAAGAAATTCAGTTACAACTAACAATTATCATATTAGAAACTGCTAAAAATATAAAACATTATAATGAAGTTATTTTAATATGAACAAAGTACTCAATTAGTCACAACTTAGGTAAGATCTTTAATGAATAAGTTGTATCCTAAGAGGTAGAACAAACTGAGGTTATAAGAAGAAAGATGTCCCAAGTCTGTATAGGTCCCTGTTTATTAGATTAACAAGAGATAATACTGAACCTTCCCATATCCCTTTGACACCATCAGAGGCTTTTATTCTGACCTAGTGAAAATATAACTTGATATGATTTGTTTTCACCCAATGCAATATAGTCAAACAATATGTACTTGACCATGTAACAAGGCACTGTCATTAGATGCTAGAAATGGTATAAAGGTATGATACCATTTAAACATTCGAACAACTTATGTAATAAGGAGAGAAATCAAATAGATAAAATTACAATACAAGAAAGTACTGTAATGTAAAAATAAAAGGCTATTAGTAAAGAGGAGATTCTTCCATGCTTGGAGGAATCCTTAAAAGTTTCATGGAAGAGAAGGCACTGGAGTTGAACACTAAAAGATGGCCAAAATTTTGACACCTCAGTTGTTTTCAGGTCTTGGCCTCTGTGAATAATGCAGCAATGAACATAGGGGTACATATATCTTTGCAAATAAATGTTTTCAAATTTTTCAGGTAGATACCCAGAAGAGGTTTGAGTGAACATGGATGGATCTTGAGAATAGTACACTAAGCAAAATAAGTCTGGTAGAAAAAGTTAACCATATGAATTCACTCATGTGTGGGATATAAAACTGACAGCAACAAATGAACAAACAAGAAGAAAAAAAGTGCTCAGAGACACAGAAAACAGTATAGTGGTTGCCAGAGGGAAGGAGGGCAAAGGGGTTGTTAAGGATAAAGGGGGACAAATATATGGCGACATAAGACAATTTGACTTTGGGTTGTGGGCACACAATGCAACATACAGATCATGTATAAAAAGATGAACACTTGAAGGGGCTGGGTTCAGAGAAGGTGAAGGGATTAGTGAAATTATGTATACAGTTCATAACACATAGATACAGAAAACAGGACAGCAAATCCCAGAGGGAGTGGGGGAGGAAGATTAGCAGTGGGGGGACAAAGAATTGTACTGAAGGGCACATTGTTGGAGGTGAGGGTGTTAAATTGAGTGGGACACTTGAATCCAAGTTAACACAATAAATTTAAAATTTTAATACAATAAAAAGAAAGTACACTTGAAACCTATATATTGTTATTAACTAATGTCACCCTAATCAATTTAAAGAAAAAGAATGGGCAGAATTTTGAAAGGCACATAGGAATATGTGTAGGAGTAGTATGACAGAGGCACAGAGGCAGGAAATAAAGTGCAAAATCAGAGTTGGGAAATAAACCAAGGAAGCTGAAGCATAACGATATTAGAAACAGTACTGGGATAAAAAGACAGGAAGTTTGCAACATGTGTAAGGTAGCATAGTAGTTTAAGGTATGGGTTCTGGAGTCCAAATACCTAGGTTTCAATATCGTTCGTTCCTCTGCTTTAGGTGTGTGGCTCGGATCGTGCTTCAGTTTTTGCACTAATAAAATTAGAATAAAAATAACAAACCTGCCAACCAACCAGGACCGATCTGAGGGGGTCAAATAAGAAAAGGCAAGTATAACTTCTTTGTCAACCATAAAGACTACATAATTTGTGATAAGAAAAATAAAGATAGTGATAAGTGATAAGAAAAATTAGGCCCTTGCCAGTGCCTCAGAGGATAGAGCATTGGCCTGGTGTATAGACGTCCTGGGTTTGATTCCCAGTTGGGGCACACAAGAGAAGTGACCATCTGCTTCTCCTCCCTCTCACTCCCTTCTCTCAATCTTCCCCTCCTGCAGCCAGTGTCTCAATTTGGTTTGAACGTGGCTCCAGGCAGTGAGGATAGCTCCATCAGCCTCAAGCACTAAAAATAGGTTGGTACTCAAGCATCAGCCCTAGATGGGGTTGCCAGGTGGATCCTGGTTGGGGCACATGCGGCAGTCCGCCTTACTATCTAGCCTTCTCTCACCTAAAGAAAAAAAAGAAAAGAAAAAGAAAAAAAGAAAAAAGAAAAATTGAAAAAAGGGTTCGAGAACCACTACAGAATCAAAGACATTGAATAATTGTTAGTTGAGAGGCACAAGAAAGCAGAGAAGTCCCAGAAGGTTGTCACTGAGAAGTACCAAGACCCACATATGGTCTTCAAGACTCTACCAGCAGGAAGAGTCCACTCAGCACTGCAGCCTGCCTACCCCAGCTAGAACACACACAGAAATAACACAAAAACTCATTTCAGTCAAACTGTTATTTACCATGTCTTTTTAAAAAAAGAACTACAGTTTTGTCATGGAAGAGGAACTCTTTGGCTCCTCTTTCATTAAAATCCAACTGAAAAGGTTACTGATGTGACTGTATAAATTTCTTAAGTGAAGCTATTTATAAAACTTATTAAGAGAACCTGACCAGGCAGTGGCGCAGTGGATAGAGCGTCGGACTGGGATGCGGAAGACCCATGATCGAGACCCCGAGCTCACCAGCTTAAGCGCAGGCCCACCTGGCTTGAGCAAGAAGCTCACCAGGTTGGACCCAAGGTCGCTGGGTCCAGCAAGAGGTTGCACGGTCTGCTGAAGGCCCCTGGTCAAGGCACATGTGAGAAAGCAATCAATGAACAACTAAGGTGTCACAACGGCAACAAAAAACTAATAATTGATGCTTCTCATTTCTCTCTGTTCCTGTCTGTCTGTCCCTATCCATCCCTTTCTCTGACTCTCTCTCTGTCCCTGTAAAAAAAAAACAAAAAACTTATTAAGAGATTAAATTTGGAGTTTAGAGAAATATACACTAAAAACATAATTTTTCAAATAAATGTACACAGAGCTGATACTAAAAAACAATTCCAAAAACATGAATACAAAAAGCATTTCTAAATAAACCTGTAATGACTTCACTTTGCTTAAACACAGCCTAAGCTGTTTTTTCCAGAAAGTCAAAATAAATACGTTCATCATCCTTGTGATACCAGCTGGATTTAAGGGCAAGCCATCTAATTTTTTTTTAATCTTCTTTCATTTATATGGAAATGAGATGTTTCCTCAAACATATTTGTACCCAAGACCTACGTCAACACCAAAGCGCAAAGCACACAAATTGCTCCAGCTGATTCCTGACTATAAGTGAAAACAGCATGCCAAAATCATCGAAAACCTACGTGCGTCATTCACCAAGGAGGACATTGCCAGGCTGTCCATTTAAATTAACCTGCCTAGCTCTAAAAATAGCCTACACTTCCCTATCTAAATAGGTTGGTGCCCTTTTCGCAGAAGCAAAGGGAACAACATGACAAAGAAGCATGAAAAATAAATGAGCTTTCCCCTTTGCAAACAGGAGGAAGTTGACATTAAACCAATTCTAAGTCCAAATTGAAGAGCTGTTAATAAAATAAAGCTCAAAAGGATGAAAAACTAGTTTCAACCAGAAAATAAACAACATTCACTAACTGTGTCTGCTCTTTTTAAAATAGCTGTGAGTCTCACTGATATACAAACAAATTCAAGGCCCACATATAGGCAGAGCTAAGCACAAATATCGTAACTATGATCCTTAATATGGTCTCAAAAATAACAGTCTAAAACCCCCAAATGATTGATGTTTGGCCAAGAAAACAAAGTTCAGTTTAAAAATTCAATTATATCACTCTATTCTAAATCTTAAGTGTGTTATAATTTTTATAACCTACAGCATTTTAACTCCTTATGCTAGAGTTAGATGTTTCTTCCACTAAAATCAATAACCAACAAATCCTACACATCACTTCTACAGTCTAGTTACTAGCACTTTCCCAGTTCACACTACAATGAGTAACTGAAAGTATAACCAAAAAACATATCAATGGAATTTATCAAAAGGCAGAAAACAACTAAAAAGAGCATAATCTAGCTAGTGAATCCATTCATCCATCTAACTAATAGTCCTTGTGTGGAGAAACACAGTTGTCCACCATATTAATATTGGGTAAAGTATGTGTGAATTCATATCTGTGTATATATGTGTACTTATACACGTGTCATCCAAACAATGCTTAACAAGTTTAAATAGCATAACATAAAAATGCTATTCACAATAAGGCTAGTTAGTGTTTAACTCACTAAAATATCAGGATAGAGTCAAATACAAAGAACTTAAAATAAGATTTCTGAACAATCAAAAGAAATATGAAAAAGTTGATACACTATACTTAGAAGAGGTCCCTTATACCCTCACTCACAGCAGCATTAGGAAATTCCATTAGAAATCATTCTCTGATATGCAGTACTCTTACTGTGTCAGTTAAATGAACCTTCACTTTGTGTGCACTAAATCATGACAACTAGCTTCCCATTCTTCCATTCGTTCAACCAATTTCTGTGTTTGGCATCATGGGAGATATGAAGATAAATTTTATACAGAAGTAAAATATGGGACAAAATAAGTATAATGAGTTATAGAGGTAGCACTAGATGGAAACAGACAAGGACAATTCAGAGAAATTACTTCCACGTAGCAAAGGCTTTGAGAAAGGGGTGCTGGGTGTGGAAATACAAGTCAGATTTGAAGAAGAGGGAGGACTTCCTGAGGGGCAGAAGCTGTAAGAAAGTCAGAGGGGCAGGGAAGCTTTGGTGATCTGGTGAGTAGTACGAACACAGCAAGGAATATAGGTTTAAAAACTAAAGTCAGAAAGAAAAGTGAAAGGCAGTTAGTTCACTGAAATCTTCAATGCTAAGCTAAGAAAACTGGACTTTACTATTAAACATTGGGAAGGTTTTAAGCAGGTAAGTATTGCGATATGAGCTGTACTCAAAGAAAATTAATCTCACAGATGTATATAATGTGAACTAGTGCAGGAAAGAATAAAAACACTCTTATCACATACTATTCAAAAGTATTGAGGGCATGAACTATGACAGTGACAGTAGGGACAGCAGAAAGAGAAACCCCAAGGTGAATTCAAGAACCTGACAACTCTGAAGTTTTTCTTTTTATTAAATTTTTTATTTTTCTTAAGTGAGAAGTGGGAGGCAGACAGACTAACTCACACATGCGCCCCAACCAGGAACCATCCGGCAAGCCCATATGGGGCCACTGCTCCATTGCTCAGCAACTGAACTATTTTAGCATCTGAAACAAGGTAATGGAGCCATCCTCAGTGCCCAGGGCTAACTTGCTCCACCTAGCCATGGCTGCAGGAAGGGAAGGGAGAGAGAGAGAGAGAGAAAGGAGAGGGGGAGGGGTGGAGAAGCAGATGGTCACTACTGTATGTTCTGACTGGGAATCGAACCAGGGACATCCATATGCCGGGCCAACACTCTACTGCTGAGCCAATAGGCCAGGGCCTCTAATGTTTTAAAACTGAGTTGCTTTGAGCATCTATTAACAGAATCCATAAGTCAGACAGTGCTCAAAAGTCACCATGCATAAAAAAAATGCAAGGAAAATGGTTTCTAGAAATGTAAAACTAATATGTATATACATAAGGATGAATTTCACTTGAAATAAACTGAATAGAGAAACTTTTTTCAATCTCAGATCCATTTCTTAAAACAAATGGTCAGGGGAAAGCAAGAAAGTATCATGATGTATAACATGATGGAACCCTTTAGTCTGATCCAACCCAGGCAGCCAGCTAAAATAAGCAATGGTACAAAGCATAATCTAGAGCTTCAAAATTTAAGAAATCTATACTCTCTATGCTATTACAGGATAATCACTCCCACAAAGCTTTAGTCATCTAATCTATTTCTGAACCCACTTTTCTATGAAAATTGCATTTAGGACAGCAAGTCTCCAATGGCCTCCTCCTAACTGCATACCTAACAGAAACTTGTCTAGTCTACCTTTCACTCAGTATTTAACTCCTGACAATTACACTAGATCCTTTCTCTCCATTTGCCTCAACTTCCAAACCATCACAAGCCAGACCAATTCTCCCTGGCTGACTCTCTACTGACCCCTTCCTAACTCCATCTTCCCTCCACTACCATAGTTTAGATTCTCATTACCTTTCAGATACACGGTGGTTCTGAAACTGTGGTCCTTAGACCACCAGCAGCAACAACACCTAAAACCTTATTAAAAGTAAAAGTTCAGCCCTAGTCAGTTGGCTCAGCAGTAGAGCATAGGCCCAGCATGTGGATGTCCCAGGTTTGATTCCTAGTCAGGGCACACAGAAGTGACCATCTGCTTCTCCACCCCGCCCCCTCCGCTCTCTCTCTTCCTCTCCTGAAGCCATGGCTCAATTGGTTCAAGCACATCGGCCTCAGGTGCTAAGGATGGCTCCATGGAGCCTCTGCCTCAGGTGCAAAAAATAGCTTGGTTGCAAGCATGGCCCTAGATGGGCAGAGAATTGGGCCCAGATGAGGCTTGCCAGGTGGATCCTGGTTGGGATGCATGCAGGAGTCTATTTACCCTCCTCTCACTTAGAAAAGAAGAAAAAAATAATAATAAAAATTCTTGGGCCCCACCTCAGACCTACTGAATTAGAAACTCATGGAGTAGAGCCCAGTAGTCTCTGATTGAGTAAGCCTTCCAGGTGATTCTGATGGGTGCTCAAGTTTAAGAACCTCTGGATTCAACACTCACCTCGATCCTGGTCTCCTTGTCTTTAGTCTTACATGTTGTGGCCAGAGTTATGTTCTAAATTACCAATTTAAGTTGCCACCTTCTACAACAGTTTTCAAAATACTATAGGAACCCACTTTAAACAGAAAAAAATTAATACACTTTAAATCTTAAATTGTTTCTACTGTTATTTGTACAAATGAAATAGTTTTATAAAACTAGCAATAATTCATTACATTTATCAAGCACATATATCAGTACATTTTTTTTCGAAAGAGAATGCAAAATCAAGACATTAAACAATTTTAATTAGAAATCAGGTTTTTCTGAATCTAAATCACAATGTCTGGTTTAATCACAGAAAGATGAGGTCTTAAGCCTGGTTCCTTCTTTATTTTTAAAGAGAGAAGGGGTCAGGGGGACAAGCCAACAAGAAGAGATGAGAAGCATCAACTCATAGTCGTGTCACTGTAGTTGTTCATTGATTGCTTTCTCATATATGCCTTGACTAGGGGGGCTCCAACCAAGCCAGTGACCCCTTACTCAAGCCAGCGACCTTTGGGCTCAAGCCAGCGACTGTGGGGTCATATCTATGATCCCATGCTCAAGCCAGCAACCCCGTGTTCAAACTGACTGAGCCCATACTCAAGCTGGTGAGCCTGTGCTCAAGCCGGCAACCTCGGGGTTTCAAACCTGGGTCCTAAGTGTCCCAGGTCAATGCTTTATCCACTGTGCCACCGCCTGGTCAGGCAGGCCAGATTCTGGTATGAAAACCTGAGGAAGTTACTAATCTTCTCTGTGCCTCACATTCCACATTTGCTAAATGGGTAAACAGAACCAATGTCATAGCATTGTGAGGACTAAGTGAGTTAATAAATGTGAAGTTCTTAGAAGAGTGCTGGGCATGTGGGATGCACTGTAACAGTTCACTGCTACTATTATCAACACCACCATTATTGTTACTAATATTATACTGAGGTAGCAAATTCCTGTATATGTAAACATAGTACTGACTGCTAATTATCCCCGATTATTCATTCCTCTCATACACTAACACAGTGGTTCCTAACCTGGGTTCTATCGAACCCTAGGGGTTCGATGAGTCGGTCTCAGGGGTTCGGAGAAGTCTCTGCCGTGGAGGCCAGAATAAAGTAATACTGTAATTTGTTGTGAATTCATGCATTTTGTTGGTTTTGTTCTTTGAGCAAGGTGATGTTCATACACGGCTCATTTTGTGCACCAGTAAAAAAACATATATCTATGTCTTGAATTTGGAAAAAAAAAATCATATTTTATTTATCACTAAAGAAAGGTTCGGTGAATGCGCATATGAAACTGGTGGGTTTGGTACCTCAAAAAAGGTTAAGAACCACTGCACTAACAGAACCCCAGAATACAACTGAGCACATACCCACACAGAATAAACACTAAATTTCCCAGCCCACCTCCCTTACCGCTAGATGGGTTTTTATCTGCTATCTCCATGAAGAATTAACCTCCAGGATTCTGCCAGGTGACAGAAAAAAGTTGGAGATCTGAGGGCTTCTTTAAAAGACTTTCAACGAATTCACCTTATTCTAGAGGCCCAATTCTCTTCACCCCTATTCCCTGAGGTACTTGGTGTTGCCAACTCCTGAGCCTTTGGGTAATCCTGTGACGTAAAGAAGGCTGGTTCTTGGCTGCCCTCTGCCCATTCCAGATTCTGTTTTTCCAAACCTATTAAGCCCTTTGCCTTCCAGCTTCCAACATTTTGTTCATGTTGTCTCCAGTCCCATTCTCCCCATCCTCGTGGACATAGGCCTTTACGAAAGAAGATCCTTTGACATTTTAGTGAATTTTTTAGAGAAAAGTTGATGCCTATGTTCCTCTGTCTCTTTTCTACCAGTCACAGATGTTGTTTTCTATCAAAACTCTCAATACATAATTTAGTTCCTCTGTCATTTAAATTCTGACCTAAATAAAAGAAACCTAAATACAGGTACTTCTTATATAGTTTTATATTGTTATTCCATTCTTATACTGCTATTACTTACTATGTAATTATTCTTTGGCCTATGAAGTGTATTAGGATTTCCTTAAGGGCAAGGACCACATCTTAAAATTTATAGTAACTTCTAGAGCTGTTCTCACACTTGGCTGTATAACTGAATCACCTGGTAACCTTTTAAAACTCCAACACTAAAAAATAAAAAAATTAAAAAAAAAAAAAAAAACTGCAACACTCTGGCCACACCCCAGACCAGTAACTTAGAACCTCTGAAGGGAGACCGAAATCATGAGTATTGCAACATACAGGCCAGGGTGAGAAGTAGTGCTATGAAGTGAATCCTGGTGTCACTGTCTGGAGACCTGGTTCAAACACTTATCCCATATATGCACACACACAAGTGAAAGGCAACTATCTTCCTTAGACAGCATCCCCAGCAAGCACTCAGGCCTAACAAGTTGGTCTCTGCAACCTGGAAAGTAACCTGAGTAATATCCAGGACATACTAAAGTGCCTTAGCCCAAGTCAAAGTTCAGGGATGTTTTTTCTGCTTGTCACATGACACTTTAATGTTAATCACCTACCTCCTGTGTCCACTGGTCAATGTGGCAATGGTTACAGTCAATGCCAGCCTTTCTCTATTGAATGCACTTCAGCCCACTGCTGCCTTCATATCCCTTCATCACTTGCAACAGCTGGCCCAGCAGTCATATCACATGCTTGAATGGACGTGGGACTATTTTGATTGGCAACCTTCCGTTCTTCAGAAACTATAAAAATGACCCAAACAGAAACTGATGGAGTTGCCAAGCAGCAGAAACTCCAGAATATCTATGTAGGGGAGCTTAGGAGAAGCACTCTCATTGGAGACTAAAGTCAGATAGCTTGTCTTAACCTTATATTTTCATAGCTAGCCAGTTGTTTTTATTTAGATATTATGTATGCATGAGATGATTTGGGGGAATTGATAAAAAGTAAAGTCACCTTGAGCATCCGATACCACAATGATAGCAAAGGCAGGGTCCACAGATTCTTATGTTGGTGCACCATCAACAAAGTCCTATTGATTTCCTTTTATTTTTTCCCCAGATGTTCTCTAGAGAAGTGGTTTTCAATCTTTCTACACTTGAGGACCAATGAAAACTGAAGAATTATTTTAGAAACTGCTAAGGCAGAAATCACCCTGAGCAAAAGGGAATTCAACTAAGATCATTAATCTATAATCTTCATACAATATCAAGGTGGTTAAATCTTTTGCAGACTGGCACAAAATTTATGGTCGACTGGTCCACAGACCAGCAGCAGTTAAAAACACTGCCCTGGCCGGTTGGCTCAGTGGTAGAGTGTCAGCCTAGTGTGTGGATGTCCCGTTTCAATTTCTAGTCAGGGCACACAGGAGAAACAACGATCTGCTTCTCCCTCCCTCCCCCTTACTCTCTCTCTCTTCCCCTCCCACAGCCATGACTCAATTGGTTAGAGTACATCAGCCCCAGGGACTTAGAATGGCTCCATGGAGCCTCTGCATCAGGTACTAAATAACTCAGTTGAGAGCATCAGCCCCAGATACAGGTTGCCAGGTGGATCCTGGTTGGGGCACATGCAGAAGTCTGTCTATCTGCCCTTCTTTCACTTGAAAAAGAAGGAAAACAAAACAAAATGACAACAAAAAATACTGCCACAGAGGATGGACACCAGGCCCCTTGTGGTTGCACACGCAGTGATGGCAAGAAGAGGACAGGCAGGGAGAAACAGTGACAAGTTGCTAAAGCTGCCACAAAAGGGACCCACAAGAGAAAAATAGCTATCATTTGGTCTGGAAGGGAGAAAATGTATTAAATGCTAACAACTGGGCTTGATCTCTTAGCAGTCCAACAGAAATTAGGGAGGAAAGGCTCAATCCATTGAACAAAGACCCCACTAAAGACCACAAATAGATAATAATACCAGAACGGTACCTGTAAAAATAAAACTAAGCAAGGAAATCCCAGTATGTTAGGCTCTTCTCTCCCTGAAACTCATGGATCTAGCCACAACTTTTAAAAAGAACTGTCTATCCTCTGATCCTGTAATTCCTTGGAACAGAGATTCGGAGACAGATGGGACACAGGGTGAAAATAAGTAACGGCAGTGACACTAAAAAGTGCAGTAAGATGGCTGTTGCTCCCGGAGGAAAATAAATATTGACAGCCAAGAATCACCTAGCCTAGAAAACAAATTTTACTTCACTGAAATTTTTAGGTGAAATACAGTAACAGTAACGCTGAGTGGTGAGCTGCCTTCTGCCCAAGGCCTGAAGAAAGAAATATCGTGAGGCCCCAGACGGGCGAAGCATCAGCCCAGATGGGGGCTGGAAGATGGATCCTGGTCGGGGCGCACACAGGAGTCTATCTATCTCCCCTCCTCTCACTTAAGTAAAAAAATAAAAAGAAAGAAAAGAAATAGTGTGAACTAGATGTAAGGGCAAATAAAGAGAATCTGGCAAGAAGTGAATGAGGGGGCATACTTCACTGAGATGTTTTGCTCAAATTCTGCTGAGAGTACCTGAGAGATATCAGAAAAGGCTGGGTAGACTAGAGGCACACGATAAATCCAGCTTTCCTTCTGATTCACTTTCAGCAAACTGTGGGGTGAATAAAGCCATTCAAGAGAACACAATCCGTGGAATAATTGTATGCCAAGATATCTAACTTTTCTCTTTTTATATGAGAATTAAACATTATGAACAGAGTCATAATCATATAATTATATACACACATAGAGAATAATTAAAAGCTAAATGGTTGCCTGGCCTGTAGCAGCGCAGTGAACAGAGCACCAACCTGGAGCACTGAGGCTGCTGGTTGAAACCCTGGGCTTGCCCAGTCAAGGCACATACAACAAGCAAGCAAGCAATGAACAACTAAAGTGAAGCAACTATGAGTTGATACTTCTTGCTCTCAGTCCCTCTCTCCTCTCTCTGTAAAATCAATAAATAAAATCTTAAAAAAAAAAAGGCTAAATGGCTCAACTGTCCTTGGGCATAAACTCCTCAGAATCCTTACCTGACTAAAGAAAAGGGGTCTTCTTCAGGCAAATGACACAATTCAGTAGGTTCCCTACTGAACTGAGGAATTCGTTGAAAATGCTGTGAAACTTTTTAATGTCTATCCTAGCACTGTTTAATTTAGACTTGAACAGCTGTGTTGCATTTATGCCACTTAGGGTTTTCCTTTCTTTGATTTAAGAATTAAACCGTTCCACCTGGCCTGTGGTGGCGCAGTGGATAAAGCATCGACCTGGAATGCCAAGTTCGCTGGTTCATAACCCTGGGATTGCCTGGTCAGGTACATACAACAAGCAAGAAACAAGCAATGAACAACTGAAGTGAAGCAACTATGAATTGATACTTCTCACTCATCACCGGCCTCCTCTCTCTGTAAAATTAGTAAGTAAAATCATTAAAAATAAATAAACATCACGAAAGTGATGTAAAAGTTTCCTGTTGAGTTTTGAGGAACCTCTATTTATTCAAAAATGAAATGCTCAAATTGAGCATCTACAGGATTAATTAAGAATGTAATAATGTGTTTGTGTGTTCCCTTTTGGCTTAGAAGTAAGTGCTTTGTTTGTGCTGGACTCCGAGCTGGCAGACACTAGAAGAGGAAAAGATGAGGGCGCAATAACAGCCTGCCCAGAAACTGAGATGAGGAGAGATCCTTTATTACCAACGACACTTGAATGTACAGGAGTCAAAACTACAGAAACAGAATCTTTCGGCTAATTTAAGATTGGCCAGCTGCCGCCGCTTCTGACTGATGGCCAGAGGACCTCGGGGAGAGAGATGGCAGGATGCCATGAGAGAAGGTCAAGAACTTCGTTGCTGAAGCTGCCTTTGGGTGTAGCGGCTCATTAGGAAACTGAAAACTTTTTGTCCAACAAGATTCCCAAGTGATTCCTTAGCACATGACATTTGCCAGCCTTTTCCTAACTCATCCCTCATCCCCTCTGCCAATCAAAGCAACTGAGAAATCTCATCCATGCCAAATGGGAACAGAAAACAAAAGCACTATGCTCCAGTCCTCTAAGACTTTAACATAGTTTCGCTCAACAGATCTCTGGCAAATGACATTAATGTTGTCTTCCATGCAGGGTTGTTTTTAATGGCTAATCCCAATTTGACCAGACAAGTCGTTTTTCCTGGTGATTTAATTATTATGTGACTTTATAACTGTCATGAAGGTGCTTGACAGTGGAATTACAAGTTAGAATTAGAGCAGAGAATATCTAGCTTGTAAGAACCTACATATTTAGATTCAAACCCCCTGAGACAGGTAAGTGATTTCAGGTAAGGGACAACAGCAGCTCAATATCTGAATACAATGTCAATATAAAAGCTACTAGAAAGCTGCCATGGCCACCAGGAATGAAACTTCTAGAAAAAAGAGCATCCTTAATTGTAATTCAATGGATTTTGTAATGTTTTCTTCAAATGAACAAAACAGGATGGGGGAATCCAGGGATTCAGATACTGAGCTATCTAAACTATCCATATAAAAATTGTTATAGTGATCTCCTTTCAGCCCTGATAATTTCTGGGATCTAGAAAGAAAAATCCCCTAATCCAAAATTATTTAAACCAAAGAAGCAACTCTGAATACAGAAGAGAAAGAAAGAAAGTGAACGAAGGAAGGAAGGGAGGGAGGGAAGGAGGGAAGAAGGAAGGAAGGAAGGAAGGAAGGGAGGAAGGGAGGGAGGGAGGGAGGGAGGGAGGGAGGGAAAGGGAAAGGGAAAGAAATCACTGGCTTCAATGTGTAAAAATTTTTAAATGACCTGTCCAAAATAAAATGATTACATGTATCTAATTAAAAAAATACTATGCCCTGGCCAGTTAGCCCGGTTGGTTAGAGCGTCATCCCCACACACCAAGGTTGTGGGTTCCATTCCTGGTCAGGGCATACTCAAGAATCGACCAACAGGCCCTGGCCAATTGGCTCAGTGAACAGAGCATCAACACGGCATGCAGAAGTTCCAGGTTTGATTCCTGGCCAGGGCACACATGAGAAGTGACAATTTGCTTCTCTTCCCCTCTATCTCCCACTTCACTCTCTCTTCCTCTCTCACAGCCAGTGGCTTGGTTGGTCCCAGCCTCGGCCTCTGGAGCTGAGGATAGCTCAGTTGGTCTGAGTGACAGCCCAGATACTGAGGATAGCCCAGTTGATGAAAGAAAGCATGGGCCCCAGACGGGGGTTGCCAGGTGGACCCCAGTTGGGGAGCACGTAGGAGTCTGATCGTCTGACTCTCTGTCTCCCCTTTCTCTCACTTATAAAACAATTACCAATGAATGCATAAGTGGAACAAAGAGCTGTTTCTCTCTTTCTCTCTCAAATCAATACAAATAATTTTTTTAAAATACTGAAGAAAAAGTGTTCTTCACTCCATTAAAAGTACCAGTGTGGAAGAGAATTTTCTTAAGACTTGGTACCAGATATGGGAAAGCTAACTCAAAAAAGTAATACTTAATATTATATGGACATATGAGGACATATGGCCCTGGCCAGTAGCGCAGATAGAGCATCCCCGTGAAGTCAAGTCACCCAATCAGACCCCAAGGTTACTGGTTCAAGCCCCAGTCAGGGCAAATATAAGAAGCAATCAATGGGTACACAACTAAGTAGAACAAGATGATTCTTTTCTCTATCTCTCTCTTCCTCTCTCAAAAATAAACAAACATGTCATAATTGACATTGAAAATGTAAAACAAAAAATTTTTACTCTCTTAATATATACTTTTCTTAATAAAATATAATTTCATTTTCTAATTCTTGTGATGTTTAAAAAATAAATGAACTCGCTTTTCTGATAATAATGACCTATAATACCATTTTTCTTGGTCTACTTTAGTCCTAGTCTATCGCCTAAGCCCCTGTTGTACACATTTAATAATTCTGAAAGCCTGCCATTGTCAAATAAAGTTGATAAAAACTGGCTTAAGGGCATTACAGTGATGCTGAAAATGTCAGAAAGAACACCTGTTGAGAGCTCTAACATTTATTGTTTAATCAACTAAGAAAAAAATATTGTCAAAGAGCAGCTGCTACTGCAAAACAACATAATGCATTAATCAAAAAACTTGTTCCCAAAAAGAGAATTTTTTACAACTTTAATATGGATTAGTAATGACTAGCCTCTTACATGAATAATCAAAGACCTTGAACTTTGTTTACTAAAATTCCTTACCTATTCTTTTAATATCTCATGTTTTTATATAAATGAGTTGCTCATTTATATATAAGAAGAAAAAACAATATAGTTCAAAACTGTTTTAGGAACCTTGTGTTCTGGATCTGGCTCACCCACTTGCCACTGGGCAAATGGGTATATTTAACCTCTCAGAACTTCCGTTTCCACATCAGGAGAGCGCCTAGATCAGGGTTCATCAACCTGGCACTATAGACATTTTGGGCCAGATAACTCTTCGTTTGTGCATTGTGAAGTCATTATCCCTGACTATACCCATTATACACCAAGTGACTACCCCCAGCTATGTTTCTAGACATGTCAACCATCAACGGTGATGATACTCATTTTAATGTTTACAAAAATTGAAATACAGTGATCACTTGTGCCAATTCTAATTTCAGTAGATTCTACAGTCCTTTTTTGGAATAAAAATTTACAGAGGGACATCAAAGCAACATAAAAGAGAAACTAACATAAATGAAGTACCTATCAATGTTTTTATCCCATTTTCTAGGATAACCCCTTTCAACTGGATAAAAAAGAAGAGATAAAGAGAAAATTAAACATGTTCTTTAATTCCATCACAAATGCACTTTTAGAAAACAAAGGGACCTTGTATGATCAAGAGTAATTTAAAGTGCCTGACTTAGGGGAAGTAGAAAAACACCTAAAGCTACAAACAATCTTTTAAAAATACTTTTTTAATAGACATATAGAAAAAGAATGTTAATACCATCTTTATTAACATTAAATACTCCCAATTTATGTAACAGTTAGACATCTTACAACCTGTAACTGGAACTGAATTTTCTCTGAAGTCATAAATGCATACACTTCAATAGGGGGAATAAACCATGTATTCTACTGATTTTTTTTCTTTAGGAAAATTAGTTTCAACTGCTCAGAGGACAAACCCCATCTCCCAAACTGCCACTCTTCAATGGAGGCCTGACACTAAACCCAAGAGTATGATTATCACCCACGTAACTCTCTGCAGCAGAAATGCATACTAAAAGGTCACTTTCTCTTGCTATTGTTTCATAATTCATTTGAAGTATACTGCTCACAAAAATTAGGGGATATTTTATCATTGCATGTTCGTTTAAAAATATCCCCTAATTTTTGTGAGCAGTATACATGAAACCTGTCCAAGAATTCTGCTTACAACCCCACATTTACAAATTACACTGGAAAGGGGATAGTTTAAGAGAAAAATTAAGTGCCTAAGCAGAGGCTGATTAAGGTCGGTTGAGGCCCCAGATGCAGAAGAAAATATTGGGCCCCTTAAAAAAAGAGAGAAAGAGACAGGGAAAATAAAAATACATGTTAACCATATTTTAAAATAAATTTAAAATATTATGTACTATTAATGTTAAAATTGCACATATGAAACCAAACTTGGTGTCATTAGAAAAAAGTGTGAAGTTGTGGTTTTGCGGGGCCCTTCAGAAGTCGGGGCCCAGGGCACGCACCCAGTGCATCTGCTGTTAAATCTGCCTCCGTGCCTAAGGTTGCCCAGGGTTCACTGTTTTTTTAACTTAGAAATTAAATTTAATGAGATGACTGACCAACAGAGTACATAGGTTTCAGGTGAACATCTCTATATCATTTGAATTGATAGGGTTATGTGCCCAACAGCCCAGGATTCTAAGATGATTTAACAACTGTTATTAATTTAAAAACCTCTAATTGTAAAGGAAATCGAAGTATAAAGTAAATGTGTTTCACTTTCAGAAAGATATAAAAACATAAAGGTTACCTAGATGTGTGTACATGAAGACCACCTGGTACTTTCCCTTCACTTTACCGAGGCCCAGAGTCAACTCCCAAATATCGGCGTATTATAGATAAAGACTCACATTCTCTACACGCCTGTCCTAGTTTCTCTACCTTCTTTTTTCTTTTCCTATGTGAGAAGAGGGAAGATAGAGAGGCAGACTCCAGTATGTGCCCCAAACAGGATCCACCTGGCAATCCCTATCTAGGGCTGATGCTCTACCCACCTGAGGCCACGCTCCCAACCAAGCTCTTTTTAGCACCTGAGGTGAGAATCCAGAGCCATCCTCAGTGCCCAAGGCCAATGCACTCAAGCCAATTAAGCCATGGCTGAGGGAAGGGAAGAGAAAGAGAGAGAGAAGGGAGAGGGGAAGGGTGGAGAAGCAGGTGGTTGCTTCTCCTGTGTGCCCTGACATGTCAAACCAGGCATATCCGCATGCCAGGCCAACGCTCTACCACTGAGCCAACCAGCCAGGGCCCTAGTTTCCCTTCCTAAATTCAGTGTATTAAAGTATCTGGTTATACAATTTCTAGGATGTTTACATAAGAAGTAGTTATAGTCATTCTCCCAAGTTGATAAGACGAGCCACAGCTGTGGTATAGAGAAATAAACACAGAAATGGGAAAACATCAAATCCCATGAAAAGGTGAATATTTAGACCTGTAGATTAATTCAATAAGTCCTCTGCTGTTCCTTTCTCAACTAAGTCTCCTCCCATGAGTAGACGAAAATATAACCTTAAGAATACACCCCAACAACATTCATATCAGTACAGAATAGTGTTAAATAAAATCATACCCTGTACCTGACATACCAGTGTCTTAATTGACTAAAACACATGCATGTTCTATCATACTGAGAATGACAATAATGAGGACAAATTTTTGTATACGACATGTGGAATCTGTCACATAACATAAATGAAAGAATGTGTGGTGTTCACACATAAACCACACACATCCTAAAAACCAACTACCTTTCATTGCCCCCTTCTACCCCCTTCTTCTTCCCTGGGATTCCCCAAGTTTCTACTGTTGCTCCAACCATTTGGTTGGTATTCACTGTGTTGATGAAGTTAATACTAATCAACTTTCAATTTTCAAAGCACTCCCATTATTTTGTTCTATCAAAGGACAAGGAAGCAAAATATAAAAATAAAAAATAATTTTATAAAAAGGACAAGGAAGGAGGAAAGCAGTTTAGTGATGCTACACAACCACACTTCCCTGGATCATGTGAAAGACAACAAAATCCTATCTCCCTTTCTTATAGCATTGTCCCTAATTATACAATTCCTTCTTTTTTACATTAAGTAGCATTAAGCTTTATAATACTACATCAGTAACCCACTATCCCCAAATTCCCCCTTCTGATGGAATCTGAAATTCTTCTCCGCAATTCCAGAACATGCTTAACAGGGATGGTCTCATTTCAAAGTAAAGGCTGCCACCTACTGACTGAACTGTGATTCCTTCCCACTCAGCACTCAGCCTTCCCAAGAGAGCCAATCAATCCCTCACGATAGGTTGTTTTTGCTGTCATTTAAGCAATATATTCAACCAAATATCAATATCATCTTTTAATCATTTTAACTTCAAAAAAAAAACCCACTAAGCGGACATGTTTCCATATAGCTAAAAATTCCCAGCCTATGGGCAGAAAATTATTTTTAAAAGGCAAGTGCTATTTTCTAAATATGCAAAAAGTTCTATTTTTTTTTTTTTATTCATTTTAGAGAGGAGACACAGAGTGAGAGAGAGAGAGAGAGAGAGAGAGAGAGAGAGAGAGAGAGAAAGGGGGGAGGAGCTGGAAGCATCAACTCCCATACGTGCCTTGACCGGACCAGTGCAGGGTTTTGAACTGGCCACCTCAGTGTTCCCAGGTCGACGCTTTATCCACTGCGCCACCACAGGTCAGGCACAAAAAGTTCTATTTTAATAATATATTTCTCTTCACTGTTTCCTTTACACTTTACTTCTGAAAATTGAAGCTCAACCCCTCTTCATTAGAGACAGTAGTGGCGACTTAAATCGTTCCTAATGATCAAGCTGGAATCATTCAAAATTTGAATTCACAGTCCTAAAGCTATTGAAAAATTCACAGCAGTTCCTGACAATAAAGCTAAAAGAGCTGGTCATTAGCTCAGCCCCTTTCATAGAAACAGAAATCTAGAGGAGCCCTTCAAGCGCAGTGGAATTTTTAAGTGAGACTTCCTTTCTCCATTTTTTAACCTACTTTTTAAGAAAAAAATTAGACTAATCAAAAATCAGCAAAGGAAGAAAAGCAAATCCCCTTTCTGAGGTCATAGGCCACTGTGTTGGCGAAACAGTGAAGGATAAATTCACTCAGCATTCACTGACACTATGTTAAGACCTAGAGACCTAGGAATACACAGACAATTTAAATACCCATTGCCTTTAAGAAGTTGTCTGGGTGCACAGATTTGGTGGAAAGACAATGTTGGGCAAAGAAGTGTGTTAGGCTTGCTCGCTTGTACTTTCCCTGATCGGTGCATGGGCACAGGGCATGTGGTCTTTGTGAGGCTACAGAGGCGTGCCCTCGGTGCGGCACACTGTAGCTTGCAGATCACAACCGCCACTGTTTTTTTTCTTTTCTTTCTTCTTTTGGCCTGCCTGTCTTTGTGAGCCTCCAATAAATGAAATGGCTCACTATTTTCTGGCTCCACAGTTCCTTTACCATCTGCCCGAATTCAATATGAATCTGTATGGCCATGGCCACCAGCCTTACATCTGGCATAGTCAGCAGGATTTGGATCAGACTGGTATGGAGCGGCTGACACCCTTGAAGGGTGGGATAGAGGAGTGGTCATTGCTTTATAGTGAACAGTTCTCCATGGCTCTCCTTTGGGAGCAGTGGGCTGGGTGTTTTCTGTGACCTTGCAAGAGGAAACCAGGAGTTCTGTGCGAGAAGCTCCCTGAAGTCAAAAGCCCCAAGGTGAGCTGCAGACTGAACAGCAACAATGGCATGAGCTGGAACAGTCACTAGAGAAAGAGCTGCAGGTCTGAGAACTGCAGGTCAGGCTACAAGCAGAGAACCAGTGACAGTGTGAACTGGAGTGAGCCCTGGAGAAGGGTTCCGGCCGCTCTCGAAAGTTGCAGTGTGACATGCAGGCTGAACACCAAACAGAACCTGGAACTGGAGCGACCTCTGGAGGATTTACAGGTTCCTGAGCTCAAGTTTGCCCTGGAAGTGGAACGCTGGCACTGACAGTTGATGGAGACACAACTGCAGGTTCGAGAGCTTGAATCTCAGCTTCAGGCTGGAGCCAGCAGCCGCAGGAGCTGAAGCAGGTACAGAAGATGGAGCTGCATTCAAGCAAGTGGAGTGGCTCTGAACTAGCGGGAGCAGGCGTTTCCAACTCTACTGAGGAGGTTCGGGCTGAAGCTGCTGTCTGCAGACTCAGAGCCCGGCCAGTGGTCACCCAGAAGGTAAAAACCCAGCAGCCAAGAGTCTTCAGGGACAGCCATATCCCCCTCCACAGGTAATGAAGCACTCTGTGGTCCAGCCCTACACTCAGGCAGAGCTGATAGAGTTGGGGGCACAATTTAGACAGAACTAAGCCCCTCATAGCCTGGTTGCTGCAGTTGTAAGACATAGGGTGGATGGCATCATGCTCTCTGGAACAGACATGGATAAATTGGCTACCATTACCATACACTTCTCCTCAAGGCAGTGTCTTCAGCACTGCCATGGCAACCCAAGAGACCATACCCTATTAGAATGGGTGATGGCTGCCATTCGTACAGTCTGACAATGCTGGAGACATGCCAGGAGTAGTGAATAGGTGGCACTGCTATAGTGAGCAGGTAAAGGTCCTTTGGGAACTAGGTATAAAGAAAGCTGTTTTCAATCCAAGGTCCCGTTAGCCAGATAAGGAAGTGTTCACAGCAGGGATGAGGGACCTCATTCTCTGCAGTACCCCATCTGACCTTTTTGGGTCACTAGTGGCTATCTTGGGCCCCCAGGTGGGGCAGCCCATCAATGCTGTTATGCAGATGGTAGCAAATTTGGGAGAGCTGGAGGCTGCTTGGGATCATAAAGGAGTGAAGGCTACTGCCTGTGCTCCCTCCCCAACTAACAAGGGAAATGGGCCTGTAAAGGTTACCCGAACACAGATGTGGGTAGATATGATTGCAGCTGGGGCAGATAGGGAGAAATTGGATGGCCAGTCTAATAAAGTTTTTCTGGAGCTCTGGCAGCAGCTTAAACCAGAACAGAGGTTCCAGCGGCTGAGAAGAAAAGCTACCAATAAAATAGTTGGTGCATGGATGGCACAGTTACAAGACTATATGATGGAGACTGCCGAGGGAGAGGAGGATCCGAGACCCAGTGTTCCAGTTCAACTGGGGGAAGGCCAAGGGACGCGTATAACAGGGGTGGGTAGGGACTGGAGGGCCCACATGGAACTGGCTATCCACTGGTCCCCTTCTAATATACAATGGGTGTTGGCCTCAGTGGATAGAGGTACAGAATGTTCCCTTCTCTATGGGAACCCATAGCAGTGCGCTGAGACCCCAGTGGCCACTGACAGTTATGGGGGCCAAACTGTTCAAGTGAAGCCAATAACTATTCCATTGGGAAAAGAAGACTGCCTCCTAAGCCATATAAGGTGTATGTATCTCCTATTCCTGAATATATTTGAGGCATAGATGTCTTACAAGGACTGTGGTTGGAAACGACAACCAGGGAGTTCCGGCTGCAGGCCCGAGTCATGAAGGCAGTATTGCAGGGACATGTAGTACATTCCCCCTTACAATTACCTGTTCCCCTGTGGCATGTGCCTTCAGTTGGGAAGGGAGACAATGGACCTTTATAGTATTACCCCAGGACTATTTGCATAGCCCCACCTTGTACCATGGGCTGGTGGCTACTGACCCGACTAAATGGAAACAGCCAGGGGCGGTTCTTATGTACCATTATATCAATGATATTATGCTAACTAGGGACTCTCTTCCAGAATTGGAGCAAGCAGTCCCTACCCTGCTATCCCACATGAAACCATATGGCTGGGTGGTCAACAAGGGCAAATCACAAGGACCTCAATTATCTATTAAGTTCTTGGGAGTTGCCTGGTCAGATAAGACAAAGGTTATCCCTAATGCAGTTATAGATAAGATAAAAGCATTTCCCATGCCCACTATTGTAAAACAGTCAAAGGAATTTCTAGAGCTGTCAGGGTACTTGGAAAGCATTCATACCCCATTTGGCTGTTACTGCACCCCTTATATAACCTTAATTGGAAGGGGGTTCCTCAGGGATTGGACTGAGCAGGCACAAGGTGCATTTGCAGCAGCTAAGAGAGCTGTCAAGGCAGCACAGGCCTTGAATCTGGTTAATTCTGCCAGGCCCTGTGAGCCTGATGTCCATGTAACCCCTGAGGGATTTGGATGGGGCTTGGGGCAATGGACAGAGCACCTACGGCAACCTATTGGGTTTTGGTCCCAATTGTGGGACCATTACTCATCAGTAGAGAAACAGCTGGCAGCTGTGTATACTGCCCTCCCGGCCTCTGAGAGTATTACGACCACAATCCCAGTTATGGTCAAGACCACATACCCTACTGCAGGATGGGCGAGATTGGGCAACCAAACCTTGCAGTGATACGGCCCAAACTTCCACCCTGGCCACCTGGGGTGCATACTTGCAACAACACTGTGCTCTTTGCACTAGCCATTGAGAGCAGAACGGCAGGAAGTCTTGGGTTCAGTCACCTACGTGAAAGGGAAGACAGAGGCAGAAGAACAACCTGGGAGTTCCTGGTAAGCGAGAAGAAACGTGCTATGGTTTCTTGGATTCAGAGAATAGTGGAACAAGAAGGAACAAGAAAAAATACCTTTATGACCCTCATCCCTTAATCTGCTAGCACATAGCAGCCTTATAGGGCAGTGTCAAAGGTAAGAAGATAGATTTCAACTCCTCCCCCTAAATTTAACTGCTTTGCCAGATCAGATAAAATGGAGAAAAATAAGTTAAGTGGTCAAAAGTACCTGAAGGCATCCCTTCCAAAACAGGAGTGAAACATTCTTTACAAAAAGTCAGGAGTAAGAAGAATGGGATGGGCCACAATACATTCTAACAGTCTAAATCAAATTAAATGAGTGAAAGCAAGAGGCAGAAACTGATCACATGCATAGCAAAAGACACACATGAGCTAGGATAAAATGTGTAGAAAGGTAATGTAACAATTCATTTTATATGTCAACTTGGTTAGGTAATGGTGCCCCAGTTGTTTGATCAAATGCCAGTCTGGTTATCGTTGTGAGGATATTTTTCAGATGTGATTAACATTTAAATCAGTATACCTTAAGTAAAGAGGATTACCCTTCATAGTGTGGCTGGATCTCATCCAATTGCTTAAAAGCCTTAGGAGAAAAGACTGAGGTTTCTCAGAGGAGAAGAAATTTAGCCTCAAGAGTATAATATATAAACCATGCCTGGGTTTCCAGTCTGCTGGCTTGCCCTACAGATTTCAGTCTTGCCAGCCCCAAAATTGTGTGAGCCAATTCCTTAAAATATAAACCTATTATTCACTCTCTCTCTCTCTAGATACACATACAAACACACACACAAATAGATATACATATGTACACAGAACATTTCCTAATACTTCTATTCCTGAAGAACCCTGATTAATGCAGATAATAAAAGATAAAATCTATTAACAAAGACCAACAGGACAGAATCTTAAACTTGAGGTAATAGAATTGAAACTGGCTAAGGCAGGCAGCCACAAAGATTCCTGGACATATGAATGACATGAAAAATAATACATTTAATGAAGATTATTTTGGAATCTATAATATGTATAATATGAACTAGGTCAAAGAGATACTATAGTTAGAGCACATTTGGAGAAATCTAGGCTAAAGGATTCTATGGGTAGCTATAGAAATGAAAAGGAACCCATTCACACAATAAGGATACGACAATAATTTAACAGGCATATTTTTGTATTCTAAGATCTTTAAAAGTTCTACAGGAGCCTGACCTGTGGTGGCACAGTGGATAAACGTAGACCTGGGAGCACTGAGGTCGCCAGTTCAAAACCCTGCACTGGTCTGATCAAGGCACATATGGGAGTTGATGCTTCCAGCTCCTGCCCCCTTTCTCTCTCTCTCTCTCTCTCTCTTTCTCTCTCTCTCCTCTCTAAAATGAATAAAATAAAAAGAAATTTAAAAAAAAAAAGTTCTACAGGAATATTGTTCAAATATAAAGATATTAACTTACCATATTTGTCTCGCAAGCCAACAGTACATCTGAAGACTCCACCAAAGGCAACATCTTCACCAAATATTACTGAAAACAATGTATAAAGAACACATTTTATTTCATAATCCTTAAACTATAGTAACAATGAGGAATAAGTAATTTAGAAGTTTTTACATTTTAAATCAGAAAACAGAAATGAACCATAGATCCAAATCAAAGTTCCTCAATTTTGACATTATTTACTGTGGGGAAACTGGTCTCCTCGGAATTGGTAAACAGCCTGCACAAGATGGAGTCAGTGTGGACAGGTCAGCTACATCCGATCCAGCCATGCGCGACTAAGGGAAACAGGAACAAGTCCACCTGCATGTCCACCTGCATGCCCACCTTATGTAACCTTCACTTATGTAATCTCTCTGTAATCATGGTTTGCTGCCACTTTTGTGTGATTTACTATAAAACTCTTGTGAATTGCATCAGGCTGCTGCCATCACCCAATAAAGCATGAATCATCTGCCTACAGTTCCATGCATCTTCTTTCAGCTCCTGGCCCCTCACACCCTTGCCTCCCAACTCAGACACAACATTGACATTGTGGACTGGGTAATTCTTTTTGACGCAGCACACCAGCATATCATATTTCTGATCTCAACCCAGTGGATGACAAATGCCCCGACACACAGCTGCAAAAGCCAAGTGTCTCTAGCCACTGTTACATGTTAGAGGAGAAAAGGGGGATTAAAATTGCTCCAGTTAAGAAAGGACCACTGATCTACAATCTCATCTTGTTTTATCGTTAAGAAATTGAGGCCACAGAAGTCGTAAAGTAACATGCTAAGTCAGAAAGCAAGAGGCAGAAGAACTATATGACTCACACTCCAGGCTCCCAAGTCCCCGCTCAGTGGTTTTTTACACATGATAATATTATACAATGAGAGTCAGTGATCGTAAAAACCAAAGGCAAAACATTCCAAGCTGAGAGAACAGTCACAAACAGGAAAGTGGGTTAGACTGTGTAAAACAGAAAGGAAGAAAGTATAGCAGGACATAGTGAGCAAGAAAAAGAATATAAGTACCAATTGAGAGGAGCCTGTAGTAAGGCAAAGAAATGAAAATAAAAGGAATTCCCAGTGCTAAATTCTAGTCACATTAATGTGATGCAATGAGCTTTGTAGACTTCAGAAAAATAACTCACCCTTCTCTACTAATCTAGATTAATCATCCTCAGAAAGCATTTGAAACAGAGCAGGCCCAACAGCCTAGCTCTCACTTTCTGCTAAAAAATAACCTGTGATTTTAAAAACGGGGATTCTCAAGTGGAAGTCCAAGGTATGAAGTATAGTCAAGTAAATTTACAGAACATACAGCAGGACAACTCTTTTTATATTAATAATTTAACTTGATAAGTTACTAATAAAGTCAGTCCCCCAAAAAATATTACAAGTTGTATAATAATATATCCTAAAGAAAAGCACAGAATGGAATCTTCCTTTTATAAATAGATAGCTGAATGAAGCAGTATTTTTCATTTTTGATATATGCTAGAGAAACAGGAGTACAGAGTAGGTATTAATCCAGAAGGTATTAATATAATATCAGGACCACACATACTACAGGAGAAAGTAAATTTGATGATGTTAAATAAACATGTTAACTAATTCATAATGAGTGAGTTAAATTGTGTTAATATCACAATTGAATTATTGAACCTTAATCATTTAGTCAGGTCTTTTATAAATTTCAGGTAGATATAATGTTAACCACTGAGCTTCCAACAAGTATGTCCAGCAAGTCTTCAATCATGAAGTAACACAGTTACCACAATCAATCTCAAAGGAAGTTTACCTGCAGTAGGATCTTTGGCCAATGAGTTATCTAAGGCACTTGTTACTGCTTGGAAAAGATTCATTTTCTGAGTCTGCCCTGTAAAAATAAAAAAAAAATTAAGTCATATTTCATACAGTTGATTATAATTTGATTAAAATCAAGGACGAAAAGAAAGTACAGAACACGTTACATAAATTTATTGGATCATTTACAATGATGACTATGGAAGATAAAAGCAATAGACTTCAAGAGGGTTGTTGATAAGGCAAAATTACGCATATTAAACAATTAAATAAGTATAAAAAAGAAGGAATATAATCAAATGACCAACTGTGTGTAGAAAATAAAAGCTATGCCAAGTCAGGAAAGGTTACCAGTCAGAGTGAGTGGTCCGGAAAGATGGCCTAGAGTGGTGTTAAGAATATAACATAAGCCATAAGAAATGCTCATGACCAGAAGAGCAAATCCTGGAGAGAAGGGGGGAGGGTGTTATGGGGAGGGGGGCAGGAAGGATGTACTGGGGAACATGGGGGACATTAGAATCTATGTAAACACAATAAATTAATAAAAAATAAATAAAATGCTCATGACCAGTGGTATGTGTTGAATATGCCAATGATAGCAAATGGTCATGGGCCACAGAACAATGAATTTTAGTATCCAGAACTACTGGTGTTTGGAGAATACTAGAATCCCATGCCTAAACTCATCAGACTTGGTTCTTATTATTGTATTTGCTCAAGTCAGAATCTCTGCAAGTCAACCTCCATCTCTCTAGGTTAAATGGACCAAGACATGCAAAGCACTTAGAACTATGCCTGACACAGTGAATGCTGAATAAATATTATTTATTATTAGATTCTGGACTTTGTCCATGTCCTTCATCTTGACCTGGGCATTAATTCTGAAGGGTACAAAGCTGTATGTGATAAAGTTCCAAATATTGAAATTCAGAAATGTGATGACTTTAGAGGTACAATTTAAGCTTTGATGCTGCCCATTGCCCACAATCACCTTAGAACTTTGGGTCAACTACTCTCTAAAACCACTCTTCAGAGCAGAGAAAGGCTTCTGCATGAATCTTCTCTGTTCCACCAGCCTAGTCTTCATTTTAGTGCCTAATCAATGCACCAGCACTCACTTTAACCTATAGCCAGGCTGATACCAAATCCCTTCAACACCTGCTTCCTATTCTGGCCACTGCCCCATCTAAGCTCTGTGTTCCTCGGTAGCCTGGGCTGTTCCAAACTCCAAGGTCTGATTCCCAGGGTGGGACACAACAGCTACTGCTATTGCTTTCAACCCTCTGGCCATGAGACACTGGTCACTCATTTTTTTTTCCTGGAAACCTATCTTCTTCCCAAGACTCCTTGGCAGGTTATGACATATAACATCTCAATTCTTATATCATTTACTGACATACGGCCTACTGTTTCTCCATCTGCAGTGGCCGTGAACACTGCTAAATGCCCAGACTTCAGGTCCTGGCAATGCCCAATCAGATCTGCCCTGCTGCCTTCTGTGCCCAGATAAAAAGGCCTACTTCTACTCCTATTTCTGGTAGAGATAACAGGAATATATTCAAAAATACATTGTTATGTTCTGTCAAAATAAACAAAATCACACCACATGTCCATGATCAATTTATAACTTACTTTTCCTCAAGCTAAGGCTAATATCATTTAATAAATACTTTCCTTAAGTCCTTCTCCCGTCTATAAAAACTCTTTAAAGTATTTATTAGTGCTGGCATCAGAAGATAATGGTTTAAGATAGTGTCTTTCAAGCGCCAGTCCAAGGACCAGTCTGCCAGAATTTTCATGCCAGTCCACAAGAGTTAATCACCCTGACTTGAATAAAGATGACAGACCCAATGATCTTAGTCAAGTTCACTTGTGCTCAGGGTGATTTTTGCCTTAGTGGTCCCTGAAATAATTCTATATACATCAGTCCCCAAGTGTAAAAAAGAAAGAAAACCACTAGTTTAGGTAAAATTTCCCAACCATCATGACATTTCCACTCTTTCTCCTATTTCATACACTTCCTAGAGTAAGATTTTTATTTGTCAATTAGGACTTTCATAGCTAAGAACTTAGGAAGATAAAAAATGCTTAAACATCTAAGCTGGTATTTATTTCAAGTATGCTGTCCATTAGAATTATTACAAATTTTGCCAAGATCTATCTTATTATGTTGCTGCTCAGCAAATTTACAGTCAGAAGACTTTAATAATAAAAATCACACAGGCCTGGCCAGTTGGCTTAGTGGTAGAGTGTTGGTCTGGCATGTGGAAGTCCCAGGTTCCATTCCCAGACAGGGCACACAGGGGAAGCATCCATCTGCTTCTCTCTTCTCTCTCTCTTCCCCATCTCTCTTCTCTTTCTCTCTCTCTTCTCCTCTCCTCCTGCAGCCATGGCTCGATTAGAACAAGTTGGCCCTAGGTGCTGGGGATAGCTCTATGGCCTCCACCTCAAGCACTAGAATGGCTCTGGTTGCAATGGAGCAAGGGCCCCAGATGGGCAGAGCATCACCCCCTAGTGGGCTTGACGGGTGGATCCTGGTCAGGGCACAAGTGGGAGTCTATCTCTGCCTACCCTCCTCTCACTGAAAAAAAAATTTTTTTTAAGAAAAATCATGCAAAATCTGAAAAGTACTGCTTTATAACCACAAAAAAAATATTTATCTTGTATGAAAATAATTTATAAGGTTAAAGGTTATATTTCCATGGGAGCACATAAACTTTTACTCCTGAATACTTTTTTTTTCAAATAAAGTAAAAATTTTAGGGCTTTGGATTAAATGCTATTCTATCAGATGATTTTAAGAGTTTTAAATAACAACTTTTTAAATCTTTAAATAATTATTTTATTTTTCAACTACAGTTGCTGTACAACAAACACTACATTAGTTTCAGGTGTGCAACTCAGTGATTAGAGATTTATATAACTTAAGAAGTGATCACTGCGACATTTCTAGTACCGACCTGGCACCATACACAGTTATTACAGTATTACTGACTATATCCCTGTGCTCTACTTTACACCCCCATGACTGTTCTGTAACTATCAATCTGTACTTCTTAGTCCCTACACCTTTTCCAACTATCCTCTTGAACCCCGCTCCCATCAGACAACCATCAACACATTCTTAAATGAAACATTTTAATACAGCAACATCTCATTTTGATTCTTTTTAAAGCAGTAGGATGCTCTGTGGATGGATCAGGAAGAAATCACAAGTTATTCACAGGTAAAAATCATTTTAAATATCTAATTTCCTTATAAGTGCTTCTTATCCCGTAGCTTACACCAAAGACCACTGATAAAATGTCTGTGTTCCCTCATGATAAGCACACCTCACTAAATTGGTGTCACTGGTAAGACTTTTAAAAAGAAAAGAGAATAAAGGTGGTCTACAAACACCACTGAAATGTTATTCACAGCATTATAAACAACCAGGTCATCATCGCTGCTGCAAAGATGAAGTGGCGTGTGGGAGGAACAGAAAGGACACAATAGAACACAAGCTCTAGGACAGCATGCATTCTTATCTGCCTTTGATCAGAGCTACATGCTCAGTGTTACAATAATGTCTGACAGAACATTTAATATTAAAATGTAAATGAAGGATCTATAAACACAAATGCCTTTTTAAGATGCCTGTGTATACTGCATATCCAGGAAAAGGAAGAAAGTAAACAGTAATTGGGCAGAGGGTGGGAGGGCGAGGGGGTAACCAAATAGGGAGGCCCTAGGAAACCCTTAAAGTTGAAAAGATTGTGCCTATCCCTACACTCCCTCTCTCAAAACATGTGTAACTTCAGTCATGATATGACAAGTGACGCGTTCCTTCTTGGTCGCAGATGACTGGCCAGTTTGTATATTTTTGGAGAGGTCAGTAATTAACTATCGAGCATGCAGTTAATCACGTAATAGAACGCAGTAGTCAGGATCTGGCATGCAGGAATGTCTCCCAAGATGCTTGCTCAACATGAGCGATGTACTTATAGGTGTTCTTCAACTTTGTCTCCAGGGCACTACTATCTTGAGTCCTTGGGAAACTACCTGCAAACAACTCCCTCTGTTCCTTGGAAGGACATAAAGAAAAGATTATACAGGTATTGTTAATGAAACAGGCTATTATTCATTTCTGCTAAGAATTATTATTACTGGACCCTTTAACTCCTTATACTTGGAAGGATATGAAGCAAAGATTAAATTCCTTATTTATAACATACTTGTAAGCTATGAGTTCACAGTAGTTAACCCTTAATATACTATTAACCCCTTATAGTTCCATGACTCAGTGGCGATGCTCAACTTGAACTCCACCTGTTCCAGTAGCACTTACACCCACCTTTATGTAATATTCCTTAGCTCCTCTTTAATCTCAAATGCTTAAAACAGTGGTTCTTAACCTTTTATGAGGTACCGAACCCACCAGTTTCATATGCACATTCACCAAACCCTTCTTTAGTGATAAATAAAATATGATTTTTTTTCCCAAATTCAAGACATAGGTATATGTTTTTTTACTGGTGCACAAAATGAGCCGTGCATGAACATCACCTTGTTCAAAGAACAAAACCAACAAAGTGCATGAACTCACAACAAATTACGGTATTACTTTATTCTGGCCTCCGCGGCAGAGGCTTCTCTGAACCCGAGACCGACTCATTGAACCCCTAGGGTTCGATAGAACCCAGGTTAAGAACCACTGGCTTAAAAGAACTGAAAACTGTTATTCTCCAAAGCATCTATCTCAGTCTGAAACCAGAAATATAGGTATTCAGAAATATTGGCCTGACCAGGCAGTGGCACAGTGGATAGAGCACTGGACTGGGATGTGGAGGACCCAGGTTCGAGACCCCGAGGTCGCCAGCTTGAGCATGGGCTCATCTGGTTTGAGCAAGGCTCACCAGCTTGAGCCCAAGGTCGCTGGCTCAAGCAAGCGGGTCACTCGCTCTGCTATAGCCCTCCCCCACATGCCCCTACCCCCTCAAGGCACATATGAGAAAGCAATCAATGAGCAACTACGGTGCTGCAACGAAGAATTTATGTTTCTCATCTCTCTGCCTTCCTGTCTGTCTGTCCCTTAGCTGTCCCTCTCTCTGAGTCTCTCTGTCTCTGCCACAAAAAAAGAAAGAAAGAAATATCAGCATTTGTGTTGCCTGTCACCAATTCAGCCCAATAAGCAGAAACAGAGATTGAATCTTTTATGGGCACTTTATTCAGATGATCTGAGGAGAAGGAGGGAGGTGTATAGTTATGTTCCCAAAGCCATATCAACCCCTATCCTTAGCAAGCCTTTTTTAAGGGGAAGAAAAGGGTATAAGAATTTTGGAATCTCAAGGGAGAGTTAATCAGATCATAGCCAAAGTTAATTGGATCATAGTCAGCAAGCAGTCCTTGAAGCACAAAGCTTTAACTGCAAACCACTGAGGCACAAAAATGGACTACTTTCAATCCTCTGGGGCACAAAAGTGGAATACTGGTACTGGCAGACCTTAATAAATTATGCAGGCTACCTGACCTGTGGTGGCACAGTGGATAAAGCGCTGACCTGGAACGCTAAGGTCGCTGGTTCAAAACCCTGGGCTTGCCTAGTCAAGGCACATATGGGAGTTTATGCTTCCCACTCCTCCCCCTTTCTCTCTCTCTCGCTTTCTCTCTTTCTCCTTCCTCTCTAAAAATGAGTAATTGTTTTAAATGTTTAAAAAATATAAATCATACAGGTCACTTAGGCATTCCACGCCTGGAACAAAGCCTCTAACTGCATTAACCATCAAACCCACAGATGGTAACCAAAGCTACATTAATTACTCAAGCTAAAATTTTAACTCTTCATTTCCCCCTATCATGTTGAGGTCCTGCTTCCAGGTGTATCCTGTTCAGATCAAATATATTTTTATAAAAATTATCTACAGTTTTGGATGTTCTTACATTGACATACCCAACAGTCAGCAGTTCTCCAGTGGGTGTCTTGGGCTTTTTTAACTCAACAAGCACAAAACTGAACTATTTCTTTTTCTTTTTTTTTTTTTTTAGTCTCTTTCCACCCTCATTTCCCCCCTCTGGCCTCCCTCTTCTTACCCCCACTCCCCACTTCGCTCTGGCTACTACACTATTTTCTGCATCTACACGTATGTATATAATTTGACTAATCCCTTCACCTTCTTTGATTGCATCCCTTCTCCCCCTTCTCTGACAGCTGTCTATCTGTTCCCTGTGACCCTACCTCTATTTCTATTTTTTTCCTCACTTTACTGTGTTCACATATAAGTGAGATCATATGGTATTTGTCTTTCTCTGCCTGGCTTATTTTACTTAGCATAATAATCTCCAAGTCCATATCCTCACTAAAGGTAAGATTTCCTTCTTTTTAACGGCTACGTAGTATTCCATTGTACAATATAAATGTACTGCAGCATTTTTGTCCACTCATGGACACTTGGGCTGTTTCCAGATCTTGACTGTTATAAACAATGCTGTAATGAACATGGAGGTGCATATCCTCTTCTTTTGAATTTAGTGACAAAACTGAACTCTTGATATCTATGCCCAGGATGCTACTTTTGCATTTTGGCAAACAGCACTGCTCTCCACCCAGATGCCCGAGCCAGAAACCAAGGAGGCATCTTTGAATATCTTCCTTTTATTTATTTCTGGCATCCAATCCAACAAATCCTATTTCTAAATATATTACTTCCAAAACACAGTTTACAATGTGGCACTACTATTCTATTTCCTGAACCTATCATCTCTTCCTGTTTTAGAAAACCACCTCCCGTCTGACTTAGTTAGCTCTGGCTGCTACAACAAAATACCGTAGATCGGGTGGATTAAACAGAAGTTTAGTTCTCAGTTATGGATGTTGGGAAAGCCAACGTGAGTTTCCAGTGAGGACTTTCTTCATGGTTTGCAGAAGGCTATCTTCTTGCTGTATCCTCACTTGGTGGAAAAAAAGATAATCTCTCTTTTTATATATCCTCTAATCCCATTCACGAGGGCTCCACCCTCATGGCTTAATTGTATCAGGAACTGAGGGCTTCAACAAATGAATTGGGGGGGTGGGCAGGACATACAAATATTTAGTTGATAATACTGCCTCCTCACTTGTATTTTTTCATCCCTCCATATCATTCAACAGAAGCTGCTATGAGAGTCCTAAGAAGCAATGCATGTCATATTATTCCTCTATTCAAAATCCTTCAAAGCCTCTGTACCTGAAAAAAGCCCATTTCTCACTATGTCCACAAGGACCTCTTTGATCTTATCAGTGCCCATCTCCAAGTTCAAACAATTATATCCTCTAACGTGGGTAATTACAATATTCCTCCGACTGACTTCTCTGCCTTTACTTTCACTAATCTATTCCACACACTTTCCTAATAACACAAGCACATCTCAAGATACTTTCTTTCCTGAAAATATTCAGTGGTTCTCCACAGCCCACAGAACAAAATCTAAACCTAAGAGTAATTCACCTAGAATATATAAGTATATAGAGTACACTGGAAATACGCAATCTTTTCTCTCCCGTAACCTTTATTCTGGCTTTCATGACCTCCATTTACCTTATACCAAACTTATTTTCTACCTCTTCTCCATTTCCTCCAAACAAACTCACTAGCTCCCATTTCTCATACAAACCTCATAGTTTCTAACCTCTCTACTCATGTTCCCTTGCCTACAGACTCTTTACTGGAAAGAAGACCATCTCTCCCCCCCACACACAAAAAAGGACTCTGCAGTCTACCCTAGATCTTTGACAACAGCCTACCTCCCCGTCCTCAGCATATTCCAACTGCTATGGCCTTCTCAGTTGGCACAAGCTCACCACACCTCAGGGCCTCTGCCCTTGCCTCTTGTTCTTCCTGGTAAATACTGTCCCACCCTGGTCTTTGCAAAGGTGACTCCTTTGTCATTCCTCACAGATGGCTTAAATGTCACCTTCCCAGAGTCAATCCTGACCCCCAATCTATTTAAGTAGTTCCTTTCCTGTGCCAAATAACCAAAATCAGAGAAAAATACTTTGTAGCACCTATGAAAGACAGAAAGTTAATATCTTCATCAATACCTGTAGCATACAAAACATTGGTATAAAAGTACAGTTGACCCTAAACAACCTAAATTTGAATGTAGGGATCCATGCCACTGAGACTATGTATTCTCCGATTTCACATTTTCAAATTCAACCAACCGCAGATAGAAAACGGTATTTTTACATTCCAAACTTCAGTTTCCTGAACACAGATTCTAAACTGTGAACTGAAAATGCTGTTAAATAACATGTCCATATGCACAAACAATACTGATACCAATTTCAATGTGGGTGTATTTTAAACATCACAAAGCAATTTTGCGACACCAGCTGGATGTCCTATAACTCAACCTAATTCTGACACTGTCTACCTGGAGGTAACATCAGATTTCACAGCTTAAAGACTCAGTCCTAAAAGAATGCCCTCACCCCCCAATCGCAAGTCCAGGTTGTCATCAAGTGTGCTTCTGACTGACCAGCTACAGATTAGAGGTTCCCACAACCCCCTTCTTGGGATCAATTAATTTGCTAAAGCAGCTCACAGAACTCAAGAGAAACAGTTTACCCACTAGATTACTGATTTATTATAAAAGGATATAACTCAAACTCATAGATAGAGAGCAGACTGACAGCTTCAGGTGCTGAGGGCTGGTAAGGCAGAGGTGGAGAGATTGATCAAAAAAATAAAAGAAACTCATGGACACAGATAACAGTGTAGTGACTGCCTGGGGGGAAGGGGGTTTAGGGGAGATAAAGGGTGATAGACACTTGACTTGAATTGCTGAACACACCATACAGTGTACAAATGATGTGCTGTAGAATTGTGCACCTGAAAACTAATTTTTTTAACCAGTGTCACCCCAATAAGTTCAATAAAATGGAAAAGGGAAAAGAAAGGCTATAACTCAGGAAGAGCCAGATGGAAGTGGTACATAGGGAAAGGTACACGGGAAGGCAAGGAGCTTCCATTCTCACGGGTGTAGCACTCTCCCCAAAGCACCACCTGTTCACCAACCCAGAAGCTCTTGAATTTTATTACATAGGCATAATGGATTAAATCATGCAATCTGGCAATTCTTTCTATCTCTAGTCCCTCTCCCTCCCCACAGGTGGGAGTGAAAGCTCCAAGTCCCTAATCACAAAGGTTGGTACCTCTGGTGACCAGGCCCCATCCTTCAGCGACTTAGGGGCTTTCCAAAAGTCAACATTAACATAACAAGACACCTTGATTGCTCCCTTCAGAGGAAATTTCAAGGGTTTTAGGAGCTCTGTGTCAGGAATGGAACAAAGCTTAAGTATGTATTTTTTTATGATACATCACAATATCACAGTACATTTGTGGTATTAGCCTGACATACAATACTCACACTCTTATATCTTATACATACAGATGGGAGTATAAAATGGAAATCTGAGTGTAAAGCCAGTCGTCGCGGCCACTATCACAGCCGCCTAGAAAGTGCAGGTTTGCACTGGATTCAGACACTCAGTAATGAAACAACAGAGCCAAGAACTGGTGAACCATCAGCTTTAATCCTAGCTTGCAAGTAAAAACACACACTGGGCTCCAAAACCCATTCATTCAGTGCTCACAAAGCTACTGACTTATCCACGTTTCCTAGAATCAAAGGTTTCTAGCTCATCAGCCTTATTCACCTCTGTTCCCCATCTCCTCCTCTCTGCACAAACTGGCTTCTCCCTCAGCCCTCCGCCATCTTGGCTGCTTCTCCTGGTCTCCATGTGGCTTTACTCTGCTCTTCTCTCTAATGCTGATCTCAGGAACCAAGAGCGGGCAAGCTCCCAGTCTGCCCCACTTTATAGTGTAGAAATCCAAACCTTTAATCCAACCTACAAACAAGGAAGTCTCTGATTCAAAGTCACTTATCTGAGGCATAATGGGAGGATTCCTCATGAGAGTGCACCACTCCACATCATCCAATCAGTCAAGGGTGTGAAAAAAAGCTTACTCTTAAAACTAAGCCTTAGGCTATAACAGTGGTTCTTAACCTTTTTCGAGGTACCGAACCCATCAGTTTCATATGGGCATTCACCAAACCCTTCTTTAGTGATAAATAAAATATAATTTTTTTTCCAAATTCAAGACATAGATATATGTTTCTTTACTGGTGCACAAAATGAGCCGTGCATGAACATCACCTTGCTCAAAGAACAAAACCAACAAAGTGCATGAACTCACAACAAATTACAGTATTACTTTATTCTGGCCTCCGAGACAGAGGCTTCTCTGAACCCCTGAGACCGACTCATAGAACCCCTAGGGTTCGATAGAACCCAGGTAAAGAACCACTGGGCTATAACAACCCGGCCTGCCCACAGCCTGTCCCCCAACACACATTAATATCAACAAACTTCCATGTGGGCAGCGCCATCTTTAACAAAGTGAGCATAATATATTTTATCTGTCCAACAATTCACCCCTATTCTCACTTTACTACCCACAATTTACACCACCGACATCCCTGAGTAAGAAAATTAGGCATATTACACAAATTACAACAACATGACAAATTATACAATTTCAACAATTACAAAGATACATTTCACCAGTCTCTGAGCACTTTGCCAAAAGTACAAAATATCCTCCGCCTTTTTTCGAGCCATTTGAAAAGCTTCCCAGGACAGGGGGAGGGACTCTATGAAAGCCGCCCCCCACCCCCATCAGGGTATTTCACATTGTCAAAAATCCATAAGTCCATTAAACAAAAGAGCCAGTGCTCACTCCGGTCATAGTCCAGGAAATAAGTCCATGCACAGGGGGTGTTAGCCTCCCCCCTCGTTCCTGCCGTCATGGCAGGTCTCACACTGTCCTAAAGAGAAGCATGTGGCAATGGCAGTCAGCATTTCCATCTCTTCTCTGGGGAGCATGATGGCATCCACCCTTATGTACCAAAATCGCAGACCTACCAGGAGTGTAGCAGGTACTCCTTCCAGCTGGGCTCTCATCTTCTGGAGACTGCGGATTCCACTGCAGCCCGATTCTCCTCATCCTCCAAAGAGGAACTGAAAACACCAGCTCCTGCTGCTAGGCTTGAGCCCTGGGCCACCGCTGTCTTCTGCTCAACAGGCCTTGTAGCTCCAGCCCCAGTCTCAGCCTCGGCCTCCCGCCTCTGCTGGCTCTCCACAATGTCCAGGGCAATCTGCAACTCACGAACCTGTGATTCCTTCTCCAGCGTCTGCTCCATTTCTAAGCGAATCTCACAAACCTGGTCAGCCTCCTCCTCCAGTGCTTCCTCCAGCTTCAAGGTCGGTATCTCTTTCTCCCACATTTACTCCAGCTCCTTCCACTGCTCGGTTTGCAGATCCTGGGCAGCCTCTTTCACAGAGCGCTCTGTTTCCTCATGCATGGCTGTAAAAGTCAGCCAGCCTACAGTCCCCAAAAGGACAGCCATGGGGAATCATAACAGCAGCCAGTCCTCTACCATGCACCTCAAGGGTGCCGGCTCCATACCCATCTATATCAAATCCTGCCGACTACACCAAATGTAAAGCCAGTTGTTGCGGCCATTATCACAGCCGCCTGGCCAGTGCAGGTTCACATTGGATTAGGACAGTCGGTAATGAAACAATGGAGCCAAGAACTGGTGAGCCATCATCTTTAATTTTAGCTTGCACCCGGCGGGCAAGTAAAAACACACACTTGGGCTCCAAAACCCATTCATTCAGTGCTCACAAAGCTACTGACTTATCTGAGTTTCCTAGAATCAAAAGTTTCTAGCTCACCAGACTTATTCACCTATGTTCCCCATCTCCTTCTCCAGCACAAACTCTGCTCAAACTGGCTTCTCCTTCAGCACTCTGCAATCTTGGCTGCTTCTCCTGGACTCCACGTGGCCTTTATCTGCTCTCCTCTCTAATGCTAACTTCAGGAACCGAGAGAGAGCAAGCTCGTGGTCTGCCCCTTTATAGTGTAGAAATCCAAACCTTTAATCCAATCTACAAACAAGGGAGTCTCTGATACAAAGTCACTTATCTGAGGCATAATGGGAGGATTCCTCATGAGAGTGCACCACCCCACATCATCCAATCAGTCAAGGGTGTGGGGAAAAGCTTACTCTTAAAACTAAGCCTTAGGCTATAACGACCCAGCCTGCCCACAGCCTGTCCCCCAACACACATTAATATCAACGGACTTCCACGTGGGCAGCGCCATCTTTAACAAAGTGAGCATAATATATTTTATCTGCCCAACACTGAGCTATGCATTAAAAATCATTAAAGTGTTATTTTCTTCAAGTCAGATATATATTATCCCTCAGACTTTATCACAAAGAAATAATCTCAGATACATAAAAGACAAATGAAATTTTTCTACCTACATTATTTATAACACTGCAAAACTGTAACAACTAAAGCATAACAGTAATTTAACATTCCATTTACAGTCATCCCTCGCCATATTGCAATTCACTTTTTGTGGTCTCACTGTATCACAGATTTTAAAATTGTATATATCTGATTTTGTATCACAGATTTTTGCTATATCGTGGGATTTTGCGGTATATATGTATTTTTATATATTTATTATTTTAATTATTTTTGCGGTAAAATAAGCACTTTCTAGCCTAAACAAATTTTTAAAATATTAATGAAAACATATTAAAAGAATATTACTGTATATTCACTGGTGAGAACCCACACAGAATTTTATATGTTGTTAAAATTACGTAGGTTTAAGAGTGTAGAAAGTGTTTAAGAGCATAGAAAGTGTTTACAAGAGTGTGGGAAAGGTTTATAAGAGTGTGGGAAAGGTTTATAAAGTCTTAAAATATATACAAAGAATAAGATAAATAAGGTCGCTACTTCTTGGATTTCCACCTATCATGGGGGGTTCTGGAACCTAACCCCTGCAATAGACAAGGGACCACTGTATTGCTGAGTGTAGTCACAGACTGTTAAGAATACTATACATATTATTTTATTTAGTCCTAATAACAACCTTTTGAAGTAGGTATTATTAACTCCTTACTTATAAAGAAATTGAGGCTTACAGAAGGTAAGCGATGAATCCAAATTTACACATAGCAGGGCCAGTACAGAAAGAGGCTCAGACAACCTGAGTCTAGGGCCAAGATTTTAACCATTCAATTATTGTGTTTCTATTTAACAAAACATGTCTTCTAAAGGTTATAAGAACTATAGGTCAAATATTCTAAAGACAGGATTTGAGGTCCATCATATTGGTGATAAAACATTGCTATTTACCTTTATGGCAGCTACTGTTTCACAAAACTGGGACGCCTCTTAGTAAATTATTTCTACATGCATTTTATCACATTGTTCAGAGTAAAGTTTTGCAATGTGAGTAATTCCAAAGCTGAAGCTACCACTAACTTATCTATGTAACCTTGGACAAACTATCTCAAGATTTCAATTACCCATAGCCCTGGCCAGATAACTGGGTTAGTTAGAGCGTTGTCTTGAGATGCAAAGGTTGTGGGTTCAATCCCCAGTCAGGGCACATACAGGAACAGACTGATGTATCTGTCTCTCTCTCCCTCTCTCTAAAATAAATAAATAAAATTTTAAAAATAATAAAGGTATGTCATCAGGTACATTATAAAAATAAAATAAATTTTTAAAAAGTTAAAAATATATATTTCAATTAACCCAACTGAAAAATAGATGTAAAAACATTACCAGCCTCTTTAAGGTTGTCCTGGGCATTAAATGAAATCACGAACGAAAACTTCTGTGGGAAGCCCTCAGTGAACATTCATTCTCAATTACTCACAAGTAAAGACACATTCCAGCTCTAGCACGAAAGAAGATTTTAGACAAGGCAAAGGTAACCATTTTCTCATTGTTTCCGATGTTCTGATGACAGATACTGGACTTTTGAAGATTACATAAAACTTGCAGAAGAAATCGTAAAAGTCATGCATCTGTCCTACTGTGAGGTGTGCTCTCTGTCCTTCCTACCCTTGGAAGAACTATATGGCTTCCTCCTCCCTTCACCTATATCGATTACGCCTCCTTGGCTCAGTGGCAGCCTAGCGGGCACAAATTCAATACTGGGGTTAAATAGGAAGCCGAGATTCCTTCCCATCTCTAGGAAGAACCTATTCTGTGACCTTGGGAAAATCTATTCAATTACTTCCTCCATTTTCTCTAATCTGCCAAAGAGAAAAAAAAAAAAAGGAACATTTCTTTCTTTTAAATACCGCTGTACCTATTGTTAGTGGCCTAACCCCGGGCAAACAAAGACAACACCAAGGCCAGCGTTGGAAAAGCAAGGCTGAAGAACAGAGAAAGGGAGGCGTCCTCTCGGAACCACCCCGCCACCAGGCCCTTCCAGACTTCAGTGTATGGTGTATCCTCTCAACCAAGTCGAGGGTACAGAAGCGCTGCCTCTCAAGAATGAACAGTAACACAAACAGAGACAGGAGAAAACCAGTCAGAACCAGGGTAGACCAAGGCTCCCGAGAGCACCGCACGGATTGTGCGGGATGCCCACGGGGGCGCGCGCACAAGGCAACCCTTGCTCACCGTACTCCTGGGACTCCGGGTCGGGCTGGAAAGTGAAGTGAGCCACCTGCCGCCTCTGGGCTGCATCCCCGACAGCCAAGGAGGGCTGAAGGAAGCCCTGCAGCAGCCCAGCACAACGCAGCCGACGCCAGTGTCCCTCGGCTCCGTCCACACCTAGCCTCAACAGCCTGCCCGCAGTCGCCGCCACAGCAGCCATCCCCATTCGCCGCTGGGGTTTGCGAGCTGCGCCGCCGCACACTGCCGGCAGGGAGGGCGGAGCACCAAGGCAGCTTCTGCATTGGTTAGGCTAAAGGGTCGGTCCCGAACAGAGGACCAATAGGAGTTCTGAATTCGGGGGTGGGAAAGGCAAGGAGAAAAGCCAAACAGCGTTTGCTGGAGTGCGCATGCGGAAGAGGGTCTGAGCGCGTGCGAGTGCGCAGGTGAGCTCCAATGAAATTGTTCCTGGAGGTGGAACCTTTCTGAAGTCAGCTGAGTTGGCCGGGACTGGATGCTCGTCTGCAGTGTTCCACACTATCCTTACATTATTTTCTTTCCCCGAAGTTATTTACATTGTCAGTTTTGATGGCTTTTTCATTTAAACATTTATACCTTTTTTTTAAACATAAGCCTTTTTTAATCCTCTCCTATTTTTCATTTCTATATCCTGTAATGGGTGGAAAGATTACAGATTGGCATTGGTTATTGGTATTTAGTTTTAAGAAAACCAGTCACTGCTCGAAACCTCCCTCAAATGCTTAACAAGTTTGTATAGGCTTGTATTGACTTTTTATAATTTATTTGACAATGAAAGAGAGAAACTTAGATTTCATCCCACAAATCCAATTGATAGATATGCAATGCATTTTTGCCCAGGTGCAGGGGAAAATGATCTGACAGGTTTATTCTGATAAACCCAGAAATCTGGAGAAGTTGAGTAATTGATTTAAATTTAAAATAATCAGTTTTGTAAATTTTCTTTTTAAAACTAGAAATATTTAAAGGGATACCTTCTATGTACATGAATTTACAAATCATAGTAAAATATGACAGAAACAAGAGTGAAAGTGTTTCCATCTGATTAAGGGAGGAGGGTGGGAAAGGAAGCCAAAATTTTGTGTGTACATAGGCTGGTTAAGAAGTTTGAACTTCCCTGTATACAGTCAAGAACAACAAAGAGAGCACCAACAGATTTGTCCTCCCATCAAATCACTTTTTTTTCCCTATGGTGACCAACTTTTTCACCATGAAAAGGACAAAAATAAATTGAAGAAAACAATATCATAAATAAAAGAAACATTTTACTCATTGCAACAATAATACACTATAATATGATAAGTGCATAATAAAAAACATTTGTAATATTTATATTGTAATTATGCTTACATGCCTATTAATTTTTAATAATTGTAAGGAAAAAGTACTCATTTAGATCTAAATGAGTACTTTTCCATTGAATGAATATTTTTTGTCAATGTATCACCTTATAACGATATATTGGAAATATCTGAACAAGAAATATCCCTCATATTGAATTTTATGGCAAGTGTTTCAGTTAGAGTATCAACATTCAATCTCGATTTCTCACTTGTCCAAAAATGATTAGCAATTGAAAAAACTCAACTGCTGCATTAGTTCCAGAGCAGCACAATATAAATTGAACAAGAATAAATAAAATTTCACATGGATTATGTTCATTTTTGAAATGGCTGAATATTTCCACCCATCTTTTATCAATTTTGATGTGTTCATTTTTACATTGTATTAATTTTTCAGCATTTAAATATACATTCAGTCTTCTAATTTCTTCAAAAAGATGATTGCTATCTATTTTGATGTCTGGCATTTCTTTAGATAAAAACTCAAGACAAGATTCAATATCTGTCCGATATACTTGCGATGAAATAAAAAAACACCATTGAAAACTGTTATTTCCCGTGATGTTTGTTTCAGACCATTCTTCAATATATTGAAAACATGTCTGGTAAAAATTCTGCTCTTCTTTGATAAACTTTTCTGTTATGCCTAGATTTGATTCCTCTAAGTCTGACAATTTTCTTTATATAATTAAAGAAAGAAATTTTCCTTCAAAACAAGATTTATATTGAAGGATAAAGTCATTCGAAATAAGACTAACTTCCATAGCTGAAATGTGGTTACCTTCAATCTTTTGAATCATTTTGTGAAAAATGATGCTTGATTATGTATAAAATACATAAATATCTCAGATATTTTATTATTAAAAAATGATTTCAGGATTTTAGGACATTTGTTTAAACTTAAAATATATGAATGGAGAGGCTCAAATAATTGTAGAACACGCTCTATAGCAGGTGTTAGGGCAAGCCATCTGACTTTTGAATATTCTAAAAGTCTTTTGTATTCAACATTTGCTTCTTTATAAAATTGTTTTAAAGTAGCAACACAAATGGTAAAACGACTAAAATGCAAATAAATTGTAGTTATTATTCTACATCAATTGGCATGGCACATGACGCTGTGTTGATTGCATTTGACAAAGTATGTGCATTACAACCTATTTCCAGTATTTTCTTTTGGAGTAACTCTTGTAGTTTTAAATACACATTATTCACCCCTTTGCATCTTCATCCACCAAAATTTGTGTTTGTATTATCAGCTGTTAGTGCAAAAACTTTGGATTTCAAATTGTTTTCATTCATTACTCTGTATAGATGGTTTGACAAAATTTCAGGAGTTTCACCCTCAATGGATTCTAAATTTAAAATTTTTACTTGAATACCCTTGGTAACATTAAAATATCTTACTATTATTGGATACAATTTAATTTCATTATGATTTGATGCATCAGATAAAATCATTACAAATGCTGCAGTTTCCAAGTCCTCTGTATTTTGTCACAGTAATTTTTAAATACTGATTTCAAAATGGCCTCGCATTTTGTCCTGGCACATGATAATTTTGCATTGTGAAAAAATTTTTTAATAATTTAGTTGTATAATCCATACTACGAAAACTTTGTGAATTATGGTATGAAATGCAAATGTTCCCTCCATTGCAGCCAACTGTTTTTAATATTCAGAATAATTTGAAGTTTTAAAAAAACTTGTTACTTTATAACTGGAAGCTGTTGTATCTAATGATTGCTTATGTTTGTTGATGGTCAAGTGTTTCGTTATAGCTGCTCTGTCCCCAATTGCAACACAAAATACTCCACTGCAAATATGCAGAAAACAATGGTATCTTTCTTTGATATGAGGAGTGAAAATTCCTTTTTCAATTTATCGTTGAAATGGCATTTTCTCTTTCTTGATTCTTCCATCCCTTAAATTCCTGGTCAGTAAATAGCGGCTCACAAGCCACATGCGGCTCTTTGGCCCCTTGAATGTGGCTCTTCCACAAAATACCATGTGTGGGTGCTACCTCGATAAGAAATGTACCTACCTATATAGTTTAAGTTTTAAAAATTTGGCTCTCAAAAGAAATTTCAACTGTTGTACTGTTGATATTTGGCTCTATTGACTAATGAGTTTGCCGACCCCTGCCTTAAATGAACTTTAAAATTAAAAATAAATATAGAGCTACATGAATGATACAAGTACATTAGGAACTAAAAACATTACATCATGGTAGGCAAATTTTCCAGAAGCTAAATTAACAAAACTAAATATCAAGCAAAATCACTAATTTGGAGTGATATTCGGGTATATTTATCATTTTCTAATTTAAAACCATCTGTTTTATGCAACTATTTAATCAAAATGCGTTATTAATAGACATGGTATAAGGTCAGATTTCCACTTTAAAACTCTATTTTCAGGAAAATACTTGTAAATAAAGTTATACATATTTGGAAATTATTAAATAGATAATGAATTAATAAAATGTAAATTGTGCTTACCTGTCTATGATTGAATATTCACTAAGAAAGAAATAGTCGTGAATCTACATATGTGCCGTGTTGTATTTCAGTAAGAAGTACACAAAGCCATTTGCACACTTGGTATATTGTGCACTCTTTCAAGGTCTCCTATGCGGAGTGCATGCATCTCATAATCGTGTCTCGCCGCACTGTACTAATTCTTGATGAATCGTCATGTCAAGTACAAATACGTCACATCACACACAATGGATTGACTCTGCGTAGATCGAATACAGACATTTACAGATTAGTCTTCCAATATCAAAAAGGAGGACATGTAGGAGGACACTTTTCGAAGACGGAACTTACAAAAGAAGGACTGTCCTCCCTAAGGGAGGATAATTGGTCACCTTAAAGATAGGCAAAGTTGCTGTTCATTCTTCAGAGTGACTCCTGACTCACTTTTTGTTATTGTGCTTCACTACCTGGGCAGCCCGTACCCATTTAGACTCAGCTTTTGGACAGCCCTCTTCTATAGAAACATACCTTGAAATATTTTATCCTTATATCCTGTTACCTGCTTCCATTTAAACTTAACCAGAGGCACTGAGGAGGCAAATAGCAAAGGAGTCAAAATGTTGATTTTGAATTTTAAAATAGATTTTAAAACCAATGGTAGAGACAATAATTAGAGAAGAGCCTTTAACTTTTAAAGACTGGTTTCTGAGTATTAAACCTTTAAAACCTGAATAACTTAGGGTACAAAATATATAACTTAAACAGAGAATTATAAAGAGCATGCTTATTTAAGAGCCAGTTTTTACCATCTTCCATAAAAATAAAGCCATAGAACACAAAGAATTGTAGGTGTATCTATTTGTAGATGGGCCTGGAAGAGTATCAGAGATTTCTCAAATTTACTACTATGGCGTGGCATTTGGAACAGAAGAATACTTCTCTCATATGCCAACAGAGGTGCAGATGTGGCATCTAGGTCCAGGAAATTTGAGGATGCCCACCAGTCAGAATGATAAAGAACTTGCATCCAGAATATACTTTTTTAAAACTTTAAAATTTAACAATAAAAAAATACTGCCGCTCTGAATGACCAGGAATTTCTTATGAAACTAAACATACTCCTACTATTTGATTCAGGAATCAGGCCCCTTATTATTTACCCAAGGAGTTGGAAACCTATGCTCACACAAAAACCTACCTATGAATGTTTATTGCAGCTGTATTTATAATTGCTAAAATTTGGAAGCAACCAAAATGCCCTTCTTCAGAAAGTGATTAGACAAATAAACTGTGGTACATCCAGACAATGGAATACTATTCTGTGCTAAAAAGAAGTGACCTATTACCCTGGTCAGTTAGCTCAGTGGATGGAGTGTTGGCCTGGCATGCAGGCATCCCAGGTTCAATTCCTGGTCAGGGCACACATAAGAGGCAACCATTTGCTTATCTCCCCCATCCCACACTCCCCTCTCTCTTTCCCTCTCGCAATCAGTGTCTTGATTGGCTTGACTGTCAGCCCCAGGCACTGAGAATAGCTTGGTTGGTTCAAGTGTCAGCCTCAGGCACTGAAGATAGCTCAGTTGATTCGAGCATCAGACCCAGATAGGGGTTGCCAGGTGGATCCCAGTCAGGGCACATGTGGGAGTCTGTACTTATCTCTCCCCTCCTCTCGCTTAAAAAAAGAAAGAAAGGAAAAAGGAAGTGAGCTGATATCAAGTCAAGTCATGAAAAAACATGAAGAAACTTAAATTCATATTATTAAGTGAAAGAAGCCAACCTAAAAAAGGTTACATACAGTATGATTCCAAATATATGACATTCTGGAAAAAGCAAAAACTATGAGGACAATAAAAATATCACTGTCTTCCAGGGGTTTGAAAGAAGGGATAAATAGATAAAGCACAAAGAATTTTAATGGCAGTGTAACTTCTGTATGATAATGTAGTGGGGTAAACACATCAATATACATTTATCAAAACCCATAATCTGTAAAACACAAAGAACAAACCTAAGTGTAAACTATGGACTTTGGGTGGTAATGATGTCTATGGGTTCATTGACTGTAACAAAAGTATCACTTTGGTATAGATGATGTCAGTGGGAAAGTCCATGCTTGTGTGAACAGGAGGGGTATACAAGAACTCTGAGGACTTTTTGCTGAATTTTTCTGTAAACATAAAACTGCTCAAAAAATAAAGTCTATTTGTTTAAATAGACAGTTTTGAATAGATGTTTCTCCAAATAAAATATACACGTGGCTAATAAACACATGAAAAGATGTTTGACATTATTACTCATCAGAGAAATGCAAATCAGAACCACAATGCGATGCCATTTCATATCACTAGGATGGCTAAAATATAACAACTGTAACACATGTTGGTTATGATAAGGAGCAACTGGAACCCTTGTATGTTGCTGGTGGGAATGTAAAATTCTGCAGCTAAATGTGAAAACTAGCTTATCACTCCTCAACATGTTAAACAGATTTATCATATGACCCAAATATTCCACTCCTAAGTACACACGAAGAGAAATGAAAGCTATGTGCACACAAAGGCTGTACACAAATTTCCATAGCAGCATTCTTTGTAGTAGCCAAAAAGTGAAAACAATGCAAATATACATCAAGTGATGTGGATGAACAAAACATAGGAGGGTATCTATACAATAGAATATTATTTATCAATAAAAATAAATAGGGCGATGTTATATGGATGAGCCTCAAAAACATTATGCTAAGTGAAAGAAACCAATCACAAAATACCACTTACTGTACAATTCCATTTATACAAAATGTCCTGAATAGACAAATTAATGCAAACAGAAAGCTGATTAGTATTTTCCAGGGGTTGAGGTGCAGAGATAGTGGGAAGTGACTGTTAATGGGTATGGAGCTTTTGGGGCAGTGAGGAAAATATTCTAAAATTAAATAATAGTAGTGGTTGCATAACTTTGTGAAAATACTAAAAAACAAACAAATACCAACAACAAAGCACTAAAAGAGTACAATGAAAGCCTGACCAGATAGCTTAGTTGGTTAGAAAGTCGTCCCAACATGCCAAGGTTGCAGGTTCAATCCCCAGTCAGGGCACACACAAAAATCAACTGATGATTACATAAATAAGTGGAACAACAAATTGATGTTTCTCTCCTCTCTCTCTCTCCACACACCTTCCTCTTTCCCTTTCTCTCTCTCTCTAAAATAAATCAATAAAAAAATTAATTCATTAAAGTGGGTTTAACATATATCCTTCTCAAACTATTTCAAAAACAGAATGAATTTAATGCCATAAAAATTATATCTTAGCAAAATCTTCTGTTCAAAAACCAAGTTATAGAAAAATAAGAAAGTCACAGTTGTACACCTAAGTATGCACTACAGCATGTTTTTGACAACATTTGTGTTAGTTCACTGACTCTGTTTGAAACTGGTTTTAGTTCAGGCCTGGGAATACTTAGATTTTCATTGTTTTGCTGATTACTACATGGAATGATCCCAACATGGAATGATCCTGTTGGGATCATTCCGAAAAGACAGTCTGAAATATAGTCAAAGCCAGTGTATTAGTTTCCCAGGGCTGCTGTAACAAAGCACCACTGGGTACAGAAGTGCATTGTCCCACGGTTCTGGAGGTTAGAAGTCCAAGATGAAAGTGTTGGCTCCCTGCCTGACCTGTGGTGGCGCAGTGGATCAAGCGTCAACCTGGGAACACTGAGGTCACCAGTTCAAAATCCTGCACTGGTCTGGTCAAGGCACATATGGGAGTTGATGCTTCCAGCTCCTCCCCCCTTTCTCTCTCTCTCTCTCTCTCTCTCTCTCTTTCTCTCTCTCTCTCTCTCTCTCTCTCTCTCTCTCTCTCTCTCTCTGTGTGTCTCCTCTCTAAAATGAATAAAATAAAAAATTAAAATTAAAAAAAAGAAAAGAAAGAAAGTGTTGGCTCCCTTTGAAACTTGTAGGAAAATCCTTCCCTGCCTCTCCGTACCTTCTGGTGGTTTGTTGGCAATCCTTGGTATTCTTTGGCTTGCAGCTGCCTCAGCTCAATCTCTCCCGTTTTCTTCACATGATGTTCTTACTCTTCTTCCTTTCTCTTCTCTGGTATCTTCACATGGATATCTTCTTACAAGGACACCAGTTTTGCTGAGTTAGGAGCCCACCCTACTCCTGTATGATCTCATCCTAACCTACTTAATTACACATACAACTCTATTTCCAAATAAAGTCACATTCTGAGGTACTAAGTGCTTGTTCCTGGATATTAGACTTAACATATCTTTTTTTTTTTTTTACAGAGACAGAGAGAGAGTCAGAGAGAGGGATAGATAGGGACAGACAGACAGGAACAGAGAGAGGTGAGAAGCATCAATCATCAGTTTTTCATTGCCGTTGGGACACCATAGTTGTTCACTGATTGCTTTCTCACATGTGCCTTGACCGCGGGCCTTCAGCAGACCGAGCCACCCCTTGCTGGAGCCAGTGACCTTGGTTCCAAGCTGGCGAGCTTTTGCTCAAGCCAGATGGGCCCGTGCTCAGGCTGGCGAGCTCAGGGTCTCGAACCTGGGTCTTCCGCATCCCAGTCCGACGCTCTATCCACTGCGCCACCGCCTGGTCAGGCTAGACTTAACATATCTTTTTGAGGAATGGATATAATTCAACCCATAACAGCCAGAGACTTGGTGGCAAAACTGAAGCTGGGTGCTTTTGAAGAACTTTCTGAAGATGCTTGCATAGTCACGAGTTTTTATATATTGTTTAATAGATTCCTTTCAATACACTATTCTATCATTTGGGGAAGAGTTAAATAAATATTTGGTCTACATAAGATTTTTATAAGCATTTTTTAAAAATGTTTTTGTTATTGATTTTAGAGTGGGAGAGGGAGAGAGTGGGAGAGACAGGAACATCAATCTGTTCCTGTATGTGCCCTGACCAGGGGTCAAACCTGCAGTCTCTGCACTTCAGAATGATGCTCTAACCAACCAAGCCATCAGGCCAGGACTACACAAGATTTTTAAAGTAATATATTATACAGATCATGTATCATAGAAATGTACACTGGAAACTTTTGTGATCCTATTAACCAATGTCACCGCAATAAATTAAATAAAAGAATTTAAAACCCACTCAAAAAATAAAGATAATAATAAGGCAAATAATACAAATAAATAGCTAACAATACAAGTAAAATAATATGTTAATTCTCCTTACCTGTTTGATGAGCTCTCTTATAGAAAAAGGATTAAATTTGCTACTTGGTTTCAGAGGAAAGTTACATTTGCACACCTAAATATGCCCTACAGCATATATCTGAATCCTCTACTTCACTTAAAAAAAATAAATAGGGCAAAAAAGAAAACAAATTAAATACAGACAATTTATATCTATGGAGTAGTGATGACATACAGAAGTCTAAAAACTCCAAATTTATGTTTAAATAAATAATAAACAAATTTGGCATTAGTCTCACAGAGGTAGAGGGAGTTTTAAAAATGCTTTGTTTAGAGAAAGAAGATAATCTGAATAGTTCCATACCTACTAAAGAAATTAAATTGATACTTTAAAATGTTCCTGTAGAGAAAACTCCAAGTTCAGATGGCTTCATTGTTGAATGCTATCAAATATTTAAAGACTAAATATTGACAATTCTATAAAAAAAATACCAAGATACAACAGACAAGGTAATACTTTCCAACTCATTCTATGACAGCACTGCCTTCATATTAAAATCAGATAAAGACATTCTAAAAAGGAAAACTATAAGCAAACATTCTTCATGAATACAGGTGCAAAAATACTCAACAAAGTTCTAGAAAATATAATTAAGTGGTTTATTGAAAAAGTACATCATGACCCAATGGTGTTAAACATGAAAATGCAAGTTTAGTTTAACATTTGAAGATGAATCAGTGCAATTCACTACATCAGCAAACTAAAAGACAAAAACTGTGATCATTTCAATAGAGGCAGAAAAAACATGGACAATTAAAAGGCAGAGATTGTCAGACTGGATTTAGAAAGAAAATCTAAATGTTAGCTACCAGAGAAACACATTAGATTCAAAGATATAAAAGTAAAAGGATAGAAAAAGACATAACATGCAAACAACCACCATAAAAAGGTAGAGTGGCTATACTAATATCAGATAAAACAGACTATAACACAAAAATTGTTGCTAGAGATACATAAGGACATTTTCCAATGATTAAAAGCTCAATGCTTCAAGGAGATGGCTTGACAACAGAGCACTAAAACACACAAAGCGAAACCTGACAGAAAAAAGGGGGAAAATTGACTTGGGTAACCTACTTTCAATAACACTGGGGAACAAAACAAAAACACTTGTTCTTACCTACTTTGAGTGTGCTGATCTCAAATCTGACATTAGTTTTTCTCTGTAAGCTACAGGTTTTTTTGCAATTCAAGATTTTAGGTTTTCATCTTATTGTAAAATTTTCAACATTCAGTTTAACATAATGAAGTATAGAATGTCTTCTTGGGCATCAACTTTGTAAAAATATAATAATTTATATAATGCAGTAAATACACTAATACACTAAAAGATGTGATTGCTTCAAAATTTGTCTACAATTTCGAAATAGAACATATTAAAAAACTTATTTTAATCATAAAATTTGCACATAACTTATTTAAATTCTATTCAGGCAAAAATTTGCGTTTGTAGCTCTTGCATTTGTGTACTTGTTGAGGACAATCTTGTTTGATGCTCCAGCAGTAGTCTGCTCATCACTAACAGATCCAAGATTTTTGGGAAATTTATCAAGGTAACTGTTCAGGAAGTGAATCTTAATGCTCATGTTACATCCAATGTCACGGAAAGCCAACAGCATCTGTTGAATCAGAAGTTCATAGTTTTCTGCTTTTTTGTTGCCAAGAAAGTTCTTTGTAACTGCCACAAAAGACTGTCATGCTGCTTGCTCTTCCTTATTCATCTTCCTGGCAAATTCTTCGTCACATATGAGGGTTCGAATTTGAGGTCCATCAAATACACCTGCTTTTATCTTTTCAAATGACAAGGCAGGAAAAGCAGAAATAATATGTTGAAAGCATTCACTTTCTCTATTCAAAGCCTGAACAAACTGCTTCATTAAACCAAGTTTTTTTCCATTTTTTTTCTAAAATATTTGATTGAGACTAAGGTTTAGATTTTATTTATTTAATCATTTTTATTAGAAATGGAGAGAGAGAGAGAGAGAGAGAGAGAACAAGGGGAGGATCAGGAAGCATCAACTCCCATATGTGCCTTGACCAGGAAAGCCCAGGGTTTTGAATTGGTGACCTCAGCATTCCAGGTCAATGCTTTATCCACTTTGCCACCACAGGTCAGACTCATTAAGCCAAGTTTGATGTGAAGTGAGGGGAAAATTATCCTGTCTCAATTAACTACAGTATTTTGCATCCTTACTTCCAGAGCTTCACATTTCAGCCACTCTTTCTGTGTCCAGTGTTTCTCCCGAGCTCAGCTGTCCCCAAAACACAGAAAGCAAGGATACTTCATGAAACCTCTCTGTTGTCCTAGCAGGAAATTTACCATTTTAAGATCCACACAAATGATCCAGTTATGCTCCTCATACTTCAGAAAGTCGAGGACAGTTTTTATGTCATTATAATCTTCTCGCAGATGAGTTAAATAAGAGGATAGTGATAAAGATTGGGAATGACAGAAGCATCTTCATTATCATCCTGTAAAAAAAATGGCTACATAAATGCAGTAGATTTACTCTTGTATACAATAGAGACCGTGAGAGAAATTGATTTAAATACCAGTTCTTCCATCTCTGGCTGTATGTATGACCCTGGGTGTATCACTTAAAGACTCTAAGTTTCACTTGACCAGGCGGTGGCACAGTGGATGGAGCGTCGAACTGGGATGTGGAGGACCCAGTTTCGAGACTCCGAGGTCACCAGCTTGAGCGCAGGCTCATCTGGTTTGAGCAAAAGCTCGCCAGCTTGGACCCAAGGTCGCTGGCTCCAGCAAGGAGTGGCTCGGTCTGCTGAAGGCAACGAAAAACTAATGATTGATGCTTCTCACCTCTCTCCATTCCTGTCTGTCCCTATCTATCCCTCTCTCTTGGACTCTCTCTCTGTCTCTGTAAAAAAAAAAAAAAAAAAAAAAAAAAGACTCTAAGTTTCATGGGGAGAACATTAAAATTTACCTAAAGAGATGTCATGATGATAAAATCACGTAATACATAAAAGCTCTGTTACATAGAAGTTTCTCAATAAATATTTTTAATTAATTAATTAGCTAATCAGCACATATAAAAGATTTAATACAGTACCTGTCCCAGAAAAACTGATTTTTTTTTTTTAACATTTACAGTTATGGGTTGTAGTAACTTGGTCAAGACACCAGGTGGCATGAGACAATAAAAATTATTGCCACTTTATAGTACTCTTTAGAATACAATTGCACAATGATTTGCATAATGCATATGTTCATGAAGGTTGATATTCAAATTTGAAAGCAACCAACAAATTTCAAGATGACTTTATTAGCTCATCTATTCATAGTAATTTCATTTCAATATTTCAGTGTTCTTGCCTTTGCTTCCTAAAGTTATAACAGGTCAAACCCCAAATGTTGCTGACATTTTTATTTCTCCTCTATGTTCTTAGGAAGTAGTTTTTAACTCTAGTTTCTAGATGAGAAAACAGAAGCTTAGTATAAAAATGGGATTTAAACCACAGCTTGACACAAATAGCTTTAAAAATTAGCCTGACCGGGTGGTGGCGCAGTGGATAGCTTGTCGGAGTTGGACACGTAGGACCCAGGTTCAAGACTCTGAGGTCGCCAGCTGGAGCGTGGGCTCATCTGGTTTGAGCAAAGCTCACCAGCTTGAACCCAAGGTCGCTGGCTCAAGCAAGGGGTCACTAGCTCTGCTGTAGCCCTCCCACCATCCCCACCCCTGTCAAGGAACATATGACAAAGCAACCAATGAGCAACTAAGGTGCTGCAACAAGCAATTGATGCTTCTTATCTCTCTCCCTTCCTGTCTGTCTGTCCCTATCTGTCCCTCTCTCTGACTCTCTCTGTCTCTGTCACACACACACACACAAAAAAAGAGTATGTAACATGGTCTCCCATGGTCCTTAATTCCTCTAAAGAAGTATGAATTAAATAATTGCTAAAGTAACTCTTTCAAAAACATATAGGAAGCAATCTCCAAGCTTATTATGCTTTATAAGCTTGCATATGGCTGTACAGCGTTTAATTTAACAGGCATATTGTAAATTTTTTTTTTTTTTGCAAAGAGAGACGAGAGAAAGAGAAAAGAGTGAGGCAGACAGATAGGAAGGGAAAGAGATGAGGAGCATTAATTCATAGTTGAGTCACATTAGTTGTTCATTGATTGCTTCTCACATGTGCCTTGACTGTGGGGCTCCAGCTGAGCCAGTGATCCCTTGCTCAAGCCAGCAACCTTGGGCTCAAGCCAGTGACCATGGGGTCATGTCTATAATTTCACGCTCAAGTCAGTGACCCATGTTCAAGCTGGTGATCCTGTGCTCTCTCGCCAAATAAGCCTATGCTTAAACTGGCGACCTCAGGTTCTTTGACCTGGGCCCTCAGCATCCCAGGTCGATGCTCTATCCACTGTGTCACTGCCTGGTCAGGGAAGAATTTTTAAGTAAAAGTGTATTAATGCAAAATGTTTACATAATGCTTATATCCAACAGTCTTAATATACTTTGTGATTTAAAGAAAAATAAGACATATTATATTACACAAGCACCACAATATTCTAATTACAAATAAAAGAATACAGTGCATATGGGGAGAAGTAATTTAATCAGTCATTCCTTCTAAACATGTTTTGAAATTGGTTTCAAAGTTTTCATATGCTTGGTTTCCCAAGCCAAAGTAACATTTATTTGTTCTCTTTTTCATTTAACAAATATTTATTGAACACTGTATAGAGACTAATATATAGTCCAGACACAAATCATCTCATCAAAAGTCTTAATCTCTGAAGTTAAAAAATCATGTTTTAGAATAATTTCTGGTCTTGCTCACTCAACCTCAAGACCATCCACCATTCCAGTGACACTATGGCTGGTTCTTGTTCAGAAGATGCCATGACCCAAAAGTGTGGCTCCAAAGTTGTCACCAATGTCTGTCACCCTGAGAGAGAAGTATTCCTGGACCTTGATAAGGTCTTATCCAAGGTCTATGGAATGGAAGTATAAGATGAACAGTTACTACTAATTCCTCTTCTGGGCATGGTTCAACAACCAACATAAACTTGCTTTACAATTAAAAGAAGAAAACCTTGGCGCACAGAAATATCTATTCATTGGAAACGTGTACAAGCTAGAAAAAATATAGAAAAGCCATTCCAGAGACCATTATGCAATTCACATAGTATGTAATACAAACTAGAGTGAAATAGCACCCGTAACAAATATGGCAATGTTTCTCAGTGTGGTCCCTGACTACTGCATCATTATCAGCTAGAATGAGTCAAAATCTGGAATCACAGACTCTCTCCCAGACCTAACAACTTAGTAGATCCTCCTGGGATAGGGCTGGGTATTCACACTGAATTTCTAACAGGTTCAGTAGGTGACTGTGGTATAAAGGTTGAAAATTAAATATTGGAGCTTGGTCTGTGGTGGCTCAGTGGATAAAGTGTTGACCTGGAATGCTGAGGTTGCTGGTTCAAAACCCTGGGCTTGCCTGGTCAAGGCACATATGGGAGGTGATGCTTCCTCCTTCAGAGAGGGGATTGCTGCTAGCCCCCTTCTCTCTTTCTCTCATTCTTTCTCTCTCTCCCTCTTCTCTAAGAGTGAATTTAAAAAATTTTAAAGAGAAGTTAAGAAAAAAAAGAATTAAAATAGAAAATTAAATATTGGAGATTTATTTTATCCAAGAATCAAGGAGAGCTATATGAAGGTAATAGAGAACTTTCCATTGGTTTATTTTATATCTTCACAATTCTTCAAGCTTTAATAAACTCAAACCAGAGAATTCTTTTATTTAAAAGAATCATAAAATATTATAGAAAAAAGATATTATCAGATATGGTCATCTTCACACTAAGTTCTGCAAGCTCTGGTGGCACGCAGGAGGCCAGTCAACTGGGGATCTGGGCCTCCTCCCCCTGTTTAACCAGTTTAACCTCTGGTTTGATGCCAGAATCCAAAGAAGAAAGTGGTACATGGGTCCTAAATGGAAGAGATGGGATCTTTAATTGTATCTTTAGTAGGTGATCCTGTAGGTCTCTTTGTCGTGGAAAAATTTTTCTACATATCATCCAGTGACACTCATGAAGACTGTCTCACACTACACATCTCAATAGATTTTTAGCTTTGTCTAAAATCTCATTGCACAAAGGAAATTCTCAGCCATGGCAAAGGATTCTCCAGCCTCATTGTTCCCCTCAGCGCAGTTAACTCACAAGGAAAACCGCACATGCAATGATGACAGTGTGCATGAAGGCTGGGCAGTTACCATTCAGTCAATGACTCTGCAATGTCAACCCGCCTTTACAAGGTTGGTGGAATTGTTCTAAAGAGGATCTCTTTTTCTTCAGAGTAATAAACATAGTGCTCAACAGATAAGTCAGCAAAGAAACTCATTCTGGCAAAAGTGGTGAGGTGGCAGAAAATCTAGCTCTTTAAGAAGTCGTTGAGTTAGATCAGTAGCATGAATGTTTAAAATAATTTTATGCATTTATATGGAAAATATTACATAGTTATATTTGCAATGATATAGCTTTTAAATAGATGTTATAAAGCAGTTTATTCAAAACAAAGGATACCAAGCTACTTCAGTTAAACAAGGCAGGAAGTCTGACCAGGCGGTGGCGTAGTGGATAGAGCATCGGACTGGGATGTGGAAGACCCAGGTTCGAGACCCCGAGCTTGCCAGCTTGAGCTCGGGCCCATCTGGCTTGAGCAAAAGCTCTTCAGCTTGGAACCAAAGTCGCTGGCTCCAGCAAGGGGTTGCTTGGTCTGCTGAAGGCCCGCAGTCAAGGCACATGTGAGAAAGCATCAATGAACAACCTAGGTGTTGCGACGGCAATGAAAAACTAATGATTGATGCTTCTCATCTCTCTTCATTCCTGTCTGTCTGTCCCTATCTATCCCTCTCTCTGACTCTCTCTCTGTCCCTGTAAATAAATAAATTAATTAATAAAGCTGCTATAAACAAGGCAGGAAGATTCTCAAACTGACAACTGCAGACCTTGAATTGACCTTGGCTCCTCAAAAGCAGTCACAGCAGCCTGACCTGTGGTGGCACAGTGGATAAAGCGTCGACCTGGGAACACTGAGGTCGCCAGTTCAAAACCCTGCACTGGTCTGGTCAAGGCACATATGGAAGTTGATGCTTCCAGCTCCTCCTCCCTTTCTCTCTTTCTCTCTCTCTTTCACTCTGTGTCTCCTCTCTAAAATGAATAAATAAATAAATAAATAAATAAAGCAGTCACAGCAAATGAAGATGTCACACAGTTTCAGTTAAAAGAAAGGTCCATAACAAGAAAATGGGGCCAACCCTGATGACACTCTTCTGTATGTATAATTGGCTTCAGCTCAAACTATCTGTAAAACAGTCATTTAAATGAAATAGAAAGTGACATGCTCAACCCTAGCTTCTTCTCAGCACTCATCTTTCTGGGCTGATACAAAACATTTGACACTATCGACTAATCATTGTTTCCTCTGTTAGTCTGCCACTTTGCTTTCCCCTACCACTCTGTTATTACCTTCAGAGGTTGCACTTCCTCCTCCCACCCTTCTAAATGGAAGTATCCTTCCAAGCTGCTACTTCTGTCTCTCACAAATTTCACTTTCTTTTTTTTATATATAAACATGTAATGCATTTATTTTTATTTCTAAATAAATTAGTAAATATATATATTTCCACTAGTTCTTATTTTTTTGTTAATTTTAATGGGGTGAAATTAATAAATCAGGATACAAATGTTCAGAGAAAACATCTCCAGGTTATTTTGACATTTAATTATGTTGCATACCCATCACCCAAAGTCAAATTATCTTCTGTCACCTATCTGTTTTTCTTTGTGCCCCTCCACTCCCTCCATCCCTTCCATCTCCTCCCCCCTCCCCCCGTAACCACCAGACTCTTGTTCATGTCTCTGAGTCTCATTTTTATGTCCCACCTATGTATGGAATCATATACTTCTTAGTTTTTTCTGATTTACTTATTTCACTCAATATAATGTTATCAAGGTCCATCCATGTTGTTATACATGATCCGATGTCATCATTTCTTGTGGCTGAGTAGTATTCCATAGTATGTATGTACCACATCTTCTTTATTCAGTCATCTATTGAAGGGTTTTTGGTTGTTTCCATGTCTTGGCCACTGTGAACAATGCTGCAGTGAACATGGGACTGCATGTATCTTTACGTACCAATATTTTTGAGTTATTGGGGTATATACCCAGTAGAGGGATTGCTGGGTCATATGGTAGCTCTATTTTTAATCCTTTGAGGTACCACCGTACTTTCTTTCATAATGGTTGTACTACTTTACATTCCCGCCAACAATGGATGAGGGTTCCTTTATCTCCACAGCCTCTCCAACACTTGTTATTACCTGTCTTGTTGATAATAGCTAATCTAACAGGTGTGAGGTGGTATCTCATTGTAGTTTTGATTTGCATTTTTCTAATAGCTAATGAAGATGAGCATCTTTTCATATATCTGTTGGCCATTTGTATTTCTTCCTGGGAGAAGTGTCTGTTTATGTCCTCTTCCCATTTTTTTATTGGATTGTTTGTTTGTTTGTTGTTAAGTTTTGTGAGTTCTTTGTATATTTTTGATATTAACCCCTTATCTGAGCCGTTGTTTGAAAAATATCATCTCCCATTTAGTTGGCTGTCTGTTTGTTTTATTGTCAGTTTCCCTTGCTGTGCAAAAGCTTCTTAGTCTGATGTGGTCCCATTCATTTATCTTTGCCTTCACTTCCCTTGTCTTTGGAGTCAAATTTATAAGGTGCTCTTTATAACCAAGGTCCATGAGTTTAGTACCTATGTTTTCTTCTATGTACTTTATTGTTTCAGGTCTTATATTTAGGTCTTTGATCTATTTTGAATAAATTTTAGTACAAGGGGACAAACTGTATTCGAGCTTCATTCTTTTGCATGTGGCTTTCCAGTTTTCCCAGCACCATTTATTGAAGAGGCTTTCTTTTCTCCATTGTGCAAAGTCTTCCAAAAAATTGAAGAATAAGCAATACTTCCAAACACATTTTATGAGGCCAACATAACTCTCATACCGAAACCTGGCAAGGACAACACACACACAAAAAAATACTACAGACCAATATCTCTAATGAATACAGATGCTAAAATACTAAACAAAATACTAGCAAATCTAATACAACAGCAAATTAAAAAAATAATACATCATGATCAAGTGGGATTCATCCCAGAATCACAAGAATGGTTCAACATATATAAGATGGTTAACGTAACACACCATATCAACAAAACAAAGAATAAAAACCGCATGATCTTATCAACAGATGCAGAAAAGGCATTTGATAAAATACAACAAAATTTTATGTTTAAAACACTCAACAAAATGGGTATAGAAGGGAAATATCTCAACAAATAAAGGCCATTTATGATAAACCATCAGCTAACATCATATTAAATTGAATAAAACTGAGGACTTTTCCTCTTAAATCAGGAACAAGACAAGGTTGTCCACTTTCTCCACTCTTATTTAACGTAGTGCTGGAGGTTCTAACCAGAGCAATCAGACAAGACAAAGAGATAAAAGGCATTCATATTGGAAAAGAAGAAGTAAAGGTTTCACTTTTTGCAGATGATATGATTCTATACATCGAAAACCCCACAAAAAGACTACTAGAAACAATAAACCAATACAGTAAGATCGCAGGATACAAAATTAATATACAAAAGTCCATTGCCTTCCTATATGCCAACAATGAAACATCAGAAAACGAGCTCATAAAACAATCCCCTTCATGGTTGCAACAAAAAAAATAAAATACCTAGGAATAAACATAACAAAGAATGTAAAGGACCTATATAATGAAAACTACAAAGCATTGTTAAGGGAAATCAAAAAAGATACAATGAAATGGAAAAATATTTCTTGTTCTTGGATAGGAAGAATAAATATACTAAAATTACTATATTACACAAAGCGATATAGAAATTCAATGCAATTCCCATGGCAGTTTTTAAAGAAATAGAACAAAAAATCATCAGATTTATATGGAACTATAAAAAACCCTGAATAGCCAAAGCAATTCTAAGGAAAAAGAGCGAAGCTGGGAACATTACAATACCTGACTTCAAATTATATTATAGAGGCATGACAATCAAAACAGCATGGTATTGGCAAAAAAATATAGACACTCAGACCAATGGAACAGAATAGAAAGCCCAGAAATAAAACCACATATATATGGTCAAATAATTTTCAATAAAGGGGTCATCAATGAAGAATTTCACTCTTTCTACTCTCACTCAGTGATCACTGTAACTCTCCTTAAGCATTACCATGTACCAAAGATGCTTTACAAGTATTTTCTCTCATCTTCAGAGCAATTCTATTAGTTAGGGACAATTCTTATCAATCTTTAATGAACAAACTGAGGCTCAGAGGATTAATTCACTTCCTTATGGATATACATCAGCAAGGGACATAGCCTGGATTCAAACTCTAAGCTCAGATCTAATGCCTGACCTTTACCCATGTTGTTCATGATGGCTGTAATGTGAAGCCCAGTACTACATACAACAAGGTGGGATTAGCAAAGATGCAGCCCGGCAGATCAATGGACAGAAAGAAAAATTTAGAAATAGTCCCAGACTTATATAAAACATGTTATGTGATACACATGGTATTTCAAATCAGTAGAAAAATAATGAGGTTTCCGGAAATTTTTAATTTAATCACACTTAAGGTTGATTGGATTTAGATTTTTAAGTTAAAAAGACAAACTAAATATTTACATATATATATATATGTATATCATATATGTTCTTATGTTTCCTGTATTTACTTGCATTTTCTAGGTACATGTTTATATAATGTAGACAAGGAGAAGGACTTGTAATACATGCTACCGAAGGTGGAAAACGTAAATAAATTACTAAATGACTTGTTTACCAGAAACAATATTTCCACAGGAAAAAGAAACTTAAATAAATCTATAACTCCAGGCCTCTATTTTTATCTGCCCTCTGCTGTGCTGCAGACATCTTATGCTTGATTATAGTCCACTGTCTTCCCATCACCATCTTCCATACTCAAGTAGGAGAATGTTTTCTGAACACTTAACTGCAACTGTGACCTGGGGTATGACAAACTTTCTAGAATTTTTAGTTCCTTTTCTAATAAATAGAAAGTGTTGACCTGGAAAATTCCTGAAGACTTTTCCATTCTAAAATTATGATTCTCTAGTCCTTCTGTTGCAGTTTAAGAGGGAAAATAAATAACTACTTTTCCTTTTCCTGAATTTAGAGCCAATTACAAAATAAAACACACTAAACAGACAATGGTAACCAAATAAATCACTTTCCTGCTAATAATGTTGAGTTTGAAAATGTAGCTTAAATCCATGGCCATGGGAACATGCTAACATGGAATTAAACACAGAATTAAACTCACCCACATGGCAGAGACTGAGCTTGACACCACAGTCCCCCCACTGCTCTGCCCTGCACAGCAGAGAGAGAAGATCAGGGGAAAGAAGCTGAGGTTGAGCCATGCATTCTCATTTCCTCATCACAACCTCACCAGAGATAGGAACTGAGCTGAAGTCCTACTGTATGAAGTCATAAAGGAAGGAGAAAGAACTCTCCAACTTCAGTGGGAAGTTACTCCTCTCACTCTAACTTCAATCACATATTCCCCCATACCTCTTGAAAACTGTCTTAGTTCAGAGTCCTTTTGCTTGCATTTAGAAAAAAAATATATAGTACTCTCTAAATTGATCTTCCCATCTCTTGCTTTCCCACCATTTTATCCATTCTGTGCATTTCTTCCAGCTTAATCTTTTAAAATCATGTCATAGGCATTGGATAGCTACACAAAATCTGAATTTGAAATCAAGAAACGTGAATTTTAATTCCAGTTCACTTACTAATTAGCTGTATGACCCTGAGCAAGCCAATTTACTTTCCTTGGTTGAGAATCCTTATCCAAAGCATGGCATGGTTTCACCATCTCTTCCTATTTCCATAATATCAATTTAAGTTTCCAACACTTTCAGTAAACGTGTCTATACTATAAACCCCTTAACATGGTATGCATCTATGGCTTTATTCAATTGACTAATGATTTCCAGATTTAATTCCCAGAAGATTCTAAAGAGCCTGGCCTTTCTAGCAAAATAAATCTCTACAACATTAAGTACTTTATTATTTCTGTGCTGTACTTTCATCCGCAGGGTACCTCCCCATTCCCAACACCGCTCCTCCAGAGCCTATTCATTCTAGAAGATCCAACAAAAACAATGCTTCTTTCCCAAGCCTTTTTGGAAATAGGAATTTCTTTCCAGCCAGAAATGACCTCACATTCCTATCTAGGTCGAAGCTATATTTGTCACATACCCACCTGTGTCAGAGAAATGTACTGCTCACTGAATGGACCTGCCTCACTCCTACTCTCCTTGCAGCTAGGTGGAGCCTTGTGACTAGTTCTAGACAATGATCTCATGTGTAGAAGGGATACATCCTGTTTCTGGGCCAAATGACCCTTCAGTTTTCTCTTCTCTTTGTGTGACAAGCTGGCAACTATGTGTTTAGGTTTCCATTTCACAAGACCTTGTGACATGAAAGACATGAAGGACAGCTTGATTAAGCAAGTAAAGTTTGTTACCATAGCATAGCCCAGCCTATTCTAATACAACAACTAGGAGGCTGAGCGTCACATGGCCAACAGCTGTTTCTTTAATTGTATACAGAGATTTCAATAGTATGATGGTAGTGGGGTACCAATATTTATTATACCTGTTTATTTATAATTTATAATTAATTTATAACAATCTATGAGATAAATACTAATTATTTATAATAATAATGTTATGGTTTATTGTTTGTTATCTTATATACAATATTGAATATTATATCACTGTTTTATTATTTATAATAAATACAAAAACATTTCTTATATATATGTTTTTTAACCTAAAATTCAGTTTTTATTCTAATACTTAAGACATAATTAAATTTCTGCTCTAAGCAATAGGGCAAAGACCTAAATGAGAGTTCTAAGCTTTTAGGACTTGCATTCCTTCTTGATTTTTTGGATTTCATGAGATTTTGGCTACTTCTTAAAAATACAAATGACTTAATAACAAATGATGAATTAAATCTGAGCCTCAGAGTGTTTGGTAGCCTACCTCAGTTCACATGGGCAGAACAAGGGGCTCTATCACCTTCAGTATAAAACAGCCTGGCTCAGGCCCTGGCTGGTTGGCTCAGTGGTAGGGCATTGGCCCGATGTCTCTATGTCCTGGATTTGATTCCCAGTCAGGGCACTCAAAATAAGCAAGCATCGGCTTCTCCTTCCCCTCCTCCTCCCACTTCTCTCTCTCTCTCTCTCTCTCTCTCTCTCTCTCTTCTTCTCCCACAGCCTTGGCTCAATTGATTTGAGCTCATCTCCAGGCACTGAGGTTAGCTCCAGAGAGCCTCTACCTCAGGTGCTAAAAATAGCTTGCTTGTGAGCATGGCCCAAGATGGGCAGAGCATCAGCCCCAGACGGGGATTGCTGGGTGGATCCCTGTCAGAGCACATGCTGGAGGTTGTCTCTCTATTTCCCCTCATCTCACTTGAAAAAGAAGAAAAGTAAAGAAAAAAGAAAAACAGCCTGGCTTGGGAAAGTAACCTGGGGGTTTTGGGGGATCATGCTTTTGCCTTCTCTATACATTTTCTTCAAAAGTCACCCCTTTTCTCTGTGCTCATCTCAGGGGTAGAAGTGTGTGACTGGGAGGAATACACTGATAATTTGCTCAGGGTCTAGAGCAGGGGTCCCCAAACTTTTTACACAGGGGGCCAGTTCACTGTCCCTCAGACCGTTGGAGGGCCAGACTATAAAAAAAACTATGAACAAATCCCTATGCACACTGCACATATCTGATTTTAAAGTAAAAAAAACAAAACGGGAACAAATAAAATATTTAAAATAAAGAACAAGTAAATCTAAATCAACAAACTGACCAGTATTTCAATGGGAACTATGGGTGCGGATGCATCCTGTGCTCCTCTCACTGACCGCCAATGAAAGAGGCGCCCCTTCGGGAAGTGCATCAGGGAGGATAAATGGCCTCAGGGGGCCGCATGCGCCCCGTAAGGCCGTAGTTTGGGGACCCCTGGTCTAGAGTGAGGCATGTTTGAGTAACAACAGCTGATTAATACCTCAATCAATTTGCTGCTGGCCTCTGTCTTTGCTACATGTGTATGGAGTGCACATTTGGGGCCAGAACTACACTGCATAGGATCCAGAGGAAAGGCCAGCCCATTGCCTCCAAAAGCCCCTTCTTAGCTCTTCCCTATGTAGCCCTGGATCTAGCCTTAAAGTGCATGTGGAACAGATATCAGTTTGAATGAGGGACAAATAATGACCCTGTCTGTGGCACCCATAAATTTCTGTAGATCTCGGAGGATTTCAGTTCTAGTTCCTGGCTGTGTAATCTAAGATACTTATCGTCCTTAATTCCCTCTCCTCAGCCCAGGAGCCAGTCTTCAGAGAGAGTCCCCCTTTGCCGAGATGCCCTGACCCACCTGCTCCACGCAAGTATGCCCTCTCCAACCCCTGCATCCCAGCCAACTACACCAGCTGCCTGCCACTGCCCCCCCAGGGTCCTAGCAACCTCTTCCCTGTTAAAGCCAATGAATGTCTTTGGGCCTTTATAAAGTCTCTCTAGCAGAATATGACGCTGTAACCAGTTCCTCCATTGAAGAGCTCTCTTTTCCCCTGTTCAATAAAAGTATCTCTTGATTCAAAAGAAAGAAAGAAAGAAAGAGAGAGAGAGAGAGAGAGAGAGAGAGAAAGAAAGGGAGACAAAGAAAGAGAAAGAAAGAAAAAAAAAAGTCAACCTTTTTTATTATCTTTTAAATTGTTGTTATAAACAATGTTTAAGAATACTCTCAAAAGTATTAGGGCTAATGGGCCAATGAACACCCATTTATCAATGACCCAGATTCAACAATTATTAAGATTTTACCTACATGCTTCATCCATTTTTAAAATTTTACAAATATTCATAGTTTCTTACATAAACACATTATCATGCAACAAAATTTTCTGTTTTTACACTGATTATTTTTAAATTTAAATTAACAGAAAAAAATTAATGTTGCTGAAGAAATGTTTTGAAATGCCATATAGGAACCCCAGGTGAAACCTGAAGGTGCTACTCAAGTCCACCGAAGCAGAGGTTCTGACTATTTCGGGTCCCCAGCAGTTTCCAGGCCTTGTAAGTGGTGTCCTTAGCTGACACAGGATGCCAGGCAGTCAGCCAGCCAGTTCTCAAACAAAAATGCCTCCTGGAATGAGAAGTTATCTCTGCTCCTCTCCAACGAGGCCTCTTCCCACAGCCAGATGGCAGGATGATTTTGTTCCGGATACCCTCAGACGAGTGAGAGTAGAATGGCAGGTGTGAAATGTATAAAAAGAGACTCAAGGAAACTAGACATTTCCCAAATCTTTGAAGTGTGAATGTGTGAATGTGTGTGTGTGTGTGTGTGTGTGTGTGTGTGTGTTTTACCTCAGTCACCCCACTGAAAATGTGAAGATCTGGGACCTGGTTTGGTATTTATGACAGTTCTCCTAGCATACTACCTGTAATCTTTGGTTTTTTTTAAAAGGAGCTAAATATGAACGAGCTGTGACTTATTAGCTGTGTAACCTAGGTAAGTCATTTGTCCTAAAGCAATTGGTTTCCTCACCTAGGCGGTGGGGATGCTGAAGTTTACCTCTCATTAGTGTTAGTACAGTGAGGACTAGAGCAACTATGCATAGTAGAAGTCACCCTTTGAAGACCAGGTTATAGTGGGTAGAATATGCTTCAAAGAGCTTCTCCAGGGTTCTCCAGCTAATCCCTGTAATCCAACCTTAGAGTAGGTGTGACTTCTGCCCATTTATCTTCTTTTCTATCCCTGATCATAAAACTTCAAGAGGGTTGACACTTAAGCCCAGATTACCCATACAGCATGTTCATGAGGACACAGGTGGCAGTGGGGTGAGGGTTTCATCTTTACTTAGGAGAGCTTTTCCTTGAATTTGATGCCTAAAACAGGCTTAAGTGACAGCCTGAGACATCATGGTGAAATTTCAAGTACAAACTAGAAATGAAAAGAAGCACAGGGGAAAAATAAACACACACTGCCTTGTTTATATATATTGTTTATATATATATAATATATATATTATATATAATATAATATATATATTATATATAATATAATATATATATTATATATTACTTTTAAACTTGTGTGGGATTAGAAATTGCTGAACCTATTTGCTTAAAATGGGCAAGTCACTGAATGATTCTTTTCCCCCAGAATAAAGTATCTGTGATGGCTTAATAAAGCTTGGGGTAAGTAGAGAAAGAAAATTTGAGTGAATCTGTGTTTGCCATCTGTAGGGAGAGGTGAGAGAGGAGCACAGTAATCAGTTATAGAGAGCTTCACAAGGAATGGGGTATATTCGAGGTTAAAAACTTTTCCCACTCCTGAATCCAACTAGGCACAGCCTCATGTGTGGCCCCAAAGCCCTTCTGTGGGCCTTACAAATACACTAGCTGGCGGTCTGGGAATTTCATTACAATCAAGCACAATAATAGTAACAATAAGCATAAATAATAATAGAGAAGACTTAGTCAAAAACCAGTCGAGTACTGTTTTACCCATGAAAGCTCCTCGCAGGCAGTACCTTTTGACAAGTTGTGGTTGAGAGGCCAGATTGGTTGTCAATGCCTTTTTCTCCCTCTAAATTCAGGGTGACTGCCTGTAGTGCTTTATTCCATCAAGGTAGAAGTTGAAATCAGTTTCTCACCCACAGGTTGCAGCTTGTTCTGTAATGTTGGGGATTAATGGAATTTTCCTCATGATTCAGTGAGCAATGCAGATTGAGGTAGCTTCTCTAATCGTTCATAGCCTAGATAGATACTCTTTCTTCTCTAATCGTTCATAGCCTAGATAGATACTCTTTGTTAGCACATTTTCAACCCGATTACTTGTGCAATATTAAGGCTATGATGGACAAAAGAAAAAGAAATTTGTTTTGTTTTAGGTTTTTTTAAAAAACATTTTATTTCAAAATCATTTCAGACATACACAACGTTGCAAAATCTGTAGAAAGAATTTCCATACACCCTCCACTTATCTTTTAAGACCTTGACACTTTCGAAGAGTATAAGTCTATGGTTTGAAGGATATCTTTCAGTTCGGGTTTGATTGATGTTTGCTTATGATTTAATTTAGATTATGCACTTTTTTTGTGTGAGACTGCCATAGAAATGATGTTATATTCTCTTCATGGGGTTATCAGAAGCCACATAGGCACATGGTATCAATGTATCCTTTAATGTTGAGGCTGACTTCAGTCTCTTGGCTAAAGTGGTTTCTGCCAGATTACTGTACTGTAATGTTACAATTTTTCTCTTTGTAATTAATAATTATCTTGTGGGAAGATATGTTGAGCCTATGTAAATACTGCCATGTGCTAATTTTGGCATCCATTAATGATTCTTGCCTAAAACATTTTTTTTTTTTTACAGGGACAGAGAGAGAGTCAGAGAGAGGGATAGATAGGGACAGACAGACAGGAACGAAGAGAGGTGAGAAGCATCAATCATTAGTTTTTCATTGCTGTTGTGACACCATAGTTGTTCATTGATTGCTTTCTCACATGTGCCTTGACCTCGGGCCTTCAGCAGACCGAGCAACCCCTTGCTGGAGCCAGCGACCTTGGGTCCAAGCTGGCGAGCTTTTGCTCAAGCCAGATGAGCCCGTGCTCAAGCTGGCGAGCTCGGGGTCTTGAACCTGGGTCTTCCGCATCCCAGTCCAACGCTCTATCCACTGCACCACCTCCTGGTCAGGCTAAAACAATTATTATTGTGGTTTTTGCCAAACAAGATTTTTCTATTTTCATCATTCTTTCTATACTTATTACTAAGAATTCTACTTTAATAAATATCTTTTTCTTACCCTTCATTTAATTATTTATTCAGTGATTTACTTACAGCAGCATAGATCCATGGCTTCTTATTTCATTCATGGGTTATAATTCATTACCATCATTAATTGTGACAGTAATGAACACATCATTAATTGTGCTGTTTCGATTGTATCAGAGATAGCCAGCCGGAGCTGCTTCGAATTGGCTTTTGTCTTTTTTGGCATGTCCCCATCATATTTTGAGGCTTGAGAACTTACATACTGGTTATCTGCTTTCTACATTCAACTTCTTTAAGGACTGGGCTTCAAGGAATATGGGCCACTTTTAGTTGTGCATAAAAAAATTAAATAAATGAGAAACATACTTAGAAAAAGTTGAAATCAACACAAGGTGAAATTAGCTGTTTAAATATGTTATGAAAGTTTGTTTTCTCAATGTTTTAAATTCATGTTTTATTTGTAACTGGAGCAAATATTCACATTTGAACTAGTCTCCCAAATGTGTGAGAAGATGACCTAGGGGCTGCCAAGAGGTCATTGTTACTAATGCCAGAACCCGACAATTATAACTCTTCCTCCTTCATAACCAACTAGAGTCCTCTTTCAAAGCTTCCATTGTGGACTAGAGTTTTTATACCCAATACTGGCTATAAATACAACAAACCTAGATTTTTCTATCTTTGAAATTAAACAGTGTATATATTCTCCAAAACAGGTCATCATTATTCAGAGAGGTTGGTAAAATTTGGATTCAGAGAAAAGAAATTGTGTTTTGTCCATCTTTGTGACTTAATCCTGACATTCTTGAAGGGAGTTACCAGCCAAAGTCTCTAGGCACTAAGTGGGGTATGTGCTTCAGGTCCATAGTGATGCAAGATGCTGATCCAGCTGCTCTTGATTGCTACAGAAAGCTCATGCTGAAGCTGTTAAACACCTACTGCTGCATGATTGTGTTATGGGTTACAGGTTAGAAAGTATGAGTGACAAAATGCAGCACAGGTAGGAAGGACGACACAGTTTAATCTTTTATCACTCAAGCAATTGGAATTTTGGCAATTACTGCTGTTGACTTGGCTATGTATTTATTTACCGTATATTTATTGAGCACCTACTGGGTTCAAGGCCAGACCCAGGTCCTAGTGTGACACCAGGTACATAAGACAGTTCAAAAGGTTTCTTCATGAGGTTTAGAGATTCTTTATAGAAAGAGTGCAATTGAAAGACTAAATAATAGAACACATAAACATGCACACACATAGACATACATATATAAGAAATTGCAGAGGCAATTAAGAGGTGCTTCTTCATTGGATGTTACTAATTTGATAATTCAGTAAACAAATAATTTCTTTAGAAATTTCTCAAGAAAAATTTAATTTCAAACTATTAAAAATAAAATTACATTTTAAAATCAAGTATTAACAACATACAACGTGGTTCTATTTATATGAAGTTCTAGAATAGGCAAAATTAAGAGCAGAGCATAAACACTAGAGACAGACTTCCTGGGTTCAGATTCCATGTCCGCCACCATTTATTCATTGTTTCACTTTGTCTGTATTCTTTAGCCTCCTGCTGCCTCATTTTCTTACATGTAAAATGGGTTTCATAATAGTCATCAGGATTAAATAAGCCTATAGTTGTAAAATGTTCAGCATAGGGCCCAGCATCACAGATATATTGTATTTAAAATGCATTCTAAGGAATTCCTGCTATGCAGCTTCCAGTGATGAATAAAGGATTGTACGTGAATAAAAATTTACAGAGCAAACACCCAAATAGGATTTTCTGTTCTAATCACAAAAAGCAACCAGGTTAACTTGATAGATATAGAGATTATTATGCTGCAAAATCATATACTATTTTTCCTGAACACTATAATCACCTCATACTAAGTGATTACATTTAGAATTCCTTCACATACTGAGCCTACTTTACAATTCTGCTCATCTGATTTCAATTATATTCCACACCCATGTTTATCATCATCTTCATCGCAAACACACGTTTTAAGCACCACAGAGCTTATACTCTAATTGCTAGAATTCCCAAGCTTTCGACACTTTCCTCACCTTCCTCTTACTTTAAATTCCCCTGAATTTAAAATTCTTCTACCTTCCTATCTAGTGAATTTCTTTGGATGCACACTCTTCAGGATTCTGGAACATTTGTCTTCTTTTCTGTCTCTTCTTGACAATATCAGTTTGGAGAATAGGAGGGCATGGAGGTAACTAAAGTCCTAAAGGCACCAAGATAGCACTAGAAACAAGAAAAGCCCTTGGTCATGAAAGAGACTCCTTGATTCTAGTCATTCAAGAACAAAATCTAACTGTGCCTATTTAATTTTCCTTTGTTGCTTCAAATTGCAGTAAGGAGCAACAAGGGGTCTTGATATCTTCTGTTTTCAGTCCTTTAAAACTCTCACTGGTTCTTTCTATCTCTGAAGGTTGAGCACAGCCTATTTTGGCCTGTAGTCACAATGCATAAAGGAGAGTCAAGGGCATGGAATGAATGAAGTGGGAATCTTGGGTAAAGAAGTGGAAAAGTTGCAGAGAGGTAGTTGAGTGTGACCTGTCTGTTCTGAACCACTTCCCTTAAGAGTCTTAAAAGTATCAAGTGCTACTCCAGTGTGATTCCATGCATAAGGGCATGCCTAACCTTAAAAGGTAACCTAACACACTTATACTGAGTCCCTGAAATATCATTAAGAATTGAGAATAAAGGGCTTATAATCAAAACTGGGAGAAATAATATGCTAGTATAAATGAGTTTGAAATGCAAATGATGATCCAGATCTTTGAATTGAGAGAGAGACTCAGAAACTAGAAAGACCAGGGAAGCTGAGGGGGAAACGAGAATTAAACACTGAAGAAGGTTAAATACAAAGCACGGACTCTAGAGAAACACTTCCTGGCATTTCACCAGCATTGGGTTCACCTTTATCAGTGCAGTCGATCAAATGTATGTGCAAAGGACACCAACTAACTAGGTTTGCTCAGGTCCAAGGCACTGCCCCATACTGAGAGGTTTCCTACGATGTGACAATTTCTGTGCTAAAACCAGGTCTTTGGCAAACCAGTACCATCACTCTAACTAACTATATTTCATACCCAGTGTGGCTTCAGGAGAAGTAATGTTAGCCAGAAATTATTTGGATAAGGACCTGAGGACACACTTCATCATCCAAAGATATAATTTATAAGGTATTTATTTTAGTTTATTGGAGCTGCTGCCTGAACTTCTTCCTGGTCTTCACCATGAATAATAGCAGGCAACAGATCCACAGCCTTTATAAGTAAGATTTTAACTTTCAGTGAATGACAAACTATTCCCCAAGTGGGCAATAATAAATAAACTGCTTGTAATTAAAGCAATCAGTTCCTTCGAGCTTGAAAATGCTGTGACTTGATTAATGATCCTGGGTTTATAATACAGATGTTGGAATTTTTATAAATAACATACTTCTGTCACTAACTGTAGTTACCATTTACTTGTTGCCCCTTGTCCAACATATGTTGAGTTTTTCTTGCCTTGAATTGTAACAGTAAAATAATGAGCCACTGTCCATCAGGATACATTTTGGCTTTTTACCTTTTATTCGGGCATTACAATTACTACATTGAGAATAATGGTTAAAAATATGGTATCAGTTTGTACTGACTTGAACCACTGACAAGCAGATGGCTTTGGGTAAATTTGTGACTCAGCTTCCTTTTCTGCAAAATGGTCATAGTAATACAGTAGTTTTTACCTCCATGAGATGCTGTGATGGTTAATGTACTTAACACATTTTAGCTATTACGATTGACAGAAGAAAAATTTTGAGATGTTCTAAATTAAATTACAGCAGTTAGAGAATGAGAAAGACAAGAATTATTAACTAGTTAATAGATGTGTGCCAATTAACAAAAGACTGCTGAGATTCTTGAATGTATGTTGGAGCTTTAAATCAATTTCCAAGCTTCTATTAGCCAACCGCCAGACCTACCACATCGTGCATATGCGGAAACTTTCAGGACTCTTGCCCCTCACCAATCAAACATGGTAAATATTTTTTCCTTACAGACTGTGCACCTACCATAGAATTGCCCATGCGTCACTTTTTCCCACCCTACCCCGCTTGTCTGTAACCAATGTAAATTCTTTCAAAAACAATGTAAATTTTTCTTCCTCAGAACATAGTGTATAAAAAGTGCTTGTCAACTTCAGGATGGTGGCTATGCTGTCTGCTCCATGTAGCCCTGCTGCTGGTGGTTTAGATTTCATGTCCAAGGATCTAGTCCTTTTCTGGCTAGCATATGGTCCAATAAAACCTTTCTTTAAAAAGGTTTTAGACCCTGACTGGGTGGCTAAGTGGATAAAGCATTGTCCCAGTATGCCGAGGTCACAGGTTCAATTCCAGAGAAGAGCATATATGAAAATCAATCAATGAGTGCACAACTAAATGGAACAACTAAGTGGAACAACAAGTTAATGCTTCTATCTCTCTCTCTCTCTTCCTTTCTCTGCCTTCTTCTTCTCTCTCTCTCTGTCTTCCTCTCTTTCTTTCTCAAATAAATGAAAATTGTTTTTAAAAAACAATTTTCAGCCATGGAAGTTATGTTTCAATTTGTTTAACATTATTTGTTGTATTAGTTATTCATACTCTCTTATTCAACTTGGAAGTTTGTGTGACATATATTTGCAAAATGATTCACCAGGAATAGGAGCTGGGGACTTAAAACATTGAACTTGAAGAAATTAATGTTATTACTTCCAACTAGGCAGTAATGTTTGCAGTAGTCTGGTGCATCACCAATCTCAGGTGATCCCTATGTTGATGGTAACCAGCACAGACACCCAAGTAGTGTAGCACAGTGCAGTTGAGAACGGATGGACCCAAGCTCGGTCAGCTTCAGCTTCCCACTCAAGCAACGTAATTGCGTTCAATGATCTAAGTGTGAAAACCATAGCCTGACCAAAGAAGTATGATGCACTCTCCTGTTGTCCAATTAGAGGTACAGTTTAAAGTGCTGTTTTCAGGATCTTGACTTTAATCCTTAAAGTGACTTAACTTTCACATGTGGCTATTTCTAAGCGGTAGTAACTTTTACACCTGGATTCTTATTTTATTTTGATCTTCTGTGTTCCTTATTCCCATATATACTGCTCAAGCCAGAAACCTAACAACTGTCCATTTCCTCTTCTACCTTCCCCAATAAAAGTGGCCATTTTATTGGCTTACCTCTTAATTATTGAATCCATTATCTTCTCTGCATCCCTAGTCCACTGTCATAGTGTAAGCCCTCTCTATCTCACTCCTCGCCTTTAACAATAATATATATGCTTACGTCTCCATTAGTCTATTTTTCTCAAAGAATGAAAGGGACATTTTAAAGTGCAAGTAGATCTTGTCTCTACCCTGCTTTAAAGCCTATAATGATCTCAGGCTGATGGCAGGAAAAGAACCGACTCCGTGGCATGGTGTACACAGTCCTTCCTGCCTGGCCCTTAAACCCTACTCCCACTCTAGCTCCTGTGGGGCCCCCACCAGCTTTGGGGGAATAGGCACTGTCTTATTTAATTTTGCATTCCACCACTTACTCCACTCCTGATAATGTTTACACATTGAATAATAACAAGCATGAACTTTATTTTTAAAACCAGTTTTTTCCTCTAGGTTTTCTACAAATAGTTCAAATTAATTTCAGTATGTGAAAGTAAAACTTCAAAGTTCAGCCAAACTCAATTTGGACACTTAAAAATATAGAAATATATTTTGCATATATTTATATATATGTGTGTGTGTGCATACATGTATACACACAGACATATTTTATAAAATATACACTATTTTTTAGATAAAATAGACTTTATTTTTTACTTTTAAAATTTTTTTATTGAATTTATTGAGATAATATTGGTTAATACAATTATACAGGTTTCAGGTGAACAATTACAATATATATCATCTAAATATTGCATTGTGTGTTCGCTACCCCAAGTCAAGTCTCCTTCCATCACCATCTATATCCCCCTACCTGCTCCACATCTCCGCACCTTCCTTTCCCTCCTGCAATCCCCACACTGTCGTCTGTGTTTATAAATTTTTCTTTGCTCAATCCCTTCACCTTTTTCACCCAGCCCCAATCCCCCTCCATTCTGACAGGGATCAGTCTGTTCTTCATATCTATGAGTTTGTTTCTACTTTGTTTTTTAGTTGTTGTTGTTGTTTTTTCATTAGGTTCCACATATAAGTGAAATCATATGATACTTGTCTTTCTCTGACTAGCTTATTTCACTTAGCATAATACTTTCCAGGTCCATCCATGCTGTCACAAAAGGTAAGATTTCCTTCTTTTCTCACAGCTGAGTAGTATTCCAGTGTGTAAATGTACCACAGCTTTTTAATTTATTCATCTACTGATGGGCACTTGGGCTGCTTCCAAATCTTAGCTATTGTAAATAATGCCGCAGTGAACATAGGGGGGAATATATTCTTTCAAATTAGTGTTCAGGTGTCCTTAGATATATTCCCAGAAGTGGAATCACTAGGTCAAAAGTTTTATTTTTATTTTCTTGAGGTAACTCCATAATGCTTTCCACAGTAGCTGCACCAATTTGCATTTCTACCAACAGTGCACAAGGTTCCCTTTTCTCCACATCCTTGACTACACTTGTTTGTTGATTCGTTGATGATTGCCATTCTGACAGGTGTGAGGTGATAGCTATCTCATTGTGGTTTTAATTTGCATTTCTCTGATGATTAGTGACACTGAGCATCTTTTCATATATCTATCGGCCATCTGTATGTTCTCTTTGGAGAAGAAATTCAGATCCTTTTACCATTTCTTAATTGAATTGGGTTTTTTTTCGGTGTTGAGTTTTATAAGTTTCTTGAAAATTTTGTATATTAAGCCCTTATCAGACATATCAGTGAATATGGTTTCCCATTCAGTGGGTTGTTTTTCATTTTGTTGATTGTTTTCTTTCCTGTGCAAGAACTTCTTAGTTTGATGTTGTCTCATTTGTTTATTTTTTCTTTTATTTCTCTTTTCTGAGGTGTTTATCTGAAAAAATATTGCTATGAAACATGTCTGAGATTTTACTGCTTGTGGTTCCTTCTAAGATTTTTATGGTTTGAGTCAACATGTAAGTCTTTAATCCATTTTGGTTTATTTTTGTGTATGGAGTAAGAAAGTAATTCAGTTTGATTTGATTTCTTTGCATGTATCCATCCAATATTCCCAACACCATTTATTAAATATACCACATTTATCCCATTGTATATTTTTATCCTTTTTGTCAAATATTAATTAACTATAAAGGTGTGGGTTTATTTCTGGGCTCTCTATTCTGTTCCACTAATCTATATATCTGCTTTTATGTCAGTACTAAGCTGTATGGATTACTATGTCCCTGTAGTATAGTTTAATATTCGGTGGTATGATTCCTCCAACATTGTTCTTTTTTTTCCTCAAAATTGCTGTTGCTATTTATGGTCTTTTGTGGTTCCATATAAATTTTTGGAGTGTTTGTTCTAGTTCTGTGAAATACACCACTGACCTCTTGATAGGTATTGCATAGAATTTATAGATTGCTTTGGATAGTATGGGCATTTTACTTATGTTAACTTTTCTATCCATGGACATGGTATATGTTTCCACTTATTTGTATCTTCTTTCATTTCATTCTTCAGTGTCTTATAGTTTTCTTTTTTTTTCCAGGAACAGAGAGAGAGTCAGAGAGAGGGATAGATAGGGACAGACAGACAGAAATGGAAAGAGGTGAGAAGCATCAATATTAGTTTTTCGTTGCCGTTGTGACACCATAGTTGTTCACTGATTGCTTTCTCACATGTGCCTTGGCCGTGGGCCTTCAGCAGACCAAGCAACCCCTTGCTGAAGCCAGCGACTTTGGGTCCAAGCTGACGAGCTTTAGCTCAAGCCAGATGGGCCCGCGTGCATACTGGCGACCTCGGGTCTCGAACCTGGGTCTTCCGCATCCCAGTTCGACACTCTATCCACTGCGCCACCGCCTGGTCAGGCAATGTCTTATAGTTTTTAAAGTACAGATCTTTTACATCCTTGGTTAAATTTATATCTAGGTATTTTATTCTTTTTGAAGCAATTGTGAATGAGATTGTTTTCTTTTTCCCTTTCTGATAGTTCATTTCTGGTGTATAAATATGCAACTGTTTTCTGGATATTTATTTTGTATCCTGCTACCAATTTAATGATCAGTTCTAGTAGTTTTTTTTTTTTGTGAAGTCCATAGGATTCAGTATACACAGTATCATGTCATGTGCAAATAATGACAGCCTTACTTCTTCCTTTCCAATTTGGATGCCTTTTATTTCTCCTTCTTGTCTAATTGCTGTGGCTTGGACTTTCTAGTGCTATGTTAATAGGAGTGGTGAAAGACACCCCTGTCTTGTTTCTGATCTTAAGGAAAACATTTGTAGTTTTTTCCATTGAGTTTGATGTTTGTTGTGGGTTTGTCATATATGACCTTTATTATGTTGAGATATGTTCCCTCTACTTCTAGTTTTCTGAGTTTTGGTCATAAATGTGTGCTGGATATTATCAAATGCTTTCTTGGCATCTATTGATATTATCGTATGATTTTTATCTTTTATTTTGTTTAAGTGGTATATATCATGTCAATTGTGATTTGCAGATATTATACTAATCTCACACCCCTGGAATAAATACTACTTGATCATGGCCTATGATCTTTTTAATGTATTGCTATATCTGGTTTGCTAATGTTTTGTTGAGAATTTTAGCATGTATGTTCATCATGAATATTGGCTTAAAATTTTCTTTCCTTGTAGTGTCTTTATCTGGTTTTGGAATTGGGATAATGCTGTTCCCATAAAATAAGCTTGGAGTCTGCTTTCCTCTTGAATTTTCTGGAAAAGTTTGAAGAGAGACGTTTGTTCTTGTTTGAATGTTTGGTAGAATTTACCTGTGAAGCCATCTAGTCCAGCACTTCTGTTAGCTTGGAGGTTTTTAATACCTCCTTCAATTTCATTAGTTGTAATCAGTCTATTCAGTGCCTCTGACTCTTACTTACTCAGTTTTGGAAGATTGTATGTTTCTTGGAATTTATTTACTTTATCCAGATTGTCAAATTTGATAGCATACAGTTAGTTTTTCATAACATTTTCTTACAGTCCTTTGTATTTCTTTGGCATCAGTTGGTACTTCTTCTGTTTCATTTATGATTTTATTTACTTGAGTCCTCTCATTTTTATCTAAATATTTTTATTTTTATTTATTTATTTATTTATTTAATTCTTTTTTTTTTTTTTTAGAGAGGAGATACAGAGTGAGAGAGAGAGAGAGAGAAAGAAAGAGAGAAAGGGGGGAGGAGCTGGAAGCATCAACTCCCATATGTGCCTTGACCAGACCAGTGCAGGGTTTTGAACTGGCGACCTCAGTGTTCCCAGGTCAACGCTTTATCCACTGTGCCACCACTGGTCAGGCCTAAATATTTTTATTTTTAAAAGCCTAAATATTTTTAGTACATGAAGATGTTGATGTTCACATCTTTTGCCAGAAAAAAAAAGTATGTTTTTTAATTAAATAGTGACAATTAAAATAACTTTTAAAGTAAGCATCTAGGCTTTGAGATAAGCTAAGCTTCATCATTATAAAACTTGAGAGTAAAGAAGACCAAAGTACAACCAAAAGGAAAAGCAAGGAGCTATTGTTACTAGCAGCCCAATGAGTAGAGATCAGGCCAAGGGAGGCACACCTGAATAAGGTGTGGCCGTGCCCTTGCAGAATGTCTTGTTGACCGATGCATGTAGCAATGTACTGGACATCATTTCAAACAGCTGCACTGATTTTCATAGGTAAACTAAATTCTTCCTATGTGCCAAGCACTGTACTAGGCCACAGGAAGGCCTAAATGACTAGAAAATAGATCTTGACATAAGGAGTTAACAATCTAGCAGGAGAGACAAATAAATAAACCATTAATTTTATAATATGGGGCATATTCAAAATGCTATAAAACACAGTGAAGGAGCTTCTGCTTGAGTGACGGGACCACCAAAGAGCCCAAATCAAGGGACGTTTTTTAAGGGAGATAGTGTAAAGAGAAATAGTGAGGAGGATCCATCAGAGGACCCAGTGTGAGTTTCGGCAGGAAGTTTGTGACTCGTGGCATGTAAGAGGCCAGGTGGGAAGTAGTAGTGATGAAGGAAATGAAGTAGGTTGACAGATAATCCAGTGTGAAGGGCAACCTAAATAATGAATGGAGGACAGAAGTCACAAACTCATTATCCTAATCTGCCGCTCATAAACAAGACCACTACAAAGTGGTTGATTTCACTGTGGGCCATTCTTCATCCATAATGCAATAAGGAATATTGAGCTAAGGTAATTTTATTTTATTTATTTATTTATTTATTTATTTTGAGCTAAGGTAATTTTAATTTAAGTTTCAAAACCGATAATCATGCTTTTTATTCAATGTTGTAGATACTGTCCTCATATTGACCACAGTTTTTAAAATACTAATCAAATAATATATTACCTGAACACAAGGGTTTGCTAAATGTGGCCTGCCTCTTTAGAGATAGCTATTTTATGTCCTTTCCAGGAAAATATGCTTTATTTTTACATTTATGCATTTATTTATACTCCTACTTCTTCTACAAGTGATTTAATGTAGTCTGTAGTGGCTATAGAATGATATGAATATAAAATATAAGTGGGAATCATATACTGTGATAAGGAAAAATGAGGGGGAAAAGTTCAAGACCAAGGGAAAAAGAACACAAATATGCAGACCATAAAAGCAGATATCATTATTTCAGAAAAGCTTCAAATCTGTCTCTGAGCTTCCTGGAAATCAAAGCAAAATGGGGTATGCCCCAGTCAGCTCTGTATCCTCACTAGAAGAACAGAAGTATACCAGTTGCTCAGGAAACATGGGTTCTAGATTGAGTCTTCTACTAACTTGTGTGACCTTGGGACAGGAACTGAGCCACTTTGTGTTTCAAAATCATCATCTGTGAAATGTATAATATCTCACTTACTTGTCTTCAAAAGAATCAAATGGGATCATAAACTCAAAGTGCTTTGAATAATATAAAATATCATGCAAATTTAAGGCATTATTATTTCTAACAGAGTGCTGAAAAATTGCCTTCAATATATTTGCTGTCTATCTACAGTGGTATGAACTGCATATCATTATCTCTTCCAGCATGGTAATCAGTTTGGCACTCACATCAATTTACCAAGTAAATAAAACACGAGAGCAGCTCACAAGAATGTCATTTGCCTGACTTTAGATAGTATAATTTCTGGGAAGTATCGTCTGTCCCTTGATGGAAACAGCATCACTGATTTATACCAGCCTAGTCAAAAACAGCTCTCAACTCTCCCACTATAAGTAATTCCCTCTTTTGCTATTTATTGATGTATTTATTTGGAACCTCAAGTGCAGAGACGAGTTAATTTATGCGTATGGCATTATTGTCCCATTTATGGCACATTACCATCACTGAGACATGCATATATCTTTTCAATTTTTATATAAACTTATTACTTTTCTCCCTTTCTCCATCGCCATTGCCTCCCTCCAAATATGCACCCATTTTTAATATTTACATGCATCATTTTATTTTATATTTATATATAAAATGTGTATTTTTCTGTGTGAACTCATTAACATAAATGTTTCTATATTCTAAAGTTCATTAGGTTTCTTCACTGTTTCGAGGATCTATGCATGATGACCTGTGGACATCCAGTCTATCGTTTATAGCTTTCACCACATGTATTTCCCGATTTCCCCCTTGCTGGACACCCAGACTGCCTCCAACTCTTTGCCCATCAATGTGTTGTCCTAAACATTCTTCACTGTTAGTCTCTGAGTATTTATTATTCTTATAAACCTAAACAGTAGTAATTATTATTCTCAAGGAACAGTTTAAAGAACAAATTTTCCTTGTAATAAAACAGATGAACTATGATCTCTACTAACACAGGAAAGAATAAAGAAAAAGTTAGAATTGTACACCTAAAACCAATATAATTTTGTTAATTAGTGTCACTCCAATAAATTCAATAAAAATATTTTAAAAAGAAAATGTTAGATATATAGAAGAAATGGTTGAGTTTAAAATGAAAAAAAAATTGTTTTAAAAAAGGTGAATAATAGCAGAATCATTGATATAGATGTAAATCTGGAGAGTACAAGACAGGAAAGTCCATGGGGAAAACTGGCAGAATTATAGGAATACCCATTCTTCTTTTGGTATTTCTAGTGTGTGGGCTGTGGGAAGTAAGAAATATGAGAGATTGGCAAGATCAGTGATTTACTTCTGAAATTAATATCTTAACTTAGGTATAAATACCAATTCATTTTATCATGTACTTGGCTCACCTACATAATTGTGAATCACAAGTCACTCAAACAATAGTAACAGCCTTCCCTTTCTCTTGCAACTAGGTACCTCACCTGCCAAGACTCCTACTTCTACTCCGTGAACTCAAGACCTAATTGGGCTTTCATTTCCCTCCCCACTCTAGCAATGATTGGCCTCAGGACATAATGTTCATGTCATGATTTATATGTTTGGGGACATATTCAGTCTCCTTATCCAGGGACACTTATTGTGCTAAATATGAGGCCAATAAACACAGCTAAAATCTAATCACTGTTTCCTCTGCATATCCTTCTACACTTGGATTGCAAAAGAGGAGTGATTGTTCCTATGAGCAAATTTCAATAGTGTGATGAGTTTGAGCAAGTCAAGAGTCCTGTGGGATGCTGGTGTTTGATGTTAGGTTAACTTAATGGTGACCAAGGCATTTGAAATTCTTATTTTTTTGCTTCTGCAATTCCTCTCCCACTTATTGTGATGGTTTAAATAACAAGGAGAAAATGTGATTAAGAGAGCCAAGATGTTTATAGATGAGGAAGATAAGGTCAATCAAATTGCTGAGGTTATAATGTCAACCCTAGTGTCAAAATTAGAATAGAGATGATACCCATTTCCTTTAGTCTTTGTTTTGGTTAATAGTTCACACTCCCAATGTTTATGTTGTGTCTCTCGAGTAGGATAACGTTTATCTTTTTGGTAGATCCCCTGGCAGGTACTTTCTTACTGGATTTCACTTGGACTGGTCTTGAAAGTATACATTGAGATCTCCTCTGTGTCACCTGATCCAAACCTCAGGGCAAGCAGAAGAGAAAAATTGGGAGAATAGATGTACTCTAATCATCAAAATCACATGTTCTGGGGTGAGAAGCTCACTTATGTACATTAAAATGCATCAAAGAGCAGTAAAACATATCTTGGCTGGTTGGATCAGTGGTAGAGTGTCAGCCCCATGTGTGGAAGTCCTGGGTTTGATCCCTGGTCAGGGCACACAGAAGTGACCATCTGCTTCTCCACCCTTCCCCCTCTCCCTTTCTCTCTTCTCCTCCCACAGCCATGGCTTTGTTGGTTCCATTAAGTTGGAGTTGGCCCCCTGTGCTGAGGATGGCTCCATGGAGTCTCACCGCAGGTGCTGAAAACAGCTAGGTTGCCAAGCAGCCTGCAAGGGCCCCAGATGGGCAAAGCATTGCTGGGAGTGGGCTTGCCAGGTAGATCTAGGTGGGGTGCATGCGAGAGTTTATCTCTCTGTCTCCCCTCCTCTCACTTAAGATAAAGAGCAGTAAAAGTCTGGATGAGTCTTAGAACATTTCTGGGCTTCTGTTTCCTCATTTGTACAATTAGAATATTAGTGAGATGATGTCTAAGTATCTTCCACTTCTTTCATTGCCCACTGCTGACTGTTCTCCTTACATGGATTTTCTTCTTCAACAATCCCCCCAAATTAAGGAAAAGCTGTGTATCAAGATACATATAGATAGCTATTATACATGATATTATTGAATGTCCATTATGTTCTGGGCACTTTATAGTCATTGCTCCATTTAATCCTCAAAATAATGTTGCAAGGTGTTATTAACTGTATTTTATATAAGAGAGAACAGAAATTTAGAAAGGTTAAGCAAGTTGTCTAAAACCAGTAGTTAGCAAGTAATGGAGTTTGGGGTCAAATTGGTCACCCCCAAAATCTACATTCTTTACATTAAAACATGCCACCATTCACACATATGAGTATAAACCAATGTGCAGATCATCAAGGCCAAAATTGTTCTTTCCCTCCCCACAAATACCACTGACCATAGGGTAAAGTGCTTGTGTTTTTCAGGTGATGTGGGAGATACTGAGAATGCCAAAAAGTTATCATAGGTTCTTGCATTTACAGAAACAAGTGGAGAGAGAGAGATGCCAAAACCTAATGGATAAAGCAGTTCAGAGAAGAGGATTCTTATTCTGAGCTGGGATTTTCTGGGTAGCTTCACAAAGGTAGTAGAAATTGAAGGTATGAGGCCTAGAGAGATGTCTTTGTCTAAGCAGAATGAGGGCTTGTATGTTATTTAAGATACTTCCAACTACATATAACAGATGACATATAACTCAGCTTGGCTTAAATATTAAGGGAATTTTATTATCACATATAGTAAGAATTTCCAAGGTAAGATGGCTTCAGGATTAACCTCCAGCTCTGGATCAAAACCAAGGACCCATGGTTATTTCATCTCCGTTGTCTGCCATCCTAATCTTCATTTACCTCGTGGTTGCAGGAAAGCTACTGAAGTTCATATTAAATACAGATATAACCATATGCAGAAGAATAAGTACTGTTTCTTTCCACAAATTCATTTTTATTATATTTTTTTAGATTTTATTTATTCATTTTAGAGAAAGGAGACAGAGAGAGAGAAGTGGGGGAGGAGCAGAAAGCATCAACTCCCATATGTGCCTTGACCAGGCAAGCCCGGGGTTTCGAACCAGCGACCTCAGTGTTCTGGGCTGACGCTTTTTACTCACTGCGCCACCACAGGTCAGGCCTCCACGAATTCATTTTTAAGATACATTTCCTAGAGGCCCCCAGCAAACTTCCCTTCATGTTTCATCTGCCAGAATTAAGATATGTGTCCAGACCTAAACCAATCAGTGGTAGACAACGATAGGACCAAGTTAGGTTTAGGCCACTCAGGATTGGCTCCCAGAGCTGTAAATAGAGTCACTCTTCTCTGGGCCTCTTGGAGGAGGGGGGACAACTCTGTAGCAGAGCAGGCAGTTAGTGTGGCTTTGGTACACACAAAGATAGGGAGGTGGCAATGTTCTGGAAACTTGACACAGAGAACTAATGCAAAAAAGATTGAAGTGATAGGTAAATACACCAAATTGAGAATTTTTAGAACTACCTGTTAAAAATACAGAAGGTCGAAGGGAACAAATAAAACAACTTACCCTTGGGTAAGTTATATTATTATATATAATATGAAAGATGCTATATTAGTATTTCTTTCTTATACTAAGAAAATTGTACTAACTTTAAGGGATTTTAGCATAGTTTTTATTCTTTCTAGATCATTAACTCATTTTTAAATATCCCCTATAACTTCTAGTTGTTGTTTTTCTTTTTCATTTTCAGAATTTCTCTAAACATCAGATAGATTGCAAGCACTCTTCTTGTTCCTTTACCATTATTTCTTTTTCTTTCTTTTTTTTTTTTACAGGGACAGAGAGAGAAAGTCACAGAGAGGGATAGATAGGGACAGACAGGAACGGAGAGAGGTGAGAAGCATCAATTAGTTTTTCATTGCCGTCGCAGAACCTTAGTTGTTCATTGATTGCTTTCTCACATGTGCCTTGACCAAGGGCCTTTAGCAGACCAAGCAACCCCTTGCTGGAGCCAGCGACCTTGGGTCCAAGCTGACGAGATTTGCTCAAGCCAGATGGGCCTGCGGTCAAGCTGGAGAGCTCAGGGTCTCGAAGCTGGGTCCTCTGCATCCCAGTCCGACGTTCTATCCACTGCGCCACCGCCTGGTCAGGCTGATTATTTCTTTCAAGCATAATTGGTTAATTTCTGACTATTTGTCAAAGGGCTCTTCCAACCTGAACAGCAAGAAAGGAAGGAATGAAATGACAGACTTGGAGGTATAGCCATTAGGGGCACTCCAACACAGAAATAGATAAAAAGGAAAGTTCAGCCTTGCCAACAGGAACAGATTTTCTCTTCAAAGTCAGAAAAAAATTTAAGGCCGCTAAGTACAGAAGAAATACATGAATACATTAAGCTAACATTTATTGTGCACGTACGCTGTGTGAAGCACTGTACCAAGCACTTTCCATGTACCACTCCACTCGTTCTCCACAATGACCCTGCAGATTAGGTGGAGGATTTTCCTCTGTGATTTGGAGATAAGTACTGAGGCATGCAACAGTTAAAAACATTTCCGCCTGGGGAGGAGCAAGATGGCGACGGACTAGGCGGACGTACCAACTTCCAACTCCCAGAACCAAAGTGGATTACAACTCAATTTTAAGAACCATCACCTGGATAAACCAACTTTGAACAAAACTAAGTGGACTCTTCAACCAAGGAACACAGAAGAAGCCACATTGAGACTGGTAGGAATAGCGAAAACGCGAAGAGGGCTGCCCAGCTCCCCGGAGCAAACGGCAGCCCGGAGAGACCCGAGTGGCGGGAGGAGATTTTGGCGGAGAGGGAGGGACCTGGGTCCCAGGAACCAAGCCCCAGCCTGCAGTCCCAGAGCCTAGAAGAGGCGTTTGGACAGTTTTGAGCTGTGAAACAAGTGAGGGAGCTCCCAGGCCTACAGTGTGGAGTATTAGGTCCCTTCCTACTCTGCTGAGGGCTGCTTAAGGTTTTGGGGCGGCAGGACGCTGAAAGGCGGTTCTGTCGGCGTGGGCAGAGGCCAAGCCGGTGGGAGATCGGTCTAGCCCAGAGGGTCGGAGGGTAAGCGTGAGAGCGGTCCGGAAGCTGCGGGCCCGCCTTTAATCCCACTTACGGGGACAAAGCGGGAGGCCAGGAACAGGCAGGCCCTGCGCAAGCCGGCCCCGACCGCGGGGACCGGGCTAGGACCAGGGACGGGCAGGGGCTCGTGGCTGAGCTGACGCTACCAGTCCCCCCCCCCCCGCCCGCCGGAGAAACCGGGGTTGGCCAGTATACGTGCGCGAGCGGGCTCCGAACGCGGAGGCGGGGTAGAGTCCGGGATGAGTGGAAGTACGCAGCTTAGCGGAAGCCAGCAAACACGCCCGCCCCAATAAACCTTGGTTTCCGACCCTGCACAAAGGGCCCTGGCCTTGAGGGCAGGGCTAAAGCTCCGGACGGGCAAAAGCTTACAGCTGAGAGCACGTCAAAAGCCCCGCCTAACCCGCGGAACTGTAGCGAGCAGGCTGCGACTGCTGGTTCTGGGCGGAAGTCCGGAAATAGGCTGGGTCCGCAGCTGAGGAAAGGTGCTCACCTCTACCCTTGGTGCTAATCTTGTGGCTTCAGTGACAGCCCCTACCACGGAGGAGAGGCAGAAATCACAGCAAAAGCCACAGTGGGCCGGCACTGGCAACGCTCATACCCAACCACCCTAGGTACCGGCAGAGGGGGTGGGGGGCCTGCAGACAGACCACACCTAGAGAACACAAAGGCAACACCTACTGGACTCCAGTGGCCACAACTTGCTTATACACAGAAAAAATGGGCAGGCAGAGGAATGCAAACCAAATGAATCAAGAGAAATCTCCAGAGAAGGACCTGAATGAACCAGATATAACCAAATTACCAGAAGCAGAATTTAGAATAATGATAGTTAGGATGTTCAAAGAAATTAGAGCAACAATGGATAGTCATTATGAACACCTAAATAAAGAGATAACAAGTATAAAAAATGAAATTGATATAATAAAAAAGAATCAGACAGAAATGACAAATACAGTATCAGAACTGAAGACCACAATGGAAGGAATTAAAAGCAGGATGGATGACGCTGAGGATCGAATAAGCGAGTTAGAGGACACAATAAACAAAGGCACAGAAGCAGAGAAGAAAAAGGAAAAGAGACTTGAAAAATGTGAGGAAACTCTAAGGGAGCTTTGTGACAACATGAAGAGAAACAACATTCACATCATAGGGGTGCCTGAAGAAGAGGAGAGAGGACAGGAAATGGAAACTTTGTTCAATCAAATCATAGCAGAAAACTTTCCTAAATTAAGGCTGGGAAACACTCCACACATTCAAGAAGCACACAGAACTCCATGAAAGAGAAACCCAAAAAGATCTACACCAAGACACATCATAGTTAAAATACCAAAGCTAATGGATAAAGAAAAAATTTTAAAAGCTGCTAGAGAAAAAAAGGCTATCACCTACAAAGGAGCCCCCATAAGGATGACATCGGACTTCTCAACAGAAACACTTGAGGCCAGAAGGGAATGGCAAGAAATAATCAAAGTAATGCAGAACAAGAACCTACAACCAAGACTACTTTATCCAGCAAGGCTAACGTTTAAAATTGAAGGAGAAATAAAGAGCTTCCCAGAAAAAGAAAGCCTGAAGGAATTCATCAAAACCAAACCAATTCTGCAAGAGATACTAAGGGGCCTCTTGTGAACAGTTTAAAGGGAGGAATGAATAGAGCAAAAGAAGAATACAGCTTTAAAGAATAAAATGGCAATAAACAACTACATATCAATAATAACCTTAAATGTAAATGGATTAAATGATCCAATCAAAAGACATAGGGTAGCAGCATGGATAAAGAAACAGGACCCGTACATATGCTGTCTACAAGAGACATATCTTAAAACAAAAGATGCTCATAGACTGAAGGTAAAAGGATGGAAAAAAATATTTCATGCAAATGGAAATGATAAAAAAGCAGGGGTAGCAATACTTATATCAGACAAAATGGACTTTAAAACAAAGGCTGTAGTAAGAGATAAAGGAGGACACTACATAATGATAAAGGGAACAATTCAACAGGAAAATATAACTATTGTAAATATCTATGCACCAAATATAGGAGCCCCGACATACATAAAGCAGACTTTGATGGATATAAAGGGCGAGATTAACAGCAATACTATCATAGTAGGTGATTTCAATACCCCTCTAACAACACTGGATAGATCCTCAAGAAAGAAAATTAATAAAGAAACAGCAGACTTAAAGGATACACTAGATCAACTTGATTTAATAGATATCTTCAGAACTTTTCACCCTAAAGCAGTAGAATATACATTCTTCTCAAGCGCTCATGGTACGCTTTCTAGGATAGACCACATGTTAGGACACAAAAATGGTCTCAATAAATTTAAGAAGATTGAAATCATATCAAGCATTTTCTCTGATCACAATGCCATGAAACTAGAAATTAACCACAAAGGAAAAACTGAAAAATACTCAAACACTTGGAAACTGAATAGCATGTTATTAAATAATGAATGGATTAACAATGAGATCAAAGAAGAAATAAAAAAGTTTCTAGAAACAAATGATAATGAGCATACATCAACTCAAAATTTATGGGACACAGCAAAAGCAGTTCTGAGAGGGAAGTTTATTGCACTACTGGCATATCACAAGAAGCTAGAAAAAGCTCAAATAAGCAACCTAACCCTGCATCTAAAAGAACTAGAAAAACAACAACAAATAAAACCCAACACAAGTAGAAGGAAGGAGATAATAAAGGTCAGAGCAGAAATAAATGACATAGAGGCTAAGGAAACAATACAGAGGATCAATGAAACAAGAAGCTGGTTCTTTGAAAAGGTAAACAAGATTGATGAACCTTTAACTAGACTCACCAAGAAAAAAAGAGAGAGGACTCAAATAAATAAAATTAGAAAGGACAGTGGAGAAATAACAACTGACACAACAGAAATACAAAACATTGTAAGAAAATACTATGAAGAACTATATGCCAAAAAATTAGACAATCTTGGTGAAATGGACAAATTTCTTGAATCATATAACCTTCCAAAAATCAATCTGGATGAATCAGAACACCTAAAAAGACCAATTACAGCAAATGAGATCGAAACAGTTATCAAAAGACTCCCAAAAAAGAAAAGTCCTGGGCCTGATGGCTTCACAAGTGAATTCTATCAAAAATTCAAAGAAGAACTAACTCCTATTCTCCTCAAGCTATTTCAAAAAATTCAAGAGGAAGGAAAACTTCCAAACTCCTTTTATGAGGCGAGCATAATTCTGATCCCCAAACCGGGCAAAGACAACACAAAGAAAGAAAATTATAGGTCTATATCCCTGATGAATTTAGACGCTAAAATTCTCAACAAAATATTAGCCAACCGGATCCAGCAATATATGAAAAAAATCATACACCACGATCAAGTGGGATTTATTCTGGAGAGGCAAGGCTGGTTCAATATTCGCAAATCAATCAATGTGATTCACCACATAAACAAAAGGAAGGACAAAAATCACATGATAATTTCAATAGATGCAGAAAAGGCATTTGATAAAATCCAGCACCCATTCATGCTCAAAACTCTCAGTAAAGTGGGAATACAGGGATCATTCCTTAACATGATAAAGGCCATCTACGACAAACCGACAGCAAACATCATACTAAATGGACAAAGATTAAAAGCAATTCCCTTAAGATCAGGAACCAGGCAGGGTTGCCCACTTTCACCACTCTTATTCAACATAGTTCTGGAAGTCCTAGGTACAGCAATCAGACAAGAAGAAGAAATAAAAGGCATACAAATTGGAAAAGAAGAAGTAAAACTGTCATTATTTGCAGATGATATGATATTGTATATTGAAAACCCTAAAGTCTCAGTCAAAAAACTACTGGACCTTATAAATGATTTCAGCAAGGTGGCAGGATATAAAATTAATACTCAGAAATCAGAGGCATTTCTATACAGCAACAATGAAATATCAGCAAAAGAAATTAAGGAAACAATCCCCTTCACTATTGCAGCCAAAAAAATAAAGTACCTAGGAGTAAATTTAACCAAGGAGGTTAAGGACTTGTACTCGGAAAATTATAGAACATTGATAAAAGAAATCAAGGAAGATACAAACAAGTGGAAGCATATACCGTGCTCATGGCTAGGAAGAATAAACATCATTAAAATGTCTATATTACCTAAAGCAATTTATAAATTCAATGCAATACCAATTAAAATACCAATGACATACTTCAAAGATATAGAACACATATTCCAAAAATTTATATGGAACCAAAAAAGGACACGAATAGCCTCAGCAATCTTAAAAAGAAAAAATAAAGCAGGAGGTATCACTCTTCCTGATATCAAGGTTTACTATAAGGCCATTATACTCAAGACAGCCTGGTACTGGCATAAGAACAGGCACATAGATCAATGGAACAGAACAGAGAACCCAGAAATAAACCCACAGCTTTATGGACAACTGATATTTGACAAAGGAGGAAAGAACATACAATGGAGTAAAGACAGCCTCTTTAACAAATGGTGTTGGGAAAATTGAACATCTACCTGCAAAAAAATGAAACTAGACCATCAACTTACACCATTCACAAAAACAAACTCAAAATGGATAAAAGACCTAAATGTAAGCCGTGAAACCATAAGCATCTTAGAAGAAAACATAGGCAGCAAGCTCTCTGACATCTGTAGCAGCGGTATATTTGCCGATTTATCTCCACGGGCAACTGAAATAAAAGGCAAGTTAAACAAATGGGACTATATCAAACTAAAAAGTTTTTGCACAGCTAAAGACAATAGGAACAGAATAAAAAGACAAACCACACAATGGGAGAACATATTCGACAGCACATCTGATAAGGGGTTGATAACTAAAATTTATAAAGAACTTATAAAACGCAACACCAGGAAGACAAACAACCCAATCAAAAAATGGGCAAAAGAAATGAATAGAAATTTCTCCAAAGAAGACATACAGATGGCCAATAGGCATATGAAAAAATGCTCAACATCACTAATCATTAGAGAAATGCAAATTAAAACCACAATGAGATATCACCTCACACCAGTCAGAATGGCACTCATCAGCAAAACAACACAGAATAAGTGCTGGCCAGGATGTGGAGAAAAGGGAACCCTTCTGCACTGCTGGTGGGAATGCAGACTGGTGCAGCCACTGTGGAAAACAGTTTGGAGATTCCTCAGAAAATTAAAAATCGAACTGCCTTTTGACCCAGCTATCCCACTTTTAGGAATATACCCTAAGAACACCATAGCACTGTTCGAAAAGAAGAAATGCGCCCCCATGTTCGTGGCAGCATTGTTCACAATAGCGAAGATCTGGAACCAGCCCAAGTGTCCGTCAGAAGACGAGTGGATTAAAAAGCTATGGTACATATATACTATGGAATACTACTCAGCCATAAGAAACGATGACATCGGATCATTTATAACAAAATGGATGTACCTTGATAACATTATACGGAGTGAAATAAGTAAATCAGAAAAAAAGAAAAACTGAGAACAGCACGATTACATACATAGGTGGGACATGAAAGTGAGGGTATGAGACATGGACAAGAGAGTGGTGGTTATGGGACGGGGGGAGGGAGGGCAGAGTGGGATAGGGAGGAGGGGAGAGACGCAGCGAAAACCAGATTGAAGGTGACAGAGGACAATTTGACTTTTGGTGATGGGTATGCAACACAATTGAATGATAAGATAACCTGGAGATGTTTTCATTGTACATATGTACCCTGATTTATTGGTGTCACCCCATTAGAATTAATAATAATAAAATATATATTTTAAAAAAAAAAAAAACCATTTCCGCCTGACCTGTGGTAGCGCAGTGGATAAAGCGTCGACCTGGGAACACTGAGGTCGCCAGTTCAAAACCCTATACTGGTCTGGTCAAAGCACATATGGGAGTTGATGCTTCCAGCTCCTCCCCCCTTTCTCTCTTTCTCTCTCTCTCACTCTGTATCTCCTCTCTAAAATGAATTTTAAAAAAATAACATTTCCAAGGTCACCCAAGTAGTTGAGTGGTGGGTCCAAAATTCACACTCCCGCAGATGGCTCAGATACCACTCTCTTCATTACTGCCTCTTTAGCAGGACATATCAGGTGAAGGATTCTTGTAAATCAGTACAGCTAGTGCTCAACTTACGACCACAATTGGTTCCGACAGACCGGTCATAACACGATTTGGTTGTAAGTTGAGGCTATATGTACAGCACTGTGAAATGATGTTATAAAAATCTTTAAGTCATATTTTATCATAATTTTCTTTCATTATTGTTATATATCATAATTTTCTTTGTTCATTTTATGCCATTTGTATCATCCTTACACCATTTTGTTTCTTATTTTTACATTCATCAGGTTTAAGTAAAACACTGCATTACCAGTACAACTGGTTTAATATTTGCAAAACATACAAAATTACAAAATACAGGTGCATACAAAAACTGCTCCAGACGCAGAGCAGTCGTGGCTAGTGATTGTGGTCGTAAAGCTGAATGGTCATAAGTTGCATAGGTCATAAGTCGATCAATACCTGTAATAAAAAGAACTGCTATTCATTAAGTACTTACTAAGAGTCTGGCATTGTGTTACACACTGTCAAGCACATCAACTTTTCCGAGCAAGCAGGGGAGGTATTATTACTCCCATTTTACAGGTAGAGAAACCAAGATTTGGAGAGATTAAACACTTATGGACAAAATCACACAGTGTACGCAGCACCAAAATTCAAATTCAGATCTGAATAACTCCAAAGCCAATACCCTTAATTATACAAACAATGGAAATGAATAAACATTCTTGTGAGGATCTGAATTATAATTCAGACTAGAACAGACAGGCAGTAAAGACGAGGTATATGCCAGTCACTGTGAAAGTTGCATTCAGATCATTATTTCAGTCTATCTCAGTTACTAGCATTTTTAATGATTAGGCCTCACTTCTGAAAATTTGGGATCAAGTTGGGTATTTATTATTGATGTCTAAGTAAAATGAAACTTTTACTTAAGCTAGAAACTCTTAAAAATTAATATAATTATTTTTTAAAAAGAGGCCTAAGATGGTTGGTTGAGTCAGAAAACCTAGAGCCTAGTTTTGGCTCTGAAAATAAGCAATACATTGTTGGGCAAGTTCACTTTCTGGGCTCAGTTTTTTAACTTAGAAAGTGACACATTGGCCTGAATGATATTCTGGGGCAGGGGAAAGCCTTCTTAGGGGTTCCTGGAATGTGTGGTTCAGGGAGACAGTCATTCCTGGCTTTCAGTGGTTCCCAAATGTCAAAATCACTCAGTTCACAGAGTGAAACACAAGAAAAGGAACTTTTATTTCATCATTACCTCCCTTTTATTTCTACTCACATGCCCACCTTACTACTTGGGAGTCTACTGACCAGCTGGCATGGCTCTCCTGGGAAAACCCGGATGTCATTAAATCAGACTGTCTACTTGCCATTTTCCTGACTTTCCCCTGGCTGGTATCTCCTGGTATCTAACCCCATTTGCCTTCCTTCATTGTTCTTCCCCAACTCCCTCATGGATTCAGGCATTCAGCAAGTATTTATCATGAGCTCACAGGGTATATCTAACAAAGGCTTTTCCTTTCCTATTTGTTTCTTTTAATCAAACTAACAAAATAAAATTGGAATGGACTCGTAGACACTATTTCAATTCAAGAGAAGGAACTAGTGATTGCCAGAGGGGAGGGAGGTTGGGGGACCGGCTGAACAGATTGGTAGTTACAGTCACAGGGATATAAAGAATAGTTTAGGGAATATAGTCAATAATACTGAGGTAGGCAGTTAGACAGACATGAGCAGAGCAAGGGCTAGAGGCCAGGCACAGGCGGCCACCAGGACAGAAAGTCCTAGATGCCTGGTATCTTCCCTAAAGTTTCCAATCCAGAAGGTCTATGGGGGGGCTCTGAGAATCCTTTCCCCACCCCACAGATGCAATAGGTGTTCTTATTATCAGGCCAGTTTTAGAAAGGCTGATGTACAGCATAAGAAAGAAATCAAGGATTGTGAATATGACAGGAGGTTTAATATAAAACCTTAAGAAGCTTATAATCTATTTAGGGAAACTAGATCCAGGTACATAAAATGATGGTCGTCAATAGGTACAAGGCAGGATAAGTAAATGTTAAATGGATGCAGTAAACCATGTAAGTGCATAAGAACAGAATAGGTTCAGGAGGAGGAAGCTGTAGGCTGGCTCAGGAGTAGGACTTGGGTTATACCGCTGAAGACATAAAGGGTATGTGCAAATGTGAAGAGCGTGGGGAGGCCAGTGGCATGGAATGGAAACAATGCTAGCGAACAGTCCAACTAGAGCAAAGGAAATGCAGAACTGAAGTGGCAATATCAAACTCAATCTTGTGGGGAATGGGGAGCCATTCAAGATGTATGAGCCGAAGAGGCAACTGATGAAAGTTTCTAGGTGGTGAATCCGGTTATGACATTCATCAAAGATTCAGAGGTTCTTATCTCAAGGGCTTGTTAAACTTCAATAGTTGGGCCCCACTGGAAGTTTCTGGTCTAGAAGATCTGGGAAGAAGCTGGGGAATTTGCATGTCTAACACACGTTCCCAAGGGAAGCTAACACTGCTAGTTCAGGAACCACATTTGAGAGCCACTGCTGTTCACGATGAATTAAACGCAATAGAGTGAGGTGGGGATGGCTGAGTGGCACGGTGATGGTTTACAAATGGAAGATAAAGAATAGGAAGGAATCATGAAAGCAATCGGTATGTAGTTAGAATAAGCATGGGACAAGAAGAAAAAATGGGAGACAAAATTAGAGTTCAAAGCTATGGACCAAAAATAGCAAGAAAATAAAAAGAGAGAACGTTGTATGTAGAGCCATCTTAATAGGAAGACAAAAATCTCAGTCTTCATGAGTGGCTGCTTGAGTTGATTCCTTCTTGCTATTCCACATTACCTTCAGTCATAGAATGTTAAGCAGCAAGGACAAGCCAGCGAGGACAAAATGAATGCAGAGATTTGCAACAGTGTGAGGGAAGTGCTTGCTGTAAGTACTCACAGATAGATTGGGTAAGCGGTGATTGACAATGTCTTCTAACCTGACCTGACCCATTTAGCAAGGTTGTCCCTGGCTGAGCCCTGTAGCTTTGTTTTAAATCAGTAATTTATACAGACTGACACCCAAACCAGAAATTCTTGCTAAAAACTGGAAACACAGCTGTTGTCACTGCCATTCCACACACCCCTGGGGGCCGTGAACCTTGACTCACAAGACTATCAGCTGCCAAACTTCTGGGATAGGCAGCACCCTCAGTACTTCTTGCCCTGTGGAAAATGAGAGCCAACCTGTGAGGAGGGGTAGGAGTCTCCAGCCCTGGGAGGGGAGACAGGTTATGACAGGCCGTGGGGGAATCCCTGCCGGAGAGGAAAGCCAGAGACAGCAACAGAGTGGGGAAGGACAGAACTCCTTGCACTCCACCTCACGAGCCTCCCAAAGCTGTGGGCATACAGGTACACTGCTTGCCTCTTGTGTCTGGTCAACACTTCTACGCATTTGTTCTACCACGCATGGTATTAGCGAGAACTAGAAAGTCTGCCAGGGCATCTGGACTACAGCCAAAAGAGAAAAATTTCCCCTCATAACCTAGGAAGAGGAGAAATAGAAATGAGCTCCTGGAGGGCAGGGACTTCAGTTTACTTCATTTATTTGAACATAGAAATACTTCATCTAGGCCGATGTATCATGTTATGCCTATAGAAAAGCTAACCTCTAATTCTATATGTAATCCTAAATGTCAGTCAAAGGCATGCCTGGAAAAAGGAGTCTGCCTCTGTGAACATCCTTCATTCCTAAAATTCCAGTGCTGGAAGCTGGATGATACCCACAAAAGACGTCTCATCCTGTCTAGCACCCTATGGTTACATCAGTCTTTGGGGCTAGCTAGTTTGCTAACATGGCTAATATAGTTTCTCTATAAGAAAGTTGTTATGCAGTGGGAACAGTGAACAAAACCCATGAAAAGCTGTCCATTCTGGCAACTGGTATTACAATGGGGGGTAAATGAAGAGTAAAACAGCTAAATCAATTATAGAGAATGTTAGATAAATCCTATACAAAGAAATACAGCAAGGAAGGAGATTATGGAGCACAGGGAGTAGGAGGATTATGATTTTGAATGTGCCATTTAAGGAAAGCCTCATTAGGAAAATGACATTTGAACAAACACAAAGAGATGAGGAAGCAAGTCTAATGACTATTGGGGAAAAAGCATTCTAGAAGAGAAAGCAGCAAGCCTGAAGGCCATAAAGCAGAGGGAGTGAGCCTAACATGTTCAAGAGATGGCTGCACCCAGCAGGAAAGGTCTATCCTGCAAGGACTTGGGTATTTACTCTCCTAATGTGGGACTTAGTTGGAGGGTGTTGAGCAGAGGAGCAAAGTGCTCTGACTCACATTTGAACAAATCATGTTGTGTCATAAGCAGAGTACAGAGGGAAAAGAGTAAAAGCAAAGAGAACAGTTAGGAAGTTACTTCAATGATCCAAAGTGATATAGGTGGAGTTGGTAAGGATTGTTCAAATTCTAGATATAGCTTGAAAGTGGAACCAACAGGATTCTCTGGTTAGATAGCCTTGTGTCCTCTCCTCCCTACAAAAGTTTAATCAAATCTACTTACAAAGATATTGGGTTGGCCACCACACATCAAAGATGGTTTAAAAGCAAAACCAAACCTAATACCAAATTGCTGATAATTCAAAAGCAAAAAAACCAAACAAACCTGTGATGGCATCATGATCTTTCTTTGGGAATTTATATTATTAGTTATGTTTTAGGGCAAATATTAACTTCTAATCCCTAAAAACAAAACATTAGAGGCTGATTCTGGATTATTTTACACAAAATAAAAAATAAGAAAATATCTTTATGCAATCATAAGATAGAATATTTCATAGGAATCAATGTTATATTTATAAAGAATTTAAATGAGTTAGAAAAATGCCTGAGATAAGTGGAAGAATAAGTATAAAATTATAAATATATTACCATGATCGAGCAAATATGCCAAATGTTAAAAGTAATGAAGTCAAAATGATGAGATTAGGATTCATTTATGCTTCTACTTTATTTTTCAAGTAGATAAAGATGAGACTGTTTTTCTTTTATAGTAACAGAAAAAAAGAAACCCACTGAGAAATTCACAAGCAAAAACTTCCATTTATGCTTGTTTTCAATTTAAGGAGACAAATTGGAGGAGGCAATATACCAGGTTTATTTAGGCTGACGAGTCCCAACAAAGCGAAGAGAATATGCTCAAGTATCCCCAAATATGAAGTCCAGCGTGGCTCCTAGCCCTTCTCCAAAGAATTTCCCTCCTTGTCTCTTTTCAATGTTTCCTCCCCACCCACCACCCTGACATCCACTTCTCTAATTCCTGATATTTTTCTTCAGGGTAGTCTTAACTAGTCCACCATTGCTCCATAAATAACTAGCATGCATATACTTAAAAAATAATGGTATTATAATATCCTTAGACCAAGTGAAGACTCTGTAACAGTTTGAATTGCATCCTCTGTTCCACATAATTGGATGCCAACTGTGTTCTTGCTTCACTTCATTCTTGTAGCAAGAATGTCAACAACCATCCACAATCTCCTCCTCCTTACTTCACCTGTGTCTATATGAACCTCGCTGACCTTATCCTTTCAATATGCTAATTTAAGTACTTCTAATAACATAGCATGAAAATTCCATATATACGTATATATGTGCCTCTACAAGCCTTGTAACAACACAATAAACATTATTTATTACTTTATTAAGCAAACAATTAATGTAATTAATAATACTAAGCAAACAATTAATGTAATTAATAATACACTTTGCTTTACAATATAATACACATTCTCTCTGGAGGTAAATATGAAGAAGTAGAGCAGAAAAAAAGAAAAGAAACAGAAAGGGGGAAGAACCATAGAAAGCAACCCAAGGTTGTAACTACTTCAGGAAGGCTGCATCAAATAAAAAACTCTCAAATAACATGGCAAGAAGAAAAAGAACAACAAATAGAGCCCAGAGGAAGTAAAAGAAAAATAATAATAAAGAAAAGAGAGAAAAAAAATGACAGAGGCTAAAAATAATTTAAAAAGATCAATGAAACCAAGAGCTGGTTCTTTTAAAAGGTAAACAAGATTGACGAACCTTTGACCAGATCAATTAAATAAATAAATAAATAAATGAGAGAAAGAGAGAAGACCCAAATAAATAAATTAGAAACGAAAGTGAAGAAACAACAACTGACACCATAGAAATACAAAGGATTGTAAGAAAATACTATAAAGATCTATATGCCAAAACATTGGACAACCTAGGCAAAACGGATAAATTCCTAGAAACATACAATCTTCCAAAACTCAATCTGGAAGAATCAGAAAACCTAAACAGACTGATTACATCAAATGAAATCGAAACAGTTATTAAAAAACTCCCAGCAAACAAAAGTTCTGGACCAGATGGCTTCACAGGTGAATTTTACCAAACATTCAAAGAACTAATACCTATCCTTTTCAGGGTATTCCAAAAAATTCAAGAGGAGGGAAGAGTTCAAAGCTCATTTTATGAGGCAAGAATTATCCTCATTCCAAACCTAGGTAAAGACACTAGAAAGAAAGAATAGACTGATATCCCTGATGAACACAGATGCTAAAATTCTCAACAAAATATTAGTGAACCAGATCCAGCAATACATTAAAAAGATCATAAATCATGATCTAGTGGGATTTATTCCAGGGAGGCAAGGCTAGTACAGTATTTACAAATTAATAAATGTGACTCATCATATTAACAAGATGAAGGGTAAAAATCACATGATTATATCAATAGAGGTAGAAAAAACATTGATAAAATCCAGCACCCATTTATGATAAAAACTCTGAGCAAACTGGGAACACAGGAAACATATCTCAACATAATAAAGGCCATATATGACAAACTGACAGCCAATATCATACTCAATGGACAAAGACTAAAAGCAATCCCCATAAGATCAGGAATAAGACAGGGGTGCCCATTTCACCACTCTTATTCAACATAGTTCTAGAAGTCTTAGCCACAATAAGACAAGAAGAAATAAAAGGTATCCAAATTGGAAAAGAAGTAAAATTATCATTATTTGCTGATGACATGATATTGTACATAGAAAACCCTAATGTTTCAGTCAAAAAACTACTAGACCTGATAAATGAATTCAGCAAGGTGGTAGGATATAAAATTAATATTCAGAAATCAGTGGCATTTTTATACACCAACAATAAAATCAGAAAGAGAAATTAAGGAAACAATCCTCTTCACTTCTGCAACAATAAAAAAAATGGTATCTAGGAATAAATTTAACCAAGGAGGTAAAAGACTTACTTGGAAAATTATAAGACATTGAAAAAAGAAGTCAAGGAAGATACAAACAAGTGGAAGCATATACTGTGTTTATGGATAGGAAGAATAAACATCATTACAATGCTTATATTACCCAAAGCAATCTACAATGTGTCCGTAAAGTCATGGTGCACTTTTGACCTGTGACTGGTCAAAAGTGCACCATGACTTTACAGACACATTGTATATAGTCAATGCAATTCCTATTAAAATATCAATGGCATACTTCATAGATTTAGAACAAATAATACAAAAATAAATATGGAACTGAAAAAGAACCTGAATGGGCTCAGCAATCTTGAAAATAAAGAACACAGTGAGAGGTATTACACTTCCCGATTATCAGTTATACTACAAGGATACTGTAATCAAAACAGCTTGGTATTGGCATAAAAACAGGCATACAGATCAATGGAACAGAACAGAGAACCCAGAATTATACCTACATCTTATTGTCAATTGATATTTGACAAAGGAGGCAAGAGTATACAATGGAGTAAAGACAGTCTCTTTAATAAATGGTGCTGGGAAAATCAAACAGATACATGCCAAAAAACGAATCTAGATTACCAACTTATACCATTTACAAGAACAAACTCAAAATGGATAAAAGACTTAAATGTAAGTTGTGAAACCATAATAACCTTGGAAGAAAACATAGGCAATAAACTCTCTGATATCTCTTGTAGCAATATTTCTGCCGATATATCTCTGTGGACAAGTGAAATAAAGGACAAAATAAACAAATGGGACTATATCAAACTAAAAAGCTTTTGCACAGCAAAATATATCATTAACAAAATTAAAAGACAGCCCACACAATGGGAGAACATATTTGCTGATATGTCTGATAAGAATTTAATAACCAAAATTTATAAAGAACTTCTAAAACTCAACACCGGGAAAGTAAACAGTCCAATTAAAAACTGGGCAAAAGAACTGAAGAGACACTTCTCCAAAGAGGACCTACAGATGGCCAATAGGTAGGACACAGGGATAGGGGTGAGGGTGTTATATTGAGTGGGACACTTGAATCCATGTTCACACAATAAATTAAGAAAAAAAAGAATTCATAATAGAAATGTAGCCAGTTATAAACAATATTTTTTCATTACTAAGCTATTTTAAAATTGAAAAAATATATATACATTGGAAATAAAAAATAAATAACATGGCAAAAAAATTAGCATACATACTTTTATTCTGTATCACTCTCTACCCAGTAGTCCTAGAGGGGCTGAACTATATAGGTAGGAACCCTTTACTGAAGCAAAGTAAGAAAACCTATCATCTTACAAATTTTAATCAGTGCTGTTCATCATATACTTTTAGATCTCCTCTCTAGACACAAGATCATCACATAAAAGCCATGTAACTTATTTAGTTAAAGAATTGTGAGAAGTAAATGATGCCACTTTCAAGTGGTAATTTTAAGTGACCGTGTATAATTCATGCTTTCCTTATCTGTCTGCCAGGTCAATCAGATAGTGGGGCACCAGGTAGCCTGAGTTCAAGAATGAGGGAAACCCAAAGTAGTTATCCTTCTCCCTCCCCAATAGATATTAATAAGAAATAGAATTTTGTTGTTTAAAGTTATAGCTCCTTTTTAGATTTGTTTGTTACTATGGCTGGAGTCTGGCAACTTAGGTTTCATGGAGTCTGGGAACTTAGGTTTCAGGTTTCCACCACTGTCTAAGTAATGAGTGGCTCCCTTTGCCTAAACTGTGAGGTACAAATAGGGACTAACACACGTTTTCTTCTGGGAGACAGAATGTTGGCATGCTAGGCAAAGCATGAGTTCATGACCCAGCCCCTCTAAAACCCAGGGTATATTATTACAACTTTTTGCTAGGAAATTAAGTGCATCTCTGTGAAGCACTGGGAAAGGACTGTTGGAAGCTGTGGCTTGTTTCCTGCAAACTTTGCTCCACGCACCTTTCCCCTTTGCTGATTTTGCTTTACAACCTTTCACTATAATAAATCATACTGATGAGTATGACTATTTACTGAATCTTTTGAGTCATCCTAAACAAATCATCAAATTTGGTGGTAGTCTTAGACATCTCCAGCATAGCAAGAAAACATTACCAGAGTTAGAAAACAACAAAAAAGAGACTTCAACTCAAATTTCAAGTACTGAAATTGCAGGTACAGAGTATAAAATTGTTCCATGTAAAATAACTAGAAAAATAAATGATAGAATCAATCATTTGAGAAAGAAGCAAGAAACCATCAAGGAAAAACAAGAAGATTTGAAATAAAAAACAAATAGAATTACTAAAAATAAAAAAGTTTGAAGAGATAATAACTGGACTTTTTCAAATTCAAGGTATGTGATTTCATAGACTTGGAAAACATAATATATATATATCAAACAGAAATAAACAACAACAAATCAGCAACTAGCCAGATTTTAGTGAAACAGCAGATCACAGAAGGTAAAAAGATATTAGAAGCAGTTAGAGGAAAAAGGCAGATGAAAAAGGCAGAGAGAAAAAGAGAAGGAGAGGTGAAGGGGAGGAGCAGGAAGAATCAACTCCCATGTGTGCCTCGACCAGGCAAGCCCACGGTTTTGAACCAGTGACATCAGCATTGCAGGTCGATGCTTTTATCCACTGAACCACCATAGGTCAGGCTAACAGAAGAGTTTCCGATAGCAATAATAAAAAGCAGGGAGGAATAAAAATTATCTCAAAGTGCAGAGAAAATAACTGTCAATTCAGAATTAAGACCTTGGAAAAAAACATCTTTATGAAAACAAGGGTGAATTTAAAACACTTTTAAATAAACAGAAAGAAATAATTTACTCATAATAGGTATTTGCTAAAGGAATTTCCAAAGGGCATACTTTAAATAAAGAGAGAAAACCATTTCAAAAGAATAGCCTGAGATATAAAAATATATATAAAATGGTAAATGTTTTCTATGAATCTAATAAACATCATCCATATAAAATGATAATAGTCTGTGTGGTCATAACAGGATAAAACTAAAATATACCACAATGCCATGCAAGTTATGCGAATGTAATTAAAATACATTAAAGTCTTTGTATTGTTTGGTAGAAAGGTGGAGATATTGGAGCCCTTGTTAAGTTAAATAACTTTGGTTAATTTTAAGACAAATCACTAAAAATAAAGATACTCTAAACGTTCTAAGACATCAGAGGGGAAATTATGGAATAAATGAACAAAAACAAAACAATAAAAATAAGGTGGGGGAAGCAAAGAATGAAGGAACAGAATAAATAAAAATACAGACGTATGATGTTAGAGACAAATTTATTTAATTGTATGTATCTAGTGAAATAGCCTCAAAGTATATAAGGCAAAAATACATAAATACAATTTAGCAATCAGAAAGCAATATTTAAAATAAGTTTTAAACACTGTCATCCTGATGTGACAGCTTCTCCCTTATCTAAGGGTGTTTTACTCTTTTCGGAAACATGCACTATATTGTAGTTTATCCATTTAACATGATAGAAAAGAGGCTTCTAACTAGGCTCCTTGTTAGAAGTTATTTTTGCACAGAACATCTGATTTTTCAAGAACAGATTGAGCAGGAGATAGACATATATTGTTTAAAAGCATATACATATGTGATAAAATTATTTTTTTAAAAGGGAAAATTTAGATCAAACCTCACAAGAAGAAACTAAAAATCTGAGCAAAATAGGAAAATTATAACTCATAAAAAGAGTTAACTTTTAGTGGTAGGAAGCCCAAAGATGTCCCATGATGATATCTACCTTCTGGTATTCATACCAAGAGAAATTTAAAAGTATTCTGAATAAATTAAAATGAAAACACAACTTACCAAAATTTGTGGGATATAGCAGTGCATAGAGAAAAATGGAAAGCATTAAATGAATATATTAGAAAAAAATATCTACAATCAATGATCTAGCTTTCCACTTTAGGAAACTTAAAGAGAAAACAGTTAATTAAATCCAAAGTAAACAGAAGAAACAAAAATTGGAGCAGAAATCAGTAAACTTGAAAACTGGAAATCAATAAGAAAAAGAAGACTCCAAAAGCTGATTCTTTAAAGAGATCAATAGAAGTGATAAACCTTTAGCCAGCTTAGGGGGAAAAGAGAGGAAACAAATTGCTAATAACAGAAAAGAAAAAGGGAAAATCCCTACAGATCCCACAGACATTAAAAAGGTAATAACTGGGCCCTGGTCAGTTTGTTCAGTGGTAGAGTGTCAGCCAGGCATGTGAATATCCTGGGTTCGATTCCTGGTCAGGGCACATAGGAGAGGCGACCATCTGTTTCACCATCCCTCCTCCTTATCTTTCGCTCTCTCTTTCTCTTTCTCTTCCCCTCCCGCTGTCAGTGGCTCAATAAGTTTGAGTGTGGCCCAGGACACTGAGTATAGCTCTGTTGGTCTGAACATGTCAGTCTCAGGCACTAAAAATAACGTGGTTGATTGGAGCACTGGCCCCAGATACGGTTGTCAGGTGGATTCTGGTTGGGCACATGTGCAAGGCTCTCTTACTATCTCCCCTGCTTTCACCTTAAAAAATAATAAAAAACAAAGAAAATACAGACCAGTATCTCATTAGTATAGATGCAAATATCCTTAACAAAATATTAGCAAATAAAATTTGGCAATATATTAAAATAATTATAAACCATAACCAAGTGGGATTTATCCTGAGTATGCCAGGCTGGTTCAACATTCAAAAACTAATAAACATGCCCAACCAGGCAGTGGCGCAGTGGATGGAGCTGGAACGTCGGACTGGGATGCAGAGGACCCAGGTTCAAAACCTCAAGGTCACCAGCTTGAGCCCAAGGTCACTGGCTTGAATGAGGGGTCACTCGCTCTGCTATAACCCCTTCACCCCTAGTCAAGGTATATATGAGAAAGCAATCAATGAACAACTAAGGAGCCGCAATGAGGAATTGATGCTTCTCATCTCTCCCCCTTCCTGTCTGTCTGTCCCTATCCATCCTTCCCTTTGTCTCTCTCTCTCTGTCACATACACACACCCAAAAAGTCAACGTGCTCAATCACATGAACAGGCTAAAAGAGAATCATACAACCATTACTAATAGATGCAGAAAAAGCAATCGACAAATATTCAACACCTATTCATGACAGAAACTCTCAGTAAATTAGGAATAGAAGAGAACTTCCTCAACTTGATAAAGAGTACAGTGGGGGTAAAAGTAGGTTTATATTTGTTTGTATGAAAAATAATACCATAGTTAATTAATAATACAATAAACTGTTTCACATATAACCGTAAACCAACTTTTGCCCCAATCTGTATGTACAAAAAAAAATACAGCTATCATACTTAATGGTGAGAAACTTGAAGCTTTCTCACTAAGATAAGAAACAAGGCAAGAAAGTACCATTACCAATGCTTTTCAACACCATAGTGGAAATGCTAGCTAATGCAATAAGACAATAAGAAAAAATAAAAGGTACACAGATTGGGAAAATATTTACTAAATTTACTTAGTAATTACTAGTTTTGCATCTTCCCTTAGCCAATTTTGCTAAGACACCAATACATTTGAAGAAAATAACTTTACAACTTCAACATTTTAGTGCCACTTTATGCTACAAAGCTTTATTTATAGTTCTTCAGAATGTATTTCACTTGTCCACCCACTGTTCCAAATGTGAAATGATATCAAATAGGCTAGATTTATTACAAAGCATAAGAGAGAAAACAATTCTATAATTTAATATATATAGTGTCATTAGTGGTTATTACTTTTACTTTTCTTTTGAAGATAATCCACTGAATTTTTCTACCAATGACATTTCAGAGTGAAGTGGTCTTCAAGAGATTTTCACAGAATCAAAAGTGTACAGTCCAATAAATTTTACAGGTGATATTTGACAGTGTCTGAGTATCTGCAAATCATTTCTTTTCCCATTTCTTCCCAAAAGTCTTGGATGATGAAGAATCATGACTTTCATCACTATTATAGTGCTCATATAAAGTCTGAAATTAAAAACACACATGCTTTATAATTTAAATTCATTGTATTATCTAATAAAGATATAATTATATATTTTAATATATAATAAATTTCTCTCTTGTTCTTATAGTTAGGAAGTTATTTAACAAATGGTTGAAAATACTTAAGAACTTTAACACCTAGCTTGACCTAAGAATCAGCTATCATGAGTTGCAGGTCAATTTTTTTATAAGAGAAATGTAACATGGTATTAATACACTGCTCACAAAAATTAGAGAAAAATTAGAAAAATTTTATCGCTTCATATTCATTTTGGAATATCCCTAATTTTTGTGAGCAGTGTATATACTTATTATAAATGTGTCTTCAAGGCCTTCTTGATCTTCTTTACTTTTTCTCAAATAAAGCCAGTTTTAGATAAATTCCTAAGAATACACTCATCAGGAAATATATTTCCCAGTGATATTTAAACTAATGAACAGAAGACATCAAATTATCTTAGTAAGTGTAATTGGCCATATTAAAATTTATATTTTAAAAAGGGTTTAACACTACGCCAACATCTAATTTATGAAGATGACATCTTTGCCATCAAGGAACACATAACCTTAGTTATAAAAGTAGCTAATCCACCTCAATTTCATTTATAAAAAACTATAAACACAATGGTAGAAATTTAAAATAGGGACATATGAAATATAGAGCAAAATTAATAAATAAATTTTGTCCAATTTTAACTTCTAAAGCCATTGATTGATTTAGCCATCAATATTTGAGAAAATTTAAGCAAAAATTTACCTTTTATCATATAAGTGAATAGTGAATAATAGTTAATTACTCCAGTAATGTGTCCAACTTCTTGACATCTTAGATTGGCTTTACCCATACCCAGAAAGCTAAAAGCTTCCATAATTTTATAATAATGTTATGACTGAGATATATAATTAGTAACTGCTTAGTAACTGAACTGGTCAATAACTAAGTTGGTCAATAAGCATATATAAGGTTAGGTGTTTGATGGCAGTGAGATGCAAAAATTAAAAGATAGATAAAAATAGGCACCGGGAAGTTGAAAAGTTTGAGACATTTACTTTGAGAAATGTAATGATTGCTACATTCAGCTTCACAGAAGTCGCAGTACATGTCAAATACTGTGATTTCTCTAAGATGGTTTAGGAAAAAAATTGGTTAGAAGAGAATTTAAAAGCTGTGTTAAGAATAGTGTTAATTTATTTAAAAGACAGATTCCTCATTAAATTTATTTCAGTTGAGACTTAATAGCAATCTTTTGAATGTCCTTTATATGACAATCCACTTTCAATTATGCTATCTGCACAAGAATGTAAATCAAATAAATTTATGTGTAAAAAGCATATGTTAAGTATCTAAATGTATATAAATACTGCATAGGTAACCTGATGATTGGACTAACTTTTCTTTGAAATACTCATTTAAGTGTGTAACTCACTAATCTATATAAAACAAAATAATATAGATAGACAATAGAAATATTTACTTTAGCAGCTTTCAAAATAGAGTTAGGAGAATTCAGGCCAACAAGTTGGCCCAGAACATGTTTCATTTCTTCAGATGTTCCCTTACGGCTACCTGTAAAAAATATAATAAAAAACACACTGGTACAAATAAGAAAATTAGAACTTTATTCTTTTAATTTATTTCTGATCACAGCCCCTTACTTCGGATATGTAGAAATATATGCCAGCAAGTAAATAAAGGTGGTTTCATTTATTTTAGTACTTAGCATAAAAAAAGGAACTTGGTTAAAGGAGGAGGCAGTCTAGAAAAGAGAAACTAATTCCGATAGTTTTTTGTAATAGTTAAAAATCTACTTATATTAGTAATCTGGTAATAAATTGATTTGTAAAGAAGTACCTAAGCTCTGGCAGGTTAGCTCAGTGGACAAAGCATTGGTCAGGCGTATGGACATCCCGGGTTTGATCCCAGTTGGGGCACACAAGAGAAAAAACCATCTGCTTCTCTCCCTCCCTTCCTTTCCCCCTTCTTTCCCTCTTCTCCTCCCACAGCCAGTGGCTCAATTGGGAGCCTTGCCCCCAGACGGGGATGGGGGGGGGGGGCGTTGCTGGGTGGATGCCAGTCCAGGTGCATGTGGGAAACTATCACTATCTCCCCTCCTCTCACTTAAAAAAAAAAAGTACCTGGATGAGTTTGGATATGAACATATGGATGCTCCAGAAGCTCAGCAATGGATATCCTCTCTTTAGGATCCCTTATTAAACAACACTAAAAAAACAAAGGTTATTACTTTAAAATCAAAACAAATTTTCTTACATAATATTGATAAAGTACTTTTTCAGATTGCATCGTATTACAGAAGTTGCTTTCTAGATAGCCTACTCAGAAATAAGATTTCATGTTATATTCTGCAAAATCCCCAAGTGTTCACTTTAAAAGTGGAATCTGCAGAGTGAACTTAACATGTTTATAAAGCTAATTTGGTCAGCAATGTCTTTCAATAGACCAGTTATAGCTAAGCCATTTAGATAATTCCAATCATTTCAGCAAACAAGTAAATATAGTTGACCCTTGAATACAGATTTGAACTGTGTGGTCCACTTTTTCAATAAAAACTATAAATGTATTTTCTATTCTTTATAATTTTTTTAATAACATTCTCTTTACTCTAATTTACTGTATTGTAAGAATTTACTATATATAATATACAAAACATGTTAACTGACTGTTTATGTTATCATTAAGTGGCTATTATTTGTTAAGTTTTGGAGGATTTTAAAAACTTATATGCAGATTTTCAACGAGGAGGGGGATAGGCACTCTTAACTTCCAAGTTGTTTAAGGGTAAACTATATATAATATATTGTTCTTCTAGATCCATATATTATTAATATTACCTTTAATACATCTTTAAGATCTTTTTCTGGGATGTCAGGAAATTCAATTTCATGATCAGGGTCAATTATGGCATGTAATTTAGAAATCTGATTAATTATATGCTGAAATGGTGTTTTCCCGTAAGTCATGTAGTACAAAATGCATCCTAAGGACCAAACATCACTTTTGGGGCTTATCTAAGGAAAATAAATGAACAAAAAATTAGGAATAAGTTACCATTATTTTAATGTAAAATTAATTGTTAAGAATATTATACAAAAAAACATACACACACACACATATACCCTATTTAAAATCATAATTAAACCACAATTAATGTGCACATACTAGATGTTTACATGACAAAACATCTTTTTCTAGTTTTTATTATAACTGGTTATCTTATTGAGATGAGCTTCATTTGAAATCTTTCAACAAACTCAAAGCATTTCAACCTAAAACAAAATTATTACATTCTTGTCAGCTTAAGAAAATACAAAACTGTAAAATATTAATGCAAAATTTAAAGTACTTGTTTTTCCCAAAGTTATTAGATTATAAATTTTTATAAAATTTTTCAATATATAAGTATGTATAGATTTTTAAGGTTAAAAGTACCTTGTTGGACATTAAATGATAAAACTATGAGGTATGAGTAAGAATAGAGAAGATTGTCTGGTTATAAGTATTCAGTAAATATTACTTATTAAATGTTCTTTGTATTAAATAATCTCATTAGAAATAATGTGATACAATAATATAATTGTTCTTTTTACTTTAATAAAAAACATGAATAAGACCAAACACAGCAGAGGACATAATAAATGAAAATGGCTAAATTCCTGTTTTAAAATATATAGTATATATTACGTATTCAAATATACATTAAAATAAAATGTAATCACATACGCTCCACAAAGGATTAATCTAAACCAAATGCCCCAGAAAGGTAAAAGAAAAAATAAAATGAAATCGACATATATAACCTAACATAAAAAAAAGAGAAAAAAAAAGAAAGCAGATAGCAATGTTAATATTAGAAATAGAAAAAGAAAAAAGACAAAATGCCTTTAACATAAGAAACACAAAAGTCACAAAAGGTACAATCAACTAAGAAGAGATGATACTTATGAACTTCTATGCACAGATACCACATTTAGAAACAAATTAAGCAGAAACTATTAAATTATTTTGGGGCGGGGTAGAGATTTTAAGATAGCTTTCAAAAGATGACAGATAAATCAGACCCTATTATCTGAACAAACATTCTGAAAACTAAAAATTAATTTAATCACTTGAAAATTAAGTCAATTTCTAATTAAATCATGGATTAAAAAGGATATCAGATCATGGGAAAATGACCGTGCCTGTGGCAACATAGTTTTTCAATCTTGCCAAATCCCCAGATAAAGTAGCCTACTAGCAAAACCATAAACATGGAAAATATTTAGAACAAAACCAGGTGAAAAACTATCCCCAGGAATGCCAGAGTGTGAGAGGAGACAAAAACCACCAAAAGCATAGTAGAGGCATTTGAAGCAGAGGGCAGTAATCAATGTATGGGACAGACATCAGAACAGAAGCCCCCAAACACCCAACAGATGTTCATTGGAAAGCAATGTGAAGCAGCTAGATTGGGAAGAGTTTTGAGCTCTTCAATAGCAGGGATAAACTCACACGTTGCAATAAAAATTTATCTTTTACACAGAATCACTAAGGTCACTGGATAACAGCAGGTGATTCAACTGAATTGAGACTTATCAATATATATTAAAGCACTGAGCTGACAACTGAAAAATTCTAAATTTTAAATGTAACACAATAAATTTTATTCTGAAGTAAAAAATGAAACAAATTGAAAACTGAAATTACACATTTTGAGAATTAAGAAAAGTAAGAAACACTGAGGAAAACTCAGTGAAATTTTTTTTTTTAATTTCTTTTTATTTATTTATTTTAGAGAGGAGACACAGAGAGAGAGAGAGAGAGAGAGAGAGAGAGAGAGAGAGAGAGAGAGAGAGAAGAGAGAAAGGGGGGAGGAGCTAGAAGCATCAACTCCCACATGTGCCTTGACCAGACCAGTGCAGGGTTTTGAACTGGCAACCTCAGTGTTCCCAGGTCGACGCCCCATCCACTGCGCCACCACAGGTCAGGCCAGTGAAATTTAGTTTTAATATTTTAATTATAAGAATAGTAAAATTAAATTAGTAATTATTTAAATTCAGAAGAAAAAATAAATAAACCTAAAGGGATACAAATAAAGATAAAAACAAATAAATTAGAAAGCATATGAAAATAAAATAAATAAAAAGAAGACCTGTTTCTTTAAAAATAACAAAACCAGGGTAAGCATACTCAGGAAAAAGAAGAAAGAGCCTGACCAGGTGGTGGCAGAGCGTGGGACTGGGATGCAGAGGACCCAGGTTCGAAACCCTGAAGTTGCAGGCTTGGGCACAGGCTCATCGGGTTTGAGTACAGCTCATGAGCTTAAATCTAAGGTCGCTGGCTTGAGCAAGGGGTCACTCGGGTCTTCTGTAGCCCCCGGTCAAGGAACATATGAGAAAGCAATCAATGAACCACTAAGGTGCTGCAACGAAGAATGGATGCTTCTCATTTCTCTCCCTTCCTAGGTCTATCTGTCCCTATCTGTCTCTCGCTCTGTCTTTGTCACAAAAAAGAAGAGAAAGACCACAAATCTGAGTAAAGAAAAACAAAAGCTAAACAAATACAAGAAAGATTTTTATAAGACAGTCAATTTGGCATAATTTTCTGCTAGTTATTTGAAAAGATACTTAGAAACTACAATTTTCTAGGAAGGAAAATATAATTTACTAAATAAAAACACATTTTTTGATCAATTATTTTAAACTGGACAATGTACTAAGTGTTTTATATTATTTTTCATTTAACCCTCAATTATTTTTTAAAACAGGTACTGTGTGTAAGCCTAATTTACAGATAAGAAACTCAGCAAGTTAAGTCTCAAAGACAGTTAACGAGGAGGCAGAGGTAAGACTTCAATGCAGTCCCTAGACAACGTGTGCTTCCATTCAGTTGGCTACACCATTACAGAGAAAGGATTAGCTTAGGAGCAGGAGGCAGCATGGCACACAAAATGGGCCCAACAAGGGGAACTAATGATGCTAACACAAAGCTCACCGAGGTGGTCGAATAAGTTAAGTGAGAAAGTAGGTAGTGGCAAAACAGGAAATAATATATACTAGAGTTGTATTTGAAACTGTAGAATTCACAAACAAATAATTGGTAAAAAATAAATGTAAGAATGAGAGAGGAAACAAGAAAGACTTCAAAGTTATCAATTCACTGGTATTTTTAAGTTGTCCAAACTAGAGCTAATTTAGTTTTATTTTCTTTAATTTTAAAACTTAAAAACATCGTAGGTGCAGAGTGGTGGTTACGGGGTGGGAGGAGGGAAGAGAGGGTGGGATAGGGAGGAGGGGAGGGACACAGGGAAAACCAGATAGAAGGTGACAGAGGACAATTTGACTTTTGGTGACGGGTATGCAACACAATTGAATGATAAGATAACCTGGAGATGTTTTCATTGTACATATGTACCCTGATTTATTGGTGTCACCCCATTAGAATTAATAATAATAAAATATATTAAAAACAAAAACAAAAAACATCATAGGTGCATTTTTTATAGAAGACACTGTGAGGCATCACCATATTAAAAGCACAATATTAAACAGCAATTTCAAATCAGTAAAGAAGGGCAAAATTCAATCCCATGACAATCTACTTAAGAAGGCAAGGTCACTGTAATGGCTTAAAAAGTTTAGAACTTAAAGAAATAACTTTCAGTTATCTGTTAATTTAGAGAATAGATCATTCTTTATGAACGTCAGATAAAGGGCAGATGACCTGTACAACAGTACCTTTGATTTGGACTTCCCATTCTCTCTTGAGGAAGACATATCTTTGATTGCTTCTGGTGGCATATAATTAACTGTACCAACCTATATGCCAAATCGCAGAAAACACAAATCAATGAAAATATACATTCTGCTTTAGATTTTTAAAAACACAAATGCCAGATTCTTGGAAACTTGGGTCATTAAAAATTTCAGTAATAAGCTTTTCCCATGATTATGGTGGGCAACCATAAAACTGCTCACACTAAAATTATATTAATGGCTATATATTTTGAAGAAATTGATCAATCACTCATTTCTGTGCTGGAATAAACTCAAAACGCTTTTTTTTTTAAAAAAAAAATCAACCGACCAAATAACCAAGAATCTAACTTTTCTCCACGTACTCTTGGTCCCACGTCCAAACTGCGACGGGATGGGCATCTAGGTCATGCAAGAGTTTTCACAGTACGACTGTGCCAACCTTACAAGGCATTCGTTTTCTTCTAAAGTAAATGGTTCTGCTTTCAAATACAAAATATTGTATTTTAGGGCCATGGCACAAACAACATCTTCAAGGTGATTTACAAAATTCAGTCATATTTTTAATATAAGGAGACGTGATCTGTTACATAAAATTGTTTGAAGGGCACCCTCCTCATCTACTATTCCTATAAAAGTCTAGTTTTACTCCTATAATTAAAGCAGATCCACATCAGAAATCTGTGCACATACACATCATCTTGGCTCCAAGCAGGACTGTTTCTAGTTCTTTGGTGTCATCAACTCAGTTTTTATCGGACGAATTTATTGTTTGCTACTGCATATCTATTATAAAAATGCAGTTGAGTACAATATTTATGATGGTGTTTCCAATATAAAGGCCCTGCTAAGAATTTTTTTTCATATGTAAGTGGTAAGAAAAGCTTTACTTTTCTGGAAGAATGAAATTACCTTACAGACAATAATAGATGTGTTATTGCAATCCCTCTTTGGTTGCTACCAGAAAATCTGAGACCAAGTTTAGGTGAATTTTAGATCCTAACCAAGATGATTTCCAAGACAGGCATTATTGCCTCTCTTTCTCAACTACAGAGAAATCACTCAAAATTGATGGATATATTTCTAACAGATCTTGTCTTTCTACACAAAACTATATTAATCATGGTTTTGATTTGTTTTTTATTGTTATAGTATCTATTTTTTAAAAAAGGCTTCAAATCCTTTGAAGTACGAGGTGGGTAAAAATAAAATCCCCATTAGCAAAAGAATACTTCACATGGGAATTGAACTCTACTGGGTGGTAACCAACCATTCATTAAGTCTTACCTGAGAGTCTTTAACAATACTTGTTGTATCTGGTTGCATTTGGTTTGCAATCCCAAAATCAATTAGCTTTAGCATTCCGTCAACAATCAGAAAATTAGCGGGTTTCAGATCACTATGGACAATGCCTTCAAAATAAAAACTCTTTGTAATATTAGACAAGGTAAAACAGTCTATGTACAAAAAATTTCACAATTTACTGGTAGAGTTGATTCCTTTAATTAGTTATAGGTGTATATCTCTGAGATGACACTATTAATGGATATTTTAACTTTACATAGTAAGAGATTTTAAAATACCATGTTGATGAATTGTGTGAACTGCCTCCAACATATTTTTCCAGTAACTCTTGCGCTCCCATGGATCAACGGACTTTTTCTTTTTAAGCCAACTATTAAGATCAATATTTCCACACTCCATTACCATGTAAATGCACTGGTCTGTGATATCACTGCCATTAAAAACAAACAAAACAATAAATGGTTAGGTTATACTATTAAGATCTTTTAGGTATTTATCTCAAGAATTATAGCAAAAAAACTTTTCTTTTTAAATTAAAAAAATGCTTACTAATCATAAAGTCGAATGATCTTATCACTGTGTTGTTGTAGTTTATTCAAGTAAGCGATTTCATTCCGATAACTATCAACTGTTTGTTTATCTGCTTCTTCTAAGTTAACATACTTGATTGCATATATCTGCTTCTTTTCATTCAACACCTGAAATACCTATATAGCAGAGCAAAGGAAAATGTTTAGAATGCACTAACACAATACTAAATTTATTAAACAGGTTAAGGAATACCAATGTGAACAATTAAAAGTGTCTAGGCTTATTCTGAGTTTAGAAGAAAAAAACTTGTCAGGAGAGGAATATAATAGGCCATTCTCAACGACATATGACAACGGGCATTCCATGACTCAAAGGCAAACTCTTAGAAGTTTTTATATCAACATATAATAAAGGTAATTTAAATTTCCTATGTCATAACACTCTGTTGAATGCCTTAACTAGAAAAATAACCTAAAAAAAATAAAACATTCAGAAATGTTATGAAAGACTAAGGGTTATATTAAGAGTCAATTCATTTCACACATGGTGTTTTTTCCATTGTGCCTGGAGTTAACAATTTCATTCATGTGGTAGAGAATATTCAAAAGTATGAGGACAAAGAAAATGCATACCGAAAAAGAAATTAATACTGAACAATAGCTACTTATGTAAGCTATCAGTATATTCAGTTGTAAAAAGTACAATAGGTCTAATTTTCAAAGTCAAGTTTACAGAAACAAGCCCCTGTAAACATGTTTTCAGGATCACTGAGCGCCAGGTGCTCCAGCTATAACCACAGTGAACTTCTAAGCAATATTGATAGGGCACATGATACATTTTAAAAAGTAGAAATCATTGCTAACGTGTCTAAACTTCAGCAAACATGCAGTAAGAATGGGGCTTCTAAAATGTAATAATTCAAATATAAAGTGCCAGTGTAAGCAAGGAAAACTATATTCATTTATCCTTTTTGACATGATGAAGTAAACATTTCTTATTAAAAGCCACTTAACCTTGAAAAAAATAAAATAAAAACCATTTAACCTTGACTATCCAGCACATTGGCAAGAAATAAGAGCCAAAGTGTATCAGACTGTCAGATACAGCTCAATTACTTAAAAATTTTACACACAAAATTCTAACAAAGTATTACTGGGTTTACTTGCACACAGAGCAAATTAGATAGAGAGGGACAAAATAGTGATAGGGCAAGAAGCAGCAGAAAATAGCAAGGAAAATGATAAATGAAAAATTAAAATATCATAAAGTTATCTTATATAAGGTAAACAACCTTACAAATTTCAGAGAATTGAGTTTTCTACTGTTCTGTTTTAACACAGTAATTATGTTTTTAGTCGTATCTACCACACAGGGTTGGAAGGATGATTGAGATGATGTGTTTGGGGTGTACCAAATGTTAGCCACTACCATTCATACAATTAGGACAGAATAAAGTGCACATTTTAAAACATTAAAGTTGTCAGGTATATCAGAAAAAAGATTTGCAGGATATTAAAACTATACAAGATCTCAAAAGTTTTGAGCAAATGGCCTGAACAGGCAGTAGTTGCAATGGATAGAGCGTTGGACTGGGATGCAAAGGACCCAAGTTCAAAACCCTGAGGTCATCGTCTTGAGTGCAGGTTCATCTGGTTTGAGCAAGGGGTCACTCGCTCTGCTGTAGCCCCCCCCCCCGTCAAGGCACATATGAGAAAGCAATCAATGAACAACATAGGTGCCGCAACAAAGAATTGATGCTTCTCATCTCTCTCCCTGTCTGTCTGTCCGTATCTTTCTCTCTGTCATAAAATAAAATTTTTTTTGAGCAAATGAAAACTTTTAAACCAAATTTGTGCTTGTGTATGCATTCACTCCCCCTGTTGTCTCTGCTCTGGCAAAACTCTTGCCATACAGACGTGCTAGATAGCCCTTATTCTCATTTCATAGAGATAGTGTCATAGTCTGTCAGTTTTATAGAAACCTAATAAAAGAACTAAAAAGGCCAGTGTCTTGACCTTTCCTATTAGCCCATGACTTTTCTAAATGTCTTTAACACAGTTTAGGTTAGTCACTGTCTAACTCTAGAATAAAAAGAGCATAAATGGTATTAGTGTCATAAAGTATGTTTTTTCCCCTGAGGCATGGTGATTTAGCAAACTCCAACATAAAAATTAAATTAAATAACAATATTTAATTGCACTAAGAAAATATGGGTCAGTCATGGCTTTATCTCGCCCTTAACTTAAGTAAGCTTATATCTTTATTATACTCTAGGGAAAAACTGTTTAAACACTGAAGATTATTTTACATACTCTGAAAACATGCCACTAAATAAATACTGCACTTTGGCACTATTAAAATACAGCTTAGTAATATTAACTATAGAATGTCTATTAAAGCAAGTAAGTCAAGTAACTTAAATATATTGATAAAAACCAACTGCATTATCCCTTTAGTAGGTTGCCTGAAATTTGAGGCAAGGGAAAGAACAAAGAAAATGTACAAAGAAAAGAAACTAATACTACTGAACAACTGTTTTTTTTCTTTGAAAGAGAGACAAGAAAGGAGAGGGTGAGAAGCACCAAGTCTGTAGTTGCTTTCACTTTAGTTATGCATTGATTATTGACTGCTTCTCATTTGTGACTTGAGCAGGTGGAGTCAGTATCGCCTTGCTTAAGCCAGTGACCTTGGGCTTTTCATGCCAGAGAACTTCGGGATACGTGGATGACCCTACACCACTCCAAGCCATTGACCCCTTCCTGATGAGCCTGTGGTCAGAGCCAGTGACCTCAATGCTTCTAACTGGTGACCTCAGCATTCCAGGTCTACGCTTTACCCACTCTTCAGGCCAGGCTGAACAACTGCTTTTTATGGTAATGTACATACAGCCTTCAGCAAGACTAGTTAATATTAGCTGGCTTAGAAAATTAGAGTAAAGCTTAATTTAAACCCAGGCTTTGTTTCACATACAATCCTTAACAGCTTAGAACAGCAAAATAGCTGAGAGACAGTTCGTTCAACAAATATATACTTCAGTCTCTGTTATATTCTCGGTACCAGAGAAAACATCACTGATATACAAACAGCCCTATGTTGATGGAAGCCACATTCAAGTGAGAGAGACACCAACAAACCAAGTGAATCACAGAGCATGCTAGACAAGCTACAGAGAAAAATGAAATGGAGCTCACCAGTGATTATAAGTGGTAATTGTTTTAAAGCGTATGACCAAGGAAGTCCTGATTGAGAAGACACATGAGCAAAGACGTGAGGGTATCTGGAGGAAAATTGACTTTACATTAAAACAGACGAGGAGAACCTGACGCGTGGTGGTGCAGTGGATAGAGCATCAACTTGGAATGCTAAGGTTGCCGGTTCAAAACCCTGGGCTTGCCCGGTCAAGGCACATATGAGAAGCAACTATGAGATGATGCTTCCTGCTTTCTCCCCTTCCATCTCTTTCTAAAATCAATAAATAAAATCTTTAAAATAGACCAGGAGAGCAAGACTGAATCAATGAGACTAGTTAATCCAGGTGAAAAGATCAAAGTTGCTTGGACCAAGGTGATAATAGTGGATGTAATGAGAAATAGATTCTAGATATACTTTGGGGAAAAGCCAAAAAAACTTGCTGGTTGGCTAGATGTATGTGGCCCAGCAATGGGAAGAATGGAGCTGACATTTACTGAAATGGGAAAGACTATGGAGCAAGAGTTACCTTTGGAACATACTGAGTTTTAAATATTAAGTAGATACCCAAGAAGAGATGTTGAGCAAACTGGATATACAAATGTGGAATTCAAGGGAAAGGTCTGAGCTAGAAAGAGAAATCTGGGAATTGTTAGTATATGCTTTGGATTTAAGATCACAAGACTAGATGAGAACACCACGGGAGTGAGATTAGGGAGAGAAGAAAAAAGGTCAGGGACTGAGCCCTGGAACATCACACCGCTGAGATCAGGGACAGAAAAAAGACTGAAAAGGAACAGCCACTTGGAGAGAAAGAGAACTGAGAAGCCAAGTAAAAAAAATAGTTTCAATGAGAAAAGAAAAATCAACTATTCCAAATGCCAAGTGACCCAAAATCAAAGCCAAGAATTAGATTTGGCAAAAATTGGAGCTCACCAGTAATTTGGATAACAATTATTTTGGTGAATAAGGGTAAAAATCTGACTTATGTGGATTTAAGAAAACAATGAAAAAAACTAAAGATGGTAAGTTGAGACAACTCTTTGGAGATGTCCTCCATCCATAGAATGAGAACCACATAAAGTCACAACTCAGATAAATTTAGGAAAGATCTATCCAATTCTAGAAATTCATTAGTTACTTAACTCTGTTTTTTTTTTTTTAAATTTATTTTATTTTTATTTTATTCATTTTAGAGAGGAGACACAGAGTGAGAGAGAGAGAGAAAGAGAGAAAGGGGGGAGGAGCTGGAAGCATCAACTCCCATATGTGCCTTGACCAGACCAGTGCAGGGTTTTGAACTGGCGACCTCAGTGTTCCCATTAACTCTGTTTTTGAAATGAAAAACTCAAAACAAAGCAAATTCCATTAGTTAAAAACCTTGCTGGATCATCCTAAGCATATTAGTCATTTATGTCACAGTCTTGACTGACTTGGAAACATTCTTTGGTAATAATACTTAGCTGCCATTTGCCACCACTAAGTAAATGATAATGTTGGGTAGAGAATAAATCCGAAGAGCAGGGAACTGGAGTTAAGAGACGGGACTAAAGAGATGAGTCATTTGTTGGGAGGAGGAAATGCGAGCCTAGCATAAAAAGGAATTTCTGGCTCAAGGGCAATATGGGCCCTAGAAGAGACAGAGACCAAAACCATAAAAAGACAAAGAAAGGAAAGTTTAAAATATTTTTGTTCATTTCTCAAATATTTAAGTTAAATATACTTTGCAAATAAATGTTTTGGACAGATACTTACCTTACTTGAACCTCCACTTCCTATCTGCTTCAAAATGGAATAAATTCTTCCTTTAACTGAAATGCATTCGTTTGTTGAAGAGGATGCTGAAATCTAAATTAAAATAAAGATTCAAAGGTTCAAAGAATATGCCTGCAAAAGTAGCTTGCATTTAATATGGTAAACTACTTCTAAGTTTAAAATTACCTTAAATCTTAAGTAATTAATTAGTAACAATTATTTTAAAGAGGAAATTTACATACTTCAGCCAAAGAAATAAACACATTAACTTCCAAGGTCTCCCTAACTTGCCTTCCCATCTTAACATAAACACATAAATAGAAGAATTGAAAAGGCAGTGGAGAACCACTTAATGTTCAGTATACAAACTCAGAAGCTATCACTTTTCATCTTTCTCATCTTATTCTTTTTCATTACACAAAACTCTTTATACACACATATAAATACCCAAATTTTCTCATTTAGCCTTACGCTGTAAAGGAAGCAGTGTGCTAATGTGTGGAGAGCTCCCGTCAGTCTGACAAATTTGAGCAACACTCATTCCCTTTTTGCTGAAGTATGTTCAAGTTACTTAATTTGAACTTCAGCACCTTCCTCAGCAAATTTTCAAGTTATTTACTGTACAACTTGGCCCTTCTTCCCTTCACTTATGCCAGAGCTCTCTGGGGACCTATAAATGCTTTGAACAGATGGAGTGGTGTTAGAGGACTTACTCTAAGCTGACAAGGAATCTGAAGACACAAACTGAAACAAGGCCTAAATAATCTCAATTTAACTAAGTCCTGCTTTAGATCCCAAATAGTAGAATCTCTCTCTTACATCCTCCTTCTACATGAATAAGAAAAGGATTCTAACTTCTTTTACTTCTAGGGTTGAAAGACACTAGGTGAGTGATTATTTATATGTAAGAAAGCATATCTGAAATATATTCCTGTCACCTTTTATTAAGTCCTGATTTTATCAAAACTCTTTACTGTCTTCCCCACCGCCCTATTTTTGAAGCTTCCTCTCAAAATGAAAATTTCTGAGGAAAGTAGTTCAATTTCATTTCCCCCTAATTACAGACAGGTTTGTTTGTTTTTGAATAAAGTAATTCTGACTTATTTTTAATTCAAAAGTCATGTGAAGATCTGTTTCCTACACAGGACATCCCACATTCCCATTAGTTCATTCTCCTCACTGACCCCAGAGTAATTGTTTCAAAATGCAAGTAAGTTTACCTCCCTGTTCTAACCAGTTCCAAAAGCTGCCAATCTCTCTTGGGGTAAAACTTAGAGGGCCCAGCAGGACGCTAATGACCACCCCTGTCCCATTCTGAGTTCCAGCCACATTCTGGCCTCTTTTCAGTTTCTTCCTGACACTGACCTTTTCTAGAAGACTCCTAGCCCCTTCAATTGGTCATGTTTGACTTGACATCTAGAGCTCATCTCAAACAGGGCCTGACATAAGTAAAAGCTCAATGAATGTGACTTGAATCAATATAAAATCAAAGTTGATCATCTTTCTTTCTCCTTTGTAATTTATCATACTGCCTCAATTCTTAAAACACTATCACCCCTTTCCATAGTTAGTATAATCTATGTCAGCTAATTTTTTGTTCCATTATTTTTATAACTGTCATAAAATATACATAACATAAAATTTACCATTTTAGTCATTTTTAAGTATACAATTCAGTGGCATTAAGTGCATTCACACTGTTATACAACCAGTACCACCATCCATCACAAAATCTTTTCCTTATCTTATACTGAAACTCAATATTCATTAAACAATAACCCCCATTTCTCCTTCCCTTTTAGCCGCTGGTAACCATTGTTCTACTTTCCATCAGCTAATTTTCTTTAAAATTTTTTTTTTTTTTTTTTTTTTTTTTGTGAGAGGATGAGAGACTGGGAGGCAGACTCCCGCATGCGCCCCAACCAGAATCCACCCGGCAACCCCATCGTGGGCTGATGCTAGAGTGCCAAGCTATTTTTAGTGCCTGTGGCTAATGCGCTCCAAAAAAAGCTGTCTTCAGTGCCCAGGGCCACACTTGAACCAATCAAGCCACTAGCTATGGAAAGGAAAGAGGGAGAAAAGTGAAAGAGAACCAGATGATCACTTCTCCTGTGTATCCTGACTGGGAATCAAACCTGGGAAATCCATATGCCAGGCCAACATTCTATCCACTGAGCTATTGTACAGGGCCAAATTTTCTTATCTCTTGATTTGTATAATTAATTAGTTGTAGCTTGATTTTTTTTTAATTCATTTTTTGCTGTTGAGTTGTTTAAATAATAATTATTGCTAACTTTTACTATTTAATAAGTACCAGGCTCTGTTGTAAGAGTTATAGCTATATTAACTAACTTAATCTTCACAATCATCCTATGGCATAAGTAGCTTTATTACTGTCATTTTACAGATGATGAAATGGGTACAGAGAGTTTAAGTAACCTGCAAAAGGTCACACAGCTGGTAAGTAGTGAGGCCAAGATTCATGGCCAGCAGTCTTCTTTCAAAGCCTATACTTTCTACCAGGATTAAGCTGCTTCACAAATAGTTATTAGAAACTAATTTTAGTACTGATGTCAGGGAGTGTCTAAATAAATTTTGCTCCACATGGCAATGCTATTGCCTTACCAGCAAATATTTTTTATTATTTTATAAAAATTACTTTATAATATAGTCTAGTAACATACTGCTATTCTGATACTCTTGAAATTCTACTTGTATATTACTGTATTTTTAGCTCCAAAAGACACACTCCCCCCCCCCCAAAAGTGGAGGGAAAAATACCCTGCGTCTTAGGAAGCAAAAAATACAGTATTTTATTAAATATTTTAACATGCCATTTGGCTCAGAATTTTTCTTTTCTTATTTTCCTCCTTAAAACCCTAGGTGTGTCTTATGGAGTGAAAAATATGGTAATCAGGCCAATAAAATGAGGCTGTTCACTAACAGTTGGCTTAGTTAATTAAAAGAAAGAAAAAGTAACCTAGATTACAAGAGAAATTTCATCTAGCTATCAAATTGGACCCTTGGGCCTAGTTAATAAAACAAACAAAGCATTCATTAGCTTCATTAACTTCTTTGAAGTCCGGAGATGATTACAAATAAATTTTTCTCAATGTGACTAAGAATTGACAAGTCCTTAAGATTTTTCCTAACAATTAGATGCTGTAAAAATAAAATCTTTGAAACTGATGATACTTTAACATATACCATCATAGACAGAGCTTATCAAACCTGTAGATTCTGAAGTGGAGTAACAGGCACTGGCTGCTGTTGCTGCGGGAAATAGGCAGGTTGTCTGTAAGGTGTGGACAACTGACAAGGAGGTGGAAAGCCATTCTTTACAACTGGAGTCCTAAAACTAAAAACGGTATTTTAAAAATTTAAAACATTAAAAATTTAAAAACAAGATTCTGACTCAGTTTTTTGTATGACTTTAAAAGGTGAATATAAATTTAAATGTGTTATATGAAACAGAATCAAAGTTGGTTTTCATAACATAGCTAAATTACTTATTCTAGATAGAACATGAGAAATTTTATTTTAGAAGAATTCTTTCCCTAACAAAAAATCCTTATTGTAAAATAAATGACATTTAAAATAGAGAGTTGAGGTTATTTTGTAAGAATTTAGCCAAGGCAAAGGTCAGCCTATGGCTGACCACAGATTTTATGAGTGCTTTTTAACAGTAATGTTCTACAACAGCCTTTTATAAATATCTGAAAGCCAATTACATCAGTGGAGTTTGGCCTTCAAGCTTAAAGCCATTCTGTTCACATTTGTGCTTTGCTTATCTTATTCACTGTTTTATCCTTAGTAACCTAAAATGGTGGATGGCACAAAAAAGATCTACATATATTTGTTGACAATAAACAATCTAATTTCACAAGAAATAACTACATCACTATTATAGTTAACTATCAGTCTTTAAAATATACTGAGTATAATAAAATGAGGTAATACATAGTATAATTGTATTAAATAGGTAGGAGACTAGGTTATAAATCCTCTAAGGCCAGTTCTAATTAACATCAAAGATTTATTAAGCACATAAAAAACAAAAGTGGACTTGTTATTCTATAAGACATTAAAATATAGCCACTAATTTATGATGTGTCACATTCCTTTATTTCCTTTCTTTGAATATCATTAATTTGCTTTCGTAATATCCCTATGTTTCTTATCAACTCACACTGACATACCATTTCTTCACTCAGTCCTTGTTCCCATCCACTCAAGTCTTATACCTTTGAACACCCCCAGAACTATGTGACCTGTACAACCAACCTCTTCCAGAAACTATCACATTCCAATTACCACCTCCTTTGCTATAAAATGTATCCACCCTTTATCTGGTGTAAGAATGTAACCTTTAAATATCTCTCTCCATTAGAGCAATATCCATGTGGCAATGATTATCAAGTTTTGCATACTTAAGTGTAGTTTACAGGTTGTAGGTACAGATTATAATACCACAGAAACTTTCATAACAATCCTTAAAAATTTACGGTAGCCAGCTCCCCCCACTTTTAAAGATAAAACAACTAATGCTGACAGAAACAATATGAATTTAAAAAGCCTGTAGAGTAGGAAAGTAGGATTCAACTCCCAATCCATTTGACCGCAAAGCCCATGTTATCTCTGCTGCACCAAGCTAAGAGCCGAAAGTAATTACCAGCTCATGTAATCTTCTAAGGCCCGGCTGCTGGGTGTCTCACAAACAGATTTTCTGTCAGTCCATTTTGGTACTGGTATTGGCGGTGACTGCTTTGAAACTAAAGAGGCAGGTTTCTCAAAAGTGGTTTGTTTCTGCTAAACCAAAATTAAAACAAAAGAATCACTTCTAAAATAATAAAAACATGAAATACAAAAAGAATGCTAAAAATAGGTAGACATATGTATTCCAGACTTTCACTAACATTTTTAAAATATTGTATTTATTGATTTTACAGAAAGGAGAGAGAGGGGAGAGGGAGCTAGAAGTATCAGCTCATAGTTGGCTCACTTTAGTTGTTCATTGCTTGTTGTATGTGCCTTGACCAGGCAAGCCCAGGGCTTTGAATCAGCGACCTCAGTATTCCAGGTCAATGCTCTATCCACTGTGCCACCACAGGTCAGGTGCAACAACTTTATAATGTAGCTCTTTCACTAAAATCTGAAGCCAGTTATAATTTGCATAAAGGGATTACTATTAGAGGGAAGGCACACAGTATTGTTTAATAAAACAGGATTTAATATCCTCTCCTGGCAGGCCTATTATAACCAGTACAAAGTTTTATAATCTAAAGAAGTACCCAGCTGTTCTTCTAAAAACTAGTCTTTACTCAATAAAATCACACACCCCACTTTCTGACTGGGGCATTAAAATGGCCAAATACTAATTACTTTATAAACTTTGAAATAGCAAATTTCAATTTTTCCTAAGTCTCCTCCCTCGCAAGAAACATAGACGTTATCTCATACAAATCCCAAGGCAATGATGAATGAACATTCTCTACAGCAGAGATCGGCAGATTACAGTCTGCAGGCTGAAGCTGGGCTGCCACCAGTTTTTGTAAATAAAATTTTATTGGAACACAACTATACTCACTTGTTACACATTGTCTAAGGCTATTTTCATGTTAAAGTGGCAGAGTTGAGTAATTAAAACAGTGACTCTGGCCTACAAAGCCTACTAATGTTTTATAGATGTTCGACAACCCCTATTCTACAGTAACTCAACCAGAAAACCACATTTTGTTTGAGCATTATTAACTGTGTACTCACTACTATCTAGGGAGGTTCACTTGAATTTGGGGACAGCTTTCATTATTAGAAAGCTTTACAGATGTTTAGATATCAGTTTCTCTAGGTAGCTAGCATGACTACTATACTCTTTTCCTGGATAAATATTCCATTTCATTTAAAGTTTCTTCATATATACATTTGAATTAATGGTCAGGATGGTATTGAGAAACTGTTTTAGTAAGATTATTAGGTAATGAAACTGTAAATATACATTATAATCATAAAGTGGGATGTTTGCATTTGATATTTTAGAGATCAGAATTAAGGCTAGAGGAATGGGTAGCTAAGGTGCAATTAAGAAAATGGTCATGAGGGAGAAAAAGTTATGAATCTGGAAGCCAAGTGTATGACTAGTGATATATAGGGCTATAGAAGCCAATAAAAAAGGATGATAGCTGCTGGTTTGAAGTAGACAGAAGTGATCCACAGCCTAATACATTTAAAGAATGACAGTGAATCCCTAGGATGTTCAGAGATGACAGCAAGGAGCAAGAAACAGGATGGTATGTCCAGAAGGCAGAGCCTCAAAAGGGCAGGACAAGAAATGATCTGGACATAGCAACAGGGACCTTATAGCCATAAGGTAAATGAGATGTGAGACAAAACAACCTCCACTTGAGAGGGCTGCTGGAGAATCGGCGATCTAAGAAAACGGCCTAATTTCTTTTTATTTTTTCTAAGTGGTTCAGTGGTTTTCAATATATCCATGAGTGTGCAATCATCACCATATCCATTAGCATTCATCGCTATTCTCCACTCCCCCCAGTCTAAGTGGCAACCACTAATCTACTTTCTATCTCTGGATCTGCCTATTCTAAACGTATCTTATAAACGGAACCACACACTATATAGCGTTTTCCCAGAGGCTTCTTTCTTAGACTTAGCATGTTTTCAAGGTTCATCCATGTTACAGCATTTATCAGTACTTTCTTAAGTTTTATTGTTGAACACTTAAAAATAATAAAATTAGAGTGCCACATTTTGTTTATTTACTCTCTAGCTGGTGGACAGTTAGGTTATTACACTTTTTGGTAATTGTGAATAAAGCTGCTATGAACATTCATATACAAGTTTTTCTGTGGATATGCATTTCCAGTTTTCTTGAGTACATACTTAGGAGTGGAACTGCTGGATCACATTGTAAGTCTATGTTTAACCTTTTTAGAAATGGCTATAACACTTTCCAAGTGCCTGCACCATTTTACATTCTCACCAATAGTGAATGAGGGTTCCACATCTTCATCAACACACATTATTGTCCCTTTCTAATTATAGCCATCTTCATGGGTAGGGAGTGGTATCTCATTATGGTTTTGATTTGCATTTCCCTAATGACAAATAGCTGGTTTTGAGTTCCTTTACCATGCTATTGATTTACAGGTTTCAAAAAGAAAGAAAAAAGAGATGCTGTTTAATATGATTCATGATTTGACCTATCAGGATTCCTTTCATCATTTATTAGCCACTTCATACTTAGATGGTGGTTCTCAAAGGGTAATCCAGGAAAAGCAGTGAGAGGGTGGTTCTAAGATTCTTTCAGGGAGTCTGAGAGGTTAAAAGTATCTTCTTCATCATACTAAGATATTATTTGCCTTTTGCATTTTCATTCTTTCATGAGTATATACTGGAGTTTTCCCAAGGCTATATAAGACACATGATAATAAAATAGACTGACTGTAAAAGCAAATACAAGAAATCCAGTCTACAATTAAGCCAACCATTATAGAAATTGTAAAACAACGTCACTCTTCGCACTATAATTATTTTGTTTCAAAAAAATACTTATATTTTCAGAGGAAATGTAAATTCACATAATAAAGGCCACATATGACAAGCCCACAGACATCACACTTGATGTGAAAAGCTGAAAGCTTCTCTTCTAAGATCAGTAAGACAAACATGCCCACTCTTGCCACTTTTATTTAATATAATATTGGAAGTCATAGCCAGAGCAATTAAGCAACAAATAAAATGCATCAAATTGAACAGGAAAAAGTAAAACTGTCACTACTTGGGGATTACATGATGTATACAGAAAATCTTAAAGACTCTACCAAATGACTGTTAGAACTAACAAATTCAGTCAAGTTTTAAGATCTGAAATTTATACACAAAAATCTGGTGCATTTCTACACACTAATAATGACCTATCAGAAAATAATTAACAAAATAATTCTATTTCTAATTGTATCAAAAGGAATAAAACACTTAGGAATAAATTTAACGAAGGAGGTAAAAGACGTGTATCCTGAAAAACTATGACACTGATGAAAATAGTGAAGACCAATAAATTCAAAGATAGTCTGTGCTCGTGTACTGAAAAAATTAATATTGTTAAAATGTCCATAATACCCAAAGCAATCTACACATTCACTGCAACCCCTATCAAAATTCCAGTGGCATTTTTTACGGAAATGGAACACTCCTAGAATTTGTGTTAGATACAAAAGACCCCAAATAGCCAAAATAATCTTGAGAAAGAGGAATAAATCTGGAGGCATCACATCCTTAATTTTAAACTATCTTACAAAGCTATAGTAATCAAAACAGTATGTTACTGACATAAAAACAGATACACAGATCACTGGAACACAACAGAGAGTAACCCACAAACATATGTTCAATTAATTTATGAGAAAGGAGCCAAGAATGTACAATAGGCAAAGGACAGTGTTTTTAATAAATGGTGCTGGGAAAACTGGACAGCCACATGGAAACAAATGAAACTGGATCACTATCATATAAAATATACAAAAATTAACTCAAAATGGATTAAAGACTTGCATGTAGAATCTGAAACCATAAACTCCTAAAACACAGGCAGTAAGCTCTTTGACATGGGTCTGAGTTATAATTTTTTTTGGATCTGACATCAAAAGCAAAGACAACAAAAATAAAAATAAACAAATGAGACCACATCAAACTAAAATGCCTTTGCACAGAAAAGAAAACCAGCAACAAAATGAAAAGGCAACCTAATGGGAAAAAATATTTGCAAATCATATATAAATAAGGGGTTAATATGTAAAATTTATAAAGAACACATACAACTAAATAGTAAGAAAATCTGATTTTTAAATGAACAGATAATCTGAAAAGACATTTTTACAAAGAAGATATACAGATGGCAAAGAGACATATGAAAAGATGCTAAACAGCATTAATCATCAGGGAAAAGCAAATAAAACCTCAATAAGATATCACCTCCCATGTGTTAGAATGGCTAGTATAAAAAAGACAAGAAATACAAGTTTTAGGAAGGATGTGGAGAAAGGTAACCCTTGTATACTGTTGATGGCAATGTAAATTGGTGCAGCCACTATGGAATATAGAAAAATTACAAAATAGAACTATTGTATGTCCCAAAATTTCCACTTCTGGGTATTTATCTGAAGAAAATAATAGCACTAACCAAAAGAAGTAATATGTATCCTCATGCACATTGCAGCATTATTTATAATAGTCAAGATATGGAAACAACATAAGTATCCATTGATGAATGAGTGAATAAAAAATGTGATATATATACACAATGGAATATTATTCAACCTAAAGAATGAAATCTTGCCATCTGTGACAACAGGGATAGACCTGAGGACATTATTCTAAGTAAAATATGTTAGACAGAGAAAGACTGCATAGTACCACTTATATGTAACATCTTTAAAAAAAAGTTAGATTGGTGTTTGCCAGAGGCAGGGTGGAGGGGTGGGGTGACCACGGTCAAAAAGGGTGAAGATCATCAAAAGCGACAAATTTTCAGGTATAAAATAAACAAGTCATGGGGATGTAATGGAAAGCATGGTGACTATTATTGATAATATTGTATTGCATATTTAAAAGTTGTTTAGTGAGTAGATCTTAATTAAAGTTCTCATCACAAGACAAAAAACTATGTATAGCTATGTATGCTAACAAGATTTATTGTAGTGGTTACGATATATACAAATATCAAATCATTATGCTGTACACCTGAAACTAATATAATGTTAATCAATTATACCTCAAAAAAAAACACTTATTTTTCATAAAAGTGCATCTACATCCAAATGTAATGGGTATATTGTTGTCATTAATATATTATTAAATATTTTTAAAACTTGCTTTTACTATCTAATACAATAAATCCAGATAAATATAACCTACGAAAATAAAATCTCTTGGGAGTGTCTTGATAATTAAGAGTATAAAAAACCAAAATATTTGAAAACCTCTAGTTGGAATATAACTAAAAGAAATAGTGAGAAAAGTATGGCCATGGGCTAAAATAGATATGGCTCTCCAGATCATTCCTTCTGAACTGGTCAATGGCTGCTGTTATACATCATATACATTGTCTAGTCTATATTTTCTATCTCATCCATGAGGATGACAACTGGAAATTGTCAAATGCTTTGGCACACTTTAGTTTAAGGATCAATGTATTTTCTGTAAAGAGCAAGACAGTAAACATTTTAGGCTTTATAGACCAGATGATCTCTGTTGCAACTACTCAGTTCTGCTGTCATAGTTTGAAAATACACTGCTCACAAAAATCAGGGGATATTTTATCACTTATATTCACTTTTGTAATATCCCCTAATTTTTGTGAGCAGTATAAGTATCGTTAGTAAGTAAATGAAAGGGCATGACTGTGTTCCAATAAAATATTATTTATGCACACAGGCCAGGAAACTGTCTGACCAATAAGCTGAACTTTGTTCATCCCTCCACCAGTCCACCAGCAATCTAGAAACATTACTGACAATAGAGAAGAATTCCTATGGTCATGTACTTTTACTGAACCTATGATTGTTACTGACCATTGTTTTATAAATAAAAACACCCTTTAAGTAAACTATTCCACTATATATGGTGCATGAGGAGTTAATAAAATAAGAAAATATTTAACATGATACTCACATTTGGAACAATGCATGTTAAACTAAGGAAAAGGAAGTTACCTCTGTATCAACTTTTGGAGTGATCTCTGGAATCTGCCATTGATTTGAAGATGCAGTAGGATTCTGGTTTACACATTTTGACTTTTTCTTAGATTGCCATTGTTTCTGTTTACTTTCTGGAACCTTTGGTTCTTGATCTTCTTTAAGTTCTGAAATGGTTTTAGTTACTATTGTCATTAATGCAAGAATATTTTATAATAACAAAATTAAACCTAAACACTAGAACATGCTAACAATTGTATTAGCATTTTTGCACTTAAAACAAAGAGAAACTCAAAAACTTTAAGCCAGTTATTGACAATTTGCTTTTAGTAAGTTAATTGTACAAACTTGAAACACAGACATCTTCTTCAGTAGTTACCAAGGGTTTTATAATCAGAAACCATTCTGAATTTAAAGTCTGGTCTTTGCCAGAAAGCAAGAGAAAAATAAAAATTTAAAACATATATATGTCATAAAGACTTTCTAATAAAGAGAAGCTAATTCACCACTTTTAACAAAAACTTGACCTTAAACTGGCCTGCAATTTACTTTAAGTGTCTCTTAACAAAAGAGCCTCAACAATATACCTACTATTCTATGAATATCAGTATTCCATTCCTATCACAGTAGTTGCAAAAATCCTAATCAAATTATTTACAACTGATATACGAAAGGGTTTAACAAACTATATATAGTTTAAACTATATATAGTTTAACAAACTATAACCAAATTGTGCTTATTCCTAAATGTAAATTTGCTTAATATTTAAAAATCAATTTAATTTGTCATAATAGAATAGAGCAAAAAATATGACCAACTCAGCACAGAAGAGCTTAATAAAATTCAATACCCAGTCACTTACAAAAAAATAATGATAATCCAGGTATAAAACAAAACTCAGTTTTGATACTTGAAAAAGAGTAGCTAGCTACAAAAAATCTACAGCAATTACCATACAAAGAGTAACATACTGAAAGCTTCCCTCTAATATAGAATAGACAAGACTGTCACCTATCAACCCTTCTGTTCATCACTAGACTGGTGTTAAGTACACTACAGCAAAGAAATGAAAGTTAAAACACTTGGAAGGCAAAAAATGTATTATTTTCAACAACATGAAAGAATCCATAAGAAAATATAAACTAAAAATCAGTTGTATTTTATATATCAGCAACAAAGAAAGAATACGAATTTTTAAAGAACCCACTCATTATAGCAACAAAAAGTATCAAGTATTGTATTTCCCCATGTATAAGTCGCACCCTTTCTCAAAAAATTTGGGGCCTAAACCCTGTGTGCGTCTTATACAGTAGTTGTAAATTTTTTTACTTGCATTTAAGAAGTTTGGCATTTCAAATGCCATAGATGGAACTGAGGACAAGGCAATATATGAAGACAGTGATTCATCATCAGACACAGAGGAGGACAAGCTAATGGATGGGAGTTTTGGCAGTAACGAGGAGTTGTATGAATTTTATGATGAATAAAACTTGAGTTCAATAACTTTATGTAATACTTTTTTTTCTTTCAAATTTCAGGCCCCAAAATTTAGATGCATCTTATACATGGAAGTGTCTTATACATGGGGAAATATGGTATTTAGGAAAAACTCTAGCAAAAGATAAAAGAAATTTCTACACAGAAAATGATGCTCTCAATGTTTTAAAGACTACTCGGATGAATGCCAGGTTAGTAGACTAGAAAATTTATCTGTTAAGATATAAGCTTGTGCCTGACCAGGCGGTGGCGCAGTGGATACAGTGTCGAACTGGGATGCGGAAGACCCAGGTTTGAGACCCCGAGGTCGCCAGCTTGGACCCAAGGTCGCTGGCTCCAGCAAGGGGTTGCTCGGTCTGCTGAAGGCCTGCGGTCAAGGCACATGTGAGAAAGCAGTCAATGAACAACTATGGTGTCGCAATGGCAACGAGAAACTGATGATTGATGCTTCTCACCTCTCTCCATTCCTGTCTGTCTGTCCCTATCTATCCCTCTCTCTGACTCTCTCTGTCCCTGTAAAAAAAAAAAAAAAAAAAAAAGATGTAAGATTGTTCCATTAGATCTCAATCAAAATCCCATTTTAAAAAAATGTAGTCTGATACAGATTCCAATATTTATGTAGAAATCCAAAAGGCCTAAAATAGCTAAATGCACTAGAAGAACAAAGCTGAAAGTTTATAGGTATGAAGAAACAAAGTTGAAGATTTTCTGACAGATAATGACTTATTGCAGTAATTAAGACAGTACTTTATTAGCACCAAAATTAAAAAAAAAGAACTTTGGAACAGAGAAGAATCCAAAACCATACATCACTCCACAGGATCACCTACTTTACAACAACTTAGTAAGAGAAGAGAAGAGAAGGTCTCATCAAAAGCACTAATGGATCAAGTGGATATGATATACACATGGGGAAAAACGATCTTGATACTAGATCTCAACTAAAATATATAGAAATAAATTTATGATTTTAGAGTAGGGAATATTTTTTAAAGACAGAAAACACCACAAAAGATAAATTAAAATGCATAATTAAGACCTTTTCTTTCTTTTTTAGAGCATGCGCGTGCAAGAGAAAAACAGGTGCAGAGATGAGAAGAATCAGTTCTTCATTGTGGCGCTTTAGGTGTTCATGGATTGCTTTCTCATATGTGTCTTGACTGGGGAGAGGGACAGCCTCCAGCCAAGACAATGACCCCTTGCTCAACCTGGTGACCTTGGGCTCAAGCCAGCAACCATGTGGTCATGTCTGATTTCACACTCAAGCCAGCGACCCCGTTCTCAAGCTGGTGAGCCAGCGCTCAACCCTGTGACCTTCAGGTTTTGAACCTGGGTCCTCTGTGTCCCAAGCCAATGTTCTATCCACTGTGCCACTGCTGGTCAGGCAAGAACTTCTATTCATCAAGTCTTCACAAATGGGAGAAGTCACCTGTAATACATATATCCAACAAAAGGATCTGCATCTAGATAATATCTCCTAAAAATCAATGAGAAAAAGAAAAAAACCCAACAGAGAACTGTCAAGAGATCCCAACAAGTACTTCAAAGAGGATATACAAATAGTCAATAAACATACACAATGATGTTCAACATAAGTAGACATAAAGGAAATGCAAATTAAAATCACAATGAGCTATCACTTAGCAGCATCAGAATGTCTAAAACTAAAACCCAACAATAAAATGACTGAGAAAACATAACTGCTGGTCAAAGGTACAAACACTTTGGAAATGGTTTTGCATTATCTACTAAAAATGAACATATGCACATCCAGTGAGCCAACAACTCCACCTCTAAAAACATTCCAAGGAAATATGTATGAATTTTATTGCATTGGGCTATACACTTAAAATGTGGGCAGTTTTTCTGATTAGAAGTTTTACTACATAATGAAGTATCGTTACAAGTCTTCATTTAAAAATATTAAATTAGGTGTCTGATTAGTACTATTAATCATACCAGTTTAAAATAGATGCCGTGGAAGTATAAAATATAGCAGTTTCCTCCAAATACTAAGATTAAGGATTTATTCCCAATCAAAATAATGGCAAAAAGACTATTCTAGGGTGATTAACCAACTAGTTTACTGGGAACGGAGGGCTTTCCTGAGACATGGGACTTTCAGGGCTAAACAAAAGAAGTCTAGAATAAACCCATGAGTCTGGGGCAAACCTAGTTTTGTCCCCGTACCCTTCCTCAGTCCAATTAGAAGAAAAAAATTATATCCAATCTAGCAACCTTTGCTTGGACAAAAATCAACAAATTCATGATCCTGACATCTAAAAGAATAAAAAATTTAAGACAGCCATTCAAACTTTACCAAGTCTTATCTCCCATTTCTATACTACCTGTGTTCAAGTTGGCAGTATAACTAGTCTTTCGTTCCTAAAATGTTTTATTCTTTTGCTTAAGCTATTCTCTCCATCTGAAATAGTCACTGCCATTCCTTCCTATTTATTAAACCCTATCAATTTTTCACATGTCTTCTCCTCCACAAAGCATTACCTTATTTCCCCTAAATTAGTTCCTCAAATTTCTCCTCCCTCTGATTTCTTAAAGCATTTTAGTTATGTAGTTCTCATGACACTCTACATTCTACCCAGCATTATATCTAGCAGTATTATCTCCCATATTGGATGGTAACCTCCTGGGACCCTGGATCATTCATAATGTCTAATGATATGTATATGCTTAGAAACTTTATCAAAGTACTAAAATATTGGAAAACCAAATGATTAAAGAGAAAAAGAACTGTCAAATAAATACAGTTTCTGTATCCTTTCCAGAAAGTACTTATCAAGCCAATTGAGAACAATGGCTCAGTTCCCTGTTACTTTCCCTCCTCTCTTTCTTTTATACATCTTTTAGGTAACTAAACTTCCTTTGCTACTGAATTCAATACTTTTTATACACTCTTTAGTATTCAACTGAAATAAAAGATAGATAAAGAAACAGACAAGACAAGGTCTTATATTACAATTCTTAGGTGATTGGTTAGCATTCACAAGCAACAGAGTGGTTTTCTTTCTTTTTGTATTTGTCTTAAGAAGCGGGGATTCAGAGAGACAGACTCCCACATGTGCCCAACTTGAATCTACTTGGCAAGCCCACTAGGGGGTGATGCTTTGCCCATTTGGGGCATTGCTCCGTTGCAACTGGAGCCATTCTAGTGCGTAAGGAGAGGCCAGGGAGCCATCCTTAGCAGCTGGGCCAACTTGCTCCAATGGAGCCTTGGCTGCAGGAGGGGAAGAGAAAGATAGAGAAAAGGGAGAAGGGGAAGGGTGGAGAAGCAGATGGGCACTTCTCCTGTGTGTCTGACCACATGCCAGGCTAATGCTCTACCACTGAGCAAACTGGCCAGGGTCCAGTAGTTTTCTTAATTAAAGAAATTTTACCTTCTAATTTTCTTAGAAAATTTGGTTCAGTTTTATTCTTCAGGGTTATTGAATCAGTAATAAGTTCAGAACTCTTCTCCTCTGACACCAGTATTTCCTTGGAGTGAGTATTTTGAACAGCCTATGTGAAAATAATAGATCAAATAATAAACGTCTCATAAACAGTTGTAGTACTAATTTACCTTATTGTTCAAGTTCACAGTTTTTCTGCCATATCAGCACATCAGATAAAGCATTCACCTCTGCCCATCACAATCTATTCTCTCATTTTTGTCTAAGGTGTTCTGCCAAATCATATAATTAAACACCCCATAAAAGTAAAGCTGGGGGGAATGGCTCCCCCAGCTATTGCCAAACCCAGGCCACTGGGTCCTCTCACACACATGCATAAGAAGTGTTAGTTCATTTATTTAGGAGATAGTTGATCTCTACTACCTCAGTCTTAAAGGAAGAGTTTAGGATTTCTGTACCACTTCCCATTAGTGATCCTACATGTCTTGGGGCTTCCGAAACACTACTGAAGATGTCATACAAACTATGAGTTGCTTTTCGCAGAAAAAGCTTCATGAATCCTGGCTAGATACCCTTATTCCATATAAAAATTCAAACATGAAAATACCTTTAAATTTCTCAATTCACAGGAATCATTTCCACTTGATCTAGATCCAGGCGCAATCACCTCTTGGCATTCTGTTCTAGAGATCTGTCTATTGCCCACAAAACAAAATAAATTTTAATGTTTAATATGAAGTCAATTTTTTCAACATATAATTTTTCCATATGATAGTTGGCTTTTTAAACTACATATATTTTTTAATTGAAAAAATCCCTTAAGAAGATTTTTTAAAACATGACTCTAACACAAATGTGATTAAGTTAGGTATTGAGTAATGACAAAAGGGACGGAGATTAGGTGATTGCATACTTCATTATGTACTAAGTAACAACTGGAATTAGGGTGGGACTCTGGAAAAGGAGAAGGGAACAGCAATATGTAGGTGAAACTACACTTTAAACTGTAAATAGCTTAAGGATAAGAACTAGACCATAAACCTCTCTGTAGGCCTCCACAGTGCCTAGCAGATAGTCTACCATAATAAGCAAGAAAATGACTGGTTTGTTTTTATTTTTATTTTCTTGGAGTGTTAGAAACTCGCCTCTACTCTTCAGCTAGGTGTCTGAAATGAAGATGACAAGATAATAGCCATAACATTCTGGAGCTTACCCTGACAACTAAAATGGTCTTTCATCGTTAAATGTAGTTGAGCCCTAAGTATAATAAGAATTAAGTATAGAAGACACCAACTAAAAACAATCAGTTGTGTTTCTAAAGTTTACTTGCCAAACGGTTCTCAGGAATCCAAGGAGACTTTTCTGGTAGAAATAATGTTATATAGTGATTAGAACGAATAATTTTTTAGACCAGAAAATACTCCCTTAGCTAAACTAGAACACTAGATGCCTGTTTCTTTAAAGGAAATAAACAGCCAAGCTCAAGGAAGAAGAACACATTGGATGTAATAGACAACATTTGTATCTACTACTGTGCCCCACTTCTTGATGCCCTCACCTCTAAATAAATTAGTCATCCTTCCCACTGATAGCTGGTCTTCTCCTTGAATTAGCTGGAGAAGAAACTGTTTCCAGACCTGCTTCACCTGTGCTATGGAGACTTCTACATACACATTAGGAAGAAACTCTTACCAGAGGCTACTGATTTAAGTAAGAAATGTTCAGAAAATAAGAATTTGAGGATATTTGCGGTCATTTAAGCTTCAGGTTATCTTCATGTTTTTTCCTGTTTCCCATTTTGTAATGGTTCCTTTAATTATTTTTAATGAGTGAAAAATCAAAATAAAGTCACATTTCCTACCCGTTCCTTTGTCCCTGACATTAAGAGACTCGGCAACATTTAATATTAAATAAAAATTTAATCATAATGATTATTATGTAGCAAAAAACTTCAAGACTATTCTGCCATCAATCCCAAAACTCTGTAAAAAAGGAAAAACTTAAAAGCCAAACATACCTTTTTGTAAAACTTGGTACAACTGAGCCATCAGTCTCCTCATGACAATCCGGGCTATTCAGAAGGTTAACTGGGACTCTTCCAAAGGGGCATGACTAAAAATGTTTTGGAAGATTAAGTAACCAACTAGGAAATAAACAAAGATCTCTACTACCTAATCAAAGTAGATTAAAACTAACTTACCCGTTTAGCTTTGTTTGTTTGTTTCAAGGGATTTCGATGACCTATGTCTGTATCCTGAGGGGGAATGTTCTCGCTAAAAAAAAGAAAATACTCCCAAGTTTTAAAAGAACAATATTAATGTATCTATTTCCATTAAGTTCTAAATACTATTATCACTCTTTTATAAAAATATGTATTTAAACATGTAAATAATATAAATGTATGATGAACATTTAAGAAGCTGGATCAATTTCCTCACCCATATAAAAATCTGGCTTTTGTAGTCTGTCCTCTGGAATCACCGCTGATGCTCCTATTCTGCAAATGTCCGACTGAATTGGGGAACGATTCTTGGGTACTTAATACTGTAGAGGCTGTAAAAGTTTTGAAATTATGATTCAATTTGTAAAGACATAAGGACTACACAAAAAAGTAATCTCACAAATAAGAATACTTAAAGTCAATTCATAGATCTGTCCCTATATAAGATACAGATAGGAAGATGTTCTCAAGATAATTGTCTAATTATATTTAATAACTGTTTCATAATTATATAATTATTTCTCCAGAGTTAAGACCAAGCTCCATTTCTAAAGCAAAAAATAATTCTCCTGTTTAGACTGACTTGTTTGTAATGTGTTACCAGTGAAAGTGTGAGCAACAAAATATCCAACATAATAGTAAAGATTATTACTTCTAAGTGCCTCACTGCCTTTAAATCTAAAATTTAAACTTAGATTGCTACCATTCTATATAAATATTTTTCTATAAAATATTATCTTTAATTTATTTTATGGGAGAGAGAAACAGACAGACAGACAGGGAGAGAGATGAGAAGCATCAACTTGTTGTTGCAGAATTTTAATTGTTCATTGATTGCTTTCTCATGGGCGGAGGGGCTCCAGCCAAGCCAGTGACTCCTTGCTCAAGCTGGCGACCTTGGGGTTTCAAACCTGGGTTCTCTGCGTCCTAGGTCAATGATCCATCCACTGCACCACCACCTGGTCAAGCTATCCTTAATTCTTTTTCACAGGTAATCAACTCCAAAAAGTATTTGCACACATTAATACATTTACCTGATAAACTCTTCTTTTCCTCTTCTGAAAGCAGCTGCTTTTTTTGGAGGTCTAAATTCTGAATGGCAAGTTTCAGCATTTGTAATGGTACTGCTCCGCATTCTACAGCTTTATGAAGAAGTTGTTTACTTTTTTTGAAATTACCTAACAAAATAAGAAAAAAAAAGATTGTTATTTTTAATGCAACTGTCTTCTCTCCAGATTCTTATTCATGGGAACCTTGAAAAAAAAAAAAAAATTGAAAGCTTCAGGCAAAAATACTCATTCCAAAGTTCTTGAGCTTTATTTCATAAGCAAATAAGGAACCTCACTTGATAAACAATGCACTTTAAACAGTTTACTTTTATAATTAACATATAACTGATGTAACTATGCATTAGTGTTCAGAAGCAAAAGTATAACAAGAAGTTACAGGCCTTGACCAGTTGGCTCAGTGGTAGAGCATTGGCCTGGCATGTGAATGTCCCAGGTTCAATTCCTGATGAGGGCACATAGAAGTAGCCATCTGCTTTTCCACACCTTTCTCTCTCTCTCTCTCTCTCTACCCCCCTCCTGCAACCATAGCTCAGTTGGAGCTAGTTGACCCCGGACGTTGAGGATGGCTCCAAGGCTTCTGCCTCAGGTGCTAAGACAAACTGGGTTGCTGAGCAACAGGGCAAAGCTCCAGATGGACAGGGCACCTCCCCACCCATCCAGACACATGTGGGACTTTGCCTCTGCCTCCCCTCCTCTCACTAAATTAAAGAAAAGGAAAAAACAAAGCAATTACAAAGTGGGGACCCCAAAGGCCAACGAGAATACTTAGGACCCTCAAGGAATTCAGTAAAAAGGAAAACTAAGCCCAGATACCAAAATAGTCCCAAAAGCATCACTCTGTTACAATGCAGTAATAATAATCATTCATAATGACATTTAGTATTAAGAGTGTTGACATCTTTTGCTGAAGGGTATCCTCCATGAAAAAGATTCTTGTAAAAAAAATAAACAAAAGTGATGATAAAACTTTCAGACTTAACTACACCACCCCCCAAAATGCAAAAATAACAATTGCCTTTTTGAATACAGATAAATTACCAAACAAATTTTATTTCAACTGCAAATTTATCTAATCTGTTTAGTCTATTTTGTTTGTAAATACTACAATGCATACATTACATATCTTATAGAATCTAATCAACATTTATAGGAAACACTGAGCTATGCAATGAACTTTGCACCTGAGGTATAAAGATAATTAAGAAATGTCCTCTAGCTTCAGACTGTTTATAAGTTTTAAGAATATGAATATATTTGATAGTGGTTAAGTTCATACTTATTAAGAGTAGTGATAAAATTTCATACAGTAAACATTTTGGGATATCAGAAAAAAAAGGCTTAGATAATCAGTAATTAGGAAGCTTATAGATCCCTGACAATTTGATAAAAACTATGGAATGTCCCCTACTCCTATAAACATACACATACATACCAAACTGCATGTCAGATGTTACATATTTACTGAAAGCCTAGTCATCAACCCTTCAAAATAATCATAATTTTGGCTTTGAGGTTACTACTACATTGCAGTGGTACAAATAAGGTGCTTTTTTTTCCACACATCACAATTTGAGATTTTCAATATTTATGTGTTCTGAAGATGTAAAGTTTATAGCTGTTACTGATAGGCCATTATATCTCAAAAAACTTTTAGGTAGAAGACAGTCTTAAAGGGCTGGCCTAACTTAGGTTAATAAGTTAGGAGTTTGTACAATGCTTTTCTCCAGCCTCAATCCTAGAGAATACTCCTCAGTGACTGAGCCCTGCTTTGGGCACCATCATGGGGAATCGAGCTGAGCCAAACCCACAGTGATAATGTGTGCGTCTGGTGGTAAATGGCATCAGGGATGGAGCAGAAACAAGGCTGAGGGAAAACAGGAACACATGGTCAAGAGGATAGACTGAGGGCAGATTCAAAGGCCCCAGAAAATGAGAAAGAGGAAAGACTATCAATGGCCAGGCTAAAAATGTCTGAGAAAGAGATTGCCCCTGTCCTGTCTAAAAAGTCCAGGATATGAAGAACCAGATGAGGAAGACATAAAAAATATCTTCTACAGCAGTTTATTTTAAGGGGAACTACCAATTAATGCTACAATTATAATTTAATCTGTATTTCAGTGCTATGAAACCATGGTGTAAGAAAAGCTTATCGAAGCTCTAGCTTAAATATCTTATAGCCTTCATCCCACAAATACTCAGCAGAGAAGCCACTTTCTTTCAGACATTCCCTGAACCTAACTAAGCACAAGTATGAAGTTCATGCTTCTTTCCCTGGACTACTACATACAAGTAGAAGAGCTAACATAGCAAATATTCTCTGCATTTCCACTAGGGTGGGATTCTTCCCCCATAATCACATCTGATCAACTTGCATGTCTTTTGTCTCAAATTCCTACTTCATATATACGATTTAATATTAGGATATGAGTTGCAATGAAAGTTATCTTTTACTTAAAATTTGGACTTAACATTTTAAATTACCTTGTGATAGCTCAAATTGTGCAAAAGATATATGCACAAAAGCAAATTTCTTGCAGTTTGCTCTGGCCATCTGAAAGTAGTCACGTGCATCGTCTGGCTCTTGAATACTGTAATAAAGATTTCAGAGTCAAATTTTAAGAAAAAGGGCAGTTGATAATTGTTCATTCTATTTTCCAAAAGACATAGGTACTGTTTATCCTGTGTGTAAAATGAAATACTAGCAGGTTATTTTAAAAAATCTTTTAAGGCAGAGTCAAAAACAAGAAACTTGTAGAAATAGGCACATATTAAAGAGAGTTTAGATTACTCACTTGTAAACTATAAGCAAAAAAATTTGGTCAAAAAATATTAAGTTTCTTACAAGTAATCCTGATAAGTTTTCATTTGACCTTTTTGTAATGTAGTTAGTTATCTGTGGTTAAAATACTAATACTCACGCTTTTAATTCAGCAAATCTCACTTGAATTCGAGCAAAACTCTCATTTTGGCCATATTTATCTGGAGGAAGTGCTTCAATTGCTTGACTGTAACGACCAATCAATTTATTTAAAAGGGCATCATTAAGGGGGATGCTCTTTTTCTCTAGTTTGAGCAACAAATTCAACCAGTCCTCTGGGTTGTTCGCCATCAGCATAATTTGGTTAACAGTTCCTGAATTATCTGAATAAAGGAAAGAAAACATGCCACAACGAAAGAAAGACATATAAACAAATGTCAAACTGCAGGTTTCCTTCAAATTACAGTTATACTCTCAATATCAATCTACATAAACTCCTTAAAATATTTTTTAAAATACTTTAATAATTTGTGTTAATATAAGCAACTTATTTATTGCATAGATATCTTTTATGAGGCTATATTTTACTATAAAAGGCTATATATTTTGAGGGAAGAAAAAATTTGGAAATATGTGTTTTTTAAAAGTACCTTTAAAAAACCGTAAGTTGTCTTAAGAAAATTTTATGCTCCAACAGTATTTTATTTTAGTATCTTAACTATTCAAAGAAAATCCAAGCCTCTCCCACCACCACCTGTTTCCAACTTTCTTAGAAAATTCATTAATGACTTTTTAATTAAAAACTTAGAAACTTATTACCCCAGTCCTACTGTAACCTTGTTGTTATCTAATATTATCTCCATATACTTCAAACTTACTTTTAAACACACTAAATTAAACCAGTTTACAGAAGATAAGCAACTGATATGGTCATTTTCTTCTCTATCCAAGGTACCCATATTTCTCCATAATTTTCAAGTTGTAATTTATTTTTCACCTTCTTTGGTGTTAAATGTTTTGAAAAGAGAGTTGAATTAATGTCAGTCTCCTATTTATAATATTTTAGTCACTACTAAACATTTAAAAATTTTTTTTCTCAGAGACACTGTCATTCCTTCCTTTGGTTTCGGTTACCTTCGACAAGAGCTAAATCTTTACATTTGCAAACACAATGACTACGTATCTCTTTTTCCTACTAAAATATAGCACATTCATAATTTTGTTCTATTATTTTAAATTTAATCTGCTCTGATTTTAACTTCCAGTTTTACCTTCCATTGCTTTCCCAACAAATAAGTCTGCAAGATGTTGACAAAGCCATGTCTTTGCAGATCTAGTCCTCATGTCCGAGTAGCCCGTTCTACCTCCATTCTACTCAAAGCACTGTGTGTTTATTGTGTGAGCATTCATCTGCTGCCAAACATATATTACATGTAGCAGAGTGGTTCATAAATTCTTCTCATCTAGAAACCATGATGTTAAGCATCTTTGAGTCTTCCTCAATTAATGTTGTGCATCCCAATGAGTGAATTTAGGATTTTAAATAAGGACTCATCTACCTTGGTGCACAAGCTTTAACAGTGCTTTTTAAATACACATAAAAAGTACGATGGCATTCTATTAAGAGTTTGCTTAACATAAGAATTGTTATGTCAAGGTTGTTTCAAGTAAATATGAACTGTTATCATGACTAGATTACAGGTTCTTCCATTTATCTTTAATCTTCCATCCATTTAATGGTCAGTATACATATGATAAACTTTTCTAAAGGTCACTTTTAAAATGACCTCAACAATCTGAAATGTAGGAAATTAGGCTTCTGAGCTGATACATTTCTAAAAAGTTGGGTATAAAATTTAGGCATGTTCCCTCACTAATCATTCAATAAATATCTAAGTGTCTACTACATTCTAAGGTGTATAGATATAACAAAGCAGATAAAAATTATGCCGTCATGGAGCTCACATTCTAGTGGAGAAAGACAATAAATACATGAGTAAATCAGATATAAGGTGACTTACTGCTATGAAGAAAAAACAATAATAGGAAAGAGAGATAGGGGACAGACTCTCATGCTCCAGGAGATTATTATTTTATTTTATTTAGTTATTTTATTAGAGAGAGACAGACAGACAGGGACAGACAGGAAGGGAGGGAGATGAGAAGCATCAACTTGTTACGGCACTTTAGTTGTTCATTGATTGCTTTCTCTATGGAGGGGGGACACGTTGCTCCAGCCGAGCCAGTGACCTCTTGGTCAAACCAGCAACCTTGGGCTCAAGCCAGCGACCCCACACTCAAGCTGATGAGCCTGTGCTCAAGGTGCAACCTTGAGTTTCGAAACTGGGTCCTCAGTGTCCCAGGCAGACGCTCTATCCACTGTGCCACCACCTGGTCAGGAAGGGGGTTACTATTTTAAATGTGTGCAACAGCAACAGCCTCACTGAGATGACATTTGAACAATGACCTGAAGGAGGTAAGCATGAGCAGATAGGCCCTGGCAGTTGGCTCAGCAGGAGAGCATTGGCCTGGCAAGTAGAGGAAGTCCCTGGTTCTATTCCCAGTCAGGGCACACAGGAGAAGCAACCATCTGTTTCTCCACTCCTCCCCCTTCTCTCTCTCTCTCTGTTCCCCTTCTGCAGCCATGGCTTGAATGGTGCGATCAAGTAGGCTGGGTCACTGAGGATGGCACCATGGCCTTGCCTCAGGTGCTAAAATAGCTCGGTTGCCGAGCAATGAAGCAGCAGCCTCAGATGGGCAGAGCATCGCCTGGTAGGAGGTTTGCCTGGTAGATTCTGGGTCAGGGCACATGCAGGTGTCTGTCTCTCTGTGTGTAAAATGAAATACTAGCAGGTTATTTTAAAAAATCTTTTAAGGCAGAGTCAAAAACCTCACTTAAAAAGGAAATAAAAAAGAATGAGCAGGTATCTGGGGAGTGGTGTTCACAGCAAAGGGCAGGCAAGAGAAAAGGCACTGGGTAAGAGCTGGTCTAGCACACAGGAGAAACAGAAGGAAAGCTGCTGTGGCTGGAACAGTGAGCAAGGAGAACAGGAAAAAATGGGCGGCCTGACCTGTGGTGGAACAGTGGATAAAGTGTCAACCTGGAATACTAAGGTTGCGGTTGGAAACCCAGGCTTGCCAGGTAAAGGCACATGAAGGAAGCAACTTCGATGCTTCCTGCTACCTGCCCCCCAACCTCCTCTCTCTAAAATGAATAAAGAAATAAGAGGGGGGAAAAAGGCCAAGCCTGTAACAAGAAGACTCTCCATATCAAAAATTGAGTATTTGATTCTAAATTTATACATAATTTTATTAAAATCAGTGAGGCTTCCTCAATTTGCAGCTAAAAAGGAATGAAAAAAGTAGCATATCTATTGATAGCAAGCATATCAGTAGAAATAACAGCTGACAATAATAGAAGAGTTAAGAATACTACATCTGAGTACACTTTAATAAAGGATAAATTTCCTTTATTTTTCCACAAAGCTGAAAACTGTGGAAATATTTCCACATAAAAGGGTCAAAATATAGAGCATGTGTACAATACTATAATTAGTAAGTATCAATTACTGAGGAAATTACATTATGTGAACTACAAAGGGTAACACTTTATTCCAGGGGTGCTCAATATGTCAATTTTGAAGGAAGTGTGGGTAGATCGCATGACATTAAAAAGACATTTGTCTTTTGACTGGCATACACGGTAGCCAATCTGATGTCTGAACTTTTGACACGCTAGACACGCGCGTTAAACTGCGCTAACTTGTTCAGTTACATTGCTGCGTAGTTAGCCTTCAATTTATTTAAACTAAATACATCAAAGGGTATAAAAACGAGTGCTGTAGCTGGTCCGAGTAAGAAGCCTCAAGCCTACCACTTTCATACAGAATGGGAGGGGATTTTTTTCACTATGTCATATTCTAAGTGTGTTTGCCTCATCTGTCTGTGTGGCATTGCTATTCCAAAGAAGGGAAATGTGGAGCGGCTTCTTCGGACTGTTCATAAAAACAATGACATTGACTTTTCTCCACATAGAGAGCTGAGAAGGAGAAAGGTGAAAGAAGAATACACAATATTAAATAGTAATAATAGTAACTTAAATGATAATATAGAAGAAATAAATTTATGTTTTGCATTTTTATTGTAGGTAGATCATTTTGACTTGGTCATCTTATAAGTAGCTCGCAAGCTGAAAAAGTGTTTATTTTTTTATTCCTTTACCTTAACACTCAAAAAAAGAAACTCACCTGTACTATCAGAAGAGGCTTTATTCAAGTTTAGCTCATCAGTAAGGTCTTCATTTTTAAATTTATTTTTAAAATCTCTTACTTTGTTGATTATGGAATCAATTGTCAATTCTCTGCCACTTAAATCCTCGACCTCCATTTCTGAGGAGAAATAAAAATTGCACTAGTCAGCCTGACCAGTGGTGGTGCAGTGGATCAAATATCTACCTGGAAATGCTGAGGTTGCCAGTTCAAAACCCTGGGCTGCCTAGTCAAGGCACATATGGGAGTTGATGCTTCCTGCTCCTCCCCCCTTCTCTCTCTCTAAAATGAATAAATAAAATCTTTTAAAAAATTTAAAAAATTGCACTAGTCATAATTCGTATATTTACTGGCATTAAAAACAAAACAACAATATTGCAGTTAGCCTTTTAGATACAAACAAGACTAAAGCATTAGTTTTGTGAACACATCTTAACACTGATGTATTAAGGTAGTATTTGTAAAGCTATGTGCATAAAAACAACTGCATATATTCAAAATTTATCAAGCAATTTTCCCAATAGGCCAGTTACATGTTTTCTTCCTAAAAGAATTTCCACTGCACAACACAGAAACTGCTGTCCCCCTCCTTCAAACTTTCCATTTTTTCTTGTACACACTGAATGCCTTCCTTTCACTTTTTCCAGGACTATTTTCTCTGGGTCTTCTGCGAATTATGTCATTTAAGAAAATGTAATGGAATGTTTGGATTCTGGTAGTGACATAGAGACATAAAGAATCTTTTGATGGTGTGAATAACCTTCCTTTAGTCACCTGCTTTATGTGAGCAAACCTGCACACTGCAAGTGCTTTCAAAGCAGAATACTAACATATCAGCCCTTCATTGATAAATGAGCTATCAGCAGGCCTGTTCTTGTGCACTTCTGGCAGAACCCTGATTTGTTCACTGAATCACTCTTATATCATGAATCTACCACATTCATATGATAGCGAATATGGTGTTTATGTTGGCTTAATAAGCATCTGCAGTCTTCCTCTCAATCTCATCTTTGTAATTCTCAAACATCAACCCAGTAACCCGGGGTCATTGTTATCCATGCAGCCACCGACCTCGAGTTTCACAACGAAAAGGGGCGATAAAGTGGGCACTTAGATATCACCTCTTGAAGTCAGGTTCGAAAGGTAACTGTCAGAACAAACCACCAACTCTCCCTATTCTAAAGCACCAGACAAACGAGGAAGTGCCTTTTGGGAGACGATCTCGGGTCCCCCAACTCTCCCCAAGAGCCCCACCAGGCCGTCTTCCCAGCTAGGTCCACACCCACCTCTCACTTCCTGGATCCTCAACACCATCCCGGCAACACCCTGTATGTAGACTGGCGGAGGCGGCAAGACCTCCCCTCCCCCTCCAGCTCGTTTAGCTGCGCCCTCCGTCGTCTACTAGGCTGAGCCGCCTCCGCCTCGTCCATACCACTTACCGACCCGCGCTGCTAAAGCTCCTATACACCGGCTGCCGCCGTTCCCCCGTGCACTTGCGAGGCCGAACTCAACAAAACCCGAGCTGGGAAGAAAAGATGAAACCCAAAACCCACTCCACAAACACGTTTGAATTTTCCCCGCCCGCTACTGCCACGCTCTCTGATTGGTCGGTGCCGGACACGTAGCAGCGTTTGCCACGATTGGTCTGGTCACGAAAAAGCGTCTGCCGTGATTGGTTCGTGTGAGTCCCTGGCGACCCGAGTCCCGCCCAGGGAGGGTTCTTGTTTGGACTCCACCAGTGCGGCTCCTGGGTCCGCAGTTAGTTGCCGGTTCTCGTTGGGCGTTTCTCGGGCTCCAGGAGGGCGGCTTTCCTGCACCTTCCAGTTTAACCGGGCTAATATTTGTCCGGGAGGGAACCACTCCCGGGCGGAGTTACCGGTGAGAGTGAAACGGGTAAAGACGCTGCTCCCAGCAGCTGAACTTTTTAGAAGTGTCTGGAACGTAGATCCTTGCCCCCCACCGCCACGCCACTTCTTCGTCCTCCACGCTCTTCTCTGCCAGGCTTAGGGGGGATGTGACTGGAAAGGATGGTTCACTACGCTGCGTTCAGCCCTGCTGCCCTCTCAGGACTCTCAGGGTTTTGTGCTCCGAGCTTCCACTTGTGCCCTTCCACTGCCCTTAAATGACCCTGTGCTTGTCTTCAAGCCAAGGCCCTCTACTTTGTCAAAATTTTGTGCAGAACTCACTTGTCCATCGGAATTCCTATCAGCACCCCTTTCTTTGAGTCTGTCCCACTTAGGGGCTCAAGTATCCTCAGGGAAAGGTTACTTCTCAAGTAATCTATGCAGATGTGGGGCTCTGATAAGTAGCTTTGTGATCCAAGGCAAGGAGATGTCTTTTGTACCAGCATCATGACATGCGATATGGTAGGACAGTTGTTTGGTTCTGTGTATGTGTAGAAATCTACCTGCATCTGTCACTTGGTAACCACAGAGCTGATCTTAGAGCCCTCCATTCCCAGCTCTGGCTAGCCATTCGGCCAGCACGAAAACCCATCATTACTTAATGCATCTCTCCATATGGACTAGCTATGTATTGCCTCAGTAGAACAAAATAATTGGCTAATCATCACCTGTGCACTCTTGGCGTTTAACATTGCCTTTAGTTAAGAAACTTACTATTTCATCAATTCTTGATGATCTCTTTTGGGGCCTGATCTCAAAACTTGCATTTTCCTGAAAATACTGTTGCTGAATAACCTCACCAGAACTCACTTCTTTCTGAATGTTCAGTCCTTTGGAGATCTCTTCTGGTCTTACATATTTTAAGTACCATCTAGGGGTGGGAGCCAGACAGTTCGCACCGGTTTGGCAGAACCTATGACTAATTTTTTGTTTAGTTCTTTGAACCGTTTATTAAAACGACACTTGTAGTCAGGGTTCTCTCTAAGGTGGGCACCAGGGGCAGTCGTCCAATGTAGGAATCCCAAATTTGCATTCCTTACTCTTTTTTAATGTTCATCTGTGCCACAGTTTATTCTAAGTGCCTGTAGTAATGTTCATTCCATCCATAGGTGAAAAAAATTGCAAATGAGGATGCCAATCAAGAAGCAATATGGAAATATCTTTAATGGTTTTATTGTGTTCTTTTGGTCAGGTATTTAATATTTTTTCATTAATATTTTAAAACTCATAACAATCTAGTTTTTTGTACCTCTTTTATTGTTTTTATTTAAGTATTAAATGTATGAAATAATAAACTATCTTTTGGTGTATCGATTTTTTTATACTTAAAACAGTCATTAGGGCAGAGAACCGGTTGTTAAATTATTTGAATCCCACCATTGGTACAATCTATATGTTAATGACTCCCAAACTTAGGTATCCAAGCTGAGTTTTTTCTCCTGAACTTTAGGTGCCTGTACCCATTACCAACTTAATATCTCCACTTAAATGTCTTATCCCCATCTTCAACTCTACTTACAAAATCTTCTCTGTAAAAGACAATTTCATTGTTCCATTTTTAAGCCAAAAACCTTGGTGTCATTCCTGACCCCACATCTAATCGATGACCACATTGTGTCAAGTCTAACGAGATATTCATGGAATTCTACTTCCTCCACTGCTACCGCTCCCGTCCCAGGCACCTTCATCCCTCACCCGAATTCCTGCCACAGCCTCCTGGCCTGTCTCTTTGCTTCTGCCTTTGCCTCACCTCAGCTTATTTTCCAGCACAGCCGAGTAATCTTAAATCAGATCATGCCACTCTTTCACCCAATACCCTTTAGAGCTGCCTGTCTCATTCAGAATAAAAGCCCAAAGTCCTTATAGTGGTCAAGAGCTACAATGTTCAACATCATAGCTATTAAACACTTGAAATGTGGCTAAAGCAGCCAATGGAACTGAATTAATTTTAATTAAAATTAATAACATACTCAATGCAATTATTGTAAGACTTTTCGGTATATTTGGGACAACCCTGGTGTGTGACTTTTATCTACTTTTTAAAATGTAAATTTTGTAGCCTGACCTGTGGTGGCGCAGTGGATAAAGCGTCGACCTGGGAACACTGAGGTCGCCAGTTCAAAACCCTGCACTGGTCTGGTCAAGGCACATATGGGAGTTGATGCTTCCAGCTCCTCCCCCTTTCTCTCTCTCTCTCTCTCCTCTCTAAAATGAATAAAATAAAAATAACTTTAAAAAAATGTAAATTTTGTAAATGTAGGTTAAGTATTTCCTGTGAAAATGTCTAAGCTTGATATATACTTGTAAATATAAATGCACACTGGATTTTGTAGATTTAGTATGAAAAACTAAGGTAAAATGTATTATTGATAATTTTATAAATACAGATGACAGCTGAAATTATATATTTGATATATTGTATTAAAATATATTATTAAAAGTAATATCTCCTGTCACAGACCAGAGGAGACTAAGGAAACATGACAGGTAATGTAACCTGAAGTGTGGTGGTACAGTGGATAAAGCATCTACCTGGAATGCTGGGGTAGCCAGTTTGAAACCACAGGCTTGCGGGGTCAAGGCACATACGAGAAGCAACTACTGCAAGTTGACACTTCCCACTCCTCCTCTTCATCCCCTTTTCTGTCTCTCTCTTCTCTGTCAAAAATAAAATCTTTAAAAACTAATAGTCTGAATAACCAAAATTTATAAAGAACTTGTAAAACTCCACACCAGGAAGACAAACAATCCAGTCAAAAAATGGGCATAAGAAAAATATATTTTTAAAAAAAATAGGCATAAGAAATGGATAGACACTTCTCCAAAGAGGACAAACAGATGGCCAATAGACAGATGAAAAAATGTTCAACATCACTAATCATTAGAGAAATGCAAATTAAAACCACAATGAGATATCACCTCACACCAGTCAGAATGGCACTCATTAACAAAACAACACACCATAGGTGCTGGCGAGGATGTGGAGAAAAGGGAACCCTCCTGCACTGCTGGTGGGAATGCAGACTGGTGCAGCCACTGTGGAAAACAGTACGGAGATTCCTCAGAAAATTAGAAATTGAACTGCCCTTTTACCCAGCCGTCCCACTCATAGGAATATATCCCAAGGACACCATATTACCAACTGAAAAAAAGAAATGCACCCCCCATGTTTATGGCAGCATTGTTCACAATAGCAAAGATATGGAAACAGCCCAAGTGTCCGTCAGTAGACGAGTGGATTAAAAAGCAGTGGTACATATATACAATGGAATACTATGGGGCTATGAAAAAGAAGGAAATACTACCTTTTGCAACAATATGGAGGGACTTGGAAATTTTATGTTGAGTGAAATAAGCCAGGCCGAAAAAGAAAAATATTATATGACCTCACCCATTTGAGAAATCCAAGGAACAATGAGAACTGAGGAACAGAATTGAAACAGAGAAGGAATCAAAGGGACCAGAGGAAAAGAGGACAGAGGGAAAGGGGATGATAGGATGGGCTAAACCTGAGGGGAGGGGGAAGGGTGTTGTAGGGAGGGGGGCAAGGGAGATGTTGAGGGGAATATGGGGGAGGGCAGATGCACTTGGCGTGACCCTAGAATCTATGTAAACACAACTAATTAGATAAAAAACCCTAATAGTCTGACCAGACAATGGTGCAGTGGATAGAGCATCAGGTTGGCATGCAGAGAACCTAGGTTTGAAACCCCAAGGTCACCGGCTTGAGCATGGTATTATAGACATGACCACATGGTCTCTGGCTTGAGCCAAAAGGTTGCTGGCTTGAGTAAGGGGTCACTGCCTTGGCTAGAGCCCTCCCGTCAAGGCACATATGAGAAAGCAATCAGTGAACAACTAAGGTGCCGCAACGAAGAATTGATGCTTCTCATCTCTCTCCCTTTCTGTCTGTCTGTCCTCTTCTTCATCTCTCTCTAAAATATAATAATAATAATAATAATAAATGCAATGTACTATCATGGATTGAATCCTGGAACAGAAGAAAACGTTACTGGAAGGACTGATGAAATCCAAATAATAAATAACTGAGGTTTAGTTAATAGTAATGTACCAGTGTAGGTTTCTTTGATGTTACCAAGCTATGGAAGGGTACACCAGTGTTATAGATTTCTTAACTTTGACAAATGAGCTACAGTGATATAAGATCTTAACAGTAGGGAAATTGAGTGAAGGGTATATGCTGAACATCTATACTATTTTAGTAATTTTCTATAAATCAAAAATTACTATAAAATAAAAACAATTATTTAATTTCATCTGTTTTTACTTTTTTAATTCGGCTAATGAAAATTTGTAAATTACATCTATGGCTTCCACTGTATTTCCATTAGAAAACAGTGGTCTGTAAATTCTTGCAGTTTTATCTACCTGACCTATTTATTTTTCCTGTTATTATCTGAACCTCCACCTCTTATTCTATTAGAATGTAAATTCCATAAGTGCAGGAATTTATCTATTTTGTTACAATATCCTTAGTGGTTAGAATGGTGTGCTGATAACATTATAAGCACACAATGTTAGTCAAATACCAGCATTTATGATTTTTAGCATTTTTCAGAATCCTATTTCTTCCAATATATTTGTAAACTTATTGAGCACAGGAAATGAACCATTTAATTGTCTTATAAATGTTCAAGGAACTTTTGTACTATTTCTTACACAGTCACCAACTATTTATTGACAGAGAATATCGTTATAAGCTGTTTGGAAACAAAAGCAGATACAATTCTTGGATAAAATGCTAATTGATTGTATACATATGGAACATGCAACAATATACCCTGTTGCAATGAACAGTTCCACTCTAGTGTTTAGTCCTCTACTTATTACAGTGGCCATGGGTCTCCCACTATACCCAGAATCAATGCCTATGAGATGTCCATCTAAACAGATTTTGTTCCTTAGCTGTTATTTATCTAGGTCATTGCAATAACAGACCAATAAAGAGCCACCACAGTTGCTCATTTGGCTTAAAACCAGCTTCATTCAATAGTGAACAAACTTGTTTATTTTCAGAGTCAGGCTTTCCACAAAACAACAATTCACCAAAGAATTCTGACTTTATTTTAAGATGGAAAGTTTTACATATTTTAACATATGTAAAAGTTTGGACCATGTAACTCTTTCATTATCATGTCACTTTTTTCTAATTTGATGATTTTCTGTCGGTAAAGTTTAGTGGTTGGATTTAAATAATTTAACAACTAGTTCTCTGCCCTAATGACTGTTTTAAGTATACAAAACAATATATGGAAAGGTAGTTTATTATTTTATGCACTTAATACTTAACTAAGAACAATAAAAGAGGTACACAAAACTAGATTATGTTATGAGTTTTACAATATTAACAAAAAATATTAAATAGTACTAACAAAAAATAATAAAACTGCTATTTAAGATATTTCCACATTGCTTCTTTATTGACATCCTCACTTGCAATTTTTTTCACCTATGGATGGAATGAACATTACTATGGGTGCTTAGAATATGCTGTTGCACAGATGAACATTAAAAAAGAGTAAGGAGCATAAATTTGTGATTTCCACATTGGGCAGCTGCTCAGGTGATCACCTTAGAGAGAACCCTGATTACAAGTGCCATTTTAACAACCGGTTCACCAAACTCAACAAAAAATTAGGTATCAGTTCTGTTGAATCAGTGAGAACTGGCTGAATCTTATCACTGGTACAGTTGACTTTTAAAAATTCAGTTATTGAAATCTTTGTTATGAGTTCACTAGCTCCAGACTTGAGAGTCAGAACTTGTTACCCATTCTAGGATTGACTTTGTGTATGCGCGGAGGTAAAATTTCTAATCAGTAACAAATCCAGTTCTCATAGCATGCAATCAGTCACACACTGCTTTTTGGTCATTTAGTCTGGGTTAAAATGTTATTAGTGTAGCTGATTTTGGTGCATATAGAAATGGTGTGAATCTGTAAGAATGGTGAGAGCCTGAACAAATAATGTCAGGAGAGCTGCATACCACAGAATGGACCAAGTCTTTCCCCAAAGAAAAAAAAATGCCAAGGACAACTAACACAGTACTTCATAGATTATGAAGAAAAACAGCAATAATATTTTAGATTATGTTCTGACAAAGAAAGGCAGCAGTGGCAGTATGGGACTACTACTTGGACATCAGCTATTGTTTAGTTATTCAGGCATTGATATATTAACAAATGACAAAAGAAAAGTAAAATTCCTATTTTTTTCTCCATCATGAAGAATTGTATTCAGACTGACAATCTTAAAAAGAAACATGGTTGAAACTCAATAAAAATCTAGTTTGAAAGTCATTCTTGGCCTGGACAGTTTGAAACTCCGAGCTTGCTTGGTCGAGGCACATTTGGGAGTTGATGCTTCCTGCTCCTCCCCCCTTCTCTCTCTCCTTTTCTCTATTTCCTCCCTCTCTAAAATGAATAAATAAAATCTTAAAAATAAAAAGAAACTCTTGTCAAGTGAGGCTATATAAATAAGAAAGGCATTTAAATTTTAAATTCTCTGACACAAATAAATTATTATTTTTATTTTAGCCATATGGTTTTTTTAAATTTTTATTTATTGATTATAGTGAAAGAAGAAGGGAGAGAGAGGGAGAGATAGAGAGGAACATCAAGCTGTTCCTGTATGTGCCCTGACCAATGATCAAACTTACAACCTCTGTGTGTGAGGATGATGCTCTAACCAAGTGAGCTATCTGGCCAGGGCTAGCCATATGTTTTTGATCTCTGCTCTAAAAAGAAAACTCACATAGTTGTGTAATATGCTAGAGTAAACAAACAGAATATTTTAAAAACTTACATTATAATCCTAGAAACATTGTTGGAAATTTTTGAAAAATCGTGATGAACAGGAGCAATGATAGAAAATCAGAAACGGACAATTTTATTTTCTTTTAGAAAGGGTAGTACTTGGAACTTATAGGTCTATATGATCTTGATGTGAACTTTTAGCCCAATTATAAACTAGATTATAGAATTCTTTAGAAGCAGAGATCTCCAGATACTAACACGATTCATTAAGAACAACCCATATAGCATATACTAAATTTCAGTTTGATTTTTCTTCTAAAACTAAGTAAGGCCATAAAGATAGAGTATCTTAACTATAGTAAAGAAAGTGATAAAGACTTGTTTTTGTGGAAAAGAAAGGAGCATGTGAGCTCTACACTGCTGATGTGGAATGATTCTGCAGTTCTAGAGTGCATTATTCTCAAAGCTCATTGCTTGATGTTTTGAGGAAAACTTCAGGTTGACCCCTAGTGGAAGGCCTCAGAACTCTTTCCTTGGTCTTATTTTAATTACATATTTTATCTGTGTGACAAACATTTGAGATAATGTTTATTAATTTCGTACATACTAATTAATGCAAGAAAGATAAAATGTTAGAAGGGAATTAAGGCCAAAATTAAAAAGATAAAATGCATAGGGACAAATATAAAAGCACATTTAGATTTATAAAAATAAAAAATTTTAAATGGTTTTATTTGTTGATTTTAGAAAGAAAGGGAGAGAAGGAGAGAGAAACATCAATTTGTTGTTCCATTTATTTAGGCATTCATTGGTTGGTTTTTGTATGTGCCCTGATGGGGGGTTGAATCCACAACATTGGTGTACCAGAATGATGATCTAACCAACTGAGCTGCCTGTCCAGAGCAAAATAAAATTCTCAAATATGTCCTGGCTTAGTGGTAGAGTGTCAGCTGGTATGTGGATGTCCCGGTTTGATTCCCAGTCAGGGCACCCAGGAAAGCACTCATCTACTTCTCCACTTCTTCCTTCTCACTTTTCTTTCTCTCTCTCTCTCTCTCTTCCCCTTTGGCAGCGATGGTTTGATTGGAGCAAGTTGGCCCCAGATGCTGAGGATGACTCCATGACCTCTGCCTCAGGTGCTAAAATAGCTTGGTTACTGAGCAACAGCCCCAGATGGACAGAGCTTCACCCCCTAGTGGGCTTGCTAGGTGGATCCCAGTCTGGGCCTGTGTAGAAGTCTGTCTCTGACTCCCCTCTGCACACTGAGTAAAAAAAAAAAAAATTCTTAAATACATTATTAGAGTCTAGCCAATTGGAGAAACATAGTCCAGATTTATATTCTGGAAACAACAAGAACTACACAAAATGAAACAAGCATTTTCAAGTATTAGACATGCAGGCAGCACAGGACAGTGAATAGAGAAAGAAACAAGTGAGTCCTGTGATTGTCCTCAGATTACTTCCTGGAGAAACTTTCCATGCTGCAGGGTAGGAAGGGGGAACCCAAGCATTGTGTGTCATCCTTCCTAAGTTATAGAGGAAGAGTTTGGAGTTTGAAATGGACAACACAGCTAAGGTTCTCTGGGCAAAGTACCAGAGAAAGTACCACAGAAAAGATAGCAGCATGGGGAGAACTCTGGAAATCTACAGAGAATCCCTTTGAGGTTCCACCTGAATAATGATGAGTATAGTACATGTGTCAAAGGAAACTATCTTACAGCCAGAGGAAAATAATAGCTGAAAGGATCAAAGAGAATAATCCCTAGAGGACATAAAGGGCAAGAAATAGTACATGTTCCTCAATAGAACAACAGGCCAGGGACACATGATATCACCTCAGTACAGGGGCAAAATTAGACCTAGACTGAAGAATGTATTAGTCCAACCTAATAAGGCTAAAGAGCAAGTCTTAAAAGATCAGACTTTTCCACATAACTTAACTGCATATCAGAACAAAGCTCAAGAATATTTATAGAAATACAAGAAAATTCAACCAGGTCAAATTCACAATATCTGGCCTCTAACTGGAAACATTACCAGGTATTCTAAGAAGCAGGAAAATGTAACTCAGGAAAATGAAAAGGAAAAACTAAAGTCAAAGGAGAGACTCAGAAATGGCACAGATGACAAAATGAGTAAGTAAGGACTCTAAATAGTAATTATTAACTGTATTCCATATGGTCTAGAAGTGAGAGGAAAATGTGAACATGCTAAAGAGAGATGTGGAATATATGAGAAGACTTACATGAACATCTAGAGAATAAAAAATACAATGTATGCAATAAAAGACTTTGGATAAAACTATCATTAGTTTAGATAATGGAAAACCAAAGATCAAAAACTTGAAAACAGTGAAATGAAACACAAAAATAAAAAAACACACACGAAAAAGAAACTGAACATCTATGAGCTACGGGACAACTTAAAGTGGACTAATGTAAATGTAATTGAAAGGAAAGGAGGAAGATCTGAAATATATATTTGTAGGAAAACATGGTAAAAAATTGCCCACTTTGGTGAAAGCTGTAAGCCAACAGATTGAAGAAATACAACAAATCCCAAACATAAACTTTATAAAAATTTCACCTAGGTGTATAATTAAATTGCTCAAAACTAGTAATAAAGAGAAAAATCCTAAAAAGCACCCAGAAAAAAAAGACACATTACATAAAAAGGAACCATCATAAGGATGACAGCAGAAACAATGTGAGTCTGGAAGCCATGGAGAAATATCTTTAAAATACTGAAAGAATAAAAAAGTTATCAACTTTGACTTGCACACTTTGTAAAAAGTATCTTTCACTATGAAGGAAAAATAAGGACGGTTTTAGACATACAAAAACACGCCTGACCTGTGGTGGCATAGTGGATGAAGCACTGGCCTGGAGTTCTGGGGTTGCTGATTCGAAACCCTGGGCTTGCCTGCTTGAGGCACATACAACAAGCAACCAATGAACAACTAAAGGTGAAACAACTGTGTGTTGATGCTTCTCGCTGCCTCCTCCTCTCTCTGTAAAATCAGTGTATAAAATCTTGAAAAACAAAGCAAAATTGAAAGACTTCATTACAAATAGACTTGTACTATAAGAACTATTACAGAAAGTTCTTCGGACAGAAAATTCTGAATCTACCTAGAAGAGTAAAGAACACCAAAAAGAAGAGTAAAGAACACCATAACTGATTAAAGTAAAAATAATAGTGTACTGCCAGATTCATAAAATATACAGAAGTAAAACATAGGACAATAACGACACTGAGACCAGGCAGGGATAATTACAAGTTTATGGTTTAAGTATTTCTACTGTATGTAAAGTGGTATGTTACTTGTGTTAAGTGAAAAATACATTCCATAACCCCCCACTGTCTATTATTATAGCCACTAGCCATAAGTAGATCTCAGGCACTAGAAATATTATTACTAGTTCAAAAGCAAATGTACTATCAGTGGAAAATTCACATCAGATTTCAAAAACTTAGTGTGAAAAATAACATGAAATTTACCATTAATACTTTAATACTGTTACAGGTTGAAATAATAATAATTCAGGTATATTGGATTGAATAAATAATTATATAAAAATTAATTTCACCTGCTCCTTTTAACTTCTTTCTAATGTGGCTATTAGAAAAATTATGCATTACATATGTGGTTCACATTTTATATCTTGGATAGTGTTGCTATTAATTGTAAGGCAACCCTAAAAAGCAAAAACAAAACTAAACAAACAAAAACAAAAAAGAAAACGGATAAAAACAAAAATTAGGCCCTGGTTGGTTTGCTCCGTGGTAGAGCGTTGGCCTGGCGTATGGATGTCCCAGGTTTGATCCCCAGCCAGGGCACACAGGAGAAGCACCCATCTGCTTCTCCACCCTTCCCCTTGTTTCTATTTCTCTCTTCCTCTCCGGCAGCCAAAGCTCCACTGGAGCAAAGTTGGCCCAGTTGCTGAGTATGGCCCCATGGCCTCCACCTCAGGCACTAGAATGGCTCTGGTTGCAACAGAGCAACACCCCAGATGGGCAGAGCATCGCCCCCTAGTGGGCATGCCAAGTGGATCCCAGTAGGGCCATGTGGGAGTCTGTCTTTCTGCCTCTCTGCTTCTTATTCAGAAAAATACAAAAAAAAAACCCCACAAAAAACAAAAATTATAGCTAATTATTAAAAAAAACCTAAAATATTCAATGAACCCAAAATGTAGCAGAAAATTATGGAGGAAAAAAGAACATGAGAAAAACAGGAAGAAAAAAGAAAATTATATTTTTAAATTCAACTATACCAATAAACACATTAATTGTACCTGATCAAAACACTCCCTGAGAAGGATAGTGATTTTCATATTGAAGAAAATAAAAAGAAATACCAACTATCTGCTACCTACAAGAAACCCACTTAAATATGAAGACAAAAAAAGTAAAAGAAAAAGAATTATCATGTTAATACTACTAAATGCAGAATGAGAAAGACCAAATTTGTCAGAGATCTATGAAAACAGACTTAAGAGTTTTTGATCATTTAGGTAAATGATCTTTCATCTTTGATCTAGGATATTTTGGATATTTTTTTAATGTATCCTCAGACATGGATCCACATTAAAAACTTGTCAGAAGTAAGTGCATCTGCTGGGAATCTAGATGAAATGCTTTAAAGTCCAGTCCCAGATTCTAAGTCACAAGCTTTTAGACAACTGTGAAATTTCTCTCCGATGATCAAGAGTAGTTTTTGACACATTACACAACAATGGATAGAATGCAAATCTATTAAAACAGACTTAGTTCCAAGAACCCCAGTAGGTGCCTAAAACCATGAATTATATTGAACCCTATATATACAACATTTTTGCCTATACATACATACTTACAATAAAGTTTAATTTGCAAATTAGGCACAGTAAGAGATTAACAACAGTAACTGATAATAAAATACAACAATTACAACAATTTAATAAAAGTTATGTGAATATGGTTTCTCTATCTTAGTAGTGTACTCACCCTTCTTCCAAAACGCTTATGTAATGACAATACATAAGCACTGTGATTTAGTGTTAGGCTACTCTTGACCTGGCAATATGGTAGAAGGAGGATCATCTGCTTGGGGTGATCCTGGATCATTGAACCATGACAATGTCGATGGTTCAATGTCTGGAGCAGATGGCGTCCATGGCTGAACCTGTCAATGGTCAATAACTGAAGAAATTTAATATTTTTGGACCTTGGTTGACTGCAGGTAACTGAAACCACAGAAAGTGAAACCACTGATAAAGGGGAACTACTGTAGTTAACTGCAGCAGCATCCTCCATCTGTGGGTACATAATCCTGCACCTAACTCTGAAGGGCCCATGAAAATGCTAGTGTGATGCAAGTTTTCCCAAGACCTCACCCGCTTGTAGGTACATTCAGAGTCACCTAAACACTACTAAGATTTCAGAACCTGTTCCTCCCTATCTGTATAACACTAGTCCTCTGCCTCTGAACTGTTTCCTTCGGCATTTCAGATATTCACAGTGGGCTTCTTACTTGTGATCAGAAACAAATCTAGCCTCAGTGAATACATTTCCTCTTGAAGGATCACCACTGCTCTCCCAAACGCGGTTCCTCTGACCATCTCTTTCTTCCACAAACTGTTGCTACTTCACTGAGCACAAAGGTCTTTGCTAACTCTGCTGGGTTCTTAAAAGTTCACCATTTGCAAACCTTGGTAATATGTGGCAAATTGGGTTTACCTTTCCTTGATAATTTTCAATCTGGGAAGTCAAAAACAATGCAGTATGTGTGTGTGCCTTCCTGTTTTACAGAGTGTACAGTGAATGCTCTACCAGGTTTTAGCCTTCACTTTGCTTAGGATCCAGGCATGAATGTATGGGACTGGGCTTGGAACAAAGCTATACCCAGTACTTCTTTTCTCCTCTGATGATGACAAAGGATTTGTTTCTGGGGAGCTCACTGCACCTCCCTCCTTCCAGGCTCAGAATGAGTTCTCTCCCAGGACACTCTACAGCTTCCCTTCAACTTGACTTCTGTCAGACTATCTCATAGTTTACCCCAATTGCTTAGTAACCCAAACAGGAGACAAAGTTCAAGTTCTTTCCCAAAGGTTCTTCAGGTCCCAGGAAATTAGGCGGGCTTCATAAATTCTCAGACATGCTTAAACAAGCCTGAACCTGCAGGAATTGCAGCCCAGCTGAAACTTTGATATCCGGATGCACAAGAAAATCTTCAAATGAACTCAGTAGTGACAGACCTTCAAATCAAATAAAGTCATTCCAGCCCCTTAGCAATAAAGGCAGCTGGCAGTGACAGAGGCCATGAGGTGGCAGCAAAAACAATAGAAAGGCCACCAAAAGGAGCACAGAAACCAATCACCACACAGGATATTCTGCCAAGAGCAGGAAAGAATTTAGGCTTTCAATTGTTCTCCTGAAATTTCTCCATGATATTCCTGAAACGGAGGCTACAGGCTACTTTGTTAATATATAAGTATATAGACTGGAAGAATATAAATAACATTAAAATAGTTACTATTTTGGATAATGGAATTGTGGTGCTTTTTCTAAATAAAACTTAGTTTTTATATTTCCTTACTTTATTTTTACAATTAAAAGACAAGAAAAAAAAAGGTGAAGGTTGCTGTTATATCCCTGTGAGCCTATTCTAAGATCTTCAGCACAGAAACAACTCTTGTTCAAATCAAGAATTAATCATTAATTCTTTCTAATTTCTTGTTCAGTTTGTGAATGTATATGTTAAAAGCATGACACAGGAATAGCAGCAGTTCAGTTTAGAAATTCAAAAGTACAGGAACCATTATATTTACTTATAATCTACAAATCACTTGAAATCCAAGTTCATGCGCCATTCTTATAGGCTGGTGGGAAATTCAGTAATAATTGGGGTTCTACCTACTGAAGGCTGTACCTTGTGTCTTGGTATAACTAAGACTTTGGAGGGCCTCAGTCATCAATCATTTGCTTACACTGGTTACTGCTGAAGTGCCAGGATATTTCCAAGGGATCTCCTGCTTTGGTCCACACACAGTAAGTCTTTAGTATCTGTGCTGGAATTATCAGGAAGGCTAATAGTATCCGTGTTGAAGGTGCAGCCTTCTGAGTGCCCCCAGAAAGAAGCCAGCTCTTCTGGGGGTCTTGCCACCTTTTGCTCCCAATGCAAGGAAATACTAAGGGAGTAATCACCTGCTTGGAGTAAATAATCACATACACACACCCGCAAAAAAAGCCATCAACATGAATTTTTAGAGAACTTTTATAACAACTAAAGCACAAACAGTTAACTTTGTAACACAGAACTGTGACAATAAACAGTATTCTGAAATTCTAAAATAATTTCTGCAGACTAAATATAAGACATAAAATGGTTAAAGTCTTTATCATCTATGTATGTATGTATATATGTATATATGTATGTATCATCATCTATCTATCTATCTATCTGTCAGTGTCTATCTATCTATCTGTCATCTACGTATCTTATCTTATCTTACCTAAAATTATCTTTTGCTCTGGCTAGATAGCTCAGTAGGTTAGAGAATCATCCAAAAGCACAGAGGTTGCAGGTTTGATCCCCGGTCAGGGCACAGACAGGAATAGACTGATGTTCCTGTCTCTCTCTCTTGCTTGCCTGATCAGGGCACATACGAGAAACAACTATGAGTTGATGCTTTCTGCTCCTCTCCTCCTGTTTCTCTCTCTCTCTCTCTCTCTCTCTCTCTCTCTAGAATCAATAAATAATAAAATATTAAAAAAATTATCTTTTAATTGTGTTTCCCATGAGGGGCCTGAATTAACTTGTTATGTGAATGCATATAGTAGCTCAAGACCTTTTTTCAGTCAGTTGAGAAAAACTTTTTGAACATTATTTTATTATAATACTTTGGCTCCTAAATCTTTTTTCTTATATTATTAAACCCGTATCAGTTAGTGATAGAAGCAATACCCTAACACTTTCACATTGTTCTTGATTTTAAAACTTCTTTAGGTTTTCACTCACTCAAGAGCATGCAGATGTGGTGAGGTGTTCATCTGGGGATAAAGTCACCCACCCACAGCCTCTTTCACAACCACGTGTGTGCACAGGTCTAATGAGAGTTCCGCTTGCACCATGGGCATCCAGGATGGTGACGGTGGCACCTGTCAGAAGCTCACTCCCTGCTTTATCTGATAGAGCAAGATTGCACGGGGAGTGTCTAGCAGCCAGACTAGTCCTGTCAGAATGGAACCCACAGATGTCTCAGGGGTGAAGAAGAGCTACGAGATCCCTTTCCTCTAAAATCAGTCTACATGAAAAAAGCTAAGAGACTCGATCCTTTTCAACTCTGTAGATGAATGCAGGAAGGGGAGACGGATGGAAGAAAAAGTGGAATTGGTAAAATAGTAATGTTTATTTTGACAAGATAAGTATTCTCTAGAAAACAAGTCATTGGATTTTTAAAAATGGAAGAAGAGCCCTGGTCAGATAGATAGCTTGGCTGGTTAGAGCATCATCCCCATACACAAAGGTTATGAGTTTTGTTCCCGGTAAGGGCACATACAGTGAACAGACGGATGGTTCTGTCTGTTCCCTGCCCCTCAAATCAATAAAAACCTAAAAAAAAAATTTTTTTTTATAAAAGAAATGAAAGGAGAGGGAAAGAAAAATAGAAACTCAAAGGAAAAAAATAACACTCATATTAGTAAGTGAAATTAGGTTAAAAATGTTTCTCTGGAATAGTACTTTAATACTTAATAGTTGGTGATTTAGAATTCTGAATTGTAGTAATTTGTGAAAGAAATACATGGATAGGCAAAAGTAGGTTTACAGTAGTGAGTATATGAAACAGAGTTTATTCTTGTATTATCATTTTATTATTTATTTGTATTATAGCTATAAACCCACTTTTGCCTACCCCTGTATATTTTACTATATAATCACATCAAATAAACCTGTTTCCAGTATGTTAACAGTCATAGTAGCAATCATTCAAAATTCCTGAAGAAATATTGAGTAAAACCAAAAATGATAAAGTTTTATATTTGTCAGTAACCTTACAATTTTTAAAGTGCTTTCTCTGAAATGGTTTCATTCGCTCCTCATATCAATATATGAGTTGTCAGCACTTTTTAAAAAATCATTTTGCAGGTAAGAGATTGAAGTTAACTTGCCTTGGATTAATGTCTGGGAAATAGCAACACTAAGACCAGAACTCTATATGTATTTATGTTTCCCAGTTCATTTTTATTCCAGATAGAATGATCATTTATAACTCTGTAGTCCTGGTCACCAAATATAGACATTTATTTACAGAGTTTAGTAAAGCTTGCCCATGGATAGGTATAATTCACTGTACTTATCCATATTAGATTGGTATTTTTTGTGTTTGTTCCTTTTCTTGTGCTGTAAAAATAATATAAGAATCAGCCTTAATGAACAATTCAGCCCACAACTTTCTTTTAGGTTCTCCCAGAGCCTTAGTCCTCAGTCACAGTTTAGCTGGCAGATGGCTGGTGCACCATTTGAAATCATCACTTCCACCTACTCCACCCTTTGACCCAGTTTCTGCCAAAAGTTGGCACCATAGCTATTGTATTGCATATGTTGCTGAAGCTTTGAATTTACTGAAGCCTGTCTCAGCAATTTTCAACCAGGCTATTTAACTCACTCTGAAAGGGCAGAAATAAAAAGACATATACAGAGTGGGACAAAAGTAGGTTTACAGTTGTAAGTATGCAAAACACAGAATTTATACCTGTATTGTTATTGTTTATTAATTATTGTATTATTTGCCATATGAACAACTGTAAGCCTACTTTTGCCCCATTCTGTATGCAAGGACATTGTCAGGTTCATTCTCTTCCCTACCCAGTTCCTAGATCCATCCCTTTCCGGCCACGCTCAGGAGTAAACATGCAGATGGGTAAGGCTGGAGACTCTTTTGGGTCACATGGACCTTGAGAGAGGGACATATAAGTGTTGTCAGATCTGAAGGATCCCCAGCAGCCATGGAAGCTCCTGATGTTGATGCTGTTCCACAGAGATTACGCTGCCTCACTTTGAACTTTCTGATTATGCTGGGTCCCCTTCATGATTGGAAGGTCCACCCCTAACATTTGATAGCTCCAGGGCAAGAATATAAATAGAGGCCTACATACTATATGTCTAAATATTTAAAGGTTATAGTTCAGTTCTAACAAGCTGAAAAATGAAATATGTCCTCTCCTACTATTACAACAGTATGTTTATAATAATAAAATTGAAAGACATATTTAAAACTAAGGCTGTTTGTTACTGAGTTGGCAATTTGCCAATATAAAAGGCAAATTTAATTACCACTTTACATTTTAGTTGATGGGTCAGTAATGTTTGAATGAGTAATAACATAAACTATATAATTTATAAGTTACTTATAAATTGATTCATTCCGTGACTTTATTTATCTTACTTTTATTAGAGAAGAATCACTTATTATATTGCTCTAGTTAAGATTTTTACATACTGTGCTCTATTGACAGCAAAGAAATAAAAAACTAATAATTAATTGTAACTATATTCAAAGAGTACAAAATTTGAATATATTTTCATCAAAAATTAAGATATATTTTAAAAAGTTATTTTCTTCTAAAATATTCAAAACTATATATTAAAGTCAAAATATAAATTCAAATTAATGCGTATAAAATTTTAATAAAAATTATTTAAATAAAATTGAATCTTAAAATTGTTTTTGAAAAACAATTAACTCTTATTAGACATTCTCATAAAAATTAAACTTCACATTAGCACTGAATTATGCTAATATAAAGAATAAGTGTCACACTTTATATTTATTATGTCTAGATCAGCACTGCCTAATAGAAATAGTGCAAGCCACAAACATCACTTCTAATTTTATTACATTAAAAGATTTTCTACATTAAAAGAATTAAAAAGTAAATATTTTAAAAATTGTTAAAATATTTTTAATAACACATTTTATTTGATCCAACAGATTAAAATATTATTTTAACATGTAACCAATATAACAATAATTAATGAGGTCTTTTGCTTTTTTTTTCCATACTAAGTCTTCAAAATTTAGTGTGTAGTTACACTTAATAGCACGTCTCAATTAGAGTAGCTACATTTCATGTGCCCAATAGCCACATGTAGCTAAGGCTACCCTATTAAATAGTGAGTATTTCTTGGTTGCCATGTAGACTGTTACAAATACCACATTAATCAGGGCCTTCAGAAACAAGTTGAAACACAAAGAGAAGCAAGAAAGTGCATGCTCTGTACTACCAGACATGATGTTAAGAGGAAGACTTTAAAACGTTAAGTAATTTGTCTTTCTCTGACCTAAGGACTTCTACCACTCCAGTCCTCTGAAGCAGCATCCGTCTCCAGTGTAGGCAGTGGCACAATCCACAAACCTTCCTGGGTGCTGGTGCCCTTTGTTTCAAAAGACATAAGACAAGAGGTTTAGAGAACTTCTTAAGTTCTCCTTAGGGCTTGAATGGGGTAAGGAACAAGAGTGGATGTTTAGATTTATAGATCACTCTGTGCAGTGCTAAGCACCAGAGAATGAGCTAACAGAGATCCAGATGTTTGTTAATAAATTTGTTGGGCCTGACCAGGCGGTGGCGCAGTGGATAGAGCATCGGACTGGGATGCGGAAGACCCAGGTTCGAGACCCCAAGGTCGCCAGCTTGAGCACGGGCCCATCTGGCTTGAGCAAAAGCTCACCAGCTTGGACCCAAGGTCGCTGGCTCCAGCAAGGGGTTGCTTGGTCTGCTGAAGGCCCGCGGTCAAGGCACATGTGAGAAAGTAATCAATGAACAACTATGTCGCAACGAAAAACTGATGATTGATGCTTCTCATCTTTCTCCATTCCTGTCTGTCTGTCCCTGTCTATCCCTCTCTCTGACTCTCTCTCTGTCCCTGTAAAATAAATAAATAAATAAATAAATTTGCTGTTGCGTTTATGAAAATTGGGGTTCTGGGGAGGGGTTGTTCTTGCCTAGTATGATGAAGGTACCGGTTAGAGCAACCCTCCACCCAGGCAAGCTTCCCAGGAGCACATCAGAATAGAAAGGGACAGAGGCCCCAGTGTTTAGGATTGTTAATCCTGAGGATCCTACTTGTCTCAGAGAGTTAAGAGTTATTGAAGTATTTGGCATGTGGATACTTACTGATATATATTTTCCTCTATTTTATGCTTCTTGAAGCATTGGCTTCAGAATCAATATTAAACTTGATGAAAGCAAGAATAGAAGAGAGAAAAATACCTTTTAACAGATACATAACAAAGAATGACTCGGATCCAACCTTCCTCTCCAACCACCAAGTTCTCTCTTACACACACATATACAAACAACTCCAGAAGAAAAAGCATTGTATTGCTTTTATGTCTTTGTATTTAAAAATATATGATATAACATGAACTACAAGTGAACTACAGTGGTAAGACAGAACGCTTCAATTATAGGAAATTTACAACCTTCTTATAAATAACTGCTCACTCAGGTTCCAGGTCTTGTTTTAGTCACCATTGGAACAGAAGCATGTGATTTTAGGTTGAGGAGGAGAAATCAGAGCTAATCAAGGCCTTTGCATTTATTTCTTTTTATTTTATTCATTTTAGAGAGGAGACACAGAAAGAGAGAGAGAGAGAGAGAGAGAGAGAGAGAGAGAGAAAGGGGGGAGGAGCTGGAAGCATCAACTCCCATATGTGCCTTGACCAGACCAGTGCAGGGTTTTGAACTGGCAACCTCAGTGTTCCCAGGTCGACACTTTATCCACTGCGCCACCACATGTCAGGCGGCCTTTGCATTTATGACTCTCATTTCCTCCAACTCTTTCTTCAGAAGTCACTTCACTTGGGAAGCCTCTTTCTTTTCTTTACTTTTTTTAGTGAAAGTGAGTGAGTGAGAGAGAGAGAGAGAGAGAGAGAGAGAGAAGTGAGAAACATCAACTCATAGTTGCAGCACTTTAATTGCTCATTAATTGCTTCTCATACATGCCTTGACTTGGGAGGAGGGGTGCTCCAGCAGAGCAGAATTCCTTGCTCAAGCTGGGGACCTTTGGGCTCAACCCAGTGATCTTTGGGCTCAAGCCAGTGACCATGGGGTCATATCAGTGGTCTCATGGTCAAGCCAGCGACCCCGCACTCAAGCCGATGAGCCCGTGTTCAAGCCAGTGACCTCAGGATTTTGAATCTCGGTCCTCAGCGTCCCAGGTCAATGATGTATCCACTGTGCCACCACTGGTCAGGTAGCTTTTTCTGACTATTGCATTTTAACTTGAATCACTAGGTACTTCACCCTCACCCAACTACTGCACTGCCTATTGTGCCTGCCCTGCTTCATTTTTCTCCACAGCATTTTCAACACCTGAAATAATGCGGATGTTACTTTTATAGTTTTTCATATTCTCCACTAAAACCCTCCACAACAAAGAATTATTGCTCAATTTGTTCACTGATGTATCCCAAGACCCTAAAACAGGGTCTAATATAATAGAAACTACTGAGTGACTATGAATGAGTGAATCAATGAGATTTATTGTTCTGGCACTAGGTAGCAATTATTCTTTATTTTTTCCAACTAGAACTGAAACCAAAAACCACCTGTGAAAATAGCATAACCCTCTAAAATATTCAGGAACACAATAAAATAAGGCAGTGAAGAGGTAAAACAGAAATAATATATTGGAATTGTAGTTAGAAATCATTTTCATCTTATCTAAGTCATTATCAAACTGATTTGGGACAAGTCAATTTTCCACTTTAATATTTTAACATCAGCCAGTTCATACATATATATTATATTTATTTATTAATTAAATTTATTGGGTTATAATATATTTAATATAACATTGGTTAATAATATAAATTTATATTTATATAAATTATAATAATATAAATTACAGGTGTACCACTTTATAAATATATATATATATATATATATATATATATATATATATATACAGTACTGTATGCTCACCACCAAAAGCCTAGTCTCCTTTCATGACCATATATTTGACCTCCCTTACCCCCTTTGTTCTTCTCCCACCCTTCTTCCCTTCTGGTAACCATCATTTTGATGTGTGTATCTATGAGTTTGTTTGTTTGTTTTGTTTTTTATTTTATATCCCACATGAGTAAAATAATATAGTTCTTATCCTTTTCTGTATGACTTATTTCACTTATTGTGATACTCTCAAGATTCTCGTATGTTATCACAAATAATAGTACTTCATCTTTTTATGGCTGAATAGTATTCCATTGCATATATGTACCTTGTCTTTATCCAATCATCTGTCAAAGTACACTTAGGTTGCTTTCATGTTTTGACTATTGTGAATAATGCTGCAAGGAACATAGGGGTACATATATCTTTATGAATAAGTGTTTTCAAATCTTTCAGGTAGGTAACTAGAAGAGGGATTGCTGGGTAATTTTTTAGCTCTATTTTTAATTTTTTGAGGCACCTGCATACTGTTTTCCATAGTGGCTGCACCAATTACATTCCCATAAGAAGTGTGTGAGCATTCTCTTTACTTCCTTTCCAACATTTGTTATTTCTTATCTTATTAGTAATAGACATTCTGACTGGGTGAGGTGGCATCTCATTGTGGTTTTATTTGCATTTCCCCTATAACTAGTGATTTTGAACATTTTTTCATATATCTGTTGGCTATCTGTATGTCTTCCCTGTAAAAGTGTCTATTCAGGTCCTCCATCCATTTTTTAATCCGGTTGTTCATTTTTTTGTTTGTTGAGTTGTATGAATTCTTTACATATTTTGTATATTAGCCCCTTATCAGGTGTATTATTTGCAAATATATTCTCCCACTTGGTTGGTTGCCTTTTTGTTTTATTGATAGTTTCTACTGCTGTGTAGAAACTTTTTAGTTTGATATAGTCCCATTCACTTATTTTTGCTTTAGCTTCCCTTGCCACTGATGTCTAGTTCACAAAAATCTTCTCTGAAACTAAGATCCATAAGTTTAGTGCTCATATTTTCTTCTCTGTATTTTAATGTTTCAGGTCTTATATTCAAGTGTTTACTCCATTTTGAGTTAATTTTGTGTATGGTGTTAAATAGCAGTTCAGTTTCATTCTTTTCTCATGTGGCTTTCAAGTTTTCTCAACACCACTTATTGAAGAGCTTTTCCTTTCTCCACTAATGTTTTGGGGTCATTTGTTGAAAATTAAGTTACCCATAGATGTGTAGGTTTATTTCTAGCTTTCAATTCTGTTTCATTAGTCTTTATGTCTGTTTTTCTGTCTCTCAACATCATACTATTTTGATTATTGAAGCTTTGTTGTATAGTTAGAAGTTAGAGAAAATGATGGCTTTGGCCTTCTTCCAGTTCTGTACTTAAAGATAATATATCTTCCCCTGGCTGGTTACCTCAGTGGTAGAGCATTGGCCTGGCATGTATATGTCCCAGGTTCAATTCCTGGTCAGGGCACACAGGAGAAGCAACCATCTGCTTATCCACCTCTCCCACTCCCGTTCTATCTCTCTCTTCCCCTACTGCAGTCATGGTTCAATTGGTTCAAGTGCATTGGCCCTGGCACTGAAGACGGTTTTGTGGAGCCTTCTCTTCAGGTGCTAAAAATAGCTTAATTGCAAACATGGTCCCGGATGGGTAGAGCATCAGTCCCAGATGGGGGTTGCCAGGTGGATCTCGTCAGGGCGCATGTGGGAATCTATCTCCCCTCCTCTCACTTGGAAAAGAAAATAATAATAATAATACATTTTAAGAAAAACAACGTCCAAAAGCAAATATATACTATTTTTCAAAGTTGATATGTTTCAAATTGTCAGAAAGATATTATCTGCAGTTACAATGGTGGTATTTCCTGCATATAAAGTTTATGTTTTATCTAATAAAAAATATTGGTCATAAATCCTGTTCAATTACTTTTTTGTAAAAGTCATCAAACCTTAAATTTGAAATAAATTATTTTTTGGTTAAAAATGACAAACACGTGTAACCATCCTTGTATATGTTTTTAAGTACTGGCTTCCACTGCTCTGAGTTTTAAAAATATTAAAATACTCTGCAATTTAAAAACTGCTTTTAGCATAAATCAACAGTTTTTAAACTTTTTTTAATAGACTACAATTTTGGTTTAACATGATTTATTTAATCATTCTCACTCTCCGCATATTCTGGGCATTCAAAAATTTTAATACATATTATTATGTTCATTATTTTAGAATATAGAATTCAACAGTGTTTTTTAGTTAATTAGGAATATTTTAAGGGACTGCTTGCAGACCAAATTTGCTTCAGCTACAACCCCAAAAGCTTATATCTGGGAAACTCTATGGCTCGCACCTGCTCCAGCTTCAGCTTCAGGTTCCAATGCAGTTTGCCCCTGGGACTATCTGAGGCATGAGCCCACTCTAGCTACAGCTCCAGGCTCTAGTAAACCTTGGCTCCTCTTGGCCCAGACAGACCTCCCTGTGACCCACACACAATTCAGCTGGCTTGCCAAAAAACACTCAGCACACACAGTCTATAAAGGAGTACCTTCGACACAAGGTCACTCCTTCAAGACCAAGTGAGGTTGCTGTTTTGCCTAAGTCACAAAACAAACATAGAGAGACAGCCAAAATAACAGACAGAAATATATGTTCTAAACCAAAGACCAGTACAAAACCCTGGAAAAAGAACTAAATAAAACAGAGGCAAACAATCTATCAGATAAAGAATTCAAAACATTGGTGATGAAGGTTGCTCAATGCTCTCAGTGACAACTTCATAAAAACGGAGATAAGAAACATAAAATAACCACTCAGAAATGAAGGCTACAATACCTGAAATGAAGAATATATTGGATGGGATCAGCAGCAGATTAGATGAAGCAAAGGATACAATCAGTGATTTGGAAGACAAAGTAGCAGAAAACACCCAACTGGAATGCAAAAAGAAAAAGAAATACAAAAAATTAGAATAATTTAAAGACCTCTGGAACAACGAAAGCAACAATATTCGAATCATGGGAATTCCAGAAGAGGAGAATAGAGAAAGAAAATAAATAGAAAACCTATTTTAAAAAATAATGGCTGTGGCCTGACCTGTGGTGGCACAGTAGCTAAAGTGTCAACCTGGAATGCTGAGGTCACAGGTTCAAAAACCTGGGCTTGCCTGGTCAAGGCACATATGGGAGTTGATGCTTCCTGCTCCTCCCCCTGTTCTCTCTCTTTCCTCTCTCTCTTTCTCTCTCTAAAAGTGAATTAATAAAATCTAAATAATAATAATAGTAATAATAATGGCTGAAAAAATTCCCCAACCTGGTAAAGAAACAGCATCCAGGTCCAGAAAGTGCAGAAAATCCCAAACAAGATGAACTTAAAGAGGCCCACACCAAGATAAATCATAATTAAAATGCCAAAAGTTAAATCAACAAGGATTTTTTTTTACTTCAAAGTTAAAAACAAACCGAAACAAATAAACTTAATAGAAAAGAATGTTATAATATATGTTTGTTCTATATATTAGTTAAGAATACTTTCATTAACCTGTTGTTTCATGTAAGTAACTCAGTTGACCTACAAATGGGAAGGAGAACAAGAAGAGGGAAATAATCATGTGTTCTCTGGGTTCATACATGTATCTACATTCTATGAGTCTACAGGCTTGGGCTGGGCTTGGCTGAGAGGTTAAGATGGCTGACCTCCCTTTCCATGTGGCCTTTCATCTCCAAGGAAGCTAACTGAGCTTATTCGTGGGTTTATAACAGAGGTGTAAGAATTTGATGAATGGCAAGGCCTAGTCTAAGAGCATGAGTGAGTGGATATGGTAAGCACGCTGTGGTGCATTAGAATGTGAATGCATTAAGTGTTGCTAATCTTCGATTTTTTTTCCCTAAGTAGCCAGATATCTAGCTACAAAGATGGATTCTTTTAATGATTAATATTAGTATTCTGACTTGGTGGTAACAGGTATTTGTGGCGGTTCAGTAAATTAAACATTTTGGTGATCTAAAGCTGCAATGTACAATCCCCTATCAAGCATCTGTTTGTATCATGTTGGCTGACGTCTTATTGGCTAAAGCAGACACATGGCTAAGTCCAGAGTTAGTACAAAAGGGGAGCCACAGGGCATGGATACCAGGAGAAATGATTCATAGAGTGTTAATGTGACAATATGCCACAAGATCATTGAAAATTAAAATACATAACTATTTTAAATAATTATTAAAATGGGAGTATTTTGTCAAAGATTATCAAAATCATGCATGAATTTTATTTTGCATATTTGGTGTTTGCATTAAATATATTATTTCCATTTATTATCAATATTATATTATGCTTCATTGAATTCATAGATTATTAAAAAAAAATAGCATTGCTTCCTATTCTGACATTACTGTTCTGGATTTTATTAAATCTTAGCAATTAATTTAACAATGTAATCATAGCAATTATATGGTGAGTCAAATGTCTTAGGACTTTAAAATTTTTCTTTAGTAAATAAAGTTAAGCATGTCAAGGGATCAAGGGGAGATTAACAGCTTAAAATTATTTTTATTGATGAAGTCTTAATTTTAAAATATTATGTCCTAAAACAAAACACAAAAACACAAAAACAAAAAAAACTCTTAACTGCATATTCCACACAAAACACAGCAATAGGGTAAATTAAGCTCGAGAACTATCAGCGTGCAAACTCTGGCTCAAAATAAAAGTAAATTCTAAAATTAATAATTTAACATAAGAAGCATAATTTTTGCTCCAGTCTACGTGGTCCAGATAGGTTTTAAGAGAGTTAAAATGTGAATGTTTTCCACCATCTGCCATTTTCAAAATGAAATCCTCAATCTAATTCAGAAAAAAATCAATCATATAGCCTGACCAGGCGGTGGTGCAGTGGATAGAGCGTCGGACTGGGATGCGGAAGACCCAGGTTCAAGACTCCGAGCTCGCCAGCTTGAGCACGGGCCCATCTGGCTTGAGCAAAAGCTCACCAGCTTGGACCCTAGGTCGCTCACTGGCTCCAGCAAGTGGTGGCTCGGTCTGCTGGAGGCCTGCGGTCAAGGCACATGTGAGAAAGCAATCAATAAACAACTAAGGTGTTGCGACGGCAACGAAAAACTAATGATTGATGCTTCTCATTTCTCTCTGTTCCTGTCGGTCTGTCCCTATCTATCCCTCTCTCTGACTCTCTGTTAAAAAAAAAATCAATCATATAGCACTGTTACAGTAATATATATACATATTCACTAATGATAAGCATAAAAGCAGTTTAATTTAGTTTCATAGTTAAAAACTTGAATGCAAGTCTTTTAGCCAGGATGATCTTAATTTAGTGCTAATTGATAAAATTTGGCTAAATCAGGTCTGTTTTATGATTACCAGTAATCATTTTGTTTGTGGTAGCAGAAACAGGATGTGTAGGACTGTCACTCAACAGTGTGGTCTACAGACCAATACATCAGCATTACCTAAGAAGTTGTAAGAAGCACAAAATCTCAAGTACCATGCCGATCGTACTGAATTGGAATCTGCAACTTAACATTATCCTCAGGGGGCTTCTGAGCCCATTAAAGCTTAAGAAGCTCTGGCTTAGGATATGTTTCTTGATTAAAAGGTATCTTTTTCAAAGGCACTGGGAAAGTCATCATCAGTGAGCCCTTGAAGGTAGATGTGAAAGATGAACAGTTGAAGCGAGGCACTGACTCTGGCCTTCTGGGGAAAAAGATGTCTGAATTGGCTATTGAGACCGTGTAAAGTTTTGCTCTGGAACCTGTGCAAATATGTTATGCTACTGCTCTTCAAGCAGTTGAGAACTATTTTCAGATAAATTCCATTTTTCTGAGAGGACACAAAATCTTGACCGTGGGGCTTCAGCAGACCGAGTAACCTCTTGCTCAAGCCAGCGACCTTGGGTCCAAGCTGGTGAGCTTTGCTCAAACCAGATGAGCCCGCGCTCAAGCTGGTGACCCCAGAGTCTCGAACCTGGCAGGTCTTCCGCATCCCAGTCCAACACTCTATCCACTGCGCCACCGCCTGGTCAAGCAAAAAAATCATGGCTTTTAACTAATCATTTCTTCTACATTTATTGGTGAGCATACATTAGTTTTATGGAAGTTGTGGAAATTCTGTTTTGCTACCTCTGATGTAAGTTACTTCCATTCATATCTTCACAGTATATAATTATTTAAAGTCTGTGGCATAGGAAGCACTAAGTTGGAAATATCAAAATACTGGTTATGGTGGCATTAGCTTCTTCTTTTCTCACTTGCAATTTTATAGGATACATGCCATTTCTGCTGCATGAAACTGAGAAGAGATGCTTTAACAGTCATATTCCATCAGGGCACATAAAAGATATTTCAGAATTTATGCATTTCAAACAATCAGTGACTAGTTCCAGTTATTTTGTAGTCATAATGTTTTATTATTTTATTTTTTACCTACTTATTCTTTTTGACTTTGTTCTTATTCCTTTCTACTTTTTAGCTCCCACTTCCCTACACAGAGAAAATGTCTGCTCATTTACATCTGTAATGCTACAAAAGTCTAAATAAAATTCTTGTTTCAATTGTAGCGAATAGAGATTTTTATCAATTTTCATCACACACTATAATCTACTATTTCTTAGTCAGGAAATTAGTAAAGCTCAGGGCATTGTAGATAACAACCTTCATGGTGCTTTGGCACATTTATTTTTGCCAAGTGATTATCAGAAAAGCGATCATTGGTAATTGGACAAGAGATCATATCCTGATGTGCATATGTGTATGTAGGTGCCTGGAGGTTATACCCACCTCCACCCTCAATCCTGCCAAGTTAACAGCCCTGAAAGAGATTGTGACACATGCTTTATTCTATGTTTTCTAGTTAAACCTACTATATCTGCTTATCCATCCATCCATTTATCCATCTACCCAACATTTGCTCTCTATATGGAACATCTACTCATTTCCAGGCACTGTTCTTAAGCACCACAGATACAAAGATGAATAAGATACAATCCCTACTCTTAAATAACTTTTATTACTGTTTAGGAACAAATCTTCCTCTAAGTCCATTTCTCTTTCCCGGTTATTTCTTCCAACATGTAAGCACCTGCGTGCATTATTCTCCACAGTGTCGGTTCAGATCAAAGCTCCTTTTGAGGACGGTTATCCACATCTGTCACTTCTGAGAAGCTGAGAACTGCTGTGCAACACCTCTCAGGGGCTCCTTTTAAGCCCCCTGGTTAGAGGAACTAGATATTTCCCTCATCTGCTATGAAACAATTGACTGGAAAACATGATACACAGAGAAAAGGGAGAAGTACTTGTAATGAGGGGACAGATAAAAATTCTGAAAATAATTTGTATTCTGCTTTCCCAGTATAATGTTAATGCAACATCTAATAGAAGATTACAGAATATAGCTCATTATTCTTTCTAAGAACAATAAAAACACTTTAAAATTTTAAGTTATCTAAATCACATTTGTGGTAGCTAAATCTGTATAACCCTTTTCAATTATCTTGGTATTAAGGGAGGATATTATTTTCACCATAAAGATTAACTACAAACTGCCTAGAGTGCTATAATTTTTCCCCATGGAATAAAATAGTTAGCAATGTTTACTTCCTTTTTGTACATGCAAAGTAGCTTTTAGAACATTATATACAATTACTTAATTAAATTATTAATGATGAGATATATATCACAATATCTTTTAAAAAATATTTTCAATTTCTAATTGAACTTATCCTCTGTGAAATATATTGGTAATGAACAATTTCAGTGGTATAATGCCATGCTTTAAATATACTTCAATATCCGTTGTCTCTTCTGACCCACACAGCAATTACATGAATAGTTAGGGAATGCATTATCTTCATGTATCAGATGAGGAGAGCCATAAAGACACTAGTGACTTGCCAATGCCTACACCTGTTAGGGCCAGAGATAAAAATAGAACTGAGGCTTCCCGCTCCAGGTCTGGGATGCTTTCCATTATAACATACTACCTTCCTAGTTGCTCTTAGAATCTATGATTTGTTGCAGATATAATGCCAAAGGAAAATCCTATCAATGAAATAAGCAACCTGCTAGTTAGACTCCAGTAAAATGTGCTCAAAATATGTTTCTTCTTTCAATCTTATCCTTATTAATCCTAGATCATTAAAAAATACATACATATATACATACATACATCATAAATTTACCAAGTGTGAAATTATTTCACAATTTTGTGAATTTATACACAACACTAATTCTTGTCATCTTTTATTCAGAAATCTTTTGTATTATTGTGGACCCAGATTTTACTAGTAATTTAAGAAATGCTATTGGATCTGGCCTTGGCCAGTTAGCTCAGTCACTTAAGAGCATCGTTCAGAAACAACAACGTTGCGGATTCAATCCCAGCACACATGGGAAGCAACCAAAGAATGCAAGACCGAGAAGAACAACAAATAAATGCTTCCCTTCCCCCTCCCCTGTCTCTCCCTTCCTCTTTCTATCTCTCTAAAAAATCAATGAACAGTAAGCTCTGGCCAGATAGTTTGGTTGGTTGGAGTGTTGTCCCGGAGCATGAAGGTTGTGGGTTGGATTCGCTGGTCAGGGCACATAACAGAAGCAGCTTGAAGCTCCAGTCTTTCTTTCTCTCCCTGTCTCTATCTTAAAAAGAAAAAAAAAAGTGTTGCTGGATCGAATTCTTTTTTTTTTTTTTTTTACAGGGACAGAGAGAGAGTTAGACAGACAGGAACGGAGAGAGGTGAGAAGCATCAATCCTTAGTTTTTCATTGCCATCGCAACACCTTAGTTGTTCATTGATTGCTTTCTCACATGTGCCTTGACCGCCGGCCTTCAGCAGACCGAGCAACCCATTGCTGGAGCCAGCGACCTTGGGTCCAAGCTGGCAAGCTTTTTGCTCAAGCCAGATGGGCCGATGCTCAAGCTGGCGAGCTTGGGGTCTTGAACCTGGGTCTTCCGCATCCCAGTCTGACGCTCTATCCACTGTGCTACTGCCTGGTCAGGTGGATCTAATTCATTTTTGCAATTAAACACGGGGAGTTTGCTAATCAATTAAATTAGCTGGTCTTATTACTTATAGACTTGATTTAGTTTCTTAGTAAAATTATCTTTAGGGCAGAAGGGGCATAATATTTTTTTCACTTTCTACTTTGACTTTATAAGCAGGGAGAATTTTATGATCATGTAGGTCCTATTCACTGCCAAATCCCTGCATTTTAACTCTACATGCATTCTAGCCAGGATAACTCTTTCCAATTAACAAAGAAAATTTTCACCAAAGAATGCCTGTTTGCCCCAGATATAAAATTGACTGATGTCAATTATTTTAAAGAAAAAATAAAAGCCGTGTGGTGGGGAAATCATTCCTGATTTGATTTTCAAACAGTGATGGGATTGTGTCTGACATATATAGGCCAAAGTTAGGTGGTCCTCCTGTTTCCATCACACTTATTATAATTTTGTCTTAATTTGTCAGCCATGTTATTGTTGAGGTTTATATCACCATTATTACTATATTTATCGGGTGCCAGAGGTTGAGGCAGTGAGATTAACTCATTTTCCAGAGTTATGTAGTAAGGAGACATTTGTCATCAACCACTAAACATTATTACACTCATCTTTTTTACTTATCTCTCTACTACACTATCAATTCTTTGAGAATTATCTCTAAGAGTCAGCTTTGAATAGTGATAAGAATAGTAGCAATCAGCATGTGTCGAGTATTCATACTAGTTCATATGGTTGACTTCATTTAAGTTTCACAAGGTGCTTATGTTGTAGATACTATATCTATTTTACTGTAAGATACATAGTAGTTATTTAAATATATTCCTATGATTGAAATTAGTATAAAAGGTTATTACATTTTTTCACATTTATTTTTTAGAACAATATGAACTTAAATAAAAGAGAACACAGAGTTCCCGCTCACTCAACACTCAGTTTCCTTTACTATTAACATCTTACATTAGTAAGGTGCCATTGTCACAATTACTGAACTAATATTGAGTTGTTACTTTATTCACATTTCCTTAGTTTTTACCTAATTTTTGTTGTTGTTGTTTTTCCAGGGTCCCATCCAGAATACTATATTAGTTTTAGTTTTCAGGTCTCCTTAGGTTCCTCTTAGCTATGACTAACTTTCTTTGCTTTTGATGACCTTGATAGTCCTGAGGAGTACCAGTTAGATATTTTGTAAAATGTCCCTGAATTGGAATTTACCTGACATTTTTCACATGATCATATTGATGTAATGGATTTGGGGGAGAAAGACCACAGAGGTAAAATGCCATTTTCATCATAGCAGAGCAAGGGTACATACTGTTAACATTTTTTATCTCTGTTGATGTTGACCTTGATCACCTGGCTGAAGTAATGTTTGTCAGATTTATCCACTGACAAGTTACTCTTCCCTCCCTACCTTTCCATATTGTACTCTTTGGAAAGAAGTATATGTGCAGCCCTTAATTAAGGAGTGGGCTCTGTAATTATTTGGAATTCTTCTGCAAGGGATACTTATCGCTTTTTCTCCACTTATTACTTTAGTCAACTATTTATATAGTATGAATTGATGGTTATTTATTCTATATTTTTGGTTACAATATAAAACTACTTAATTTTCTTGCTCAAAGTATTTCAGCTTTGGGCATTGGATACTATTCTAGTTGTCTGCTGTGCCCCCTTGCCATACCCACACCAAATTGGTTCTTTTCCATTTACTTTCTGGTACTAAAAGATGTTCTGGAATCATCTTATATACGTCCTGCCCCAGTCCTGGAGCCAGTCATTCTTCCAAGGATCCCTGGTTAGTTAGTTCACTTAGAGAGTAGTATTAAAACCCAAAATCTGGGTTATGCTCATTGCTAGAGGGATGTCAATGACTCTAAGCCCTCTCATCTCACAGAGTAAGGATATATTTGTGCACATGTTGATCTGTATACACATATCTATAAATATATCAATATGTAATGATCTATATCTATATCAGTATCTATATTAAGCTAAACATGAGTTTATAATGGTGTCTCTAACTCTAATCTGTTACAATACACTTCCACTCCAACAGTGAGAAACCTGGCTCATTATCCATTTACTTAATTGTTCAGTTTCAGTATACACCTATAACAATATCAGAATTGTTGACTTGTACCCCCATGGAAAGCAACTTTATCAATTAGAATACATTGCCTATGTGCAGTTCCTTCGCCTTTAGTTTTATAGGGTCTACTCATTTCCAAATTTACTTAAGTCAGCAACTTTTACTCTGGCCCTCTTCAGTGAAGTTGTTGTACATAGTATCACAATTAGATTCTTTTGTCACAGTCTATTTCATCCTAGGATTCTCCACTCTCAAAAATGATTTAAATATTTTTTTCATTTCATTAAGGCTCATTCTCTGCTGTAAAGGTCTATGGGTTGTGAAAAATGCATGGTGTTATTTATCCACCATAACAGTGTCATACAGAATAGTTTCATTGCCCCACCAAATCTCCTGTACTAGATAGACATAGACAACCCCTCTCATCTCCCTGAGCCTCTGTAAACCACAGATCTTTACAATCTTTATAGTTTTGCCTTTTCAGAAATGTCAAATGGAAATTTTCAGATTAGTTTCTTTCACTTAGTAATATATATTTAAAACTTATCCATGTCTCTCATAGATTTATGGCTTATTTATTACTGAATAATATTCCACTGTATGGATGCACCACAATTTGTGTATCTATTTATCTATTGAGAACAATTTGGTCAATTTCAATTTTTGGTGATTATGAACAAAGCTGCCATACACATTGATGTACAGATTCTTTTGTGGACATAAGTTTTCAAATTAGTTGGGTAAATACCCAGGAACACAATTTCTGGATTCTTCAATAAGATTATGTTTAACATTGTAAAAACCTGCCAAACTGTCTTCCAAAGTAACTGTACCAATTTGCATTCCTGCTATCGGTAAATGAAATTCCTGTTGCTCTACAACCTTAGGAGTATAGTATTATCAGGGTGTTTTTTGTTTGTTTGTTTGTTTTGTTTTGAATTTAGCCATTCTAATAGACAGGTATTTCATTATCTAAATTAGCACTTCTTTAATGACAAATGACATTGAGCATCTCACATATTTATTTGCCACTATTTTCTTGAAGTATCAAGATCTCATGATTATTTTTAAACTGAGATATTTGTTTTATTATTGTTGAGCTTTTAAGAGTTTGTATATTGTTGAAACATGTCTTTTATCAGATAAATGTTTGCAAATATTTTATCCAAGTCTGTGGCTTGTTCTTTTCATTCTTTACATAGTCTTTCACAGAAACGTTTTTGATTTTAATGATATCATTCTTTTTCCCTCCATGGATAGTTACTTTGGTGTTTTATCTAAAAATACATATATCACCAAAATTAAGGTCATTGAGATTTTATCCTGTTTTCATCTAGAAATTTTATTATTTTACACTTTATATTTAGTTTTATTATCTCGAGTTAATTTTGGTGAAAGATATATAATTTCTGTATAGTGGTTTTTTTTACACAATTTTTACAGAACTATTTGTTGAAAGGACTACCCATTTTCTGTTTCCTTTATTTCTTTGTCATAGAGCATTTCGCTATATATGTTTTTCTGGGCTCTATTTATTTCCTGTTGTTCTATATGTCTATTTATTACCCAATACCACACTGTCTTTTGAATTCATAAAAACTGTAGATTCAGTTTGTTAATATTTACACAGTATGGCAGAATATTGATTGATATTGTATCGAATGTATTGATTAGGTTAGGAAGAATAAACATCTTAACAATATTTAGTCTTCCAGTCTATGAACATGGAATATCATTTCTCTCCAATCATTCATATCTTTTTTGATGTATTCTATTAGGGTTTTGTAGTTTCCATATATAGGTCTTGTTTATAATTTAGATTATTATATGGCTAAGTTAGATACAGTGGTACCTTAAGATATAAATTTAATTTGTTCTGTGACCCAGCTCCTAAGTCAGTCAACTTGTATATCAATCTGCCAATACTGGACCTGTGAGCCAATGTGCCAACTAGCGGCAGCTTCCCGAATCATGACTCGAATCTCAGAATTTCGCTCGGATCTCGAACAAAAATACGGACAAAGTTGCAGCTCATATCTTAAAAAGGTATGTTGGTCTGTTCGTATCTCAAGGTACCACTGTATATACCTAAGTATTTAATTTGCTTTGATGCCATTGTAAATGATATTGTGTTTTATATTTCGAATTCTAATTGTTCATTACTGGTAAATCAATTGACTCTTGTATATTACCCCTTATTCCTGTGAAATTTTTATATCACTATTATTTCCTTTTTTGTCTTCTTGCACTGGCTAGGACTTCCAGTACAATGTGAAATAGGAGTGGCGAGAAAGAATATCCTTGTCTCATTTACCATTTTAGGGAGAAAGTGTCCAGTTTCTCATCTTTATGCATTCTGTTAGCTGTAGGTTGTAGATTCTTTAACAGATTGAGGAAATTTCCTTTATCCCTTGTTTGCTGAGAATTTTTCTGATGGAGAAAAGTGAGATTTGTCAAATGCCTTTTCTGTATCAGTTGATAAAACCAATATGATTTTTCCCCTTTTGCTTGTTTATGTGATAGATTATACTCATTTTGAACATTGAATAAGGCTTACATAATTGGGATAAATCTCATTTGGTCTTAGTGTCTGTTTATTTTTACATACTGTTGAATTCAATTTGGCGATAGTTTGTTGAAAATTTCTACATCTATGTTTATGAGAGGTTTTGTTCTGTAGTTTTCTTTTGTTGTAATGCACTTATCTGGCTTTGGTATTAGGGTAATGGTAGCCTCATAGAATGAGTTAGAAAGTTTTCCCTCTGATTCTACTTTCTGGAACAGACTTTAGAGAATTGGTGCCATTTTCTCCTTATATGTTTGATATAATTTAACAGTGAAACTATCTGGGACTGGGTTCTTTCTCTTTTGGAAGGTTATGAATTAGTGATTCAATCTCTTTAATAGATATAGCTCTATTCAGATTTTCTATTTCTCCTTGTAGGAATTTTGAAGGTTTGTGCCTGTAAGAAATTGGTCTATTTCATCTGAGTTATCCAAATTGTAGAAATAGATTTGTTCAGAGTTTTTATTTATTATCCTTTTAGTGGTCATGGAACTAGTTGTGATGACCATTTTTTCATTTCTGATGTTAATAATTTCTGTCTTCTTTCTTTTTTCTATTAGTTGGCTTGCCTAGAGGTTTATTGACTTTATTAATATTTTCAAAGATAGGGCTTTCAGCACATCTCAGCCTTTTAGCTAAGATCAAGTATAGTATCAAAGATATAGCTTTTAGTTTTGTTGATTTTCTATTGTTTTCTATTTTAATGATTTCTGCTCTAATTTTTGTTTATTTTCTTCTGCTTGTTTTAGACTTATATTGCTCTTCTATCTCTAGTTTCCTAAGGTAGGATGCTTTTTCTGCATCCTACAAATTTTAATGTTATATTTTTATTTATATCTAGTTTAAATTATTTTAAAATTTCCCTTAAGACCCTTTCTTGGACCAAACTTATTTAGAAATATGTGGCTTAATCTCCAAATATTTGAGGTTTTCCCAGTTATCTTTCTGTTATTGATTTTTTGTTTAATTGTACAGTATTGTGGTCCGAGGACATACTTTGCATACTTTTTATTCTTTTAAATTTGTTAAGATGTATTTATGACCCAGAATGTAATCTGTTTTGATAAATGCTCTATATGATCTTGGGAAGAATTGTGGATTATACTGCTGTTGGATGGAGAATTTTATGTCAGATCAGGTTGACTGATAGTATTAAGTCAACTATATTCTTATTGATTTTCTGCAAGATTACCTTATCAATTACTGAAAAATTGGTGATGTGAGTCTTCAACTATAATAATGAAGATTTCAGGCGAGATTGGGTGCATTCAGGGTGGTATGGCTGTAGATAATAATGAAGATTTCAATTTCTCTTTGCAGCTCTACTAGTTTTTGCCTTATGCATTTTGACACTCTGTTAGTAGGTGCATGTATGTTAAAAATGCATTGTCTTGTTTATGTTTCTGAATTTGATTTGATAAATTTCAAAAGGATTTTTTCATCCATGTTCATGAGGAATGTTGGACTGTAATTTATATTTCTTGAGAAGTTCTTGTTAAATTTTGATATTATAGTTATGCTGATAACATTATGAATTGGGAAGACTTACTTTCTCCTCTATATTCCAAAAAACCATTGTGTAAATTGGTATTAGTTTTTCCTTAAAGGTTTCAAAGAATTTGGTGCTCTGTAGGCCTAGAGCTTTTTGTCAGTACATTTTAAAAGTATAAACTTAATTTCTTTCACAGTGTAGGACTATTCAGTTTTATATTTCTTCTTTATTTGGTTTGGTGTTATATTGTCCAAGGAACTAGCACATTTTATCCAATTTAGCAAATTTTCCAGCATAAAGTTGCCCATAATTTTACCTCATTATTTTTTTTAACATCTATAGATCCTGTGAGAGTATCTTTTCTTCGCTCATTCTCTAATTTTTTGATTAGCTAGCTCAAGGTTTGTCAATTTTCATAACCATTTCAAAGAATTTACTGTTGTTGGTACTGATTTTCTCAATTGATTATTTCTATTTCTTTCTGCTCTTAACTTTATTATTATATTCTATTTTGATTTTAATTTACTTATCCCCCCAGTTCTTTAAGTTAGGAGCTTAGAACATTGATTGTAAATCTTATTTTCTAATGAAGGTATTTTAGGTTATATATTTTTCTTGAAAATCTACATTGGCTTCATCTCACACATTTTTAGTATGTTGTGTTTTAACTATTATTCAGTTTGGGATATTTTCTAACTTTGACTTGAATTACTTTTTTTTATTAAAGATTTTATTTTATTGATTTTACAGAGGAAGGAGTGAGAAGTATTGACTCATAGTTGCTTCACTTTAGGGTTTCATTGCTTGCTTGTTGCTTGTCATATGTGTTTTGACTTAGCAAACCCAGGGTTTTGAGTCAGCGACCTCAGTGTTCCAAGTTGAGGCTCTCTATCCACTGTGTCACCACAGGCCCGGCTTGACTTCTTCTTCTTCTTTTTTAGTGAGAAGAGGGGAGGTAGAAACAGACTCCCACATGCACCCAGACTGGGATCCACCCAGCAAGCCCACTAGGGGGGATGCTCTGCCCATCGGGAGCCTTTGCTCTGTTGCAACTGGAGCCATTTTTTAGTGTCTGAGTGCCGGGGGGGCCAACTAATTGAGCCATGGCTGCAGTAGAGGGGAAGAGAGAGAGAGAGAGAGGAGCAAGAGAGGGAGTGATGGAGAATGACAGGCTGATAGGATGGGATGGGAACAGAAAAGCAAATCCTGGAGGGAAGGAGGGAGGGAGTTACGAGAAGGGGGACAAGGTGGGATTTACTGAGGAACACGGGGGAGGGGAAGATGTTTTCGGGGGGACACTAGGATCTATGTAAACACAATAAATTAATTAAAAAAAAGTGCTCCTGGCCAGTTGGCTCAGTAGATAAAGTGTCAGACCAGCGTGCGGACATCCAGGGTTCAATCCCCAGGCAAGGCACACTTGAGTAAACACCCATCTGCTTCTCTTCCCATCCTCTCCCCCTTCTCTCTGTCTTCTTCTCTCATAGCCGGTGGCTTGATTGGTTTGAGCATTACCCCGGGCTCACTGAGGTCAGCTTGGTTGATTTGAGCATCACCCCAGAAGGAGGTTGTTAGGTAGATCTTAGTCCAGGCATATATGGGAGTCTATCTCCCTTCCTTTGACTTAAAAAAAATGCTCTTAATTTATTCTTAAGATTTTTAAAAGCAGATTATAGAATAGCGTTACAATAAATAACCATTTGTATAAAGAAAAAGTTTCTATAAGCATGTACAAATCTGAAAATATATTTTCTATTAAGAATGAAAGATGAGCCTGACCAGGCAGTGGCGCAGTGGATAGAACGTTGGACTGGGATGCGGAAGACCCAGGTTCGAGACCCCGAGCTCGCCAGCTTGAGCGCGGGCCCATCTGGCTTGAGCAAAAGCTCGCCGGCTTGGACCCAAGGTTGCTGGCTCTAGCAAGGGGTTGCTCAGTCTGCTGAAGGCCCGCGGACAAGGCATATGTGAGAAAGCAATTAATGAACAACTAAGGTGTCCTAATGGCAACGAAAAACTGGTAATTGATGCTTCTCATCTCTCTCTGTTCCTGTCTGTCTGTCCCTATCTATCCCTCTCTCTGACTCTCTCTCTGTCCCTGTAAAAAAAAAACAAAAACAAAAGACGAAATTATAGGGGATTTTCATTTCATTGTATTGTTTGTTACTTTTTCAATACTCATGAATTATCAGAAGAATCTTTATCCATTTGATATAATAAATAACTGTAAACAAGGTAACAAAAAAGTAAACATCTTTAAAAATTTAAATAAAAGATGGCTTAAAACAAAGTTGTAATTCCAAATTAGTTAAGAACCGAAATTATATCATGGATACTACATATTTTTTTAATCTTTGTGAAGTGTGGGAAGAGTGGTAAGGGGAATAAAACAAAAGACTAGAATTAATAGACAACAATTAATATTATCAATATTTTTTCCTATTTTCTATATTATGCACTTAGCATATTTTACTTCTGTAAGATTTAGAGTCTTTCCACAGCTCTTTAAAAATTCAGACTACTTCCTTTCACTCTTAGTTCAACAGATTGCTAGGTTCATTTTTCTTTGAAAGCACATGTTGCTGATATTTGTAACATAGAAAGGTGGAAACGCTAGGAAAAAATGTATAGTATGATTTATGTTAATTCTGCATGAGAAGTAAGACATTAAAAATTTTTTGCTATTTTATATAAAATCATTTTTATTATGATCATATCCTCTCCCTTGGTTTTTATAGATAACTGTATCTTATTTATACTCAACCCACAACAAATAATTCTATTCTCACTATGGATGCTTGTATTTGATTTTGTTTTGTCACACTGTCTTGGTTAAATGGCTGTCACTCCAGATGAGTGGACATGCAGGTCTCCTCTTTGCACAAACTAACTAGTAGGTTTAGTACCTGCAAACCATTTGTGAAATGAGTACTAGACTGTTGGTCTCCAGGCTGGGTAACAGGGCTCCAAAGAAGGTAAGTTCTAGGGCTTTAGTTCTTAGGTTATGCTTGGATGTCTTATAAATGCTAATAAACATACTTTTCTCTCTCAGGTAGAATGTGGAGATGTGTTTGCCACTCCTGACTTACGTTTGTTGTCACTTGCCTAGGATTTTCTTCTATGGGACAGGTGTCCCTAGTGAATATTGGGACTTAAATTGGCCCCCACTATAAAAGAGACTGAGGAAATATATGAACTTGTTTGAACAATTTCATATTTATTATACAAGATGCTGAAGTTTTGTATGTGTGAGGGAGGGTGATGGCGAAGATCTGTTTTTCATATTAAAAAAATACAGGTTTTCACAAAATAGGAGGAGAAATCGATTTTCTACATAAAGTTCAGACTAACCTGAACTTTGTTAGATCATCAAAGTACATGATCATTGTACTTTGTCAAACTGATCTTTATCAATTCTCCAAATGTAGAGACTTGGCTGGATTTTTTATGTAGCTACTAGAATCTGATATACATAATTTGGGATTGAAACCATAGCTTCAATCTAAAAAACTTTAGCCTGGTAAAATATTTGATATATTATATTCTATGGTTATTTTCAAGATTAGAATATTTAATGAGAACTGTGGTTCTGTAAATGATACAATAAATCAACTACTTTTAATTGCCTCTTCACTCCCTAAAGTTCTTGCCACTTGTAACAGTCTTCATTAGATTCTGAAAAACGTTTCTTTTAAAAAAATAAATATTATTTATAGCATTGAGTTAGGTCCTGAATGAGGAACCAAAATTAATTCTTATCCCCTAGAATGTTTCCAGTATAAAATAAAGTCAAATAATATATAACCAGGTCAATCAGAAAATAAATCAAATAAGTATAAAAGAAAATATTCACATTATTGTAGTGTCAACAGAAGCAGTCACACACTTGACTCAGTGGCCTTTAAATGGAGCATCCTAAACCAACAATTAGATAAAAGGTTAAACAAAAAGTAGGTGACATGTTTAAATAACAAGTAGGTGAAAAGATTATTGGTGTATTCTCAAAGATCTTTTTTAATGTCAGAAATTATCAGATTATTAACTGTGCGTAGTGTATTTTTGCTACTTTTCAGGGGTAGAATATCTTGTTGCCTCCCACCTTCTTACTATATAAACAATTTTCTAAATAAAAAAAATTACTTTTTCCTCTTTTGCCTATTGTCTCCTGAGCAATACTATTCTTTTAGATACACCTCATTTTCTACAGGTCTGACTTCTCTAAACTGTAAGGCAGGCCCCTTTTGGTTCTCCCTCTTCTCTAAACTCCTAATGGCCTAATTTAGCACAGTTTTATCTCTTTGATTATTCTATGTATATTAAAAGGCTCTACAGGGCACGTGCAAGCATTTATTCAAATTATAGTTGACCCTTGACAAACAAGGGCGTTAGGGGCACCGACTATAGCCCCAAATCCTGGTATTAACTCAAGTCATCTCTCCGAAAACGAAGATTCTTTATCGTATTTACTAATTAGACCCCAAGTCCATTCTCCATCACTGTAGCTTCACGGACTTAGGGGGAGAACTTGTGCATTTCCCTTATCAGGATGGAAAGCAAGTGTTGACAGGGGTGAAGGAAACAGAATCTAAGGGAAGTAGAAGTTAATGACAGGTAAGGACCAAAGCACCTTGCCAACCTCATCCTTCTCCACAAAATGCCCATTCTTCCCTGTAGTGTTTCCTAATAGTTATCCGAAGCGGATGCAAGGTCACCCGTGGGAAGACGGCATACTCCTCCGCCGGGCCTAATGCCGGGGAGGGAGGCGGGGAAGAAGCACTGGGAGGCTTGCGGGGGAAGATGGCAAGGAGGGGCCCCAGGTGTCTTGCTTCCGCGCGACCCGGGAAGGGGAAAGGGACGAGTGGGCGTGGCGAGGCGGCGCGCGCCTGCGCTGACCCGGCTCCCACCGCCCCCCGCCATCAGCATCCCTTCGCAAGAGTACCCACGCGCGGGCGGGAGGAGGGACATCCCGGCCCCTCCGCCCCGCACGCGCCCACGTGACGCCAGCCGAGGAGATTGGAGCGGCGGTGGCTGAAGGCGGCAGACAGGTGCAGCGCTCGGCGCTCGCAGCAGGAGCTCCTCCTCCTCCGGCTATTGAGAGCCCTGACGGCACCATCTCCTCCGCTCGCTGGTCCCTGCCGCTACAGCCGCCGCCGCCACCACCGCCGCGGCGCCCCGAGGAGGAGGAGAAGACGCAGCTGGGCCGCCGCCGTTAGAGGGGATCCCCGGCTGCCGTTCGCTCCCTCGGCTGTCGTCTTCGAGGTCCGCCCACCCCGGGGTCTCCGCTGCTTCCTCCCGCCGCCGCCGGCTCCCACTGACCGCCGCGATGGGACTTCTGGACTCGGAGCCGGGCAGTGTCCTGAACGCGGTGTCCACAGCGCTCAACGACACGGTGGAGTTCTACCGCTGGACCTGGTCCATCGCAGGTAAAGCTGGTGGCTGCTCCATCTTCGCCCGGCCGTACGGGAGACACCAGCTCCCTGCGGCTGTTGGGGTGCTGTGAATCAGAGGAGGTGCCGGGGCGCGGGCACCGCAGTGGGGCGCTGGTTAATCTGATCCGAACGTTAAGGTCTCCCCCTCCCCCGACGCTTGCACGGTTTTCCTTTGCGCTTCCACCATCTCTCATCAGCTTCTCGGATGCAGGAGCTGACATACCAGACGGAGCCTGAACCGCTGAAAGCTCGTCGCAGGAACAGCCCTACTCTATATTCCCGCATTTCCAGATCTCATCTTACAGTTCTAAATTATGCACAGGATTGGTTTTAGCATTTAGTAATATTCCGTATGGAGAGATGGCTGGGGGTTGGGGTGGGGGGCTCCTTTGGTAGCTGTCTTTTTGCTTCTTCGGCCTCCTGGTTCCTTTGACACAACCTGCCAACCTAATATTTTGTCTAGCTCATCCATCTATTGTATAATTTGGAAAGAAAAGTAGAAAGCCATTGTTTGGCTCCTTGACCCTTGAAGAATGTTAAGTTCCGAGGCTTTTTCAACAGCAAAAATGTTTGAAGTGATTGTGTATAATCGCTTTGCGCAGTGCAGTGCAGTCTGGGGGAGGAGGAAGCTAAAACACCGGGAAAGAAATATCTTCAGGAAGGGGGTCTCTACAGCAGCACCTAGAGGTTGTCTTGGAAGCTTTCCCCTTTAGTTGTTTCGGTTTGTTTGCCAGGGCCGTCAATGGTTGATTTACGGAGCTCTTTAACAGAAGCTCTTGTGATGTTATTTTTACATTTCACCATTTATTTTATCCATTTGTTTCAGTTACTTTTGGTTTTAAGGCATTTAAAACTTTTTAGATAAATTGGGTTAACAGGATTTTAGAAATGATCTTATTTACTCTTCTAGTCCCTTGGCAATGCTTCACTGCATCCCAGCAGGGTAGGAAATGAACATTCCACATTATGACTCTGCCTCCCTAGAAACGAAAACTTATTCCTATAGATCTTGTGTTTGTTGTTAGAGTAAGTGGGATAGTGGTTAGAGCATGAATAAAGTGTGGGATTTGGACAGATGATTCTTTGACTTTGATGTAGCTTTAACTTCTTTAGAAAAGTGTGCTATTTTTCGGAAGCTCTCAAGTTTGACACTGAGAAGTAAGCTACTATTTAATTAGTCAATTGCAATAGAAAATGTTTAAAAGACAGTTTTCAATGGGATTTTCCTTTTTAAGTCTTTCCTGTGTACTGTTACACTGAGCTTATGCTGTGCTTACAGAGGCTGGGGAAGATGTATCCTTCCCTTCATCTCTGAAGTGATTTTGGTTACTTTAACATTGCATCAGCGTTTCCCATTACACAATTGTGCGGAGCTGAACATCAGACAAGCTCTTTGGCAGATAATTGCACTTTGCATACTTGAGAGTTCAGACATTGTCAAGGTCCTCCAATCTGCATATAGGTAGAGCCACACCTAGGAGTTTTCATTCCTTTCTGTCATTCCCTTCCCACTTCTGGAGTCTCAGAGAGAATCGAGAGCAAAGATAGAATATACCTTTGTATGATGGTTAATTCCCTTCTAATGATGTTTGTGTAAAAGACATCACAAATGAAATAGGAAATTTTATTCAGTTGCTTTATGTGAAAGCTTACTACTCATTTGTGAAGACATATAAAATTGTGGGCTAACACTGAGAAGTGAGAGAGTAGCTACTGGGACACAAGTGACCCCTTAGTAGCAGGTTGAAGCAGAGGTATTCACCCATGGCCTGGCTATCCACTTACGAAACCTGAGACTGCTTCCTTGCTTTCTGTAATAAGCTACCTAGTGTAGGTAGATGGTATTTCTTAACTAACTTAGAGGCTTAGTGGGATATAGCTTGTTCTGCCTTGCTGCTGTATAAGGAAGAATATTTCTCAGATTCACGCAGAACAGACCTGAAGCCTATGGTGTCCCATTTCCTTTCACTGCCTCAACCCCTCCTCCTTCCATGCTCATTAGGCACCTTTTCTTTCACATGTTAACACTGATCCAATTCTAAGAGGATCTCTTCTCACTATAATTTTATGAAAATCTGGGTGAAGGAGTTCCAGAGTAGAGATCTAGTTTATTAGATTAGACTAAAGAAAAAGATGAGTCAGATGTTTAGAAAGGGGGGAAATAAATATGGATGGAGAGAAAGATGGTCTTGAGAAATAGGGATGACAGTTGTGAAAGGATACAGATTATTCACAGAGAACAAGAAATGAGTAAGGCTTTGTGCCCTTGAGTGCTTTCTGGGGAGACTGTGGGTATATGCTTCTATATTTCTATTTTATTACTTTGTTAAATGTTTCTCTCCTCTGAGGTTTCTACCTTAGTGTCAGTAACCTATATCTACTTTGTACTGCTATAACAGGAATAGTCACAGATTTGTAGAATATATTTTATGATTCAAGATATTTTTGTCCTAGTGCAGTTTCTGCAAAGATACTATTTTGAGCTATTTTATCAATTGGTAGTATTTAATAAACCATGCTCAAAGCAATGTATAAAACCAGGGCTTTTCAATAGCACATACCTAGCAAATATAGCATATGGCAAATAATGTATCAACACAGGAAATGTTACTTTCACTATGTCATTAACACTTTGTACATTGAATTGAAACTTTGAAAGAGCTGTACTTTTAGAAAAACAGCAAAACCTTTCTCCACTCCCCTATATTATATTTTAAGATATTTTAAACAAGTAAACTAATCGTGGTTTATATCTTATAGGAAAGTATAGATTGGTGTGAGACTTTGTACCAGTTGGTGGTATGAGAGTAGGGAGATACTCTGATATCATTGTGTTTATTTTTTCTTCTATTCTTTTACTTAATGAGTATATTAAAATTATTAGTACTGGTATCCTAGACTCAAAGTGAATATCTAATCAAGAGGTGTAAACAGATGAATCTAAATATTTCCTAATCTACACAAACCCAAATCATTTACATTATCCATTGTGTTCATTTATTATTTTAATAATGTTATTTTTAGTAGTAACGTTTTGTGTAACTGACATTTAGCATAAAAACATCTGGAGAGTTAATAGCCAGGATTCCCACAATACGGCCAAATGTCTCCTGAGATACCATATTTCTTTTTGATCCCATGTGTTTTTAAATAGCAATTTTTTTGTGTGTGTGTGTGGTTAATGTATGCACACAAATATGTATGTGTGTGTATTGGGGGTGGTGGCATTGCTCTCAACATTTTGCTGAAAAATTTGTGTCTACCTGGGAGTTGAAGTTAAAGCATAAAAAAGCCAACCACCTGACATGTGGTGGCGCAGTGGATAAAGCGTTGACCTGGGAACACTGAGGTCGCCAGTTCAAAACCCTGAACTGGTCTGGTCAAGGCACATATGGGAGTTGAGCTTCCAGCTCCTCCCCCCTTTCTCTCTCTCTCTCTCTCTCTCTCTCTCTCACTCTGTGTCTCCTCTCTAAAATGAATAAAATAAAAATAAAAAAAAATATTAAAAAAAAAAAAAGCCAACCTTACTGGGTCCTTAAATTCACTTTGGAGGAGGCAGAAGGGAAAAGGGATGAATGGTACATGATGAGGAAGAATGATGCTGAAGTTTGGAAGCTAGGCTTTAATAATCATTTGTTCTTTCTCATCCCCATGACTTGCCATGTGCAAGCACTGTACTGGGCTCTGGGGAGAGAATGAGAACACTTGATCATTGCCTCCATGGAGCTTACAAAGTCCAGAGGGTCAAGGCTGTGTGGTCTGAGGACAGTGTGATCTGTCTGATCTGTCAGCCAGGCCTAGCTGAGGCACAGGAAAGGTCAGAAAACTCCTTCTTTTCTCATCCCTACTTCTACCTGCACTTCAGTCTTGGATTGCAACAATAATATTCAAGCTTTGTTTTAGATATTTCATTATGGGAAGTTGATGTGCATACTCTTGGCGAGTACTTGGACACTGGCAGTGTGCTTAAGGGCCAGTGAGTCATCTGGTTTGCTGAAACTGGGAGCCTGTGAGAGGGAGCCTCTAACTCAGCTCGAATAAGCTGGGCTAAAAGCAGGCTTGTCCCAGAGATTGCTAGGCCCCAGAGAAGTATGTGTCTTAAGTAGTGTACAGTTTATTGACATTAGTTTTATTATTTATCACAGTTAATATATACATGTTTGTCTTGTTATTGTCTGAAGTAGGTTTTATTTTGTTTGTTTGGATTAGTGTGGGAATCCAGTCACCATTTTCAGTGTTTTGCTGAGAAAAGGCATTTCAAGTTCTAGACAGCTAATTAAAGACAAGTAAGTGAAACATTACCAGTTCCTAACATGGTATCTCCCATGGTGAGTGGTTTCCTTGAGGTTTTAGAGTTATCCTTCTCTAATCTCCCAGAAGCTTTGAAGAGGTATACACCATTAAAGGGTTTTCCGGGGTTTTTTGTTTGTTTTGTTTCGTTGGTTGGTTGATTCTTATTTTTTCCTTACCACAATCTGGTTTTTGGTGGCAGACTTCTGGCCTTTAATGGCTGATGCTCTTGTCCATTTCCCCAATAAGGCATATTAGAAATCCTACCACAGATGGAATTTCCAGAGGGTAAAATAGTACAGATTCTAAAACTGGTGTCATGATACAGTTTTATACAGTTAGTTTCTTTAGTTTAGGGAGAAAAGGTTTTAAGAATTACGCAATAATTATATCAGACAATGCGTTTGTGATTAAGAGTCACAAAAAAGTTGGTCATCCTTTTAAACTTCAATTTGCTTTATTTTTTTTCTCAAGTCATATGATATTGCCATTAGTGAATGATTTATTATTACTAACATAAGTATTATTTTGGATTTGAGTTACTTATTATTTGAGTCACTTATTGTGAATTAAACATATATTAGCATATGGGGAAGAGTTGTGTAACAGAATTTGTCTTTTCTCATTTTAGATGGCTCTTTTTACTTTTTCATTATCAGGACATTTCTTCTTAACAAATCAAAGTGCTATTGTTTTATTTTTCCTTGGAATGAAAATGTATTAGAATATATCTTTAAAAATCATGTGGGTTTAGACTTTAAGAAAGGAGAGGAAATACATCGCCTTTCAAGACCAGTTTCCAAATTTTCTTTCTTACCTGGTCGGTATTTCCCTGCCCACAGCCCTGCTGTTCTAGCCAGCTTGGATAGCTCAGTCTTGAGTAAAATGTTCGCGTGTCCCCAACTGCCCTTTTCCAGTTCACCTGTACGGGTGACTTTCACCAGAACCCAGCAGTTTTTCTGCTGTATAAAGCCTTTCTTGTCTGTGGGACCCTGGAACCATACGTTAGTCATAAATCCAATTGATGTGGACTAAATCTAATGAAGGAGTCGAGTCATTAAATCATTTATTAGCACTTTCAAGTGATATAGATTTAGATGTAATTCTCCTTCCCTCTTCATAGCCTGTGCAGCGTTGTGAAGTGTGTGGAAGTGAGAAAGCATCATGGAATTGAGAATGGAAGGAACACAGGACTGGGATTTAGATAACCTGTGCTTTAGTCGTGGATCTCCTGCCAATTAGCGTTCAGAGTTTAGGCAAGTCCGTTTGCTTTTACAACCTCTACTTTCTTCATCTGTGAATATCAGAGAGAGTTGAATTAGGTAATCTCTAAGGTCTAAAATTCTGGATATAAACACAACTTTTAAAAATTACTTAAGTACATAAAGTAATTTCAGATAAACATTTATCAATAATTTAGAAAACTTAGTCTATGCAATAATTACAATCTTTTCCAACAAAACATTTGGCAGTGCTACCCAAATAATAAAAGTAACAGTTTCATATTTCATAGTTTTTACTTTCTCTTATATGCTTCATAAGAAACAACTAAAAGACTAGAAAAACAAAAGGTATACAGTTATTTAAGCACCTGCTTTGATGCAGCACTGTTATAGCACATAATACTTCTATAATACTGGATCTACTTAATTATCTAGTTATTCCTTGAATAAACAAGAATTAAGCATTTTGATAAAAGTATTAGAAATAACATTAAAGAATAAGTTCACTATACATTATGTATAATGTATACAATTATGTATTACATTTATTATGAAATATGCAACTGCTGAGGATGGCCTGTTACATGCTCTTGAGCAAGTTATTTACAATTCTGTGGATCTTATATTTTTACCTGTACTATGAGTGTTGAAACTACATGATCTCTTAAGGCCACTGTATTGAATCTTCATAATATCTCCTGATGCAATGTCTTCTATAGCTTAAACTTAATTTTTATATTTTTCTATAAAAATAAAAAAATTTTTATATTTTTCTATAAAATTTTATAATTTTTATATTTTTCTATAAAAATAAAAAAATTTAACATCATTACAAAAGATTTTCAATTATAGGCGTTTTGTCTCCGAGCATTTCTAATTTAAATTTGTAAGTGTGGCTTGAAATTTTTGTAAAATTGATAAAAATATGTAGGTCTTAGAATGTGGGGAAAACAAAAGAAACTAAATGGCTTTGGTGTGATTATACTAAAATATTAATTTAAAAAATCTTTATATATTTTTCTTCATGGAATATTGTCATTCTTAAGCAAATATGTCAGTATGATACTTTATTTCTTTTACACTTTTAATAGAATATTAGTCTTGCAATTTGAAATGCAAATGCATTAACCCACTGAAGGAATTGGTTACTCACTGTTAGATGTGTTCACATAAAGACATTTGTGATTTTGAACTGGTGTACTCGAAAGAGTAAGCTTCTCTGTTTGCATTTTTATTTTTCAAATGAAAACTTAGGCACAAGATATCTGTGAAAGAATTCCATATATTTTTAAACACATATGTTCATAGCAGCATTATTCATGATAGCCAGGACGTGAAAGTGACCCAAAAGTCCAGTGATGGATCGATGAATAAATGAGATATGGTATATACCTACAATGGAATATTATTCAGTTAAAAAGGATTCTGACACGTGCTGCAATATAAATGAACCGTGAGGACATTATATTAAGTGCAATAAACCAGGCACAACAAGACAAATACTGATAATTCCACTTTATGAGGTCCCAAAGTAGTCAAATCCATAGAAACAGAAAGAGTGAGGATTGCCAGGGGCTGGAGGAGGAGGAGATGGGGAACTGTTTAGTGGGTATAGTGTTTCAGTTTTGGAAGAAGAAAAACTTCTGGAAATGGTCAAACAACAATGTGAATAATCATAACACTATTGAACTATACACTTAAAAATGGCCAGGGTGGTAAATTTTGAGTGTCTTTGAATCACAAAAAAATGAATTTAATAGATTCTGTAATTAATATGATAGCACCTCTAGAAATTATCTTTCTTCAGTGTTCAGTGGTTATATCAGTTGATTCTTTTCATTTTTCAGCTTATGTATAGGAAAATGGCTTTATAAATAGCATGTATAGATGTTTCCTTAACAAAAGTCCCAAGGAGCTAGAAAGCAGATAACAAGGAAGACATCCTTGGCTTTGTATTTTGCTTTCTAATTTTACCAAGAACTTCACAACTCTGGGAGAGAGGCGTGGCAGGCATTATTTTCATATGTGTAAGAAGTCCCTGCGAGTCATAGAAGCTAAATAACTTGCAGGTGAACATTATATTGGAAATGGATCTAAACAGGTTGTTTTCTCTCCATATCACACTAGCCATTCAGGAAAGCAGTAATCAGTCCTCTGACCTATGTATCTTCTCTTATCTTAACTGCTGTCTCATCTACGTAGTATCACTAGGTAGAATACTAAATCTGAGCAAAGTCATAATACCACCAGAGATAGTCTAAAGAAAGACATTTGAAACACTTAAAAGGATTGTAAAGGCTGTTGTATGAGATTAAGTTAAACAGTGATATTATTTAAATTTATATGTTTATACCACATATATGAATATATAGTATAATTTAAATATAAAATATAGAAAATACTGTTTACCTTGAGAAGGTGAAGGTAACGGAGTAGCTAGGACCTTTAAAAAAAGTATATCAAGACCTGGCCAGATAACTCGGTCAATTTGAGCATCATCCCAGTACACTGGGGTTTGGTCCCTGGTCAGGGCACGTACAGGAACAGATTTATGTTTCTGCCTCTCTCTCTCTCTCTTTCTTGTCCCTCTCTCTAAAATCAATAAATAAATTTTAAAAGTACATCAAAATGAATTTTGAAAATGTCAAATTTCATAATACAGGAAGTAGGAACTATTGTTAATTAGTGAAAACAAATAAATTCAGGATAGATAGTAGATATTCAGCTTGTAGAACTTTGGCAAGAGAAAATTTTGGCCATAGTTCCCACTGAGATACACACACTCTGATTCTATCTTCAGGGTTTTTTTGCTAGAGGGAAACACCTTAAGATTATTGGCAGCACTAATAGGGATGTTTCGACTCTGAACTCCCAGATTAGCACAAGGAGGAAGTTTTACGATATTTTTTCCTGGAAAGCCCTGCAAAATGTGAAAACTGAGTAAGAAGGAAACTACTTACCTGAATTTTATCTTGGCTCCCAGGATATGAGGCATTATTCTTCTGCACCAAATACATATCTATCTGTCTATCTATCTATCTATCTATCTATCTATCTATCTATCTATCTGTCTATCATCTATCAATCTATAAAATCGTTTCCCCCAGACCTCTTCTTGTACTACATTTCTCCCCTCCTTGGTATTATTTTCCCTTTGCCTATGAACTGGCTTTTATGAATATGTCATTTGAAAAATAATAATAAGCCTATTGGAGTAGCATTGGTTAACAACATGTAAGTTTGAGTGTACAATTCTATAACACATCATTTGTAGATTGCATTCTGTGCTGACCACCTCAGTCTAGTCTTTATGCTCCCTCTCCTTTCCCCTCTAGTCATGTTTTTAAACTATGAATTTAGATATCTGCACATGGAGAAACTCACTTCTATACATTAAGCTTCTATTATAGGTCCCTATGGACTGTTGATTGCTGTAGTATGGATTCTATATACCTTATCTTATTTAATGTTCATAGAATCCCTATAAGGTAGGTATTATTTAACCATTCTATGACGAAGAGAGAGACTTAAAACTACACTGCTGGAAAGTAATGGAGTTGGGATTAAATCTTCTTCCCATGTGAGTGACCTTTCCATGCAGCAGTACAACCTCCCTATTCATCCAACAAATGCTGTTTATTCAAGGAAAATAGTGGGTCTTTATTGGATGTTTACTGAGTGCCAGGCACTGTGTCAATACTTTATATATGTTATCACATTTAATTCTTTTCCTTTGACCTAGGTACTACTTTTCCCATTTTCCAACTGAGTTACTGATTCGCCCTGCATTATCCATCTAATATTAACTCTTCCAAATTAAACCTCAGAGTAATCAAATCAGTCTTCACATCTCATCTGTGTTATTGTCTTTTCTCCTTGGCAACCTCTGAACTCATTTTTATTTATCTGTTTTCTATGGGATGTTCTTATCACTTCTCTCTACCTTTATTACTCTCTCTGTTCAGCAAACTTTGAACCAAAAAAAAATTTTTCTCTGCTTTTTAATTCCACTGCTCATTGTTTTAGGCTTTTTGCTGACTATTGTACAACTGAGTTACATAGAACATTTTGGCCTCTTGTTCCAACCCTGTGCTGGACTACTTGCATGCCATTGGTTTCCTCAGACCTTCAGATACCACAGCTTACTCTTGCCTTGCTGGTGAAGGTCTCCATTCCTTCCTATCTGCCCAACACACTCTGACCTGTTTGTCATTTGTAACCCAGTTTCTAAGCGCTCCACCTCTGCATTCTGCCAGAGCTGCCCTTACGTTCACCCAGGTGCTCTTCTGAGCTCAAACCTTCATGCTCTTTCCTGTGCTTCTAGGCACTTAATGCAGAAATTGCCGTTCATCACTCTGACTCAGTAGAAAACTAATCTGACTCTCATGCACCTGCCACTTTCAGAATCTGTATATTTCAGGTCATTTCCTGCCCCATTTTATGGAATTATATGAAGACTTTCTCCTCTACTTCTACCTTTTTCACTTCACTGATACCGAAGCTCTTACTTGGCTTGGAGAATATACAGTATTAAGCATCGTATTTTAGATTAGAACCTAGAAAGAGACCTTATGGTATTATTTAGTTTATTCCTATCATGGAGATAAGATATCTCTTAAACTCTTCTTGGCAATTTTTTATTAAAAATTTCTTTTAACAAAGGTCTGACACTGCTTATATACTAGGCATTGTTATAGGGATGCATCAAGGGAAAAGGGCCCTCATGACATTTACATTAACTGAAGGAAGACAGACTACCTCCTTATGAAAAACACTGTAGTCCAGTGGTTCTTAACCTTTTTTGAGGTACCGAACCCACCAGTTTCATATGCGCATTCACCGAACCCTTCTTTAGTGATAAATAAAATATGATTTCTTTTTCCAAATTCAAGACATAGGTATACATTTTTTTACTGGTGCACAAAATGAGCCATGCATGAACATCACATTGCTCAAAGAACAAAACCAACAAAGTGCATGAACTCACAACAAATTACGGTATTACTTTATTGTGGCCTTCGCAGCAGAGGCTTCTCCGAACCCCTGAGACCAACTCATCGAACCCCTAGGGTTCGATAGAACCCAGGTTAAGAACCACTGCTGTAGTCGTTCAGGTGCTTTTAGGCCACAATGTAATATTGAGTAACCGTTATTTTTGTGTAGTCAGTAAAGGCAAATAGATTTTTAACAGCATCACTTGCATATTAATGATTAGTAGCCAGGTGTGAAAAAAAATGGAGTTGATTTGCCACTCTTGGTTCTAACTTACTAAATAAGGATGAATAGTTTTAGAGAATAATGTATTGTATATACTTGATACCTTGAATATGTTCCCAGAGCTACTGAATATCGCTAATTGGTTGTCAGACTTATATTGTATTTTTGTTCATGGTAGGTTAAATAGAGGTAGACATTAGAAGAGGAAGAATGGCTGGTTTATTCAGGTAGATTCTAGGAAAAATTAATTAAACTTTTATGACTTGATTATATGTTATATGAAGTAAGCCCACATTTCTGAGCAGACTAGAGTAGTAGGTCTAAGACTTCAATGTGAAAATTACTTGGGAATCATTAAAATTCAGATTCTGGTTTATTAGTCTGGGTGAGTCCTGAAATTCTGCTCAGAAGCTTCCAGGAGATGCTTTTCTGCTGGTATATGGACCATACTTTGAATAGCAAGTAAATGGAGTATTTCTACTTTCTTTGATAATCTGTTACTCTTGACTACTATGGAAAAAGGAAGAATTTAAAAATGTTCTTCAGCTATTGATTTTAAAATGTATTTAAGAAAACCAAATACTGGCATGGATATTTGTAGAACTTTTAGTTGTTTTTTTTTTTTTTTTAAATCAGGCAGGGACTATATATCTGTTAGAACCATGTTGATCAATAACTATTGCTCATTTTATCTGAATCAAAAGGCCAGTTTTTTTAAAGGACAATTTAGAAATGTCCTGAATGTCTATTCTCACAATAGCAGTAGCCATAATAATAACAAGAATAATTTATTTTCTAGATTCTTTGTGATCTTCATTCAGTCTGCTAGTCCTCTGCCAGTTGCTTGGTGCATCCACTGTGCAACCTTTATTGTTGTAGAGATAATGGATACAGCTCCTGCCTACCCTGGTGTGGGATACAGTTAAGCAGACAGTTGATGATATGAAAGGTAAACTACAGTGTACTTCAAAATATTGGAAAGAAATACATATTTAATACTTTTAAATATAAAAAGAGCTCCTGTTGGAGGAGCTTCCTACAGAGGGTTTTCAGTGTGAGTCTCAAAGCAACTCTATGATTTGGCTAATCTTATTATTGCCCCTATTTTGTATAGGCAGAAATTGTGGTTCAGAGAAATTCAGGTTCATAGCCATTGGGCTAGAAAATAGCCAGTAGAACTGGAATTCAATTGTTCTTGCATCAGATCCTGTTCCTTGTCACTGTTCCACATTCCCTCTTCTCCACGTGACTTCCCAGATCCTCACCCAATACAAATTATTTTCTAATGTAATTTGTGTTTTCTTGTTACTTCTAGGAATTTGGATGTTCTAAAAATTAAAACTTTTATTCTTTTGGAGGGGAGATGATGACTAGCTTAGACTAATTGGGGAAGTGTGCTGACTGGTAGAAAGCCTGAGTACTAAAAAGCTTTAAAAGATATCAGCCTTTAAAAAAAAAAGAAAAAAAGAGGAGATCTATTAGAGATATTTAAGGAAGTTGCTTTAATATACATAGTGATAATTTGTTTTGAAAATTAGTTAACTCATTTGTGTAGGTTTCTAAAGGACTTTGGTTACATCAGAACTATTGGATGGATTACAAATACTTTATTATTTGTTACATCTGGTTTACATTTTCTTTAAAATGAGGTTGTTTTTTTTTAAAACAAACTCTCTAATTCAAAATTCAGAGTTTGATTTGCAGTGTATTTGCTCTCCTGAATAAGTTATAAAATCTTCTATCTTCTCAGTTTAAACTCTTCCAGTAAGATCCATTATTGATGTAACTTTTCTTTAATTTGGTTTAACTCTTCTCTTGGAAGGGAGGAGAATTTAATGGTTGAATTATTGTGAATAATAGTGACTATTGCCAACATTTATTGAGCTCTTATTCTGTGTCAGATATTGTACAGATAGTATTTCATTCCTCCCAACAACCCCCATTTATCATTCATAAGGCCAGAGTAAGTAGTAACTTGCTCAAGGTTTATTCAGTTGGTAAATGAGAGAGGTAGGATTCTAATGCTGGTGGTCTGACTTGAGAGTCCATTTTTAGAACCTAGAGAACTCCTCTAAATCAGGAAGAAAACGACTAGAATACATTAAAGGGCTTGACTTTTAATGGAAGAGGCTCAGATTATTCCTGACCTATATAACACATGTCTGTGAGGATTTGGCGTGGAGAAGGAACAGAATGCAGCAGAAGGAATGATTTTGTGGCATCCATGTGTACTAGGAACTTTAACATTTAATCAGCACACATCAATTCTCTGACAGTATTTTCTGCTAAAAAGAACTGTTGATTCTCCATCTATAGTGTCTGTTGCCTCCCCTGCCATTCTGGAAAAATATAACTCTCTTGGTATCTGGGGTGTTAATTTCTCTTTTCCTTCCTTTCTGGCTGCTTTCCTGCCATTTATTGCCCCCAGTTTTCCCACAAGTGCTCCCAGGATTCAATCCTTGCTCATTTTATTTTTTCATTCTATGTGCTCTCCACCTTGTGACTTCAGATTCTGCTGTGATTTTCATTGCCAGTCTCCCATGTCCTCTGCAGCTGAGAGCCTACTGGATACCTCCACCTAGGTGTTTGAAGTCTTCAAACAAAAAGATGTTTAAAAATTCACCTGATCATCTCCTTCCAGATCTGCTTCTCTTCCTTTACACCCTGTCTTGGTTTATGACTTTGCTGTCTATACCACCACTCAGGCCAGAAATCTGGATGTCATCCTGAACTTTTCTTTCACTCTCAGCTCGTATATCCATATCAGTCACCAAGTCTATAGATATTTATTCTTATAACTTTCATACCTGCCTATCTTTTCCATCACCAGTGCAGCCCGCTGAATCCAGGTTTCCATCATTTCTTGCAATATAGTGGTCCTCAAGGCTGACTGGCCTTCAGAATCACCAGAGGCACTTTGAGATAATAGTGTTGGGTCCTACCCACAGAGATTTTGATTTAGTAGATCTGGAGTGGTGCCTAGGAATCTTATTTTTTTTAGCAAGCAAATGGTTCTTATGTGGGCAGCCTAGCAACAAACAGAACTACTGACCCAACAGGTTTCTCCGCCTTTGAAATATCCCCTTTCGTCCATCTCCCAGTGCCTCCACTGTGATTTTTCAAAAGCCAAATGTGATCTTTTATTTTTAACCGATTATGTATTTCCAAATACGTACAGGATAAATCCCAGCCTCTCCAGTATAGTTTGTAAGACTTTCCCAGGTCTGATCTGACCTGTAAATCTTCAGTAATTTCCTGTCATCTTTCTGTGCACGTGTCCTCTACTTCAGGCCTGCTTAGTTGCTAAAGTAAATGGTTTTTTTGCTTTTGGCTATGGTTTTCTCTGCAAGAAAAACATAAGGTTTCTTTGCAAGAAGACCTCCCTCCCTGTCTGCTTGACAAATTTCTCTTTTATTCTTCAAGAAACAATCCAAATATTTGCTTTGAAGTTCTCCTTGCCTCCACTCTCCTGGTGTAACATTGTTCTTAATAGTATGGTTTTTCATGTCTGTCTTCTCCTCTAATAGATAATGAATTTTGATAGCTCAGGGACCAAGTAACCTGTCCCAAATCACTGAGATCAGAAACGATCTGGAGTCTGACTTGAAAGTCTGTTCCATTTACCGTGCCTTGTGGTTTTAAGATACGAATCAGGTTAGGAATAAAGGCTTGTTGGTAGATCATGGGCACAAACCACAGTGTGGTGATTACAAGAGGGAAGGGGGTTGGGGCAAGTGGAAGAGGGTAAACAGGAGATATATAGTTATAGAAGGACTCTAGACTTTGGATGTTAAGTGCACAATGCAGTGTGTAGGTGATGTATTGTAGACTTGTATACTTGAAATCTATGTAATTTTTATTGACTTATGTAACCCTAATAAATTCAATTATAAAAATCTATTGGTGTTCAAGGGAAGCCCTTCTTTCGATGGATGATTTTTCTTCCCATTTTAAAAATAAAGATATAATTTACATATAATAAAATCAACTCTAATTTTCAGTGAATAGTTTTGTGAGTTTTGACGTGTATACAGTTGTGTAAACATTACATGGCCTTTAATAGAAATAAGTTGTATGTTTGCTGACCCAACTAATGTTTGTAAATAAACCAGTCCCACTTGGCATGAGCTTCATGAAACAGCCAGAATGTTCTAAATGGGAACTATTTCCCAAGAAAAATTTAACTCCAAAGGGTCTGAAAGGGTTAAGGTAATGTGTCTAGGTAATTCTTTTTTTTTTTTTTTTAACAAAGACAGAATGATTTTATTTTATTTTAAATTATTTTTTAATTTCTTTTTATTTTATTCATTTTAGAGAGGAGACACACACACACACACACACACACACACACACACACACAGAGAGAGAGAGAAAGAGAGAAAGGGGGGAGGAGCTGGAAACATCAACTCCCATATGTGCCTTGACCAGACCAGTGCAGGGTTTTGAACTGGCGACCTCAGTGTTCCCAGGTCGACGCTTTATCCACTGCACTACCACAGGTCAGGCGGTAATTCCTATTATTAAGATAAAGACTCTTGCTCCTGAACTTGATTTGCTTTATTTAGTATTTGCTTTTAGGTTTGCTTAAATTTACTTTAAAGCTAGGATAGGAAACTCATTACCAAAAACAACAGTTTTTTCTACTCACAGAAAGAAAGACCCAGTAATTAGAATTTCTGAATTTAGGTGTAACTTAGCTCCCTAAAACTCTCATTGGTTTTAATTCTGTGCTCCAAAAAAAAAAAAAAAAGAATGAACTTAATCTTTCTTCAGGTCCTTTAGTATGTGATGAGATCTCTTTCTTTTTTCCAGACTAGACATCCTTTGTCCTTTCCCACCACTCTCTGAATCATGGCTTCCGAAGCATTCATGATCCTAGACCAGGTCTGCTAGGTGCAGCACTTAAGAAAGTGTGAAACTTTATTGGTTTGAGTATCTCTTTTCTTTTATTTTTATGTTAAGGGAACTTTTCTTTCCCTTGAATTCTATCTTAAAATACCATTTGTACCTGTAATTTAGGGAAAAATCGGGACATTTTCTCCTTTGTAATGAATGCAAGTAGTGACTGAGTGGTATTGGAACAGCTGCCAGGTTGCATGAGAGAGTCTCTTGATCTCTTTGAATTTCATTTTTAAGATAAAGGGACCATTTCTAAATCTAAAATTCTACACCTCTTGTTTAGGTAAAGGTTTACATGCAACATGAAAGACTTACAATTATTAGTAAATAGACTCAAAATATGAGCTAAGTCACTAAAACTTGAAGGCATAAACCTACCAATAGTATAAAATATAAAAATAAGACAATTTGACAAACAAATCAACTGGAATTAGTTTATATTTGTGCCATATTGATCCCCTTCAAAAATGCTTTTCAGATAGAGAATTCCCAAGAAATAGAAAAGCCATTTGAAATGATATTTCTTGATGACAGAATTGACTCTAGGGGTGGCCAAGAGTGCCAGGATTTTTTAATAGAAATTTTTCTCCTAATAAATTCATGGTATGGAATCCCACCCATAACTGTGTAGGATTAGGTTATTGACAACATACTAGAAATACATTTTCTTTTACTCTAATATGCATAATCAGCACTTGGATTAAGTGTAACTTGAGTATGGTGCTTAATTTATAATTTATCTTTAAGATATGTTATTAAAAAAATAAAAATCTATTTATTTTTTTACAGGGACAGAGAGAGAGAGGGATAGATAGGGACAGACAGACAGGAACGGAGAGAGATGAGAAGCATCAATCATTAGTTTTTCGTTGCCCTTGCAACACCTTAGTTGTTCATTGATTGCTTTCTCACATGTGCTTTGACCGCGGGCCTTCAGCAGACTGAGCCACCCCTTGCTGGAGCCAGCGACCTTGGGTCCAAGCTGACGAGCTTTTGCTCAAACCAGATGGGCTTGCGCTCAAGCTGACGACCTCGGGGTCCCAAATCTGGGTCTTCGGCATCCCAGTCCAATGTTCTATCCACTGCGCCACCGCCTGGTCAGGCAAAAAAAAAATCTGAGAGGAAAAGATTAGACGTTTGGTTACCAGAATTGGGGAATGTGAAAAGGGGGAATTGAAGGGAAGTGGTCAAAAGATGCAGACTTCCAGTTATAAGATAAATAAGTACTAGGGATGTAATGTGTAGCATGATGACTGTAGCTAACACTGCTGAATGGTGTAGAGGAAAGTTAAGAGAGTAAATCTTAAGAGTTCTCATCACAAGGAGAAATTTTTCCTTTTTTCTTCTTTTTATTGTATCTATCTGTACGAGGTGATGGATGTTAACTTATTGTGTTAGTCATTTCACATCATATGTAAATCAAATCATGCTGCATTCATTAAGCGTATACAGTGATGTATACTACAGTTATTTCTCAGTAAAACTTGGAAGGAGGGAGAGCAGGAAAAAATATGGGCAAGCAAATGCACGCTTCTTAGAAAAGGGGCAACATATAAAAAAGTTATTTCAACATTTGGGTTAATGGAAAGCTGGGTAATTTATTATCTTAAGGTAATATAAATTATGTAAAGCTTCAATACTCATGATTTCCCTTGACTGTTCTAATCTCTTATCTTTTATTTTTGGTTCAAGACTTGAGGGGACCTATTAGTAATGATGAATTTTCATGTTATTGTATGACACTATTGTGACATTCAGTCCTCCTTTATAGTGGAAAAAGGGATCTGTAAAAGAAGCATAGGATATTTGAATGTTGTCTGAAGTACTAAAGGAAATATTAATGCAAGCAAATTCAGAAAGACGAGTCACTGCAAATACATGGGGAAATTTAACAGAAATATCATAGAATGAAATGTGTGCTATTATTGTTCAGATCCCTGACAATTACTACAATTTCCATAGTAACCATTGGAGGTGAAATTTTTAAGAGCTGGAAGGGCTAATTTGAGAAGGATCTGGTGTGAAATGTGGCCTTTTATAGGCAGAGAAAAGAGTTCTTTTAGTGGTCGCAGCATGAATACATGACTTGCATTGTTGGGCAAAGAATTAAGAGCATTAAAGACATTGAGCCTTGTAGAGCACACATGTACTCATTAAATACTGGGTTGAAATGTTGACTTCAGGTTCAAGTAGTATGCCACTGTAGAGGAGGATCTGGGAAGAGTTGTAGGAAAGGGTTGCTGTACACTGAAGGAATCTTGAGTATCAGTAGATGTTCAGGATAATCAACAGTTCAGATACTATAAAGATGTTTACCTGAAATCGTGTTCTCTCATTGATCAGTGTCACCCCATTAAATTTAATTTCGAAAGAAAGAATAAAAAGTGTACATTTGGATTTCACTGAAAGGATAGAGAATAAAGGATTAATATGAAAAAAAAACCCAGTCTTCTTTTATTTGTCAAATAAATGTTACACCTTGCAATATAGGAATGAAAGACCTCATACTTGCCTTCAGAAAGATTGCATTTAAAAAAACGGTCCCTGGCCAGTATGATGAGTGCTGGAAGGGAATGGCAACGTGCAGGTACTCTGGTGGTGCACACTGTGTCCCCTGCAGTGAAAGTTGCCTATTTTCTTTATCCAGTTTTCTCACCTTCAATTCCACTCTTCCTCCTAATTATTTTAAAAAGTAAAAATTTTCAGAGGTTAAACAAACAAATAAAAACCCTTAAGGGTCCAACTAGTTTCTTGGTACTCAAAAGGAGGTCCATGAACTATTAGCAGAACATCAGTTAGAGCTTTCTAGAAAATGCAGAATCTTCCTAAAGATGGGCTGCACCCCAAACCTACTGAGTCAGAACCTGCATTTTAACAGCCCCAATCCCCAGGTGATTCTTTTTTCTCATTAATAAGTTGGAAAAGCACTAATCTAGTTCACCTCAGGTTTTATAGATGAAGACATTGTGCCCTAAGCACAGTAGCAGAGCAGGACTAAAACCATTTACTGCCTGATCCCTGGTGGCACAGTGGATAGGGAGTCGACCTGGGACGCTAAAGTCCCAGGTTTGAAACCCCCAGCTTGAGTGTGGGATCAAGCGCCCAAAGGTTGCTGGCTTGAGCCCCCCGGGACAGGCATGTATGAGAAGCAATCAATAAACAACTAAAGTGATGCAACTACAAGTTGGTGTTTCTCATCTCTCTCTCTTCCTGTCTCTCTCTCTTAAGAAAAAACAAAACTAAACTGTCTACTGATAGAGCCTTGCATGCTTTCTCTGAGATCTGTTATTTCTTACATACTCTCCGCTTGTCAGATCTTCAGCTTCTTCTCTCTCTGTCTTGGTTCTCTTTTTAAATATTTTTGTTGAATAGAGAATGGTACCCACACTATAGAGAGCAAATTTTTATTTATTCTTGGTTTCAGGGAAATTTTTAGACCTATCTCTCTAATTTTTTTTTAACTTCCTGCTCAGAACTTTCTTTTTTTTTCTTTTTATTTTATTCATTTTAGAGAGGAGACACAGAGTGAGAGAGAGAGAGAGAGAGAGAGAGAGAGAGAGAGAGAGAGAGAGAGAAAGGGGGGAGGAGCTGGAAGCATCAACTCCCATATGTGCCTTGACCAGACCAGTACAGGGTTTTGAACTGGCGACCTCAGTGTTCCCAGGTCGACGCTTTATCCACTGCACCACCACAGGTCAGGCAGAACTTTGTTTAAAGTCAGTTGGAATTCTGTGTGTGGTAAGAGTGAGAAATAATCTATGATGTTAGAAAGTAGAATTAGGATCTCTTTACAGATGAATTTATCTTCCTTTATTTGTTATATAGCTTATCCCTCAAAGAAGTCCTTTTCCTCTTTGTATCAAACTCATGGAAAACACAGGTTGTGGATAGGAATAGCATACCACAGCAACTCCTTCTTTAGTGGCCTGAAATAGAGCAGGGCTTTAAGGTTTAGGGGGTTTGACTTAAGTTTTTTTCTATGATGTAGAGAAATAGAAATCTAAGTAGATCAATACCCCCATGTTTTAAGGGGGACTTTGGCATAGAAAGATACGGTCATAGAAGGGCAATATGACAACGGTCATAGAAGGGCAATATGACAACATGAAAGAAAAGTGAACAGTCACTGATAGGATAGGACTATCGTGGCAAAATGCCTTCAAACAAAAAACCACTCGCTCCCTCCTTTGAGAGATTTACTCTCTCATTTCTGTCTTTTAAGTATTTTTCTTTATTTTAACTCTGGAATACATTTTGATTTAAGTGATAGAACAGTAAGTTCCATGAATAGGTAGATAGGCTTCCTGTAAACTATGAAATAAAATCAGTTTTTCATTTTCTCATATGTGATTTTCTTTCAAGTCACTATTCCATCTTTGTATCAAATCTGATTTTGTAGAAATTAGTTACTGTCTCACTTTGGAGACTGTGATGAAATATTGTTCTATTTGGGTTTCATGTCTTGGATCTTATTTTCTACTAGAACTAGATTATTTTTAAGTCAAGTATTTTGAGACAGTTATCTAATTCAGAGCTATTTTGCATACATAGTTTTAGTAAAATGGACAGTTTAAACAGGGACACTGTAATGAGCAAGTAAATTAATTTTATTTAAGTTAGATTGAGGAACTGACTTGAAGTTAGCAAATTTTCTTACTGTTTAAAAAATATAAAATATTTCTGAAAATAGAACATAGAATTGTTCTGTATTACCAAGAATAAATTAGACATTAGGTTCACAGCCTTTTATAGGCTGTTGAGCATTTAGAAATATAATTTTAATTTCAAAATCTTTTTATAATATATTAGAATATTAATTTTGTAAACCATATATTTCATTTTCATGCTTCTCTTAGAAATGTTTTACTTGTGGCAGAACTATTGTAAAATTGATTCATGGTTGCATATTTAAATATTGAGGACACTTTATTCATTTTAAATGAAATATGTTATATTTTATATGTATCTATTTACACATGTATAAGGTAAATGACTTGTAGCTTTAGATGAAAGTACATAAATTGGTTATATTCATGGGTAAAAAATAGAGACTTGTTCTCATGGCAAAAGAAAAATGTCTTGAGTATGATGATTATCATTTAAATGAATTACAGAACTGTAATGATTTCTGAGTTAGTTCCCAGATTATAACTGTGCTCCAGGAAATGGCTTTCATTGCCCCACACCTCTTCAGTTTAATCATTCTTTTCTGTTTCAGACATAGTTTTAGACATAGGAGGAAGCAGCTTCCAATTGCACTGATAAATTTCAGGTGTTTAATATGGAAGACAACTTTCTCCTTTTTTATTTATTTTCTGTCTGTGAAGTCTTTCATTAACTTTTCATCTCATTCTAAGTTTGTTGTGTATTTTAGTGAGCATTATTTCTTGTCTTTGTTTTCTGCATTTTCTATAAAACATAATATGTCTCATGTTTTCTATAAAACGTGTGCCTTGTTTCTTCGGTTTTTATGCTGTGCATTTTTGTTGGGACTCAAAGGACAGTGATCTGTATTTGGTCAAATTAGGAGAACTAAGTTGAAACATAATTCCTAATAAGTTTATTTTGTAAGACATGTATTGTTTAATGAATTTTATGTTCTTTTGTTCTCTCTGTAGATAAACGCGTGGAAAACTGGCCTCTGATGCAGTCTCCATGGACAACGCTTTGTATAAGTACTCTTTATCTCCTGTTCGTGTGGCTGGGTCCAAAATGGATGAAGGCCCGAGAACCTTTTCAGATGCGCTTAGTGCTCATTATCTATAATTTTGGGATGGTTTTGCTTAATCTTTTTATTTTCAGAGAGGTAGGTTTAGTAAATTCACTTTATAATTCCCCAGGGTTATTGGAAATTTAAAAATTAGAATATGTAAAGCCATCATTGTAACATTGTACCCCAAGATAACTGTTAGTTACTCTAAAACTAAATTTTATATTATTGACATTTTTCATTTTTGGATAACAAAGATATAAAACCTATATAATGATAGGACAGGTGTTTAAAATGAAAATTTTAAGCAGACAGACTGGATTCTTAAAATAACCCTTTTGAGCTGTTTTTGACATTGGAAATTATTTAACTTTTCTGAGACTCATTTCTGCATAAATTGGGGGAAATACCTACCTTCTAGGGTATCAGAGATAAATGTGAGATAATTTTTGTATAGTGTTAGCACATATTAAGCATTCAGCATTTAAATAGTTGCACATATTTATTTATAATTATTACTCAAAAGCTTTAGATTGGTAACTGATCAAAATATGCAGATGTACAATACCTATTTCAAACTAAATCTTATTATATAATGTCATTGTATTTTGGATTGGAACTAAAATGAGTTAACTATTATACAGCTATTACTACTAATTACTGTATTCTTTTCTGGGCACCGCAAATTCTCTGACATTTTGAAGGGACATCCTAAAGGCTGGATTGATACAGCCATTTTTTAACTTAAGAGTGAAAGGAATTTATTTCCCAAAAGACTCCTTCTTAGCATTGTATATGTACCCAGAGAACTGAACTGGACTGGTGATGGTAGGAAAATAAGTAGTACTCTCCTTTTTAAGAAATCTTTCTTTGACAGCTTAGGCTATGTAATCTCAACTTGTTAAAAAAGAAAACTAATTTATTGGTACTTTTACCCAATTTGTTGGATACAAACCACTCTGGATCAGGAATAGAAATCAGTGCAACTCTTAGATCTGAGTCATGTTCAATCAAAATTTCTCTTAATATTGTGGAGTAGATAGAATTGATATCTCAGTCTAAAAGTTAATGTGATTTTTAATTGAGATTTCAGTTTGAGAATAATTTGACAGTAAATTTAAAATTTTCCAACACATTAAATGTTTAATGCTTTTGAAAATTTAAAGATAATATTGCTTTTAAAAATAATTTCAGGGGGAGGGAAGGGGCACAAAAAAAGAAAAAAGAAAAAAAATAATTTCAACAATTACATATTGTATTTAGTGTTCTTTTAAATGCTGTATCTACTAAAACTTTACTCCAAATATTATTCCCTTTTTTCCAGTTATTCATGGGATCATATAACGCAGGATATAGCTATATTTGCCAGAGTGTGGATTATTCTGATAATGTTAATGAAGTCAGGGTAAGTACATTAAAAATGCTCTTAATCAGTCAAAGTAGGTCTAATTTTATAGTACCTAGTCTGTAAAAACCATACTTTTATATAGTGGTAAAAGTGTACTAGATTGTTTGAGTCAGTAAAGCTATCTTTTTCTTTTATTAAGTACATAATTAAAAGTCTGTTTTCATATCTCCAATGTCTTTCTTTTGGTGGTGTGAGAGTGAATGCATGTTGGATTACTAGAGTGCAATGCTGTAGGAAAAGAATCCATGTTTAGTGTAAAGATGTTTTTGATTTTGGTTGTGTTTGGTCAAGAATAGAAATTCATAAAGAGACTTAAGTTTTTGTTAAGAAAATCTGAGGTAAAACAAATGTTTTAGAAATTATGAAATGTTTAGTGAATTAAGTATAACACAATTTGTATAGATATAGACTCAGTTTTTATTATATTTGTAGAAAAATAAACCAATAGTAATAGAATGTATTTTATTTTACAGTCACCTACATTAGTAAAATTATGTATCATTTACTCAAGTGGAAAAAAGAATATATTGTTTTATTAAGTTAATTTACTTATTATTTACTACTAATAATATACTTATTTGCTAATAATAATTACTTATTTACTACTAATAAAATAGTTTTTAATACTTATTAAACTATTCGTGTGTACTATGATTCATATTAAAAGTTTATACATAAAACAAACTTGTTATGTTTTATGTTACATGTAATATATTTAGTAATAATATAATATGTAGTAGCTTCCCTTGAAAAAAATCGCTTTGTGGCATTAGGATTAGATAATATAATCAAACTGTTTTAATGCCCATGTCCCCATTTCCCTATTAGAAGACATATGTGTCAGTGAAAAAAATCACCTCATTGGTTGTCATATTCGTTTTATACATTTAATATATGTGTACCAAACATCAATCATGTGCAGATAGTGTGAGAGGCATTGGGGACACAGGTGAAAAGACAGGTGATAAGAGAACCCTGCCTTTATGCAGGTGACATTCTAATGAAGGGTGGGAGAGGCAAACTAGTCATGTAAACAAATGTTTAATAAGAAAATAAGATCTGTGATGTGACTGAGAGAGAATGTGGGGAGTACTTTACTTAGACTTGTTGTCTAGAAAGGAAATTTCTTTCTAATAAACATCATCAGAGAACCCCCTCAGTGTATAGCTGACTCCTGGGGTCTCGCTTGGTTTGGGAGGGAGGAAAAGGAAAAAGTATTTAACTTGTTTTCATTCAGAAGTACACTTAGAGAAGGACCCCTTGGGTGGAACAACATACTAATATTTTTAGGATAAAGGTTTAAAAATACTACTCTGGTAATTGTGAATCTACCCTCCTGGCATGCATAAACAGTTTTTTTTGAATTATATTTTTTATTTAGATAATTAAAGAAATTATCTACTGTGAGAATTGTAATCCAGGAGAAGAAAGAACCAGAGATTCACAACAGATTGCATTTGACGTTTTCCTCTCTCTCTCCCCTCCTCTTAATATTAAATGTAGTAGAATAAATATTTTACTGTTTGTTGGTACATAGCCAAGAATATCACTTTGCACTTTGGTGTACCTACACAGAGGTATCTAATGCAATTTATAAATGAAAGATAGGAATTATTTATAACTCTTCATAAAATTGTGGTTAATTTAGAGGCCCAGATGAAGTGGGGGAACATAAAACGTTATCTCTTACCTTCTAGATAAAGTTTACTATGCCAAAGTGGTTACTTTATTTTAAAGTACTAACATAATAGTGAATATTACATATTGTGTTGCTGTGAGTAAACAAACTATTTCAAGCCTACTTTCAACCAATTCTATCATATTCTTACTCAGGGGTATTCAATAAATAATTTTGAACCTGTAAATTCAAGACTTTGGTTTCTCTGTGGCCCATACTTCATATCATTTTCTTTTCAAAAGAAATAAAAAGCCCACAATATCATGATAACCAGTAGGTGCAGGAGTAACATGAGGAAGGGATCTGTCAGCTCTGAAACATCCAGGCCTGTTTATTACTGAATCTGCCAAACCCTGCCACGCAAATGTTTATTCAGTTATGTTCTTTGTCATTTATACATAGGACACAGACAGAAAATACTTGATGTAAAAAAATTGAGTTTAGGTTACTAGTATAGTAGAATTCTTGTAAAATATTCTAAAACACATATACAGAGGTCACCTCTCACTGGATCCTTGGATTCTTAATCTCAGCATGTATAGTAATCTTTCTGTACCATCTGGTGCCTTAATTAGAGCCCAGGAAAAGAAAAGACTTATTCATGTAAGCAGGATTATATTTATGACCTAGGAAATATTTGTTGTTTCTGTTTGTTTACTTCAGTCTATCATTTAAAAAATTTTACTGCCTAATGCAAACTACTGTGATTAGGTACCTTGTTACATGTCCTAAAATGAGAGAGACTGACACTAACAGAGATAGTTGCTACACATAAATGTTCTCACATGAATATCTGAGGTGTATGTAGTATAGGCTAAGCATGAACAGTTGAAGTACCTTTACAAAATAAATACCTCAGTTTTTCTACCAAATTGAAAAACATAGCTACGTGAATGTGTTTATAGCTCTGTATTCAGCAGTTTGGTACTACAGGGATCCAGCTATGTAACATGAAATTTTTTGGTATTGTTGGTACAGAGTAGGTACAGATTTAGGCTCTTGTCTTTCCTATTTTCCCCCCATAGATAGAGGCCTTGATTTCACAGCTACTTAGGCAAAAATGATTTCATTTCTTGTATATTTTGTGTCGTGAAAATTACTTAGGCCTCATAATACAGTGAGTAGAAAACGATTAGATGGTGTCATTCTGGTGTTTATAACATGCTTTTTCTTCCTTTTTGCAGATAGCTGCTGCTCTGTGGTGGTACTTTGTATCTAAAGGAATTGAGTATTTGGACACAGTGTTTTTTATCCTAAGGAAGAAAAACAACCAAGTCTCTTTCCTTCATGTATATCATCACTGTACAATGTTTACATTGTGGTGGATTGGAATTAAGTGGGTCGCAGGAGGACAAGGTGAATATTTTCAGGAACATATCTACATGTATTAAATTATGTAAACATTTTGGGTGGAAAGTAATGAGGACTGGAGAATTTGAGTTGGTCTATAATGTTACTTGCTTTCATGATTAATTATTTCTGCATTAATTTCATTTTTAAAACATTTAAAGACAATAAAGCTTTAGCTTTTTGTCTGACTACTTTAACACCTGAAGATTTGCATCAGAGATGAGCATAAAGTAATTCTAGATGTAGAAAATAATATTTTGATGGGGAGCAGTTCTGGTTGTTCCAATGCAAAGGAAACAAAGATGTAACTCTGTCTGAAGGTACCATCTCCAGTTCAAGGCCAGAGCCCACACCTTCTGTAAAATAGGCCTTAAATCAGCCTGTTGGTTCTTACTCAAAGGAAATTGTACACAGCTTTGTTGATGTTAAAGATGACCTAAATTTACAGCATGGCTAAGATCTGCCTTAAGCTTTTCAGATGCCTGAATATTGAAGATGATTTCTGTTACTGAGACCATTCCTCTGATGGGGACCCATGGTACAGTCATTATAGTACAGTTCACCTTGCTACTTTATACTTAGAATTATTTAGAAGCCTAAGAAATGGATATTTTTATAGATACGTGTATTGGCATATCTGAAGGTTTCCCAAAGACTAATAGAATAAAAAGTAAAATAGGCAATAGTTATATATTAGGGTTTACTTAAACTACTGGAGTATCCCATTTGAAAGCTCACTACCTTCAAGTCCTTTGCATTTGAAGAACATTTTTTTTATATGTTAAAAGCCTGAATCTAAACTTTAAAAATACCTAGCATGATCTGAAGAGAAGGCTTTTTCAATAGTAGTATTTTACAACTTTTATTTCTAATTTCTAATCTTAACTCAAGATTAAGAGTTAGAAAATAAAATCAGCTCATTTATTTCATAACTAAATGGTTTATTGCCTAATAAAATTTCTGTTTCTCTGAAGCATTTTTTGGAGCCCAGCTGAATTCTTTCATCCATGTGATTATGTACTCATACTATGGGTTAACTGCATTTGGCCAGTGGATTCAGAAGTATCTTTGGTGGAAACGATACCTGACCATGTTGCAGCTGGTGAGTTAAATACTTCTAAAGTTTATTCTAGTGAAACACTGAAAATGTTTGAGTTTATTAATTGCAAAGTGCTGAGTCATTTGAGACAATTTTCTATTACAAATTCAACTTTATGCTCCAGCTGTGGGAGTTAAGGCTACCTAACTCTGAACAACCTGTTCATAGACCTGCTGATTATGGCCACTTGCTTTTTAAATGTCTTTAAAGGATTAGACCGAAAATAAGACCTAGTGCAATTTTTTCAAGCTTAGAAATATAAGGCCTCCCCAGAAAATAAGACCTAGCACATCTTTAGGAGCAAAAATTAATATAAGAAACAGTCTTATTTTCGAGGAAACAGGGTAGATTGTTGTACATGAAACTAGAATCACAAGAAATTCTTGATGGAATTCAGAGTTTGGCTGGTTATGCTGATGTTTATGATGACATGACTACAGTATATTAATAAATGTTGATTTTTTTTGTTCAACAATAAATGTAAATTCTTGTTCATGGAGAAATAAGACAACCCCTGAAAATACGACACTATCTTATTTTCGGGGAAACACGGTAGCTCTTGTTTAAGAGGAATATTCTTTAAAAATATCTGTGAAGTAAATGAGTAAAGATCTAAGCACACCACAAAGTGTATACCTGGACTCATATGTAACTAGAAAAATAATACAATTTCTTTCTCATGGTGATTTAAAAATTTTTTACTTAAAATGTTATTATTTCTCTCTTCATCCTGTTTGCTGTTCCATTTTTCAATCCTTGTTAACAAATCCCATATATTTAGAATGTAAAAGCTGAAGAAAAAGCATAGAGCCAAAGAAGTGTTGGGGTAAAGGAAGGGAAAAGGACCAGAGAACTCCTTTTAATTCTCCAACATGAAGTCCTTGGAGAACAGAGCTAGGTGTTTTCAATTCCTAGTCGCTAAAGCAGACGAGTTCCGGCACATATATCAGGAGGACTTCGTATAGTATGTGGCTGCTTCAGTATAACATGCAGAGCTAGGCACCAGCCCAGCAATCAAACTGGAAAGCCAAAACCAACCTAGTAGCTGTTCTTCAAGCCTTGGAATTTATTATAATTTACTTTAATCATAGCACGTACACAATTTTATCAGTGGAATCGCATTTGGAAATACTACCATCTTTGCTTTAAGTTGCTAAACAGCTGGCTAACCAAACAGGAAACACAACTTTTTGGGAATGCTGGGTGTGAAAGATTCATTTGTAACTAAAATGCTACAGGATGCTTCCTTCAGTTTTTGTGTAAGCTGTTTTCACAGTTTGTGATTCCTCTCAGTAATTAGTAAATGGTCCCAGGAAAATGAAGAGATCACAAAAATCGCATGAACTATTATTGATAGCTATTTTGTTGGAGCCAGCACTTGACTCTCCTGGAACACTGCCACATACACACCCTTTCTTGGTGCGGTAGATTCTAAGAACCATTGTGAAATCAAAAGTTTTTAAAATTTGGATTTGGCCATGGAAAGTTTTAAAAGTTTTTTGTGTGATACAAATCTGAGGTTTACCTGGAATAAATTATTTTAATAATATTTAATATAATAATACTGATAATGTTATCCTTAAAAGAGAAAATCACAATGGTCTGTTCCAAATAGGATGTTAATTTTATGAAGGGTAGTATATTTCCAAGAATCTAAACTGATTTGCCTTATCCTAATTAGAAGCATCTTAATTTTGGCTTTTCTCCTTTTTGAAAACTCTTCAAGTTGAAAGTGATTCTTTTTGTACTTATTCTCAATTAACTACTAAATTTTACCAAAGATCTTAGTTTTTAAAGGGTAGAATTAATTCAAATGTCTATAACCTGTCTGCTATTCTGTAAGAAGTTTCTTTTTAAAAGAGTATAAACCAGCTTGTTGAGAATTTTATGGAAAGAATCAGTCTGAAAGATGGGAGCAGCACAAAACTGAAGAGACTCCAGTACTCTTACTTCACTCTCTGAGGCCAGTCATACTCTCTCTCATTAGATAATATTATTCAACATTATCCAACAGATATTCATTGAGTCTGGACACTGTCAAAGATTCAGGAATCATCATCATAGCAACATAGGGTCCTGCCCTTTGGAGTTCCATAAGAGTGTAAAGATGGGCAATCCAGAAGTCACCAAATGCAAAAGACAGTTTCAGATAGCTATAATTCTTATAAAAAGGAAAAAAAATCCTGCACAAAATAAAAACCCTTTGGTTATTGGGATTGAGATGGCCAGCTGGGTGGAGGCACTTCAGTCCCAGTCACCAGGAAGTCATACTGAAGGGATGGTGTTTGAACAGCTTCCCGAGTGAGAAAGAGCCAGGTGTGAGAGACACAGGACTATGGAACCTTAAACAGTACGGCAGAAATTGGGCCTGTCTTAGCCATACAGGAGATTCTGACGTTGTTTACTATTTACTACGCATTGTGTCTGTGTTTCAGGTTCAGTTCTTCGTGACCATTGGGCACACAACCCTGTCTCTCTACACTGACTGCCCCTTCCCAAAGTGGATGCACTGGGGTCTGATCATCTATGCCATTAGCTTCATCTTCCTCTTCCTCAACTTCTACATTCAGACATACAATGAGCCCAAGAAGTCAAAAACTGGGAAAACAGCTGTGAATGGTATTTCAGCCAATGGTGTGAACAAATCAGGAAAACTGGTGATAGAAAATGGAAAAAAGCAGAAAAATGGAAAACCAAAAGGAGAGTAAATTGAACTGGGCCTTAACTGTTGTTGACAGGGAGGAAGCTCCCATTTCATAAAATTTCAGGGAAAACAGAAGCAAATGAGGGTTTGGGGGTGGGGAGAAAAGGCAAATGTGCTCCTCTGTATCAGTAACCTTTAGATTGAGTCAAGTGTTAAATACGGTACCCAGATGTTTTATTTATGAAGTTTTTATTTTAAACATTTTTTTATTAGCTTTGATGTTGTCCAAACCAAAGCAATTATTATGTGATTTTGGAGGCTCTCCCTCTGTTCACATCTGTTTGTCTAATGCATGAGATTTTTCATGTATCTTATATACAGTCATTCTTCCGTCTGATGATCACAGAAACACAGTCGTTATGAGTTTTTTGGCTAAATTACTAATTACCTACTGATTAAAATCAGTTACCTTCCATTTTCTGGTTCAAAACTAGAAATGCAGATACTTTAAAATTTGCACATTTGAATTCATTTGCTGACTGGAATGGTCGAATCTCTCCCCCTCTAGTCTGAATGTACCCTTTTGGTTCTAATTAAAATTTTAAAATCTGATGATCTCTGTAGACTTTTAGAGGCTTGATGATGATGGTGTTGGTGAAAATAAGAAAGAATTACAGTAAAATCCTTTCTGGCGACCCAGAGGTCACCATGACTTGTGGCACAAATCACTGTGGGAAACAGTTTTTGTGATGAAAAGGCAGCCTTTTAATACTTCTATTACTATCAGAACTATATTATGAAAATTAAGATTATTGTCTGATTGGAACATGAAACAACTCATGTCTTTATTAGTAACATCATAAAATAGTTACATTAATGTGCTTTTAGGAGACAGTATGTTGACTTTTATCAGACTTAATGTTTTGATTTGTGGCTGTTAGCGATTTTTCATATGTGGAAAAATATACCTACCTCTTCTGTTGGAAAGAACATTTAAAATTAAATAAATTTTAATTAAAAAAATCAAGGAGTCCTCTAATGTAAATTTAAATGTTCACTTTCAAATCCACTGGTTTTTATTTCTTTTTTTACAAATGACACACCAAACTTTTCTGTGAAACTATTCTTCTCTTTCAATGTGTTTAATTTTGGGGTGATATTTTCCTGTGACAGAGTTGCAAGATCTAATTTATTAACTAGATATGAAGTATAAACTCATTTTGGTGCAATATTCTTGACTTCTTGGTGCTAAAGATCATTAAATTCAGTGCTTGGTTGTTAAAAGATGTTTACTGTTAAGACACAAAATGAGTAAAAGTGGGAGTAGTCAGAACCAGAAAGTTAAATATGCTATTTACAAATGAAGTATTTCATGTGATATAAGTGAACAACTGGAAATTCACTAAGAAAGAGAAGTTGTACAGTGTCTTATTACATAGGTTGAATTGTTAGGGGTGTTGCACAGGGATCATTATGGGAAGAGAAAATATGACCAATAAAAAAGCATGAGTATTTCTGAGTATGTCAAGATGTCAAAACTGCATGTGCAGGATATGTGCTGTTTGTGCAGACCTACTATTTCAGAATATTTGTAAACTATAAAATATTTATTGTGCATTAAAATCACACACACCCCTTACAAAGGCATGCAGTCCTGAAAATTACAGAAAATTCGCAAATTGCTCTAAGAGGATTCACTACCTGTGTTTTTGCTGCTCAGTGTGTAATGACTAGAGATTTGTAAGTCTTTGTGAACATTCTGTACTGGTTCCCCAGAGCTATTCATTCCCTGCTACCTGATTCCAGCACAATAAATATACTTCTGCTGTGGGAAAAATGATATTTTTGTTAATCAGTTTATTATAATGTAAATTATCTGCTAGATGGGTATTTATTCGATTCAGTTGTTAATATGCTAAATTCTGCCAATTTCAAATGCAGAAAAGAACCTAGAACTTGGGTGTTTACAATTTCTAGTAAAAAGAAAAGTATTTTATGGTAGCATAGTTTTTTTTTAAATATCAGTCACCTGTGGAAGAGCTTTTAGATCCAGACACAAAGCATAACATTCCCCGCTAAATTAATATTACGTGTCATTTCAAATGTAAGCTTTAACACTTTTTAATTCAGAGCTCTTTGTTTGTGTGTGTGTGCCAGAAATAAAGTGTAGGAGCTCTTTTGTTCTCATGTTTAAATCATTCAGTTCCCACTATACTCTTAAGGTTCTGTATCATGGATGGTTTTAAAATTTGATAAATACAACTTTTTCTAGTAGCTTTCATAATATCTCTACGGTTCCTCTAAACTGCAGGCCTCATACCCAAAAATCGGTGAAGGAGGAACACGTTTGCTTTTTGCTAAAACTTTGTCACTACAGAAACATTTTCTTAGGTAAAAAACAGGGATTTTATTAAATATTTGCAATGGCATTTTCCAAAAGAATTGAGGACAAGTAGCTCCTTTTTCTGTGTTTCTTTTGACTGGTTTGCTGATGAGCGCTGACTGGTGACTAATTTCAGGATTAGCATCAATTTAGTCATTCTCTTTTTCTCTCTTTTTACACACTCTCTAGGCTTTCAAAAATATTTTTATATGGATAATTATATTCATAGTTTAGAACATAAAATCTTACTATGGTTTGTGGTTTGTTTATTGGGAGTATTTTAATTCCCAGGTTAGTTTCATATGTGCAGCTCAGTTACATGAATAAGAACCAAGAAGTAGAAGTGATTATTGCTGTCTTATCCTTTTTTTTAATTGATTTTAATTTATTGTGTTTACATAGATCTAGTGTTGCCCCGAATGCATCCCCCTTCCTCCGTATTCCCCTCAACATCTCCCTTGCCCCTCTCTCCATAGCGCCCTCCCTCCTTCCCTTCAGGTTTATCCCATCCTATCATCCCCTTTCCCTCTGTCCTCTTTTCCTCTGGTCCCTTTGATCTCTCCTCTGTCTCAATTCTATTCCTCAGTTCTCATTTTCCTTGGATTCCTCAAATGAGTGAGGTCATACGATATTTTTCTTTTTCTGCCTGGCTTATTTCACTTAACATGGATGGACATGGAAACTATTATGTTAAGTGTCTTATTCTTTTTGTAATATAACAATTCAGGCATTATGTATTGACTGTTGGTGCTGAACTTTGGAATCTCACCTTCATTAAGATGCCCCATCATGCTGTGCTTGTCACACTCTCAGTGCTTCCCTCATCACAGTCTTCTTTCTCGCAGCCAGCGGCATCTGTAGCTGTCCTTAGTGAGAGAGAGATGACTGAAGATGTATGGGATGTAAAGTGGGCGCTCAGTACAGACATGGGGGACTGAGACTTAGGATCCTACCGACTTCAATGAAGTAGATCTGCAGAGCTGAGAGGCCCGTGATGCTGAGCTACAGAGATAAGAGCCCAGCATCTGAGCAGGAAGCGTGAAACCTGTGTACATGAGATTAGTCACCTGCCACACTGCATGCAAGCTGTTCTGAAAAAATAAAGGACTTTGGAGAACAAGTCCTTAATAGTGTATTTTGGAACTGATGTTTAATCTTAGGTATTTTAGACAGATGACATCTGAACCAGAAGTCTAGTTGTGAAAAGTTAGAGAAGTAGAAACTGATTCCTTGTTTCAAAACTCTGCAAATCATACAAGTACTAATATAAAATATAGGGAAGGCACAGCTTTTTATTTTGTTATTATTTTTTAAAGTTTTAAAAATGATAGGATGGAACAATTCCTATATTCCTTAAGGGGATTCAGAGATCTAAATAAAAAAAAAATGATATATAGAAACTACTACCAGATGAAGACAGAATCTAGAACACATCACTCACTAAAAGAGCACTGTGACTTAGAACTGTGATGGTGAACCTATGACACGCGTGTTAGCACTGATACGCATAGCCATTTTCAATGACACGTGGCCGCATGCGGCCGTATACCAGAGAAGTATGGGGCCGCATGCCGAGAAGGACGTTTCATCCTTGGCTCCTGCATGGCCAGGTGCAGTAGCTGAGGATAAAACATTTGCTGTACTGTAGACACTCTGTGCTGGAGGTCTGTAGGCCAAAACAACAGAACTCCGGCACAGAATGTCTAGTTCTGCAACTTCTGGTTAGGCCGTTTTTCTTGAAGTGACACACCACCTGAGTTATGCTCAGTTTTTTGGCGAATTTTGACACACCAAACTCAAAAGATTGCCCATCACTGACTTAGAAAAAGGTGGTCAAAGCTGTCTTTAGATGATTAACAGGAATTCTGGGTGGGTAAGGGATGATCTGAATTACCCCTTGGTGTTCCTTTAGACCAGTGGTTCTTAACCTGGGTTCTGTCGAACCCTAAGGGTTCGATGAGTCAGTCTCAGGGGTTCGGAGAAGCCTCTGTCACAGAGGCCAGAATAAAGTAATACCGTAATTTGTTGTGAGTTCATGCACTTTGTTGGTTTTGTTTTTTGAGCAAGGTGATGTTCATGCATGGCTCATTTTGTGCACCAGTAAAAAAACATATACCTATGTCTTGAATTTGGAAAAAAAATCATATTTTCTTTATCACTAAAGAAGGGTTTGGTGAATGCACATATGAAACTGGTGGGTTCGGTACCTCAAAAAGGTTAAGAACCACTGCTTTAGACTTAAAGGTCTAAGTTTTGCTACATCCTTTGAGAAATTAAACTTCTTTTTTCCCTCCTGGTTAAAAAAAAAGCCCATATCTTAGGTCTTTTTTCTTTCCCTTTTTATTTTATAACACAAAGTCATGTTTACATGTCCACATGTGAACACATTTTTCTTCATACCTTCATTCCTTGGAGATACATCTGGTTTTAAATAGAAATTTAACTACAATTTTATTTTTTCCATTCTAATAGGTGATGTTTTCCCAGGGAATGTGTCCTTAAAGTAGTATCTCCTTTGAGAATAAATATATGCTGAAACACATCACTTGATATCTATCTCTCTAATTATAACTGCTCACAAAAATTAGGGGATATTTTATCGCTTTATGTTCATTTTGAAATATCCCTTAATTTTTGTGAGCAGTATATAATAATCTAATGCGGCTATCAGAAGATCATGTTATAATTGAACATGTATACAGAGACTAAGTCCAAATTAAAAGCCATTCTAAAACTAAAAGTCTTGGAAGTTTTAGTGGAGCCATTTCTAAAAGATAAGGTCTTGAAATTATTCGGTATTTACTAATTTAAATGCAAGACTGATTGAGGGTATTTTATCTGTCTTTATGCATAGTTCATATACTCTGGTAACTCAGACCCCAGGTATCCCTAAATCCCCCGCCCCTTTATTTTTGCAATTTTGGAGAAGCCAGTTAGATTGCTCTTCTCAGTTTAAAATATTTTTCTTTGAATTTGCCATGGGGTAAAAGAAAACATCCAGCTGAAATGCCTTCTTTGTCATCCTTAATGCATTGTATTTAAACTGAGTTTCCCCTCCCTGTGAGGAAGCTATCCTAGGAACCAGTCTTTCAAGAACAGTGATTACCTAGCTATTTGGTAATGAGAAGGTGGGTAGATTTATGAGTCGTGCATGGTAGGTAGCATGATGTTAGTGACATTCACACCTCACCTTTGAATGTGGCTGTGTTCTAATTAATCTGGAATCAAATACAATATTTACATTTTAATAAACATTTTATATAGTTAGGGTATAACAGCTGTATATATACAGTTGGATTTCAAATATTTTGAGTTGATTCTCATAGTGAAAATTTAATAAAGATGTTATATGGTCATGAAAGAATAATTGCTTAACAAAGCTATAGTTATTCAATAATTCAACAATATAAGTGTTTTCATTAAGCTTGAGTCATTACTGTCATTATTACATTATTGTAGCAGTGGTGTCTGGTCTTTTTTCCAGAAAGAAAAGTATAGGAGTTTGTGAAGCAAAAGAGCAGCCAGATGAATTTGGGGAATGCTTTTTTTTTTTTTTTTTTTAGCGAAGGAGTGAGAGACAGACAGGAAGGGAGAGAGACAAGAAGCATCAACTCATAGTTGCAGCACTTTAGTTCATGCATTGCTTTCACTTATGTGCCTTGACTGGGGGGTTCCAACTGAGCCAGTGACTCCTTGCTCAAGCCAGTGACCTTGGGCTCAAGCCAGTGACCATGGGGTCACGTCTATGATCCCACGCTCAAGCCAGAGACCCCACACTCAAGCTGGTGAGTTTGTGCTCAAGCCAGTGACCTCAGGGTTTTTAACCTGTGTCCTCAGTGTCCCAAGTCGACACCAAGGTGCGCCACTGCCAGTCAGGCAGGGGGACACATTTCTAATTAGAGTTGAGATTTGGAGTCACGTCCTAGAATCTACCTTAAATGTTAACCACTTTAGGTTAATCATCTTTAGGTTACTGTGCTAGATATTTATTGGCTTGACAAATCTATTTCTATTTCCTTGATACACTCTCTCTCCTTCCATTCCTAGTATTACAGCATCTGAAGAACTAAAAATTACATTTCTCAGATTCCCTCACAAATTTAGGTTTAAAGTGTGAGGCACTTAGAACATTTTGGAAGGCAGAAAGGAGTTATCCTTCTATAGTAATGTAATTATATAAATGGGCTCTTACAGGTATAAGTGCTGATAATAGCTGAACTACATATTGCAATATCTTGATACCAATTTTTTTGAATTTTGTGAATGCAGGCAGTGGTAATGTTGATAGAAATCATGACAGATGTGGTCATATGAATTTGGAGTCAAAGACTAAGGCTGGCTTCCGACTTTCACTCTTCCAAATTACCAATAATCTTATATGCATCTAATTCTTTGCATTAACGCTTTCTATTTGAAATACCTTGATTAACATCTATTTCATGGAGGGATCCTTACCTAATTAAGTATTGAGCACCAAAATTTAATCAAGAAGTCGACTTCCAAAGACAATATGGGATTAGATTGGTTATCTGACCTAACTGAATGATAATTTCATGAGCACTGGGAAATTGGATACTGTATTCCATGTAGCAAATAGTTGAATTTTCACCTACAGTTACCTAGAATGAAATATAGTAGTCCCCCCTATTTGTCAGGGACATGGTCCAAGATCTCCAGTAACTCTGTTTGAAACCATGTGTAGTACTGAACTCTATACATACTATGCTTTTTCCTGTGCATACATACCTATGATAAAGTTTAATTTGTAAATTAGGCACAATAAGAAATGAAAAACAATAGCTAATAATAAAATAGAACAATTATAACAATTTATTGTAATAAAATTTATGTGAATGCTGCTTCCATCCCTCTTTCCCTTCCTCCCTCTCTCCCTCTCTCCAGCAATTTTTGTATTTTGCCGTCCTGTCCTACTCCTGAATCTCTGTGACCATTCCTTACTGGCAATCTGGCAACAAATGGCTAGTATTGCTTGTTTCAGGGGATCCCTCGCTGAAGTCTTCCTACAGGCTAAATGCATTCTTTCTCAACACGCCATCAACAGGAACACATTTTCTGTCCATCCTGCACCCACAAATTTATGCCTTTTCTATGTTAACTAAGTATTTATCATACACTGTGGCTGTAACTTTTTTTTTATTTTTATTGTGGCTGTAACTTTTGCAAGTTGCGGCGCGACAGCAAAACTAGCACGAATTTTTTTTCTTCTTCACAATTTCACTGATAGAAAATTTGTTCTTACTGTACATCTCAGTAACCTCAGCATAGTTCTTTCCCCCTTAAGTCAAGAACGTTGACCTTTTCACTTAAAGGAAGCACTTTATGGCTTCTCTGTGGCATTGTGGATTGCTAGCATCATTACTCTTGTGCTTTGGGCTCATTATTAAGTGAAATAAGGATTACTTGAACACAAGCACTGGCATATCATGGCAGCAGATCTAATAACCAGGAGATGCTATTAAATGATTAAAGGACAGGAAATGTGTACAGTGTGGAGACATTGAACAAAGGGATGGTTCTCATTCAGGGTTGGAAGTAGTTCAAGATTTCATCATGCTACTCAGAATGGTTAGCAATTTAAAATTTATTGTTTATTTCTGAAATCTTTAATACTTTTGTACTGTGGTTTACAATGGATAACTGAAACCGCTGAATGGGAAAGTGTGGATAAGGGGGAACTGCTGTAGCTGCTGAAGCTAAAGCCTGTGACAGACAAGTGCTGCGGTATGTATGGTAGTGTTGCGATGGAAGCCAGGAATATACAGATTGGAGTGAGACGGCTGCTTCTGATTACCCTGCAGAGCTTACAGAAACAAAATTAGCTCATGTTTGACATTCTTGGCTACCGTAAGAGGCCCTCATATCTCATAGTTACAGATGTGAAATGTTTTAAAACAAGATCTAAAATTGGATCCAAAGTGGTTTGCAAAATTATAACTTAAGTTTGCAGCCTCAACAGTTTCCTAAGTGAAAGTGTGGCATTCATTGGGACCCAAAAAATTAGAATGGGGACATTTGGGTAGATTTGGATGAATCTGAAAACCTGAATCTCTAAATCCCATTGAGTTCTCCTGGCCATGAAAAGTAGACCTCCTCTCTGTCAGATGACACTAGCTCAAGCCAGATAGGCCCATGCTCAAGCTGGTGACCTCGGGGTCTTGAACCTGGGTCTTCCGCATCCCAGTCTGACGCTCTATCCACTGCGCCACCGCCTGGTCAGGCCTGCCTTCTACTCTTACATGTCATCAGATCTGTAAGGAGAATTAGATCACAGCATGCCCAGGGGGACAAGTACAAAATCTACCCTAGAAAGTGATAGCTTCGAATTACAGAATTTGGCTAATTTTCACCTATAGAAATATGTAGGTATAGAGTCTAAGAGTGCTAAATGAAGCAGAAAGAAACATATCTTTATATTGGACTGAAATGATTAATATTGTACACTTACGAGAAATCATTGAATTTATTGGGGTACAGGTGTGATGGTGTGAAACTCAATAAAACATCATATGTACACTGCATCATGTGCCCATCACCCCAAGCAATGTTGAAGGTGATTTATTGTGTGCAACTCATTTGACCACCCCCTCACTGTGTTTGAAAAATACTTGGGTAAATGTACACTGGTAATTTATCCTGGAAAAACTTTGTAGTCGATATTTTCTGTAGGCTGGGAATTCTAGAGAGATTTTTCTCTATCCTCTTGGGTTTTTAACTGAGAACTTGGAATTAAATTAACAAAAGACAGATTAACAGGAAAATAAATTTATAACTCTTATTAATGTTAATATTTTTAACTTTAGGTGCTTCATGAAAAAAAATGTGAAAAACCCAAAAGAAGTGATTACATTCAGGCTTATATTTACCATTTTAACAAAGGGCAGTAAATTGTGGAGGAATAACTAGACAGAGGAAAGCACCTGGCCTTTCAAAGCTGATAGACTGTTAGGAAAGTGACTAGAAAGCGTATGGGGAAACTAAGGGTGTTTTCACAAGGTTTGTGTATGCAGACCCATTTCAATGCCATCTCCCTATTCTGAATAGGAAGATGATACATTCTCTCTCCTTCCATTCCCAGTATTACAGCATCTGGAGGACTAAAAAGTACATTTTTCAGATGACCGTGCATAAACTATTTCAGTGATAGGGGTTATTCTCCTTTTCCTGATACAGGAGAAGGGAAGAGCTCCACAGGGAAATTATACTGTTAGGCAGATAGAGGGAGGGCAGAGGGCTCTTCCTGTGTCTCCTTTATCTCAACTGCCTTCAGCTCAAAATAATCCTTATGTCAAAGTGCATATTTTGGAGTGACATTCTGATCCCCTTCAGAATAATGAAGGAGGAAGGGTGCTCCCTGTGAACTGGGTTCCTTGACTTCAGTAGGAGTGATGGTATTACAGATTGCCAGAGGTCAGATGGCAGTACTTTCAGGCCAGAGACAAAGTGGGTGTGGTTACATCAATGAGCAGCAGAGTCAGAGTGGTTATTAGAATGGCTTACTTCACAAGTATTATGGTGGTGGCTAATTTATTATGATATCCCTAAGACTGAAATGGATAGGCAACCTACTAAAGTCTTACTTGATCTGTATATCTGACTCTAAAGTTAATGAATTCAAGCCTGGCTTGAGTCACCACAATAGGAAGACACAGTCCTATACCAATTTCTGTATCTGAATCAGTTCATAGACCAGAGCTCCTTACATAAAGGGAATGTTGGGTTCCTTGGGGAAATTCCCTGTGATGATGTCACAAGGATATACTATGAATTTTCCTCCTAGCTCTTACCAAAATGTTATGGAAATAAGTAGACTTTGGGAGAATTACTAGGACACTGATTTGATGCTAACTGATCATTAGGCACCCATATTGCTATTGTGGTCACATTCAAAATGGGTGCTTATGGAGACCAGATGATAAATGCAGTTTTGACTTGAGTCCATTGCACAGTGGGCTCAGTGGGTCCCCAAACCTACCCTCTCCAATATCTGAGTGGGGAGTTGGATTAGACATACTCAGTGTCTGGCTGAATCTCCACATTGGTTCTTTATCTCATGAAATGAAGGCTAATATGGTATGAAGGCCCAAGTCAAAGCTCCTAAAATATTCTAAGGAGACCAAAAGTAATGTCACATTTCTGGGTGAATGTCAGAGGTTCATGCCAGCATCAAAGGCATGAGAGATTCAGTGGTGATGATATTTTTTATCATATACCTATTTTACTCTGCTCTTTGACCTGACCAGAAATTGGGGAGTCTTAGAAGATGAGAGTGGATTATAATTTGCTTTATCATGTAACTCCAAGATTAAAGACTATTCCAGATATTGTCAATTAACTGAAGCATCTGATATTCAGCTATCAATCTGTTAAACATTTCTTTCTCCTTTATAATAAACAGAGAACAGAAATAGTTTCTTTTGCCTGTATTCCTTCACAGTCTTACTTCAGGACAATTCCAATTATCCAGTATTCTGTTATAATCTAGGGAAATTATTTTTCTTATCATGCCGTAAAACATTATTTTTTGGTCCATTATACTGATTAGATGTGGTGTGTAGGAGGTAGCAAGTACCATAGATTCCTTGGTAAGAAATATGTGTGCCAAAGAGTGGGAGGAGAAAAACTGATGTAAATTCCAGGGCTGGGACATGAACAAAGTTTTTGGCAGTCCAGTGTTCTGTAGCAGGTTGAGATTTTTTCCTTCAGTGAAAGAAAATTGCTACACTTTGTTACCCATTACTATTAAAGAGGTGAAAGATTGGTAAATCTCACTGAACTTTTGAAACAACATATACATTTGAGAGTGTTTCTTTGATCCACTTATCAAGTAGATCCATAAGGCTGCCAGTTCTGAACCAGAGTAAGAGAAGGCTTTATTACTACTATGGACTGCAATGTGAATTACTCTTATTTGAGCCGTAAGGTCCAACGGATCAAGTGGTGCTTGAAGTGCCTGGCAGAAAGCAATTCTGTAGGGGGATCTGGCAAGCCTTGATTTATAATTACAGAGCCATCCTCTAGGGTTTGAGAGCAAATTTCTCCAAATTTCTATTATCCAAATAACTACTCTTTAAATTTCTCCAAATTTCTATTCTCCAAATAACTACTCTTTCAAGAAATAGATCCTGGATTGCTTCTGGACCGTGGTAGAAATTTTTGTTCTGACCATGGAATATCCAGCACCATGTTAGCTGAGCTGCCTGTCATGGACTGGGTGTTATCTGATCCTCTATGTCATAAACTAGGCCGTGCATTGAAGCACGCTTTCATCAAGTGGAAGATTATGGAGGCGCAGGCAAAGGGCATGAGCAATGCCTCAGATGGCCATTCCTCACTCCTGTTGCAGTGCCACTTCTCCCTCAACCCACATTTGACCTCTTGAAAGTTCATGTGAATGGTTGGCTGGTTATATTCATGCACCTCTGATCAATTTTGCCTAGAATACTGACCCATTTGGGCAATGCATCATTTTGGTTCCCTTGCCAGCTGATTTCCAATTGGGTTTAATCGATAGATCAACAGGTGCATGGTTAGGACCTCTCTTCCATGCTCCCTCCCTACTTTGGTGTTGTGTCTCTGAACCTAGCTACCTCCTTTCACAACCACAGCCCCTGTTGGCATGCCTCTTACCCATAGTTTTAATTGTCACTGAACTCCAGGAACACTGTTTTCTTCTCTTGTATCTTCACTACTTGGGATGATGATAACATCACACTCTTGCTAGTGTCTGGATACCTCACTATCCTCTGTCCCTTTAACCTTACCTACACTTCTATAAGCTGTCTCTTTATTAAAGGCTCTTCATATAAACCATCTGGGGTACATTTTTAATTTATGCTGGAACCCTGATTGATAAACTGAAAGAAAATAATTGAGCCTGAATATTTCACATAATACGCAAACACAAGCTTAGAGGTGTTCCTCAAAGTGTGTGGAAGGTAAAGCTTCCCAACAAAAGGTCTTTGGGCCGTAGATCTCCAGATATTCAAGGACTTCGAAAGAATAAATTTGAGCATTGGTAACAAGACTTTCCAAGAAGCTCTGAATGTGACATTGTGTTCCATGTAAATGCTTACCAAAGGCATCCACTATAGAAGAGGCTCTCAATAAACAGAGGGACAGGGTAGCCCATTCTGTGGATATTAATTAGTCTTTTTTCCTAGCCACCCCATGTTTGCTTAATGAGTTCATAAACAAAATGAGCAAGATGAAGTATAATGGGCTGAATGGTGGCCCCAAAGATATCAGGACTTATTCCCTGGAACCTATAAATGTTCCCCTATTTGAAAGAAATGGGTCCTTGTAGATGTGATTAGTTGAGGATCCTGAGATGAGATGATAACCCTGGATTATCTAGGTGGGCCCTAAATGCAGTTCCAAGTGTCCCTATAATAGGAAGACATGACACACGCAGAGAGGGGAAAGTGATGTAAAGTTAGAGGTAGAGATTGTAATGATGCAGGTCAGGAATGCTGGCCACCACTGGAACCTGGAAGGGACAAGGAATGGGTTCTCCCCTAGAGCCTCCAGAGCAAAAATGGTCCTGCCAGCACCCTGATTCCAGAATTCTATCCTCCAGAACTGTGAGACTATAAATTTCTGTTGTTTTAAGCTAACAGTATTGTGGTAATTTGTTACAGCAACTACAGGAGACTAATATACATGGAGAGGGAGTTTATACAGGGGCTCAAATGTATGGACTTCTCGTCAAGACCGATGTGGCTAGCTAGGACTACTGCTGAGTGCCCAAAATGCCACAGCAGAGACCAATGCTGACCTTGTGATATGGAGCCATACTTGGCACAGTCAGCCACTTGGTGACTCCCATTATGAAGAAGGCATTAGTTTGTTTTTACCAGAGTAACAATTATTCTGAAATGGATTTTTTCAGCAATGCTGTCTATTTGTGGACTTACTGAATGCTTTATTTAACACCATAGTATGCCACAGAACATTGCTTCTGACCTGGAAAATAATTTTATATCTAAAGAAATGGGACAATGAGCTCATACCCACGGGTTTTAACTACATATCTATATCTTAGGCAGTATAATCTAACTACTGTAACAAACACAAATAAAAGGGCTTAAATAAATGCAATAAATTGATAATTTAAACATTCTATTTTACATGTACTTCGTGGTTCAATAGAGGTTAGCAGGGCACAGTGAAAGGCTCTGCTCCATGCAGTCATTCGGGGATCCCAAGTCTCCTTCCCTCAACTGGTCTGTTCTATTCAGCCACATAGAAGGGGACCATTAGAGGAACATTGTTCAGAGAATTTTATAGAGGAGTAGGCTGTTATTGAGCCAAGTTGTGAGGCAATAGTCACCTAATACACCTATACTCCATTGGCAGGCACTCATTCAATTACAACATTTAAGAGCAAGGGACATTGAGAAATGTAATCCAAGTTTGCTCCCAGAAAGAAAAGAAATAAATTTTGGGGCATCTAGCCATTATCTGCAACATGCCATGTACTTTATCTCCCTGAAGCATGTGGTCTTTAAAACTGAACCTTGTTATGAACCTTGCATGAAGACAATAGTTTGAGAAACTGGATTGCTTTCTTACAAATAATTGGCCCAACTTGGGTACCCATTTATCTCAGCACAGTCCTAATTCCCAGACTTCTTATGCCTTCTTTTGAGAGTTTTCTTAGCAGCCAAAGGCAAGGTCTTGAATGCAGATAGTTTGAGAGTTGATTCCAGGAAGCTGGAGTAAAAGTCTGAAGAGAATAGGGTAGGAAAAGAAAGAAAGTCAATGATGGGTATATTTTAAGTTAGTTAACCCTGGGAACAACTGACATACAGAGAGGAAGAAAAACAGGTTTAGAGTTGTTTGCATGTAAAACAATACACTAATTGATAAATAATAGCACAGAATAAACTGTGTTTCATGTACTTACAACTGTAAACCTACTTTTGTTCCACTCTGTACAATTCTGTTGAGAACTCTCTGACAAATTGTAAAAAAATCTTAGACGTCTGTATCTGGAGAATCAGAGACCAAAGCATCTACCTATAGATTTCTGTCTCTCATCAGTTACCCTGGGGAATATTAACTGTATCTGTACCTTCCCCCTGATTTCTGGGTTATGTTGTCCTCAGGCTAAGCAGACCCGAGACAGAAGACAAAGAGAAGCAGCAAAAGTGAGTTTGAAATGGGACATTGCCAGTTTTTATGGAACTGTTCCTAACAGCACTGAAATGAGAGGTAGGCTGAGGGAATGTAGTTCTGAGCAACAAGCACTTCTGCTACATTTGACTTGATCCTTAAGAACCTTCCTTTTCAAAAAGAGATTACTCAAAAAAATTGTTAAGAAAAGATTACTCTCACTCTGTTTATAGCATAATCTCTAGTATATATAGCTGTTTGAAATATTCTCTAGGCACAAAATTTGCTAGGTAGTCCACAGTTTTTTTAAGAGTCATGCAAGTGGCATTATGATTATTAGGTGGCTGCTTAGGGAATTTTTATAACTCAAATTCAGTGATTTTCAACCGTTTTCATCTCAGGGCACATATTAACTAATTAGTAAAGTTCTGCAGCACTCCAAAAATATATATTTTTTGCTGACCTGACAAAACAATAGGTGTAATTTTGACTCATTTACACTAGACAGTTATTATTATTTTGGCTGTTGTCATTTTTTAAATTTGAGAATCTAAGGGAAAAGAGCTCAGTGCCCTTGACTAAATAGTCACGTGTCGTATATTTTAAAAATTCTTATAGCAAACCGGTTGAAAATTGCTGGTCTAATTTGTTGCTTGTCAAGAGTAGTAATCTGATTGGACTGAATACTTAAATATTTCTAGGATATAAATGTACACATATAAAAATAAAGCATACAAAATCCTATATTGAAAATCAACAGTCCCTCACTCCATTTCTTTGCAGCCTCATTTCTATTTTTCACAAGTAACCATTTTAACTGCTTTCAGTTTAATTTTTTTTAGTAGTCTTTCATTAGTAGTTCTAAATATTTTCTATCTTTTGGTAGTCTCTTCGTTAAATTTATAAATAATAAACATATTTCCTGCTATTTCTAGATTTGCCAACTGGAGGCAATATGTATAGAGTTCTTTCTGTCATAGATGAGGATACAGCTCAGTTATACAACACCAACCTTGCTTAAGTCTAAATGATATACTTAAACCTCTACTACTTTTTCCATCACTTGTAGAAAGTGTCTTTTGATCTCACACTTTGTACAATAAAATATAAATATAAATGTCCCTCTATTTTCTTTCTCTCCATTTCTCCTCTTGATTTGTATTCTATGTCTATATTTTTAGTTTTATATCAATAGTGATAATATTTACATTCTATTATGTTATCATAATTTTCTTCTATGTTTTGTTTTCAGAATTATCCTAAAAGTTGAAAAATCAGTAAATAGCATTTACATTATTTAACTATGTAAATTTTGTGATCTTTAGAACCAAATACTGTGTCTTTTTTTTTGAAAGAGAGAGAGACAGGAAAGAAGATAGAGAAAGACACAGAAAGAGGGAGAGAGAGTGAGAAGCATCAACTCATAGTTGCTTTCACTTTAGTTGTGCATTGATTGCTTCTCACACATGCCTTGACCAGAGATCAGAAGGACTCAAGCCAAGCAAGCATTTGGGCTCAAGCTGACAATTTGGGATCATGTGGACAATCCAGCGGCCCCTTGCTCAAACTGACAAGCCAATGTCACCACCTGTCGTCAGGCCCAAGTACTCTGTCTTAATCCCATTTCCTTTTTGGTATAGCTTTTTGTTTTTCTTAAACTTTTGGATTGCCTCCTTGTTTTCTTAAAAGTTCTATTTTTCAATGTCTCAAGTATACAATAAAATCTATGAATCTTCTTTGTCTCTAAATATCTTACATTTGGTGCACGCAAAATGCATTGCTCTCTAGGCTTTTTGTATAGCAGTCATAGTAATTCCTTTCACTGTTCATAGGGATCGAAACTGCTGCTCCTTAGGTCAATATCTTCCTCTTCTTTGGTTCATTCTTTATTTTTCTGGATTATATCCTTTCATAAGACAAGTTATGTGGGTGATCTATTTTCTGAGTACTTATTTCACTCAGATTTTCTATTCATGCGCTTAATACTTTGGCCTAGAGCAGAATTCTAGATTGAATATTAATATTTTTTTTCTTAGAAATTTGGGAAGGGGGAAGATATCCATTGTCTTTACATAACTAATAGTTGTTTAGGAAGAATTAAATTTTTTTTTTCTGTTAATGACCTGTTTTCCTTTGTCTGACAGCATTTCTTTATCCTTAGGTTTTCGAAATTTCACACTGATTTGTCTAGGTATAGTTATTTTTTAACATATATTTTCACACATTGGAAAATCTTTTTTTCATTTAAAAATGTCCTTTTTTGAATGAAGGAAATATCTATTTTTCCTACAATTCTTTCCTCTTTTATTTTCTTTAGTTTTAATCACATTTTAAATTTCTAAGAACATTATATTCTCTAATTATTTATTTTCCCCATAGCATTTTATTTTTGTTTTATGAATGCAACATATTCTCAAATGTTTCTAACATTCTTAATTAGAGAATTTTTCAAAATTATTCTTGTTCCCTGAGTTACCTTTCTTTGCTTTAGGTTCACATTTTTAGTATATCTGTCCTGGTCTTTTGATCTCTGAGCTGTGTAACCCATGCTCGCCAGTCCATCTGAACAGGAAACAAGACAAAGGCTCACCGGAGCTGTGTGCTGACGGCAGAGTGTGTTGTCTGTCACAATGTACTTCCCTGTGAGCAGGCAAGATGCTGGCTGTCACATGGGAGCCTCTCAGTGCCAGAAGGAGAATGAGAAGGATTGCAATTGAGGTGCCAACTCCTATACTATCTTCCTTAGTTCTCAGCATAATTTTTTTTAAAGAGAACTTTCCTTTTTTCAGTAAAAGTATAGGAAGTGAAGGTTAGTGCTATAATGCTATGAATTTTGTGCATGAGAATAGTGAAAGGTAATGGGGATTTTCTCTGTTCCACAGACTGGCTTTCCAAAACCCCTTTCTGCAACTCAGCTTCTCATGTCCAGCCGCCAGTGAGGCATTTTCCGGGGCTTATGGAAGGAAAGCTGATTCCCTCCTCCGCAAGAGCCGCCTCTGCATGTGACTTAGTGACAGCTTCTCTCCTCTGCCTCATGCTTTAACCACCCACTTTTCATTTTCCAGAATAGTATTGAAATCTCTCATCTGCTCTGGCCCCTTCATATTCTCTCTATTATTGTGAGGTTAGACATTTTGCTAATCTTTTACTGTCTTTTAAATAAGCCCAAAGAAAAAGAGAAAGTAAATAAGGGAGCTTGCTCTCCCATTTTGATTCAGAGGTCACTATTATATCTAAAAACAAGAAAACATTCTTGAAAGCATTTTTGAACCAAATGCAGATTTCAAATCTAAGCTTTGTCACTGATATAATTTTGAACAAGTTACTTAAATCTTTCTGGACCTGTTTCTTTATTTATAAAATGGAGATAGTATCTAACTCAAATAGTTAATATATGAAAATTAAGTAGAAACATGTATACAGGCATACCTTGTTTGTTGTACTTTGTTTTATTGCTCTTCACAGATGTTGTGTTTTTCACAAATCAAAGCCAAGACCCTCCACCAACAAAAAGATTAAAACTCACTTTAGTGTGGTGGCCTGGAGCTGAACCTGCAATATCTGAGGTATTTCTGTACAAAGTATTTATTATAGTGTCTAGCTCACAGATATGGCATGATGTAAATTTCTTGCATTTTTTGACATCTCCTTAAAAGTTTCTTATTCCTCAGATCTAGTAAAACTTTCATTTTTATTGTTATTTTGTGACAGTAATGGGGAGGGTTAGGCAGTTTGAACGGTTTTTATTTTCACAGTCATAAAAAGAAAGAATTAATGTCCTAGGCTTCTTTCTAATTGCAAGTGATCAACAATCTATTTTTATGTTCATCTTCAAAAGCAGTTATCTTGAGCTCTGGCTGAGTGACTCAGTGGATAAAGCATCCACCTGGTGCACCAGAGATTGCAGGTTTGACCCTTGGTCAGGGCACATACGAGAATCAATCAATGAGTACAGAACTAAATGGAACGACTAAGTGGAATGAGTTGATGCTTCTCTCTCCCTTCTCCCTTCCCTTCCTCTCTCAAATCAATGGGGAAAAAAGTTATCTTCACCCCCAAAAAATAAACTATTCATTACTTATTTAAGACAATTCATGATTTTCTTCTTGCTATTCATGGCTTAAAGCCTATTTCTAAAATGGTTTTGCTATAATTAGAAAATTTTAGAGCAATTCTTTCTTGTGAATTGATTGTATTAGAGATTATTAAGATACAATACTACACAGTGTATATTAATTGTTTAGTAAAGGATTCGGTACATTGTTACATAGTATAGCTAGCATATTATGACTCATCACAAACCAGTTGTAGTGATGTCCTGAATTTGGGAGTCCCTTGAAAAATATTTATAATGAGATACAAATAATAAAATCTCCAGTGCAGAGGGAAACTTTCCAGTTAAAGAGTTATTGGCTAGTAATTGTACCTCTGCTATCCTGACATTGTTGATCGTGGATTAATATACTGTGTTTGACTTCAGGCAAAACTAATGACTAAAGAAAATAACATGATTTCTTAATCAGGTACTGAAAGACTTCAAAGTTTATTTAATAACACAATAAGTTACAAAAACTTTCTATGTTAGCTATTATTGTTTTATATTAGGAATTAATTTGCACTTGTTATAAGACAGGGCTAGAGTGCTCTGGTTAGCATAGCAGGAGAGATAATCAGATTAAGGGTTCCTGATCAGGCACTGCGACAATAATAGAAAATAATGACTTTAAATCCAGAAGGGCCTGCTATGGATCCCTGGCTTAAGGAACATTGCTAATACCATGACCATCCTGTATACATCTATAAATCTCCTACAGTTTGCATGTAAGTGTAATTACAAATAAATGTGCTATAAGCATCCATGTGAGGGTTGTTGTGTGAACATAACTTTCCACCCCCTTGGGTAAATACCTAAGAGCAAATTGCTAGACTGTGTGGTAGGAGGAGTATGTTTGCTTTTTTAAGAAACTACCAAACTGTACCCCAAAGTGGCTATATTGTTTGTATTCCTATGAGCAATGAATGAGAGTTCCTTTTGCTCCACATCCTTGCCAGCCTTTGGTGTCAGTGTTTCGGATTTGGGCGATTCTAATAAGTGTAGTAGTATGTCCTTGTTTTAATTTGTAGTTCCCTAGTGACATATGATCTGAAACATCTTTTCATGTCCTTATCTGCCATCTGTATATCTTTTTTGGTCAGATGTCTGTTCAGGTCTTTTCCCATCATTAAAATCAGGTGTTTATTTCCTTATTTTTTCGTTTTAAGAGTATTTTGTGTATTTTAAATAGTGAGAATGTCTTTTGCTAATCTTTTTCTTCATTCTGTGGCTTTTCTATCTGGATAAATCATATGTTTTGGATTAAGTAATTTCTCATTCTTTATGGCACACAATCTGAATAGAGATAAATTGTGATTTTATAAATATATTGTCGTAGACTATTATTAAAACAATACCACTTGCTTCTCAGAATAATGTTACAGACATTTAAAATTAATTGTTTACATTTCTCATATATACAATTAGTTACATTTAGATATTGCTGAATGAATGAATCATCATTGTATTATGCCATTAGTACATTGCATACTACACAAGGAAAAGAAGGAGAAATTTTCTTTTTCAATGAGAAACTGGGGTAGCATAGTTCATCTCATATTTTATTTCTGTATTTAAAATTCATGTCACTTTTCCTGCTTCTCTATCATAATTGAGTGGTCAACAACCTTGGGAACTATGCTCACCCGCTATGGAGTTTACAGCATCACTTGGCCAGCTCAGTTCAGGAAAAAGATTTGCCTTCATTATACAATGGACTGGGAACCTTTTAGGGAATAGCTCTAAGAACAATGAATAAGAATATCATATGCAAAAACTAGAAGAAATTAGAAAGGGTGGGTCACCATGATCTAATAAAACTTCTGACCACTGTGGGTATGCAACAGTTTTCTAGCAAGGGAAAAGAGACAAAAGTGACATGAAGAAGAATAAAATAAGGCAGATATGCAGGTCATTTAATGTTTTTCTCATGTGATTTACTAAATATTTACTTTACATTGCTTTGGTTTTTGGTCTGAAAGTTTTATTAATATATGAAGTAAATCTTGATCTGAAAGTTTCATTTATCTATATTCAGTTGACCCATGAACAACATGGATTTGAACTGTGCAGGTCTATTTATAAGAATTTTTTTCAATAAATACTATAAATATATTTTCTCTTCTTTATGATTTTCTTAATATTTTATTTTCTCTAGCTTACTTTATCATAACAATATAGTATATAATACATATAACATACAAAATATGTGTTTGTTAACTTTTTATATTATTAGTCAAGCTTCTTGTCAACAGTAGGCTATTAGCAATTAAGTTATGGGGGAGTCAAAAGTTACACACAGGTTTTTGACTGTGCCAGGGGTCAGTGCCCCTAACCTTCACATTATTCAAGGGACAACTGTGTATAAAGTTATGGTGTAAATGCTTCTTAAGATATCTAAACATGGCTATGGAATTGCACTATCACCTGAAATTATCTTTCAAAGACTTAATTTTAAACATCTTCAGTGATAATTAAGATGACAACTTATAAAGGTTATAAAGGTTGTTATAAAACTTAAATTATGGAAACAAATTACATAGAAAAACAGAGGTACTAAACTTATGAATCTTGGTCTTAGGGAATATTTTATGAATCTGACCCCAAAGGCAAGGGAAGTAAAGGCAAAAATAAAGGAATGGGACTACATCAAACTAAAACACTTCTGCACAGCCAAAGAAACTGACAACAAAACAAAAAGGCTACCAATCGAATGAGAGATGACATTTGCAAGCAATAGCTTCAACAAGGGGTTAATATCCAAAATATATAAAGAATTCGCACAATTCAATACCAAACAAAAAACAATCCAATTAAAAATTGGGCAGGGGACCTGAACAGACATTTCCCCCAAGAAGTCACACAAAGGGCCAGTAGTTATATGAGAAGATGCTTAACTTTACTGGTTATCAGGGAAAATGTAAAACAAAACTACAACGAGGTACCACCTCACACCTGTTAGAATGGCTATTATTAATAAGAAAAGAAATAACAAGCTTTGCAGAGGATGTGGAGAAAAAGGAATTCTCATTTACTGTTGGTGGGAATGTAAACTGGTCCAGCCACTACGGAAAACAGTATGGTGGTCCTCAAAAACTAGGAGTAGAATTACCATATGATCCAGCATTCCCTTTTCTGGGTATCTACCTGAAAAACTCGACAACATTTATTTGCAAAGATATATGCACCCTTATTCATTGTAGCATTATTCATGCTGGACAAGTCATGGAAAAAACCAAAGTGTTCTTTACAGTTGATTTAACAAAAAAGATGTGCATATATACAAGGGAATCTACTCAGCCATAAGAAAAGGTGAAAATTGTAACACCATGGATGAACCTTGAGAATATTATGCTGTGAAATAAGTTAGTCAGGAAAAGCTGAGCTAAACCATATGATTTCACTCTTATGTAGCATATAAAACTGAAACTAATAGACACAGACAATGGTATGGCAATTACAAAGGAGTCAAATAAATGGTAACAAAAGGTGATTTGACTTTGGCTTGTGAGCACACAATGCAATATACAGATCCTGTATCATAGAGATGTACGCTTGAAACCTATATAATCTTATTAACCAATATTGACCCAATAAATTAATTGAAAAATACAATAAAGGTTAAAATAACAATTTATACAGATTTCACCCTTTTATATTTTGATTTTGAGTCAGAGGTTGCTTTTATTTTTCCAGAGGTTTGCTAATTGTAACCATAATTGATGGAAACATTAAAGAGGGACAAATATATGGAGATGGAAAATGCTTGACTTTGGATGATGAATATAAAACATAATCAACAGTTCAAATGATATAGAAACATTTACCTGAAATGTATGTACTCTTATTGATCAATGTCACCTTGTTAAATTTAATTTTCTAAATAAAATTTATAAAAAAATTTTTATAGACACTTGGAAGACAATAGTATAATTCTGGAAACAAGATATTTCCTTTTCAAGAAGTAGTAGTATGCTATGTCAGAACCTAGATAATATAAAGAGAGCTTTGCCTATTATTTTCATGTAATTATATTTTATACTCTCAGATTACTGTTGAATATATTCATTTGACAAGTATTTAATAAATTCTATGTACCAGTTATTGTGCTAGCCACAGGAAGATAATAATATACATTCCAGGTGGTGTGCCAATGACTTAAAGATGGACAAAGGAACAAGTAATTATATTATAAAATGTGGTAAAATTGAGGTCTAGATATAGATGAGAGAGTTGGAACCACTTCATAAAAGTTTGCTTCTAATTTGTAAATAGTTTTTTGGAATAATCATTTTTGCTTAGACATGCATAGATTTTCATTTAACATTTATAGTAGCCAATGCTATCTCCAATGTGACACTAATTAGAAACAGTTTAAACAATGTAAACAGAGCATACCACTTCTTTATACATTGATTGAAGAATTTATTGACTGAAACATGTGCTATAGCAACATGAATTTGAGAAGATATTTAATTTAAAAATTACCTTCTTTTGACTATGTATATAAAAAATAATCAGGATACAAACTGGAAAAATTTCATCATATTCTTATAGCCAGCCAGAGCCTGAACTAGAATCTAAATTTTCTATTTCCTTCCTACTGTCATCTTTAATAATTAGAAGCCACTAGTGTGTGTGAAAAAGATGGATATAATAGGCAATTTATTGGTTTGTTTCATATTTATGGGAAATGAGGCTGTAGTTTAGTATAAGAATACACTACAAGTTAAAAAAATTTAGGAAAATAATAGTGTGGATTTTTACTACTAGTTAAAATTTCTAGAGTTAGTATTGCAGAAATAAGATTGTTGATATGGAGAGTGCACCAAACTTTAACCCATTCCTTAGTTGTGGTAACATGGTCAGATGCCAATATATTATGAAAACAATGGTTTTCCTTTCCATTTTTTCTTTTTCAAGTGAGAGGATGTGAGATAGAGACTCAGACTACCAGATGTGCCCTGCAACCCCCATTTGTGGCCGATGCTATGCCCATCTGAGGCCATGTTTGCAACTGAGCTATTTTTAGCACCTGCCACAGAAGCCCCATGGAGCCATCTTCAGCACCTAGGACCAATATGCTTGAACCAATCAACTCATGGCTGCAGGAGGGGAAGAGAAAAAGAGAAGGGAGCAGAGGAGGGTTGGAGAAGCATATGGTTGCTTCTCCTGTGTGACCTGCCCAGAAATCTAACCCAGGATATCCACACACTGGGCCTATGCTCTACCACTGAGCCAATGGGCAATTTTCAACTGGTGTGCTGCAAGAATTGTTTTTTTTGTATTTTTCTGAAATGAGAAAGAGGGAGGCAGAGAGACAGACTCCCGCATATGCCCCACTGGGATCCACCTGTCCTGCCCACCAGGGGGTGACGCTCTGCCCATCTGGGCCATTGCTCCATTGCAACCGGAGCCATTCTAGTGCCTGAGGCAGGCCATGTAGCCATCCTCAGCGTCTGGGCAAACTTTGCTCCAATGGAGCCTTGGCTACAGGAATGGAAGACAGAGACAGAGAGAAAGGAGAGGGGTAAGGGTGGAGAAACAGATGGGTGCTTCTCCTGTATGCCCTGGCTGGGAATTGAACCCGGGACTTCCACATGCTGGGCTGTGCAAGATATTTTTAAAACACTGACCTTAGTTTATCAAATTAAAAATAAAAAAGAGTACAGCCAACACAACAATACCATCCAGTGTGCATGATTCAAAATTATATCTATTTTTTTTGTCAGATCAGCAAAAAAATTATTTTTTGGTGTGCTGCAGCATTTTAACTAGTTTATGTGTGCCATGAGATGAAAAAGGTTGAAAATCACTTCTCTAGAAGAAAGTTCATAATAAGTGGTTATGAACATTAAGGAATTTTTAAGCGTGTTGAAGATAAGAACTAGTTGAGACTGAGTTGAGCCAGGTCATGTTGTAATTATTAATTTATGCAATAGTAACTAATTGGGTGTTTACTCTCCATAAACAGTGATGATAGAGTTGGCCTTGCTAAGCAAGTTTGAATTCATTGCTAACTAGTGTAAGTTGATACTATGGGAATGTTCCCTGGGCATAGTGATATTACACAATGCACTAAACATCTCTCTCTGCAGTCTGCCAGTTATTGTTGGGTTGTGTTTCAAACAGTTTTTGATCATTTGTTTGGCCCTCCAGCTAAGATAATGCCATCCATAGGTATTAAACCTCAGGCCTACCCACAAGGCCTATTTAACTTATAGCTCATTTGGAATAAAAAGTTGTGTTTGAAACCTAATCAAGTAAATCAACAATGTTTATCTTGGAACAGGCTTTCAGAGTTCTAACTGGAGGTGTCAGCTTCATAGCTGACATCCCTATTATAATGAAAGCAGGAACCCACTGAGCTCCAAGGCATTACTGGAAGCTCTAACACCTAGAGCAGGACCACCAAAGGTCCAGGGCTGGGTATATGGGACAGTGAAGCATGGAGGAAACTGGCTAATGGGAGACAAACACGTCCCCAGGTTATAAGCCTCCAAGCTTCGCATTGGTGGCAAATTCTCAAAGGCTGAAATAATACTTTATTTGACTTTGAATAGATGTTTCAAGACTTAGGGTTTGGCAAAAGCAGACAGTTAAAAGTGGTTACTGTGATTTGTCTAGTGGTGGCTTAAATCATAAATATATCATTCATCCCAGGAGTAAATTGATAGGTTGGATTGCACCCATGGACTGAAAGAAAAATAGATGTCTCATTTTTAGAAAGCTTCATATCTTGGAAATAAAATCAACATTTCTTGAAATATCATGAATAGTTGGTAAACATTAACTACTATTGTTAGCTCTATTGATTGAATACCTGCATGGCCCTTTTACCACTGCCTTTCTACTCTGCCTATCCCAGTAATTTCAAATTATCCCCATAATTTATCATCATTTTATTTTATAAAATACTCAATTAAATATTTTTCTTTTAGATTAAATATTTATTGTCCATCTCCTCCATAAAAGATGTTGTCCTAGCGTGACCAGGCGGTGGCACAGTGGATAAAGCATCGGACTGGGATGCGGAGGATCCAGGTTCGAGACCCCATGGTTGCTAGCTTGAGCACGGGCCCATCTGGCTTGAGCAAAAAGCTCACCAGCTTGGACCCAAGGTTGCTGGCTCGAGCAAGGGGTTACTCAGTCTGCTGAAGGCCCATGGTCAAAGCACATATGAGAAAGCAATCAATGAACAACTAAGGTGTCGCAACGAAAAACTGATGATTGATGCCTCTCATCTCTCTCTGTTCCTGTCTGTCTGTCCCTATCTATCCCTCTCTCTGACTCTCTCTGTCCCTGTAAAAAAAAAAAAAAAAAGATGTTGTCCTAGGGAACAGGTATGTTCAGCCAATGAAACTCAAAATACTAATTCAGGCATATTTGGCTGAAAGTAAGAAAAGAATTGCAATTAATAGTAACTAAAATCATTAGCCTAATTTTTGTTTCTTACGTAATCAGAAGTCTGGAAGCAGAGAGTATAGATTTGGTGAAGTAGCCATTTCTAGCAAGTTGAGTATAATTTATTCTTTAAATATTTTTTATCCTTTTTTTCTCTACTGATCCTATCTTTATTTAAACTTTTGATATTTTGCTTATCATTTTTTAATTATTATAATTTTTAAAAATATTGCATTAAATATTAATCTTGATTACTTGTTCTTTTTATTGATTGTTTCGAGAAAGAGTGAGAGAGAGAAACAAGAGAAAAGCATTCATTTGTTGTTCTGCTTAGTTGTGCATTCATTGGTCGCTTCTCATATATGCCCCAACAGGGGATTAAACCTGCAACATTGGTATTTTAGGATGATGCTCTAACCAACTGAGCTAACTGGCCAGGGCCACTGATTTTTTTCCTTCCTCCTTTCCTTCCTCCCTCCCTCCCTCCTTCCTTCCTTCTTTCTTCCTTTCTCTCTCTCTCTCTCTCTTTCTTTCTTTCTTCCTTCTTTCTTTCTTTCTTTTTCTGTTAAATTTTGTCCCTGAAGCAAGGGCTTTACTTGTCTTTCCCTAGTCCTGATCCTGCCTATCCCAATCACTATAATAATCCTTATAAACATGTCCATTCATTATTTTTAAAATCTATCCCTGAATTACTTTTGAATGTTCTGAAGTGTCAGAACAAGAGAAGATATTTTAGAAACAAAAACAAACAATTTGGGGCTTCTGTTTTCAACTATAGGAAATGAGAGTAGAAGGGCACAACCATTTTTTTTAGGAACTGGAGTGTCATAAAATGTAGCTGTATGGAACAGGTACTATTTACTAAAGGTATGGCTCCTTGTCCACCTTTCTAAGCAAATACCAATTTTTTTGCTCCATAAGACACACCTAGGGTTTTAAGGAGGAAGATAAAAAGAATATTCTGAACCAAATGGTGTGTTAAGATATTTAATAAAATATACCACAATAATATTTCAACAATGTAAACTCAACAGCAGTATTAACAACCATTAGCACTGATATTAACAAACGAGGAGACTTTAATGCACAAATACTCTTCTAGTTGTCCGGGAACCCCAGGAACTCATCATCGCTAGTGTCAGAATTTAAGAAGCTCAGTTGCTCACAATCACTGCTATCACTTTCTTCACTATTTTCATATATGATATCATCTTCAGTGCCATCTTAGGCATTGCTAATGCCACAGTTTTTGAATGACCATACCACGGTTTCATTCTTCACTGACTGCCATGATGTTTCACCCGTTCACAAACTTGAGTGACAGTGGGTCTCTTCATTCGTCCAGTTGGTGTCAGGTTATGATTACCAGCAGCCATCCATTTGTTCCACTCTTCTCACATAAAGACTTTAAACTGTTGATGGAAACATCGAGAGGTTGCAACTGGCTGGTAAGACCCCCAGGAATTGCAGCTAGATGAGTCTTCTCTTCTTTAAAGTTTTTTTGTGTGTGTGTGGTTTCGCTAATATGTGCTCTAAACCGATAAAGCACTAAATAGGGCAGCAAGTGATGTCAGCACTTCACACAGAGCTCCAGCAGCTGCAGCATAGCCCTTCACTGCTACAGTGTGCCTCTTATGTCTGCCCTCAATGATGCCAGATAAATGCGCCCACACAACATCGCTCACCTTCTCTCCTGCACTGCATGCAACTGTGGAAACCGGAACCAGGAGATTACTCAGCAGATGCCAGCGTTCCGCACACCACTGTGGCAGGTATAATTACGCTCCCGCTGTTGCTCATTCTACACATGATTACTGGCACAGTGCCCCACAGCAGTTAAAAAAAAAAAAAAAAAAAAGATTATTTGCTCTATAAGATGCAGAGGCATTTTCCTCTCCACTTTTTGGGGAAAAAAGTGCGTCTTATGGAGTGAAAAATATGTTAAATCACAAATCCTCTATTGCAGTGGTTCTTAACCTGGGTTCGATGAGTCGGTCTCAGGGGTTCGGAGAAGCCTCTGCTGTGGAGGCCACAATAAAGTAATACCGTAATTTGTTGTGAGTTCATGCACTTTGTTGATTTTGTTCTTTGAGCAAGGTGATGTTCATACATGGCTCATTTTGTGCACCAGTAAAAAGACATATACCTATGTCTTGAATTTGAAAAAAAAAAATCATATTTTATTTATCACTAAAGAAGGGTTTGGTGAATGCGCATATGAAACTGGTGGGTTCAGTACCTCAAAAAAGGTTAAGAAACACTGCTCTATTTGGCTTCTGTTTCTTCACTCCTAAAATGAAGGTGATAAAATCTGCCTTGCTTATCTCTCAGAGTTGCAATAAAAATCTAATGAGAACAAGGGTGTGAAAAGGCTTTTTAAACTGTTAGAGTCTGAAAGACCCTTGAGGAGGTGAGCTGGGGACAGTGTGAGAGTGAATAACTAAAAAATCCTAGTCACAGAATGTGGGCCATAATCCAGGCCAGCCCCTCACTCTCACAGTGGGGAAAATGAGGACCTCAGACAGATACCCAGTGACGGAGATGGGGCAGAACATGAGATTTCTGAGCCGGGTCCAGGTCCTGGGCTCTTTCTTTGACTTTAATGATGATCTCAAAGACATCAGATTCAAGGTAAAATCAGGAGAGCTTCTTCTAGAAAAAAAGAGAAAGATTCCTGTCCTTCGTGAGAAAGAAAAGTACTATGTACATAGGGAGAGAGAAAAGAGATGGGAGATGGAGAGGATCTGTCTCTGAGGTGTGGATAATTTCAACTGGGACTAGCAAAACTGGCTCTCGTGGTGAGGTGTGGCCACAAAGACAAACCACAGTGGGTTAGAATGACCAGGTTTTCAGTCTGGTTAGTTTTGCCTGCGGTGCATAGGCAGTAGCTTAACAAAGAGGCAAAGACAAAAACAGGAAGACCATGACATAAGAATTAGTCATTTATGTTTACAAATAAACTATCTCTGAAAATTACATTAAAATGATATGGCTCTTATTATAATAATAATTTTCTTTAGAAATTAAAGAAAATCACCTGAGAAAGGATCCATTTGAGGCAAGAAGCAGGGTAATAAACAAAGCTTTTTCTCCAAATTTCTTCATTCTCATGAAATAAAATTTTTGCTAAGCTCCACCTAATTCCTCATTGCTGGACCTGACTCATCAACCTAATTATTAGCTTTACCTAGTAAGTACCACATGCATTCTAATGGCATAACGAGTGAGAGAGGTTTTATTTACTTTAGTCTTAAGTGGAAAAAAAATTATGAAAGCTAAGAATATGAGAACCAAAACTTGGTTTAATAGTTTTCTCTCATAGCACATAAATAAACGGCTCATAAATTAAAGATAAAGGACCTCACATTGCTATTGTGAGCAATGATTTCCATGGGAACAAAATTACATACATCTTCTCTAAGTCATTTCTAAAATTGCCTGTTCCTTGAAAGTATAGCATGCCCAAAAGCACTCAAACTGTTTTCTGGTTAGCATAAACATTTAGCTTGTTTTGGCTAGACTCCACCCAAAAGACAAACTCAATTCTAGTGACCTGTTTGAAGTAATTATGCTAAGCCTCCAGCAAAATTACTACATCATTTTAGCAATGTCAAATTGCTGGTTCAGTTCCTAAAGCCTGGCTACTCCTCATGAAAATATTAGGGATCCTACGTGAATTGTTTTGTCACAGATTAATAGGCACTACTCTTCATTCCTGGAAAGGGTGGGTACACCCCATTTAAAAGGAAGTGTTAGGATCTCACTCCTGCAATAAATGGCTCATATTTTATTGAAATTTAAAAGAAGAAATGTGGGCAGTTTTTGCAGTCATAAGATGGAAATTTTAAAAGGTGATAATAATGCAGAAAATATTCACACAAGACTATTTTAATAACATTTTCTGAGAAGGTGGGTTCACATGGTTGCGATGGTCCCATATAAAAACATAGATATAGAAGATTTCCCAGAGAAATGGACAATCTTTTTTACTTCCTCAGAAGTTGGGAATCTAATGCAAGAAAATTGTCATTCTGTGGAAGAAACAGTTAAAGACACAATACAGTGTTGTTGACAGTAGTAATCTTTTGATGCCTGAATGAGGAAGAAGGGAGGAAGGGAAGATCAAATAAACTAGGTGAAATTGAAAAATAATCTTGGTTACCCAGCCCAACACTGAGTTTAAATTATGTTTGTAAATTATGTTAGCTTCTCTGCAGGTGGCAGAGTCATAGAGTATTGGCCTGGGATGCTGAGGACCCAGGTTTCCAAGGTCGCTGGCTTGAGTGCGGGCTTATCTGGCCTGAGCATGGGATCATAGACATAACACCATGATTGTTGGCTTGAGCCCAAAGGTCACTGGTTTGAGGTCTGAGGTCACTGTCTTCAGTCTAAGGTCATTGGCTTGAGCAAAGGTTCACTAGTTTGGCTGGAGCACCCTTGGTCAAGGCACACATGAGAGCAATCAGTGAACAACTAAGGTGCCATAACTATGAGTTGATGCTTCTCATCTCTCTCCCTTCTTGTCTGTCTGTCCTTGTCTGTCCATTTCTCCTCGCTAAAATAAAATAAAATAATTGTTAACTTCTCCATTCATATGAGATAGGAAGTATAGAATGTTAGCCCTTAGAAAGGATATGGAATCATACCTTCTATGACCTCCATCCTGTCCTTCCGATCTCTACCTTTCCCATTTCTTGAGACTAACATTCAAACTCTACACACCTGTTGCTTATCTCAAGGGAATATCGGCCCAGTTAATAGAAAATCAAGCTGAGTTACAAATGGAAAAATAAGTTAGAACAGTGGTTGTCAAACTTTAGCATGTATAAGAATGACCTGCAGAGATCGTTTAACACAGATATTGGGCTCTACCTTCAGAGAGTGACTCAGTGTAGGTCTGGGTGTGGCCCATGAATTTGCACTTTTGTCAGGGTTCCAGGTGATGTTGATGCTTTCGGTTAGTAAATTACACTTTAAGTAGTAGGTGGTTAGAGAGTAACTCTAAAACTAGGAGACTTTCTGTAACTTACACGTATTTGGTCATATCTACTTTATCATTTTCCCTTGCCATCATTCCACAATTACCTTTTAAATCTTTAAGAGGAAACCAGTTTTGATGTAGAGGATCAGGTATCCAATAGGGTATGTGTTGCTACTGATGGTACAAATGAAAAGAAGGAAAAATGTCACTAGGCCAGGTCAAGTCTGATGAGGTATGTGGTATCAGAGAGAGCCAAGCTAATTTAAATACTATGGCTTTATGATCTTTAATGTCATGTAGTGCAAGTCCCTCTTACTAACTCTTTAAAATATATATTGGCTCCTCTTCGCTTATTTACCATGTTATTTTGTAAATTGCAGTATTCACAGTTTTTCATGAATTGTTTTTTTTTTTTTTAAAATGCAATTACAGTATAGTGGCAACTTCTACTTTAGCTTCAAATTTAATTGAGTCCTTTTAGATCACTACAAATAGCTGTTTTCTACTATTAAATATTTTGTTATTAATTTCAAACTTTTTGAACTGATAAGAAACTTGTATTATAATAATAAGAAACTTGTATGCATTAGAACATTTTGCAAAATTGCTTTGTTTCAAAATGGTGTATATTTTCTAGTGAATAAAATTAAATATTCAATCAAACTTTTAATTATATTATTCCTGTAATATTTAAACATTATATTTATTTTTTGTTTGTCTTATGTAAATGGCATTTACTTTAATTTAGTATTTGCATTATATCTGAAAGCCTTTATTTTTTAAATTAAATTTATTGGGGTGACACTGGTTAACATAATTATAGAGGTTTCAATTCTATAACGCATCTCTGTACTCTATATTATATGTTCACCCCCAAAGTCAAATCTTTGTCCATCATCATTTATTTCCTCTATAGCCTCCTTCACCTCCTCACCCCACCCCGTTGGCAATTACCAAATTGTTGTCCATGTCTGTGAGTTTTTCTTTTTCTTTTTTTTTCCCTCAATCCCTCCATACACCATGCCCAACAGTCTGCCTACTATCTATATAGGAGTCTTCTCTATTTTGCAGTTTATTTTGTTTATTAGATTTCACATATGAATGAAATCATATGGTACATGTCTTTCTCTGACTGGCTTATTTCACTTAGCACAGTGCTCTCCAGGCCCATCCATGCTGTTGTAAAGGGAAAGATTTCCCTCTTTTTTAAGACCACATAGTAGTTTATTGGGTAAGTGTACCACAGCTTTTTAATCCACTACCGATGGGCACTTGGGCTGCTTCCATATCTTGGCTATTGTAAATAACACTGCGATGAACATAGGTGGCATATATTCTGTAGAATTAGTATTTTGAGTTTCTTCAGATATATAACCAGAAGTGGAATTGCTGAGTATATAAAGAAGTTTCATTTTTAATTTTTTGAGGTAACTCCATACTGCTTTTCACAGTGGCTGCACCAACCTACATCCTCACAAACAGTGTGCAAGGGTTTCCATTTTCCCACACCCTTGCCAGCACTTGTTATTTGTTGATTTATTGATGATAGCTATTCTGACAGCTGTGAGTGGATATCTCATTGTGAGTCTTATTTATTTTAAGGGAGAAGAAGGGAGATAGAGAGACAGACATGGGCCCTGACTGGGATCCACCCAGTAACCCTGGTCTGGGGCTGATGCTCAAACCAATGAACCACTGGCTACAGGAGGGAAAGAGGAAGAGAAGGGGGAGAAGAGGGTAAGAGAAGAAGATGGTCATTTCTCTTATGTGCCCTGGTTAAAACTGAACCTGGGATGTCCATATGCCAGGCCAATGCTTTATCTACTGAGCAAATCTGCCAGGGCCTCATTGTGGTTTTAATTTGCATTTCTTTGATGATAAGTGATGTTGAGCATCTTTTCAAATGTCTATTGGTCATTTGTATGTCCTCTTTAGAAAAGTGTTTATTTAGATCAGTGGTTCTTAACCTTTTTTGAGGTACCGAACCCACCAGTTTCATACATGCATTCACCAAACCCTTCTTTAGTGATAAATAAAATATGATTTTTTTTTTCCAAATTCAAGACATAGGTATATGTTTTTTTTTTTTTACTGGTGCACAAAATGAGCCGTGCATGAACATCACCTTGCTCAAAGAACAAAACCAACAAAGTGCATAAACTCACAACAACTTATGGTATTACTTTATTCTGGCCTCGGCGGCAGAGGCTTCTCTGAACCCCTGAGACCGACTCATCGAACCCCTAGGGTTTGATAGAACCCAGTTTAAGAACCACTGATTTAGATCCTTTGCCCGTTTCTTTTTTTTTTTTGGTGTTGAGTAGTTTCATAATTCCATATAAATTTTAGATATTAAGTCCTTATCAGATGTATCAACAAATATGTTCACCCATTCAGTATGTTGTCTTTTCATTTTGTTGATTTTGTTGTTGTTGTTGTGCATAAACCTTTTTGTTTGAGGTAGTCCCATTTGTTTCCCTTGTTCGAAGAGGTATGTCAGAAAAATATTGCTATGAGAAATGTCTGAGATTTTCCTATCACTCTGAGATGCCTGTTTTCTTCGAGGATTTTTATTGGTTTGAGTCTAATATTTAAGTCTTTAATCCACTTAGAGTTTATTCTTGTGTATGGTATAAGAAGATGATCTAGTTTCATTTTTTTTGCACATATCTGTGCAATTTTCCCACCACCATTTATTGAATAGACTGTCTTTAACCCCATTGTATGTTCTTACCTCCTCTGTCAAATATTTATTGACTATAAAGTCATGGGTTTATTTCTGGGTTCTCTAGTCTAGTCTATTGATCTATATTTCTGTTTTTATGCCAGTACCATGCTGTTTTGATTACTATGGCCTTGTATAATAGTTTGATAACAGGTAGCATGAGTCCTCCAACTTTGTTCTTCTTCCTCAAGATGGCTGTGACTATTCAAGGTTCTTTGTGGTTCATATATATATTTAAAATATTTGTTCTAGTTCTGTTAAATGCATTATTGGTATCTTGATAAGAATTGCATTGAATATATAGACTGCTTTGGGTGGTATGAACATTTATATGATGTTAATTCTTCCAATTCATGAACACAGTATCTACCTCTACTTACTTGTATCTTTTTCAATTGAAAGCCTTTCATTTTTAATAAAAATATTTTCTATTTACATTTATTATCAAAAATATCAAAGCTGATATTTGTTGTTCAATTTTATAATTTATGTATTTTATACTTTCTAGTCTATTTTCCTTGATCTTCTTAATACTGTTTTATTATATTAAAATTCTAATATTTTGAAAAGTTCAAATTTTACTTCATTAGTGATTAGCTTCCAATTTTAAAAAACTTAAACCTATGTTCCTATTTTACTAAAGTTTTTATCTCCAAGTATGAGACATAGTTGATTTGTCCTTTAAAAAAATTTAAGTTTAGCATACATTCACCCCTTCAAAATACTTTTACCATCTCTCACAGCTTTTCAGTATTTGTTACCAGAATCTTGGATTTTAGATTCCAGTTGTTGTTAAGGTCCTTGTCTAGGGACTATTTTCTCTACTATCAGTTAAGCCTTTTAACTACATCACAACAATATTTTACCCTTCACACTGTGTTTAACAGGCTTTATCGACCACCTTGGTTCTCGTATATAATGAGTACCATGTTTCTTTTTTTTTTAAGAGAGGAGAGAGAGAGAAAGTGGGGTGGGACAGGAAGCATCAACCCATAGTAGTTGCTTCTTGTCTGTACCTTGACCAGGCAAGCCTGGGGTTTCAAACCGGCAACCTCAGCATTCCAGGTCAATGTTTTATCCACTGTACCACCACAGGTCAGGCCGAGTGCACATTCTTTAGTTTTTTATTTTAATGTATATCACAGTGGACTGAAAAACACATCTGAGTATTTTTTTTTATTAAGTCTATAAGTGTTGCTAGACTTTTTTTGTTTTTAGCTCCTAACTACTTGTATCTTAAATTATCTTTCTGTTGCCCTCACTATACTGAGTTAACAAGTTGAATGAGTATCAAATTTTTGGGTCACACCTTTCCCTCAACACTCTGGTGCTATCTCATTGCCTTTTGTATCTCATTGTTACAGAAGAGAAACCTAGGAGTAGATAGATATTTATATTATTGCTTCTGAAATTTAGAAATTTCACCAGATTATAGCAAGGAGTTTATCACTTAATTAACATTTGTTTTACTTGATGACCCTTTCAAGCATGCTGACTTGCAGTTTTAATTCAGTAAAGTTTATTTAAATAATGTTTTTAGTTTCATTTGTTTTTCTTTTCATTAGATTTCAAATAAAAAGATTAGATTTCCAGAATCTGTTCTCTATATCTTTTGTCCTTTTCCCATCATTTTAATCATTTTTTTCTTTATTAAGTTATACTTAAATATAGGATATAATCTCATCTTTATTGTCTCCACTGTGGTTTAATTTTTTTAACTTCACTAAGGCTTAAATAAATGCAACCATTTAAAAAAAATCTTTTATTAATTTTAATTTATTTTGTTAACATGTCCCACTCAATATAACACCCTCACTTCCACCACCATGTCCCTGATTACACCCCTTTGCCTCCCTCCCCCTAATGACATCCCCCCTTCCCTCTGGAATTTTCTGTCCTATTATTTGTATCTATGTGTTATGTATGTATAATTTCACTAATCCCTTCACATTCTCTGATCCCATCCCTTTATCCTCTTTCCTTCTGACAGCTGTCCCTCTGCTCCCTGTGACCCCACCTCTGCCTCTATCCCATTCCTCAGGTTACTTTGTTCATTAGATTCCACATATAAGGAGATCATATGATATTTGTCTCTGCCTGGTTTATTTCACTTATCATAATAATCTCCAGGTCCATCCATGACATCACAAAAGGTAAGATTTCCTTCTTTTTCACAGCTGTGTAGTATTCCATTGTGTAAATGTACCACAATTTTTTAATCCACTCATCCACTGACAAACACTTGGGCTGTTTCCAGATCTTGGCTATTGTAAACAATGCTGCAATAAACATGGGGATGCACATTTTCTTTTGTATTAGTGATTTGGTATTCTTAGGATATATTCCTAAAAATGGGATCACTGGGTCAAAAGGTAGTTCCATTTTAAATTTTTTGAGAAAATGCCATACTGTTTTCCACAGTGGCTACACACGTCTGCATTCCCACCATCACTTCATTTACTGTGTGTTGATTTGCTAATGAGCGCCATTCTGACGGGTGTGAGGTGGTATCTTATTGTAATTTTAATTTGCATTTCTCTGAAGATTAGTGATGTTGAACATTTTTTCATATGTTTATTGGCCATCTGTATATTTTTTTTGGAGAAATGTCCATTCAGTTCTTTTGTCCATATTTTATTTGGATTGTTTACTTTCCTGGTGTTGAGTTTTAAAAGTTCTTTATAAATTTTGGTTATTAATCTTTTATCAGGTGTATTGGCGAATATGTTCTCCCATTGTGTGGGTTGTCTTTTTATTTTGTTAATGGTGTCTTTTGTTGTGCAAAAGCTTTTTCATTTGATATAGTGCCATTTATGTATTTTGTTCTTTATTTCACTTGCCTGTGGAGATATATCGGCAAAAATATTGCTAAAGAGATATTGGAGAGTTTACTGCCTATGTTTTCTTCCAAGATGTTTATGGTTTCATGACTTACGTTTAAGACTTTTATCCATTTTGAGTTTATTTTTATGAATGGTGTAAGTTGGTGATCTAGTTTCATTATTTTGTATGGACCTGTCCAAATTTCCCAACCCCATTTATTAAAGAGACTGTCTTTACTCCACTGTATGCCCTTACCTCCTTTGTCAAATATCAATTGACCATAAAGGCATGTTTTTTTTCTGGGTTCTTTGTTTTGTTCCATTGATCTGTATGCCTGTTCTTATGCCAGCACCAAGCTGTTTTGAGTACAATGGCCTTGTAGTATAACTTGATATCAGGAAGTGTGATACCTTCCACTTTATTCTTCATTTTCAGGATTGCTGAGGCTATTCATGTTCTTTTTTGGTTCCATATAAATTTTTGGAATATTTGTTCTATATCTTTGAAGTATGCCATTGATATTTAATAGGAATTCCATCAAATTTATAGATTGCTTTGGGTAATATAAACATTTTAATGATGTTTATTCTTCCTATCCATGAACACAGTATATGCTTCCACTTGTTGGTATCTTCCTTTATTTTTTTTTTCAATGTCTTATAATTTTCTGGGTACAAGTTTTTTATCTCCTTGTTTAAATTTACTCCTAGGTACTTTATTTTTTTTGATATTGCAATAGCGAAGGGGATTGTTTTCTTAATTTCTCTTTCAGACAGTTTATTGTTGGTGTGTATAAATGCCACTGATTTCTGAATATTAATTTTATATCCTGCCACCTTGCCAAATTCATTTTTCAGGTCTAATAGTTTTTTGACTGAGACTTTAGAGTTTTCTATGTACAGTATCATATCATCAGCAAAAATGGACAGTTTTACTTCTTTTCCAATTCGGATGCCTTTTATTTTTTCTTCTTGTCTGATTGCTGTAGCTAGGACTTCTGGAACTATGTTAAATAAGAGTGGTGAAGGGGACACCCCTGCCTGGTTCCTGATCTTAAGAAGATTGCTTTTAATTTTTGCCCATTGAGTGTGGTGTTGGCTATCAGTTTGTCATAGATGGCCTTTACTATGTTGAGGTATGTTCCCTATATTCCCACTTTGCTCAGAGGTTTGATCATTAATGGGTGCTGGATTTTATCAAATACTATTTCTGCATCGATTGATATAATCAATCATGTGATTTTTATACTTCCTTTTGTTTATGTGATGAATCACATTAATGATTTGCAAGTATTGTACCAGCCTGCCTCCCTGGAATAAATCCCACTTGATCATGACATGACTTTTTAAATGTATTTCTGAATCTAGTTTGCTAATATTTTGTTGAGCATTTTAGCATCTATGTTGATCAGGGATATTGGCTTATAGTTTTCTTTTTTTGTAGTGTCTTTACTCATAAATGCAACCATTTTAAGTGTGCCATTTAGTAAGGTTTGACACAGTATTCACTCGTGTACTATTACACATCCAAAACATAAAACATTTTTGTCATTCTAAAGATTTCCTTTGAGCCTTTTACCACTCTACATGGAACCCAAGTGGCCACTGATTTGTTTTGTCACTTGATTAGGTTAGTTTTTTCTAGACTTTCAGAAAAATAAAATAGTACGTTTGGTACTCATTTGTATGCATTTTCTTTTGTATAGCATGTTTTAGACTTCTTGTTGACTATCAATATTTTTTCTGTTACTGACTGTGTTCCATTGAATAAATTTACCACCATTTATTTACCTGCTGATAAATAATTGGATTGTTTGTCGTTTTAGAGTTAAAAAAAATTATTTAGAAAATTAAATTTAACAGGGTGACATTCATCAATAAGAGTACCTAGGTTTCAGGTGAATATTTCTATAGCATTTGAACTGTTGTTTATGTTGTATACCCATCACTCAAAGTCAAATCATTTTCTGTCACTGTATATTTGTCCCTTTTTATACCCTTTCCTCCACTTCTTTTTCCAAGTCTCCCTCCCTCTGGTAACCACTGCACTCTTATCTATGTCCGTGAGTCTCAGTTTTATATCCCACCTATGTGTGAAATTATACAGTTCTTAGCTTTTTCTGATTTACATATGTTATTTTGTATAATGTTCTCAAGGTTCATCCATGTTGTCATAAATGACACTATGTCATCATTTCATATGGCTGAGTAGTATTGCATTGTATAGATGAATCCCATCTTTATCTAATCCTTTATTGAGGGACATTTTGGTTGTTTCCATGTTTTGGACACTGTGAATAATGCTGTGATGAACATGGGAATGCGTGTGTTTTTATGTACCAATGTTTTTGAGTTTTGGGGGTAGATACCCAGTAAAAGGATTGCTGGGTCATATGGGAGTTCCATTCTTAAATTTTTTTGAAGAGCCACCATACTTTCTTCCACAATGGTTATACTAACTTGCATCCCCACCAGCAGTGCATGAGGGTTCCTTTTTCTCCACAACCTCCTCAACACTTGTTATTACCTGTCTTGTTGATAATAACCAATCTAACAGATGTAATGTGGTATCTCATTGTAGTTTTGATTTGTATTTCTCGAATGGCTAGTGAAAATGAACATTTTTTCATATCTCTGTTGCCCATTTGTATGTCCTTTTGGGAGGAATGTTTGTTCAGGTCCTCTCCCCATTTTAAAATTGGATTATTTGCTGTTAAGCTTTGTGAGTTCTTTATATGTTTTGGAAATTAACCCCTTATCGGAGCTGTTGTTTGCAAATATCATCTCTCATTTAGTTGGCTGCCTGTTTGTTTTCTTGTCAGTTTCATTTGCTGTGCAGAATCTTTTTAGTTTGCTATAGTCCCATTCGTTTATTTTTGCTATTACTTCCCTTGCTTTTGGGGTCAAATTCATAAATTGTTATCTATGGCCAAGGCCCATGAGTTTTGTACCTGTGTTTTCTTCTATGTAATCTATTGTTTCAGACCTTAAATTTAGCTCTTTGGTCCATTTTGAATTAATTTTTGTGCATGGGACAAACTGTAGTCAAGTTTCATTCCTTTGCATGTGGCTTCCCACTTTTCCCAACACCATTTATTGAAGAGTCTTTTTTTTCTCTATTGTATGTTTTTGGCTCCTTTGTCAAAGATGATTTGTTCATATATATGTGGTTTTATTTCTGGGCTCTCGATTCTATTCCATTGGGCTCTATGTCTGTTTTTCTGCCAATATCATGCTGTTTTGATTATCATGTCTCTATAGTATAATTTGAAGTCTGGTGGTGTGTTATTTCTTCTGCTTCGTTCTTTTTCCTCTGGATTGCTTAGGCTATTTGGGTTTTTTTATGGTTCCATACAAACCTGGTGATTTTTTGTTCTATTTTTTAAAAAATGAGATTTTGATGAGGTTTGCATTAAATCTGTATATTGCTTTGGGTAATATGGCCATTTTAACTATGTTGATGCTTCCAATTTGTGAACATGGAATATATTTTCATTTCATTGTGTCTTTTTATATTTCTTTCAATAATGTTTTGTATTTTTCAGTACATAGGTTCTTCACATCCATTGTTAGTTTATTCTTATGTATTTGATTTTTTTTTGGTGTTGTTGTTGCGATTGTAAAAGGAATTGTTTTTTTCTTTATAGTTCAATTTCCAAAATTTCATCATTTGCATATAGGAAAGCAATAGACTTTTGTATTTTGATTTTTAATCCTGAGACCTTACTGTATTAGTTTATTGATTTTAATAATTTTTTATGGAGTTTTAGGGGTTTTTATGTACAGGATCATGTATTTTGGGAAAAATGATACTTTTACTTCTTATTACCCAATATGGATACTTTTTATTTCTTTCTCTTGCCTGATAGCTCTGGATAAAACTTGCAGAACTATGTTGAATTAGATTGGAGAGAGTGGGCAGCTTTGTCTTGTTTTTGATTTTAGAAGAAAAGCCTTAATTTTTTCACCCTTAGTATGATATTAGCTGATGGTTTATCATATATCAGCTTTATTATGTTGAGGTACTTTCTTTCTATTCCAATTTTATTGATGTTTTAAACAATGGAATGTTGCATATTATCAAATGCCTGTTCTACATCTATTGAGAGAATCATATGATTTTTGTTTTATGTTTTATTGATATGGTGTATTATGTTGATAGATTTTCATATATTGAATCATCTTGTGCCCCTGGAATAAATCCCATTTGATCATGATGTATTATTTTCTTAATGTGTTGTGTTCGATTTGCTAGTATTTTGTTAAAGATTTTTGCATATGTACTCACTAGAGATATTGGTTTTATAGTTGTTTTTTTTAAGTTGTCCTTGCCAGGTTTAGTATCAGGATTATGTTAGCCTCATAAAATGTGTTCTGGAGTATTGCTTCTTCTATTTTGGGAAGACTTTGTGAAGGAAACGCACCAAATCTTCTTTGAAAGTTAGATAGAATGCAATAGTGTAGCCATCTTACCCTGGACTTTTATTTTGGGGGAGGTTTTTGCTAGTTGTTTCTATGTATTACCTCCCTGTTTATGGGTTTATTTAGATTTCTCACTTCTTTGTGACTCAATCTAGGAATATTGTATAGTTCTAGGAATTTATTCATTTCCTCTAGGCCAGGGGTCAGGAACCTATGGCTCGCAAGCCAGATGTGGCTCTTTTGATGGCTGCATCTGGTTTGCAGACAAATCTTTAATAAAAAAATAATAATATTAAAAATATAAAACATTCCCATGTATTACAACCTATTCATTTCCTACCGCTCATGTTCATGGTTGCAGGTGGCTGGAGCCAATCACAGCTGTCCTCTGGGACAATACCAAATTTTTACTAGATAATGTGTAACGTACATGGTTTATTGTAAGGTCAGGAAGTAAACTGCCCTCCTTTTAATCAAGTAGTCAGCTAGCTAATTGCAGAAACCCTTTTGATGAAAAAGATGGCTAAAAGAAAAAAGGATGAGGAGTATCGTACTTTTCAGCAGGAATGTACAGAGGAATTCGCCTTTGTGGAGAGAGCAGGTTCTGCAGTGTGTCTAATATGCAATGATAAAATTGCATCGATGAAACAGTCAAATGTAAAGTGGCACTTTGACACACGCCATACTAAATTTGCATCGAAATATCCAGCTGGGGACAGCAGGATGAAAGCATGTCAAGAGCTACTGTGCAGAGTGCAAGCTAGTCAGCAGCATCTCTGTGTTTGGACCCAACAAGGTGACTAGAATTCGGCTAGCTTTGTTGGTGCTTTAGCAATTGTGAGAAACAAAAGCCATTCACAGATGGGGAGTATGCCAAAACATTCATGCTTGATGTTGCCAATGAACTTTTTGAATAAAGACAAGATAATCAAACAAATAAAAGACATGCCTCTGTTGGCAAGAACTGTTCACGATTGTGCCATCATGATGGCAAATCAAATTGAGGCAACACAAGTGAAGGACATAAATGCAGCACCATTCTTTTCTCTCACTTTGGATGAGTCAACAGACATAAGCCATTTACCCAGTTCAGTGTGATTGCAAGGTATGCTGTCGATGACACACTATGTGAGGAAAGTCTTCCTGTCTTGCTTATGAAATAGACAACAAGAGGGGAGGATGTATTCCAGTCTTTCACGGAGTTCACTAAAGAAAAAAATCTACCAATGGATAAACTTATTTTGGTGTGTACTGATGGTGCTCCGTGCATGGTGGGGAAAAATAGAAGATTCATCGCACTTCTTTGTGAACATGTAAAGAGATCCATCCTAAGGTTTTACTGCATCCTACATCAGGAGGTACTTTTTGCTCAGCTGTGTGGCGAGCAGCTTGGTGAGGTGATGTCGCTGGTCATTCAGGTGATCACCTTATTGTCGCTCGAGCTTTAAATGATCACCAGTTTAAAACACTGCTGGATAAAGTTGTGAATAATTATCCTGGTCTGTTTCTGCACAGCAATATGAGTTGGTTGTCAAGAGGAAAGGTGCTCAGCTGTTTCGCGGCTTGTTTTAGCAAAATCCGAACTTTTCTTGAAATGAAAAGCATCGAGCATCCGGAGTAAGCTAACACTGAGTGGCTCCTGAAGTTCTACTATCTTGTGGACATGACTAAACATCTGAACCAGCTCAATGTGAAAATGCAAGGCATTGGATATACAGTCTTATCCCTTCAACAAGCACTGTTTGCATTTGAAAACAAGCTGGAACTCTTCATTGCAACATTGAAACAGTTCATTTACTACACTTTGAACAACTGGGAGAGTTTAAAGATGCATGCACAGCAAGTGACCCTGCTCAACATCTTGATCTCCAGCAGCTAGCGGGCTTCACATCTCATCTCCTACAGTCATTCAAAGTGCGCTTTGGGGAATTTTGTGAGCGTACTCATCTTTTTAAGTTCATCACCCATCCACACGAGTGTGCAGTGGACAGTACCTACCTGAGTTATATCCCTGGTGTCTTTGTCAGAGATTTTGAGCTATAAGCTGCTGACCGGAAGGCCTCAGACATATGGGTGAATAAATTTAAGTCACTGAATAAAGATTTGGAAAGACTTGCACGACAGCAAGCAGAGTTGGCGAGCAAACACAACTGGAGAGAAATGAAAAAACTTCAACCCGTGGACCAGCTGATTGTCAAAACTTGGAACGTGCTTCCCATCACATACCACACACTGCAGCGTGTGAGTATTGCTGTACTGACAATGTTTGGCTCTATGTATGCACGTGGGCAGTCTTTCTCACATCAAAAGAACATTAAGACCAACCTATGATCATGTTTAACAGATGGAAGTCTCAACGCCTGCATGAAGCTTAACCTCACAACTTATCAACCAGACTACAAAGCCATCAGCAAAACCATGCAGCACCAGAAGTCGCATTAACGGTAAGAAGTACTTTATTCATCATTGGTTAGCAACAGCATAACAATGTTATTAAAAAGAATTCAGAAACTTATTGTACTATAAAAGTGTTGGTCTTACATAAAATGCACACATTTACTTGTATTTAGTGTTAAACATATTGTATGGCTCTCACCAAATTACATTTTAAAATATGTGGTGTTCATGGCTCTCTCAGCCAAAAAACGTTCCCAACCCCTGCTCTAGGTTGTTGAATTTGGTGGCATATAATCTTTCATACTATTCTATGATCCTTTGTGTATCTATTATGTCTGTGGTAATTTCTCCTCTTTCATTTTGGATTTTGTTTATATGAGTCTTTCCTCTTTTTTCCTTAATGAATCTAGCCAGTGCTTTGTCAGTTTTATTGATTTTTTAAAAAAATCCAGCTCTTTGTTGTATTAATTTTTTTCTATAATTTTTCTGTTCTCTATTTTGTTTAGTTCTGCTTTAATTTTTACTATATCCTTTCTTATGATGACTTTGGGTTGCTTTTTTCTAATTCCTTAAGATATTATGTTAGGTTGTTTACTCTGTTTACTTGGGGTATCTCTTGTTTCTTGATATAAGCCTGTAATAATATAAACTTCTATCTTATTAGTGCTTTCATTGCATTCCAGAAATATTGATATGTTGTGCTGCTGTTTTTATTTGTCTGTATCTTTTGATCTCTGCTTTTATTTCTTTTTTCCCCAGTCATTTTTTAGAAGTATGTTGTTTAATCTTAACATTTTTGTGGATTTCTTTACATCTTTTTTACAGCTGAATTTTAATTTCAAAACCTTATGGGGAGGAGCAAGATGGGAACGGAGTAGGCTGATGTACCAACTTCCAACTCCCAGAACCAAAGTGGATTATAACACAATTTTAAGAACTATCATCTGGATAAACCAACTTTGAACTAAACTAAGTGGACTCTTCAACCAAGGAATATAGAAGAAGCCACATTGAAACTGGTAGGAATAGCAAAAGTGCAAAGAGGGCTGCCCAGCTCTCCAGAGCAAACAGCAGCCCTGAGAGACCCGCGTGGCGGGAGGAGAGTTTGGCGGAGAGGGAGAGACCTGGGTCCCAGGAACAAAGCCCCAGCCTGCAGTAGCAAAGCCTAGAAGAGGTGTTTGGACAGTATTGAGCTGTGAAACAAGTGAGGATACTGTTTGTGAGAAAGAGACAGTTTTCTCAGACCCAAGTTTCTTTTTAAAGGGACAGCGCAGAAAACCTCTCTCACAACCACACACCCGGGGCTCCGGGGAACGGGGACAGAGGAGAGGACCAGAAGAGCGGGAAGAGAGTGTGGACTGAAGGCACAAGGACAAACACTCTGAGGGACAGCCACCCTAACCCCTGGACTAAGTCACTTCCCTAATTAAAAACGAATATTTCCCCTGGAACTAGCAATACCAGCAAAGGGAGACAGGACACCAGCCCAACAAGCTCTCCCACAGCAATTAGAGCAGAGCTGCTTAGATGGAGGGAGCTCCCAGGTCTAAAGTATGGAGTGTTAGGAGCTGATCTGTGGGGCCCCTTCCTACTCTGCTGAGGGTTGCTGGAGGGATGGTGATGGCAGGATGCTGAAACACGGTTCTGTCGGTGGGGGCGGAGGCCCAGCTGGTTTGAGCTAGGTCTAGCCCAGCAGGGGCAGAGGAGACATGTGAAAGCGGTCCGGCAGCTGCAGGCCTGCCTGTAACCCCATCTACGGCGGAAAAGCAGGAGGCCAGGAATGGGCAGTGATCTGCTCTGCAAACCTGCGCAAGCCAGCACTGACCACGGGGACGGGGCTAGGACCAGGGATGGGCAGCGGCTCACGGCTGAGCTCACAACAGCAGCCCTGCCTGGCCAGAGAAACTGCGGTTTGCTATCCTGCGTGTGCCCGGCCCAATAAACCTTGGTTTGCGACCCTGCACAGAAGGGTGCTGGCCTTGAGGGCGAGGCTAAAGCTCCTGACGGGCAAAGGCTCACAGCTGAGAGTACATCAAAAGGCCCGTCCAACTCGCGAAACTGTGGTGAGCAGGCTCTGACTGCAGGTGCTGGGAGGAAGCCTGGAAACAGGCTGGATCCGCAGTTGAGCAAAGGTGCTCACCTCTACTCTTGGTGCTGAGGCTTGTGGCTTGAGTGACAGCCCCTCCCATGGAGGAGAGGTGGAAATCACAGCAACAGCCGCAGTGGGCCGGCGCTGGCAACGCCCATACCCAAACGCCATAGGCAGCGGCAGAGGGGGTGGCAGGCCTGCAGACAGACCACACCTAGAGAACACAAAGGCAACACCTACTGGACTCCAGTGGCCACAACTTGCTTATACACAGACAAAATGGGCAGGCAGAGGAATGCAAACCAAATGAATCAAGAGAAATCCCCAGAGAAGGACCTGAATGAACCAGATATAACCAAATTACCAGAAGCAGAATTTAGAATAATGATAGGATGTTCAAGGAAATTAGAGCAACAATGGATAGTCACTATGAACACCTAAATAAAGAGATAACAAGTATAAAAAACGAAATTGAAATAATAAAAAAGAATCAGACAGGAATGACAAATACAGTATCAGAACTGAAGACCACAATGGAAGGAATTAAAAGCAGGGTGAATGACGCTGAGGATTGAATCAGCGAGTTAGAGGACACAATAAACAAAGGCAGAGAAGCAGAGAAGAAGAAGGAAAAGAGACTCAAAAATGTGAGGAAATTCTAAGGAAGCTCTGTGACAACCTGAAGAGAAACAACATTCGCATCATAGGGGTGCCTGAAGAAGAGGAGAGAGAACAGGAAATAGAAACTGTTCAATCAAATTATAGAAGAAAACTTCCCTAAATTAAGGCTGGGAAACATTTCACACGTTCAAGAAGCACACAGAGCTCCATTAAAGAGAAACCCAAAAAAATCTACACCAAGACACATCATAGTTAAAATATCAAAGCTTAGGGATAAAGAGAAAATTTTAAAAGCTGCTAGAGAAAAAAAGGCTGGCACTTACAAAGGAGACCCATTAAGGATGACATCAGACTTCTCAACAGAAACACTTGAGGCCAGAAGGGAATGGCAAGATATATTCAAAATAATGCAGAACAAGAACCTACAACCAAGACTACTCTATCCAGCAAGGCTAACGTTTAAAATTGAAGGAGAAATAAAGAGCTTCCCAGAAAAAAAAAGCCTGAAGGAATTCATTAAAACCAAACCAATTCTGCAAGAGATACTAAGGGGCCTCTTGTGAACAGTTTAAAGGGAGAAAAGAATATAGCAAATGAAGAATACAGCTTTAAAGAATAAAATGGCAATAAACAACTACATATCAATAATAACCTTAAATGTAAATGGATTAAATGATCCGATCAAAAGACATAAGGTAGCTGTGTGGATAAAGAAACAGGACCCATACATATGCTGTCTACAAGAGACACACCTTAAAACAAAAGATGCACATAGACTGAAGGTAAAAGGATGGAAAAAAATATTTCATGCAAATGGAAATGAAAAAAAAGCTGGGGTAGCAGTATATATCTGACAAAATGGACTTGAAAACAAAGGCTATAGTAAGAGATAAAGAAGGACACTACATAATGATAAAGGAAACAATTCAACAGGAAGATATAACTATTATAAATATCTATGCAACAAATATAGGAGCCCGGACATACATAAAGCAGACTTTGATGGATATAAAGGGCGAGATTAGCAGTAATACCATAATAGTAGGGGATTTCAATACCCCACTAACAACACTGGATAGATCCTCAAGAAAGAAAATTAATAAAGAAACAGCAGACTTAAAGGATACACTAGATCAACTTGATTTAATAGATATCTTCAGAACTTTTCACCCTAAAGCAGTAGAATATACATTCTTCTCAAGCGCTCATGGTATGTTTTCTGGGATAGACCACATGTTAGGACACAAAAATGGTCTCAATAAATTTAAGAAGATTGAAACCATATCAAGCATTTTCTCTGATCACAATGCCATGAAACTAGAAATTAACCACAAAAGAAAAACTGAAAAATACTCAAACTTGGAAACTAAATAGTAAATAGCATGATATTAAATAATGAATGCATTAACAATGAGATCAAAAAAGAAGTAGAAAAGTTTCTAGAAACAAATGATAATGAGCATACATCAAGTCAAATTAATGGAACACAGCAAAAGCAGTACTGAGAGGGAAGTTCATTGCACTACAGGCATATGATAAGAAGCTAGAAAAAGCTCAAATAAGCCACCTGATCCTGCATCTAAAAGAATTAGAAAAAAATCAGCAAATAAAACCCAAGACCAGTAGAAGGAAGAAAATAATAAAGATCAGAGCAGAAATAAATGACATATTGGCTAAGGAAACAATACAGAGGATCAATGAAACCAAAAGCTGGTTCTTTGAAAAGGTAAACAAGATTGATGAACCTTTAACTAGACTCACCAAGAAAAAAAGAGAGAGGAAACAAATAAATAAAATTAGAAATGAGAGTGGAGAAATAACAACTGACACATCAGAAATACAAAGCATTGTAAGAAAATACTATGAAGAACTCTATGCCAAAAAATTAGACAACCTAGGTGAAGTGGACAAATTTTTTGAATCATATAATCTTCCAAAAATCAATCAGGAAGAATCAGAACACCTAAACAGACCAATTACAACAAATGAGATCGAAACAGTTATCAAAAAACTCCCAAAAAAGAGAAGTCCTGGGCCTGATGGCTTCACAAGTGAATTCTACCAAAAATTCAAAGAAGAACTAACTTCTATCCTCCTCAAGCTAATTCAAAAAAATTCAAGAGGAAGGAAGACTTCCAAACTCCTTTTATGAGGCGAGCATAATTCTGATCCCCAAACCAGGCAAAGACAACACAAAGAAAGAAAATTATAGGCCTATATCCCTGATGAATTTAGACGCTAAAATTCTCAACAAAATATTAGGCAACGGGATCCAGCAATAAATGAAAAAAATGATACACCATGATCAAGTGGGATTTATTCTGGAGAGGCAAGGCTGGTTCAATATTCGCAAATCAATCAATGTGATTCATCACATAAACAAAAGAAAGGACAAAAATTACATGATAATTTCATTAGATGCAGAAAAGGCATTTGATAAAATCCAGCACCCATTCATGCTCAAAACTCTCAGTAAAGTGGGAATACAGGGAACATTCCTTAAATGATAAAGGCTATCTACGACAAACCCACAGCAAACATCATACTAAATGAACAAAAATTAAAAGCAATCCCCTTAAGATCCGGATCCAGGCAGGGGTGGCCCCTTTCACCACTTTTATTCAACATAGTTCTGGAAGTCCTAGCTACAGCAATCAGACAAGAAGAAGAAATAAAAGGCATCCAAATTGGAAAAGAAGAAGTAAAATTGTCATTATTTGCAGATGATATGATATTGTATATAGAAAACCCTAAAGTCTCAGTCAAAAAACTACTGGACCTTATAAATGATTTCAGCAAGTTGGCAGAATATAAAATTAATACTCAGAAATCAGAGGCATTTCTATATGCCAACAGTGAACTGTCAGCAAAAGAAATTAAGGAAACAATCCCCTTCACTATTACAGCCAAAAAAAATAAAGTATCTAGGAGTAAATTTAACCAAGGAGGTCAAGGACTTGTACTCAGAAAATTATAGAACATTGATAAAAGAAATCAAGGAAGATACAAACAAGTGGAAGCATATACCGTGCTCATGGCTAGGAAGAATAAACATCATTAAAATGTCTGTATTACCCAAAGCAATTTATAAATTGAATGCAATACCAATTAAAATACCAATGACATACTTCAAGATATAGAACACATATTTCAAAAATTCATATGGAACCAAAAAAGAACACGAATAGCCTCAGCAATCTTAAAAAGAAAACATAAAGCAGGAGGTATCACTCTTCCAGATATCAAGGTTTACTACAAGGCCATTATACTCAAGACAGCCTGGTTCTGGCATAAGAACAGGCACATAGATCAATGAAACACAACAGAGAACCCAGAAATAAACCCACATCTTTATAGACAACTGATATTTGACAAAGGAGGAAAGAACATACAATGGAGTAAAGACAGCCTCTTTAACAAATGGTGTTGGGAAAATTGGACATCTACCTGCAAAAAAATGAAACTAGACCATCAACTTACACCATTCACAAAAACAAACTCAAAATGGATAAAAGACATAAACGTAAGCCGTGAAACCATAAGCATCTTAGAAGAAAACATAGGCAGCAAGCTCTCTGACATCTGTAGCAGCAATATATTTGCCGATTTATCTCCACGGGCAAATGAAATAAAAGGCAAGATAAACAAATGGGACTATATCAAACTAAAAAGTTTTTGCACAGCTAAAGACAATAAGAACAGAATAAAAAGACAAACCACACAATGTGAGAACATATTCGACAGCATGTCTGATAAGGGGTTAATAACCAAAACTTATAAAGAACTTATAAAACTCAGCAACAGGAAGACAAACAATTCAATCAAAAAACGGGCAAAAGAAATGAATAGAAATTTCTCCAAAGAGGACATACAGATGGCCAATAGGCATATGAAAAAATGCTCAACATCACTAATCATTAGAAAAATGCAAATTAAAACCACAATGAGATATCACCTCACACCAGTCAGAATGGCACTCATCAGCAAAACAACACAGAATAAGTGCTGGCGACTATGTCGAGAAAAGGGAACCCTCCTGCATTGCTGGTGGGAATGAGGACAGGTGCAGGCACTGTGGAAAACAGTATGGAGATTCCTCAAAAAATTAAAAATCGAACTGCCTTTTACCACCCAGCTATCCCACTTATAGGAATATGCCCTAAGAACACCATAGCACTGTTCGAAAAGAAGAAATGTGCGCCCATGTTCGTAGCAGCATTGTTCACAATAGCGAAGATCTGGAACCAGCCCAAGTGTCCGTCAGAAGACGAGTGGATTAAAAAGCTATGCTACATATATACTATGGAATACTACTAAGCCATAAGAAATGATGACATCGGATCATTTACAACAAAATGGATGGACCTTGATAACATTTTATGGAGTGAAATAAATCACAAAAAAACTGAGAACAGCATGATTTCATACATAGGTGGTCATAAAAGTGAGAATATGAGACATGGACAAGAGAGTGGTGGTTATGGGGTGGGGGGAGGGAGGGGAGGTTGGGATAGGGAGGAGGGGAGGGGCACAGGGAAAACCAGACAGAAGGTGACAGAGGACAATTTGACTTTGGGTGACGGTTATGCAACATAATTGAATGATAAGATAACCTGGAGATGTTTTCGTTGTACATATGTACCCTGATTTATTGGTGTCACCCCATTAAAATTAATAATAAAAAACAAACAAACAAAAACACCTTATGGTCAGAAAATATACTTGGTATAATTTCAATCTTTCTAAGTTTGTTGATGTTTTGTGGCCCATCATATGGTCTATCCTTATGCTTTTTCCATGATCATTTGGGATGAAATGTCCTGTTTATATCTATTATGTGCACTTGTTCCAGTATGTAATGTAAGGCAGATATTTATTTATTGATATTTTTTTTTGTCGTTAATCTTTATTTGAGAATAAGAGAAACTGAGACAAGGGTAGAGACAAAAGACCCTTCCATAACCAGTGACATTCTTCTCCATTGTCACCAACCCCTACTTTGCACACATATTGGGCATTTATACTACTCAAAATTGCTCCAATTAAAAAAGTTCTAAGTTTCTAATCCTCTGACTACAATCTGCCTTGTTTTGGGGGGTCAGCTTTTGAATTATATACATTAAACCTCTTCTGCCATCTACAACTCTACGCCCACAGTTACTGTGCCAACTATCTTTTTATCCATCAGCAACCTCTTCTTTTCTTCTCAGCGTATCTTCTGTAGTTATTGTGTCCAGCACTTAGCTCACTTCCATGCTCCCTTGCTCCTTTGCCCAGCAAAGCATCACTCTTGAGTTACTACAACTCTCTCCCTGGGTTTCTGGTTCCATGCTCCTAAAATTCACCTAAGTAAAACTGCACAACAAAGCAGAGAGCTTGCTCTATGACTCATGACTACTCCTTTGTAGTGTCTCAACAGGGCCTGGCAATATTTCTGTTTCTCAAATTAGCCGTCTTTCCTACTTTCTTTTTTTTTAATTTTTAAAAAATTTATTGTGTTTACATAGATTTAAGTGTTCCACCGAATACATCTCCCTACCCCATGTTCCCCTCAACATTTGCTTTACCCCCCTCCCTTGTGCCCTCCCCCCTTCACTCCAGGATTTGCTTTCCTGCTCTCTAGAACACTGTTTTATGTATATATAATTTCACCAATTTCTTTCCCTTCTCTGATCCCATCCTATCATCCCCTTTCTCTCTGACTGCTTTTCCTCTGGTTCATTTGATCCTGCCTCTGCCTCTATTCCATTCCTCAGTTCACATTGTTCACTGGATTCCTCAAATGAGTGAGGTCATATGATATTTTTCTTTCTCTGCCTGGCTTATTCCACTTAACATAATAGTTTCCAGGTCCATCCATGTTGTTGCAAAAGATAAGATTTCCTTCTTTTTCATGGTCCCGTAGTATTCTATTGTGTAATATGTACCACCGCTTTTTATCCACTCGTCCTCTGACGGACACTTGGGCTGTTTCCAGATCTTGGCTATTGTAAACAATGCTGCCACGAACATGGGGGCGCATTTCTTCTTTTGAATCAGTGATTTGGAGTTCTTAGGATATATTCCTAAAAGTGGTAAGGAGTTCTTAGGATATATTCTTAAAAGTGGTAAGGCTTAAGATATATTCCTAAAAAGGCAGTTTCATTTTTAACTTTCTGAGGAATCTCCATACTGTTTTCCACAGTGGCTGCACCAGTCTGCATTCCCACCAGCAGTGCAGAAGGGTTCCCTTTTCCCCACACTCTCTCCAGCACTTATTATGTGTTGTTTTGTTAATGAGTGCTATTCTGACTGGTATGAGATGATATCACATTGTGGTTTTAATTTGCATTTCTCTAATGATTAGTGATGTTGAACATTTTTTCCTCTGCCTATTGGCCATCTGTATGTCCTTTTTGGAGAAGTGTCTATTCATTTCTTTTGCCATTTTTTTGATAGGATTGTTTACTTTCTTGGTGTTGAGTGTTAGATGTTTTTTATAAATTTTGGTTATTAACCCCTTATCAGACGTATTGTTGAATATGTTTTCCCATTGTGTGGTTTCTCTTTTTATTTTGTTCATATTGTCTTTAGCTGTGCAAAAACTTTTTAGTTTGATATAGTCCCATTTGTTCATCCTGTCCTTTATTTCACTTACCCATGGCGATAAATCAGCAAATATATTGCTGCGAGAGATGTTGGAGACTTTACTGCCTATGTTTTCTTCTAAAATGCTTATGGTTTCACAACTTACATTTAAGTCTTTTATCCATTTTGAGTTTATTTTTGTGAATGGTGTAAGTTGGTGATCCAGTTTCATTTTTTTGCAAGTACCTGTCCAATTTTCCCAATACTATTTGTTAAAGAGACTGTCTTTACTCCATTGTATGCTCTTATCTCCTTTGTCAAAAATCAATTGTCCATATAAGTATGGGTTTATTTCTGGGGTTACTCTTCTGTTCCATTTATCTGTATGCCTGTTCCTATGCCAGTACCAAGCTGTTTTGAGTACAATGGCCTTGTAATATAACTTGGTATCAGGAAGTGTGATTCCATTCACTTTACTTTTCTTTACCAAGATTGCTGAGGATATTTGTGTTTTTTTTTTTTTTTTTGGTTCCATATAAATTTTTGGATTATTTGTTCTGTATCTTTGAAATATGCCATTGGTATTTTAATAGAAATTGCATTGAATTTACAAATTGTTTTGGGTAATATAGATATTTTAATGATGTTAATTCTTCCTATCTATGAACACGGTATATGCTTCCACTTGTTTGTATCTTCCTTGATTTCTTTTTCAATGTTTTATAATTTTCTGAGTACAAGTCTTTAACCTCCTTGTTTAAATTTACTCCTAGGTACTTTATTTTTTTTGTTGCAATAGTAAAGGGGATTGTTTTCTCAATTTCTCTTTCAGATAGTTCATTGTTGGTGTGTATAAATGCCACTGATTTCTGAATATTAATTTTATATTCTACCACCTTGCTGAATTCACTTATCAGGTCCAGTAGTTTTTTGACTGAGACTTTAGGGTTTTCTATGTACAATATCATATCATCAGCAAAAAATGACGGTTTCACTTCTTCTTTTTCAATTTCAATGCCTTTTATTTCTTCTTCTTGTCTGATTTTTGTGGCTAGGACTTCCAGAACTATGTTGAATAAGAGTGGTGAAAGGGGGCACCCCTGCCTGGTTCCGGATCTTAAGGGGATTGCTTTTAATTTTTGCCCATTGAGTATGATGTTGGCTCTGGGTTTGTCATAGATGGCCATTATCATGATGAGTTATGTTCCCCGTATTTCCACTTTGCTGAGAGTTTTGATCATAGGTGCTGGATATTATCAAATGCTTTTTTTGCATTTATTGATATTATCATGTGCTTTTCCTTCTTCCTTTTGTTTATATGATGAATCACATTGATTGATTTGCAAATTTTGTATCAGCCTTGCCTCACCAGAATAAATCTCACTTGATCATGATGTATGATTTTTTTCATGTATTGCTGGAACCGGTTTGCTAATATTTTTTTGAGAATTTTAGCATCTAAATTCATCAGGATATTGGCCTATAATTTTCTTTCTTTGTATTGTCTTTGCCTGGTTTTTAATTCAGAATTATGCTCACCTTATAAAAGGGGCTTGGATGTCTTCCATCCTCTTGAATTTTTTGAAATATCTTGGGAAGGATAGGAGTTAGTTATTCTTTGATTATTTGCTAGAATTTGCTTGTGAAGCCATCTGGCCCAAGGCTTCTGTTTGTTGGGAGTTTTTTAATTACTGTTTTGATCTCATTTTTTGTAATCAGTTTCTTTAGGTTTACTGATTCTTCCAGATTGATTTTTGAAAGATTAGATGTTTCAAGGAATTTGTCCATTTCACCTAAGTTGTCTAATTTTTTGGCATATAGTTCTTCATAGTATTTTCGTACAATACTTTGTATTTCTGTTGTGTCAGTTGTTTTTTCTCCACTCTCATTTCTAATTTTATTTATTTGAATCCTCTCTCTTTTTGCTTAGTGAGTCTAGTTAAAGTTTCATCAATCCTGTTTACCTTTTCAAAGAACCAGCTCCTGGTTTCATTGATCCTCTGTATTGTTTTTTTAGTCTCTATGTCATTTATTTCTTCTCTGATCTTTATTATTTCCTTTCTTCTACTTCCTCTGGGTTTTCCTTGCTGTTCTTTTTCTAGTTCTTTTAGATGTAGGGTTAAGTTGTTTATTTGAGCTTTTCTTGCTTCTTAAGGTATGCCTGTAATGCTATGAACTTCCCTCTCAGGACTGCTTTTGCTGTGTCTCATAAACTTTGAGTTGTTGTATGATCATTTTTATTTGTTTCAAGAAAATTTTTGATTTCTTCCTTCATCTCATTGTTCACTCATTCATTATTTAATAACATGCTATTTAGTTTCCAAGTGTTTGAATGTTTTTTTATTTTTTCTATTGTAGTTGATTTCTAGTTTCATGCCATTGTGATCAGAGAAAATGCTTGATATGATTTCAATCTTTTTAAATTTATTGAGACTTGTTTTGTGTCCTAACATGTGGTTTATCCTAGAGAATGTATCACGAACACTTGAAAAGAATGCATATTCTGTTGCTTTAGGATGAAATGTTATGAAGATATTTATTCAATCCAGTTGATCTACTGTGTCCTTTAAGTCTGCTGTTTCTTTGTTAATTTTCTTTGTTGAGGATCTATCCAGTGATGTTAGTGGGGTGTTGAAGTCCCCTACTATTATAGTGTTGCTGTTGATCTTGCCCTTTATGTCCATCAAAATCTGCTTTATATATTTAGGTGCTCCTATATTAGGCACATAGATATTTACAATGGTTATATTCTCCTGTTGGAATGCTCCCTTTATCATTATGTAGTGACCTTCTTTATCCCTTATGATAGCCTTTCTTTTAAAGTCTATTTTGTCAGATATAAATATTGCTACCCCAGATATTTTTTTCATTTCCATTTGCATGAAATAGTTTTTTTCCATTTCTTCACTTTCAGTCTACGTTTCTTTTGTTTTGAGGTGGGTCTCTTGTAGACAGCATATGTATGAGTCCTATTTTCTTATTCATGCAACTACCCTATGTCTTTTGATTGGAGCATTTAATCCATTTACATTTAAGGTTATTATTTATATATAGTTGTTTATTGTCATTTTATTTTTTAAATATACATTCCTCTTTTACTAGATTTCTCCCCCTTTGTTCTGTTTACAACAGGTCCTTTAACATTTCTTGCAACATTGGTTTGGTTATAACAAATTCCTTGAGGGTTTTTTTTTTTTGTCTGGGAAGGTTTTATTTCTCTTTCAATTTTAAACAATAGCCTTGCTAGGCCTGACCAGGCGGTGGCGCAGTGGATAGAGCATCGGACTGGGATGCGGAAGACTCAGGTTCGAGACCCCGAGCTCGCCTGCTTGATGGCGGACCCATCTGGCTTGAGCAAAAGCTCGCCAGCTTGGACCCAAGGTCACTGGCTCCAGCAAGGGGTTGCTCGGTCTGTTGAAGGCCCGCAGTCAAGGCACATGTGAAAAAGCAATCAATGAACAACTAAGGTGTCACAACGGCAACAAAAACATGATTGATGCTTCTTATCTCTCTCCGTTTCTGTCTGTCTGTCCCTGTCTATTCCTCTCTCTGACTCTCTCTGTCCCTGTAAAAACAAAACAAAACAAAACAAAAAACAAAAAAACAATAGCCTTGCTGGAAAAAATAGTCTTGGTTGTAGGCTCTTGTTTTGCATTAATTTGAATTTTTCTTGCCATTTCCTTCTGGCCTTAAGTGTTTCTGTTGAAAAGTCAGATGTCATCCTTATGGGTGTCCTTTGTAAGTGATTGACAGCTTTTCTCTTGCAACTTTTAGTATTCTTTCTTTATCTCTTAGCTTTGGCATCTTAATTATGGTGTGTCTTGGTGCAGGTCTCTTTGGATTCCTCTTTAATGGGATTCTGTGTGCTTCTTGAACTTGTGTGACTTTTTCCTTCATCAATTTAGGGTAATTTTCAGCTCTAATTTCTTCAGTCAGGTTCTCTATCTCTTGTTCTTTCCCTTCTCCTTCAGGAACCCCTATTATGTGGATGTTGTTTCTCTTCATGTTGTCACAGAGCTCTCTTAAAGTTTCTTCAGACTCTTTGATCCTCTTTTCCTTTTGCTGTTCTGCTTCCGTGCTTTCACTTATCTTGTCCTCTGCTTTGCTGATTCAATCCTCTGCTTCATCCAGGCTGCTTTTAATTTCTTCTAGTGTAGTCTTTATTTCTGATATTGTATTTGTCATTTCTGTCTGATTCATTTTTATGATTTTTATGTCCTTTTTGATGCTTGCTATCTCTTTATTTAGGTGCTCATTATGTCCGTCTATTGTTGCTCTAAGATCCTTGAGCATCCTAACAATCATTATTCTAAATTCAGCATCTGGTATCTTGGTTATTTCCATTTCATTCAGTTCTTTTTCTGGGGATTTCTCTTGTTGATTCATTTCTATTGCATTTCTCTGTCTTCCCATTTTGTCTCTGTATAGACTGCATCTTTGGATGTGCTGTTTGTGTAGCTAGCTGAGTATAGGGGTGGTGTTGTCTGCCTACAGCTTTCAGTTGTGTTGTTTCTAGATCTTCTTGGGTTGGCTCCAGCTGTTATTTGTAATCCACTGTGGGCTACTTGTCTGCTGCTACTGCTCTTTTTGCTGTTTGTGACAGTATTTTCAATGACTTAGCTGGGTCAGGTGTGAGGAGCCTTTCCTTAAGATACAACTCTAACTATGGTAGTTAGATCCTGAGCTGATGCTCTCTGTCTCTGTCTGTTGGAAGTACCAACCCTGTACCTCACTGGCCAGAACCAGGTGCAGAGCAGTAGGGAGTCACTGTTTTTGACTGGCCCTTAGCAAACTTCTTGGAGCTACATGTGATCTAGAGTATTGTTTTCTTTTTGAATGATCGATCTAGAGTGTCAATGGTGTGTTGAGTTCTCCAAGTATGATTTTTTTGTCTGCTTTTATGTTTAGATGTTAGTAGATGTCATATATTTTGATGCATCCTAGTTCTGTACATATATATTAAGAAGTGCCAGTCTTCTTGATATAATGTTTCCTTTATTATTATAAAATGTCTTACTTTATCTCTGGTTATCTTTGTTGCCTTGAAATCAACATTGTCAGATATGAGTATGGCTACACCTGATTTTATTTGGGTATAATTTGCTTGGAGAATAATTTTTCAACCTTTCAGGGTGAGTTTACTTTTGTCCTTTCAGCTTAGATGTGTCTATTGAAGGCAGCATATGGTTGGGTTTTGCTTTTTGATCCAATATGCTACTTTGTTCCTTTATTGGTGAGTTCAGTCCATTTACAGTTAAGGTAATTATTAACACTTGAGGATCTCTTAAAACCATTTTTTATTTTGTTTTCTGGTAGCTCTGTGTTTTGTTTGATTATTTTCTTTTGCTTTTCTGTCAGTTGTTTTTCTTTAGTGGCATTTCATACTTCTTTTCCCTATTCTTCTTCTTTTTTAACTGTGCGTTTCAGTGGGTAGTTACTATTAGGTTATTAAGAAAAAAATGTTCATATGTACAAAAGTCCATTGTATTTATGAGTGCTTCTGTACTCCATCCTCCTTTGCTACTGCTGATTTTTATCCTCTCCCCTTTTGTGTTATTGTTGTCATAGGTTATCCTCTTTTATTGTGATCTTACTGGAGCTTTTACTTTTAGTTTTGATTTGTTTTGTTCTTTGTATCTGGTTGAATAACCCCCTTGATTATTTCCTGCAGTTGAGATTTTCTGGAAACAAATTTCATCAGCTTCTATATGTCTGCTAAAGTTTTTTATTTCTCCTTCATATTTCAAGGATAACTTTGATGGATATAGTATTCTTGGCTGGGAATTCCTCCCTTTCAGTACTTTTTTTTATTATTTTAATTTATTGTGTTTACATAGATTCAAGTGTCCACCGAATATATCTCCCCTCACCCTTGTGTTTCCCTCAGCCCTCCCCCTTTACCCTTTCTGCCAATGCCTTCACTCCTTCCCTCCAGGATTTCCCTTCTCTGATCCCATCTTCTCTTCCAATTTCTCTCTGACTGCTTTCCCTCTGGTCCCTTTTATCCTGCCTCTGTTCTGTTTCTCAGTTCACATTGTTCATTGGATTCTTCAAATGAGTGAGATCATATGATATTTTTCTTCCTTTGTCTGCCTTATTTCACTTAGCATGATAGTTCCCAGGTCCAGCCATGTTTTCACAAAAGGTAAGATTTCCTTCTTCCTCACGGCTGCATAGTATTCCATTGTGTATATGTACCACCACTTTTTAACCCACTCATCCACTGATGGACACTTGGGCTGTTTCCAGATATTAGCTATTATAAACAATGCTGCAATAAACTTAGGGGTACATTTCTTCTTTTGAATCAGTGATTTGGAGTTCTTAGGATATATTCCTACAAGTGGGATAGCTGAGTCAAAGGGCAATTCCATTTTTAATTTTTTGAGAAATCTTCATACTGTTTTCCACAGTGGCTGCACCAATCTGCATTCCCACCAGCAGTGCAGGACGGTTCCCTTTTCTCCACACCCTCTCCAGCACTTATTATGTGTTGTTTTGTTAATTAGCACCATTCTAACAGGTACAAGGTTGTATCTCATTGTGGTTTTAATTTGCATTTCTCTAATGATTAGTGATGTTGAATAATTTTTCATGTGTCTATTAGCCATCTGTATGTCCTCTTTGGAGAAGTGTCTATTCATTTCTTTTGCCTATTTTTTGATTGGATTGTTTATCTTCCTGGTGTTGAGTTTTAGAAGTTTTTTTTATAAATTTTGGTTTTTAACCCTTTATCAGATGTATTGGCAAATATATTCTTCCATTGTGTGGGTTGTCTTTTTATTTTGTTAATGGTGTCCTTTGTTGTGCAAAAGCTTTTTCATTTGATATAATCCCATTTGTTCATCCTGTCCTTTATTTCACTTGCCTGTGGAGATAAATCAGCAAAAATATTGTTATGAGAGATATTGGAGAGTTTACTCTTTATGTTTTCTTCCAAGATGTTTATGGTTTTGCAACTTACATTTAAGTCTTTTATTCATTTTGAGTTTTATTTTTGTGAATGATGTAAGTTGGTGATCTAATTTTATGTATTTGCAAGTACCTGTCCAATTTTCCCAACACCATTTGTTAAAGAGATTGTCTTTACTCCATTGTATGCTCTTACCTCCTTTGTCAAATATTAATTGTCCATGTAAGTGTGGGTTTATTTCTGAGTTTTCTCTTCTGTTCCATTTATCTGTATGCCTGTTCTTATGCCAGTACCATGCTGTTTTGAGTACAATGGTCTTGTAGTATAATTTGATATCAGGAAGTGTGATGCCACTCACTTTATTTTTCTTTACCAAGATTGCTGAGGCTATTCATGTTCTGTTTTGGTTCCATATAATTTTTGGAACATTTGTTCTATATCTTTGAAGTATGTCATTGGTGTTTTAATAAAAATGCATTGGATTTATAGGTTGCTTTGGGTAATATAGACATTGTAATAATGCTTATTCTTCCTACCCATGAACAGTATATGCTTCCACTTGTTTGTATTTTCCTTGATTTTTAAATCAATGTTTTATAATTAATTATGATGTGTCTTATTGTGGGCCTCTTTGGGTTAATTTTTAATGGGGCTCTCTGTGCTTCTTGAACTTGTGTGACTTTTTCCTTCATCAATTTAGGGAAGTTTTCAGCTGTGATTTCTTCAATCAGCTTCTCTATCCCTGATCTTTCTCTTCTCCTTCAGGAACCCCTATGATTTGGATGTTATTTCTCTTCATGTTGTCACAGAGCTCTCTTAGAGTTTCCTTAGACTTTTTGAGCTTCTTTTCTTTTTGCTGCTCTGCTTCCATACTTTCCTTTATCTTGTCCTCTAAATTGCTGATTTGATTCTCAGGTTCATCCATCCCGCTTTTAATTCCTTCTAGTATAGTCTTCATTTCTGATATTCTATTTGTCATTTTTGACTGGTTCTTTTTTATTATTTCAATGGCCTTTTTGATATTTGCTATCTCTTTATTTAGGTGCTTCTTATATCTGTCTATTGTTGCTCTAAGATCTTTGAGCATCCTAACAATCATTATTTTATACTGTGCATCCAGTAATTTGGTTATCTCCATCTCATTCAGATCTCTTTTATGGTGATTTCTTTTGTTGATTCATTTGGGTTGCATTTCTCTGCCTTCTCATTTTGTCTGTGTATAAGAAGGGTGTAGTCACAGGAGTTCAGTGGGTGTGGCCTCTTTGTTTTCTAAGTGTGGTCTGTTTGCTGGCTCACTACCCCTCTGCTTCCACATTGGGCATTCAGGCACGAGTGTTGCTGGTGCCAGCCCACTGCCACCATGGTCACTCTGGCTTCACCCTCGTCTCTGTGGGCAGGACTGCATTTGCATGCCTGGGCTGCAAGCCTTGGCTGGCCCCAGCCTCTGCCCTGTTCCCATGGGCAGGACCATGCTTGTGTGCCAGGGCAGCAAGTCTTGGCCCTGCATGTGGCTCTGTGCTCTTGTGCCTAGCTGCAAGCCTCAGCCAATTTCCCAGCTTCCACCTTGCCCTCACTGGCAGGACTGCAGATGGAATTGCTATTGTGCGCCTGGCCTGTAGCTGTGGGTTGAACCACTTTTGTGTGCCCCATCCACAGTCATGGTCATCCTTCTGTTTCTACCCCTGTGGGCTGGACTTGCTCGTGCTCCATCTGTGCGGCCACAGCTGGCCCCCGGCTTTCATCCCCACGGGTAGGACTGTGCTCGCTTCTGGACTGCGGCTATGGCTGGCCCCTGGCTTCTGCCCCCACCGACGAGACAGTGCTCTCATGTCCAGCTGCTGCCTGCTGTCTGGTGAGCACTTAGTAGTGTGGGGTGGTGATGTAACTTAGTCCTCAGCACTCAATACTGTATTCCTGATGGCTTCCTGCTTCTAAGCGCTTCTTTGCTCTGACTGCAGCAGGAGACCTTGTTTGGCTGGTGACCTGCTTCCCTTTGCTGGTATTGCTGGTTCCAGGAAAAATATTCACTTTAGATTTGGGGAGTGATTCAGTTCAGGGGTTAGGGGGCTGTCCCTCAAAGTGTTTTTCCCTATGCCTCCTAGATTTTACTCTCTTACTTCGATCCTCTCAGTTCTCCTCATTCTCCAGAACCCTGAGGGAGTGGTTGTGAAAGAGGTTTTCTGCGCAGTCCCTTTAAGATGTATTCTGGGTCTGAGAAATCTGTCTCTTTCTTGCAAACAGTACCCTGGCTTGTTTTGCAGCTAAATACTGTCCGTTCACTTCTTCTAGGCTCTGGGGCTGCAGGCTGGGGCCCAGGAACCTCCCCTCTCCGGGAAACTCCTATCACGTGAGTCACTTTGGGCTGCTGCTTGCTCCCTGGAGCTGGACATCCCTCTCGCATTTTCACTTTTCTTACCAGTCTCAATGTGGCTTCTCTGGTGATCTTTGGTTATAGATTCCTCTTGGTTTAGTCCAAAGCTGGTTTTTCCAGATGATTGTTCTTAAAATTAAGTTGTAAGCCACTTTGGTTCTGCGAGGTGGAAGTTGGGACGTCCACCTACTCCATTACCATCTTGGTGCCCCCTCCATTTTAGTACTTTGAGTTTTTGTGTCTACTCACTTCTGTCTTGTATAGTTTCTGCTGAGAAGTCTGATGATAACCTAATAGGTTTTCCTTTATATGTTATGTTCTTCTTTTCCTTAGCTGCCTTGAGGATTCTTTCTTTGTCATTGATTTTTGACTATTTTATTACAATGTGCTTTTGAGTAGGTCTTTTTGGGTTGAGGTAACTCAGCATTCTTTTTGCTTCTTGGACTTGAGGCCCTAACTCTTTCCATAGGCTTCAGAAATTCTCATCCATTATTTGTTTATATAGGTTATTCATTCTGTTCTCTTCTCTTCTTCTGATATACTCATTATTCTTATATTCTCTTTCTGATGGAGTCAGTCAATTCTTGTAGAGCTCTCTCAGTTTTTCTTTTAATTCATGAGTCTCTCCTTTCTTCTTCGTGTAGCATCTTTTGTTGCCTGTCTTGATGTCACCAATTCTTTCCTTTATCTGGCTTGTCTTATTAGCTAAACTTGCTACCTCAGTCTTTAATTCATGTATTGAGTTCTTCATCTCTGTTTTTAAAGTTTCAATCTCCTTGGTGAGTTCATTAAGTTTCCTATTTGTGTTTTCTCACATCTCATTAAGTATTTTCAGAACTTCATATTTGAATTCTTTATCATTTAACTCCAAGTTTTCCATGTGGTTGAGATTTTTTCTGGAGATATTTTCTTTTCTTTCTGAACTATGTCTCTGTCTTGTGTAGTCATTGTATTTGATTCCTTATTCCCTGATGAGTAGTATTGTTAAGAACCCTAACAAAAAATACCTAAAAATATTTAAAATAAAAAATACAATAATAATTTAAAAAACATGAAAAGTTAATTTGAAAAACCACAAGAAAAAAAGATCAAAAACAAAAAAAAAACTAAAACAAAAAATACACCCACAAAGAATAAGAATAAAAAATATAAAAATTAAAACAATGTTCAAGAGAAAAAAAAAGGAAAAAAGAAAAGAAAAATTAAATTTCTGTTTTGAGAGGTTTCTTCCAGTAGGTGTTGCTATATTGCAAGTTTTAATTCTTTGAAGTTTCTGAGCTGCCCTCTGGTGAGATGTTGCCAGCGCAAAGATGTAGACAGGCACAGTTGTGTTGGTGGCTGCGGCATGTTTTGAGGGCTTCCTGTCTTCAGCTTTCTGGCTTTATGGCTCTAGTAATGGCAATCTTAGGCTTCCAGGTGCTCCTCCTCATGTCTCAACAGACTTGGGGACCAGAGGCTGAGCACTTCTCTTCTTCAGAAGAGAGAGTAGCTCTGGAAAGCTAGTTGTGGGATCTACCTCTGCCATTTTCTGTACCATGAGGTGAGGACGGCAGGATCTGAGAGGCTGGGAGCCGCACTTTAAGTTTTCTCTGTCTCCGCAAAGTGCAGGCTGTAGGCAGACTGCAGGAACTCTGACCATGACCCTAAGCTCTGGCAGCTTTGATTTAGTTTCTTCCCCTTTACCCATTTATCTTACTGGTCCTCCCAGCAGAAGGAGACTCAGTCACTCTGGTTTTCCCTCTCTGTATTCCTCAGACAAAATCCAAACAGCCTGAGCTTCATTCCTCTCTGTAGTCCAGCAGAGGAAAAAAAAAAATCCAGTCATTCCAGGTTTGTCTCTTCTCCAGAGTCTACCACAAATGCATTTTATCTTCTACACTGCCCTTTCAACCCACCCCACCTTTAGCCCATTCAGTGAGTGGATCTTTTGGGCATGCTTGCATGCCCAGCTGAGGTTCCTTCACTACATTATGGTTGTTCAGTTTGTTGAAATTTCAAGGGGAGAGTTCAGGAGTATCTCTCATGCCACCATTATTCTGACGTCACTCCAGTTTTTGTGTATTATAAGTAAAACTATTAAAAAAATTTATCTACAAGTCTGTGTGAGCATAAATTTTTATCTTTCTTAGCTAAACCTAAGAGTAGAATTACTAGATTGTATGGTAATTTCATTTTTTTTTAAAGAAACTACTAAACTTTTTGCATAGTGATATACCATTTTATATTCCCTTCAGCAAAGTATGAGAATTATAATTATTTCATATCATCACAAATACTTAGTGTTGTCAGTGTTTGGTATTTGACAGTTTTTATTGTTAATTTTAACCATTCAAAGGGTATGCAGTAGTGTCTTACATTGCTTTTAATTTGTGTTTCCCTAATACTAATGATGTTGCATCTTTCATGTCTTTCTCTTGTAAAGATTCTGTTCAAATCTGTTGCCTATTTTTGCAATGGTAATTTTATCTTCTTACTGATGAGCTGTGTTCTTTTTTAATATTCTGGATACAAGTTTTGTCAGATATGTGTATTGCAAATATTATCTTTTAGTTTGTGCCTTTTGAAGAGCAGAAATTTTAAATTTTGATAAAGTTCTTTTTACTGATTTTTTTTCCTTCTATACTTAATTGTTTTTATGGTCCTGTAGAGGTGATCTAATCATACCAAAACATCACAAAAATTTTTCTCCTGTATTTTCTTTTGAAAGTTTTAGTTTTAGATTTTATGTTTGGGTTTATAACTTATTTTCAGTTAAGTTTGTGATTTATTTGCAGTAAGTGTGATAGTTCATTTATTTCCCCCAAATGAATATCTGATTGTTCTAGCAACATTGAATACAAGTTGGCACCTTTAATATAAATTAATTGAACATAACACGTGGATTGATTAGTGAGATCTTTATTCTATTAGTCTAGTAATTTAAATGTTTATCTTTTCATCAACACCTCACTGTCTCAATTACTGTAGTTTTGTGCAGTAATACATCTTGAGACCAGGGAGTAAAAACCTTCAACTTTGTCCTTTTTAAAAATTCTTTTGGTTATTCTAATTCCTCTAATTTTTCATATAAATTGTAGAATCATCTTGCCAGTTATTACAAACAATCCCGCTAGGGTTTTGATTGTAATTATATTGAATCTATACATCAAATTTAAGAGAATTAACATGTTAATAATATCGAATTGTCTGATTCACAACATTCTATATCTATACAAATAATTAAATGGCTTTTAATTCTTCAAGTACCAAACATTTTAGCTTTAACCGAAGTCATTTTTTCTTCAATGTATCTAGTAGTTTTTCTCTATTCATTCAGAACAAAGCCCCACTATGCTGACTTTCTGCTGGTTATAGCAACGTGCTCTGGGAAAGGAAGTTTTCTCCTTGCATTATTTTTTTATTCCTCTGCTTTAAGAGGTATAAAGCAGAGGAACAACCCACACAAAATTTCTGGGTTGTTCTTTGTGGTTTTCTTTTTTTTTAACACTGTATACCCTCTGACCTTGAGTTTCATACAAAACTATTTATGAGTGAAATAACATGGTATCTAGTGCTTGCTTTGCAATAATACAGTGTGTGGTGAAAAAGTGGGTAGAGGCATAGATAAAAAAAAATTGAAGACAGCTGTTCAAGATGAGTACTGGGTACATAGGGGTTTATTATACTTCTCATTCTACTTTTGCTATGTTTAAAATTTTTCATAATTAAAAGTTGAAAAAGAATAAGCCTGTGTTAACACAAGAACCAAGATAGGTCTCTGTTTTCCTTCTATTATTGCGCTTATTTTACATTCATGTCCTAAAAATGTGTGTATGTAGGGTGACTTTCTTTCTACACAGGTAGTATCACTCACATCCCAGACATGAGGCTTTGGATTCTGGTCATGCTGCTCTTCCCAAAGCATGGCTGAAAGAAGTAAATTCTTGTCCTACTTGACCTCCCCAGACCATTAGATAGCACTGATCATTCAGTTTTTTCTTTTTCTCATCATCTTGATATTTGTTTCCCCTTTAGCCTTTTTGACTCCCTCTGTTTTCTCTAGTGGTAGTAATTAACTTAGTCCTTGGTCCCCTTTTCCTCGTCGCACCTTTAATTGTTGATCTTCCCAATTCCATGGTTTCCACTACCATTTTGTTCTTTCACTTGCTATTTTACCCTGTTCTGGCCATTTTACTTAGAATCTATGTTGATTTGTTAGATTTTCAGAGTATTAATTTGTTCATTTGTTCTACAAATATTTTTAGATCTTTCACTATGCACCAGATACTAGGATGAACACAGAGGATAAAGAACTGAATAAGCCATAATCCTTTTCTTAGAAATTTCACAATAATGGGCTAAATGTTCCTCAATTTGTTTCTCAAGCTCTTATCTCTTTCTTAAGATCTAGGTAGATGAAATTGCCAACTGAGTGATAGCTCTTCAGAGCTAGCACATCAAAAAACAGTCTAACTTTGCCCTTACCCACGTTTTTCTCACCATTTCTGTTGGTGGCTTCAGTACTCCAGCACTGAATTATCTTCCTTCTTTTCTCCACCTTGCCAGCCTTAATTGTGACCCCTTTCCTGTACTTATCATATGCTTTTGTCAACAGCTATGTCCTAACCACACCGCAAACTCTTTCCAGCCATTTGATAGCAGAAGGCTTTCCTCTTAAAAATGTTTCTTGATATTTATTCTGGTAAATGTTCGAATGCAGCCTGACTAGGTGGTGGCACAATGGATTAGAGTGTTAGCCTGGGATGCTGAGGACCCAGGTTTGAAATGTCACTGTCTTGAAGCCCAAGTTCACTGAGCATGGGTCATTGGCTCGGCTAGAGCTCATCCTGCTTCCATCAAAGCACATATGAAAAAGCAGTCAATGAACAACTAAGGTGACGAAACAAAGAATTGATGCTTCTCACCTCTTTCCCTTCCTGTCTGCCTGTCCCTGTCTGTCTTTCTTTTTCTCTCTCCCTGAAAAAAAGGTTAGAATGTACATTGCAACAATATTAGCTTTTTTCTTTTGAGAGAGAGAGAAAGAGAGAGAGAGAGAGAGACTGGAAGGGAGAGAGAGAGAGGGGAGAGAATGAAAAGCTACAACTCATAGATGCTTTCACTTTAGCTTGCACTGATTGCTTCTCATACATGCCTTGACTAGAGATCAGACCTTAATGTCCCCTTGCTCAAGTCAGTGACCTTGGGCTTTTCATGCCAGTGGCTTTTGGGCTCAAGCTGATGACATTTGGGATTGTGTAAATGATACCCCGCTCAAGTCAGCAACCCTGGCTCAAGTTGATCAGCCTGCACTCAGAGCTGGCCATTTTGGGGTTTTGAATCAGCGACCTTAGTGTTCCAGGTTGACGCTTTATCCACTGCATCACCACTAGTCAGGCTTTCGTTTATTTTATTTCTTTCTTTCTTTTTTGTTGTTGTTGTTGAACAATATTATTTTCTTTTTAATCTTAATTTTTTTTTTATTAATTGATTTCAGCAAGAGAGGAAAAAAGAGAGAGCAAGAGAGAGACAGGAACATCAAGCTGTTCTTGTATGTGCCCTGACCAGGGAGCAAACCAGCAACCTCTGTGCTTTGGGTCAATGCTCTAACCAGCTGAGCTATCCAGCCAGGGCTGAGTATTAACTTTTATTTAGCAACTTCTATTCCTAGCTTACATACATTTTCTTAATTCATCTTTTATTTATGGCTATCTGAGGAAGATGTGTTATCATTTTGCTTTATATGTGTTAAAATCCAGTGATTTGCCTAAGATTTCACTACAGAAAAGGGCCACAGCAAAAAAAAAAAAAAAAAAAAAATACTTTGACCAGTTTCCAAGTATGGATCCTTTTCGCTGTGTTTTGCTTCTGAGGTCAATTCTTTTCAGCATCTCTCAGTAGCATTTCCCAAATGATGTTTCTTGAGATGGTAATCGATGCTATTTTTAAAAAAGAGTTCTATGGACATGAATTTGAGAAATGGAAAAAAGTTTAAATGTTTTATTTTCTACTAGTATTCTCTGACTCTTTCATATGCTAATGTCACTGTGACTACATAAGGCACAATTATTTTACGTGTCATTTTTTAAAAGGTATTTAACCAGAATACTATTGCTTTACAGCCTCTCTTCAGACTTGTTTTCTCTAAAATAAATCCGAGGAAAAGGCATGCTAGCGAAAGAGAGCTTTTGATCACAGTATTAGTTCCTCTTCTATTAATTTCACTTGCTAGGGAAAATCTTAGCTATAACATTCTCTTGGCTGATCACGCAACAATAGGCTGTCATGAATTCAGTCACTGTCATTTCAACCCTCATTGAAATCTTTTCTTAAGCTCAGCCCAGCTGATGACTCACAAAGGCCTTCACCTTCTGGCATATAGATAATTTGTTGAGTCCATGTATATATGCCTGGGAAGATCATATTATTAGTTAATAAGAACTTCCACTTTGTAAGCACTTACTAAATTCAAGAAACTGGGGCAGGTACTTTTATAAGCATTATCTCATTTAATCACCACATACCCTAGGGAGAAGGTATTAATATCACCTCTATTTCACAAATGGGAAAATAAAGGCTCAGTAGCACATGCACATCCATGAACATGCTTTGGCTGCAGTGACAAGCTTGAATCTCATACTCAACTCTGCCTGACCCAGAGCCCATACTTTTAGACCCATACTCTTGTGTTCTGACCCATTATCAAAATACTTAAAAATAGATGAGTCTGATTAAGTGACTTGAAAAATATAACAAGACACTTAATAATATTTATGGCTGCATTCTCAGCTCCTAGCACAGCGTCCAGCATGTAAAAACAGCTTAAGATGCCCTTGTTGAACAGAAATTGAACTGAATAGCAGTGAAGAGCCTTACAGGGAAGAATAGAAACAATGGAGCTAACTTGAAGAAAAGTATCAATTAAACAACATAGTCTCTTTATGGCAAGCATGTGATGAAAAATTACATCACTCCTTGGAATTTCTGGAATGATTTTGAGAGCTATTTCTTTCACCAGGTCATCACTTTCTTGTTGAGTTAGAGAACCTGTTGCCTCAGGTGGGCTGTCATCATCTCCACTCTTTGTTGCTGCTCTATTATTACACACTGCAGTTGCAGCAGCTCTGAATTAGGCATACTTGCACAATCTTGAGTGTCCTGAAGGAGAATAGCCTATCAGACATATATCAACTACTCGCCTGCCCAATGATTAGATTTAAACTTAGGCCCTTGAGCAATAAACACAGAGGTTTTATAAGTAAAGTTCAAAAAAGAAGATGGAAAAATCACTTTTCTAGGTGACATTCACTTACCAGAGAGACAAATTACCAATGTTATGCTAACATCTTCAAAAGGAAGTGCACAGATGTATTTAGATGAGTTTCTTACAGCAAGATAAGATAAAGATAATGAAATATATGTACTATGGGTGAATGACTAGAAAAAGAAATAGTAATTATCTAAGAATATAAGTGGTGCAAATAGCCAAAGAGGAATAGAATTGAGTGACCCAAGAATTAAATAATTAGAAAAAACAGAAGGTGATATATCCTTTTTTACTTCTAATAATAAGCTTAAGCCAGATGACCACGTGATTCAACAAAATGGGCTTCCCAGGAATATTTTAGAAGGTGAAGGTGTAGAACACCTCTTTACTTCCTTTCAATGCTTTTTGGACTGATGATATTTAAAGAGTGTGCTGCTGACTCCATTCCCATTCCCGTGGCCATTAATATAAATGACAGTGTGTATAGTGATCCTTTTTCATTGTGGGAACATCTGTAAAATGTTTCATTTTTACTTATTGACTTTATTTTACCCAACTCTTTCTTGATAGGATTTGAGAAAATACATAATATACACTAAGGACAGTGACACCACGTGACTCTTTTTCATGCCAGTCTCAGCTCCTAGCATAGCCTGAACATGGTAAGCACTTAAAAAAATACATGTTCAAGGAATGAATAAAGGATCTAAACAATTAAAAGAAAATCTGATTGACAGAACCATTACTATATTTTGGTTCAAAAATCATTTTTTTTTTCAAATTATTTCTTAGAAGGTTTGCATGCTCTAACCCACATAACCTTTTATAATCTAATATCAAGAATAATTATTGGATTTATGGAGCTTACACCTCCACTGGGGCCATGCTACAAGTTGCCATAGAAATGAATGACAGAAAACTGCACCAGAACTTCCACATATCAACATTGCTAACTAGAAACAGAACAGTTCAATCACAAAGTGCCTTAACTTTTCTTTTCTAACATAATTATATAAAAATAATAATAAAGTTATTTACTAGAAAATTCTCTTGAGAATGTAACCTAAATGGTTAGTTTTCAGAATTGGGAAGATAAATGAACATCGGACAATTTAAAATTTTCTGAGTTTCATATTTGCCATGCTTGCTAAAAAATGCAGATTCCAGAGCCCCTCTTCAGATGTACTGCCTTTAGATACTCTAGAAGTGAGGCCTGGAAATACATGTATTTTAAAAACTAAGAAAGACTTTCAAAACCACTACTCTATCTTTTGTTATGTGTAGAACCTTAGGTCTAGAGAGGGACCAGCTGATGAGACCTAAGCCCTGGAGTTCAGAGTTCCAGCAGAGGAAGGACAGAGACATTTATGTACTTCCCACTGCTCCTTTGACCCTTCCACATTTTCCCTTGATACTTGCTTTTTGATTACTAGCATACATTCATTAATTATTTGATCCTGCTTCTAGGTATACAAATACACTCTGTATGACCTTGGCCAAGTTACTTCACTCCTTTAACCTGCCCTTTCCATATCTGTAAAAACTGGACAATGACACCCTTCCTGTGTTACTGTGTACTATGAACTGAATATTTGTGTCTCTCCAAAAATCACATGTTGAAGCTCTAACTTCCAATATGATAGTATTTGGAGATGGGGTCTTTGGAGGTAATTTAGTTTTGGATTAGTTTATGAGAGTGGAATCCTCATGATGGGATTAGTGCCCTTATAAAGAAATGAAGACAATAGAGCTTTTTATCTCTCTTCCGTGTGAGAATACAGCAAGAAGGTGGCAGTTTGCAAGGCAGGAAGAGAGCCCTCACCAAGAACCCAACCATACTAGCACCCTGATCTGTCACTTCCAGCCTCATGAGCTGTGAGAAATAAAATGTCTGTTGTTTAAGCCATGAAGTCTATCGTATTTTTACTAAAGCAGCCTGTGCTGACTAATATACCATGAAGGGCACACGAGGACATGAGGTAACAAGAGATAGTACCTGACATGTATTCGATGTTCAGTAATTATTATTTCCTTTCTTATGAGTTATTCTAAAAAGGGCGATGGTTCCATTTCCTGTGAAAATATCTACCACCCAACTCTGTGAGATGATAGGTCAGGACTCAAATTGGCACAAGAGGGTAGAAGTCCAGCATATGTGCATGACAGGGCTTCAAGAAACAGTCTGGTTAAAGGGGGAAAATTTCTAGGAGATTTGTCTTGAAAATGCAGAGCAAGATGTTTGCTTGTGCTTAGATTGGGTGGCTTGAAGGATACCAGTAGAGACTAATGGCCACCTTCCCCCCAATCATCCCTTAGTACTATCACTGATGGTAGAGATGCTAACACTGGCGTTCTGTCATTCCAAGTCTCTGCCTGCCTTGTTTTGACTCCACTAAAGCCAATCAATGAGTGTACTCCAGGATGGGTAATCTTTGATTTGAAGATGATTGTGATACAGTTTCATTCATTCATTCATTCATTCATTCATTCCTTTATTCATTCAATAAGCAATCAGGGCACACACATATATATATTTTTACAAGGACAGAGGGGGGGGACAGATAGGGACAGACAGACAGGAACGAAGAGAGATGAGAAGCATCAATCATTAGTTTTTCATTGCTGTTGCGACACCATAATTGTTCATTGATTGCTCTCTCACATGTCCCTTGACCGGGGGCCTTCAGCAGACCAAGCCACTCCTTGCTGGAGCCAGCGACCTTGGGCCCAAGCTGGTGAGCTTTTGCTCAAGCCAAATGGGCCCGCACTCAAGCTGGCGACCTTGGGGTCTCAAACCTGGGTCTTCAGTGTCCCAGTCGGGTACTTTATCCACTGTGCCACCGCCTGGTTAGGTAGGGCACACCTATATCGAAGAAACTGTTCTTCAAGGAACTCAGGGTGTATTCTGGGAGTCACCTCTGGATTCTAGAACCTGTGCTCTGGCTCCATTCTACTACCCTAGACATTACTCTTGTTTCACGAAACACTACAAGCCATTTACTGTAAAGGAACCTTATATTTATCAATCGTTCCGTGCTGGCCCTGATTCTAGCCATTAATTAAGAGTGGAAGTGACATTTTAAGACCCAATTCCACAGTTACTTCTGAGGGTAAGCACTTCCACCACTTTCTCCTATCTTGATCAAGTGATCATTTTCTGAAAGGAAAAATGGGTTTCTTCTTTAATTCAAAGTCACTAGTATATTTCAATGTCAATTCATTTAAACATATTTATTGGGTGCCAGTAACAATACAGAAGGCATATTAGCATCTCCACCTTCCTGAGCTTGTGTGTAAATGAATACTCCTTGACAAATCTTTTGGGGTCACCAGGGAGAAGGGATTGGATTTCTGTTCAGCATGAGATGAGAAAGTCTATCAGTCAGTTATTACTACCTTAAATGTCAGCTTAGGTTGTTTTTGAGATACTTTTCCGTTGTACTTTTAACTGAAACGGGAAACTCCATTTCTGCTCTTGGGAACAGGGCCACTTTCTTGTGCAAGGACTCCGGGGAAGCAGAATTAGGTTTGGCTAATTTTGAACTCAGCAGGCGCCATCCCCAGCACCCAGAAAACGTCCCTGAGCGGTGTGGTCAGATTCAGTCCAGTTCGTCTCGGCCGCCTGTGTGTGATGTCCCTGGAGGCCGCTAGAGGGAGATGAGCGCCTGAGACAGCAGCGGAGTATGAGATGCCGCTGGGGCGATCCTGGCCGTTCCAGGCATGACTCAATAGTCACTCAGGCAGACGTAAAATCCCCTGAAAAACAAAAAATGTGAAAATAAAGTTAAGTCAGAGATAGGGTTTCCAGATAAAATACAGGACCCTAGTTAAATGTGAATTTAAGATAAACAACAAATACAAATATTAAATCAGTCATTATCTGAAATTCGCATTTAACTGGGTGCCTTGTACTTCGCTAAATCTAGCAGCAACTCTAGATTAGTGAATCTAGACTGAAGGTCAGAGGGACGCTGGAAAGACTGAAAGCTCTTGTAAGAGATGGGGGGCGGGGGGAGGCAGTTTTCACTACCTACTTGAACCTAAGACAGTTTTCTACCCCTTAGACTGGAAGAGGTTATTATTCTCTTCACAGTTGGCAGAAAAACAGTGATACAGCCTGAGGCCCTGGCTGGGAGAAGCGGGGGAGTGGTCCTCCACCTTGAAACACCTCCTCTGTTATCTCCTTCAAGGCCAAATACATCTTTAAAATCCTTCCTGTGTTCAGGAAGTTCTCCTCAAGATGTGAATATCCTCTTAAGAGAATGTCTTAGCTCAGACTTGCTTACCAAAATACCATAAACCAGGGGCTTAAACGACAGTTCTCACAGTTCTGAAGGCTGGAAGCCCGAAATCAGGGTGCCAGCATGGCTGGGTTCTTGTTGAGGGTCCTCTTCTTGGTTTGCAGATGGTCACCTTCTTGCTGCATCTTCATACTGAGGAGGAAGAGCGCTCTCTTCTCTACATCTCCTTATAAGGGCACCAGTGCCATCATGGGTGCTCTATTTTCATGATCTCATACAAACTTAATTACCTCCTAAAGGTTCCACCTCTAAATGCCATCACTTTGGGGTTAGGCTTCAACATAGGAATTGGGGTTAGGACACAAACATTCAATCCGTAGCAGAGGAGAATATAGCTTTGGCAATGAATATTTCCAGAAAGGTTGCTTGGCAGCTTGTGGGGAACCAGTTCCAGACCAGAAAAACAGATTAAAAGCCCAGAGTACCAAGTAATAGGCAAAAGAGGAAATGAGGTGTCAAGACAAAGAAGAGGACCTCAGAAGAAGGGGACCAAGGTTATAATTGTGTTGGTCAAATAAGTTTGTAAATTGATATATATGTTTGCTCCCTTATAGTTTACATTGGGTGTGGGGGACAGGCTGTATAAGCAGGCAGGGTCGTTATGGCCTAAGGTTTATTTTTAAGACTAAGTCTTTCCCACCCTAAGTGACTTTGTATCAGAGACTTTCTTGTTTGTATATTGAATTAAAGGTTTTGATTTCTACACTATAAAATGGGGCAGAGGAACCCATGCAGAAGGAGAGCAGAGAAAGGCAATGTGGAGAAAAGGAAAAGCAGCCAAGATGGTGGAGTGCTGAAGGAGAAGCCAGTTGGTGCAGAGTTTGTGCAGAGAGAAAGAGATGGGGAACAGAGGTGAATAATGCTGGTGAGGTACAAACCTTTGACCCTAGGAAAACTCGGATAAGTCAGTGGCTTTGGGAGCCCTGAATGGAAAGGGAAGTGTTTTCCCACTGTGTGTATTTCTTGCTCACCAGGTTTTAGGATTAAAGCTAATGGCCCACCAGTTCTTGGCTCTGTTGTTTCATTACTGTCTTAATCAAATGCGAACCTGTATGGGCCTGGGGGCTGTGATGGTGGCCGTGGCTACTGGCTTTACATAAGACAAATAAGAGGACCTCAGGAGAAGGGGACCTGGGTTATAATTGCTATGTTCCTCGTTAACAATATTGTTCAGGGCAGGAAACTTTTCAGAGGGTGCATTAAGAATCTGAATAGGCAGTTCATGTCAGGTTAGCAAAATGATTTCTGAGTACCTAAAATGCATGACCATGATTGCTATTCATTGGTGGTAACGATATTAACAGAATAAACTCAGTCAAGCTCAAGGAGCATTTTTATTTCTCCTGGCAGTAGAAACAGAGTTCTCATGTCTTTTGTGACCTAGTAAAGTTGAAAGTAGTCACAGAGGGCTTGTTCTCGTCATTACTAAGCTGCCTTTCCAAACTTTTCATCTTGTGCACTTTTCCTGTTCAGAGTCGACAAAGGTACATGGAACAGTAAGAAGGTTCTTAGACCAAATATCTTCCTAAGAATCTTAAAAGAAGACATTCCTCCTTTGTTTTCCACCCCCACTCCTCCCAAGGTTAAAATTAAGCAAAGAATTCCTAATTGCTGGGAGAAACTGCTTTAACATTGAAAGGATTTTTAAATTACTGACCTTGAAGACACAGCACTATTCTTTTGTCCTGGAAGCAGAGGTTTTTTTTTGTTTTGTTTTGTTTTTGTATGCTGATGATGTTAATATTAAATTAAATCAGCAGGGGGCACAATTTCTTCACAATGTGCGAGGCTTCATTCTTTTTATTAGAAAGAAAAATGCCTAAGCTGTTTCTTTGTGCTGTTTTGAATTGGCTTTATCCTTTAATCCAATATCAAAATGTCATGCACATATTCATTTTCCACAGAAAAAGGCAAACTAAGCTATACAAAAGGGGTTGATGCATTTACTGGCAGTGCCCTGCTAATAATATCATTTCTGCATCAATAATAATTTATTTTCAAAAATAATCATAGAGTGGGTATGTCCAGGACCATAAATGCAAATACAAAGAGGAATCTATTGCCCATATTTATTTAAAGTTTCTCCTTAGAAACTTCCAGCTTGATAGCAACCCCCATTTCTGGACCTCTAGAAAATTAGTAGGAAGATTTCACCTATCGATTTCATCAAGAATTGTGGCAGTTATTTGTAGGGGCTGTGCTTTGTAGCTGTCTTGCACATCTTTAATCAGCTTGTGCATTCATAATACCTCCAAGTCAGACCTATTGTATTCTCTTTTTGATTTGTTAAAAAGGAATGAAAACCTCCTAGCATTCCCATATGTGCAACATGCAATGATCTGGTAATGCCCAACTGTCAAACTAATTTGTACTTGGACCTGAATCAGTGATATTTTAGAATAATCACTTTAGTTCTTGGGACATTCATTTTGCTAGCTTTGAAAACAAACAGTTTTTACTTATCACAGGAATATTGGAAAGATTCCAAAAATCTCATCACTAAAGGGTTACCAGGAGTTATTTCTTTCTTTCTTTCTTATTTAGAAAATTAAATTTAACAGGGAGACATTGATCCACAAGGGTACATAGGTTTCAGGTAAACATTTCTATGGTTTTTAAGCAGTTGATTATGTTGTATACCCATCACCCCAAGTCAAATCATTATCCATCACTTTATATTTGTCCCTTTTTAAGCCCTTTCCCTCACCTTCCCTCTCAGCCACGTCTCTCCCTCCCCCTGGTAACCACTTTACTTTTTCCTATGTCCATGAGTCTCAGTTTTGTATCCCACCTGTTAAATCATACAGTTTTTTGTTTTTTGGGTTTTTTTATTTTTCATTTTTTATTTGTGGCAGAGCCAGAGAGAACCAGAGAAAGGCACAGATAGAAACAGACAGGAAGGGAGAGAGATGAGAAACATCAATTCATCGTTGCGGTTTCTTAGTTGTCCATTGATTGATTTCTCATATGTGCCTTGACCGGAGGGTTACAGCAGACCGAGTGACCCCTTGCTTGAGCCAGCGACCTTGGGCTCAAGCTGACGAGCCTTACTCAAACCTGATGAACCCGCACTAAAGCTGGCAACCTCAGGGTCTCTAACTTGGGTCCTCTGCATCCCAGTCCGACAGACACTCTATTCATTGCGCCACTTCCTGGTAAGGCTAGTTTTTAGCTTTTTCTGATTTACTTATTTCACTCACTATAATGTTCTCAGGGTCCATCCATGTTGTAAATGGCACTATGTCATAATTTCTTATGGATGAGTAATATTCCATTGTATAGATGAGTCACATCTTCTTTATCCAATCTTCTATAGAGGGACACTATTATTATTTCTATATCTTGGCCACTGTGAATAATGCTGCAATAAACATGGGGGTACAGATGTGTTTATGTATTAATGTCTTAGATTTTTAAGGATATATACCCAGTAGAGGGATTGCTGGGTCATTTGGTAGTTCTATTCTTAATTTTTTGAGGAATCACCATACTTTCTTCCATAATGGTTGTACCAGTTTGCATTCCCACCAGCAGTAAATGAGGGTTCCTTTTTCTCCAAAGCCTCTCCAACACTTGTTATTATCTGTCTTGTTGATAATAGCCAATCTAACAGGTATGAGGTGGTATCTCATTGTAGTTTTGATTTGCGTTTCTTGAATAGCTAGTGAAGATGAGCATCTTTTCATATATCTGTCGGCCATTTATATGTCTTCTTGGGGGAAGTGTCTGTTCAGGCCCTCTCTCCGTTTTTTAATTGGATTGCTTCCATGTTTGTTGCTGAGCTTTGTGAGTTCTTTATATATTTTGGAAATTGATCTTTTATTGGAACTGTTGTTTGTAGATATCATCTCCCATTCAGTTGGCTGCCTCTTTGTTTTGTTGTCAATTTCTTTTGCTGTGCAGAAGCTTTTTAGTTTGATATAGTCCCATTTGTTTATTTTTGCTTTAACTGTCTCTGCCTTTGGGGTCAAATTCATAAATTGTTCTCTACGGCCAAGGTTCATAAATTTAGTACCTATGTTTTATTCTATCTAATCTATTGTTTCAGATCTTATATTTAGGTCTTTGATCCATATTTAATTAATTTTTGTGCTGGGGACAAGCTGTAGTCAAGTTTTATTCTTTTGCATGTGGCTTACCTATTTTCCCATCACTACAGTATTTATTGAAAAGGCTTTCTTTTCTCCATTGTGTGTTTTTGGCTCCTTTGTCAAAGATGATTTGTTCATATATATGTGGTTTTATTTCTTGGCTCTTGATTCTATTCTATTGGTCTGTATGCCTGTCTTTTGGCCAATACCATGCTGTTTCAATTATCATGGCTCTATAATATTATTAATTTAAAGTCAGTTAGTCTGATACCTCTGACTTTATTTCTTTTTCTCAGGGTTGATTTAGCTATTCAGGGTTTTTTATTGTTCCATACAAACCTGGAGATTTTTTGTTCTATATTTTTTAAAAATGTCATTGGAATTTTATCAGAATTGCATTAAATTTGTATATTGTTTTCGAGTAATATGGCCATTTAAGTATGTTGATTCTTCTAATCTATGAATGTGTAATATATTTTCATTTCAATGTGTCTTTTCCAATTATTTTAATAATGTTTTGTAGTTTTCAATATATAGATCCTTTACATTCTTTGTTAACTGTATTTTGAGGTATTTATTTTTTGCTGTTGTAATTGTAAAAATGATTTTTTTTTAGTTCATTTTCTGAGGTTTCATTGTTGGCATATATAAATGCAATAGACTTTTGTATATTGACTTTGTATCCTGTGACCTTACTGTATTTGTTTATTGTTTCCAATAGTTTTTCAGTGGAGTCTTTGGGGTTTTCTGTATATAGGATTATGTCATCTGCAAAAAGTAATACCTTTACTTCTTTCTTGATACGAATGCCTTTTATTTCTTTCTCTTGTCTGATTGCTCTGGCTAAAACTTCCAGCACTACATTGAATAGGAGTAGAGAGAATGGGCAGCCTTGTCTTGTTCTTGATTTTAGAGGAAAAGCTTTCAATTTTTCACCATGTAGTATGACATTAACTGATGGTTTGTCATGTATGTCCTTTATTATATTGAGGTACTTTCCTTCTATATTTATTTTATTGAGTGTTTTAAACACAAAGAGATGCTATATCTCATTGAATGCCTTCACTGAATCTATTGATAGAATCATGATTTTTGTTCTTTGTTTTATTGATATGATATATAACATTAATTGATTTACTTATATTGAACCATCCTTGTGCTCCTGGAATGAATCTCACTTGCTCGTGATGTATTACCTTTTTAATGTGTTGTTGTATTTGATTTGCTAGTATTTTGTTTAGGATTTTTGCATCAGTATTCATTAGAGATATTGGTCTGTAGTTTTGTTTTCTTTGGGTTGTCCTTGCCAGGTTTTGGTATGAGGGTTATGTTGGCCTCATAAAATGTGTTAGGAAGTATTGCTTCTTCTATTTTTTGGAAGACTTTGAGAAGGATAGGAATCAAATCTTTGAATGTTTGATAGAATTCACTAGTGTAGTTATCTGGCCCTGAACTTTTATTTTGGGGGAGGTTTCTGATAGTTGTTTCTATTTCCTCCCTGCTTATGGGTCTACTTAAGTTTTCTTTATGACTCAGTCTAGGAAGATTGTATAGTTCTAAAAATTTATTTCTTCTAGATTATTGAATTTTGTGGCATATAATTTTTCATAATATTCTACTATGATCCTTTGTATATCTATGATACCTGTGACAATTTCTCCTCTTTCATTTCAGATTTTGTTCTGCTCTAATTTTTATTATTTCCTTTCTTCTGCTGACTTTGGGTTGGCTTTTTCTTCTTTTTCTAATTCCTTAAGATGTGATGTTAGGTTGTATATTTGAGATCTCTCTTGTTTCTTGATATATGCCTGTGATGATATAAACTTTTCGTTTATTACTGCTGCTGCATCCCAGAAATTTTGATATGTCATGTTGTCATTTTCATTGGCCTGTATACATCTTTTGATCTCTGCTTTTATTCTTCCTTGACCCAGTCATTTTTTAGAAGTATCTTGTTTAATTTCTACATTGTTATGGGTTTTCTTACTCCCTTTTTGCAGTTGATTTCTAATTTCAAAACCTTAGGGTTAGAGAATATGCTTGGTATAATTTTAATCTTCTTGAATTTGTTGATGTTAGTTTTGTGGCCCAACATATGGTTTATTCTTTAGAATGTTCCATGTACACTGGAGAAAAATGTTAATCTGAAGTTCTGGGATGAAATGTCCTCTAAATGTCCATGATGTCTATTTGGTCTAGTGTGTTGTTTAAGGTCAATATTTTTTTATTGATTTTTTTGTTTGAATGATTGATCTAAAGCCGTCAATGGTGTGTTGAGATCTCCAAGTATGATTGTGTTTTTGTCTGCTTCTATTTTTAGATCAGTTAGTAGATGTCTTATGTATTTTGGTGCTCCCTGGTTCAGTGCATCTATATTAATAAGTGTCATGTCTTCTTGAGACAATGTCCCCTTTATCATTATGAAATGACCACTTTGTCTCTGGTTACATTTGTTGTCTTAAAGTTAGCATTGTCAGATATGAGTATGGCAACACCTGTTTTTCTTTGGGTATCATTTACTTGAGGAATCATTTTCCAACCTTTCACTTTGAGTCTATTTTTGTCCTTATAACTTAGATATGTCTCTTGAAGGCAGCATTTGGTAGGGTTTTGTTTTTTGATCCAATATGTTACTCTGTCCCTCTTTATTGGTGAGTTCAATCAATTTATATTTAGGATAATTATTGACACTTGTGGATTTCCTATAACCATTTTGTGTTTTGCTTTCTGGTATCTCTGCATCTTGTTTGGTTTTTCTTCCTGTTGTTCTGTCAGTTGTTTTTGTTTGGTGGTATTCCATGCTTCTTTACCCTGTTATTTTTTTTTAAGCTGTGTGTTTCAGTAGTGACATTTTTTGGGGTGGTTACCATTAGGCTATTAAGAGAAAAACTGTCATATTAATAAATATTCATTGTCTCATGCGTGCATCTGCACTCCATCCTCCTTTGCTACTACTGATCTTTATCCTCTCCCTTTTTATGTTATTGTTATCACAGACTATCCTTGTTTTTATTGTGACCTTGTTGGAGATTTTACTTGTAGTTTTGATTTGTTTTGTTCTTTGTATCTGGTCAAATAACCCCGTTGATTATTTCTTGCAGTGGGGATTTTCTGGTGATAAATTCCCTTAGCTTTTCTATTCTGTGAAATTTTTATTTCTCCTTCATATTTGAAAGATAGCTTTGATGGATATGGTATTCTTAGCTGGTAATTCCTTTCTTTCAGTACTTTAAATGTTTGGGTGCACTTTTTTCTGGCATGTAGAATTTTTACTGAGAAGTCTGATGATAACCTAATGGACTTTTTCTTAAGTGTTATGCTCTTCTTTTTCCTAGCCACCTTGAGAATTCCTTCTTTGTCATTGATTTGTGACTATTTCATTATGGTGTGCCTTGGAGTGGTCTGTTTGGGTTGAGGTAAATCAGCATTCTGTATGTTTCTTGAATTTAAGGATCTAATTCTTTGCATAGGTTTGGGAAGTTCTCATCAATTATTAGTTTGAATAGGCTCTCCATTCCCTTCTCTCTCTTATACCCATTATTTTTATACAGTTCTTTCTGATGGCATTAGACAATTCTTGTAGAGTTCTGTCATTTCTTTTTTAATTTGTCTTTTTTCTTCTCTCTGTAGCATCTCCAGTTGCCTGTCTTTCATGTCACTATTTCTCTCCTCTCTCTGGCCTGTTCTATTAACTAAGCTTGCTGCATCGTTTTTCAGTTTATGTATTGTGTTCTTCCTCTCTTTCTGGTTCTTTTTTAAAGTTTCAATCTCCTTTGTGAAGTACTCTTTTTGTTCATTAATTTGTTTTTTGATTTTATTAAATTGCCTATCAGTGTTTTCTCATATTTCATTAAGTATTTTTATAACTTCAATTTTGAATTCTCTGTCACTTCACTCCAAGGTTTCCATTTAATTGAGATATTTTTTATAGATTTTTAAATTATTTTTCTGAACTACATCTCTGTCTTGTGTATCCACAATATTTTATTTCCTTTTTCTTGATGGCATTTGAGAGTGGTATTGTTAAGAACAAATTATAAAATGAAATATAAAAATTGAAAAAATACCATAAAAATTATGATAGGCAGATAAAAACCCCACAGAAATCAAAGAGCAAAAACTGAGAAAAAAAAGAAAAAAAATGAACAACTGACAAAACACCACAAAAAACAAGTAAAAAATACAGACATTGAAGAAAATGAAATTCATGAGGAAAATAAAAAAAATAAAGGAGAAGAAAAAAGCTGACTAAAAGAAAAAGAATCAAAAACAAAACCTTACTCACAAAAAATAAGAATAAAAAATATAAAAATACAAGATAATGAAACTCAAATGGGAAAAAGGGAATAAAGAAAAAGGAAAGAAGAAATAAATGAATAAAAGAGAAAAGAAATAACAAAAACAGTTAAAAATTTTTTTTTTAGTTTTGAAAGGTTACTTTCTTCCCCCCCCCCCCCGGTAGGTGTTGATGTACTACAAGTTTTGGCTCTGTGAAGTTCTTGGACAGAACTCTGCTGCTATGTTGCTATTGTAATGATGCAGGCAGGGCTGTAATCACGTTGGTGGATGGGGTGTGTTGTGAGGGTTTTATAACTTAAGTTTTTTGGCTTTGTAGTTTTATATCTTTGTGGCTTTACAGCTCCAGAAATGGCAACTTCAAGTATCTGGGCACTCCTACCTATGTCTCTACAGACCAGGGGAACATATGTGAGGCACCTCTGCTTCTCAAGGGAGAAAGAGGCCTTGGATAGTCAGTTGTGAGGTCCACCACTGCCACTCTTTGTACCTGCAATGGGAGGGAGATGGGTCTGCAAGGTAAGGGTGGTGATGTGCCTTGTTCCTCCCTGTCACTGTGCAGAGTAAGTGCTATCTGTGGGCAGAGCACAGGCCAAGCACTGGGGTCACCTGTCTTTGGCAAAGCACGGACAGGGTGGGAAGATAGGAACTGGGTAGGGCCCTGACCCTGTGCTCAGCTGTATGCCACTTTAGTTCAGCACTTCCCCTACTGCTCCTCAATTTCCCTGCTCCTTCCTGGCTAAAGGAGTCCCAGGTACCTGGATTTCACTTTCCATTTTCCAGGAAACAAAACTCAAGTCAAGCAATATGAGCCTCCCTTCCTCATTCTAGCAAGAAAAAGGCAAAAAAGGCCCAGTCACCCTGGCTTCTCTCCTTTCCAGAGCTGACTCTGAGTGCATTTAATCTTCTTCCTTTCTTTTCAACCTGTCCCACCTTCAGTCCATTCTGTGCATAGACCTTTTAGGCATGCTGGGGTTCCTTTGCTGCATTATAGTTGTTCAATTTGTTGAAATTTCAAGGGGAGAGATCAGAACTATCTCTCATGCCACCATTACTCTGATGTCTAAAAACTCAAGAGTTCTTTAAAATTGTTTTTAATCAAGTGCAGCGTAAATAACAACCCAAACGTACACAGACTTTACTCTGTTTGAGGCTTTATTTCTTTGCTTTTAATAAACTCATCAAATTCTTCTTCAGAAAGCTTATGAAACTTGTCTAAATTTATTGATGTTGTAAGAGATGAGGCAGAGATACAAATATATGCAATTTGACTCTAAAAGGAAGAGCAATATGCAATAATTTAAAAAATTAATTTAATTTCTAGAATAAGTAATAAGTCACAGGTTTTAAAAGAAAAAATGGTTTACAATGAGAAGTTTTGTTTCCACTATGTTTGTACGGTCCTCATACCTACCCCTTCCCACTGCAGTATATACACCTCCAGTACTATACCAAATCATTAACAAAGCAAATCCATATTCTTCTCCTCCCCTTTATGACACAAAAAGCATCACATTATTTTCATTATGCTCAACTTCATTTTTCTACTGAACCATCTGTCTTGGATACCTTCCCAGAGCACAACAGAGAACGTATCTTCATTCACTTTCAGCAGTATAGCATTCCATTGTAAGAATGTACCATAATTTACTTTACCAATCCTCCTATAAGAATGGTTTGCTTCTCTTGTTTAAAATTTCTTTTCAATTTCAGTTTAATTTCAATATTATTTTGTATTAGTTTCAGGTGAACAACATAGTGGTTAGACAATCCTATACTTTACAACGTGATTTCCCCAATATTTCCAGTACCCACCTTGCACCATACATAGTCAATTATAGTATTACTAACTGTATTTCTTATGCTGTTCTTTACATCCCTGTGACTATTCTGTAACTATGAATTTATATTTCTTAATTGTTTCACCTTTTTCATCCATAAAAGCCTCCCCTTCTGGCAACTGTCAGTCTGAACTTTGTGAGTCTGTTTCTATACAGTGCTCATTAGATTCCACATAATAGTGAAATCATATGGTATTTGTCTTTTTCTAACTGACTTATTTCACTCAGCGTAATACCCTGTAGGTCCATCTATGCTGTTGCAAATTATAAGATTTTATTCTTTTTTATATCTTTTTTATATATTCCAGTGTGTGTGTGTGTGTGTATCACCACCTTGTTATCCACTTGTCTAATGATGGTCAATTGAACTTGGCCTTTGTAAATAATGCAAAAATTCTTTTGAATTAGTGTCTTGGGTCTCATCAGATATATAACCAAAAATGGAAATTCTGGTATATGAAGTATTTATTTATTTATTTAGTTTAGTTAGTTATTTTTGTATTTTTCCGAAGTTAGAAGTGGAGGAGGCAGTCAGAGAGGTTTCTGCATGTGCTCAACCAAGATCCACCTGGCACGCCCACCAGGCGGCAATGCTCTGTCCATCTGGGGCATTGTTCCAGTGTTGCCAGAGCCATTCTAGGGTCTGAGGTAGAGGCCATGGAGCCATCCTTAGTGCCCAGGCCAAGTTTGGTCCAATAGAGCCTTGACTGTGGGAGAGGAAGAGAGAGATAAAAAGAAAAAAGGGGGGAAAAGGTGGAGAAGCAGATGGGCACTTCTCCTGTGTGCCCTGACTGGGAATCAAACCCGGGACTTCTACACATCAGGGCGACACTCTACCACTGAGCCAACTGGCCAGAGCTGAAGTAGTTTTATTTTTAACATTTTGATGGACTCCATAATGCTCTCTACAGTAACTGCACCAATCTGTATTCCCACCAAGTGTACATGAGGTTTCTTTTTTCTCCACATCCTTACCAACTCTTGTTGTTGTAGATAGCCATTCTAACAGGGGTGAGGTGAAATCTCATTGTAGTTTTAATGTGCATTTTTTTGATGATTATTGACATTGAGCACCTATTCATATGCCTGTTAGTCATCTGTATGTCCTTTTTGGAGAAATGTCTATTAGGTGGGGTGCTTCTCATGATATTACAATCAATACCACACTGTATCATTTGTGCATATCATTTTATAATGATGCAGATATTACTGTAGGACAAGTTTCTAAAAGCATGAGAATTGGGCTATAGGGTGAAAGTATTTGTAATATTGCATAGATATTGCCACATTGCTCCTTCTAGCAACTGTACCATTTACACTTTCCCAGAAATGCTTGAAACTGCCTACTTCCCAACAGTCTCACTAACAGAGCACAGTTGATCTTTGAACAACATGGGGTTTAGAAATGCCAACCCCCATGCAATCAAAAATCCATATATAACTTTTGACTCTTCCAATATTTAATCACTCATATCCTAGTGTTGACTAGAAGAGTTACCAATAACATAAATAGTTAATTAACACATATTTAGTGTTATATAGTTATCATATACTGTATTACAGTAAAGTTAGCTAGAGAAAAATGTTATTATGGAAATTTTTGTCTGTAAGTTTTCCAAATTATTGCAAATATCCAAAAATTCTTCCAATACATTTATTTTAAAAAGTTGCATATAAGTTGACACAAGCAGTTCAAACCCATGTTGTTCAAGGGTTAACTGTATATTGTTGAACTTTTGGATTTTTGCCAAGATGATAAAAGAGAATGGCATCTCAGCATAGTTTTAATTAGCATTTTAAAAAATTATAAGGTTGAGCATTTTCTTACTAATTTAAGGGCCATTTATACTTTTTTTTTAGTGATTTGTTTATTCTTGTCCTTGCCCATTTATCTTTTGGCTTGATGAGTCTTTTCATCTCAGTTTCTGGGAGTTCATTTTTTTATTAGAAAAACAAACTATTTTATATAATAGGAGTTACAAATAATTTTTTTGGTTTGCATTTGCTTTTTATATTTCTTATGTCCTTTTTGAGATCATGAATGTATTTTTTATTTTTATCTGCTTGAATTAAGATATAGGACTTTAATATTATGCTATTAATTATTCAAAGTTTAAATAGGTTTTTCTCCAATAAAAATGTGTTGAGAACTTACTACTGTGCTTTCTACCTTTTGCTAAGTGTTTGGGACAAAGCTGCCCCCCCTCCCCCGATAAGTCCCTAATCTAGTGGATGAACCAGCTGTATAAGTAAACAATCTCAGTGTGCCAATGGCGAGGGTTACAACAGAAATATGAAATAGGGCTCTAAGATGACATATAGTATGCTTAACTTTGAGAAATTTGTGAAAGATTTCATAAAGAAAGTTGTGGTTTTTCTGTTTGTTTTTGTTTTTGAGAGAGAGAGACAGACAGGAAGGGAAAGAGATGAGAATCTTTAACTCGTAGTTGCAGTACTGTAGTTGTTCCTTGATTGCTTCTCATACACGCCTTGACCAGGGGGCTCTAGTCAGCAACCTTGGGCTTCAAACCTGTGACTTCAAGGTTTCACATCTAGGTCCTCAGCCTCTCAGGTCAATTAATGCTCTGTCCACTGGGCCACCACCTGATCGGGCTAAAGAACGTTATTTTTAAGCAGGGTCTTGAAAGATGTGCAGGAGTTTGACAGGTGAAAAAAACAAAGGGGTAGGTAAAGTCCTCAGAGCCTAGTTTCTGAGAGATTTGGTCCAATGATAACATTTAAACAACTCTCTCCCTCCAGATCAGATAGTTTGATTTTTTTTCTTTTTTTCTTTTTTTTTGCCAAAGCATAGGTAATAATCTCAATGATCTCTCACTTAATAAGAGGTGATATAGTACTCTTACCTGCAGGGAACTTGTTATGATTGAAATTCTGCAAAGGTGAGTAAGTTTGTGATAGTTTTGGACTCTCAATGTCCACTTAAGGTCATTTTGGTCTAGCTATTTGATGTGAAGCTTAGTATTTCACATCTAGAATGAAGAAAGAAAAAGGAACTCAGTGGCTGGTGTATCTATATTATTTGGTAGTGATAACTCTAATATTTTTTCTTTTAGGTTAGTCTCACAGTTTCTGTAGAACTGAAAATTGTCTTCTCAATGCCCAGAATTATCTCTTCATTGGTCAGTTTACGTATGAGCTAAAACCGACATGCAAGCAAGGAGAGAGAGTGGAGGAAGCCGTTGACTGGTCTTCAGGAGCTGGGAAAGCTGAGACTCACTACATTGGTCTTAAGGGCAGTCGTTGCCTTCTCAAACTATTGCTGCCTCACCAGTATAATTTCTGTCTGGTTGAAAAAGGCAAGGAGACCAGACCAGAGGTGTACTGTGACTAGTCTGGTCTAGTTTAGGTCAATTATGCCAATCGAGTTTCTTTCTTTTAAACTGGATAGTTGGCTCAGGGTGATCATTTGTCTCAGAGCTTGAAGCTCAGGGTGGTATGAACCTGTTAGGGGCAATAATGCACGAGAACAAGTCTGCTTGGGGCTTTCTGAGAAAGTTATTGCTTTCCTAAAAAGATAAACCAGACTGATAGCTGGTACCTGCCTTCACTGCTTCATCCCGACCTGAAGGCAGATGTGATGCCTGCAACTGTAGCAACCATCTTGAGACCAAGAAGACTGAAGCATTTTTGCAGTGACATCACCTGTGATGTTATATTGCTGACTTAACATAGCAGTTGTCTTTGTTCAGACTTCTGGATATGTGAAAAAAATATATGTCTTTCCTTTCTTAAGCTACTATTGGTCAGCTTTTCTGTTAAGCAGCCAAGCAGTCACTAAAGCAGCAGCGATGGTCACTTATATACCACTAGTTGTCTTGGCACACTTCTATCGATTCAGCTGGTAAGGGGACAACAAGCTTAGATGGATTTGGATTTAGGCAATCTATTACTTAAAGAGACAGCATAAGCAAGATAAACATGGTGCCAGCTACCCTTGTCCTTTGTCTTCAAGGGTACAACAAACCAAAGGGGCCAGAAGATGGACAGCCTGAGCAGTGGGACACTATGCTGCTGAGGAGCCGACCAGACTCCAGCCAAGCAGGTTTATCATCTGTAACTGTTTCTGAAGGATAGGGACAAATGGGAAGTCCCACACTTCACAGGAATCTGGGAAACAGATGAGAAGCTGCCTTGTGACAACCTTCCACAGGTAGGGCAATGGATGGAAAAGAGCTTTGTGATAGCTCCTCACAGAACTGCCTCTCTTGCTGAGTTCCTAAGAGGATGACAGGACCATCAGCAGGACAAGTCAGACTGTAGCTGGGCCTGAGCTGAGTGGTCTGTGTGGGGACCTGCGGGGGTGTCAGGTAGCCATGGCACAGCCCACCCCCTACAAATTGCAGGTAAAAGCCTTTTTAACTGATAGAGCTCTCATCCCCAGGTGGCAGAGAGAAAGGACTTAAGCCTCTTGAAGAACACAAGTTTTTCAGAGAAATAATATATTCTGCTACAGGTGTGTGTGTGTGTGTGTGTGTGTGTGTGTGTGTGTGTGTGTGTGTGTGTGTGACAGAGACAGAGAGACAGAGAAAGGGACAGATAGGGACAGACAGACAGGAAAGGAGAGAGATGAGAAGCATCAGTTCTTCGTTGTAGCACCTTAATTGTTCATTGATTCACTGAGTGACCCCTTGCTCAAGCCAGTGAGCTTGGACTCAAGCTGGTGAACCTTGCTCAAACCAGACGAGCCTGTGCTCAAGCAGCAACCTTGGGGCTTCAAACTTTGGTCCTCTGTGTCCCAGTCCAATGCTATATCCATTGTGCCACCACCTGGTCAGGCTACTGTAGCTTTATCATTGCTGAAATATTTTCCAATATCTCATAAGACTGATTTCAAGGACATTTCTGTGTATACAAACATCGTGTTAAAATACATTTTGAGACATTTGCAAAGATGGATGTTAAGGTCCTGAGTGTGTGTGTGTGTGTGTGTGTGTGTGTGTGCAAACATGTGTGTAAGATAAACATCCTCACAAACATGTGTGTAAGCCATGAACCTCACAGACACCCAGCAGACTGTACCAACATGCTTTCTGCAGCTGCCGTTTATACGTGATGTGTATAATTGAATTCAAATTCATTCCTAGGCGCACAAACTGTCTTGTCTCACTCTTATTTCTTAAATATATAATGCAGATTTTGTAAAATCCAATGTGAAATTCCAATCTTAACAAACGTTAAAATAGACATTTTTACAGCTGTTGCTTTTTATGCCTAAAAGAGAAGCTCAAATAACTGCAAAAGCAAAGCGCAGGTAACACTGCCTATTCATTTGTCTCCCCAAACCACATCAGCTGGGAGAGGCTGCTTTTATTTATGATTCAAAGTATTCATGTCATATCACCTTAATGTCCTCAGGCAGAATTTATGATGTCGGTGCATGCCTCACTCTAGCTTTCCACAGGAATAAAAACAAGATGGGCCTATTATTGTGGAATAGAATAGATGCAATGGAAGGGACCTAAAGATCCCACTCTCAACCCCCCTAATTTTATGGTGAAGGTAATTTACCTGAACAGCCTGTGCCTGGGGCCCAGGACAAAAGCACACATGGTGTTCCTGGGCTGACCTCCATTCCCTCCTTCCCACACTCTGTCCTGCACTGCAAAGGGTCCTGTGAGCACACGTGTGGAAATGCCAGCCTGCATGACCAGGCTCTTGTGCAGCCCAGTTTTTATGACTTTATAGCCCCTTTTCATCACTGTCCTCAGAAAGGTCTAATTTACCACCTTTAAAAATTATCCTACTGAGTAAGCTATTCACTATATATTTTAGAATTTGCTGGAAAAACTTAATGAACTTTCTGAAGTTTTCACAGAAGGGATGGACTCAAGAATAGCAGGTTGGAAGAGACCAGGGAGAGGGAGGCCAGAGGCCAAAAGCAGGAGAATTCAGTGAAGGTCCACACATCCAGTGGTGAGAGCCCTCTCCCCAACCCCAAGCTCAACTCTCTTCCCACACACTGGTAACCAGGTTTGTACTCTCCAGGTAGGAAAGTTGAGGACTGCTCTCTGGAGAAGCAAATATAAGCAGGAGAGCAGATGTATAGACACCAATATTGGAGGGTCACTACACTAAATGGCCACCTCTGACTATAACCCCACAGTGAGGTTCACCAGGAACCAAGGGCGACCAAGTGTCTATGTAGTTCCTCTGAGCTCTTGAGACCTGGCTCTTACACCAATAAGTAAGAATAGCCGAGGACAGTTAGATGTCAAGGGAAGCATCTAACATGAAAGACAGAGACAAACAAGTAAATCAAAGGACTTGGAAGCTATGCCAAGAAGAGAAGAAACACACATAACTGAACTCCCCAGAGAAAGAGAATACATTACATCTGCCAAACAAGCATGGAGGGTTCTTGGAAGTTACAATCAGAAAGCTGAAAGAGAAAAAGTCAGTAAGATTGCTAGAGATAAATTTAAAGAGACCAGGAAGTAAAGCAAAATAAAAACAAAACAAAACAAAACCCTAAAGAGTCCTATGAGAAAAACAGAAAAGAAACAATAAGAAAATTGGAGGAGAGACTTAAATAGGAGGTGGCCTTAAATATGAATTTCTGAAAGAAAATAGAGAAAATGGAAAGGAAGAAATTATTTAGAGAAGAAATAAGAGATTTTTGGAAACTGAAGGATGTTGGCCATTAGATGCACATACCAGCCCAGCCCAAGGAGTAAGAAAAGCCTAAGACCAAAGGCTCCTCAGACAAGGTTCTGAGCTTCACAGAGCCCATTCAGACTGTTTGGCTATCACTCAGCTGGCTTTGTGCCTTATTCTCTGATTAACCCTCCAGTGTCCTGCTGGGACTAAATTTGGTTCTAAAAAGCAGGTCTCATGTCTGGGGCTGGACAGCATGCAAATTTCTGCCTGGCGCCCCTGCCTTGGAATGGGGCCCTGCCCCTGCAGCTCAGTTGTTAACTAGGGACCTGCTTTAATATAGTGGCTCCTCCTGCCCCTTCATTTTGCTAGACTAGGACCCCCTTCTGACCACAGATATGGTACCTGTCTGCAGAGTGCTCTGTGGCTCTTTGTTCACCAGAGAAGACTCTTGGATAAAGCTGCCACTCTTTCATTCTGAAATGGGACACATGGGCCATGTCTTCCAAGGCATGCACGATGACCGTTACTTACTGGTCCAACCCTGCCTGTCTCTACCTTACCCCTATTCCCACTGGCCTGCATGCTTCATGGCTCAGTCAAGAGTGTTTATTTAAACAAAATCACATTACCTTATAGTTAAAATACATACTGAGTATTGCTTTTGGACCATCTATTTGGGCCAGGAAAAATTATAGGTCTTAAACTATAAGAACTCATAAAGTGATGCCTGTAACAAGATTAGATTCTCAGATTCTTAGAGAATAGGTTGATATAAAATCTTTCTGTGAGTCCTTCATTAAGCATGTAAGCCAATTCACCCAAATAAGGGCGTTTGAAAAAGAATGGAGGGAAATGATAGAGAGCACCCTCTCTATTGGCCCCATTAGACAGGGACCAAGCAAAGCTGTGGAAAGGAAGTTTAGGGTGCTGCCAGCCTTCAGCAAGTCTCTATGGATAGCCTACTGTGCAAAGGCGACTACCCTTAGCCCTAAAGATACAACAGGCCTAATCAAGCTTATGTTCTAACAGAGAAAAACAAACTCACAAGCACAATATGACAATTAGTAAACCATTTAATCCTCCCAACAATCCTATGAAGTTGGCATTCTTAACAATTCTATTTTTTGAAAGAGGAAAACTAAGTAACCTTAGAGAAAATTAAGTAACCTGCCAAAGGTCCCACAGCTGGCAAGCCACAGATGTAGGCTGCACCATAGCTGCCTTCCAGCTACTATACTGTGCTCTTCAGGCAAGAATAGGCTTTGGGGACAGTCAAGCAGTGCAAGGACCTAGCAATTCATGTGGGGCACAATGCCACTCTAGATAAGAACTCAAGGAGGACTTTCTGAGAAGATGACATGTCTGCATAGCTCTCTGTACTTTGGAGTTCAAAGGTCTCTGGAAAATTTAGGCATGAAGAGAACTCTTTTTCCTTTTCATTTTCATGATTAATTAAAAAAAAATAAGAAACTTCTTGTTTAGTAAGTAATGTCAATTTCCTTAACTACCAAAAGGCCACAGTTGGCAGGAAAAGTGTCCACAATCAGCCAAGAACAGTTTGACATCTTGGGAATTTTTAGTTTCTTTCACAACTGTTAATTAAATTCTATAGGTGATACAACTCTCACCCATTTCAACTATGTGATACACATCTCTGCTTCTTGTTAAGGTGTTAATAGTTTACCATCGTGTGACTGTTCCTCTGCTCATCTTTATCTTCCTCCTTTGAATTTTTAATAGTTGCTATTACACATCACATCTACAGGACCCCAGAAAAATATCACAGGCATAGTCTAGCCAAATAGATCAAGCAAAGATTTCGTCTCCCCTTTACTTTAGCCTCTATATTTTGACTTTTGGGGTTCTCATCATATTTACCTGTGTCTACATTTTATTTATATTACTTGTGAATAAGGTTGAAGAACTGAAGTGTCTAACCTCTCTTCAGTCCTTACTTTGTTTTCTGCGATTAGGAGAATTTTAAAATGCACTGTGAGAGCAAGTATGTATGGTAAGTGCTTTCTCAGGAGATGGCGAGAGCACAGCAGTATCCCTATGCAAGCTTATCTCTTCACTATTGAATGCCATATATTTTCATTAGGTGATCAATAGAAATGACATGATTGCTCAGGAGCTCAACCCTGATATTTAAATTTTTTCTCCTTGACCTTAATGAGGGCATCTGTCAGAGCAGTGGAGTGGGGTGACATTTACAGCACTGACACTCCATTCTGTGATTAGACACAGATCATTCAGGGGTTAGATTTCAGGCTAGTGGTGATTTCAATATGTTCTAAGCAGCAAGCATGGTAATTACAAAACTTGCAGTAAGAATAACAAATGATATCTTGTTTTTCTAAGTGTGTCTCAATTAGCAGTAACGTCACATAGTTGTTGATGGGGGGGGGGGGGGCGTCTGTTATATGCCAGACCTTGAACACAATGGGTCAGGGCTTCTGGACAGATGAAAAAGTAAAGGAGAAAATCAGGGGTTGGGAAAAAAACGGAAAAGTCAAAAGCCACAGAACTTATGTATATTAGTCAGGATTCTCCACAAAGCGTTAAATAAGGTCTTATAAAAGATCAATCCTTCTTCATTTGTAAGTTTTTAAAAAATTTATAAAGTTTGAGTCTCAGCCTTTAGATCAAGGTGTATGCATGTTTTTAAATTCAAATTTCCATGAAAATGAGAAACCAACTAATTCAGGATCTCAATTGGGATGTCTGCTTTATGCGTAGCTATAAAGGTTTCTCAGACTTGCAAGAAAACTGATCTATTCAAAGGCCATTTGTGATAGTTGAGTTCTAAAACCATTCTATCCCATTTCTGAACAGTTGGATCTAGACAAAGTTCATCATACTTGAGACAAAAGTCCTTAATTTCAGCAAATATATCAACTGGTCATCATTTAGGCAAAAGCTATGGCCAATCTTTGAACCAACTGCAAGGCAGTATCCTGCACAAAAACTGCTACAGGCTTGTCCCCCTACTCATAAAGCTGCACCCCAGGGGCTGGTCTGCTTTGTAAGGAACTCTGACACTAACTGTGGTGTCCTCTGGCTGCACCTGCTTTTTTCTGCTCATTGACAGCCTTGTTTTTGCTTTTCAAATGGTAGAACAAATTGCAGATCATGTAGAAGTTCTTTTACATTGACCATATGTATTCAAGAGGTGGTAGTTGTCTAATTTATGACAATGGGCATTCATGATCCTTTCTTCCGGGTCTAGGGGAAGCCCGGCTTAAGACACTAGCCTTAGAACTATCTGTGTTCAGGAGTCTGAGTCCAATAGGCAGGTGCTTCACCCTCGGTACAGATTTCCAAGGACTCTAGGGTAGATAGTGTAGTGTCTGCTTTGAAGCCTCCTTTCCTTCTATTCTTTTGACTCTCTCCTGGTCATTCGTGTTGTAGGTAGCTGAGCTAGGTAATTGTATCAAATTAACATGGGATCCATAGGTGCTGTGTTTGGGGCCAGTCACTGTTTAGGCACCTTCAATTCTTCTCTAGTCTTTTTAGATTGAAAAATTGAAAAAATATTCCTGGAAATGATTTACTGTACTTCTGAGCCCCTACCCTCCAACTCTGTTGCCAATACCTTGGGTTCTGGTTACTTCAGCATCCCCACAAATGCCTCTCTCTGCTTTAGGGCAGGTATATCGTCATCCAGATCAGACTTGATTGTAGATTTTTTTCTTAGCCTTAACCTGGACTTTGCAGCAATTCTTTTCACTGACATAGCTTTAGACCAGTGGTTCTCAAAGTGTGCGCCAGGGCGCCCTAGATTTCCAGGGGCACCCTGTGGTATTCCAGAGAAATATGTGCCTGTAGGGGACCAGACAGAGGTGTGGGGAATTGGCTGTAAGCTGACAGTCTGCCCAACCCTGCACCTCACTTGCCTGATTAGGTTGCAAAAGGCTGTTAAGCTGTGGTACTGGATTGTTTACACTACCCCCCATGTTCCCTGGAAAGACTGGAGGCAAGTTTCTTCTATCCTCTGTTTGATGTAAAGTTAAGATGATATGTATGGTGGGGGTTTTCTGCACTCAACACAATTAAGGGTAAAAAGAGAGGAATTCTTCAATGTATTTATGAGGAAATGAGAGTTTGCCTTTCAAATATACGCCCAAACATTGAAGAAATCACTAGGATACATCAGGCTCATGTTTTTCATAAATACAAGAATGAAAAAACTTAACACATTTGCACCGGGACCTGCTGAATTTACTGAATTTTACTAAGAATGTATCTATATATATAAAAAGATAACTTTTGTCATATTTTTATTTTTTAACCCCTTTTTTACGAATTCTAGAAAGTATAACTCAAAAAATATAACATAAAATGTTTTTTAATGTCAAAATAAATTTAATTTTGTCATATTTGTTTCATTTAATTACCATAAAAGCACACTTGGACTTAATTATTTTACTTATTTGACTTAATTATTATAACATATTTCTCAGAAATTTGTATATAGTGCACCTACAATTATTTGTAGGATTTTAAATGTGCCCCACTTCAAAAAGTTTGGGAACCACTGCTGTAGACAAAGATCTAATCTCTTAAATTTGTATAATCCTTTCTTTGTACCCATTCAAACAAGCAGCTGATCTCTTCTTCTTTTTTATTTTTTATTTTGAAATGAAATTTAATGGGGTGACATTAATCAACAAGAGTACATAGGTTCCCAGTAAACATCCATATGCCATTTAAACTGTTGATTGCATTATGTGCCCATCACCTAAAGTGAAATCATTTTCTGTCACCATATATTTGTCTCTTCCTCCCTCCTCCCCATCTCCCCCACATTCCCGTTAACCACTTAACTTTTATCTATGTCCACAAATCTCAGTTTTATATCCCACCTATGTATGAAATCATATAGTTCTTAGCTTTTTCTGATTTACTTATTTCACTTAGTAAAATGTTCTCAAGGTCCATCTACATTGTTGTAAATGGCACTATGTCATCATTTCTTATGGCTGAGTAGTATTTTGTTGTATATAAGTACTCTATCTTTTTTATCTAATGCTTTATTAAAGGATACTTTGGTTGTTTCCATTACTTGACCACCATGAATAATGCTGCGACAAACATGAGAGTGCATGTGTCTTTGTGTACCAATGTTTTCAAGTTTTTTGGGGGGTAAATAGCCAGTAGAGAGATTGCTGGGTCATATGGTAGTACTAAATTTTTTAAAGAATCACCGTATTTCCTTCCATAATGGCTGTGCCAGTTTACATTTCCACCAACAGTAAATGAAGGTTTCTTTTTCTACAAAGCCTATCCAACACTTGTTATTACCTGTCTTGTTGATAACAGCCAATCTAACAGGTATGAGGTGGTATCTCATTATAGTTTTGATTTGCATTTCTCAAATAGCTAGCGATGATGAGCATCTTTTCATATATTTGTTGGCCATTTGTATGTCTTGGGAGAAGTGTCTATTCAGCTCCTTTGCTCATTTTTTAATTGATTTCTTTGTTTGTTGTTGAGCTTTGTGAGTTCTTTATATTTTTTGTATATTAGCCTTTTATTGGAGCTGTTGTTTATAAATATCATCTCCCATTTGGTTGACTGTCTTTTTGTTTTCTTTCCTGTTTCTTTTCCTGTGCAGAAGCTTTTTAGTTTGATATAGTCCCATTTGTTTATTTTTGCCTTGACTTCCCTTGCCTTTGGGGTCAAATTCATAAATTGTTCTCTACGGCCAAAGTCTGTAAGTTTAGTACCAATGTTTTCTTCTATGCAATCTATTGTTTCAGCTATTATATTTAGGTCTTTGATCCATACTTAATTTTTGTGCAGGGTGACAAACTGTAATCAAGTTTCATTCTTTTGCATGTGGTTTGCCAATTTTCCCAGTGCCATTTATTGAAGAGGCTTTCTTTGCTCCATTGTGTGTTTTTGGCTCCCTTATCAAAGATGATTTTCCATATATATGTGGTTTTATATCTGGGCTCTCGATTTTATTCCATTGTATGTCTGTTTTTCTGTCTATATCATGCTGTTTTGATTGTGGCTCTATAATATAATTTAAAGTAAGGTCGTCTGATACCTCTGGCTTCATTCTTGTTTCTCAAGATTACTTTGGTGATTTGAAAACTTTTATGGTTCCTTACAAATCTGATGATTTTTTGGTTCTATTTTTTTTTAATGACATTGGAATTTTAATGGGGATTGCATTAAATTTGTATGTTGCTTTGGGTAATATGGCCATTTTAGCTATGTTGATTCTTCCAATTCATGAACATAGAATACTTTTCCATTTCATTGTGTCTTTTTCCATTTGTTTTAATAATGCTTTGTAGTTAACAGTATATAGGTCTTTCACATTCATTGTTAAGTTTATTTCTTGGTATTTTATTTTTTTGTTGTTGCAATTGTAAAAGAAATTTTTTTCCATTCATTTTCTGAGGTTTTATTGTTGGTGTATAGGAAAGCAGTAGACTTTTGTATGTTGATTTTGTATCCTGTGATTTTACTGTATTTATTTATTGTTTCTAATAGTTTTTTTAGTGGAGTCTTTGGGTTTCTATATAGAGAATCATGCCATCTTGAAAAAGTGATACCTCTACTTCTTCTATTTCAATATGGATGCCTTTTATTTCTTTCTCTTGCCTGATTGCTCTGGCTTAAACTTCCAGTACTGTGTTGAATAAGAGTGGAGAGTGGGCATCCTTGTCTAGTTCCTGATATCAGAGGAAATGCTTTCAGTTGTTCATCATTTAGTATGGTATTGGCTGATGGCTCATCATATATGGCCTTTATTATGTTGAGGTACTTTCCTTCTATGCACATTTTATTGAGTGTTTTAAACATAAATGAATCTTGTATCTTATTAAATGTCTTTTTTTTACCTATTGATATGGTAATATGATTTTTGTCCTTTATAATGTTGATGTGGTGTATTACATTCATTGATTTATGTATGTTCAACCATCCTTGTGCTCCTGGAATAAATCCCACTTGATTGTGTTGTATTTTTTTATATATATTTTATTATTATTAATTCTAATGGGGTGACACCAATAAATCAGAGTACATATGTACAATGAAAACATCTCCAGGTTATCTTATCATTCAATTGTGTTGCATACCCGTCACCAAAAGTCAAATTGTCCTCTGTCACCTTCAATCTGGTTTTCCCTGTGTCCCTCCCCTCCTCCCTATTCCACTCTTCCCTCCCTCCCCCCATCCCATAACCACCACTCTCTTGTCCATGTCTCATATTCTCACTTTTATGTCCCACCTATGTATGAAATCATGCTGTTCTCAGTTTTTCTTTTTTTCTGATTTACTTATTTCACTCCGTATAATATTATCAAGGTACATCTATTTTGTTATAAATGATCCGATGTCATCGTTTCTTATGGCTGAGTAGTATTCCATAGTATATATGTAGCATAGCTTTTTAATCCACTCGTCTTCTGACGGACACTTGGGCTGGTTCCAGATCTTCGCTATTGTGAACAATGCTGCCACGAACATGGGGGCGCATTTCTTCTTTTCGAACAGTGCTATGGTGTTCGTAGGGTATATTCCTATAAGTGGGATAGCTGGGTCAAAAGGCAGTTCGATTTTTAATTTTCTGAGGAATCTCCAAACTGTTTTCCACAGTGGCTGCACCAGTCTGCATTCCCACCAGCAGTGCAGAAGGGTTCCCTTTTCTCCACATCCTCGCCAGCACTTATTCTGTGTTGTTTTGCTGATGAGTGCCATTCTGACTGGTGTGAGGTGATATCTCATTGTGGTTTTAATTTGCATTTCTCTAATGATTAGTGATGTTGAGCATTTTTTCATATGTCTATTGGCCATCTGTATGTCCTCTTTGGAGAAATTTCTATTCATTTATTTTGCCCATTTTTTGATTGGGTTGTTTGTCTTCCTGGTGTTGAGTTTTATAAGTTCTTTATAAATTTTAGTTATTAACCCCTTATCAGACGTGCTGTTGAATATGTTCTCCCATTGTGTGGTTTGTCTTTTTATTCTGTTCTTATTGTCTTTAGCTGTGCAAAAACTTTTTAGTTTGATATAGTCCCATTTGTTTATCTTGTCTTTCATTTCATTTGCCCGTGGAGATAAATCGGCAAATATACTGCTGCTACAGATGTCGGAGAGCTTGCTGCCTATGTTTTCTTCTAAGATGCTTATGGTTTCACGGCTTACATTTAAGTCTTTTATCCATTTTGAGTTTGTTTTTGTGAATGGTGTAAGTTGATGGTCTAGTTTCATTTTTTGCAGGTAGATGTCCAATTTTCCCAACACCATTTGTTAAAGAGGCTGTCTTTACTCCATTGTATGTTCTTTCCTCCTTTGTCAAATATCAGTTGTCCATAAAGCTGTGTGTTTATTTCTGGGTCCTCTGTTCTGTTCCATTGATCTATGTGCCTGTTCTTATGCCAGTACCAGGCTGTCTTGAGTATAATGGCCTTATAGTAAACCTTGATATCTGGAAGAGTGATACCTCCTGCTTTATTTTTCCTTTTTAAGATTGCTGAGGCTATTCGTGTTCTTTTTTGGTTCCATATAAATTTTTGGAATATGTGTTCTATATCTTTGAAGTATGTCATTGGTATTTTAATTGGTATTGCATTGAATTTATAAATTGCTTTGGGTAATATAGACATTTTAATGATGTTTATTCTTCCTAGCCATGAGCACGGTATATGCTTCCACTTGTTTGTATCTTCCTTGATTTCTTTTATCAATGTTCTATAATTTTCCGAGTACAAGTCCTTAACCTCCTTGGTTAAATTTACTCCTAGGTACTTTATTTTTTTGGCTGCAATAGTGAAGGGGATTGTTTCCTTAATTTCTTTTGCTGACAGTTCATTGTTGGTATATAGAAATGCCTCTGATTTCTGAGAATTAATTTTATATTCTGCCACCTTGCTGAATTCATTTATAAGGTCCAGTAGTTTTTTTACTGAGACTTTAGGGTTTTCAATATACAATATCATATCATCTGCAAATAGTGACAGTTTTACTTCTTCTTTTCCAATTTGGATGTCTTTTATTTCTTCTTTTTGTCTGATTGCTGTAGCTAGGACTTCCAGAACTATGTTGAATAAGAGTGGTGAAAGGGGGCATCCCTGCCTGGTTCCTGATCTTAAGGGGATTGCTTTTAATCTTTGTCCATTTAGTATGATGTTTGCTGTCGGTTTATCATAGATGGCCTTTATCATGTTAAGGAATGATCCCTGTATTCCCACTTTACTGAGAGTTTTGAGCATGAATGGGTGCTGGATTTTATCAAATGCCTTTTCTGCATCTATTGAAATTATCATGTGATTTTTGTCCTTCCTTTTGTTTATGTGGTGAATCACATTGATTGATTTGCGAATATTGAACCAGCCTTGCCTCTCCAGAATAAATCCCACTTGATCATGGTGTATGATTTTTTTCATATATTGCTGGATCCGGTGTTGTATTTTTTAAAATGTATTGTATTTGTTTTTTTATAAATGTATTGTATTTGATTTGCTAATATTTTGTTTAGGATTTTTTATCTGCATTTTTAAAAGATATTGTTCTTTAGTGTTCTTTTTTTGTGTTGCTCTTGCCCGGTCTTGGTATAAAGGTTATGTTGACCTCATAAAATGTATTCCTTCTTCTTCAAATTTTGAAAGACTTTAACAAGGATCGGTACCAAATCTAATTCGAATATTTGGTAGAATTCACTAGTGTAGCCATCTGCTCCTGAACTTTTATTTCAGGGGAGATTTTTGATAGCTGTTTCTATTTCCTCCTTGCTAATAGGTCCACTTAGGTTTCCTACTTCTTTGTGACTCAGACTAAGAGAATTTTATAGTCCTAGGAACTTATCCATTCTTCTAGATTGTTGAATTTGTGGTGTATAATCTTTTACGGTATTCTAGTATGATCCTTTGTATATCTATGATGTAATAGATATACATGTATATCTATGGTAATTTCTCTTCTTTCATTTCAGATTTTATGAGTCTTTTCTCTGTTTTCCTTACTGATTTGAGCCAGAGGTTTCCTAATTTTAATGTTCTTTTCAAAGAACCAACTCTTCATTGTATCATTATTTTTTGTAGGTTTTTTATTTTTGTTGTTCTTTATTTCATTTAATTCTGCTTTAATTTTTACTATTTCTTTTCTTCTATTGACTTTGGGCTTCTCTTTTTGATGTGATGTTAGGTTGTTTACTACTTGGGATCTCTCTTGTTTTTTGATATAAGTTTGTAATGATATAAACTTCCCTTATATTACTGCTTTTGCTACATCCCAGAAATGTTGATATGCTGTGTTGTCATTCTTGTTTGTTTATATATGTCTTTTGATCTCTGCTTTGTTTTTCTTTTCAACCCAGTCATTTTTTAAAAGTATGTTGTTTAACTTCCACATTTTTGTAGGTTTCTTTTACTTCCTTTTTGCAGTTGAATTTTAATTTCAAAGCCTATTGTCAGAGAAAATGTTGGTATGATTTCAGTCTTCTTAAATTTGTAGAGGTTAATTTTGTGGCCCCCCAAAAGCTCTTTCCTTGAAAATATTGAGTGCCCACTGAAAAAGAATGTATAATTTGATGTTCTGAAATGAAATGTTCTGTAAATGTCTATTATGCTCATTTGGTCCAGTGTGCCATTTAAGGCCCATATTTCTTTATTGGTTTTCTGTTTGAATGATCTATCTAAAGCTGTCAGTGGTGTGTTGAGATCTCCAAATATGATTGATTTTCTGTCTGTTTTTATTTTTAGATCTGTTGGTAGATGCCTCATATATTTTGGTGCTTCCTGATTCAGTGCACATATATTAAGAAGTATGATGTCTTCTTGATATAGTGTCCCCTTTATTATTATAAAATGTCCATTTTTTCTCCTTTACCCAGTTGTCTTGAAGTCAGTGTTGTCAGATATGACTATGGCTACACCTGCATTTCTTTGGGTATTATTTGCTTGGAGAATTGTTTTCCAACCTTTCACTTTGAGTCTACTTTTGTTTTTGAGGCACACCTAGAATGATGCTTGGCATAAAATATGTGATTAATACATCGGTGAAAAAACGGAAACTTAAGACAAACAGCCCTTATTTTCCTGTATTTCCCAGAGTCAGTTTTGCCAAGACTGAGGATAATCCAGTGTATAAATAAAGTGGGCGTCCCTGATCAGAAACTGACTGTAATTTGAACTCAAGTCCTATTGCATTCCTTTATGGGTCCCTGTTGATGGTTGTAATAAAATTTTATAATGATCTCCGAATGGAACTTAAAAATAAACTCTATTTAAATTATTTTCCCTTAGTGTTTCTGAGTAAAAATTCCAGCCCTGACCGCAGTAGAGAATCTGCAGGGGATGATTTAGTGGAATGGTTTGTGTCCCCAACCTGGAATCTTTGTAGGAACATCAATATCATTTTCGCTAAATTATGTGTCTAATGAGGACATTTCCAGGGAGTTTCAATGACAGGCTCCTTATTTACTTCCAGAGCTGCATGCACAACTCCAATAGCCTCTGAAACAAGCATGAAAACAGTGAATAAATTGCCTGAAGTGAGCAAAGAAAATATGTCATGACTTAGTTACCCATGTAATAACAAACAAAGGAGAATATTTATTATTTACTTACATCAGCTTCTTCAGTTGTTCTAGTTGAACTGTAGAGCTCCAACACATCTTAGACTCACCTGTAAGCAGAGCAGTGGCAGTTAGAACACTTGGATTTGTTTCCATCATACGTGCAGACTTGTGAAAGCAGCTTATGTTCCTTCTGCTCCTCATTATACTAAAGGATGGTACAGTTGAGATAAAAAAAAAAACACCAAAAACCCAGCATTCAAAAAAACCCAACAACTACAATAGGCTTTCCCTTTACAGAAGAAGAAATGAATAATTTAAAATATATAGAGAGGCCCTGGCCTGTTGGCTCAGCTGTAGAGCATCGGCCTGGCGTGTGAAAGTCCTGGATTGGATTCCTGTTCAGGTCACAGAGGAGAAGCAACCATCTGTTTCTCCACCACTCCCTCTCTCTCTCTCTCTCTCTCTCTCTCTCTCTCTCTCTCTCTCTTCTTCTCCCACAGCCATGGCTTGAATGGTTTAATCAAGTTGGCTCTGGGCACTGAAGATGGTTCCATGGCCTCACCTCGGGCTTGATTGCTGAGCAACGGAGGAGCGGCCCCAGATGAGGAGGGCATTGCTCAGCAGGGGGCTTGCTGGGGTGGATCCCAGTCAAGGCATATATGGGAATCTGTCTTTCTGCTTCCCTGTCTCTCACTTAATAAAATTAAAAATAGAAATAAAAGTAAAATAAAAATAAAGTATATAGAGAAAACATATTTGTGGAATCAGATTTGACTGTCTACAAATAAATGTATAAAACAGGTAGTTTCTCTAAAATTCTGTTTTCTGTACTTCTAAGTTTTCTGTATTTCTTCATACATTCTTTCTGCAAATATTTATTAAGCATCTACTATATTCTACACACTTTGTTAAAAGAGCTAGGGATATGCAATGGGCAGACATGGATGTATACATACAATATTTTTATAATTAAGTTAAATATACTCTGATTAAAATAATATAGGTTTTCATAAAAGTTTGAGGAGGAAAATAGGGAAAGGAATTGACAAAACTCCAAGAAAAATCTTGAAAACAACAATTGAAATAAATTGGTCAGGTTGCCTCTACATGGCTATGAAAGAACTGGATTGCAAAAGTTAAGAAAATATTTACATCTTGTGAAACTGGTCCCTGATATTCCTATAAGTATAACAGGTTTTCAAGTAATGTTGATAAAATGCCTAGGAAATTAACTCCTATTTATATCATTTAGTCTACCTTAAGATGGGTTATGTTATATGTCATTTTGCTACAGTTCCAAGAATCTATCAATGACATTAAGTGAGGACTTACTATATTTATTTTAGCTTAAAAAACAAACAAACTTTTATGAGGTTATACAAACCATCTCCTTTCCAATGCAGAGAGTGCCTTTGACACCCAGAACACAACTGGCAGCCCAGCTGTGGTGAAGCCCGAGGCATCCGCTTTCTGGAGGAAACGCTCATTATGCATTTCTGGAAAGCAATTTGGAAAAATGGATTCTCCATCTTACTAAACATTTGAAGAAGACTTTGACCACAGAGCCTCCAGATTCTCTTTTCTGTATCTTTCTCCTTCTTAAAGATGAACTTCCTCCACTGAGGTCCTTAGTGCTGAATGTTCTCTGTCCACAGATAGATCTGCACGTAGGGAATAATTCTGATAGGATCACTCACACCAAAGGTCATATCTCTGATGTGTCTTTTTCCTTTCCAATGGGTATTTGCAGTAACAAGTTTCAACCCCTTAAATGAGAGAAATCACTTCTTACTTTCTTATTAGATAATCTATTAATTGGAGATGTAGAATGACTTTCAGCTGTGACATTGTGTGGTTCTAAATGTGCAGCATCATATTTGCTTTGGTATTGCGGGGGGGGGGGGAGGAGAGCCAGGTGTGTGTGTAAAATTCTTTGTGGAAGACCCTATTATCAGTTAGGGTGATTTTTCTTATACGTAACAAAGAGCCTAAGAATATTTTGGTTAGTAAAGTAATTTAATTACTCATGTAACAAGAAGTCTAGAGGTGGGAATTCCAGAAGTGTGCCCACACTACCAGGCCACAAAGTCAGTTTCTTTGACTGGCTTGTATTGTCATCATGGTTACCTAAAGGCAGAGGTCCCCAAACTTTTTACACAGGGGGCCAGTTCACTGTCCCTCAGACTGTTGGAGGGCCGCCACATACAGTACTCCATACACTGACCACCAATGAAAGAGGTGCCCCTTCCAGAAGTGCGGTGGGGGCCGGATAAATGGCCTCAGGTGGCCGCAATTTGGCCCGCGGGCCGTAGTTTGGGGACCTCTGCCTAAAGGTCTGAAGTACCCGCTGGCATCATAGCCTCATATTTAAAGAATGAAGGGGAAGGGCCCAAGGGACGAATGCAAGGGTATGTCTCCTTTAATCTGGGAGAAAACTTTCCTAGAGCCCCCAGCAGACTCCCTTTACGTCACATTGGACAGAACTAAATTATTCCCCCACCTTTAGCAGCAAAGAGTTGACAGAAATCAATCATGAGTTATTCCCTATGGTCAGGCATATTGAGAACTAAGCAAAATTGAGGTTTATTAGCAAGGAAGCTGGGAAAGTGTTGATAAAAGGCAATCAATAGTGTCCGCCACAACCTTGGAACCACCTTACCAAGGAGCTACTCTGAGCAGATCTGTGGCACGGCTTGGGTCACATACCTGGACTCTCTCCCCCTTCCTTACTTCCTTGTAAACATTCAGATTAAGAGAGGAGGAGGGTGTGTCATAGGATAGATGGTGAGGTTTTAAATTAAAAAAGAAACAAGATGTTGTAATGCTATGTTCAACTTTTCTATTTTCGTCATTTGTTTCACATTTTTATTCTGTAACTTGAATTTATTCTGCTGAACATTTTATTCTATAATATCTGCAAACTTGGTAGAAAATGCAATAGATTTTTGGGGGGGAGGGGGTCAGGCTACTTTCTCACTGAAATAAATGGTCCAGAGATGATTGTACACAGTTCTATTTGCAAAATCTAGACTCCTTGAATGTGAGCATGTTAAAACGGATGGTTTGACCTGGGGATGCTTTTGTTGTATACAGGGTGAGGTTTTCAACATCATGCCAAGATGTGATTTGTAATTTTAAAATTGTTGTGTTCCCAGACTGAGCTTGGGGGACCATCAGAATTTTCAGACAGTCTTCCTAAAGGAAAAGCAAAATTTTTTTGTAAGGACTAATTCAAGAAAAATAAAAAAAATGTTTAAAGGGCATGTTTTTTCTCATCAAAATAGAAATCTTCATTATAGAAAGAGATGTAATTCTCAACAGGGCATTGAAAGGGGATTTAAACCATTGGCCATACTCTAAGGCAGGGGTCCCCAAACTTTTTACACAGGGGGCCAGTTCACTGTCCCTCAGACCACTGGAGGGCCGCCACATACAGTACTCCATACACTGACCACCAATGAAAGAGGTGCCCCTTCCGGAAGTGCGGCGGGCCGGATAAATGGCCTCAGGTGGCCGCAATCTGGGAACCTCTGCTCTAAGGTTTTCTGCTTACTAATAATGAGTAAATTCTCTTTAGAAAACTGTTTTTGTTTCATGTAAAAGATTAAAAACAGTTCCACAATTAAGTCATGAAACAATGTGAAGTAGAGGCTATAGTGTGAGCAAGACCCGCTGCCTGTCTACTCTCTCGGGCACACCCACCTCTCTGTGAGGAGTCAACAGCTCTCTCACAGTAGATTTCAATTACACAATTTTATGGTTTCTGTGTGGAAAAAAGAAAGTCTGACATTTAATATAGATGCCTAATACACTAGAAAAGGGTTGCTGAAAGCAGTTCTGGTTACATTAAAATGATATTTTTAGCAGCTGGTTTGTGGAGCTATAAAGATTTTTAAACGAAAGAAAAATACTTAAGCAAATCTCATGGGTAGGAGCAATGTTTTCTCTGGAATATAGTCATACCACCTCTACCCAACAGGCTGGGCAGATCTCCAAAGCCGGGGGCTGTGTGGAAGTACTAAGACTGAGCACGTGGCTTAAGATAGGCAGAAAGAGGCTGGTTTCAGAAGCTTGACCACCTAGGTCCCATTTCAATGCAGGCCAACCCTCAAGCCATGGTGCAAAGGACCCAGGGTATTTATTCTGGGACATTCGATTTTCAACTGGCAATCTTCTCCCCTGGGACACATACAAACTCTCAAGATTATGAGCTTTGCAAACATTATCAGGTGGAAGGCACCAAGGGAAAAGTCTGGCACCTCGAGGGCTGGAATAACAAATTCTCTCAGTTTCATTTGACCGCAACATTTCCCCACCCTCACCCCCACGGCATAAGTACCTTTTCAATTTTAGACTCTTTGCCTTCCATTTTCCTTTGCTTCCTATTATTGCTAATTTGTTTTTCTCCAGTTGTACTTCTTTGATAACCCAGAGTCAGGTGCTGGATTTACTCACATCTTTCTGCTCTTCACTCTGCTTTGTTTATCCTAGAGGGTCTTTTTCGTTTGACTAACTAGTTAGTACTTAGAGAAATAAGAAACCGTGGGAAATCAGAGGAGTAGAAAGTTGCACCAAAGTCCTTCACATCAAGGATGGGCACCATCCCTGTCAGAATTCTCCTTCTCTCCATCAGTGGTCTTATTTTTCTACAGTATTTTCTTCTTACGCTTTACTCATTATTCATTTTCCCTTTATTCTTTCATCTCTCTTCCTTTATCTTCTCTGCTTACGACCAAACTTCCTTACAGAATTTGTTTTTTGTTAGGAAAGCCGACAGCCGGCAAAGTGTATTTTAAGTTTGGCATTAGCACAATTAAAACAACCTATTCTTCTGCAGGGACTCAGGGTTTTACAGTAGGGGGGTATGTGTGTGTGGGAATCATCATGCTGTAAACACACTTCCTGCCTCTGCTCCTTTCCCCGTGGGTGGAACTTGCTTCAGGTAATCGGAAGTCACACGCATGACTCCAGGTGGAATCTTGAATGGCTGTGTGTGCTTTGCCATGCTGCCCCCTCTGTGTGCTTCCCTGTGCTGCAGTGTACTGGCCACCCAGATGGTGGCTGCCCCTCAGCCTGAGTCCTGGCAAGAGAATGACTTTGAGCAGTGGGCATAGCTGACACTGAGATTCTTGGGCTGCGTGTTATTACCGTGGAAGGTAACAGACTTGCTATTATAGTGCAGGTGCTGACAATAGCAGGCAGACAGGATAACATGTGTCCTGCTGAAAGACCCTGGTGGAAAATTTCCAATCGCACCACGAGATGGCAAGTCACTGAGATCAGGAGGATAGGCTAGGGACTAATTTTACTTGTGTTTCAGACAGGAAAGAACTATGACAAGTCGATATGTGCGGCCATATAATATCTTCTTCCCACTTCCTGTTCTCTAGCCCTCAGCTGGGCTTGGTGGTTCTTTACTGGTGACCTACAGGGAGAGGGACGTTGCTTTCTTGTTTACTGGTGTGTCAGAAGTAAGGGCAGATCCTTGCCTAATTGTCCACAGCATGGCTTACCCCAAGCTGTCCCTTTAAATAAATTTTGCTGAAGTTTTGAGGAAAATGGAAGAGAACCACAATGCTGAGAAACAATTTACATTACTGACCAAGCGTACGGAAGCCTCTTTGCCTGTCACACTCACCACACCTTATACTCATCCCAGTATCGGAAATACTTCAAGAACATCCCCTTCCTTAGACATTACCCCTAAGACGAGGAGAATATTCTCTCTCTCAAGTTGTTTACAGAGTCTTTATTTCTTGTATAAGACTTAATCATTTCCCAAGATGACCAATTCTGGGACCTTCTGCTTCTTTTGAGGCAACTCCACCCTCACCTGCAAGTACCACGACCCAACCTATGGTTCCAGTAAGGTAATCACACAGGTGTACCAGAAAAGAAAAAGATGAGCTCGGCTGTCAGAACAACCCAGGACCACAGGAGGATGGCTCATGTTTCAGAAAGTTCTTCACTGTGGTCTGTGACCTGGTATTCAGAAAAGTTTTGGTCATGCTTCTATAGTCTTTATTTTTAGAATTAATTAAAATTTATTAATTCCAGTCCTTTCTTCTTTATTTATTTGGCAAATTCCTATTCCTTTCAGTGTCCATTTCTTTGTGAAACTTTCCCTGATTTTGGGCAGTGTGCATTCTTCCATTTTGGGTAATTCTGCCACACTGTCCTCTACAGTTTTTTGACAAAATTATTTACCATTTTATACTGTGATTTGCCTTGTTTACGTCTTTCTCCATTTATTAGAAGATAGCTGCCTGGGGACAGAAAGTCGATACTTCCCCTGCCCGTCTCAGTGCCTAGCACAGTACTCAGGACGCAAGAGCTATGCAAGATGTGTTAATTGTGTGGATGAGCGGCAGGCCAAGGCATCACCATTTCCTCACTCATTCTTGGACTGCGCATGTATGTTTATGTGTTGTGTGGGGTTGTGGAGTACAGTACCATTATATCTGTGTAGCATCATGCATGAAGGGATGTGTCCAGAGTGATCCATATTGAAAGTGTCAAAATAGTTCATGGGTTGAAATATACAAAAAGTTTTGAGAAATATTTATGGAAGCAGCCACATCCTAAAAAGAAAGTTTGGGGTTCTTACTTGCCAACTAAGGTTTCCCATTCCCCACAGTAGTACTGTAACACTATATTTACCCCTGAACTATTCCCTTTATATTTATAATCATAACATTTTAAAATATTTTTCCCCTAAAGGCACATGACACAAGTATGCTCTTAAGCTGGAAATTTGTGATATTTTTAGTATGTTATAAAGGAAATGGTCAAAAATTTTTTTCTTGGTAGGGATTTTTAAACCCACATGATAAATAACATTTAAGACAAATTTCTTCATCTGAGTTCTCTTTTTCTGGTTTCATGTCTTATGTTTTTGTGAGATGAGCGTGATAAAGCTTGCTGAAAAACAAAAAATAAAGTGATAGATTATAACTGAGTTATTTAGAATTCTCTTACTACATTTTTTTTCTCTATTACCAGCAATGGTATTTGGTCATTTGTCAACCTTCTGCAAATATTCTTCCTCCCCATAAGTCAAAACTGTCTTCTTTAGGGTATACAGAATAAGTTGTAAGAGTACATTTGCTATCTCTGAACAATTCTTTTCAATCAGTGTACACAGTAAATGTTATTAATGGGAAACTCTTTGCATGGGCCCTGAAACTAGCCAATAACTCAATTTGTCAGCATTTCAATAACTACAGGCTTTAATTTAACATGAAAAAATATAGGATTCAGTTTAACAGTTTCAAAAGCAATGAATACAGATGATAAAATCTCTTATTTCAGGCAAAAAGACTTCAAATGATTACACATAGACATTTATTTCTAATAATGTCATTTTAATTTACTTCTCAGTTGCCTGATATTAGATGTATTTGTCCAAGAATTGAATAAGAAAGAACTTAATCACCATTTCAGAGCCCAAGGCTGAGGTTCAGTGACCAAAAAAAATTTTATCAACAACTGAGCAGCAAGGCTTCCAATCACTTTCCTGTATTTTCTTAACTTTTGTCTCTTCTTACCTTCCAAATTTATTCGCCAACATTCCAGAAATAGCTTTTTCAGATGGGAATTAATGATGATGTCAGGATGGTTTCACTTGGGTTTGATATTTGTCTTGTTCTTCTTCCCATCCTATTCTCTACAAGACTCAGATTAGTCCTCCTTTTTCTAAAAATTTTCTGTCTTCCTCCAAAAATTCACCCTCAGTCGGGTGAAGGAGAAGAAACAGATGTGCTTAGGTCATCCAACACTGAGCTGTTGGCGGGAAGGCTGCAGGTGGTCACCTGGAGAAGACAGACTCCCCTTATCAGGATGCTCTTTCGACAGCAAGGCCATTGCTCAGACTGGAAAGCCTTCCAGTTACCATTGCTATGCCATTGGTATGTGCCTTCTTCTCCCTCCTAACTTCATCTAGCTGCGGAGGTGTGGAGACCTCTCTCCCAGGGCACAACCCAGGCTTCTCCAAGGAATGGTCAGAGGTAAGGGAACATGTGCACTTGAACACTCTCTTCTTATAAGAACCCCCCATAACCTACTTGAGCTGGCACCAGGTGGTGTTTTGTTTATAGTGTTAGTCCCACATCTGCCTTAACACTTTGGTTGCTTTCCTCTATGCTCCCTGGCACCTCCTGTTTTCCTCCTATACCAATCTCTATTGCAATTACATGGATAGTCCTCTGGTGTTATTAGGCCATGGACTCCCTGAAAGCAGGTACTCCCTCTTTTTGTCAACTTTATTGTATCCAGAGAGCTTAGCATGATGGTAGAAAGTGCTCAATTAATATTACTGAATAAATGGTTGGATGGTCAAAAATTACAGACAGCGGGATTAGAGCAATATTAGCTTGGGAATTTCTTTGCTATATTTATAGATTTCTTGCTTTCTAATGGAATTGTAGATTCCTGCCCACTGAAATTTTATTTAGCCTCTAAAATGAGTTCTGATATAAAGAGCAAGCCCACTTTTGGATATGATGTGTTGTAGTGAGGAACAGAGATGTGCTGGAAAATGTATATCAGTGTAGCTGACTTGAAGCCACCGGCATGATATCACTGGGGAAAGATGTCTAGTAGCACACCATTCTATGTACTGTATTTCTATCATATAGCTATGATGTAAGAAAATTACCTCAGAAACATAGTAGTGAAATGTAATGAAATACTTAGGAAGTGAAAGGGTTTGAGTATTTATTGCCTTAGTTTTTAATGTACTTATATAACTATAAGTTGTTTGGGTTTTTTTTCTTTTTGTGACAGAGACAGAGAGAGAGGGACAGATAAGGGCAGGCAGTCAGGAAGGTAGAAAGATGAGAAGCATCAATTCTTTGTTGCGGCTCCTTAGTCTCCTTAGTTGTTCATTGATTGCTTTCTCATATGTGCCTTGACCCGGGGGATACAGCAGAGCAAGTGACCCCTTGCTCAAGCCAGCAAACTTGGGACTTCAAGCCAGCAACCTTGGGCTCAAGCCAGTGACCATCGGGTCATGTCTATGATTCCACGCTCAAGCCTGCGACCCTACACTCAAGCTGGTGAGCCCCCGCGCAAGCCAGATAAGCCTGCGCTCAAGCCGGCAACCTCGTGGTTTTGAACCTGGGTCCTATCCATCCCAGTCCGATGCTCTATGCACTGCGCCACTACCTGGTCAAGCTATAATTATAAGTTTAATATACTTTTTAATAATGGCTGTGTTTGACAACTGGCTAACAAAATTCCTTTTAATGTAATAATTTTCTCTCATGACACTGTAATAGCTGGCTTCAGATACCACTGGATAGGACTCTTCTTCCTAACCTGCCCTCTGTACCCAAACTTTCTCCATCTAGCCTTGAGCTCAGCCAGGATCACTTCAACCACTTCCTTGCTAGCATTTCCAACCAGAACTATCTTCTGTTTGATTGAAACAATTACAGTATTTGTTTTGGTTAGTGGCAGAAACATACAAAGGTTTGTAAGAAAGAGCAGATGGACCAGGAAGAAAATTGGGATATTCTTTAACTCCTCAAAACTTAGTGCCCTTTACTAAGTATCTCGAGTTGCAGGTGAATAGCCTGCTTCAACTTAATATTATTTTCTTATTATATATACTGGGGTGACATTAGTTAATAAAATGTTTCTTTTTTTCTTTTATTTTGCCTTAAACAATATGAATTTATTATCTGACAGTTCTGGAGCTCAGAAGTTTTAAAATCAAAGTGCCAGCAGAACTGAATTTCCTTTGGAAGATCGAGGAGAGAGTCTTTTTGCCTTGCCTTTTCCACATTCTAGGGGCCACCCCCATTTCTTGGCTCATGGGCCAGCATCACTTTGACCCCTGCTTCTGTCAACATTTGTTCGTCTCTGACGGATCCTCCCGCTTCCCTCTGACAAGGACTCTTGTCATTCCAGTGGACCACCTGGATAATTTAGGATATCTCTCTTCCTCAAGATCTTTAACTTTCACATCAGCAAAGTTCCTTTTTACCATGTAATATGACATATTCACAGGGCTTCACACATGACATCTTTGGAGAGCCATTATTAAATCTGTGATATTGTTTTCTAAGACCATGAGATATCAGAACCTTGTTTCTCTTATCTATGGCTTTCTTGATTACATTTTCAGATTTCTTGAGATTCTTGGTATCTGGCTGAGACTTTAGCTCTTATTGAACCACCATCCTGCATAATTGAAGTACCAGGTGGATAATTCAATGCCAGGGCCTCTCTTTTCATTGGCACCCTCAAACCCAGGAATATTCCTTTCTACTCCATTTTTTAAACTGTTTTATTGAATTCATTGGGGTGACATTCGTTAATAAAATTATGTAGGTTTCAGGTATACAATTCTATGACATATCATCTGTATATTGTATTGTATGTTTACCATCCAAAGTCAAATCATTTTCCATCACCATATATTTGACCCCCCTCCCCCCTTATCCTTTGCTACCTACCCCACTTCCTCTCTGGTAACCACCATACCATTGTCGATGAGTTTTTGTCTGTTTGTTTATCTCATTTGTTCATTTGTTGTTTTCACTCATGTTTGGGATATAAAACTGAGAACATCAACGTAATGCTTTTGTATTTAGCACCATAGGCAATGCCTGTACCTTACCACCTTCCAAAACCAGCTTGATTTCAACTTGTTTTCTGTCCAACTGTATTTTTTGGCCTATATGCCTTCTTTTCTTAAAGTTGAATTTATTAGTGTGACACTGGTTAACATAATTACATAGGTTTCAGTGCCAGCTGAGGAGACATGCCTCCTTCTTAACCTTCTTTATTGTGCAAACAACCTTTGAAATCCCACTTCATACCAGAATTGTCTCTTGACTTTTGGTTGAAAGGTAATGTTCCACTACAATTACTCTATTCCTACTACCTCCACCAACCAAATCCAATTTCTTCTTCTTTTTTTAAAAAAATCACATAATACTTCTTTAAGCCTTGATTTTGTAGCTTTTTTATGAATATATTGGATTTTTTTTTTGCCCTATTCTTTTTTTTTTTTTTTTTTTTTTTACAGGGACAGAGAGAGAGTCAGAGAGAGGGATAGATAGGGACAGACAGGAGCGGAGAGAGGTGAGAAGCATCAATCATTAGTTTTTCGTTGCCGTTGCAACACCTTAGTTGTTCATTGATTGCTTTCTCACATGTGCCTTGACCGCGGGCCTTCAGCAGACCGAGCAACCCCTTGCTGGAGTCAGCGACCTTGGGTCCAAGCTGACGAGCTTTTGCTCAAGCCAGATGGGCCCGCGCTCAAGCTGGCGAGCTTGGGGTCTCGAACCTGGGTCTTCCTCATCCCAGTCCGACGCTCTATCCACTGCGCCACTGCCTGGTCAGGTTTTGCCCTATTCTTTTATAAGTCCATTTTAGATTGCTTATTTTTGATGGGCAGTGCTCAGGAATCATAACCATTTAGTTTTCTTTGCATTTCACTCAGAAAAGAACAATAAACAGCTTGATAGATGTCTTTTCATAGCTTCAAAAATGAGAATATTCATGATATTAATTGATTGGTGTAGAAACATGCTTGTGAGCAACAACATATGAAATGACCAATCTGCCTTAGAGCACAATTCCTCATTAAAGAGTAAGCAATGATGATGACAATAATGATTTTAAACTTCTGCCATTGTCCTCTTGTCTTACCATATTATGCATGCACCGTAGCTTAAACAAATTGTGCCAAGATACACTCTTAAAAATCCACCGTGATTGTGTCTTTTATTATATGTCTTCAAAATTATGGATACATAACGCATAAACAAATTCTAGCTATTTTGTGCGTTAAGAGTAATGAAACAAAATTTCAGTTCCCTTATCCTTGAAAACAGAAACAGCCATTAGGTTTTATTTCTAAATGTTTAATTCATCACCACAATCATCATCATCTGGACTACAGATGGCATACATACTTCTGAGAATTCTGTTTCTAAGTAAACAGCTTTTCCTTGAACAGTTCTGCAGAGAGAACATACAGTATTTACATTCCTCTCACTTCTTCTCTGAATTCTGCCTAGGTTTACAAGAATATTGAGATGAGAATATCACTAAATAGCAAATGTAGTTTCTCAATTTGGTTAAGAAGAAAAACTAAACTAGACTATAGGAAAACACTTTCAGAGAGATTCTTTTGGTTAGGTTGCTTTTTAAAAAATATTTATATATAGCTTACTCAGTATTTTTTAAAAGGCATGCTTATCATTTCCATTCCTATTATCTTTGTTCATAAATACTTGACCAAATATAATTCACTCAATTAACAGCTCACCAAATAGACTGAGTTTTTTACCTTAGGGGATAGACACTAGAGACCAGAAACTCCTGAGTTGTCTGGCAAAGCTCTAGAAGTGTCTAGTCACATGCTTGGACTGAAAAAATAGATCAAACTGAAATGCAAATGACAGCAGCTGAAACAGAGGCCACTGGGTGCAGGATGAGGTGAGCCTCCTTCTGTCTTCCAATATCCGAATGGTCAGCCCCAGGCATAATCTTTAGGAACTCCACAAATATACACAGATCCAATACACTAAAAAATCATAACAGGTAGATGTTAGTAAAGGCAACATACTGAAAATTAGAAACAACAGTTTTAATCTTTTGGCATAAGCTTTTACATTGGAAGTATGAAACATATAATCAAAAAATTCAAAGAACAATAAAACAGATAAAATAAAAATTATAAAGATAAAACATAATTTAAAAATTATAAGATAAAAAATAAATTATTTATTGGTTTTATAGGAATTTATACTGCCTGCAGCATGAGTACTGTAGTCACATTACTTAAGTTTGCTAATAACAATGCTCTTTTATAATAAAAACACTCAACAAAGTGGGTACAGAAGAAGCATACCTCAACATAATAAAGCCTATATATGACAAAGCCATAGCTAATATCATATTCAAGGGTGAATATCCAAAAGCTTTTCTCTAAGATAAGAAACAAGGCAATAATGTCCACTGTCACCATTTCTATTCAACATAGTATTGCAAATCCTAGGCACAACAATCAGATAAGTAAATGAAATCAAATGCATCCAAATTGAAAAGGAAGAAGAAAAAGTTTCATTATTTACAGATGACATGATATTACATATAGAAAATTCTAAAGACTTTACCAAAAATTATTAGATCTAATAAATGAATTTAGTAAAGTTGAAGAATACTAAATCAATATACAGAAATCGGTTGCATTTTTATACATCAATAACAAATAATCAGAAGAAATTAAGAAAACAATCCCAATTACATTTATATCATAAAGCATAAAATGTCTAGAAATAAATTTAACCAAAGAGGTAAGACCTGTACTCTGGAAACTATAAGATTGAAGAAGGAAATTGAAGAGGATAAAATAAGTAGAAAGATACCATGCTCATGAATTGGAATGATTAATATTATTTAAATGGTTTTACTACTTAAAGCAATATACATATTGAAAGCAATCTCTATTAACATACCAATGGCATTCTTCTCAGAATTAGAGTAACTAATCCTAAAATTTATATGAAACCACAAAAGACCCTAAATAGCCAGAGAAACCTTGAGAAAGAACAAAATGGGAGGTATCATGCTCCCCTATTTCAAAGCATACTAAAACGCTAAAATAATCAAAATAGTCTGGTACTAGCGTAAAAACAGATACATAGATCAATGAAATAGAATAGAGAGTCCAGAAATAAATCCTCACTTTTATGGTCCACTAATCGATGACAAAAGAGGCAAAGATATACAATGGGGTAAAGACAGTCTCTTCAAAAGCAACGAGTTCCTGATGATCTTTGCTAATAAGAATGGAGAAAAATGCAGCCACAAACTCAATAGCTGCGCACCATGTGCCCAGGAACATGTTGATTGGCTCGAACAACAAAGCATACCTGCAAAAGCAGCTGCAATTGGGGTCACCGCCTCATTTCAATAATGTATTATCATTTCCTGAGTTCTAATGCTTTTTGCACAGGTAAAATGGGTGAATTCAATGGGAATATTATGGAATTACCATCATTCAAGTGTATATTTTAAGCCTCTAATGGTGACACGAGCGTACCTTTATTTTAATTAGTGCAACATTACTTTGAGTTTACCATTTTAGTAGTTAGAGCAGTTTTAGGGGCTTCCTCTTGGCTAATTTTACACCTCAAGGAGTTAGAAAAAGAAGAATAAACCAAGCCCAAAATTGGCAGAAGGATGAAAATGATAATAATTAAAACATAAAGAAATTAGAAAGTAAAAAAAAAAATCAACAAAACAAAGAACTAGGTTTTTAAAAAGTAGGATGGAGATTGAGTTGGTAATCAAAAATAGCCCAGCATAGAAAAGGTCAGGACCAGAGGGCTTCACTGCTGATTCTATCAAACATTTAAAGCAGTCCTTCCTTCTCAAACTCTTCCAAAAATTGAAGAGGAGGGAATAGTTTACAAGGTCAGCACTACCTTGGTACCAAAGCCAGACAAAGACACCACAGAAAAAAAAATTACAGGCCAAATATTTCCGAGAAATATAGATACAAAAAATCTTAACTAAATAATCACAAATAAACCTCAGTTTATTAATCCATTCACCTAGTGAAGAATTTTTGGTTGCCTCCTCGTTTTGGCAATTATAAATATAGCTACTACAAATACATGTGAGGAGATTTTAGTGTGGACATAATTTTGAACTTATTTGGGTAAATAACAAGTAGCATGACTGCTGAATCATATGGTAAGAGTATGTAAAAAACTGTGAAAATATCTTCCAAAGTGGCTGTACCATTTTGAATTTTCACTACCAATGTTAATTTCTATTTATTTTTAAACAAATTTTTATTTTGAAATTAAATTTAATGGGCTGACATTGATCAACAAGAGCACATAGGGTTTCAGTGAACATCTCTATCGCCTTTAAACCACTGGATGCTCTGTGTGCCCACCACCGAAAGTCAAATCATTTTCCATCACTGTATATTTGTCCTTCTTTTTCCCCTCCCCCACTTGGTTCCCCAGTTAACCATTTCACTTTTATTTATGCCCGTGAGTCTCCATTTTATATCCCATCTATGTGTGAAATCATACAGTTTTTAGCTTTTTCTGATTTATTTATTTCACTTAAAATAATGTTCTCGAGGTCTATTTATATTGTCATGAATGGCAACATATCATTTCTTCTGACTGAGTAGTATTCCATTGTATATGTGTACCACATCTTCTTTATCCAATCCTCTATCAAAAACACTTTGGTTGTTTCCATGTGTTGGCCACCAGGAATAATGCTGCAATGAACATGAGAGTACATGTGTCTCTACGTACTGTTGGGCAAATAAGTTTATAAAATATGATTTTTATGTTTGCTCACTTAACGTTTGCTTTGGGGCTGGGCAGCCCAGGTATATGTGGTCTGTGAAATTGCAAATTACCTTTCTACTTGGGAAGGGCCATTGTTTTGCTAATGTTTGCTGGAGGAGAGGTTTTCACGCCAGAAAGTTTTGAAAAGGAGAGAGGGGAAGAAGCAGAGAGAGAGAAGCCATGTTTGCAGAGTGAGAGCAGAGAGAGATGCAGAGTGCTGAAGGGGAAACCATGTTTGGCAGAGAGAGAGAGATGTGCAGATGGGGAACCAGAGGTGGGGGGCTTTGCAAGCTCTGCTGAGACTGGTGGGGCCTCTGATTCTAGGAGAAACTTAGAGAAGATTCTACTTGTTGTGGAACCGGATAATGTGTCCATGGCTTTGGGAACAATGAGTGAAAGGGAAGTGTTTTCCCTGTGTGTTTGCTCATTAGCCAGTGTGAGACTTTAATAAAGGAATGGCCCACCATTTTTTGGCTCCACTGTTTCTTTACCGTCTGCCTGAATCTAATGAGAACCTGCATGTGTATGGCTGTGACAGCCGTGACTACTAGCCATACATGTATCAATGTTTTCAAGTTTTGGGGGAGATACTCAGTAGAGGGATTGCTGGGTTATATGATAATTCTTATTTTTATTTATTTATTTTTTAAGTGAGAAGAGAGGAGATAGTGAGACAGACTCCTGCATATGCTCCAACCACAATTGATCCTGAACCCCATCTAGGGCTAATACTTGAATACAGAGCTATTTTTAGCACTGAGGCTGATGCCATTAGACCAACTGATCCATCCACAGCACCTAGGGACCATGTTGAACAAATTGAGCCACTGGCTGTGGGTGGAGAAGAGGAAGAGAAAGGGGAGAGGGAGGGGAAGAGAAGCAGATGGTCACTTCTCCTGTGTGCCCTGACTGGGAATCAATCCCAGGACATCCATGCACTGGGCCAACATTCTATCTACTGAGTCACTGGCCAGGGCCTAGTAATTCTATTTTTAATTTTTTGAGGAACCAGCATACTTTATTCCATAATGGCTGTACCAGTTTACATTTCCACCAGCAGTAAATGAGGGCTCCTTTTTCTCCACAGCCTCTCCAACACTTGTTATTACCTGTCTTGTTGATAATATCCAGGCTAACAGGTGTGAGATGGTATCTCATGGTAGTTTTGATTTGCATTTCTCTAATAGCCAATGAAGATGAGCACCTTTTCCTATATCTATTGGTCATTTGTATGTCCTCTTGGGAGAAGTATCTGTTCATGTCCTCTCCCCATTTTTAATTGAACTGTTTGCTTGTTTATTGTTGAGCTTTGTGAGTTCTTTATATATTTTGGATACTACCCCTTATTGGATCTGTTGTTTATGAATATCAACTCACATTTGGTTGGTCTGCTTGTTTTGTTGTTGGTTTCTTTTGCTGTGCAGAATCTTTTTAGTTTGATATAGTTTCATTCATTTATTGTTGCCTTTACTTCCCTTGGCTTAGGGGTCAAATTTATAAAATAGTCTCTGTGGCCAAGTTTCAAGAGTTTAGTACTGTGGGAATATGCTGTGAATACTTTCAGAGTTAGGGTAAACAATCAGAGACAATGAGGCACCTTAGGGTGAAAGCCTTGAGCAGATGAGAGTCCAGGGGCCTCTATGACCCATACTGGAAACAGTGCATGCTGGAAACAGCAAAACAGCAAGATAAGATTCAAAAACAAGAAATGTTTAGGCTCTCAGAACAGAGATTAGATGTCAGCACATTCCTTTTCTTTTACTTCACCCCCTGAAAACTCCTTCTGTCTGCTTCCTTGAGTTATTTGTTCTTCCTATAAATATCTGAGTAAGGCTGAGGATGAGGCTTCAGTCCTTTGGTCTGCTGACTGGGCCTGCTGCCTCCCCTCAGTCCCTTGGAGCACTTCATCTTGTCTCTGAGTAGTTCATTGTCACCACAACATAGTACCCATGTTTTCTTCTGTGTAATTTGTTGTTGCATATCTTATATTTAGATCTCCGATCTATTTTGAATTAATTTTTGTGCATAAGGACAAACTATAGTCAAGTTTTGTTCTTTTGCATGTCCCACTACCAATGAATAAAAGTTTCTGTTGCTCTACATCCTTGTCTACATTTGATGTCAGTATTCCACATTTTGGCCATTCTAATAGATATGCCATGGTGTTTTATTATTGTTTTATTTCGCAACTTCTTAATGATATATGATTCTGAGTATCTTTTTATTTACTATTTGCTCTCTATATATATTCTTTCATTTTTTTTTTTTTAGGTGAGAGGAGGGAGAATAGTGAGGCTGACTCCCATGTGTACCCTGACCAGGATCCACCTGAAAATTTCATCTGGGGCCAATGCTTGAGTACTGAGCTATTTTTAGTGTTGAGGCTGATGGGCTCAGACCAACCAAGCTATCTTCAGCACTTGGGGTCATGCTTGAACCAATAGAGCCACTGGCTGAGTGAGGGGAAGAGGGAGGAAAAGGAGAGAATGGGGGAGGGAGAGAAGTAGATTGTCGCATCTCCTGTGTGCCCTGACTGGGAATCAAATCCAGGATGTCCATATGTCAGGCTGACACTCTATCCACTGAGCCACAGGCCAGGGTCTATATATTTTCTTGGGCAATATCTATCAGCTTTTTCCTATGTTAAAATTTGTGTTGTTTATTTTCTTCTTGAGTGTTAAGAGTTCTTTGGATGTTTTAGATAACAGTCTGATATCAAATATGTCTTTTGCAAATATTTTCTTCCAGTCTTCTCACTACTTCAGCAGTGTCTTTTACATAGTAGAAGCTTGAAATTTTAATAAATTTCAGCTTATCAATTATTTTTTCCATGTTGTTGTATCTAAAGAATCATCACCAAGTTCAAGGTTTTCTAGATTTTCTTCTGTGTTATCTTCTAGGATATTAATACTATTGTGTTTTACATTTAGGTATATGACCCATTTTGAGTTAATTTTTGTGAATGCTGTAAGATCTGTGTCTGTATCCAATTTTTTGCATGTGCATATCTGATTGTTTCACCACCATTTGTTGAAAAGACTATCCTTTCTCCATTGTATTGCCTTTGCTCCTTCGTCAAGTGTTACTAGCTCAAGAAACTGAGGGTTTTAAATTATAAATTTATATGTGTTTTAAACAATAAGCTTTGGAGAAATGAAAGACACAAAAGACCATCCTCTTTTGCCCATCTCAATCACAAATCAACCCTTTCTTACTGTAGCGTATTAAGGCTTGGGGTTTAGAATCATGGGTTAATTTGATTAATGAGTAGGATTAGTCTGGAAAATATCACAATTGAAGGCATTATTCATTGCCAAATATATTTTGTTTTATAAACAGAAAGGCAAGTGAATTTTTTTCTTGTTCCATGTACCTAGGACACTGGTGAGTCATCAATCACAGCTGTCTTTCCTACAGCCATGGGTTCCCAGTAAGTGCTGGCATTCCAGGTCTGTATGGTCCAAAAGACCATCACTCAGATAATAAGAATGCCATTTTCAGCTCATGGTGATCACAAAACCCAACATACTTTTATTTAGCTTGTCTTCTAAAAAAAGATATTTTTTCCAATTTTTTTTAAGTGAGAGAAGGAAAGACAGAGAGACAGACTCCTGCAGGCGCCCAACTGGTATCCACCCGGCAAGCTCCCTACTAGGGTGCTCTGCCCATCTAGGGCTGTTACTCAGAAATTGAGCTATTTTTAGCCCCTGAGGGGGAGGCTCCATGGAGTCATCCTCAGCACCCAACTCACTAGAACCAATAGAGCCATGCCTGTTTGAGGGAAAGAGAGAGAGAAAGAGAAGGGCAAGGGGAAGGGTGGAGAAGCAGATGATCACTTCTCCTGTGTGTCCTGACCGGAATCAAACCTGGTACATCCACACACCAGGTTGGCACTCTACCACTGAACAAACCAGCCAGGACCTTTTCAATTGTTTACTACACTTTTCTTTATTGGTAGTCACCAGACATCTGTCATTGTTTATTTATTTAATTTATTTATTTGACAGAAATAGAGAGATAGTCAGAGAGAGCGACAGATAGGGACAGACAGACAGGAAGGAAGAGAGATGATAAGCATCAATTCTTTGTTGCAGCTCCTTAGTTGTTCAGTGATTGCTTTCTCATATGGGGCTTGACCAGGGGGCTTGCTCAAGCCAGCAACTTTGGTCTTCAATCCAGCAACCTTTGGACTCAAGCCAGTGACCATGGGGTCATGTCTATGATCCCATGCTCAAGCCAGCGACAGACCTCCCTCCTTCTGCTCAAGCTGGCAACCTCAGAGTTTTGAACCTGGTCTCTCTATGTCCCAGTCCAATGCTCTATCTACTGTGCCACTGCCTGGTCAGACATCTGTCACTGTTTAATGAAAAAATAAAAGAGTTAGAAGATGAGTTATTTTTCACATAAAGAACATCCTAGAAACATTTATGAATGGAAATAATTTAAATCATATCCCTTCCCCAGGTTTACATGAAAGACCTGGAAGACCCAGATTACTGCCTCTAGAGCTGCTTTCTATGTCGTCTTGGTTATTTATTATCCAGATGAAAGAATAAAAAAACTAAAGTAAATTTCAAATGGAATACATACTACTGCTTGAATCACTCAATTTTATAGTTTCCTGAGGATTTTACTTTAAATGCTGCCTTTTGTCCTAGAAAATAAAGTTAATGAAACTTTCCTGCAGCTTCTCAATAAAATGTCTCATTTGTGAATATGGTTTGCCAGTTCAAAAGCTCATGAAATTTAGCAAAATTCTCCAGCAACCCCATGTTAAAAAATATTTCTTTTCTAAGCAATCTTTTTAGTCAGTACTTCACTCCTTCAAAAGTAACCATTACTTTTCCCCTTTTTGCTCTTTGTAACCCAGCATGATTGGTAACCTTCAAATATAAAAAGATATTGTTTATCATCTCAACTGAGCCCACATGTGGTTGTAGTAAATTCTCTTGGTTCTTCACCAGTCTTTCTGTGAAGTTAAAATGCCCAGGACTTAATGAGCAAGTGGTATTACGGTGCTAATATTTAAAGTCTGAACAGATATATTTTCTTTTTTAGAATAATTCCAAAAACTCATAATTAAATGTCAAAATACAAATAAAATATCAGAAAATTTGAAACTAAACTAAAATAAAATGACTTTAGAGGTAAACTTTTAACATAGAAGAAACTTAGGTCAACGTAGATGTTTGTAAAAGTTTTTTTGAACAAAGCTGCACATTCAGCACACACTCTGCCTTACAGGGAAGTTGTCTTTTGCCTCATTGAGATTTTAAGTACTCCTCCTCCTCTTAGTTTCCCCAGGCAAATCACCTACCTTAGCTCCAAACTGTTTTAGCCATCTGCTGGATATGCAGAAGGTGGAAGGGGTCCATTAACGAGTGCATGTGTTTCCTCTTCTCTATCTAGCACAGTGGTTCTTAACCTTTTTTGAGGTACCAAACCCACCAGTTTCATATGCGCATTCACAGAACCCTTCTTTAGTGATAAATAAAATATGATTTTCTTTTCCAAATTCAAGACATAGGTATATGTTTTTTTACTGGTACACAAAATGAGCCATGCATGAACATCACCTTGCTCAAAAAACAAAACCAACAAAGTGCATGAACTCACAACAAATTACGGTATTACTTTATTCTGGCCTCCGCGGCAGAGGCTTCTCCAAACCCCTGAGACCGACTCATCGAACCCAGGTTAAGAACCACTGCATAGAAGTCAGGACAGGTGCTGATGTTTGTCACCCTGCCAATAGATCCCACAGGGTCAGCACAGGCACTTCCAATTGGGAGACTTATTTCTACAGCTACACAGTCGTGGAGAGGTCGCTGTAGGAAGATGCCTCTTCAGAAACAGTGGGAAAATGAGTATGAGGGAAAAGAATTGATCAAGTCAGTGCTACTTACTCTTTTACCCTTGATCCTAGATCTTAGATAAAGAAATAGAGAGCAGTCTGAGGGATCTTTTAGGCCTCTAGTAACAGCATGAAGCTGTGTGACTACTTCTGTGTTCTCTGGCCTTATGATCGCACTTCAGGTTGGTGCTGGGTCCTGCCAAGCAGCACCCCACAGTTTCACAGGATAGTCATTGTCAAATGTTGTCTCAGTAGCTAGTCACTTATCTTCTCAATCCATTAGAACAGAAGAGGTCTGTGGAGTCAGAATTTTCTCTGGGGTGTCCATCAGTCTAAACAAGCCCTGAAAAGGAAAACGCAGTTACAAGTAAATTTTATTGAGTAGACAAATTCACAATTTTTTTAAAATCTGTGAATAATGAGGATCGACTGTACTAGGAAAAAAGGTTCCCGGTGATATAAGGAAAGGGTGCAATAGAATCCTCTGTGGTCTGACCAAATAAATCTGCCTTTTCCAAGACTCCTTAGTATACAGATCTAGTGTGTGTGTGCGGGGGTGGGGGGGTGGGGTGGGGGTTGCATATTTGTGAATTTCTTTGATTCAGAGAACTTTCTGGGACCAAAATTATGGAGAAGTCAATTCTTTCCCTGTTGTGGTTAATCATTATGAAACTTTATTTTAGGATGGTGTGGGGCAGCTGTGTTAGGCTTACTTGCAGGGTTACCAGCTGCAAGCACTTTGCCTGATGGTGCATGAGTACATGGCTGAGCCACGTGGGTATGGCCTATGGAAGGCAATGGGTGCTTGCATCCAGGGGGATGGTGGATGGTGGATTGCCTGCCCGCCACTGTGAGGGGGCATTTTTGCTGTTTGTTTGCCGAAGAAGAGGTTTTCCCCTGCCTGTTTGTTCATCTGCCGTTGTGAGATGGTAATAGCTAATGCTTTCTGGCTCTGGAGTTTCTCTACTGTCTGCCTGAATTCAGTGAAGACTTGCCTGGCCTTGGCCACCAGCATTACAGATGGCCAATTATGTTAACTAAGTCTGTCTGCCTGGAAAGTTGGAGAGACTCTTGAAGGGGAACTCACCATGGGGTCTTCAGGACTGGTAAGATAGTCTATATTTCTGTACTCAACACAGAAATTCTAGTTTGGCATGAAAGAGGAGTTGATTTTTAATAGAGTTGTTGAGACTGGCACCTTCTTTTGTAGCCAATCTGGTATTGAGGCATCCTTTGGGAACAGTGACCATGTGAATAACAAATAATAGAGTCATAGCTGTAGCATCCAAGATGAGGGCATTTCATCCCAACTATAGCATTTGAGGAATGGGGTTGTTTTCTTTAAATTATCTATTATAATCTTTGCAGACTTTTAAAAAGCAGTAGAAGTCACTGAATTTTCCTGGTTTTCTTTCTGAATCACTGGCCAAGATTTCCTGCTTCTATACAACAAGGAATTTTGAAGTACTCCCAAGGCTTGGTCCTGGGCAAATCCATTGTGATTGCTGCAGATTTCTTTTTGTCTTTTTTAAGGGGGTGGGAAGTTTGTTTTTCAGTAGAATCCATTACTTTTTTCAGGTTTTCTTTCATCTTTGTTACCCTCCTCTGCCCAAACTTTAATTCCTTGAGGTTCTGTAACAAGGTCTTCGGTCGCCCTCTTGTTGAATTATTTTACCCTCATGCTTCACATCTATGAGTCTTAAAATTAGATCTCTAGGTCCTGACCTCTTCTGTGAGCTCCTGACTTCATATAAACTGTTTACTTTGCATCTTAACTTCAAAATCTGAGTCACATTAAGTCAGAAATATCCCAAACCAAACTTTATTTCTGCACTCTTTTTTTAAAAATAATTTATTGTTTTTAAAGAGAGAGAAGGGAGAAAGAGAGACAGAAACATTGAGCTGTTCCTGTATATGCATGGAGCTGGCAACCTCTGTGCATTGGGACCATGCTCTAACCAGCTGAGCTCTCCAGTCAGGGCTACACAAGATTTCTTTACTCTTGATTCACACTTGTTTCTCTTCCTGTCTTCCCTATCTTAGTAAAAGACATCCACCACTCATCCAACTGCTCAAAACGAGAACACAAGGAGTCATTCTTGATTCCTTTCTTTAATTCATCTAGCATATGCAAACTAACAGCGAGTTCTGTCAGTCTCCAAAGTGTGTTCATTTACCCAACTACCTTAGTGGCCAGTGCAACTGCCTAAATTCTAGCCACCATTACTTCTTGCAGGGATGATCCCAACTGCCTCCCACTGGCCCTCTTGCTTTCACTCTCTCTTGTCTCCTTTAACCAAACATACAAAAACAATTTTTTAAAACATTGGATCATATTGCACCTCTGTTTAAGACCTTTCAATGGCTCAAGTTACCACTCAAATATCACTTTCTCAGTGAGGCACATCCTCATCACCTTTTCTAATGATGTCTGACCCCCCAGCCACCTTCTGTCACATGACCACTTCATTCTCTTCATCATACTCAATTTCATCATACTATCTTTTAGTCTCTTGTTTATTAATAAATGTAGGCTAGTTTGACTTGTTCACAGGAGTATTACAATGCCTTAGCATACTGCTTAGAAGATAGCTGGTTTTCAAACAACAGCTGTTGAATAACTGAAAGATCTTTTATGGAAGCCTAATACATTTAAAAAAAAGAGCCTGACCAGCGGTGGCGCAGTGGATAGAGCGTCAGACTGGAATGCGGAAGACCCAGGTTCGAGACCCCGAGCTGCCAGCTTGAGCACGGGCCCATCTGGCTTGAGCAAAAGCTCGCCAGCTTGGACCCAAGGTCGCTGGCCCCAGCAAGGGGTGGCTCAGTCTGCTGAAGGCCCGTGGTCAAGGCACATGTGAGAAAGCAATCAATGAACAACTATGGTGTCGTAATGGCAAAAAAATCTAATGATTGATGCTTCTCACCTCTCTCCATTCCCGTCTGTCTGTCCCTATCTCTCTCTCTCTCTCTCTCTCTGACTCTCTCTCTCTGTCCCTGAAAAATAAAAACAAAAAACAAAGAGCTCAGAGCAAAGTTGCTTTGTTGAAAGTGAGAGACTAAAGGTGGGAGTGAATAGTGCTGATGATAAATGGACTCTTATGTGGCCCTCCCTTCTAGCTGTTCCTGAGGCTCCTTGGGGAACAGCGTGAAAACCTGGGGCAGTGTGAGGAGGGGAGGAGCCAGCAAGTTGGAACCATCTTGCTCAACAATTTTTAAACAAAGTTTTAGCCTGAACAGGTGGTGGCACAGTGAATAGAGTGTTGGCCTGGAATGCTGAGGACCCATATTCAAAACCTTGGAGGTTGCTGGCTTGAGGGCTTGAGCACAGGGTCACCTGGCTTGAGCACAGATTCACCAGCTTGAGCGTGGGGTCACAGACATGACCCCATAGTTGCTAGCTTGAAGCCCAACATTGCTGGCTTGAGCCCAAGGTCACTGGCTTGAGCAAGGGGTGATTGGCTCAGCTGGAGGCCCCCAACCCCACCGGTCAAGGCACATATGAGAAGCAATCAATGAATAAGGTGCCGCAAATATGAATTGATGCTTCTCATCTCTCTCCCTTCCTGTCTTTCTGTTCCCCTGTCTCTCTCTCTCTCGAAAAATAAAATAAAAACAGTTTTTAAAACATCAGTAAAGTAAATCAGTAAAAATAATAGTACTTAATTGCAGTGTCTATTTATAACTTCATACCTTACTTGCAAAATGTTTTTCTCCCATTGACATAGTAAAAATAAAAAAACAAAAAATCCTTTTGCTGCAAGTAAAACATTTTTGTGGGATAGTTTTATGATAAATATTTGAAGGTTGCTTGGGTCACTATCCAGCCAGGTCACCAACCTTTGACCAATCAGCAGACGGTCTCCAAAAGGTTGGTAGGAAAACACTGAATAAACCATTTATAAGTATGGTATTGTCTTTTAGGGTTTTATTATTAAAATTGTAAGTAATTCACCTCCCAAGAAGTTTTTTGATTTAGAAAATTGAATGTCATAAATCTTATCTATAAAAATAATATATATATAGCTTGAGCTATGTTGATGCAGTGAATAAAGCATTGACCTGGAATGCTGAGGTCACCACTTTGAAACCCTGGGCTTGTCCAGTCAAAGCACATACGACAAGCAATGACCACAAGTTGATGCTTTCTACTCCTCTTCCTCTTCTCTCTTTCTCCTCTCTCTAAAATCAATAAAATGAATAATATATGTAATTTTAAGAAAAAAAATATAATTTTAATAAAATAAATTAATGTTAATTTCTCCTATTATACAAAATAAATAACATTTTAAAAATATTGATTTGTAGTGCTACCTTTCCCAAGGTATTTATATTTCTTGACCTTACCTTAAATAAATGTATAATATTCTGAAGGAATATGTCTTGTTTGACAATAAGCCACTACATCCCTCTAAGTCACAATGACAATGAATCCTGGACAGATGGCTAGACTCCCCTGAAAGCCCTGCAGCTCTATTCAATTCCTGCCTTAATGAAAGAGCTAATTATGTTAGTTGGTAGACTCCCTGATTGCTCTTGAGAAACTGGTATTTAGGATGAAAATAAAAGATTTTCAAGCTATTTTATATATTTTAAAATATATGTATAAGCTTCATTTTATATGGGTGCTTAAACATTTCTTTACTTAACTATACTAACTGCAAGAATAGGACAATAGATACTGGAAAACAGATCCATGACTCGTAAGCATTGGTACAATACAAATATTAACTTGTTGACAGTCAAAAGTAGAAAAAGAAATGTAACCAAAGAAGGGCAAACCCATGGTATTAGTCAAAACTTTTTAGCACAAAATATGGAAAACCCATGCCAAACGGGCTTACTTCTCAGAGATATATGTTGGCTCTCAGAGCTAAAACACCCAGGAATAGAGCTGGAGTCAAAACTGTGGAATTGGGGAAACAAGGTATGTTGTTTCTTCTCATCTCTTGGCTTTTCCTGCATTGTGGTGATTTGATTGTAAGCTGTACTGTGCAGAGATTGGGCTGTCAGGCTCACACTGTTTTTACCACTAGCTATAAGAGTAGAAAATAGCAGGTGCCTCTCCTACACCTCTCCTAGAAGTTTAAGTGGGTCTTATTGGCTCTCCCTGAATAATCACTGCAGCCCGAGGAATAGCCCAGATCAAGAGGACGCCTAAGAACTAGGAGGTCCCAGTCATGTTACAGGACAGGGACTCAGCCCTGGGGAAGAAGAATGTGATGTACCTGGGAGCAAGGCTATGTGACCTTCTTTTCCTCATGAATAAAAATGCCTAGTTTATAGTGTTGAAAGGATTGATTGGGATAACATAAATAAAGCACCTCAGAGAATAGTAGACTTTCAACAAATTTTTAAAATGAGTAAATTCTTATTCCATTTCCTTTCTGGACACAGTTTATGCATAAGCAGCAATGACCATTGTCACCACAAGGTGACAGTTGTGTGCTAAAAGGTAATGGACTGCTTTTTTTTTTGGCCACTGGAAAATTAAGAATTGGCTGAAATCATGATTGGCAGTTGGAAGAAAGCATGGGGACTGTGAGTCCAATTCCTGCTGCACTGAAACCAGCCTGTGTGACCTTGACCAAGGTTTGAATTGATCTCAGGTCTGAACTTTTTCAATAAAAAACTTGGAGGGCAATTCCCTGTGTGGCCTAAAAATATATATTTTTTGATTCCATAAAAAGTAAATCTTGTATTTAATAGTAATAACCATGACTATAATCTCAGAAGTCAAAAAATGTTCAACAGTGTTGGTTGTCGATACACACTGTTTAAAAATATGACCCTCTGAGGCATAATTTGTTCATTTATTGCTAAGTCATTGCTACCCTGGGAGGCCTGAAAGAGTTCATGTAATTTTGTAAGGTGATTAATGGATCCACAGAGATGCTCTCGAGTTTTACAGAACTCAGAAAAGCGTACTCTGAAGCATGCAATTTAGAGACCTGACTATTAAAAAAAGTCACACTGAGCAGGCTTCAAAAGTATTTTCAGTTGTGTGATTATGTTTTAATGCTAGGTTCTTAAAATCACTTGGAAAAGAAGCAGCAATTCAGAAAATTTCAGGACTGAAATGTGTTAGAAATATCTGGGGCAGCAGGAGGAAGAATCGGGAAAGGGTGAGATTTAATTGGGCTCAGGAACTAATTACTGACTCTCCACTTTTGCATGAATCAAACCTCATAAAAGGTTGGAATAAGATGATGTGATAACAATTAACACTGATCTGGTATGATATATTGGGGGAGAGTATGGTTGGGAGAGGTTATGGTATTTCTTAGCACAGAATTCTCTACTACAAGGAAGGAAGGTGCTAGTTCCATTTTTGCAAAAAGAGACCCAGTTGAAATTCTAAGGCTGTTCTCACACTGTTACACATCTCCACATTCCATGGAGATGTGTAACAGTGTAGTCTAAACACCTGGCCTTTATTTTTCTGCATACTTTTATTTACAGGATAAAACCTCCCAAATTCTTTATTTTTTTAATTTTGAGTTTATTTTATTGATATTTTAGAGAGAGGAAGGGGGAAAGAGACTGTTTCTGTATGTATCCTGACCAGGGATCAAACCAGCAACCTATGTGCTCCAATGCTCTCACCAATCAAGATATTTGGCCAGGGCAAAATCTCCTAAATTCATAAATCTGGAACGTGGGGGTGAGGATTTGTTCATCAGGTATGGGTCAGAAGAGTTCTTAGGTTTCTAAAATTCAGACTAATGCTTTGCACAGTGCTTTATAAAAGGGGAAAGATAATTAACTAAGGTATTCTGTTATTTTGCTGCTGTGGAAGGATCAGAAAGAATGAGAGCTGCTTTGTATTTACCTTCCTATTTTCCCTCCCCATTTAAAGGTAGCCAGGACTCGAAGATGTTTTGATTCAGGTTGGTTGTTGTGAAGCCAGAGCAGAAAGCTCAAGTCCTGCTAGGCATACTGGAGGGTTTAAGACACAGCTACTGTATGTACTCCCCGAGTTTCTGATGGATTCAATAAATCTAGGGTGGTGGTGTCCAGAAACAGGCATATCCAATCATAAGTCTCCCTTTAATACTGATGCTGCGTGCCAGGACCACACACTAAGGACTATTGACTGTGCTAAGGTCATCTCTCTTCCTGCAGCCTGGAAACTCCCTTCTCTTTCAAAAGCCTGGACCTGAGCTTACCTAGAGGATTGTGCTGGGGAGTGTGCATATGTGTGGGAAGCGGATAGGTGAATGTAGCTGTCGAGGGACCACAGAAGCCCTTGAAAGTGAGGGAAAGGACATTGCCAAACCCAGCAAAAACGTGGAGGTCGGTACCTCCTGAGCTTCTTGAGCATCTGTGGCAGTTTCTTGGCTATCACCCAGGGCTGGCCTGATCTCAGGTGAGAAGAACAGGGCTTGAAGGGAAAACACTTGACCCAGAATCAGGCAAGCCACTTTCTTGGATGAACCTTGGACAGTTTCGACTCCAAGCATCCATGGCATACTGAGAGACTTGCTTATTTTCTGAGCACCAAATAAGCCTTCCAGATCTTTATGTAAATGCTGGGAGGAGGAGTGGAGGACAGACACATCACTGCATTTCTTGCCAATTCAATGGCATAAAGGATGGCAGTCAGGTTTAATTTGATTTGAAGCAAAAAAAATTAGATGTGCCTTGCCTACCCAACTTTGAGTTAAATGCCACTCCCACTATACAAATTTCTGACTTAGAATACATAATCCACAGGTATTAGTATTTGAGGTCTCACTCTAGTTCTGCCCCAACCACAGCTCTGCGTTCACCTGGAAAGGAGAGGCAGGGCTTCTCTGCACAGCTGTGCAAGTCTCATGCTGCCCAACATGCGGGGGGGGGGGCTGTGAGGGAAGAGTGACCTTTTCTAATTTCCTAATGTACACGCACACTTCCTGTATAATATTGCACCATAAGAAAACACTACACTTGAGGCATTTTCCTCTTGACTTTCACATGGTTTCTGCTTTTCATGACCATAATAAACACCCTTGTACATTTCTCCCAAGTATGCACATATGTGTCATTGAGGTACTTAGAAATGGAAGGGATGAATTATCTGAAATTTTCACTTGATTTCTCTCACAGAAATTCTGCCAATTAGAGATGCAGCTGATAGTAGAAAACAGTTTGGGTTCTTTTTAACAATCAAAGACTTCTGAGAGTGTTCAAGCCATCACCCAAGGGTGTAAATTAGCCCATGCAGGTTGCTTTTCTCCATTTTCTCATTGAGATATGTTGTCCTGAGCAAATGGAAAAATAATAGAGGAGATTGAGTGGAGAATTACTAAAATAGGTACATTTGGAGTAGGAATTAGGGCAGTGGTTCATAATCTTTTTTGAGGTACCGAACCCACCAGTTTCATATGTGCATTCACAGAACCCTTCTTTAGTGATAAATAAAATATGATTTTCTTTTCCAAATTCAAGACATAGGTATATGTTTTTTTTACTGGTGCACAAAATGAGCCGTGCATGAACATCACCTTGCTCAAAGAACAAAACCAACAAAGTGCATGACTCACAACAAATTACAGTATTACTTTATTCTGGCCTCTGCGGCAGAGGCTTCTCCAAACCCCTGAGTCTGACTCATCGAACTCCTAGGGTTCAACAGAACCCAGGTTAAGAACCACTGAATTAGGGTAAGGTGACCAGATTTTAAAATTGGTAAAGTGGGACACCATTGACAGGGTGGGGGGTGTCTTGATTAAACATTTGGTCTATATGGAGCAAAAAAAATTTCATAGAATGCAAAAATAGTATTGTAATATATTTTTTTAAATTTCAACACAAGTACAATTTACAAATATAATACATTAAAAAATTATATATAGTATTATTTTATTCTTTGGCATATTTCTCATTTGAGTGAATTTTTTTAGTAGATTGCTGTCGTTGTTTAAAAGGTCATGAAATTTTTCACAAGAATTTGTTAAATTATATTTCACACATAAAATGGCTTTCTAAGTCTCAACACTTAATTGTGATTTTTCTGATGTCCACACTTTATTTACCATAGAAAAAACAAATTCAGTCGCAGCATTAGTTCCTGGTAAAGACAGCGCATATTCCACAATTTTTAGTTCATTATTGTATGGAACATGGTTTGTTTCAAAATGATGAAATATTTCTAACCATTTTTTCTCTGTTGTGATTTTTGCTGATGCCCAAGATTTAACCTTTTCCTTATCAATATTTTTTTTAGTAATGATACCTCATTAAAAAGATCATTTTCAGAAATATTACTATATGGGAAATTTTGAGTGAGTCAGAGGGATCGGGTTACACGGTCCCGAAACCGATGCGGGACCTGCACGAGCCAGCGGGAGTAGTCAGGGCAGCACCACCGGTGAGCTCACACACAAAGGGTTGTGCACACTCCCTGCCTGGACTTGTCTTTGCGGCGGCCGTGCTCCCCGCCTCCAGCCCTGCCGCCCACTGGAGACCTTGAGGAACCCGGAGCCGCATGCCAGCATCCAGGACGTGGGCCTATGAGTAGTTAGGGGACTTGACAGTCGCTGCCCCAGTAGGTATGTTCCGCCCAAAGTTCTTTGTTTTGGGGCCCCGCATGGGGCAGCCCGCTCTTGCGGCAGTGCGGGTGCTTCCAGGTCGAGGTGGGGTCTCCCCGCCGAATACCATATATTCCCTTCCCGTTCTCTAGCTTTTCGTGCATTCTTTCCAAAAATCGGGACTTTTTTAAAATGCCGCGGGACAAATTGTTAAAAATTGGACTGTCCCGCCAAAAGTGGGACATTTGGTCACCTTAAATTAGGGTACAATGCCTAGCAACTTCAATTACAATACATAAAGGCAATGATTTCCGGAAGGCTGAGCACAGGGAAGTTAGAATGTAGAAAATTGTCAAGGATTAGCTTGTCTCTCAAAATTATAGCTCAGTCCATTTCCCATTAAGAGAGAGGAGAAAACACCCACTTTCTTTTCCCTAGGACTGAGGGCCCAGATCATGTGTGTTAAGCCTCATTCTGGGTTAAATAGACTTTGGTTGAATCATATGGACATTTAAATATCATTGAGGCATTGTTTTTGTAGAAAATGGATTTTTCTTTTTAAACAACTGACTTAATTATATGTTTTTAGTGCCCAGCAATGATCATAAACAGTCTGTCTGTGGTATTAGAGCTCCACCTTAAAGGACTCTGGTATCTGACTTGAGCAAGCTCGAGTGAAATGGCTGAGCTAAGGGGAAATCATGCTCTAAAATTTTAAGACATGCGTCAATAGGTATTTACTGCCATTTCGTGTTGGGGTGGCTTGTCCATGTTTTAAAAGCTAGGCTGTACCACTGTCTGGGCCCTTTCTGCCCCTCCCCATAAAACAAGGTGAGTCCCCAGGGCAGCTCTGTAGGAGCACAGCGTAAGGGACAGTCATCTTTGCACCCATGAGGGCGGGAGGGGGCTTGCATCACCAGCCACAGGGAACTGTTCAATTCCTGACCTGGTTTCTGAAAAATATTCAAGGAGAAAGTAGGGACACATATACTAACTACCTCTAGCCCAGATAAATACAACCATGTTTCTTTTATCATTTCACTTCAGCCACAGTTGTTTGAGCAGCAGGTGAAGTGCCTTTCAAAAGACTGTCATCTCCGAGGGAAGTCATCTGTTTTACATTAATTGTCCATTAGTCTCCAAGCCTCCACGCATTAAAATCCTCAGCCACTGATTACATATATTGTGCCCAAGCCCTGCTGTCAGCTTTCAATGCAGAGCTGTTTTTTTCATGTCTGACTTAATTGCACTAAGTGCCTATTCCTTTGAGACAGCGCTGAGCGTACCAATTAATGCAAACTTTCTTTCCTTGCTAGGTTGGGCAGATAAACCACAGTGAGGACATCTCACATGCTATTTACTCTAATTTATTAGAGGCCTTTCTGCCTTAGGCTTGCACAGTGGGTGTTCTATATCTATACTGCTCTGTTTGCATGGTGACTTCTGGATACGTTTCAAATAGGCTTCATTTTCTATAATGGAAATAGCCATAACTTTATAATCCATCTATGTTATTGCAATGAGAGGTTTAAATTCTATTGTCTTCTGATTAGTTTAAACATGTAATTTTGAAATACGTGTGGATGAAATTGACTTTGTTGATAGAAATATTAAGCTTTTATTTTTTCAAATTACAGCTCAGGGTTGCAGCACAATAATTTATTTACTGTAGCTGCCTTATTACAACTGATTCACCTACCTTTAGCCCCATGGCTGCTGTTTTGACAAACACATTTACATGAAAGAAGAACAAATATCCTGAATATAACCAATCTTAGAGTAGCTTTTAGACATTTTTGATGGAGTGGAGGCAAATAAAGCATGAGACTGAGAGAAACATGAACAGATTATCTTCAACTCTCTATAAAAGTATTTTATATATTAATATTAAAAATAGCCAATTAATTAATATAAATTCATTTCAAGAGATTGTGTAATTTGGGTTCTAAATAATGACTGTTATCATAAATAGATTTTATTTTAGGTCTTAAAATCTTTACCAGGGTTTAGTTTCATCTTATAATTAAGTTTGTTAATAAATAGCCCTTTTCACTTTTGGAAAGTACTTGTGTATTGATTTCCTTAATTACATTGAAGCAATACCCAAAAAAGTTGAGAAGGATGAGGAGAATACAAATGCATCCAGACTGATTTAAATTACAGGATATAATGAAAATTAAAGACGAAATTTTTTTATATCCTACTTCCTGAAGATTGTTGGGGAAAAATCCACTTTTACCATCAGCAAATTATTTGCTCAGAAAAATGAGCAACCATCCTGGGAAACGTACAGTGGGTGAAGTCTGCGTTAGAAGCCCTTTGCCTTCCTTCCAAGGGGTTCCCAACTCTCTCCTGCAGCTCTCTCCTCCCCCTACCCACTGGCGGCCAGTCCTGTATCTGATCTCCAACAGCCTTGGTTAGTAACGAGGTAGTAGCAAAGACAGCTACTAAAATTTAGGATTTTGATCCTGTTGGGCAGATAAAATATATTATGCCCATGTGCAAATTCATTGATATTAATGTGTGTTGGGGGACAGGCTGTGGACAGGCCGGGACATTATAGCCTAAGGCTTAGTTTTAAGAGTAAGCTTTTCCCCACACCCTTGACTGATTGGACGATGTGCGGTGGTGCACTCATGAGGAATCCCATTATGCCTCAGATAAGTGACTTTGTATCAGAGACTTCCTTGTTTGTAGATTGGATTAAAGGTTTGGATTTCTACACTATAAAGTGGAGCAGACCAGGAGCTTGCTCTCTCTGGGTTCCTGAGATTAGCTTTAGAGAAGAGAGCAGAGAAAGGCCACATGGAGGAGGCCAGGAGAAGCAACCAAGATGGCGGAGTGCTGAGAAAGAAGCCAGTTTGTGCAGAGAGAAGGTGATGGGGAACAGAGGTGAATAAGACTGGTGAGCTAGAAACCTTTGATTCTAGGAAACTCGGATAAATCAGTAGCTTTGTGAGCACTGAATGAGTGGGTTTTGGAGCCCAGTGTGTGTTTTTACTTGCCTGCCAGGTGCAAGCTAGGATTAAAGCTGACAGCTCACCAGTTCTTGGCTCCATTGTTTCATTACCAACTGTCTGAATCAAATGCGAACCTGCACTAGCCAGGTGGCCCTGTTGGTGGCCGCGAAAGCTGGCTTTACAGATCCTTTCAGATCACTCTTATCCTCTTCATCATCATCTTTTGCGGACATTTTTGAGCACACCCTGTATAGAAGATGGGGCGACTGTTGGAGTTATATATTCCCAAATGGTAACCTTCCTTTTCTTTATGAGTTAGCACACCTATTTAATTCTATAGGTTATGTTTCTGCATCGTGGACATAAAGGGTTTCTCTGTCCACACATCTTTACAGAGAGAAATTTTTTACTAAACCCAAATTAGTCTACTTCTAGAAAATTCCTTTAATGATTCATCTCCTCTGTAGGAATTCCTTTAAAATTTTTATCAACTTTTCTCTCAATAGTGTTTCAGGAAAAACACTTAGAAAGATACCAAAATACAGACTAATAGATTCAAAGACATATATTAGAAACTTAAAAACTTCATATACATACCTGTGCTTCTTAATTTGGGTTGCTTTTACAGTATGGTTTGTGTTAGCCAGTTAGATAAAGATGCCAAATCACCAGCCCACTAGTGGCAGAACTGTAGGACGCTGCTACAGCTTTATTTTGTTCTGAGTCACCATCTTTTATGTCATCTTCTTTGTTACTGACTCATTTGCCTAAGGAAGGGATGCTTCTAGGTTTCTTTGTTTCTGAAGTTTCACCTCAGTGTTTTGATTGAAAGTCTGGAATGTTGTTCACACATGTGGGATCTTGCTGAAAAGGATATTGTTGGGCAGATAAAATATATTATGCTCGCTTTGTTAAATATGGCACTGCCCACAGGGAAGCCCTTTGCCCAGGTGATATTAGTTGCCCTTATGCTTGGGATGGGCGTAATGATATTATTGTGTGTGTGGGACAGGCTGTAAGCAGGCAGGGTCGTTATAGCCCAATGCTTAGTTTTAAGAGTAAGCTTTTCCCCACACCCTTTACTGATTGCATGATGTAGGGTGGTGCATTCTCATGAGAAATGCTCCCATTATGCCTCAGATGAATGACTTTGTATCAGAGACTTTCTTGTTTGTAGATTGGATTAAGGGCTTGGATTTCTACACTATAAAGTAGGGCAGACCGGGAGCTTGTGCTCTCTAGGTTCCTGAGGTTAGTATTAGAGAGGAGAGCAGATTAAGGCTACGTGGAGGCCAGAAGAAGCAGCCAAGATGGCAGAGTGCTGAAGAAGAAGCCAGAGTTTGTGCAGAGTTTGTGAAGAGAGAAGGAGATGAGGAACAGAGAAGTCTGATGAGCTAGAAACCTTTGATGCTAGGAAACTTGGATAAGTCAGTAGCTTTGTGAGCACTGAATGAGTGGGTTTTGGAGCCCAGTGTGTGTTTTTGCTTGCCCGCCGGGTGCAAGCTAGAATTAAAGCTGATGGCTCACCAGTTCTTGGCTCCGTTGTTTCATTACCGACTGTCCAAATCAAATGCGAACCTGCACGGGCCAGGCGGCTGTGATGGTAGCCTTAGCCACTGGCCATACAGATATTCTTTCCAAGGTTTCTTTGCTCAGGCGTGCTCAGTCATACCTTTGTACTAACCCCTCAGTGTCTGCATTAAAACCCCTCTTATTATACTTAAATCAGTTCTCCACCTATGGCAGACACACCATTAGGATGACCTCTGATGAGCCACACCCTTAATTCCCTCGGTGTGGGTGGATCAGATACTAAATAGAATGTGCCAAAGGTATGGGATATCACTTTTGTGATTATATTATTTTACGTGGCAAAAGTGAAGGGATTTGCAGGTATACTTAAGGTCACTGAGCAGTTCCCTTTAAGTTAAATGAAAGGCACTTTATCTTGGTGGACCTGGCCTAATCAGGCAAGTTCCTTAAAAGAGGCTCTAGGCCTTTCCTCAGGTGACAAACTTAAAGTGGCACAGAGTGTCTCTGTGCCTTCTCCCCATTGTTCCCTTTGAAGAAGCAAACTGCCATGAATTCTACAGCCACAGAAGAGGAATTTTGCCAACAAGCTGAAGGAGCTTAGAAGCAGGTCTTTTTTTTTTTTTTTTTTTTTTTAACAGGGACAGAGAGAAAGTCAGAGAGAGGGATAGATAGGGATAGACAGACAGGAACGAAGAGAGGTGAGAAGCATCAGTGATTAGTTTTTTATTGCCGTCGCGGGCCTTCAGCACACCAAGCAACCCCTTTCTGGAGCCAGCAACCCTGGGTCCAATCTGATGAGCTTTTGCTCAAGCCAGATGGGCCCGCGCTCAAGCTGGCGAGCTTGGGGGTCTCGAACCTGGATCTTCCGCATCCCAGTCCAACGCTCTATCCACTGTGCCACCACCTGGTCAGGCCTAGAAGCAGGTCTTTTTCTACCTAAGTGTTCAAATGAAAACCCAGGCAGCCAACAACTGGATTTCAGCCCAGTGAGGCCCTGAGCAGGGAACCCAGTACTGCCATACCCCCATTCCTGACCCACAGAAAGTGTGAGATAATAAGTAGGTGTTGTTTGGGGCTGCTGTGTGTGAGGTAATTTGTTATGCAACAGAAAACTAATCTGCCACCCTTGCAATAAACATATTGTGTGGTTTTTATTGTCAAGTATCCCTTATGTCATTATTGATACAGATAAATATTTACACATAAACCACATACAAAGTCTCCTTGTACTTTGTTGCTAGGCAATGTACCCAATTCACACCCCAGGCTCTAGAGATGACTTAAATGATACCCTTATATTTCCTGTAGGCTTCGCTGCTAGATAACCTAAGAGTAGATTTGGCACCCAACATTAGGAATAATACCTTTTAAGTTCTTGGACACATCTGGTCCCTCTGCTACATTTGCATTAGCATTTCTCTAACATTTCAGTCTCAGGACCCCTGTTCATCCAGAATTATTGAAGATGCCAGAAAAGCCTGTTTGTGTGGGTAATGTTGAGCACCTACTGTATTTGAAACTAAAACTGGATGATGTTAAACATGAGAATACACAGATTCCATTAGCATCAGAACAATGACATCATCACTCATCATGAAGCCTCTGGTAAACCCCAGAGTTTGTAAGAAGAATGAAAGTAAAAAGCTAAAGAACATCAGAGTATGTATTATTATAAATTGGACTTGCAGACTTAAAAGAGTCTGGTGGTCCCCTAGAGGTCCCCAGGCCATACTCTGAGAATCAGTCTGAGAATACTTTATATTTTTATTGTTTATCTTTGCTCTGTTTGGCATTGCATTAAAGTTTTCTCCCAGCTTTACTGAGATATAATTGAAATATCACGTTGCATCAAATTATATTAAGCAAACTAAAATAACTTTATGACATAGATGAGATAAGCACTTTAAAAAATGAAAAGAACAGCAGCCTAGCTATGTGATCATCATGCTGGTTATTCCTTACTTGCCCCATGGACACATCACTGGCCCACCTTTGCTTGGTTCTGTGCCCTGGAAGCTGACATCTACAGACTGCATCACAAGGCTCCCAGCCCTCTGTCTACCAGCTGGGTTTGGTCAATTGGAGGCACCAGTGGAAAATGTGAGGAGGGGAGGAGAGTGAGGGTGAGGTCATGAACCTATCCCCTTCTTTCCTGCCACATGACAGTTCTGGCAGGCAACCCCTCTTTCTAAGGCTCCAGCAAGTTCATAACACAGTTAACTATGGAATCACTGCTTTCACACAAAACCTAATAATGTCTAGTAAACTGGCCCAGATCTGCCAGATCTGGCACTGTCTCAATCTATGGAGAGGTCTCTCTCTGCGTATTATTAACTGTGGGAATATTCGCTGGTTGTCCCTCTATCCTGAATCCTAAAACTTTTCTGACCCAGAGGGCTCAGCTGACTCTAAGCACAATAAAAATGAAAACCTAGCCTCTGCCTTGCTCTCACATGTTCAAGAAAAATGTTCCGGTAACAGAAACCCTTGTCATGCCCACTCATCCTCATTGTTGCAGATGGAACCTAAATGGGTGATAAAAGCAGAAAATAGGAGCCCCAAGGCCATTTTGCAGAGATCACTGAATACAGAATGCTACTTCTCTGACCTCTGTGCCATGTTGAGATTCTCTTCTGACCATGACTTTGTCTGGTAAAGAAGTATTTCTTTAATGAAAATCAGATTGAAAGTAGAATTCAGAAATAGTGGATCACAAATGTACACGGAATACAATGGAATCCAAGCACAGGTGGGGCTGGGGCATAAAATAAGGTGTGAGTCCTACAGAAACTGCCCAGAGGTCTGTAGTAGTTAGGATTCCTGATAAGTCTTAGGGACGCTCCTGGCTTCCTTTTACAATAAGCAGTTACCCTCTTGACCAGTTTTCAGAATAGCCAACATACATCCCTCTTTATTTCTTATTGCCAAAGTCCCAGTGTCAGGTCTCACTCCAGCGTGACACAAAGGTGGGGACATATCCCCAGTTCCAGGTTTGAATCCTGACTGAACCAACCCAATTTGGTACGGTCCCATTCTCTTTCCAATGATAGGTTTGGGGGGCTTGTTACTTATTTCTGGCCAGTGGGACAGGATGAGGGGTAGTGTTGGAGGGACTTTGGGGCAAGTTGTCCTTGTTTCTAAGAAAAAAACATGAACTGTGCTCGCTTTTTGCCACCCAATGTTGCTTTGCTTGTGGCTGTCTCATTCAAAAGTGCTGTGACCATCTTGCTGCCACAGGAGAAGAGCCGCTGGAGAATAGAGCTGATACCAAGGACAGCAGAGTGGGTGGAAAGGACAAGACGCCCGTGTCATGGAGCCTCTGTGCACACATTCTGCGCGTGGTTTAGGCCAGTCTGAGGCAGTGTCTTCTGTCTCTTGAAACTCAAATCTTTCTGACAGATGCCCCCTTCAATAAGACTACTCATAGCCATTATTTTCATGTTTAAATTCTTCTCAGGATTCCCCTGTGAACGTGTGGAAAGCAGCAGAAAATTAAACAGTGCATTTCCGTGTTCACAGGCCTCCATCCGCCTGCGCCTTAGGCGGAAAGTGACCAGGCAGGTGCTGCCACTGGCGGGATGGCGTGTCAGAGCAGCTCAGGAATGCAGGCAATGGTACAGCACTTATCTGCAAAGGCGATCCACTGAACACTTCCTGACAGGAAGTTTTGGAAAGAAAGGAGACAGGTGTGGTTTACTTGTTTCCAACAGATTCAGATTCCCTGATCAAGTCTTCCCCTGATACCCATTTCTAGTTACTGTGTTTATGCACACACCGCCATAGATGGACAGCCATTATCTCTATAGTATGTGGAACTATTGGAAGGTGGGGACGTCTTCAACTTTGACATCTGCCCCCAGTATTTAAGACACAGCAATGTAATTTGAGTGCATTCAAGAAACATTTCTCATTAATATCCTTACCCATTTGTATTAGAGGGAAAGAGGGCACGAGAAAGTGAATCCTTTGCCCCTGTGTCAGTCAGGGTTCAATCAGAAAAACAGAAGCCATTCTGAGTTTTTCAGTTATGAATGACAGATGACAGAGAAGTTGAGGTTTTCAGGCTTATTAGAGGCTAGATAAGGAAAGGCCAGTGGTGGTTTGACGGACACCTGAGAGTGCAGAGTTATCAAAGGAAACTGAGGCTGCTGAAGTGATTACATGGTGGGTGTTTCTCAGGAAGAACTCCCCAGAAACCAAGAATCTCAGTGACTGCCGGCAGCTGGCATCAAGGAAAAGTGGCTTCCTCTTCTTTCTGGCTTGGACATCTAGTGGGAATGGGGGAGCTCTCACTGGCCACATCTAACTGGAAGCACGTAAAGAAAGAGCTTTAGGGGAATGAGGTCCCTGGTCTTCCTCTGAGACACAGAAGAGATGGGAGTGGGGGTGGGGGGGTAGAGTACATATTACACTGTAATTTACAGTGAAGCCAAACTCTCAGCAGACCACCGAGAAATCCCTCCTACCCCAGGTAGTGATAGAAAATAAAATAAGAACAAATGCAAAAAGCAATTGTGAAATGCCTATCTTTTAAATTATACCAAGGACAAGATTACTCTCTCTCTCTCTCTCTCTCTCTCTCTCTCTCTCTCACACACACACACACACACACACACAAAAAAAAAAATAAAATAAAAAACAACAAAAAAAAACATTTGATATTCAGTTAATTCGTAGAATGTCTGCTCCACATCAGTGGAGGAATAATTTTTTTCTATTATTTCTTGCTATAAACTCCCTCAGGCACTTGGGCTCTGAGGCCGCAGCTCATGCTCCTTCCTTTAGAATCCTGAGGTCTGGGGCAGGTGTCTGAAATCTGCAGCTCTAAAACCGACCTGGTTCAGTCAAAAGCCACACATTTGCTTGCAGCAGCTTCAAGAACACTGAAATGTCAGAAACAGTTTCAACCAAGAGATTAGAAAACTTTCTCCTCTTGATTTAAAAAGGAAGAAATAACTTTGGAGGAAAGCCACACGCTTCTAAATTTACACGCACACCCGCTTGTCCACCATGTGCTCCTAATGATCATCACGTTTAGTGCTAACCTGGTTTTCTGGGATGAGCCTGGGATAAAGAGAGAGAGAGAGCGGCTAATTGACTGGAAGCTAAATATAGCTAGACAAAAAGCCTTTGTGTTTTGTACCAAAGACTGCCATGTTTCAAGGGGAAACCTGATGCTTTGTTTGAGAGGAGGGCTCCAGTTATGGACCCAGCTACCCAGAGATCTCCTACCTTCAGCACAGGGGTTCTGGGAACTTAGATTTTTACATTTCCTGCAGCAAGAACGCAAAATGCAGTGGTAAGGCAGAGGCCCAGAGAAGCAGATTTGGGACATTCTCAAAGTTATGACTTGCCGGACGCTCTGGTCAAATAGCTGGGTGCTGAGCAAACAGGGAGAGTGTTAAAGTAAAAGAAATGAAGTTAGTGGTCACTTAATCATTGTTCTCCCTATTTCTCGCACAATTAGCAAAGAAATTAAAAAGGGACCATCCATGTATGTGTATGTGAATGGTGGTGGGCTTAGAGATTGCCAGCAACATTCTACTTAGTAAGTGACTGAAAACATTATCCTGGAGGCAGCCAGGTCTCCTCAGAGTTGGGAGCCTGGCTCTCAGGGCCTGGTGTTTGCAGCACAGACCTCACTGCATCTGCTCATATAAGTATATTCTCCCCCCATTTGTATTGCTTTGCTAGTGTAATTTCTCTGTTGTCCCCTCCCAAGTGAGGGGACAAGCCATCTCCTAGGGTTGAGGCTGAGATCTGTCTTTACACCCCTACTACCTGAGGGGCACTGTCCTACTGTAGCCCACACTGGCATCCTGTAGTGCACCGTCCTCATATGGCCCAGTGGAGCTGAGCGCAGATTCATGGCCAGTTGCACCCAGCATCTATCCACAAAACCTATGTTCAGCATGTTGGTGCTTACACTGGCAGCAAAGTGATACGAGTGGAAGGGGTTCTTTGGAGTTTTGAGTTAAGTGCTTTCTGCCTGCAAGATTATTTTCTATCTTTTGAGTAGATGAAATGGGTACAAGAAAGTATATACTTCAGCGTTTTGGAGGGAGAAAAGTCTCATGCTATAAGAAAAAATTAATATATTGACAAGCATGACTGCACAGTATGTTTAGAATTTCTGGCCCTGGCTGGTTGGCTCAGTAGTAGAGTGTTAGCATGGAGTGTGGATGTCCCATGTTTAATTCTCAGTCAGGGCACACAGGAGAAGCAACCATCTACTTTTTCATACCTCCTGTCCTTGCTCTCTCTCTCTCTCTCTCTCTCTTTTTCTCTTTCTCTTTCCCTCCCACAGCCATTGCTCAACTGGTTCAAGCACATTGACCTGGACTCTGAGGATGGCTCCATGGAGCTACTATCTCAGGCACTATAAATAGCTCAGTTGCAAGCACGGCCCCAGATGGCAGAGCATCGACCTCAGACTGGGGTTGTTGGGCAGATTCCAGTTGGAATGCATGTGGGAATCTGTCTTTCTATCTCCTCTCCTCTCACTTAGAAAAGAATAAAAAAGCGAATAAACAAAACAGAATTTCCATGTGTGATAAATCAGTGTGTCATTCTTTGAAACTATAAAATGTTAGAGCTTCTTATGCTAAAAGAGACTACATTATCTAACTAATACTCTCAGCTCTCAGTACACTGATAAACATGTTCATTTGGGGGGAATTAAGAGATTTGACCCCCCTCAAAATTGTTTTTGAGCTAAAGAACAGCAGTAAGATGATTAGTATATTGTAGAGTTTGCAAATCAAATGTTTTTATAGTGATTATTAATACATTGTATTGCGCCTGACCTGTGGTGGCGCAGTGCATAAAGCATCGACCTGAGAATACTGAGGTCGCCAGTTCAAAACCCTGCACTGGTCTGGTCAAGGCACATATCGGAGTTGATGCTTCCAGCTCCTCCCCCCTTTCTCTCTTTCTCTATTTCTCTCTCTCACTCTGTGTCTCCTCTCTAAAAATGAATAAATAAATAAATTTTAAATACATTGTATTGCCATTATTAGCTTAATTCTTAAAGATACAGCAATGAAAATGGTTAAAAATATGTAGCTCTGCATCATATTTTATTTTCTATTTTCACATCTGGCGATCAAGATATGTTGCATGCCCTGCTGTGCTAAGTCCAGGGTTATTAAGAGGCTAAATGAGTGGCAACTCTTACAGCATAAAGATTGTTTGGAGAGCGTGGAATACCTCTGAAATCTGTCCCGCCCATTCAAATGCAGGCCATCATCCATGAAAAGAATAATCGAAGGTAAATAGTGCAGTGCAAAGGCAATTGAGTTATTTAAAAGCAATTCTGCATCCCTAATCTACAAGCATCATTGTTTTGTTCTCAGGACAGTGCAAAAAGCAATGAAACAGTAAAATGATTACAAGAAGAGTCAGGCTGTTTGCTTAGCTGCCTCAGTTATCACCACCCTCTGCAATCATGGCTGCTACTTACAGAGTGATCATGATGCTCTGTGCTGAGTGCCCTGCTGGGTGCTTTTTGTGAGGTGCCTAGGGGTCCCTTACAGCCAACTGGGTAGTGACATGGCCAGGACCAGAATCCTGGCCCCACCAAGTTCTACCTGTGTGTGACTTTAAACATGTTATGCACTCTCTTTGCTCTTCAGTTTTCCTCACTTGTGAAAAGGGGACAATATAATAGTACTTCATGGATTAATACAAGTAAAATGCTTGGCACAATGCCTTTCACATGGTGAACATACAATACCTTTAAATATCATTACAAGTGCAGCGGCAAAGAGTCCCTTTCTGGGAGCAGCTTATAGTCTAGTTGAAAAGGGGAAAAACTATGAGTCAGTCTGAGAATAAGACTTGCTACAGACCATAAAAACCAGAAGATTGGGGGGAAAAAGAGAAAAATGAGCTCCTGAGCTGGTTAGAGCATTCAAAATTTGATATGAGCCTTAGAGAATGGGAGGGCGATGAAGATACAGAAGAGAGAAGGAAAGGGGTCCGACAGGGCAAGATAAAGCTGAGACCATGAGGTGGCAAAGACTGCGTTGAGGCCAGTGGATGATGAGAAAATCAGCCAGTGAGGAAAAAGAATTAGAAAAATGATATCTGAGGGCACAGAGAAACAGCAGAGTGCTGTACCCAGCCAGCCGCCGGCTCCTCCTGAGAGAATCCGAAAGGCTTCAGGGGGGCTGGGGTGCCCGCATGTGTCCCCAGATCAGCAGCATTGACATCACCTGCAAATCTATCAGACGGGATGGTTCTCAGGCCCCACCCTAGATCTCCTGAATCAGAACCCTATGTGGGGCCCTCCAACTGATTCTGGTACATGATGAAATCTGAGGACCAGCAGGTGGCAAGAGGCCTCTGTTCCCATCCAGCCTCTCGTGCTCAGACAGGTGCCCTGTTTGTGGGCAGCTCCAGCACACAGCACAGGCTGCTTAGGTCCACACCTCAAACATGTTTTCTTAGGCTTGAAAGAAAAATTCCAAAGGATGACCAGCAGGTCCCTCACATCTCAGGTGACTTCCAAACATACTGTCTCAGTGCCTGCCCCTGACATCTGGGAGGAAGTTAAGCCCTTTGGGTAGCATCTAGAGTGGATCTCGGGCAGTACAGAGCTGGATGTGGAATCTGACTGATGGCTGGTCCATGGCAGTTAGTGCTTCATTTTCTTTCAAGGTTCTACTTAGGAAACTTTATCATAGGAAATATTGAAATGATTTAAACTTTTCCAGAACAGGAGGAGGCTGTATTATTGTCTCTAACCCGATTGACCCCCCAGTAATGGTTCTTCTGACACAATCCAATCCTATCAGCTTCACGAAGACCCTTGCATTATCACTGGCTAATACAGCTATTTTATCCTTATTAAATGCTAGGCTTGTACAGGTGGCCATCTGGAGGATGGAGTGTGCTTTTGCTGTTAAGAGCAAACAAGTGGCTCTTTGATATAAAAAGGAGCATTTGTGGGGGTAGAGAAGGTCATGTGACTTCCCTCAGGAGGAAGTTTTAACACGTCCTCTAAGAGCTTTTACACACTTAATTTCAAAATGTAGTCAATAAGACAGATAAATTAACATTTACTTGCTTCCTTAATTTACCTTATTGAATTATTTGATTGGTGCTTAAAATCAGAGACAAGTCTAATTTATCCAAGGATCTCCTGCTTCTGAAATAATTCCAGGGTGTGTTAAATGGCACTTTTTTTTTTTTTTTTTTTGGTTCTGACACAAAATTATTTTCACCTTGGACATAGCTGCCTTTCAGAGGAGTCTACCACATACACAGGCAGGGATGAGTGGGGGAGCCTGAGAACAGGCATTTGGGCAGCCATACTTCGAATTTTAAATTCACATTTCTGTCCATGTGTAAATAAAGAAAATGAGTTCATTATGTGCCACTGTGAAACATTCATCTAAAAGCCTGGCAGGAGTCATAGATGTCCTGTCCTCCTTTGCCCAGAAGCCATCGCTTCCTGCAGTATTGGAAATCTATACACATTGACAGACAAGAAATTAAAGCAGGGATGTGAAACTGGCCTTGGAAACTCCTCTCTTTCACTTCAAAATTCATTGCCTAATGGATGGCAGTGGTAGAATGGGAAGTCATTGTTTGTTAATAAAATTTCCAGCTGATGTCATATAAACTGAAGTTCATGAGCCCGGACAGTCCGTTCTTTCTGAAGCTGAGATGTGAGGCAGAGGAGTAAAGAAGACAAAGCCTTCTCAGTGAAGTGTTTGTGGATTTGTGCTCATTAGATCCAATCATGTCTACCTTGGCACTGACACTTTTATATAATGATAAATTTTGTTTCATTGTCTTGCCGTTCCCTGGTCCGAAGCCTCATCAACTAGTCAAAGATTATTGCAATATTGAAGCAGCGAGTCTTTCAGGTGCTTGTCTCACCTCACCTGCAGTCTGCCCTCACCTGATCAGTGTTCCTCCCTTCTGCCACTGGGCCTTCTCTCTTCCATCTCACAGTTTGTGAATGAGACAAACCAGAAGATCTGAGGTCCCAACTCTGTGCATTTGATTTTGCCCCCATTGTTACCTCTCTTCGGTTTATGCCATTGTCCTTCTGAAAATTACCTGCTCCTCATTTGCAACTTAGCTCAGATATAACCTCCTCTAAATGTTTATCTGAATCTCCAGCAGCTGCTTTGGTTTTTGTCTCCCTGAACCTACAACTCTCAAGGTACCTGTCATACCTTTTTAGACTTTATTTACATGTTTACTATTCCCACTAATCTGTATGCTTACCAGGCCTGTAGCCAAATATAACTCACCTCTGCCTGCATTTCCAAGGCCTACCCAGTTCCTAGCATGTGCTGAGTTCTTATAAATAACTGTCAGTATAATGGATGGATAGAGGGTCCTGCCATGCCTGATGGAAGACATTTAGGGAAAGCAATCACATTTTTGCTCTGACAGTGTAGGCCATTATGGCTATGTTAACAATGGGCTCAGTAAAGCAGTAAAACGACTGTGGGGATAAAGACACGGGGGATCCAGAAGATGACTTCTCAACCAAATAAACCTAGGTTCTGAGAAGCTGAAGTTTTAACGTAGGAAGGAAAAATTAGTTTCTGCTCAGAAGTTACCTCCTCTGAGAGATGTTCTTCTCTGACTGGGTTCTTGAAAATATTAGTCCTTCCCTGTTTCTCAAGCCTTGCTTTATTTGTCTTCTTCATTCTTGTCATAGACTTACAGTTTATTATATACCCATCTTTCTATTGTCTGGTTGCCACTAGAATATGAGATCCCCAAGAATGAGAACTTCATTAAATTTACAGAATCTGTAATCACACCAGGCACATGGTAGACCCTCAATATATATTTAATTAAAAAATATATATATATATAAAGGAATCATTTTTTCCCCTAGGGAATCAATGTATCCAGTTGCTTCTTGTCCCAAGTATTATAGTTAGTGATTTAATAAGCTTAGTTTTCTGTGAGTTTAAGCTGAGAGTGACAGGTGAAATGGAATCCAAATACCTGGATAAGCTTGGAGCCTGGACCACAAGGGGAAGAGGACATCCTGAAGGCTCCTATCTTCGGTCAATCCCTGTTGTTCATTAATATAACCCTAAATCAGGACACGGTTTGTGTTCATTTTCCATTTGTTTATCATTCACTCATGTATTTATTGAACTACTCAACTACTATATCTTTTGCAGCCATCATATGTCAGACAATGCTGGGTGTACTAAGGACACACGTTTAATTCAACAATGTTTTTTCCTTTGGGCCACACACACGCATGAAATAAAATGATATGAGCTATGACAGAACTCCGATAAAAGGCTAAGAGAATATAGCTGTGGGATAATTACTTTTACTTAGACAGGAAGGAAATAGATCATAGAGAGGTGCCATTTAAACAAAGGCTTGAAGCCTGATCAGAAATTCTTCCAATAAATGCCACTGTCTTGAATCTTGATTGTGCCACCTGGTGACCCTTCTGTAATTAACCTTAGTGACCCGTTGTGGGGAAGCTGGTCTCCTCAGAACTGGTGAACAGCCTGCACAAAATGGAGTCAGTGTGGACAGGTCAGCTTTGTCAAATTCAGTCATGCATGACTAAGGGAAACAGGCCGGGGACAGTATGCATGTGTGCCCACCTTATATAACTGGTAATGTTACCCCCACTCTTTAAAATCATGGCTTGGTACCACTTTTATGTGATTTTACTATGAAATGCCTGCACAGTGCGTCAGGCTGCAGCTGTTGCTGCCGCTGCTAATAAAGTATATCCTATCTGCCCAAAGCTCTGTTCTCACCCCTGCAACTTCCATTCCTTGCCGCTGAACTCAGACCTCACACCCTTTTAACCCTACTTCGTTCATCATGGTAGATGAAACTATAACCTACTTGTTTGTGGCTATAGTGACCCTCCTATACCAGTTTGCTCCAGACAGGACACTATGGGACCTTAGGTACAATTCTTTTTCTTTTCTTTTCTTTCTTTCTTTTTTTTTTTTTTTTAGAAAATTAAATTTAACGAGTACATAGAGTTCAGGTAAACATTTCTATACATTTGAACTGTTGATTATTTTGTGAACCCATCATCCAAAGTCAAATCATTTTCTGTCACCTTATATTTGTCCCTCTTTACTCCCCTCTCCCACAACCCCCTTCTCCTGGAAACCACTTCATTTTTATCTATATCCATGAGTCTCGTTTTTATATCCCACCTATGTGTGACATCATACAGTTCTTAGCTTTTTCTGATTTATTTCACTCAGTATAATGTTCTCAAGGTTTGGGTGTATTTCTTATGTCTCTATGCCTTAGTTTTCTCACTTGAAAAGTGAGAATTTTAAACTGGAAAATATTTATGCTGCTTTCCAGCTCTAGAATTACTTGAAATACGTCAAAAAATATATTAGCAAATATACTTAAAATAAAAGCACCTTGGTTGTCCTGAAGGCTCTGACAGTGAAGGTGTCCAGCTCAGTAACTCTAGATGAGCTCTTGGGGTGGCAAAATCAGAGCTGCTCAGACACTGTTCATGCAAACTCCAGCCTTATACATTTTTACCACCTCTGTGCACCATCTAACTATTAGTAAATATATTTCTTCCAACTGGCCCTGTTTTACTTAATTTTTTTTGTAAACAGCTTTTTAAAAGCATAGATTTCTGTTCCATTTGGAAAATCAAGATTGCTTGCCATAAAAAGGTGAAGGAAAAAATACTCAAGTTCCCACCCCAAATATTCTTGCATTCTTAAAATTTAATCACTAAATGAAACAATAAAGAATAATAAATCTAATCCATTTGTACAAAAAATAAATATCTAAAAATGTAATTCCTCCCATGGGATTTAAACTATAAGCAGTCTTTCACAAAAGGCATCATTTGATTGGATTTTACTTAAGATGATGATGAGTTTCTAGGCCAGTGATATAATTGGGTGTTTTAGTTTTACGGTTAGCAAGTTCAGACAGGCCCTGCTAACGTGTACAAAACTGAAAGGGGTATAAAAGATTATTTGAGCATTAATTGCTGATCCAAATGTTGCAGGAGGCTTTTTTGCTCAATTAAATATGGTTTCAGAAAATAATTGAAAATGAGTTCCAGGTGTCACTAATGGACCAGAGGCCAGAACCACTCACCCTGCCTTTCTGCTCCAGTACTACCCATCAGTCCCCCATGTCTCAGTTACCTCTACTTAAAATCAGCAGAGCATGTCAACAGTCCGGGAAACTTAAGCCAGGCAGTTATTGGTTAATCAGTTTTTACATGAGGATGCTCGTTTGAAACACACCTCTACTACTGCCTTTCTTCTTTCTCCTTGACTTTTAAGGAAATACTATCTTCTGAACTTCCTGATACTTTCTGAACCTAGTTTCTAAGAAGACAGTGTCCCTAAGCAATATTTTAAAATAAGGCAGTCTTTCTCCTGTTTTATTATTTTTTTTCCTTTGGTTCTGATCTCAACCCTGACTCTGTATGTAGGGGCCAAAGCTCCCTCTCTCTTTCTAACCAAGGCTGCCTTTACCTCACCAGTATGCACAGGGCAGGACCTAATGATAAAAGCCCTTTGTAACTGCAAAATGCCCTTAAAATGTTAAGGGTTACTAATAGGAGGAGGTAAGAAAAAGGTATACTACAGGCTTGTGTGTTTCACACACAGTATTTGTGACTTAAAACAAGGTTTCTCAACCTCAGCTATGTTGACATTTTGGGCTGGATAATTTAGCCACTGTGATGACTGTCCTGGGTATTATAGGGTGTTTAGCAGCATGGTAACAGCCTAAAATGTTTCCATCCATTTCCAAATGTCCCGGGGAGGAGGGGAGTCAACCACCCCAAGTTGAGAATTATTACTGTAAAAGTCAGAAAGTTTCCTTTGAAATGGTAATTTAGTTCTAAAAAATTACCCTGAAATGGCCAGAATTGTGCTTAAATTGTTAGGTTTTTTTCCTCCCCCTTAAACCATAACATATTTATAATATTCAAAAATTTTAAATTATCATAATGTTCAACAATAAAGAATTGGTTAAAATACCTGGAATGGCACAACCATATGACAGAGTCCCAGACAGGAATTACATGGTGGAGGCGTAGTCACTCTCTGACTGTCCAGTGCTGATCGAGGACATACCCAGCCTTCTTGACAGTTAGGAGGCCAATCAGGCCACTGATAATGGAATAGGATGAAGTGTGCTGTTTCTGGGCCACAACAGCTAAAAGTGGGTCTTCCATCTTTCTCTTCCCCTTTGGCAGCAAGCATGAAATCAGGTGTTGAAGTGAAGTGCCACTGAGACCCCGCATGCTGGGTCCCTGCATCAGTACTTGGTTGGAGGTGAGCTGCCTGGGAGAGTCATCTGGCCCACGCTGGCAGGTTCCTGTATCCAGAAGAAATGCTTGAGCCACTAAGATGTCAGGGTTGGTTTGTTCCTCTTGAATGGCCTTTCCTAACTACTGCAAATATTCGTGCTTATAAGAGACTGGGAAGATGGAAAACAAAATGTAAACAATGGCTACGTTTCAGTGGTGGGCTTACCAGTGATTTAACCAGTCGTTCCATTCTGCAGAGTTTTCCTGAGCCCATGTGCATCAGCTCAGTGAGCGGGGCTGGGGATCAGTGACACACATGATATTGTCTTCACCATATGGAGCTCATGGTCCTACCATATGTTAGACGAAAGTATAGTTAAGGTAGTCTTTTTACAAAAGATGAAAATAAAATAAATAAATGAAAAGCAGATCCTAACATATATAGAAGGAAATACTGCCTCCCTCACCTGAAGAGATAGAAATAACTGGGCCCTTCCCGGTATACTTTCAATGTAGTACACGTTGTTCAACTTGGTACAAACTGAGATGAAACACACAGAGCTCCAGAATGTTCTGTCATGGGTGAACAAACCCAGTTGTGAGTGTGGTTTGTCAGAGGATATTTAACATTAGATTGTATAAGAGGGCCTCCCTTGTTTAGGACTAAGTATTTGTAATCTCTCTGCTCTATTTGATGCATGAACATTATTTTAAATCAAAGAAAACCGAGGAAGCCACTCACACTTCCCCAGTGCCTCTCTCATTAAAATTAATTATTTTCCTAGCTCAGTCCTCTTTGTTCACAGTCGTGTCCAGTGAGAGAAACAGGTCTTAGGAAACCCAATTATGTCTGAGGCAGTTTCAGAATCAGATAAGACAGTTAGGGGCTGGAGCTTGAGAAAGACCTGGCAGAGAATAACTTCACATTTCCAGCGACCGGCCATATTCAAAATTCTCCTCCTTGGGATGTTTTGAAATTACTTTGTCTTAAATATAAGCATTTTTCAGTTTTAATGTTTAAAACTGAGAAGAATGACTTCCATTTAGAAAGGAATGAAACACTGTTCTGTGTTATTTTATAGCCCATGAGTTTAATTACTATGTCAGCCAATAAAGGAAACACAATGCATTCTGAGAAGTATTTGAGTAAGATGGTACGGCTTCAAATTTCACTTATTTTACTTAATGAACCCATAACATACATTTGAATGATTTCTTCACATAAAGAGACCTGATTCTCAGTTCACTGGGGAATTAATACATTGATTATTGTCAACGCATAAAACCACATCCAATAAAATGTTTCCATAGAAATCTCAACAAAAGGAGAACTAGACAGCAAAACTTAATGTAGCATATTTTAATTCTCATTTGTTAATAGAAAATAAGAACTTTGAATGCCAACGACAAAAATACCATGTTTAAATTTTTAAAGGAGTGGTAAAAATGAAAAACTTGGTGCTACTTCTCATTCCCAGGCTCATCCTCACAGGACGTGAGAGCATCAATATCACACCAGTTTCAGAGTCTGCAGAAGGCTCTAGAGCAGTGGTTCTTAACCTTTTTTGAGGTACTGAACCCACCAGTTTCATATGCGCATTCACCGAACCCTTCTTTAGTGATAAATAAAATATGATTTTTTTTTCCAAATTCAAGACATAGGGATATGTTTTTTTACTGGTGCACAAAATGAGCCGTGCATGAACATCACCTTGCTCAAAGAACAAAACCAACAAAGTGCATGAACTCAAAACAAATTACTTTATTCTGGCCTCTGAGGCAGAGGCTTCTCCAAACCCCTGAGACTGACTCATCGAACTCCTAGGGTTCAACAGAACCCAGGTTAAGAACCACTGCTCTAGAGAGCAGCGATTCATGTTTTTGACTATGGCCTTTCATGCTTGTTCACTACGAGATTAATGGTGCTGTCCATCCATACCGGAGAAGCAATGACAGCCTCCCTCCCCGAGGATGTGAGGGTGCTGCGGCTGTTGTGGGGGTGACAGTGAAATGAGGGACTCTTCGGTGCTGCTGAAACCACAAGCAATGTACTATGGGCAGAATGTGTCCCCCCCAAATTCATACGTTGAAATCTAATGTGATGGTACTGGGAGGTGATTCAGTGGTGAAGGTGAAGCCCCTATCAATGGGTTTAGTGTCTTTTTAAAAGAGAGCCCAAACTAGGGAGCAAGTTCTCACCAAACAGCAAAGCTACCAGCACCTTGATCTTGGATGTCCCAGCCTTCAGAACAGTGAGAAATAAACACATGTTGTTTAAGCCACCCCGGTCTATGGTATTTTTTGTTATAGCAGATCAAAATCACTAAGACACAGCCCAAATGTGCAGTATGACTGTTAACAAAGTTGCATTTCTTGCTTTTTGTTACAAGTATTGGTTCATTTTGCTATAAAATATAATTTCTCAATTGTAGAAAATGTAAATCAGATATATATATATATATATATATATATATATATATATTAATCAGAATAAAGAAAATTTTGAAATGTGTATATTCCCATCACTTGAAAGCATCATGGTCAATATTTTAGTCTTTTATTCCAGATTTTTTCCTGTGTATATACTTAACACTTTATAAAAAGTACATATTTTAAAAACTATTTGTACTTTGATTTTTAAATTCAGTAATATTTCAATAACCTCTTTCTATATTACTCTGCAAGCATCTACATAACTTATAATTGCTGAGTACTGTTCTGTTGTATAGCTATAACCTAATTATTTAAATGAGACTATTGACAGTTGGTCATGCCCATTTCATTGATTATATTTCATTGTATAAAAAGCATTCTTGCACTTTTATCTTTGTGCGCATGTTCAATTACTTCCTTGGGATAAATCTGAGAATGATAACTGATGTTTCAAAGCAATGTACACTTTTTTATGCTTTTGACCCATATTGCAAAAGTGTCTCCCTGGGTAAGCAGCCTCTAACATGTACCCCAATTATCCTGACTTATTGTTTTTTCCCCTCAAATATGTGGGCTTGAGTTTGGGCTAGGCTGGTGTCTCTGGCCAGCAGTCAGAGAGGACTAGAGATCTGTTACCAGCAGGAGAGTAGACCCTCCTCAGCCTGGGCCTTGAGATGTCTGTGCTCACACTCCACACTTTAATTGCAGCCTCGGAGAGTCCCTGGGCTAAAGGACTCAGCTGAACTGCACCCAGGTTCCTAACTAATAGAATTTGTGAGAAAATAAATGTTTATTGCTTTAACCTGCTAAATTTGGGGGCAGTTTATATTTCCTCCCCTGCTCCCAAGGCTATCCTAACCAAGTCTCCGTGTAGACCCGTGAGTGTATGTGTCCCACGTGCTCAGCAACACTGCTCTTCTAGATCTTTGCTAGTCTGTTTGCATTTCTTTTATTACTACCTAAGTTTTACATTTAAATATTTGAGCATTGTTTTTTTTGTATTCCATTTTTATTGAATTATCCATTTGTGTCCTTTGCCCATTTTTCTGAGTTTCGTCATTTTTCTTGCACGTACAAAGAGTTCTTTATGTATTAGGAATATGATAAATTCCCATTCCATCCCCTAAACACACAAGTGCACAGGCAGACACACACAACTTTTCTATATTTCTATTTTAATTTGATATTTTTGTTGCAAAAATATTTTACATTTTTATGTGGTCAAATTTTTGCATAGTAGATTTGGTTCTTTCTGTCTTTTAAATTTTTTAATTTTAAAGATACAGAGAGAGGAAGTCAGAGAGAGAGAGAAGCATTCATTTGTTGTTCCACTTAGTTGTGTGTTCACTGGTCGCTTTCTGTATGTGCCCCGACTGGGGACTGAACCCTAAACATTGATGTTTGGGGACAGTGCTCTAACTGACTGAGCTAACCAGCCAGTGTGGTTATTTTTGTCTTTGATGTTGTAATTTTAAACCTTTTTTTGTTTTTAAAAAAGATGAGAATTAATATTCTCATCTTTTCTTCTGGTACTTTATATTTACAATATTCATAAAAAAATCTTTCTTTAATTTGGTATAAAAATTAATGTCTACTTTAGCTTTGTCCCCACAATAATTAATCAGATGATCTAATATCATTTGTTTAATAATTTTTTTCCCAATCACTTTAGGTACTGAGAAATTATAACCTGCTGTGGCTTCAACCCAACACCCCCACTGCCTCTTACCAAGATTTACATAAATACAGACAGGCTTCACTCTCTGAAAAGAGAATGAAATAACTCATAAGGGAAAGGGGTGGAATGGTGGGGACTTTAAGGTTTCTACCATTTGTAAAAGCAATTTTATTTGTCCTGCAGTAGTTGCTAACAGGCATTTATGTATCCCTAACTGCTTTAGGGAGAACAGTGAATTCTATTGTGCATTTATTGGTAAAGCATAAGAGAAATTTCTTATACTACTCAATATAATCTGAACCCCTTTCAGAAGAGCACAGATGTAGCTGTGGTTTACTTAAATAGGTACCATCCATCAGTCCACACCAGGCCATTTTCAGCAATTCACTCCCAAGGCCACACTCTTGACTTTGTCATCACTTTGAGGTCTTCTACCAATGACATCTCAAATTCTAATCGAGGCACCCTCTGCGTATCCACAGAATCCTCCCACCTCCCCCACTCTGATATCTTCTGCCAAGCTTCCTTTTCTTTCAAGACCTCCCAGTTTCTTCTGAGTCCTTGTGTCTTTGGAACACAGGCTCCCTCCTTATCAGCAGTTCCTTAAACCACATGTCAATTTCCACAGTTTCTTCCTCCATTCCCCCTCTGCCATGCCTGCACTACACGACTTTGCCCAAACCATCTCATGTTTCCCCTCCTTTCCTGTTCCAGCATCCCACATACTCTAGGAATGACATTGACATTCCAGGCAGTTAACTGGCTGCCTTCTCAGATGACTGCTTAGGTTCCGCCCTGCCCTTCCCCCCATGCCCTCAAAGCCAGTGGCAATACCGACAAACTCCATCATTGCCTTCAGGTCTTTGAGGATGATGAGGACTTCCCTGAACACATATGAGTTATGATTTTAAGTCACAGCTCCTCCACTGCCACAGCAACATCTGATATTCCTTATTCTTATATTATTTGCATACTACATATCACCTTCTGGCATTTCATTCATTTATTGGTTGATTATGTTTGCTCATTATTTTCAGTTTCCCTCCCTAACTAGACTATTTCCCAAAAGATATGATTTTTTTCCTTTGTCATTGATGTATCGCTACCCCTTAAAACAGTGTCATTACATAATAATGCTCAATAAATAGTTTTTAAATGCTTAAATGAGTGAACAGTTGGTTTCCAAGATCACACAGGTCCTTATACAGGCTCATCCAACTGGCCTCTCCCTCTGATCCCCACTGAAAATGTGCTTTGTCTTTAACATTCTCCTCCTCATTTTTGGACATGAGATCTGCATCTATTGCATAATGAAAATATGGAGGGAAACTGGCCCCAGGTATCCCAAATTTCCTTCCTTTCAGAAGCATCTACCCACCTCTCCTTTCTCAGAAGTAGAGCTTTGTGCCCTTCTTTCTTTCAAAGTCTGAGCCTTCCATCTGTACTCTCTCTCTGCCCTCTTAGCGCTTTCAGGACAAAGGGGTTGCTCAGTCAATGTTCTGGCAAATTGTTGGGGTTTGCACTCTTTTTGTGACACCCTTTCTTCCATGAGACCAACTAAAAGAGAGTGGGTTTCTTGCATTCTGGGATCAGGGAGTAAAGCTCTAAAGAAGAAGGGAGCAGAGCTATGTAGCTCAGAGTTTATGCAACTGAGGTAGGATCCCTGGGCCCATCAGGATGACTGTGGACGTGTGCTTTGGGAGGGTGCAAAGACTACAGGTTTAGGTAGAACTGCTGAGTAGGGGTTGCTCAGCCATGGTGGGGAATGACACCAGGGAAGAGAGAGATCCCTGAGTGCAGTACATCAGGAGAGGCTCCAGGAGAAGAGCTAAAATCTAGTTCTTCAAACAGCTTCTCTTCTTAAGGTGGCAGCTGCACGAAAGCCAGTGATGAGGTGGAACCTACTAGCAGCCTCCCAGAGTGTGCTGTTCCCCAGCCCCTCCTCCTGCCCTCTTGCCAAGGTCAAGGATAGCAGCGGCCACTGGAGAATCACTGCCACCTTGTGGCCACTACAGCAACCTCAGCCTGTGAGCTCAAGATGCCCCTGCAGACGGAGTTGGCTGCTCTGTTCTCTTTGCTTCCTACCAGTGTACTTTGGATTGAGTAACTCCTCGTTTGAATAACCCCTGGAGATTTTAGTTTGATCACAATGGGTAAAGGAGGAATAGAAAAACCTGGAAAGGAAGAAAGGCATTAGTGTAATAGCCAAATGGAGACTTCATCCATTTTGACATCAAAGGAGATGTGTGATTTTTTTTTTAACTTCTTTTTATTTTATTCATTTTTAGAGAGGAGACACACACACACACACACACACACACAGAGAGAGAGAGAGAGAGAGAGAGAGAGAGAGAGAGAGAGAAGGGGGGAGGAGCTAGAAGCATCAACTCCCATATGTACCTTGACCAGACCAGTGCAGGGTTTTGAACTGGCGACCTCAGTGTTCCCAGGTCTACGCTATATCCACTGCGCCACCACAGGTCAGGAGATGTGTGATTTTATATAGGCACCCTGGAGAAATCAGGTAGAGGTAAAACCTGGGAGGCTTTGTTTGCCATGCTGAGTGCCTTTTAACATAGGCCATAAAGAGAGAAGGATTTTATACAGAGGAGATAATCAGTGATTGCTGTGGAAACAAGACTCAACTGTATGAATTGGTGCAAACAGATGGTGAGAGAGAGGAAGATGAGCATAGACAAAAGTTGGGAGACTATTGCAATAGCCCAGGTCATGCTGAGGGCCTGACATAGGGATAAGGGGCAGAGGGAAATAGATGAATATGTCAAGTACTAGGAACAGGAATCCATAGGACCAAGTAATTGGTAGTCTATTGGGGGAGAGAAAGGAGGTGTTTGGCTTGAGTGACTGAGTAGATGGTGGTATCAATCACTGAATTAGAAAATGGAAGAGGAGCAGATTTGGGGAGAATATTTATGAGTTCACTTTGGGACATGTTGGGTCCTGGGTTCCTGGAAACAATTTAAAAGGAGAAGAGCAGTTAGGTAACTATAGTTCAGGTGGAGAGCTCATGAGAAGCTCTAGGCTGAAGATATAAATGCTGAGTAAGGAACATGTGGGTAATGGCTGAAGCCACATGGGATGGCATGCCCAGGAAGATCATGTGCAATAAGGAGAGAACAGAACACAGGGAAACACTGTGGAGTATCAGAGTTTTGTTTTCATTTGCAAGGAGTAGAAACCAAATCTAATAAATGTAAGTAATAAATAAAAGAACTTATTGGAAATCTGTTGAGTAGGCCCCAGAATAAATAACTAAATAACGAAGCCTTAGGGAAGATGAAAAAGAAAGGAGCTCCAGAATTTATGAACTGCTGTCTTATTAGTTTGGGCTACTATAACAAGAATATCATAGACTGGGGGCTTTAGCAACAAGTATTTGTTTTTCACAGTTCTAAAGGCTGGGAACTCTGAGATCAGAGTGCCAGCAGAGTTGTGTTGGGGTGAGAGGTTTCTTCTGGCTTTCCTCACATGGAGAGAGGAGGAAGTAAGTGATCTCTCTCTCTCTCTCTCTCTCTTTCTCTCTCTCTCTTATATGAGAGAAGGTTATCAGATCATAAGGGCACTAATCCACAGGGCAGGCTGTCAGGAAGGGCAGGCTGGAACTTTCCTGCCCAGAGTGAAGTTGTGCAGAGGCACAATTTCTTTTTCAGGGAAGTCTCAGCCCAGAATTTAAGACCTTTCAACTGATTGAGTCAGGGCCACCCAGATTATCTAAAATCTCTCTTATTTAAAAAGTCAACTGAGCCTGACCAGGTGGTGGCGCAGTGGATGGAGCGTCGTACTGGGATGCGGAAGACCCAGGTTCGAGACCCCGAGCTCACCAGCTTGAGCGCGGGCCTATCTGGCTTGAGCAAAAGCTCGTCAGCTTGGACCCAAGGTCGCTGGCTCCAGCAAGGGGTTACTCGGTCTGCTGAAGGCCCATGGTCAGGGCACGTGTGAGAAAGCAATCAATGAACAACTGTGGTGTCGCAACGGCAACGAAAAACTAATGATTGATGCTCCTCATTTCTCTCTGTTCCTGTCTGTCTGTCCCTGTCTATCCTTCTCTCTGACTCTCTCTGTCCCTGTAAAAAAAAAAAAAAAAAAAAGACTGAGGCCTCTTTAAAAAGTCAATTGATTATGGACTTTAATCACATCTACAAAACACTTTTACCATAACACCTAGATTAATGTTTGATTGGATAACCTGGAACTGTAGCCTAACCAAGTAAATACATCAAGAAGATCATCACAAGACTATTCTAAATACTTAACACACTCTAACCACTACTCTAAATATTTTTGCCAAAATATTTTTTTGAGGTTCTATGGTTACTCCTTTTTTACAGATGAAGAACTAAAATTCTGAATAAGGAAAAAACCCATTTAATGTTTCCTAGCTAGTAAAAGGTGGAGCTGGAGTTTGACTGATGATCAGACTCTACAGCCAATCAGCTGAGCCATTTGACTTGGAGGGCTTTTTGAAGGAGAATATGATTATGTGTCTCCTGAGAAGAGACCAGCTGGACTCACTTTTGTATTCTTAGCAACTAACCTGACATGATAGAAATCCCATTATTGAACTAACTAGTTAAAGTATGAGAGTTAAAATACTCTGTATACTCAAGGGATAATCAGTGAAACCCACTTAATAGGTTTCTTAAACTGCAAATTTCTTAAAACAATTTTCTTAATTTTTTTCATGTGTTCTTTGGTTTACTAAAGAAATTAAGCAAATTCCATATTTAATTAAAATTTAATATCTTTCTGAGAGAACAGGAGGTATATTCTTATGAGTTCTTTGGAAATTAAATAGAACATGTTTCAATTTACTTAGTGACAAAAATTAAATAGGGGATTTTCAGCATGTAACTATTTCACTGGCATTATATCCAAAGGTAATCAAATTGTAAAACAAATTCTATGCAGTACACAAAATTTCTTTAATTAAAGAAAAAATTTTTTAAAACACTAAAATTATTTAAGATTGTGGTAATCCAATTGGGAAAACACCTCACAAAAGAAGTGAGAAATGGAGCATGCAAATCCTATTGTATTCATGAGACTTCTTTTAAAACTCAGTGATAACGAATGTTCTATGAGAATAAGAATCTGCAGGAAATTAAATGAAAGACTTGAGAGAATCCAAAATCTCTAGTACTTTAGAACTGGAAATGGACCTTCTAGACCAGTGGTTTTCAATCTTTTTTTTTTCTCATGGCACACGTAATTACTAAGGAAAAACAGGAGCACTGATATCTTTTCCCTTAGTAGTTTACATATGCCAGAAGGTTAAAAAAAAGGTTGAAAATCACAGTTCTAGACTATCTGTCCCTTCTAGGCAATTGACAGATAAGACCTAGAAGCCCAGGAGGATAAATCAAGTGCCCTGAACAAGGACATGGAGTGAGAGAGCTACTCAGGAAGTATAAATGTATATATTTCAGTTATGCCTGGTGAGTCCTCCTGGCTCACCTAGGGTGGCTCCTATGGGGAGAAGGTGTTGGAAGGTGTCCACAACTTCTCACCCGGCCAGTCTTTTCTTAACTCATTTGTGTTTACTCTTTCCTCTCTCCTTCAGATTCCCAGATTTACACCAGCCTTACAGAGACCCCTTTCCCCAATCTAGGACCCAGTTTGCCCACTTATGTTTTTGCTTTGGGTTTTAAGGTATTTGGCTGCTTTGGATAAGAATCCTCTACTTTCTTCCCAGAACTTGTGAGCAGAACCAGACCTCATTGGACAGAGGGAGCAAGAATTTCAAACACAATGCTATGTCTCATACTTGAGATTAAACGTGATAAGAAAGTCTATTTGTAAGGGACATTCTGTCCCTGTGAGGTTTCTACCAAGAAGGTGACAAAGTTGGATCATAGCTAAGCCCCATACTCCCAGAAAAGAGCATTGTCCTGAATGACAAGTTGTAGTTCTGTCTCTGGTCAGGGTACACATGGGAAGCAACCAAAGAATGCACGACTGAGTGGAACAGCAAATGAATACTTCTCCCTCCCCCTCTCTCCTTTCCTCTAACTGTCTCTCTAAAAATAAATAAAAGTGAAGCATGGCTAGATAGTTCTGTTGGTTGGAGTGTCCTCCTGGAGTGCAGAGGTTGCAGGTTGGATTCCCCAGTCAAGGCACACACAGGAGCAGCTTCATTTTCCTGTCTCTCTGCCTCTCCCTGCCCCTCTAAATAAACAAACAAATAACTGTAAAATTATTACAAAAGTTGATTGAACAAATAAGAATATATGTTGAAAAAATAACAGGTGATATATCATTCATAACATCAATTCCATTATTTAATTAAAAATCTATAAAACACTGGTTACACTGGGGAACAAAATTATTGTTGCATCCACAAAAACACTTGTTCTTACCCAATTCGAGTGTGCTTATTTCAAATATAACATTAGTTTTTCTCTGTAAGCTACAGTTTCTTTGCAATGCAAGAGCTTATGTTTTCATCTTATTGTAAAATTTTTAACATTTAGTTTAACATAATGAAGTAGAATGTCTTCCTGGGCTTCATCTTTGTGAAAATATAATAATTTATATAATGCAGTAATAAATTAAAAGATATGATTGCATCAGAATTTGTCTACAACTTCAAAATGGAACATATTAAAACACTTATTTTAATCATAAAATTTGCGCAAAACTTATTTAAATTCTATTTAGGCAAAACTTTGCATTTGTAGCTCTTGCATTTGTGTACTTGTTGAGGACAATTTCGTTTGATGCTCCAGCAGTAGTCTGTTCATCACTAACAGCTCAAGATTTTCGGGAAACTTATCAAGGTGACTTTTCAGGAAGTGAATCTTAATGCTCATGTTACATCCAATCTCGCGGAAAGCCAACAGCATCCTTTGAATCAGAAGTTCATAGTTTTCTGCTTTTTTGTTGTCAAGGAAGTTCTTTGTAACTACCAGAAAAGACTGCCATGCTGCTTTTTCCTCCTTATTCATCTTTCTGGCAAATTCTTCGTCATGTATGAGAGTATAAATTTGAGGTCCATTGAATACACCTGCTTTTATCTTCTCAAAAGACAAGGTAGGAAAAGCAGAAATAATATGTTGAAAGTATTCACTTTCTCTATTTAAATCCTGAACAAACTGCTTCATTAAGCCAAGTTGGATGTGAAGTGGGGAAAAAATGATCCTGTCTCGATTAACTACAGGTTCATTCACAATATTTTGCATCCCTACTTCCAGAACTTCACGTTTTGGTCACTCTTTCTGTGTCCAGTGTTGTTTCTGAATTTGGCTGCCCCACAAACACAGAAAGCAAGGATACTTTGTGAAACCTCTCTGTTGTCCTAGCAAAAATTGACCATTTTAAGATCCACAGAAATAATCCAGTTATGCTCCTCATACTTCAGGAAGTTGAGGACAATTTTTATGTCATTATAATCTTCTAGAAGATGAGTTGAATAAGCAATTGGAACCCTGCATAAACATTACCATTGTGTAAGAGAACACATTTCAGACTCCATTTAGAGCTGTCAGAAATAGCCGCCATTTTGTTAGACTGTAAGTGGTAACACCTAGCTGGCTGAGTAGACTACTATCATGACAGTAAACAAAATGTTTATCTTCAGAAAAAAGACCACAAAAATTTGTTCACGCTTCCTGAAATGGGATACTTTAGCTGACCAGTGAAATACATTTTTTTCTTGAAGCCTGGAGGCTAATAACTCAGCTGCTTCTTTGATAGGCCCAAATCTCTTACTAAGTCATTCAATTTGGGTTGGCTAAACTGCTGACGGGTTAATGACTGCTTGGCATCAGAGAAGACCCTTCAGATTATACAATCATTTTCTCTTGCATCTTATAAAAAATACACTTGATCACCATGTTCACTTTCTTCATCCTAAGAAGAAATAAAACCATTGAAAACTGGAACCAGGAGTGTCTCAGAGTGTGGGATAGTTAGCTGGTATTGCTGGAGGAATATTAGGATATGCGATCATATGCCGTTTTTTCTTGCCGATGCCCTTTGTATGGATCAGACAGAAATAACAGTCACTGCTGTGGTCCTTAGGTTCACGCCAAACCATGGGAATACCAAAAGGCATTTCTTTGCATTTTCCTTCTGTCGAGTCACGAAGCATTTCCTCACTATTATGACACACAATATGAGGAGCCCAGTTCTTGATCACCAAGGGGAACTTGAAAATAGGCAATATATGCACGTGTCACAAATGATGAAATATTGCGCCTTTGACGTTGAAGTGTGTAACAACCACATATATAACAGGAAGTGTCAGGACTATTCTTACATTTACGCCTGCTTGAAGAAGCCATGATTCAATCTTAAAACAAAATAAGAGGGTGTTTTTATCAGATAATAATTTTTTACAATTATAAACAACTACAATTATGTAAAAGAGATGTTTGTAAAACATTAATTGCCTTGTGGTTATGTTCAATCCAAGAGTCGTTGCCCTTTAACTCCAATTTAAAAACCAATGCATGCCATTAACTGTAACAAAAATAAATTAAAATTGCCTTCAAACTAGAGCATGCACCAAAAAAACTTATTTCAGATTTGGAATCAGCGATGCAGAAATATATAGAAACAGTTCTAAAACCTCATGTAACAGAAAATGAAAAAAAAAATGTTCCTCAGTGCTATACTTCACATTTCTCTACTAAATTACCCATTATTATTATTATTTTTTTTACTTAACCATTTTTTCTCAAACATCCCAACATTGTTTTGCTTCTTGGCCTATCTCTATTGTTAATCTTTGTACACATCAGTACATGAAACTCTACTACTCCCTTGTCTCCCAGCAGCTACAGTGTATGCAGTGTCTGCTCCTATCCGGTGCCCTCAATCTGTCCCTCCTCTCTTCTCTACGCTGTAGATTCCTTTCTCCTGAATCATCCATTTCTTCCCTTTGCTGATGCTGTAAACATGCTCTAGAATCTCCCACCTGTAAAATCTCCTTCACTGGCTCCCATCTTCAGATCAGACCCTTTCCTTCTTTTTATCTTTCCTCTTTCCTCTTAGAGGATCTCATTTAATCCCACAAACACAAATACAGCCATTAGACCACACTAAACTTCTATCACTGACTTTTTAACACTGACTTCTACCCTAAATTTCAGATAAGCTTCCTGCCAACTTGACGTATCCACCTGGATGTCTAATAGATATACTAAAACTAACACGTCTTCTACATCTCAGTAAATAGAACCAATTCCACTCAGATCTTTAAGCCTATACTCAAAAAATAAGGAGAATCTGTCCATATGTCTATTCTCCACTGAAACCACCTACTGTAAGCCACCATCACCCAGCTGAACTATTGCAATAGGCTCCTAACTATTCCCCTCTACTAAATCTTGCCCCTTTCTCCACGTGGCACTTAGTGATCTTTTTTAAAGCCAGAACTACAGTGTGTCTGTAAAGTCATGGTGCACTTTTGACCGGTCACACAGTCAAAAGTGCACCATGACTTTACGGACACACTGTATATAAATAAGACCTGGTCATGTTTCAATTTCAAATACTTTGATTACTTTTCCTTATATGTGGAATAAAATCTGAACTCTTTACCATGGTCACTGTCTCCCCATATGACATGATTCCTACCTATTCTCCAACCTCTTTTTCACTCTTTCCTTCCCAACTCACTGTGTACCTCTTTAGCCTCCCTGCTGTTCCTGGATCATCCTTCTTCTCTTTTGTTCCCTGTGTCTCTGGCTCAAAAGCCCTTTCTCCTCACTGGCTTCTTCTCCTCTGTTACATCTCAGTGGATTTGTCCTCACCACAGCTAGGACTTTCCTGGCCACTCTATACCCAAAGTAGACACACCTCTTCGCCACCAGACCCATTTCATATCATCACTCCATTTACTTCAGTGACAGTCATGATCAGCTTCTAAAGTTTTCTAACCTGTCTTCTGTTTACATTCCAAATTACAATCTTTGTGAGGGCAGGGACCTTGTCTATCTCATTCAGAAACCCCAGAACCTGGTATGGTTCTTGGCACTATGAAGTGAGCAATAAATATTTTCTGTAGGAATGAATCATGTAACAAGCTGATATTAGATTTTGTAGTATTGTCATCATGTCATTCCTCTAATAATCCATAATGTTTTGTCACCAGCACTGCTAGTTAATTTATTTTTGTTTTCTTGCTGAGTTAGAGCTTTTATAGCTTCTAAACTATTGACAAAGGAAATCAATTTGGAAGGAAAAATGAAGTTTACTCCCTGAATAGCCTAATTTTTAAAAATATGTTAGAATACTATACAACTATGTAGGCTCATATATGGCATTTTGTTTATCAATGAAGTTCATATGATAGGTGCCATGTTAAGCACTGATATATATAAGATATGCATTTCTCTATCTGTAGCTAGATAGATAATTATGTATAGATTGAGATGTAGACATAGATCTATATTTCCTTTTAAGTATAAATATAGACACTCTTCCAAGACCTAAATGTTTATAGTCCTTACTTATGAGACATGAGTTCCACCTTTTTTCAGTAGTTTGATCAAAGAACATTCCTTTATGCTTTTTATTTATTTATTTATTTTAATTTTAATGGGGTGACAATCAATCAGGGTACATAGGTTCAGAGAAAACATCTCCAGGTTATTTTGACATTTGATTATGTTGCATACCCATCACCCAAAGTCATATAGTCTTCCATCACCTTCAATCTCATTTTCTTTGTGCCCCTCCTCTCCCTCGACCCCCTCCCCTTCCCTCCCCTCCCCAGCACCGGTAACCACCACACTCTTGTCCATGTCCCTGAGTCTCATTTTTATGTCCCACCTATGTATGAAATTATATAGTTCTTAGTTTTTTCTGATACTTATTTCACTCAATATAATGTTATCAAGGTCCATCCATGTTGTTGTAAATGATATGGTGTCATCATTTCTTATGGCTGAGTAGTATTCCATAGTATATATGTACCACATCTTCTTTATCCAGTCATCTATTGACAGGTTTTTTGGTTGTTTCCATGTCTTGGTCACTGTGAACAATGCTGCAATGAACATGGGGCTGCATGTGTCTTTACGTACCATTGTTTTTGAGTCTTGGGGGTATATACCCAGTAGAGGGATTGCTGGGTCACATGGTAGCTGTATGTTTAATATTCTTATTGATTTTATTAATTTTTAATTTTATTGGGATGACATTGATAAATCAGGGTACATATGTTCAGAGAAAACCTCTGCAGGTTATTTTGGCATTTGATTATAATGCATACCCATCACCCAAAGTCATATTGTCTTCCGCCAACTTCTATCTGGTATTATTTGTGCCCCTCCCATCCCCCTCCCCTTCCCTATCCTTCCCCTTACCCCCACCCTCGGATAGCCAGCCCACTCTTGTCCATGTCTTTGAGTCTCATTTTTATGACCCATCTATGTATGGAATCATTTATTCTTAGTTTTTTTTTTCTGATTTACTTATTTCTCTCAGTATAATGTTACCAAGGTTCATCCATGTTGTTGTAAATGCTCCAATGTCATTATTTCTTATGGCCGAGTAGTATTTCATAGAATATATGTACCAAAGTTTTTTAATCCACTCGTCCACTGAAGGATACTTGGGCTGTTTCCAAATCTTCGCTATTGTGAACAATGATGCCACAAACATGGGGGCACATTTCTTCTTTTCAAACAGTGCTATGGTGTTCTTAGAGTATGTTCCTAAAAGTGGGATAGCTGGGTCAAAAGGCAGTTCAAATTTTAATTTTTTGAGAAATCTCCATAGTGTTTTCTACAGTGGCTGCACCAGTCTCTAGTTGTTGAATTTGTTGAAGTTTCAGGTAGAGGTATTGGGAGCACTCCTCACAGCGCCATTTCTCTGATGTTACTTCTTCCTTTATGCTTTTTAAAAGATGTTTTCTATTCACAATCTATGTTTCCAAATTTGCAAGATTTAAGAAAGCACTTATAATTACTGTTGATAGAACTGTCTAATTATTAACTGATAAAAGGTTTTTAACAAGGTCCCAAATGAATGAAACATGCAAAACTAATAGAAATAAAACAGTGTAAATAAAGTGAATGAGAGGTGAACTCCATGACCAAACAAACTGACTGATCCAGTACACACATTGCCAGCCTCAATCTGTGAAATGCTGCCATGTTAAAAGAAGAATTGATACTTCTCATCTCTCTTCCTTCCTGTCTTTCTGTCCTTATCTGTTTTTCTTTTCTGTCTCTCTCTGTCTATGTCACACACACACAAAAAAGCATGGCGCCAGATGGGCAGAACATCAACCCCAGATGAGGGTTTCTGGGTGGATTCTGGTCGGGCATGTGTGGAAGTGTGTCTCTTTATCTCCCCTCCTCTCACTTGAAAAATAAATAAATTAATTAAATAAAACCCCCAACAAACCACCACAACGAAGAAAAACTAGAAAAAAACTCCCCCAAACTCCCAAACAAAAAGAGGTTTTTCTATTTTTTCCAGTAGGTGGTGCTATATTACGAGTTTTAGCTCTATGAATTTCCCAGGCTGGCCTCTGCTGAGAAGCTACCCTGGGGACAATGAAATCAGGGCTGCAGCTGTGATCATGTGTAGGGCATGCTGTGAGGTTTATGGCTTTCACAATGGCAACCTGAAGCCTCTGGGTGCTCTTTTCTGCATCGTTTTTATTTTTATGAATTGTTTTTATTAATTTTAATGGGGTAACATTGATAAATCAGGGTACATATGTTCCGAGAAAACATCTGCAGGTTATTTTGACATTTGATTATGTTGCATACCCATCACCCAAAGTTAAATTTTCTTCAATCTGGTTTTCTTTGTGCCCCTCCCTTCCCCCACTCTTCCCTCTCTTTCCTATCCCCCCCCCCCGCCCAGTAACCAGCACACTCTTGTCCATGTCTCTGAGTCTCATTTTTATGTCCCATCTATGTATAGAATCATTGAGTTCTTGGTTTTTTCTGATTTACTTATTTCCCTCAGTATAATGTTATCAAGGTCTTTCCTTCATCTTAACAGACAAGGGAATCAGATACAGAGCAACTTTTTTCCTCAGGGGAAGGAGTGGCTCTGTAGAACTAGCTGTGGGGTATGTCTCTACAAAAGGAAGGAGGCAAGATCTGGGAGGCTTGAGGCCACACTTAGTATTTTTGTGTCTCTTAGTGCAGGCTGCCAGCAGACCATGGGAACACTGGCAGTGACCCATTGTTCTACCACCACTTTGGTTCAGTATCTCTCCAATCCTCCTGGCAGAAGGAGACCCAGTCACTCTGGGTTTTTCTCCTCTCTGGAGCCAACCCTGAGTGAGTTTTATCTTTTACCCTCCTTCTCATTCATTCCCACCTTTAGTCCATTCAGTGCATGGATCTTTCAGACAAGCCTATGAGCCTAGCTAGAATTCCTTCGTTGAGTTACAGCTGTTCAATTTGTTGAAATTTCAAGGGGAGAAATCAAGGGAATCTTTCACACCACCATTACTTTTGAATTATCTCTATTTTCTTGGCTCCCTCCACATTTCCTAGGCAATGACTTATTATTTGTTAATGTTTGGCATAGTTTGATACATATGGGGCTGCTGGTGATAGGAAATGGGGCAGAGTTAGAATTTACCTCAAGATGAAATGTAATTAAATATTACTAGACTTTTAAAAATGTCTAATCTATGCCATGTGGGGTTTTAAAGTATCAATTTCCAAGAAAAACTGAGACAGAAGCCTGAATTACTATAGCACTCATTTTCACAGGGATGCCAGAAATGACTATTTTGGGTCTTAATAAGGGCAGCACATTTCTGAAGAGTAGAAATTTATTTTTAGATCTCTGTTAGTCCAGTTCCCAGTTCATGGGCCAGCATCTCTCTTTGGAATGTTCTTGACTATGCATCACTATAGTAAAAAGCAAATCTTTCTGTGAAAACTCTTCAGAAAAGAAATGTCCTCCAGTTATCCAAAAGTTTACCACTAGGGACACAAAGAGCCAGTCATTCAGGTACAAAGTCAAGGAGCAACAACAAAAAACAGACTAAAAAGTTGAGATACCTCATGTAGAATTGACTTGCAAAGTAATTCTGCAAATTGCCAAAAACAAAACAAAACATATGTTGTCTAATACAACCCCCTGATCAACTAAATTTTTTTAGAATTGTGTTCTCTTTTTTCATGTATTTTTTTTCCACAGAGCCTATGCACATAATGTCTTTCTGACATTTTAACAGAATTTCCAAATATTTATCTATTTAAATGTTCATATCTTTTTGAGTAGCAAAAGAAAGAGTCACTAATTAGGTAAGCTGAAGGAAAATTCAGTTCATTACAAATTATGTAGGAGCTGTATACACCATTCCAGCTATGGAAAATCAATCCTCCTCAGGGAACTAATGAGCCTTAGCTTCTGCATTAAATTGGTGCCTGTCATTTAAAATTATACACAGATGTATACTTACCTGCATGAGGGATACATTATTTATATGTAAATGGTACATATAACCAGTTTTTCTAAAAGCAATTCATTTGCTAGGACTTTAAAATTTGTCTTCTTTACTTGCACATTTTTGTATTTATCAGTGCCCTAATTTAAAACTATGTCATCTATCACCAAGTGAAAATAGCATACAAATCTTTGAAGTGATATGCAGTACAAAAATAGCATGACTGTTAATTAAATCAAGCTTGCATTTCTGATCCTATACTTACATGTTTTCAAGTAGCAAAGGAACGCTATACCTCTCATCTTTCCTCTCCCACTCAACCCACCTCTCCAAAGTGTTGGGTTTTTTGCTGCCAAAGCTCTTTAATTTTTTTATCAAAATTTTAAATTTATTGTGTTAACATGGATTCAAGTGTCTCACTCAATATAACATCCTCACCCCCCAACAACATGGCTTCCATTATACCGCATTTGCCCCCCTCTCCCTGACTCCCTTTTTCTCTTCCATCTGGGATTTGCTGTCCTGTTATCTGTATCTATGTGTTATGTATATATAATTTTACTAATCCTTTTACCTTCTCTGATCCCATGACCTCATCCCTCATCCCTCTTATAGCTGTCCCTCTACTCCCTATGACTCCCCTCTACCTCTATTTTGTTCTTCAGTTCACCATGTTCATTAAATTCCACTTACAAGTGAGATCATATTATATATTTTTTTCTCTGCCTGGCTTATTTCACTTAGCATAATAATCTCCAGGTCCATTCATGCCATCACAAAAGGTAAGATTTCCCTTTTTCACAGCTGCATAATATTCCATTGTGTATATATGTACCACAGCTTTTTTTTTTTTTTTATCCATTCTGAGTTTGTTTTTGTGAATGGTGTAAATTGATGGTCTATTTTCATTTTTTTGCATGTACCTGTCCAATTTTCCCAACACCATTTATTAACGAGACTAGCTCTACTCCATTGTATACTCTTGCCTCTTTTGTCAAATATCAATTGACTATAGAGGTGTGGGTTTATTTCTGGATTCTTTGTTCCATTGATCTGTATGCTTATTCTTATGCCCATACCAAGCTGTTTTGATTACAGTGGCCTTGTAATATAACTTCATATTAGAAAGTGTGATGCCTCCCACTTTGTTCTTCATTTTCAAGATTGCTGATGCTATTCAGGTTCTTTCTTGATTCCATGAAAAATTTTGGAATATTTCTTCTAGATCTGTGAAGTATGCCATTGGCATTTTAGTAGGAATTGTATTGAATCTATAGATTGCTTTGGGTAGTGTAGACATTTTAATAATGTTAATTTTTCCTATTCATGAACACAGTATATACTCCCACTTGTTTGTATCTCCCTTGATTTCTTTTTTCAATGTCTTATTCTTTTCTAAGTACAAGTCTTTTACCTCTTTGGTTAAACTTATTCCTAAGTACTTTATTTTTTCTGTTGCAATAGTGAAGGAGATTGTTTCCTTAATTGCTCTGACAGTTTATTGTTGGTGTATAAAAATACCACTGATTTCTGAATATTAATTTTAATACCTGCCATCATGCTGAATTCATTTATTAGGTTTTTTGACTGAGACTTTAGAGCTTTCTATGTACAGTATCATGTCATCAGCAAATAATGACAGTTTTACTTCTTTACAAATTTGCATGCCTTCTATTTCTTCTTTTCTGATTGCTAGGGCTAAGACTTCCAGACCTATATTGAATAAGAGTGGTGAAAGGGGGCAATCCTGTCTTGTTTTTGATTTTAAGGGGATTGCTTTTAATTTCTGCCCCATGAGTATGATGTTAGCTGTAGGTTTGTCATATATGGCCTTTATTATGTTGAGGTATGTTCCCCATATTTCTACTTTGCTCAAAGTTTTGATCATAAATGGGTGCTGAGTTTTATCAAGTACTTTTCTGCATCTATTGATATAGTCATATGATTTTTATCCTTCCTTTTGTTTATGTAATAAGTCACATTTATTGATTTGCAAATATTGTACTAGTGTTGCCTCCCTGGAATAAATTCCACTTTTTAATGTATTGCTGGATCCAGTTTGCTAATATTTTGTTGAGAATTTTAGCATCTGTATTCATCAGGGATATTGTCCTATAGTTTTCCTTCTTTCTACAGTGTGTCTGTAAAGTCATGGTGTACTTTTGACCGGTCACAGACTGACATGCATCATGACTTTACGGACACAGTGTAGTGTCTTTACCTGGGTTTGGAATGAGAATAATGCTTGACTCATAAAATGGGCTTGAAGTCTTCCCTCCTCTTGAATTTTTGGAATAGCTTGAGTAGACTAGGTGATAGTTCTTCTTTGAATGTTTGATAAAATTTGCCTGTGAAGTCATCTGGTCCAGGACTGTTTGCTGGGAGTTTTTAAATAATTGTTTGAATTTCATTTGGTGTAATACATTGCTTAGGTTTTCTGATTCTTCCAGATTGAGATTTGGAAGATTGTATGTTTCTAGGAATTTATCCATTTTGCCTAGGTTGTCCAATTTTTTGGCATATAAATCTTCATAGGTTTTTCTTACAATCCTTTTGTATTTCTGTGGTGTCAGTTGTTACTTCTCCATTTCCCTTTCTAATTTTATTATTCGGATCCTCTCTCCTTTTTTCTTGATGAATCTGGTTAAAGATTCATCAATTATTTTTACCTTTTCAAAGAACCAGCTCCTGGTTTCATTGATCTTTTGTAGTGTTATCTTAGCCTCTATGTCATTTATTTCTGCTGTGATCTTTATTATTTCCTTCGTTCTACTTCTAAGCTTTATTTGTTGTTCTTTTTCTAGTTCTTTTATGTGTAGGGTTAGGTTATTTGACCTTTTTCTTCTTAAGGTATGTCTGTAATGCTACGAACTTCCCTTTCAGGATTGCTTTCACTGTGTCCCATTAATTTTGGGTTGTTGTATGTTCATTTTCATTTCTTTCAAGGAAATATTTTATTTTTTATCTCTGTTAACCCATCTGTTATTTAATAACATGCTATTTAGCCTCCATTTAAATGTTTTTCAGTTTTTTTTATTGTAGTTGATTTCTAGTTTCTTTCCATTGTGATCAGAGAAGATGCTTGATATGATTTTAATCTTAAATTTATTGAGACTTGTTTTGTGTCCTAACATGTGGTCTATCCTAGAAAATATATAATGAACAATTGAAAAGAATGTATATTCTGTTGCTTTGATGTGAATGGTTCTGAAGATATCAATTAAATCTGGTTGACCTAGTATGTCATTTAAGGCCACTATTTCTTTGTTAATTTTCTGTCCATAGAATCTATTTATTGATGTTAGTGGGGTATTAAAATCCCCTGCTATTATAGTATTGCTGTTGATCTTGCCTTTTATGTCCATCAAAATCTGCTTTATATATTTAGGTGCTCCTATGTTAGGTGCATAAACATTTACAATGGTTATATCCTCCTGTCAGAATGCTCCCTTTGTCATTATGTAGTGACCTTTTTTATCCCTTATGATAGCCTTTGTTTCAAAGTCTATTTTGTCAGATATTATAACTATTACTACCTCAGCTTTTTTTTTCATTTCTATTTCTATGAAATACTTTTTCCAGCCCTTTATTTTTAGTCTATATATATCTTTTGTTCTGAGGTGGGTCTCTTGTAGACAGTATATATATGGGACTTGTTTTCTTTTCCATGCAGCTACCCTTTGTCTATTGATTGGAGCTTTTAATGTATTTACATTTAAGGTTATTATTGATGTGTACTTATTTATTTCCATTTTATTATTTAAATCTACAATTGTCTTTCTCTTGATACCTTTTCTTTACTCATTTTATAGCAGGGCCCTTAACATTTTTTGCAGTACTAGTTTGGTTGTAATGAATTACTTGAGTCCATTTTGTCTGGGAAGCTTTTTATTTTTTCTTTAATTTTAAATGATAGCCTTGATAGATAAAGCTCTGTTGGTTGAGGTTCTTGTTTTGCATCACTTTGAATATTTCTTGCCAATCCCCTCTGACCTGATGCATTTCTGTTGAGAAGTAAGATGCCATTTTATGGGGGCTCCTCTGTAGGTAGTTAACTGCTTTTACTTGTAGCTTTTAGTATTTGTTCTTTGTCTCTTAACTTTAGCATTTTAATTATAATGTGTCTTGCTGTAGGCCTCCTTAGGTCCCATCTTTAATGGGACTCTCTGTACTTCTTGAACTTGTGTGATTTTTTTCCTTCATCAATTTAGGGAAATTTTCAGCTATCAAATAAGTTCTCTATCCTTTGTTCATTCTCTTCTTCAAGACCCCCTATGATGTGAATGTTGTTTCTTTTTTGTGTTGTCACAGAAGTCTCTTAGAATTTCCTCAGCCTTTCTGAGACTCTTCTCTTTGCTGCTCTGCTTCTGTGCCTATGTTTATCTTGTCCTCTAAATCACTGATTTGATACTCTGCTTCATCTAGCCTGTTGTTGATTTCTTCTACGGCAGTCTCCATTTCTAATATTGCACTTGTCATTTCTGGCTGGTTATTTTTTATGATTTCAATGTCCTTTTGATACTTTCTATCCCTTTGTTTAAGTTCTCATTTTAATCACCCATTGTTGCTCTAAAATCCTTGAGCACCCTAACAACCATTATTTTAAACTCTGCATCTGGTAGTTTGGTTACTTCCATTTCATTTAAGTCTTTTCCTGGGGATTTTTCTTGTTGATTCATTTGGTCATATTTCTTTGTCTGCCAATTTTGTCTGTGTATTGGGTAGCTGTGCTCTGACTTTGAAACTTGTTGTGGTGGCTTTATGAGGAAGATGAGCTCAGTGGTAGTGACCTTCAGGCCACCTGAGTTCCTTGCTCTAAGAATGCTTCTTAAGGGTAAACCCTCTTGTTGTATGTGAATATTGAATGCAGTTGGTCCTTTCATGGGAGCAGTTATCCTTTCAGGCTGGCTGGCTCTAAGTGTCAACCTTGATCGTGTGTATTAGATACTGTGTAGTGTCTTCTTGTTGGGCATATTTATTTTCCACAGTGTCTGGTGATTGCTGTACTCCCCCTTTGGGCATGCTACTTGGGTAGCTAGCTGAGTCTGGTGTTGGTGCTATCTGGCACCTACTACTAGTTGTGGTTATATTGGTTCTGGGTCTTCTTAGGTTGGCATCAGTCATTGTTTATAACCTGCAATGGGCTACCTGTATGGAGCTACTGCTCTGTTTACTGTTTGTGTCTGCATTTTCTGTGCCTGAGTAGTGTGGAAGGCTGTATAAGGACCGCCTGTGTATAAGGACCAGCTTCCTCCTGCTTAGAGATGATAGCAGCTCCATAAAAACCCCAAGCTCTGTAAGACTTGCCTCCACTTTTCAGCTACTCTACCTCCTCTTGCAGCTGCCTGGTCTTCCTACAGAGTCTTCTATAGAAAGACTGTCATGTGGACTCACCCCACCAACTCCTATACAGGTTGCATGTTTGACGGGGTAGAGCAGTTGAGGTTGAGAATACAACATTAGTGGGAACCCCTGCTTCAGGGGTCTCTTGGTCAGGAGCTTAGTACAAAGAAAGTGGTCCCTACATCAGAGCAGAGCCTAATCTCTCAGACACTACTGGATAGTTCAATTTTATTTCTCCCAGCAAGGTGAACAGCAGGTTTAGATTGAGTGGGGCCAACAGCTCCCTCTGTAGAAGTTCTTCCAGCTAGTGAGACCCTGGCCTCAGGGAGGAAGACTGAAATAGTCCTCCCCTGGGGTTGAGTGTTCCCCCCTTCCAGAAAGTGGCTAAGCCCCTTAACTGGACCCACTAATAGGCTCACGGGGACCCATACTTTAAATGTCCATGCTCCATGCCTCTCTCCCTTCCCACTGTGGAACCTAGCCCAGTGGGGCAGAATATCCAGAACCTGGGCCAGCTGACTATGAAGCTCCACTCTGTCCAATGCTTATGAGCCACTGTACTGGTGCTGACCACAGAAGGTGGACCTCACTTCAGCTGGGACAAGTGTGATGAGCCCTCCCTTAGGACATGCATCCAGCAATGGTTGTTAGGTCCTAAACTGATGCTCTCCTCAGTCATCCACTGGATATGCCAACCCTGGACCACCCTGGAGGGAATCCGTCATAGACCAGTGGGGGGCACTGCCTGCAACTGGTTCCTAGGTTCTGAGCTGTAGGCTGGGGCACCTGACCTGGGGCTTAGGACCCATACCTCTCAGGGTGAACCTCCTCACAATGAGAGTCTCTCTTGATCCTCCACCGCCACTCACTCCTAGGAGCGGGACCACCCTTTCCGCATCTCTGCCCTTCCTACCTGTCTCAGTTATGCCTTCTTCTGTATCCTTGGTTATAAACTTTCTTTGTTTAGTCCAAAGTTGGTTTTTTAAGATGATTGTTCTTAAATTAAGTTGTAATCCAATTTGGTTCTGGGAGGTGGCAGTTGGCACATCTGCCTACTCCGTCACCATCTTGAAATCCCTTAAAGCGTATTAACACATTTGATTCTTCTATTTTCTCTTTTTATCAGTGCTGACATCCAGCCTCCATCACAGCTATTAAAACTACTGAGCACAGACACACGACTGGATCTGTAGACTTCCTATAGCTAGGACAAAAACAAAAGCATAAATAAAAGGCCGCAATTTCAGTGAGTGAGAAAAGGGGGGGGAGGGTCTTGAAACAAAGGTTAGCTCCCTCCACTGGAAAACTTGGATCAGTGGGTACACTGACATTAAAATCAGAGTACCCCCAAATCAAGGAGATTTAGACATTTCAAGAATGATGATCTGTTTTTGTTTGTTGCTTTGTTTCTATTCCATTCATTTTTTAAAAATGCATACAACTCCCTTGCTGTACCATATTTTAAAAGTGATATAAAAATGTCTACAAATATGCAGGGTGGGAAGAATAAAGGGCAGAGTTTCCTCTAAGGCTATATTTATATAGAGAGATAAGTCTATACAGTGGCATATTCCCCATCCAATTCCTTTATGGGAATTGCCACATGATTCGACTCATCAAATATAGAGCATCCACCCAAATTTTCAGGGAAATATTTATTCCCATGATTTACAATATCTGTGAAACATGAAGTCCTTAAAAATAAGAGTGAATAGAAATGTTTAATATAATGCCACTAATGGTAGAACCCAAGAAAATTTTTAGAATGAATATGCATATGGCAATTTTAGTAACATCAGAAATCTCAAAGTTCCACACTCAGCTGACACAGACTTTAAAGTCTTCACTGTTATAATTTTTAAATTTTCTTTGGAAGATGAGGGTGATATATTGGTATCAAATACTAAAAGGAGATGTGAAATAGATGAGTCTGAGCTGCAAAAAAATTAGTAGGATGTTTGCCTCGTGGGAAATTTTGCCTCTGCTTTGGGGGAATTTTTCTCTGCCTCCCTGTAATGTCTACTGTTTTCAAGTGTTCTTTTACTAGCTTTTAAAAATCTAATCTTAGAAAAGAAGTTAATAAATCCAGTCGTGCTAAGGTATCAACCACTGGAAATTGACTCCCAGGAGTTAAGCCTTAAGTCAAAACTAAAAAATTTAATTGTGAAATTTTAACCTAAATCATGTTAACAATAAAATTTTAAGCTTAAAAATATTGGTGAGAGGCTGGTGGTTTTTCCCCTAAGTATAATTTTCATGAATGAACTACATTGGCTAAATTTCACATTTATTAATGAATATATCTAAAATTTTGCTCAGTCTAGAAATGATCCTGACTTAAGATGGTTTGACTTAGAATTTTTTGAATTTACAATGCTGTAAAAGTGAAAAGCATTCAGTAGAAATTGTTCTTTGGATACTGATCTTTTCCTGGGCTAGTGATGCATGGTGCAATATTCTCTCAAGATGTCGGACTGCAGCTGGGAGCCTCAACTCCCCATTACATGCAATCACAAGGGTAAACAACTGATACCGTATAGTGTACTGTGTTGCTGGTAGAATATTGTGTTCTGAGCATGTTATGATCTTTAGTAGGTTAGTTGTATTAAATGAATTTTTGTTATTTTCAACTTACAATGTGTTTATTTTTATGTAACCTCATTGTCAGTCTAGGAGCATCTGTAGTCATTTTAAAATTCTATCAAACTTCTATGATAAACCAAAAGCCATTTCAAAAGATCTCTTTGTCCACAGTGGGATGCATATGGTAAAATACAAATGTGTGTATAGATCCATTGTAGCAGTATTTATAATAACAAAAAGCTGCAAACAACATAAATGTCCACCCACAGGGGAGTGGAAAACTGATTGAAATACAATGAAATATTATGCAAGCTGGGTTTTCCCCCCTTTGGAGATTTTTTTAAATTGTGATAAAATATATATAAAATACAATTTTACTATGTTAATCATTTTAAGTTTATAGTTCAGTGATATGCAACTGCTTAAAAATAAGGTTGATCTATGTATGCTAAAATGATATGAACAGTTCAAGATATGTCGTAAAATGGAAAAAGTACCATGTAGAATAATATGTATTAAATGAATCTACTTTGCTTTTTATTTGAAATACATTTAAAAATAAGCAATGTACAGAAAATAATTTATCACCCATGACCTTATTCTTGAAACTGGCAATTCTTCCCTCCCCCCCCCCCCACACCCAGATCTAGTTCTTTTTTATTTAAATAAACAGAATTCTTTCATATGGAAAGAGCTACTGCAATAACATATTTGAAAGGAAAAACAATAGGTACTGAACCAGAGGGGAAAGGCAAAGAATGATTGTGCCACTGGAACCGAACAAGCAGGTCCAGCTGCCCGCTGCAACAAAAGCCAGACTCATGAGACAAATGATGGTGCAAAAGAAAAGAGGTTTATTTAGGTGCTGCAGCCTGGGAGAATGGTGGACTTTTCCAGCTCTTCTCCCTGCTCAAGACTGTGACTCTTCCAGGAATAGGAGTGGGGGCTTTTTATTTCCTATTAACTTATCTTGCAAGCTTTTGGCAAGTTTGGTGTAAGAACCTCCCACTTAAGTCATCTTGACAGTGTTGGAGACTCCCCAGAGCTCCCTACTGTCTACAGAACACCACTACGACCTGGAGAATCCATGGCTCCACTTCCATCCAAGGTAATAGCTTCCCCAAAATAATGTATCAACAAGCTACACGTTATACCTTTAGCAATTATCTGCCGTTTCAAATATCTGGTCTACATGAAAAGACAAAAACGAGAAATGCCAAAATAAAAACAAAACAACCTTCTCAATAACAACCTTTTTTACTAAGCAAGACATGAAGTCAAAAGCTTATGGCAAAATATCCCCTTTTAACAATGAAAGAAAGTTATCCACTCAGAGCCTTAATAGAAATTTCCACTCTGAGGCTTCTTAACATGCTGAAGACAGGACCCTGAGGATGCTGCTACCATCTTGGAGGCTACTCACCTGGGGGGGAGCAATGGAGAACAGCAGGTAGGATTCACCTGGATGATCTCTAGCCAAATACACGCTGGGGGGTCTGGGTGGAGAGTATGGTTTGGGGACAGACAGTGCCTGACTGCAACTATGGGCTACTTCTGTACCAGGATCTATTTGTCTTATTTCTGCCTCACATTTTCAAACAGGGAGAGCTAGCTTTCTGAAGTCTTCGTATCCTATTCATCAGAGAACAAAGCAAAGGACACACACGTTAGTGCCCTTGATTGACAAGGCCATTTCCAACAGGCGTTCTAACCCAGGTCTGCTCTGCAAGTGAAAAGGAACTAATTCAGATAAAAAGCAACATACCACTACTTGGTGGAGTGGAACTGATCCGCGAAGAGGAGGCTTGACTGGTTGGCCACACTCTGCCTCTGTGGGCCAATTCTGAGCGTGGTCAAGCACATGTGTGCACACCCTCCGCTTCCTTGGCTCTGAGCATCAGTCACAAAACATCAACCACCCAGGAGGCAGATCCAGAAGACAAGAGGGCGAAAGTGTAGCTGGAGAGAACCAATACCAATACTTACAGGCAAGATACCGCAATATGCCTAGAAGTGGCTGGAATGACCATGGCTTTGGAACTGGAAAAAAAAGATTTTTCTGAATGTGTAGCATTCATCTTTTGTTTTCCTCCTTAAGAAACATAGAGCTGAAACTGCTAGTTCTTCAAATTGATCACATTTCCTTTAATATGTATATGTTACGTGTATATGTAGAGAAAAAAATTCCAGATAAATTTAAAGTCCATTTGTCCTTCATGATCCCTTGCAGCTAAGTTACCTCTTGAGACTCATATGGATTTAATGTGTATCTGATTCATCTGTTTTTATTCGTCTATTTTTTTTCACACAAATATAAGTAACATGAATACTTGATTATTTTGTGTGGTTTTTAAATTTTACCTAAATGTTATAACCTCTTCAACCTGCCTTGTAATTCCTCTATAACTCTGAAGTCTTTTCTTCATTTGACATTGTTTCGATTGTGAATGCCAATTGTGAGGTGTTTTTTGTTAAAGAGATATGCTTGATTTTGCAAGACAGCTTCCTGGGGGCATGCACATGACATTGTTAATAGTATTCACAGCTATAAAGAAAAACTGTTGGGAGGGTGCTTGAAAAAAAGGAAAGTAGGATTTTTGCTTTTCATTTTACACACTCTGAAGTGTTTGAAATTTTGCTATAGTTGTTAGCTTTCTAATAAAATAATTAGTTTAAACATGTAAAATTTTTATATGTCCATGTGGCAGGTTATATGAAAAACATACTGTTTTCCCTGTTTACACACTATGTTGCCTATGTGAAATAGGGTTGCAGGGTACATTGAGCACTATGATAAAGCCATAGAACTTATAGAGTAGTTATAGTTTCCAGGGGGAGAGGACCCAGAGATTACACAGACATTACTCAGCTCATTTAGTTTAGGAAAACTAAAGAACTCCCTGCTAGGAATGCATTGAATTGGAACAGAAATGGCTGAAAGGGCCACATGTTACATGTACAAAATAATATATTGGAATGGGAGTGAATACCTCTGACTGCAAGCTCTGGTGCTGTCACCAACAGTCATATACCTCTCTCATTTTAGTTTTTCCACCATAAAATGAGAAGACACAGATTTCTCATTCACTCATTCTGTAAATGTTTGTGGAATCTCTAGTAGTGCCAGGTACTGTATTAGGTCCTGGAAATTTAAAGGTGTACAAGATGGAATCTCCTCCCTCATGGAATTCCTAGCCTCATCCTAGAGGCTTAGTTGACATTCTCAGAGTGTAGCCTCCAAAGGCCAGAAATAGGCTGAGTGCCGACCAAGAGGTGTGCGAGTTCCAAAATTTCACTGGACAGACTTGATGTTGCTAAGTCACAGGCTAGATGACAGAGACCAGAATAGTTTCTCCAAGGGTCTCAGCAGGAGTCTTGGGACCCAAACAAAAAGGAACTCAATTTTTTTGTTGGACTTGGGGAACATGACTTCAGCTGAAGAGCAGCAGGATAAACTAGAATCACAACCAGGACTACAGAAAGAAGCTCTAAAAGGAATGCATCTCTTAGAGTGAGTATATAGAAAAGAATATCTGATTCATTTAAGTTCTGTCAAGTTAAATGAGGCTATTCTATATCTTAATAATTTATATTTTGTGATTCCCTTGAATTTTTTGTGTATAAACTTTAAAATGACTGATTATATCAGGTGTCACAATGGGTCATAAGGGATATAGAGTTCTTTTCTGCAGAGAAATCACCCTTTTCATTATGAAATTGCCAAGATGGTCACTGTAATGATACCTCGAGTCATGCAGAGGTTTCCTGTGCTGGGGCAAAGGGTGGTCCAGGAGGAAGGTCATCCTCAGACTTCTTAATGAGGGATTTTCCACCAGAAGTAGAGCCAAAGTTGAGGATGAGCAAGCAGAAAAGCACTGACTGACCTGGGATTAGATTTTGAAGCCTATGATATAAAGAAACTCAGTATTTTTTAAAATGGAGATGATAATATCTACTATATTTCCCCAGGTATAATATGCTCCCATGTATAAGACGCACCTTAATTTTGAGGTCTGAAATTTTAAAAAAAAACTGTATTACATAAAGTTATTGAACTCAAGTTTTATTCATCATAAAATTCATTCAATTCCTCATCACTGTCAAAATTCCCATTCATTAGCTTGTCCTTATCTGTGTTTGATGACAAATCACTATCTCCAACAATAAGCATAAAAACAAGTGTGAAAAGCGGGAAATGCAAGTAAAAAAAAATCTACAGCCACTGTATAAGATGCACCTAGTTTTTAGACTCCAAATTTTTCAAAAATGGTGCATCTTATATATGGGGAAATATGGTACGTACTTCATGGGATTGCCATGAGTAAGAATAAATTTTAAAATGTTACTATATAAACAATAAAAGGCTTGACAAGTATGAGGCTATTATTATATTATTTGGTCTTCAATAAGATATAGATAATAATTTTCAGACATTATTTCATTCCCTGGGCTTATGAATCAGTAATGCTAAAAGCGCAATTGGCCTCATCTACAGTATTTCAAGTCTCATCTGTGGACAGCTGCCTTAGCTCTTACTTATTTGTGAAAAGGACTCTCATTTTTCAAGGGTACATTATGTGACCTAGTTCAGCAGAGGTCTGGGGACATTTAGGGAAACAGGATTTTGGCAAGATCCAGGAGGGGAATTCAGATGGGTATTTAAATCAGTAAACACACACACACACACACACACACACACACACACACACACACACACACACACTCCAGAACCTCAAAATCCCTTATGGAGTTTAGCTTATGGCAAATAAGGAATTATGATCTATTTCTTCTTTGGATTATTATTCCTAATTATAGAAAATATATTGTCGTGAGTATTTGAAGTCCAAAAAAAAAAAGATTTTGTTTCCAAAATCTTCAAAGATAATGACTATAATAAAATGTGCCTAACATTTAAAAAAGTATTCTTGCAGTCTTTGTCACAAAAGATACATTGCTCATTAGCTACCTATTTACAGAGAAATGAGCCTAAAGATAAAACACTTTTGAAATAGCATGGTTCTTTTTCTTTCTGTACACAAAGACAAGAAATGCAATTTTTTTAGCCCAATACAACAAATAGCCTGGAAAGATTTTCCGGTGTTCCAATGATGAAATGCTTGATGCATATATAACTAAAATTTAACAATCTCTAGTCATTATTTAAATGAGACTTATCTATGTTAACAATTTCAGAGATTTTCACATAAAAAGAAATCATTTACACTTTAAAATTATCTAGTCCACAAAGAAATTATGAGACATTCCTCTAAAAACAACAGAGCAGAACAAATGGAAAGAAAAAGAACAAAAGTTTGAAAAACGAAAGGGAAAAGCATGTCAATTGAAGAGGATGAGTTACCATGATTTATGCAATAGTTTTGACTAGTTTTTGAGAGAGAATTTTCTGCATGTTGGACACATGCACATATCTTGGAAATAGCTCCAGAACTACACAGTTCTCCCTTGGAAATTGATTCTTGAAACCTTAGGTGATGGGGGGATAAACTTAAATCCCAAAGGTTAGTAATGTCAAAGGGAGCAATCTCTTAAAGAATGTCATGGTCAGACTAGCACTTTCTTAGCAACAAAGGACAAGGAGAACAAAGGCCAGATGAAAAACCCTCTGTAGGCTCCCACTGAGTAGCAGTACAGGGGAAACCCATCTTGTGCCAACTAGAATACAACTGATATTAAATGGCCCAGTGAGGAATCTTAACTTATCCAAGTACAAAAATAAAAGTTTCTATTTTCCCCCCAAACTTCTATTAATTCAGCCTTACAGACAACCCACTTGCATGCATTTTTCCCCAGTAGCTAATAGACTCCCTCAAAGACATCTTAGCCTGATTCTAGAGACTGTCAAACATTCTTGGTTATTGAGACAGGATCATTTTTGTTGTTGTTAAAAGTTAAGCCTCCCGCCTGACCTGTGGTGGCGCAGTGGATAAAGCGTCGACCTGGGAACACTGAGGTCGCCAGTTCAAAACCCTGCATTGTTTCGGTCAAGGCACATATGGGAGTTGATGCTTCCAGCTCCTCCCCCCTTTCTCTCTCTCTCTCCTTCTCTCTCTCACTCCGTGTCTCCTCTCTAAAATGAATAAAATAAAAAAATAAAAAAAAATTAAAAAAAGAAATTAAAAAAAAAAAAAGTTAAGCCTCCCTACTTAAAATAATCTATTTCTCACATTCAAGGTTTCTTCCCACCATCCTCCTCCTTTCCTCTGTTATCTAGCATAGACTAACCTGAGACTCCAGAGGCTTAGATAGGAGAACATGGTGGGGGGTGTTGGGGCAGGAGAGGTGGAAACGGGAAGAGTTGTGTTTTTATGAGGCTACACAAAGCAACTTGGTTTCCTTTTTCTTATGGGATCAAAAGTGAACCCCTCTGTCCATGGTAATGAGAATGCTGTTTGTATTCTTTTGTTAATATAGTTTCATTATCTGGACTTATTTCAAATAATTTCTTTAGGCACTATAACCCAACACTGGGGCCTTCGTCACAGGCACACAGTTGGAACTTTAGGGAGAGTCTTGCTCTTTCTCCTCAAGACTATGCCACTAGGTCAACTTTCTTCCACTTGAAATACCAAGACATGTCATCAAGCCTGATGATCAAGCAAACAATCAGGAAATAAAAAACCAGCTTTCCTTTTTAAATGAGACTATAGACCTTAAAAATTATTCTTGCAGCTGGAGAATCATTAGAAACCAGCACTCTACCAAGGATGGGGTGGTGGGAAGGGTTCACCTCAGTGTATGTAATAAAGTAATACATTATCTGTAGAAAGTTTAAAAAACAATAATAGAATCAACTCAAAGTCAGTATGCCTTTTAGCATTATCATATAGTGGCACTTCTAAGTAATATCCGTGATAAAATACTTGTCCCTGTAAGTATATTTTGTTTTCCAAGTTCTAAACAGTTATTGGTCAGAGAGAAGGGGGAGAGAAAAAAAGAGAGCTTCAAATAGATACATTTTAAATTAGTTATCCTTTAATAAATATTTATTCTATTTGGAAGTTAATTTGGAGAGCTCCTCATTAATCAGCTGGCTCCCAAAACACAGGGATTCTGTCACCCTCCTTTATTTCAAGAGTAAGTTCATAAAGATTCAATTTGGACACAACTATCAAAGTACTCCATATTTCTATCCTTAAACCAGTGATTTAAATTTAAATAATAACAGTACAGCAATTGTAAAATAAATAGAATTAGAGAACTTCAATTCTGTTAGTCTAAGCGGCCAGTTTTCATTTGTGTTTAAAATACAAAAAAGTAAAACTGCAAATTGTGAGGTATGCTACATATGGTTAATATTTGAAATTTCATTTTGAGCATGCACTATTTTACAGAATGTAACTACTATGTTTAAGGAGTTGACAACTATTCTTTTTTTAGTTTACTAACTAAGAATAAATCAAGAAAATAAAACATTGAATCAAAGGTACCATTCAGAAGCGGCAGATATTTAAGAAGTATAGTACTTAGGAGTTATTTTTATTAGTACCGCCCATGTTTCACACACTGATCAAATATGCAATATGGTCAGATACATCAGTTTCAAAGATGGTAAAGTTGAAGTAAAGAAATCATTCTTAAACTTCTTTGCCATTTCTGGAAAAATATTGCTAAACCCACAGGAGAGAGGTTGAAACAACTGAAATGATGATGGATGGGCATAATCATCTGTCATGATCAGTGATATGGCAAAGCTGAAACTATGACAGATATTCACAGTGGTTGATCCAAGAAATTACTCCCAATCCTTATATATGTCTTATATAAAGCACACTTTGAACCTTTGCAGAGTTCACTTCTTCTGGCAGTGTTGCTTTACATGTGAATTTCTTGGAACTTTGGGATAAAAGTATTCATTTAATTCTTTCCTTGTTGATGGAAAACATTGCAAAATGTGTTATAATGGTGAAAAACCTTCCAAGATTAGTGGCATACTCATTATGGGGCTGTATAGTCAAAACAAGTTTGAAAGGTTAATTGTAATCTTCAAAGTATTATGCAATCCAAAAGAAAATGTGAACCCAAGAGGATTAGCTTAAAATCTTTCCCTGTTTTATGCAATTTTTCTCTTCTGGGTTATCTTTTATTCTGTTGTAAAGTTGTAGATGAGGTTAACAAGACCCCCAAACATTTGCAAACACCCAAATCAGCCTTGAACAGCCTAATCAGGTGGTTGCACAGTGGATAGAGCATCGAATTGGGATGCAGAGGACCCAGGTTTGTAACCCCAAGGTTGCCAGCTTGAGCACAGGCTCATACGGCTTGAGCACGGGTTCACTACCTTGAGTGTGGGATCATAGATGTAACCCCATGGTTGCTGGCCTGAGCCCAAACATTGCTGGTTTGAATCCCAAGGTTGCTGGCTTAAATTCAAGGTCGCTGGCTTGAGCAAGGGGTCACTAACTCTGCTGTAGCCCCCCAGTCACATATGAGAAAGCAACCAATGAACAACTAAGGAGCCACAACAAAGAATTGGTGCTTTTCTTCTTTCTCCCTTCCTGTCTGTCTGTCCCTATCTGTCCCTTCTTTGTCTTTTTCTCTGTCTCTGACACACACACACACACAAACACACAAAATGTCATCCTTGAACAACATACAGTGAAACAGCAAGCATTTAAATTGTTGCTTGGAGATCACAGAGGAATTCCGAAAAAGGTTATAATGATGCCACATAACACTGAAAGTACCAAAACCCTACCGAAATGGTATCAAAGTGAAAATATCTGAGCTACAGAAGATGCAGAAAGAAACTATCTGAGCTTCCCTTTTCTGACTAATGCAGAGCCCTATGAGGATCAGCTGTCACTGAGGCAACTGTCCTTGGGTACTGAAATATCCCAAAAAAATGTGTAAACAAGCTTTGTCAGAACCTTCTACACTTTGAAGCTCTAATTTAGTGCCTACTGCCCTTGCTAAATTGGTATATAAACCTTTATTCCTAGGTGTCTCTATAGAATATTTCCACATACATAATCTATTTTTCTCCTGTTAGTCTGCCTATTGTCAAGTAATTCATCTTGGACCTTAGCTGGTAGATAATAATTTTCCCTCCCAACAACATAAGAAAAGTATTTAGATTTTAAAAAAATCAAATTATAAAGTATGACAGGAGAAATAATAAGAGATGCTGGTCTTACATTGCTAGGAGATATAAAAACAGGATTGAAATACCTCATTAGTCTTACCAAGAACTGGACATTTGTTCCAAAGCAATGAATCAAATAATGTTTCTGAATTTTGCAGAAGAAAAACTTGGAAAGTTTTTATGAAATATATAAATTTATGTTGAATTTACTAGTAATGATATTTTAGTAAAATTTTTCTAACTGGCTTGACCAGGAGGTGGCACAGTGGATAGAGGACTGGACTGGAATATGGAAGACCCAGGTTTGAAACCTCATGGTCGCTGGCTTGAGCTCGGGCTCATATGGCTTGAGTGTGATCTCACCAGCTTGAGCATGAGGTGGCTGGCTTGAGCATGGGATTATAGACATGACTTCATGGTCGTTGGCTTGAAGCCCAAGGTCACTGGCTTGAGCAAGGGGTCACTAGCTCTGCTGTAGCCTCCTGCTCAAGGCACATATGAGAAATCAATCAATGAACAACTATGGAGCCACAACAAAAAATTGCTGCTTCTCATTCTCTCTCCCTGCCGGCCTGTCCCTATCTGTCCCTCTCTCTGACTCTCTCTGTCTCTCTCAGAGAAAAAAAAATTTTTTTTGATTGGTAACGTTTGAAATATGCTAGAATAAATCTCCCCCAAAACCATGACTTGCTCAGTGTTGCAATTTTGGAATTTATTGTGAAATTGGATTTTTATGAAGCTCTGCTGAACTTATACTTAGGATTTTTTACTACTATATGTATATGTATTCCTTCATATGATAAAGCCATTGAAATTAAAATTAATAAAAAGTAGGTTTCCCTCAACCATGAGGGAAGATAGGTTGACAATTTGCAAAACATGGATATGTGAAGAAGATATGTTTTGACTTTAAGGTTTGAACACAGAAACAGTAATGTTACTCATTACTCTGCCAGAACCATATGAAGAAATAGCTTTTTCAAAAAACACATTTACCTAATTAAATATAGTGATCCCTTACTTTTTCTAATTTTTGCAATATTTTATTATTTTTACATGATTATATTTATAAAAATCATCAAAGCATGTTTTACTGTTGCATTGTTTTTCTGTCCATTATTATTACTTGTGTCAGTTTGTGATTATTACTGAAATAATTTTGTTGTGGAGGTGAGTATGTCAAATATCTTAGATGAGCCTCTAAATTCACCACTGCCAGCCTGACTGGTGGTGGCGCAGTGGATAGAGTGTCAACCTGAAATGCTGAGATTACTGTTTTGAAACCTGAAGGTCACTGACTTGAGCATAGGATCATCAACATGATCTCAGAGTCACTGACTTGAGCCCAAATGTTGCTGGCTTGAAGCCCAAGGTCACTGGCTTGAGCAAGGGATCACTGGCTGCTTGAGCCCCCCAGTCAAGGCACATACTAGAAGCAATCAGTAAACAACTAAAGTGAAGCAACTACAAGTTGATGCTTCTCATTATCTTCCTTGTCTCTCTCTCCCTCTCTTTCTTTCTCAATTTAAATAAATAAATAAATAAATTCATCAGTGCTTGAGTCCCTCTTCTTCAGCCTCCCCTCACAAACTTACCTTCACCCTCCCAGCTTCCCCCACTACCCTCGGGCCACCTCATTTCAATCAGGGAGGCTGAGGTTGAAATAGAGTTTTTGTACCTATAATGTCAATCTACATACCCTTTTACCCACTTCTAATTATTTTTTGAATAGAATGTGGGAGTACTTAGTACCATTTGTTCTCAGAATTGGCCTTTGTCTTCAATTCTGGAAAATTAGAAAGATTTTGATCAGCCTTCACACCACCATAAATTTTACATTAAGTAAGAGATCAGTTCTTAGTCTAATTTTTTTAAAAGACTTTATTTGTTTTAGAGAGAAGAGAGAAACAGAGAGAAGGGGGGAGGAGCAGGAAGCTTCAACTCCCATATGTGTCTTGACCAGACAAGCCCAGGGTTTTGAACCAGCAACCTCAGCAATCCAGGTTAATGCTTTACCCACAATGCTGCCACAGCTCTTCTTGCATCACTTCTATTGAACTTGATCATACCAGATTGGTATTGCTTAATAGGAATATAAATGATTTTTTATAATGGATGATTTTGAGACTTTCCCTTAAAAAGTCTTTTTTAAATTCTCAGCTTAATTTAACTATTGTACATCTCTTAAACATACAGTTTTAAGGTAGAGAAATTTAAAATAAGTGATAACATAACTTTAATGCACAGAAAAAAGGGAGGAGGCCTGGTCGGTTCGCCCAGCAGGGGAGCATCAGCCCTGCATGTGGAAGTCCCAGGTTAGATTCCCAAACAGGGCACACAGGAGAAGTGCCCATCTGATTCTCCACCCTTCCCCCTCTCCTTTCTCTCTATCTCTCTCTTCCCCGCCTACAGCCAAGGCTCCATTGGAGCAAAGTTGGCCCGGGCACTGAGGATGGCTCCATGGCCTCTGCCTCAGTGCTAGAATGGCTCCAGTTGCAATGGAGCAATGCCCCAGATGGGCATAGCGTCGCCCCCTAGTGAGCATGCCGGGTGGATTCCAGTTGGGCACACACAGTAGTCTGTCTCTCTGCGTCCCCGCTTCTCACTTCAGAAAAATAAAAAATAATAAAATAATAGGATGAGTTAATTTCTTTGCAGCTACCATAAGATTGATGGAATTTTCCAGTAATGGGAAACTTTGCTTCAATTTCCAGTTGAAAAAGATAAAAATGGTTCTGATATGCACACTGTTGTTTTGCAAAGATTTAAACTTACTAAATTTGGTTTAAAAATTTGAGACTACATGACATAAATCCTCTCTGAAATCATTCAGAATTGTCCTCAGGCAAGTCATATTACAGTTTCTTCATCTGTTTTTGCTTCCCCAGGCTAGAAGTATGAGAGTTTGAGGGTGAATGATTCTCTTTGTGGTTCCCTCCTGGGAAGGGAAGAAATCGTCAGTGCAAGACTGCAAATAAGCAGCAGAGGCTGTTTCTTGGTCGATGAGCCAGAAGGTTGGGCAAATGAAAGGCAGCTTTTGTTTTTCTTTTTATCCTGTTACTGGTTGGTAATTTAGGGACTTGAGATCAGTGTGCATTTGATTTTCTCTGTGTAAGCTAACACCTTCAGGTGGATGGAGCCCATGAAATAGTAACATTGCAGAATGAGAAAGAGCGATACAAGATAATGAAGCTAAAGTGTCTTTTGCTCTGGAAGAGGTTTTAAACTTTCTTTTATAATTTCTTTATAACTTACACTGTATGTAAGGAGAAAATTATGGATTTTGTTTGTCTGCTTTCCACTGAAAGAGATTATTGGTTTTAGCTCACTGACACAGAGGCAGGAAAATGAGAAAGCTGAGTTCAATTTTGATTGATGGCTTCCTGAGAAAAAAATCTTTAAAATTATACATCTTTTATCTTTTTACAAGAAATGCTATCTATATTTGACTTTTTTAAAAAAAAATTCCCCCCCCCCAAAAAATTCCAAAATATTTAAAGACTGATTCTTCAAAGGAAAAAGGTTAATTATAAAGGTGATAGATCCAGTACGATCTTGATACACATGTAGTAAAGGTTTTTAAATTTGGGCTACACCACCAGCATTAGGCCAGTTCCTTTTTATCATGTTTTGAAATGTCAATACTTGAATGAAATATACACTGGGACTTTGAAATAAGTATTTTCACACTTAACTAAGGTGTGCTCTCAGTCGTATAAGTCACGAACTACTTGGATTGAGTGCTTCTAAACCATTTTTTTAATGCCTTCAACCTGCCTTCCAAATCAGTGTTTTCCTAATGTAAGGAAACAATTGTAGAACAACAAGAAGTTGAATAGAAATAAAATGCAAGTTGTGTTACTTTTATTAATTTATGGTTAATAAAGTTAACTGTGCCTGAGACTGGATTTTGTCTGCCCAATCAATTTTGCAATTCCATTCTTCTCAAAACATACCCTAGTCCTTTGGCCACAGAGCTGGGATTAGGTAATCCCTCTTGACAGCAGTGATTGATCAAGGTCATCGTCCTTCTCTATAGTTGATAAATAAACAGAGGAAAAAAGTTCTCTCTTTCTAGCTGAGTTACAAAATTGGGAAAGTTAGGGGACAAGTTCCCTGCTATAAGAGGATCAATAGGACAGAGAGAGCAGGAATATAAGACTTGAGATCTGGGGGAATTAAAGAACCCTGGTCTCAGTGATCTCTAGGACTCATCCTCAGCCCTCGTTACTGAAGCACTGCCTTTAGGTTTGTCATCTATCTACCCAAGTAATCCTTCCAGCTATCTGAGCAATGAATCATCTCTCTCGCTCTCTCATTTTCTGCTTAAAAATATTTGAGTTATTGTAACTTGCTAATAAAAAATCCAGACTAATATATGTACCATTTTACGGCACTTATTTTTGACTTGTTTTTAAGTTTAGTTGTAATTTATATGCAGGAAGACTATTTTTTATCTGCAATTATATCAGTTATGTTAGCTTTAGCAAGTGCATAGAGTCACATACAATCACCATGGAAAGATACAGTACAATTTCAACACACCCTTTATAGTCAATTCCTGTGCCTGAGTCCAACCCCTAGAAATCAGTAATCTGTTTTCCATTCCAATAGTTTTGCCTTTTTCAGAATGTTATATAAGTGAAACCATACGATACATAGTCTTTTGTGTCTAACTTTCTTCACTTAATATATGTTAACCTAAAAATAAAAAGGACTTTCACAGTGAGAGTCAATAAGCACTTAACTGAGAGCCAGGCAGATTCACATTGAATTCAGGCAGATGGTAGAGAAAAGATGGAGCCAGAAAACGTTGGGCTATTCATTACCTGTATATTGGAGGCTTGCAGAGACAGGCAAGTGAACACACAAAGGAAAACTACTTTTTGCAGTGGAGGACAAGGGATCAGGAACACTGCCCCTCACAGTGGTGGCTGAGAGATTCAGGGAACTGCACCTCACAGTGGCAGGAGAGCAATCTCGGAGAATCACCACAGAGGGAAAGCACCCATAGCTTTTTATAGAGACACACACGTGGCTTTCTGCCATGTGCTCATGCACTAGTTGTGCAAAGTGCTTGCTGCCAGGAAACCAGCGAGCAAGGCTAACACAGCTGTTTTTCCGATATTCCACCCTTTTAGGTTGCTTGCCTCACAATCTATGTGACAGATATCGTTCGCGATGGTCCCTGTGCGAGGAGTGAGATACATTACATAAACAGAAATAGTACAGACTAAAGCAACAGAATTACAAAGTACAAGTTATGGGCAAAACAAGAGAGTTGTCAGCAGCACCAAGAGAGGCAAATCTTTCCCTTCTTGCATAACACTGGGAAACAAAATTTTTGTTGCATCCACAAAAACACTTGTTCTTACCTAATTCAAGTGTGCTGATCTCAAATATGACATCAGTTTTTCTCTGCAAGCTACAGCTTTTTTGCAATTCAAGATTTTGGGTTTTCATCTTATTGTAAAATTTTCAACATTTAGTTTAAGATAATGAAGTAGAATGTCTTCCTGGGCATCATCTTTGTGAAAATATAATAATTTATATAATGCAGTAAATACACTAATACATTAAGAGATATGATTGCATCAGAATTTGTCTACAATTTCAAAATAGAACATATTAAAACACTTATTTTAATCATAAAATTTGCGCAAAACTTATTTAAATTCTATTCAGGCAAAAAAAGCTCTTGCGATTGTGTACATGTTGAGTACAATCTCGTTTGATGCTCCAGCAGTAGTCTGCCATCATATTTCTGTCCCATCACCCCTGATAACGCTCTTCCATTGTCTTTAGATCTTGATGAAAGTGTTCCCCCTGCTCATTACTAACAGCTCCAAGATTTTTGGGAAACTTATCAAGTTGACAGTTCAGGAAGTGAATCTTAATGCTCATGTTACATCCAATGTCGTGGAAAACCAACAGCATCCTTTGAACCAGAAGTTCATAGTTTTCTGCTTTTTTGTTGCCAAGGAAGTTCTTTGTAACTGCCACAGAAGACTACCATGCTGCTTTCTCCTCCTTATTCATCTTCCTGGCAAATTCTTTGTCATGTATAAGGGTTTGAATTTGCGGTCCATTGAATACACCTGCTTTTATCTTCTTGAAAGACAAGGCAGGAAAAGCAGAAATAATATGTTGAAAGCATTCACTTTCTCTATTTAAAGCCTGAACAAACGGTTTCATTAGGCCAAGTTGGATGTGAAGTGGGGGAAAATGATCCTGTCTCAATTAACTACAGGTTCATTCACAATATTTTGCATCCCTACTTCCAGAGCTTCACATTTCGTCCACTCCTTCTGTGTCCAGTGTTTCTCCAAAGTTCAGCTGTTCCACAAACACAGAAAGCAAGGATACTTTGTGAATCCTCTCTGTCATCCTAGCAGGAAATTGACCATTTTAGGATCCACACAAATGATCCAGTTATGCTCCTCATACTTCAGAAAGTCAAGGATAATTTTTATGTCATTATAATTTCTCACAGATGAGTTGAATAACCAATTGGAACCACCACATAAACATTACCGTTGTATAGAACACATTTCAGACTCTACTTAGAACTGTCAAGAAATAGCTGCCATTCTGTTGGACTGTAAGTGGTAACACCTAGCTGACTGAGAAGACTATGATATCATGACAGTAAACAAAGTGTTTGTCTTCAGAAAAAAAATCCACAAATATTTGTTCACGCTTTCTGAAATAGGATACTTTAGCTGACAGGTGAAATACATTCTTGAAGCTTGGAGGCTAATAACTCAGCTGCTTTCTTTGATAGGTCCAAATCTCTTACTAAGTCATTCAATTTGGCTAGACTGCTGAGGAGTTAATGATTGCTTGGCATCAGAAGACCCTTCAGATTCTACAACCATTTCCTCATGCATCTTATCAAAATACACTTGTTCACCATGTTCACTTTCTTCGTCCTTAGAAGAAATAAAACCATTGAAAACTGGAACTGGGAGAGTCTCAGAGTGTGGAATAGGCCATATTGCTAAAGAAATATTAGGATATGCGATCATATGCTTTTTTTTCTTGCTGATGCCCTTTGTATGGATCAGACAGAAATTACAGTCACTACTGTGGTCCTCAGGTTCATGCCAAACCATGGGAATACCAAAAGGCATTCCTTTGCATTTTCCTTTTGTCCAGTCATGAAGCATTTCCTCACAATTATGACATACAATATGAGGAGCCCAATTCTTGTCTTGATTGCCAAGGGGAACTTGAAAATAGGCAATATATGCACGTGTCACAAATGATGAAATATTGCGCCTTTGACGTTGAAGTGTGTAACAGCCACATACAGAACAGAAGGTGTCAGGAATATTCTTACATTTACGCCTACTCGAAGAAGCCATGATTCAATCTTAAAGCAAAATAAGAGGGTGTTTTTATCAGATAATAATTTTTTACATTTAAAAACAACTACAATTATGTAAAATGTAAAAGTGCTGTTTGTAAAACATTAATTGCCTTGTGGTTATGTTCAATCCAAGAGTCGTTGCCCTTTAACTCCAATTTAAAAACAAATGCATGCCATTAACTGTAACAAAAAGAAATTAAAATTGCATAAAAACTAGAGCATGCACCAAAAAACAGATTTCAGATTTGGAATCAGCGATGCAGAAATATATAGAAACAGTTCTAAAACCTCATACAACAGAAAATGAAAAAAACAATTCTTCCCCAGTAATAATCTAAGGTGACCAATCATCCTCTTTTAAGGAGGACAGTCCTTCTTTTGAAAGTTCCGTTCTTCCTCGAAAAGTGTCCTCCTTTTTGATATTGGAAGACTAATCTGTAAACGTCCATATTCGATCAATGCAGTTGATCCATTGCATGTGATGTGACATATTTGTATCTAAATGAGTATTTTTTTCTTACAATTATTATTAAAATTAATAAGCATGTAAGCTTAATTACAATATAAAATATTACAAATGTTTTTATTATGCATTTATATTTTATAGTGTATTATTGTTGTAATGAATAAGATGTTTCTTTTATTTATGATATTATTTTCTTCAATTTATTTTTGTCCTTCTTTTCATTGTAAAATGTTAGTCACCTTAATAATACAGGTCAGAGTTCTGTCTGCAGACAGCACGGTGGCTGGTACCAGAGGCCACCCCAGGCAGGCATACCAAACCTTACTGGTCTACACACCGGGGTCTGAAGGTTCTATGTATAACAAAATAGGTGAACTCATTATAGGCCATAAGGAAATTACAAAGATGCCCTTCATAATGCTGTCTCCCTGAGCACTCTTGGGATAATACACTTCTACCTTAGGCGGCCAGGTGTGGGTTGCCAGTGATTTAATTGGAGACCCACCTCTAACCCCCTACTCCACAGTGCCAACAAGGCCCCCTATCATAGGTGGGAGGCCTGTATGGTCCAGGGCCATGTCCATTGAAGCCATTGGTCTTTAAGGAGGGTTGTTGGGGCAGGCAGGAGCATGTTGCCCTGCTGCCCAAAGGCCAGCTTGAGTAAAGTGTCCTTGGTGCATATCTGCACCTGGATGGGAACAGCTGCCCCATGCAGACGGGTCTCCACTGGAGCTGCCCCCCCATCGAGGTCTTTTATTCAAAATCTGGAGTACCATCCACAAGCAGTGTGTCCATCTAGTAAGGAACCTAGTGTCCCCCTCCTGTTGCTGTCCCTGCTTTAAGAATCCACTATACTGCTTAGTGATACCAGCAGCCTGTGGGAAGTAGAGAACATAGTACTTCCAGTCTACCCCCAGTCTTGAGCCTATTACTTCACCATAGAACCAGTGAAATAAGCACCATTGTCACTTTAAATGACAAGCAGCCACCTATGCACAGCACTCTGGCAATCCAGAGCCTGTATGACTGGCCTCTGGTCTGGGTTATGGGCTGGGTAAGCTGCAAGCTGACTGGTGGCAGTATCTACACATGTGACTGCATACTGGTACCCGTCTGACTTTGATAAGGGTCCAGTGATGTCTATCTGCCACCATGTCAGTGGAACACGACCTCTCTGGATCTGTCCAGGTGATGCCAGTTGTCTCTGAGAGTGCTCCTTGGAACATACCACACACTGATCACATGCTGAAAGTACCTCTGCATAGGGTACAGGCAGTTCCATGCCTTAACCATAGCCCACATGGTTTTCTACACCGCAGAGCAGATGCTGGTAAAACCATTGCACCACATCACCTGCAGGCACAGTCTCCAATTATCCCACCCTTGCCAAGGTGTCTGCCTCATCTTTCCCAGGGTGGGTTAGAGGGGCATGCCCTGAGACATGATATACTATCACCTGCTTCTGGTGTCCTGTTTCCCATAAGTCCTGCCACATGGCCTGACTCCATAGCAGATGGTGCATTACTATCCACTGGTTAATGTGCCAAAACGGTCAGTCCATGATAGACAGCCCAGCTCTTGGTGAAAATCACCAGAGGTGAAGATTCATTATGGGCAGCTAGCCATATGGCTCTTAATTCCTCCCACTGGCTGCTTTGGCCCATACCTGTGCCATCCAAATAGTCTCAGTGGCCGGATGGAAGGCTATAGCCATCTACTTGGTAGGTTTGCCCTGCTAAAACCATCAGTATACCAGGCATCATTGGGGATGGTTGTCTGCCCCTCCTGATAGGGACTGACTTTATATTCTGCCTCCTGAGCCCCAGCTGCACCTGACTCTAGGGTCACATAAGTGATGGGACCCAAGACTTCCTACAGTTATATCAGAAGAAGGCGTTAGCCAAATCTTCCACAGAGTGGTATGTCTCCAATTCATGGCTTAGCCGATCCATCAGGTATGCTTTCAAGGGAACAGCAGCATGCAAAGAGGAATCAAGTTTATTAAGTTCTCTGTAACCTACGATCATTCACCAGATTCCATTTGGTTTGTACACAGGCCATACCAGGGAGTTGTAAGGGCTGTGTGCTGGTTGGATGATACCTACCTTTTCTGAGGATAGTCCCTGTGATTTCTTTATAACCACATGGCAGGTGGTACTGCTTTGTGCAAGTCATGCACAGGGGAATGGGTAATTTCAAGGCAGAATGTGCTGCGTGTCCTCACAACACCGCCTTCGTGACCCACACCTGCAAGCAGAACTCTCCAGCTGTGGTTTTCAATCACAGTCCTTGTAAAACATCTACCCCTAAAATATATTCAGGAATAAGAGATACATATACCTTATATAACTTAGGAGGCAGTCTTTCTATACCCAACGGACTAGTTATTGGCTTAACTCAAACAGTTTGGCCCCATGACTGTCAGTGGGCACCAGGATCTCAGCGAAGCACTCTGGGTTCCCATAGAGGAGGGAACATTTTGCACCTGTATCCACCAAGGCCAACACCTGTTGTACATTAGAAGGGGACCTATGGATTGCCAGTTCTACATGGGGCCTCTGGTCTCCACCCATCTCTGTTAGATGGATCCCTCAGACCTCCCATTGTTCAACCTGGAACAAAGGGTGTTGGGAATCCTCTTCTCCCTCAGCTGTTTCCATTATACAATCTTGTAACCATTGCAACCATGCACCAACCATTTTATTGGTAGCTTCTGGGGCTGTTCATTTCAGTGGCTGTAAACTTTGTTCTGGTTTAATCTGCCTCCAAAGATCCAAAAGAACTTTATTAGACTTGTCATCTAATTTCTTCCTATCTGCCCTAGTATCAATCAAATCTACCCACATCTATGTTCGGATAATCTTTACAGGCCCATTTCTCTTGTTAGTCGGGGGGGGGGGGATAGCACAGGCAGCAGCCCTCACAGATTTATGATTTTGTGCTGCCTCCACCTTGCCCAAATCTGCTACCATCTGTGTAACTGCACTGATGGGCTGCCCCACATAGGGGCTCAAAATAGCCACTAGTAACCCAAAAAGGGCTGATGGTGGCACTACAAAAAATAAAATCCCTCATCCCTGCATAAACACTTCCTCATCTGGTCCACAGGACGAGCATTCTTCATACTTAGTTCCCAGAGGGCCTGCTGCAGCTCCGTGTATGTCTGCCACCAACTCACTGCCCCTGTCAAGTCTCCGGCATTCTGCCAGACAGTATGAATATCAGCCATCACCCATTCTCATAGGGTATAGTTTCCCACTTGCCTTGGCAGTTCTAAAGACACTGCCTCAAGGAAGAGTGGGTGGTAATGGCAGCCAATTTCTCCATCTCTGTTCTGGAGAGCATGGCACCATCCACCCATATTTCCCACAACCACAGCAACCAAGCTGCCATGGACTCGGTGGGTTTCTACTTCATTCTGCCCCTATCTCCATCAACTCTGCCTGGGTGTAGGGCCAGACCACAGAGTGTTCCACTACCTATGGAGAGGGTTGTGTCTGCCCTTGAGGCACTCTTGGCTGCTTGCTAGGTTTTACCTTCTGGGTGACCACTGGCCAGGCTCTGAGTCTGTTGATGGCAGTTTCAGCCTAACCTCCTTTTCAGAAGAGAAATAGTTGGAAATGCCTGCTCCTTCTGACTTATAGCCACTTTGTTGGCACAAATGCAGCTCCTTCTTTAGCACCTGCTTCAGCTCTTGTGCCTGCTCGATCTCAGCCTAAGGCTAGCTTCCAGGACATATTGCAGCTTGTGAACCCATAGTTCCTTATCCAGAGACCATTCCAGTTCCAGGTGCTGTTGGTGTTTAGCCTGCATTTCACACTGTAGCTCTCAAGAATGGTTGGCCTCCTTCTCCGGTGTTTGTTTCAGTTCAAGCTGTCACTGATTCTCACCCTGTAGCCTGACCTGCAGTTCTCAGATCTGCAACTTTTCTCCAGTGACTGTTCTAGATAATGCCGTTGCTGATACTCAGTCTGCAGCTCATCATGGAGCTTTTGACCTCAGGCAACCTCTCACATACAGCTTTTGGTTTCTTCTCTCAGGGCTATAAAAAAACAACCAACCCATGGTCCCCAAAAGGACAGTCACAGGGAACTATATGCTGGAGAACAACAACCACTCCTCTATCCCAACCTTCAAGGGTGCTAGCAGCTCCATACTAATCTGATCCGAACTCTGCTCACTATGCCAGATGTAATGCCAGTGGTCAGGGCCAGGCAGGTTCACATTGAATTCAGGCAGAGGGTAGATAAACTACAGATCCTAAAATTGTCAAGTCATTACCTGTTTTCTGGAGGCTTGCAGAGATGGGCGAGTGAATAAACAAAGGAAAACCACCTTTTGCAGTGGAAGGCAAAGGATCAGGAACACCACCCCTCATAGTGGCAGCTGTGAGAATCAAGAAACCACAATTTACAATGGCAGGAGAATCAGAATTGTCATTGAGGGAAAGCACACATAGCTTTTCATAGAGACACACACATGGCTTTCTGCCACATGCTCATGCACTAATCATGCAAAATGCTTGCAGCTGGGAAACTAGCAAGCAGACCTAACATAGCTCTTTTCCCCACAGTTTTGTTTAGAATTTTATTAAACCTGCAGATTATTTTGCGGAGAATTAACTTCTTAACAGTATTGAGTGCTCCATTAACATGGCACATCTCTATTTATTTAGGTCTGCTTTAATTTTATTCAGCAGTGTTTTAGAGTTTTCAACATAGGGAACATGTCTATATTTTGTTAGATTTATACTTAAGTTTACTTTTTTTTGGAAAGGATAGTTTTTATTTTTTATTACTTGTATATATAGATGCAATTAAATTTTTATATATATTTTGCATCCTCTAACATTGTACACTCACTTATTATTTCTAAGAGATCCTTTGTAGATTTCCTGAGATTTTCCACAAAACTATCATGCTCTCACTGAATACCATTTTATTACTTCTATTCTAGTCTTTATACCATTTATTTCTTGTTTTGCTTTCTTGTACTGTTTAAAATGCTAAATAGGGTAAATGTAGTTAAAGTAAATATAGCAAAAAAGAATAATCTTGCATTTCTCCCAGTATTTGGGAAAAGTGTCCAGTCTCTTATCACTGAGTATAATGTTAAGTATAGAGTGTTTGTAGACGCTCTTTACCAGGTTGAGGAAATTCCCTATATTTCTAGTTTGATGGGCATTTTTATTATGAATTATCTGTTAATATGGTTAATTACATTGATTGATTTTCTGATGTTGAACCAACTTTGTGTCATAGAACATTATTCTTTTTATATATTGTTGGATCCTATTTGCTAAGAATTTGTTGAAGAGTTTTGTATCTTTCTTTGGTCATGAGAGATATCATTTTGTACTTTTATTTTCTTGTAATATCTTTGTCTGGTTTTAGCATTAGGATAATACTAGGCTCATAAAATGAGTTTGAAAAGGCAGCCACTTCTATTTTCTAGAAAAGAATTCATAGAAAGAGTATGGTTTCTTCTTTAATGAAATTTCTCCAATAAATCCTTTAGGGCCTGGAATTTCTTATCTTGGAAAGTTTGCAACACAAATTCAATTTTTCAAAAGATACAGTACTATTATTGAGTAATTTTTTGTAGCTTGTATTTTTCAAGTAATTGATCCACTTCATCTAAGTCACAGAATTTATGGAAACAAAATTGTCATTTTCCATTATTATCTTTTTAACGTCTTTTAGGGTCTGTATTAATAACTCTTCTTTCATCATTCTGGCAGTCTTTTTATATTGGCCGGTCTGATGAGATGCTTATCCATTTTATTCATTTTTTAAAAAATATGGCTTATGACTGCATGAATGTCTTTTCATTGTTTTTCTCCTTTCAATATTACTGATTTCTGCCCTTTATTATTTCCTTCCTTATTCTTGCTTTGCATTTAAATTTATTTTATTAGTTTCTTCAATAGGAAGTGTAGAGCATTAATTTGAGACTTCTTTCCTAACATAATATTTAATGCTATAAATTTTCCTTTAAGCATTGCTTTAGCTACAGTCAAAATTTTTGACATGTAGTATTTTTATTTTTATTCAGTTTAAAATGTTATCTAACTTCTTTGGAGACATTTTTTTGACCCAGGTATAATTTAAAAGTGTGGGTTTTTTTATATTTCCAAATATTTGAGATTACCCAAATATTTTCTTCTTATTCTATTATTGTCAGAGAACATATTTTATATGATTTGAATTTTTTGCAAGTTATTTTTCTTTTTGTTATTTTTACTTATTTATTTATTTTTGGCCAAGGACATGGTCTAGACACCTTGGTGAAGGTTTCACATTCACTTAAGTATTGGCCTGACCAGGCGGTGTCACAGTGGCTAGAACATCTGACTGGGATGCAAAAGACCCAGGTTCGAAACCCCGAGGTCTGTGGCATGAGCATGGTCTCGCCAGCTTGAGCATGGGCTCACCAGCTTGAGCGCAGGGCCACTGGCTTGAGCATGGGATCATAGACATGACCCTATGGTAACTGGCTTGAGCCTAAGGTTGCTGGCTCGAGCAAGGGATCACTCTCTCTACTGTAGCCCCCCAAGTCAAGGCACATATCTATTGTGAGACTCTGGATTCTGTTAAATTCTTCTAGAATCTAGATAATATTGAATTTGTTTGTTTTAGCAGGCAAACAACCCAGAAAGGATCAGATGGCAAGTTCTGTCATACCGTTTGTGGGCAGTACTTTCAATTTTTTGTTTTCAAAGCCTATGTGCCTGAACAACTGAGGGATCATTCTCAGATCTGTGCAGCAAAGGTAGATCATGGTTTTATTCTCAGATCTTTTACTAACCTTCTTTGTGTCTGTTCTGCACACACAAAGCTTGGGAATCAGCCCGAGACTCATAAATACTAAGAATTAAGAGATCCCCTTCTTCTTGGGTGTAACTCCTGGTACTATCATGAAACTCTGTACATCTGAGATTACCCTTGGGGTGAATTACTGAGAGAGAGAGGTAGAGAGAGAGAGAGATCTTTTTCCTGATTCCTCTTGCTAGAAAGACAAGTTGTCTCTGGGATTTTAGATGCTCATGCTATGGCTGCCATGGGTACTCAGCAGAGCTGCTTCACACTTGGAGGTGGTGCAAGGCAGAGAGGTAAAGAGGAGGGGAAAGGAGAATCCCCTAGCCTACCCAGCTGGATCCTTTTCCCAGTCCTCTGGCTAGACGAAGGTCAGTACTCACAAAGTTTTTTCTGTCTATGCCCACTGCACAGTTTTCTCTTGGCTCATCATTAGGTCTAGGTTGGCAGATAAAAGGAAAGAAATACAGGAAAGTCATCATCAGGCTGGTAAAGTTTGTGCTGCAGGTTGTGATTTTCTTTCCCAATCATCTTATTATGTGTACCTTTCAAAGTCCTCAAGCAGTTACCTTTTATTGTGGTAAGGTACCAAAGAATTGCAAAAATTAATATTTCAGGAGGAAGAGTCAGGTTTCTTGTCCTCTCCTTTCTGTAGAGAGTGAGGGGAGAGGAATGTGAAAGTTTCCTGGCTTGCAGAGACATACTGTGGATGAAACCCCTTTAACTAGGAAGCTTAAAGGGCATTTTATAATTTGGGCTAAGTGTACAGAGAGATTTTGTAAATATAATTTCTATACTTGTGTGTGATTTGCACCAACTCAGGATGAACGACAGCATTGTGTTATAAATAGAGAGATTTTGTGCTAGGTTTTGAGTGAAAGTGGAGAGGAAACTTGGATTCCCTCTCTTCCCCTGCAACTGTGAGGAAGAGGATAAACACCTAGCCAGGTGCAGGGGAAGGAAAGAAAGATTAAGCAAGCCCTTTTTCTCTCCTTTCTTTTTTTCTTTCTTTAATGGGTCATTCACAAACACTTATCCCCTGGTGCCATGTAGGCTCCCCATCCCATCCTGAAGGCGTATAGTTGATGTATATACCTCTAGACGAAGGGATGGCAAATGAACAGTGAAAGATTTGGGAATGTCTTTAATATGTAAAGCAACATTTTTGCTATTGTGTTACCTTATAAGTTTTTAATATAGAGAAATATTTTTTATAAATCCTATAGATTAATATTATAAGCTTACTAATGATTATGTCATCTTCCCCTCCTCCTCCTTTTCCTGCCAACCTGTGTGTAGTCAAAGGTATATAACCTGCCTCAGGGCTGTGTTCCAGACTGCACGATTTGTGTCAGATATGCCTCATGTTTGTCATATGCAGCCAGCATATTAATAAATCTCCTTTTAATAAAACTTCTTAAAACTTCATTTGGACTTGGTGTCTCTACGTAAACCCAGCAGAACGTTACTTTACAACATTATATTGTGTCCAGAGTTTTATTAGCATCTGTGAGAGACAGATGGTACTGGGTTTACTCAATCTTGGCCAACACTGGAAGTTCACATTGCATGCTTTTAAGGTTAGTCTTCATACTTCTTAAATTACTATAGAAATTGCTATGTAATCTTTTCATCTTTCATTTGGAAACTCTCATTTTATGTCCTCTTTCCCTAGTCCTTCTGTATATGACACCCCATTAAGTCTGTTTCTATGCCCTACTCGGATTGGGGTCTCAAATTGACACTTAATAACTGTACCTATAACCTGAGAAATATTTATTTTCTTTTTATGTTTGCTTTGGATGCTAGAAAATGGTTAGAAGTTTCTAGAAAAATAAATGCTAGATGTGTTGTATGAATTTTTATTTCTTTAGAAAATCTAATCACTTAAAATTACTAAACATTCAGTATTTACCCAATTTGCAAACTGGTTAAGATTTTTTCTTAATATGAAAGATATGAAAAGACACACCATAGAAGAAGGCAGAAGAACCAAACTGTGTTTGCACACCCTGCTTTGACATCATTCATGTTCCTGCAGACTCTTAAAAATATACCACGGAGTAAAAAGTTTTCAAAGTGTAAATCAAGAGAGCTGAACTTTAGTCCTTATGCTACCATTGACTGGTTGTGTAACTTTTGATAATTAACTTCTTGAACTTAATTTCCTCATTTGTTTAATGAGCTCATTGGACATCAGATATCTAAAACCTTTCTTTTCCAAGATTAGACAGTCTATGAATTTATAACAGATAGTTGAAAATAAACTGTGCGAAATGTGAGACCCAAATGGGAAGTTGGGGAATATCTATCAGTCATACCATTAAGCATAATAAAAAGTTAGATAATCAGTACAATCTTGTTTTGAGAGGCAACAATCACTGAGTAATTAATTCAATATCTTTTCAGATTTAGAGACTATCCAAATTAGATTATAATTTGAAAATGCATGATCTGCAGTTAACCTAAGGGCAAAGCTGGAATTATTCTGAGTTTATGATTACATTGACATATCAGTATTGAATCTGTAGTGAGACTGTGAATGGTTGGTTGACAGACTTCAGATTATTGAAAGGGACAGCATTCATTGCAAAGCAGAGGTAATTATCATATGTTAAATGCAGCCATTTCCTGCTAACCCCCTTCACCCCTTGCTCAAGACCTTTGGGAGAAGGGAAATTAAAAACTTTTCAATGTACAAAGCACAGATGACATATTTAACTAAAAAGAACTTGAAATTTAAAGATATATCTAAAAGAGCAAACAAGAATATCAAATAGGCACTTGAGATGTTACAGAACCATTTAAACTTTCATAAAAGAATCAGAAAATTCTGAGAAATTATGACAAAAAATTACCAATACATGAAAATATTAATGTCAATTTGTTGGATTTTAGTCAATTTTAGTTTTTCTCCCCCCTTTCCCTCTCATGCTTTTATACCTTATAAATTTAGATAAATGTTACCATACTCAGTATAGACTTTGAAACTCGCTTTTTCCTTCAGTTAATTTGATGCCTGCTGTTCCAATTCATACATATGACCTACTTCATTTTTAACCACTGAACAATGATGCAAACATTTATTTACCCGTTCTGTAGATAATGGTGTTTTTCTGACCTATGTTGTTACAAATAATGTTATCTTGTTTCTACCCTCTTATTTCATATTTTTGTTTACCCATAATTTTAATTTTCTTTAAATTTTCCCCTTCCAGTTTGAAAGCTATAGTCTGTGTTATATTCATGACCTTTATTTTTAAAAATAAATATTTAATAATGTATTTTTCTAACAATACTTAAGTTTTTCAGTATTTCAATCTTATTCCATAGAGGACACAGATCTTGGCATATGTTAACTATTTGTTGAACACCTACTTCCTTTCTGTTATTTCTATCTAATTTCAATTTTAAAAAGATTAAATATAAAAAATAGTAGAAGCAATACAGCAACGTGCTGTGAAAACATGCAGTTAGGATAACAATTAGAGACAGTGAGGCACCCTAGGGCAAAAGCCCTGAGTAGATGAGAGTCCAGGGGCCTCTCTGACCCCATAATGGAGACAGTGCATGCTGGAAACAGTAAAACAGCAGGATAAGATTGAGCAACAACAACAACAACAAAAAAGATTGAGCAACAAAAAAATGTTTAGGCTCTAAGAACAGAGATTAGGAGTCACCATGTCTCTTGTCCTTTAATTCACACCCTGAAAACTTCTTCTTTCTACTTCCTTGAGTTATTTGTACTGGCTAATAAATATCTGAGTAAGGCTGGAGACAAGGCTTTAGGCCCTCAACCTACTGACCAGAACTCGTTGCCTCCCCTTGGCCTCTTGGTGCATTTCATCTGATCTCTGAGTAGTTTTTGTATTGTGACAGAGCAGCATACTCAAGAGTTAAGACTTATTTTAATTCCTTGTATGATAAATTATGATTTTATAACTCAGGTTTTGTGAATTTATTTCTTTCTGCATGGTACATCCTTTAACAGGTCTTTAGTGAGGGATTATAAATTGTATACTCTTTGTTTGGTTTGAAAATATCTCTGTTTTATTGTCTTAATCTTAAATAACATGTTAAGCTTAATATAATTCTAGATTGATAATTATTGTCTTGTTAACATTTTAAGGGTATTAATATATTATCATTCCTTGTTACCAGTCACAAATATGCTGGTGGTCTCATTTTCATTTCTTTGTGATAACAGCAAAAATTTTTGATTGTCTGCTATGTACCAATGTGCTAAGCAGAAATATTAACTCATTTATACTACACGACAAGGCTATGAGGTATATTTTCTTGTTATAAAGAGAGCTTAGAGTTGAACTATTTTGATCTATATCCATACCCAATTAGTGGTAGAGCTGGAAGTATGTATTTACCTAACACATTCAGTACTATGAGTATGCTTTTGGATCCATAAATCATGTCCTTCAACTCTGCAAAATTCTCAGTTCAAATCTATTCAAACAATGCTTTTCCTCTCCTCCCTCCTCTCTCTGTTGTCAAACTCCTATTTTAGCTAAGGCACTATGTGTTTGTGGTTGTGTAGATAATTCCCTGCACTGCTCTAGTGGCATCATTCACATCAGAGGCTATGAGCCCTTATTTTCAACCCATTCACCTAGAGACATTTTTGTTTATTCTCAATCAGAGAGTTGATGTTTAAATAAAGAAATTCCTACTATATGTTTCTAAATTAATCATTACATATCTGGTGCTCCAGGAAAGAAGATTGTTTCTGATGACTAATTGCCAAATAATTTAGGTTAATCTCAGATTCCTAAATAATAATAATGATGATAATAGCTTTCTCATATGTCATGTACTGCTGTGTTAAAAATGATTCATATACATTATTTAACCAATTCTCACCACAATGCTGTGAGACAGTGTGGGAATCTAGTATCATTACCCCCCCCCCCGTTTGATAAATAAGCAGACCAGATTTCAGAAAAACCAGTGGCTTATTCAAGGTTACAAAGCTATTGTGTGACAATTAGATCCACGCCTTCTGAATCTAAAAGTGCTCGTTGACAGTCTCAAAAAACTGGTAATGTGCACAGTAAGGTGCAAACTACAGGAAGACCTTTGGAAATCAATGAAATCTGTTACACCACCTCTGACTTGTCATTATGACTATTAAGTTTACCATAAAATAAACTGCATTGAGTAACACAATAAACCATGGGACAGGGTAAAAGGTTTTGATTCTACCTGCAATTATTTAAAAAATATAACTGGAAGTTTCCCATTGAAAGAACCCTAACCTTTCACATTTGGGCTTTTCCTTACATATCTCTGGCCATTTCCCTTAATATCCCTGTTCCAGGCACTGTAATTTTTCCAACATTCTTAAATACCTCAATCCATTTTAGAGCTGACATTTCTCTTCTCTCTTGATTTCTACCTCCTCTGCCCCTCTGTGGAGTCCAGGGAGCAGGAACCACCAAATAAGCTTACCAAGGATGAGATTACCTCATCAATGACTTCTTTACTAATTCTTTCCTTTGATATGTCTGCTCCTTTTCTGCTAAACTGTGAGGTCCTAGGATGGGGACTAGTTCTTACCTAAGTATGAACCCACAGTCCTTAGCACAGGATATGGCCCATACACAATGAGTGTCTACCATCTTGTGAATAAATGAATAGATTGAAACACAAAAAGTGCCTTTAGATATAATATTTTTATGAAGTATTACAGTTTGAAAACATTTTATATGTTTATATCTAACCTTTCAATTTCAAGCTCTCTGAAAAATACTAAATGCTGCATTAATTTATGTAAAATAAATAATGAACAAATTAACTAATAAATAAGTTAGTGGATCATAACATTAAAATAATGCAGTACTTTCATGTGTGTTTAATAACTACTCTCACTTGAAAATGTAATGCAGTTTCATGTGAAATTAACTCTTAAACTTCACTGGCATTTAAATCTATAAGCTCACAGATTTAATCCTTAAAATAAATAGAAGGTAAAATGTTTAAAATTTGTCATGGAATCTGAATGAAAAGGTATGAGCAAATATAAACTTGCCATGTTCGATACTGATTTCATCATTTCTGACCTGGGAAAATAAAATCAATTTTAATATAGCTGTGGATGGCAAATGGTGGGGGCTAAATGAGCTTCCTGTGTGTGTTCATTCTGATGACAAGTGAAACAAAAGGGACCCACTGTGAATTACATCTGTGGCGAAGCTGATTAAACCTGCATGCCAGTCACAGTGGGACTGCAATATCCTGAGATCCATGAGGAGCCGCCACTGCGGATGCTGTTTGCCCTGTGGGAGCAGCATGCAGGCAGATCTTCCTCTGTTCCGTGATTTTACTGCATATACACAATTTCAGCTAAGTGCGAAAGAAAATATTCAGAATAAGGGCAGCACTGCAAAGGAAAGATAACCAAGCCATAAATGACAGGATGGCTGTTTCAGAGAGCACAGACATAAGGAACAGGGCAGCTCGGTAAGCGTTAAAAAAGGAGCAATGGAAGCCGGGAATTCTATTACATTGTCAAAGCCAGGCTGGAAGAAACCATGTCTCTGCTGGCTTTGTAAGCAGGCAAGAAAGGAAAACTACAAGCAAATATTCAAGGAGAGAAAGTAGAAAAGCATTCTTTTCACATCTGATCCAAGCACACCATGCCAGATTAGAAGAGGAATTTAAGAACTGTAGAAGAAGGCACTACTACAGAGTTAGAATTTTTTTTTTTTTATTGATTGACTGATTTGAGAGAGAGAAAAAGAAACATTGATTTGTTGTTCCACCCGTTTACGCATTCATTGTTTGATTCCTGTATGTTCTCTGACTTGGGATGAAACCCTCAACCTTAGTGCATTGATCAGGATGATGCTCTAATCAACTGAGCAATCCGGCCAGGGTAGGACATTCTGTCATGTGCTTGTTAGTGGGAGTCTACTTCTCTTCTCCACACATTAATAAGAATATTAATAAGGATATTGCTAGGATATGTAGAGACTGCAAAGGCAGCAGGTCACATCTGAGCTCACTTTGCCTTATTTGGTTAAAAATTCACTTTGACAATTTTTTTTTTTAAGTGAGAGGCAGGGAAGCAGAGAGACAAACTCCAACATGCACACTGACCAGGATCACTGGGCAAGTCACCTACCTGGCAGTGCTCTTTCCATCTGGGGCTGCTCCTCCATTGCTCAGTAATTGAGCTATTTTAGTGCCTGAGGCCAGTCCATGGAGCCATTCTCAGCACTCAGGGTCAACTTGCTCAAACCAATCAAGCCATGGGTGCAAGAGGAGAAGATAGAGAAGGGTCAGGGGTAGAGAAGAAGATTGTCACTTTTCCTGTGTGCCCTGGCCAGGAATTAAACCCAGGACATCCACATATCATGCCAACGCTCTACCACTGAACCAACCAGCCAGGACCTCATTTTGCCATTATTGATTTGATTTTAGTTGGAAGTTATAATGAAGAGCATCTGGTTCTTGCATAAACACATTTCTCCACAGAGTCCAGAGAATTCTTTATTACACTAGATTTCATTATTATTATGTTATTGTGAAGATACTTACTTTGGAAGGCATTTTGCATCTTTTGGGCCATAGAAATATTGCTAAGGAAATGATTTTTTCAAGTGCCTAAGCATTGGTATCTATTTCAGCAGAGGGTAAGAGTTAGGGTATATTATTTATTTATATGTCCAAATTCAGCAACTTACTTATTTCCTAAGGATTTTTATTAATCTGGTATTTACCCAGGCTGTTTTAGCAATCTCTTTGAGACATGTCCATTAAAAATGAATGATACTTTTTCAGCAGGTAGGTAAAATATTAATACTAGGTATCAGTTACTTATAAAGTCTTTTCAGCTTTTTTTCTAATATAACCATGAAAATAGACATGAGACCCTAAGTTCATAGGCTAAAATATCTGCCAGATGAAAATAGGTGGAAATTTACCTTTTGAAAGGATTCTGCATTTGTGAGTTTTCAGAGCAACTACATGCAAGTATGTTAACAAAATCACTTTACAAGTTACACATGGGGGGAAATATTAGCTAAGTACAGTGCTTGAGGAAACACATCCAGAACATTACGTAGCTGATGTCAAATAGTTTTCTTACAGAGTTTTATGGTTTCATGCCTTACATTTAAGTCTTTAATCTATTTTGAGTTTATTTTTGTATATGGTGTAATACAATGGTCCAGTTTCATTTATTTGTGTGATTCTGTCCAGTTTTCCTAGCATTTCTTGTTGAAAAGACTATCATTACTCCATTGTATATTCTTGCCTCTTCTGTCATAGATTAATTGACCAGATAGCCTTCTATTTATTTCTCAGCTTTTTAGTTTAATCTATTGATCTATTTGTCTGTTTTCATGCCAGGACCATACTGTTTTGATTATTAAAGCTTTGTAGTATAGTTTGAAAGTGAGGAACATGCTACCTCCAACAATTCTTCTTTCTCAAGATTGCTTTGGCTTTTCGGGGTCTTTTGGGGTTCCATATAAATGTTAGGATTATTTGTTCTACTTCTGACAAGAATGTCATAGGCATTTTGATAGGGTATCATTGAATCTGCAGACTGCCTTGGGTAGTATGGGAAACCAAAGCAAAAATAAACAAATTGGACTTCATTAAACTAAAATGTTTTTGCACGATGAAGGAAACCATTAACAAAACAGAAAATACCATACTGAAGGAAGAATATATTTACAAATGATATACCCAATAAGGGGTTTATACCCTAAATATATAAGAAGCTCATAAAACCCAATAAAAACAACAAAAAATGATTCAATCAAAAACTGGGCAGAGGACCTGAAAACTTTTCTTCAAAGAAGATATATAGATGGCCAACAGACATATGAAAAGATGTTCAACATCACTAACAATCAGGGAAATTGAAATCAAAACCACTGTGAGATATCACCTCACACCACTCAGAATGGCTATTATCAAAAAGTCACAAATAACAAATGTATCTGTGAGAATAAAAGAAACTGTCATTATTGGTGGGAATGCAGACTGGTGCAGCCGCTAAGGAGAACTGTATGGAGATTCTTCAAAAAACAAAAATAAATCTGCCATATGACCACTTCTTGGTATTTATCCAAAGAAAATGAAAACATTAATTTAATGAAGAGATATATGTACCCGTATGTATGTGCAGCATTATTTATAATAGCCAAGATATGGAAGCAACTAGACATCCATCAATAAATGGATAATGTTATATATATATATAAAGTATTATATATATATAAACACAAAAATTAACATGGTTGAACCTAGAAGGTATATTATGCTAAGTAAAATAAGCCAGAGAAAAGGAAATATCTCATGGTTTCACTTATATGTGGAATTAAAAACAAACAAACAAAACAAAACAAAAACAGTATAAAAACAGAGACCAAAGGGATGGTTACTGGGGGTGGGTGGGTCAGTGGAGATTGGGTGAAAAAGCTGAAAGAGAATATAGTCAATAATATTGTGATAAATTTGCATGATGACAGTTGATGACTAGAATTAGTGAGGTGATAACATTGTAAGGTATAAAAATGTCAAATCACTGTATTGTGCACTTGAAACTAGTATGACTAATATAATATTGTACACCAACTATATGTAAATTTTTAAAATCTAACTACAATTCATTTTGGAGGCCTTATGCTATTTCAAATAATTGTCTGAAATGTTTTCTAGTTTCTTAATGACAAGTGGCGTTTATGTGTCTTGACTGTATTTTCTCAATTATTTGGCATTTGGAACAAAAAATTCACTTTATATTACATTTCAATTGTTTAATTCAACAAACATTTTAAAGCTTCTACTTACACCCTTTTCAGCTGTGAAGCACGTATCCGAAGAGCTTTGTGCTAAAGAGTTTAACTAGCTAAAGCATAAACCATGGGTGCAGTTTCTGCAGTCAAAGTTTTGCACAGAAGTCAATTTAAATAAGCTTATATTAAAATTACTAATACTATATGATAAAATTTGAAGGCCAAATTTACATAAATTTTTTTTTTAGTTTTTTTTTTTAATTTCTTTTTATTGTATTCATTTTAGAGAGGAGACACAGAGTGAGAGAGAGAGAGAGAGAAAGAAAGAGAGAAAGGGGGGAGGAGCCGGAAGCATCAACTCCAATACGTGCCTTGACCAGACCATCGCAGGGTTTTGAACTGGCGATCTCAGTGTTCCCAGGTCAATGCTTTATCCACTGTGCCACCACAGGTCAGGCTAAATTTACATAAATTTTTAAAGATAAAGCACAGCTTTCAAAGAAATTCTATTCTAAAGCAGCCTGAAGGTGTATACTCCTTTTGCTGTAAGTGATGCCTAGCAGGAAAATGTGAGAATGTTCTATGCAAGGCACGTTATTAGGCATATAGCACTGGGAAGTACAAAGAGTATATAGCTATGCTTCTCTTTACTCATAGAGCTTATAAGTAGAAATTAGAAAATGTCTTTAAGATAACCACATATAGAAGTTGTAGAAAGACATGAGAGAAAGATCAATTTTAATTAATAGACCTGTCATGTGAGTATTAGTACTTGGAAACGGCCTGGAAATACAAGTAGAATTTCAACAGCTAGCATGTGTGGAAGGGCTTTCTTGGGAGAGGGATGAACCTGTGCAAAGGTACAGAAGTATGAACTGGAATAGTAGATTTAGGAACATGAAACCATGTCATGTGGTTGGAATATAGGCTGGAACATAGGCAAGATTTATCAAAAGTGGTGCTTATGTATATTTTTTCTGTGTTATTTCAGATAAACTAATGTTCAGTCTTCAAAGAAATCTTCCTCTAAAGAATTAACTTCATAAAATGAAAATAACTTCTCCATTTCTCTACAAAAAGATTAAAATTTTAAATTCATTTACATCAGAGCACAAATGCATATTATCACCTTTTATAATAGATTGCTTTTCTTTTTTAAATAGATTGGGTAAGCATTTTCTTCTTCATTTACCCAGAGAGGGAATATGTTTATTTCTACATACATTTATGTAGTACCTACCATTGTCCAGAAACAATTAACAAAGATTGCCTCCCCCTCCAAAAATAAAAAGAAAATGTTCCTTGAAAGAAGGTACCAAGTCCAGTTTTATCTAAACACTCATGATCCCCTGAATCCCAGGGCAAGCCCAAGGCTTGTCCCAGATGTTGAGATGAGCCAAGACAGCAGCTTCTGCCCTGGGTGACACCTGATATATTTATTCCTTCTACCACTATATCTCAGCTGAAGCCTAAACTTAAGTGTTCAGAAAAAAACAGTCACTTTGATGCCACCAATTATAGATGGTGGTTCCCAATATTATCACAAACTTGTAAGAAAACAAATAAATCACATCATTTAACTCAATACCAGCATTTCCTTCCTACCAGTTGAGAGATTTCCATAGAAGCCTCCTCCAGCTCAGTGAATTCTTGAGTTCTTATGAATAATAATATTAAACAAAATTTTTTTAAAATTATTTTTATTTATTTATCCATTTTAGAGGAAAGAGAGAGAGAGAGAGAAGGAGGGGAGAAGCAGGAAGCTTCAACTCCCATATGTGCCTTGACCAGGCAAGCCCAGGGTTTTTTTGAACCGGCAACCTCAGCATTCCAGGTCGACGCTTTATCCACTGCGCCACCACAGGTCAGGCTAGACAAAAATTTTTAAATTTTATTTAGAAAATTAAATTTAACAAGGTGGCATTAATCAATAAGAGTACATAGATTTTAGGTAAATGTTTCTATAGCATTTGAACCGTTGATTATGTTGTATACTCATCACTCAAGGTCAAATCATTTTCTGTTACCATAATTTGTCCCTCTTTATACCCTTCTCCTCACCCCTCCCTCACAACCCCCTTTCCCTGGAAACCACTTCACTTTTATCTATGTCTATGAGTCATGATATTGAGAAGTTTTTAATTGTGAAAAATCAAGAATAACAACCACATTTAAAATTTTTTATTGGAGTGAAAAGAATAGCTGTACAGATGGACATTTATTTCAGTGTCAAGAAGAACATTAGCAGTGACTCACATTAAGGTTATAGAATGACATAAATACCAAAATAAATTGAGGCCTTGTCAGAAGAATTCTGTGATGCCTGAGACAGGATGAGGGGGGATGAAGAAGAAAGACTGACCAGGCCAGAGGGCAAGGCATAGATAGTGTGGCAATTCCTTGTTTTGGTCACCACACCAGTGTCCAGGGTCAAGAACTGAACGTGGCCAGTGCTCTCAGAGACTTCAGCCTTGAGTGATGCAAAATAAAAATCCCTATGTATTAGCCACATGTCAATTTATCAGTTTGGGTTAATAGTCAGAAGTATTCCTGATCTAATGACTAATCATACATTTCTGACACCCAGACCACCCACTCTGACACCAGGATCCTGGGAAGACATCAGAAGGCTGCCTGGCAAGGATGAAATTGGAACAAAAGAGGGTGAGAGTCCAAAGGCTAAATCTTACAGATCTCAGTGCAGTCCCACAAAAGGAGCTCTTCTCACTTGTACCAGGAGAAGTGGCATGGTGCTGGGTGTATGTATTTTGGGGTCAGTCAGATCTCAGTTTGAGCCCAGTCTGGCCATTTATCAACTAAAACTCCTGGAGAGTTATGTGGTCTCTCTTTAAAACCTCAGTTTCTTCATCTGTGTAATGTTATGTAGATAAGACCATTGGCTAACCCTCCGAGAGTAGCCACATGATCAGGCTATGTGTCCAGTTCTTTATAAACATCTATAATTGACTGCAACAACTCTTGGAATTGACTGCTATTACGATCCCAGATGAGGATGCTGAGACACAGCTCCCCACAGAAATGTGAAGGTTCATCCCCACTCTGATAGCTTATTAACTGTCCCATTGGTGAAGGGCTCTGTTTCTTTTCCAGGCTTCTCAGGGCTTACAGAGGAGAGATTAATAAACTGATCTCTAGAGCCACTGACTCAGGGTGGAAGGGGGTCTGGAAGGAAGGAAGGAGAGAACTAACTCTGGTTCTGTGATGGAGAGGCAAGGAGGACCCATGGTGTCTTCCAATCCAGCTTGAGACTCCCTCTCTCCCAAAAGATCTAAAATCAAATACGTGTCACACTGTGAACTATAATTTTATTCTTGTCCCACCTTCCAACTCTCCACCTGGCCAATGAGACTGATTTATATTCCTCTGATTTAAATGTTATAATCCTTATTTTGTGTCAATTAGTGCTCCTGACTTCAATTTGTTGAGTGCATTCAAGCCATCCCTTCTCTGTGATAAACTTTTGACTTCTCCTCACTGAATAGCAGTAAAAAGGATCATGCCACCAACATAGCTTCCCTCTCCTTTGCTTTCTCACATAGTGACAGGAGAGGCTTGGATACAATTATAGTTTGTTCATTTCACCCAGCCACAGAAATTCTTCATCTAGTGGCCAGAATATTAACATTTGCCGGGTCATGTGTGTGGAAAAAATACTCCCTCATTCTTTCATAATGTTTGCTGCACACCCAGACAAGACTAATCCTGGCTAAGGTGGTATTCAGGGAAGAGAGCTTGTAACCTTGTCTTCCCATCCAGGTTACCAGAATCTTAAAGATTACTGAGGGATCCCAAGAGGAGGAGGCAAGCCTTACCATGCCCTGTGGGCCACTTGCAGAGCCAGGCATGGTCAGGGGCCAGAGGGGGCAGGGGAGATAGGCAGGCAAGGGCCTTTATTGTGGTTTCTATGGGCAGGAACCAGTGAGGCAGAGTAAACAGGTGTAGGATTGACTAATTTGAATGACATCAGCAGGCTCTGGGCTGCACCTAGCTAGTCATATGGTACCTGACCTGAGGTGATTAGAGCAGGTGAATTGTGGCCCGGAGTGTGAGAACTCAGATAAAGGAGGTGGCTGAAGTGGTTCCACCCTGAGGATAGCTGCTATGTACATGAGAAGTGTGCTCACAGGGGAGTTATTTACTATCTTTAGGAATTAGCTAATCCTGGGAGAGGTAGTTGCTCTGGAATCAGCAAAGTCCCAAAATGTCCAAGTATCAGAAAATAAAAGGCATGGTTAATACACATTGGTGTATTCATGAACAAGAAGGGACATGAAATTCATGAAATTGTTGTCTGTCTATTAATGATATAGGCATTAATACTAGAGGTCATTAATTCAACCTTTAATGAAGATCACAAAAAGAGTAATTAAGAACAATGTAATGAAGACCATATGGAATAAGAACTTTAAAAATTTAGTCTAAATTAGCTTGGGCGTAGTTCTTTACTATAAACTATAAACACTATGTAAACACAGTGCTGTTTATAACTTTCAATGTCATCTCACGAGGAATCCCTAAAACCCTTAGCAGCATGGCTAAAGAAAGTTTTTTTGTCTTCTCCAATTCAGTCCTGATAATTTCGTCACCTGCTGAACCTATCTTATGATTCCCATGGCCTCTAAAAGTATCATGGACCCTACTGTGTCTTCTACTGCGTATAAAGGGTTAAGCCTTAATGGTAGATTCAGACCACAGTGAGAATCAAGGAAACCCAATAATAACATTTCTAAAAACACGACTAAAGATATTGTTACAGCTGTTGTGTTAACAGCAACAATAAAGCTATTAACCAAAATTATTCTTGTAGTAATATATTAGAGAATAACAAAGTTGTCAAACCCCCTTGAGATCCCCTATTTCAAAATCCATGATTCACAGTGAAAAATCAAGACTCGGTGTCCAAATTCTCAGTGTACAAGTGAATTCATAGAGAGTTCAAGCTAGAACCCAGTTTTCCTGATTTAATAGGCTATCTATTTTTTTCACCACACTATTATTCTTTCAAGCCTGATATGAGTTCATGCCAAAATGTGGTTAAAAATCATCTCTTTTGTTTTCCCAGCAAAGCAGTACTTCTGATATTGTACTTCTTTTTGTAACACTAGTTTTTGTTTGCTTGTTTGATTTAAATTCACTTTAGAGAGAGAGAAAGAGTGGGAGGAGGAGCAAGAAGGATCAACTCCTGTATGTGTCTTAACCAGGCAAGCCCAGGGTTTTGAACCAGTGACCTCAGCATTCCAGGTCAATGCTTTATTCACTGCACTACTACAGGTCAGGCTGATATTGTACTTCTGATAGTTACAGATCCTTGTAGAATTGGACATAAGCTGTTAGTTCGGTGGGATTTGAAATCTTTCCCTTCACCACTGCATTACCAGCAACTATCTTCCAATGTAACTGACACAAGGTTTATAATACAGTTGTTCCTTCTTGTTCACAAGCAATACCTTCCAAGACCCCCAGTGAGTGCCTGAAATTGTAGGTGGTACCAAACCCTATATATACTTTATTTTTTCTTATATATACATACCTATAATAAAGTCTAATTTATAAATTAGGCACAGCAAGAGATTAACAACAGTACTAACAATAAAATAAAATATTTCTAATATCCAAACTCTGTTTCTTCAGTTTGTTGTTTTTGCTAATGCTTAGTTAGGGTAGGTAATTTTAGTGATGGGATTCAAATAATTTAATAACCAGTTCTCTGTCCTAATGACCATTTTAAGTGTAAAAAAACAATATACCGAAAGATAGTTTATTATTTCATGTATTCAATACTTAACTAAAAACAATAAAAGAGGCACACAAAGCTAGATTGTTATAAGAAAGAGTTTTAAAATATTCATGAAGAAATATTAAATAATACCTGACCAAAACCAATAAAACTGTTAAGATATTTCCACATTGCTTCTTGATTGGCATCCTCACTTGCAATTTTTTCACCTATGGACGGGCCGATCATCACTATGGGTGCTTAGAATACGCTGTTGCGCAGATGAACGTTAAAAGCAGATGAACGTTAAAAAAGAGTAAGGAATGTAAATTTGTGATTTCCACATTAGGTGGCTGCCCAGGTGCCCACCTTAGGACCCCGATTACTAGTGCCATTTTAACAACGGTTCACCAAACTCAACAAAAATTTAGGTATCGGTTCTGCCCAACCAGTGTGAGCCGACTGAATCCCACCACTGCTTTATTTCCTCTTGCATTTAGTGGTTTTTAACCTGAGTTTATGTTTTCTGGAACATTTTCTGGAATGTGTTTCCTTGAGCATTCTCGGGAACATTTTTTGTAAGAACTTTTTTGTGTTCTGCGTTACAAAAGTTACAGTAGAGAGGAATTTCATTTCCTACTGCTTGTGACCTTGTTTGAAGAAATGTGGTCAGAGTGAGTTTGCACCTGTGTCATGTCTCACTATCCCTCCAGGGAACCCTCCATGAAGGTAGGCTCTCTGGTCACAGCATTCCTGACGGAGGGCTTCTTTAGATGTGGCATCTCCCTAGGGACTGCAGTCTCAAAGGCCAGGGAGCAAAGGGGGGACTGATATGGTCAGGTGATTATTCTATGACAACGTCCACCTGAGTAATTTATATCTGACCTAATTTGGAAACTAGTTATCAATATCTCATATCTTGTACCCTACACCCCCACCATTTGGTAAGCGACTCAAACAACTAGAGGAGGCTAGAGATAGCTGACCTTCTAAGTATGCTGACCCTCTTAAATATTATCATATTTTAACCCTTCATTTTGGGGTGAGTTTCAACACTAATTTAATTATATCCTTGTAAAAATACCAAAAGGTTGGCTTCATTGCCCAAGGGAAGTATCCATAGAAACTATTGAGAAATGCCCTCACACTATTTCAAAACCTTCCTATTCTGGCTAGATCATTCCTCTTGTGTACAGACCCTCAGTATTTCCACAGGATCATTTCCATATGGATTATCCTCATGTTTACATATTAAAAAAACAGTCTTTAAGATGAAATATTTAGCCTAAGTGGGGAGGCACTAAAATCAAAGACCAGCTGTTGTGTCTATGTACTTGGTAAAGAAACAGCTGGAATCTATATATTATTTGAAGGCATAGCTGAAGATGTGCTTTTCATAAGGAATTTGCCCTCAGGGGAAAAGAAGCTCTGCGTTGGTATACAACTGAAGTAGAAAATAGGGGGGAACCTTGAAAGCTATAGACTATCTTCAGTTACATGAGAAGAGCAAAGAGTGAAAGCTTTGAACATTGATTACAGGAGCCACGATAAGCCATGGAGTTTTAATTAAATCCCAATTTTGTATGCGTTTTAGAAATTGAATATTAACAGAGTCACTTAGGATATGTAAGTAACCTTCCCATATTAGATCTGTGCTGTCCAAGGTGGTAGCACTAGACGTTCATAGCTGTTTAACTTTAAATTAAATGCAGTTTAAAATTCAGTTTCTTGGTTTCCTGAGGCACATTTCAAATGCTCAATAGTTGTCTGTGGATAGTGGCTACTGTATTGAACAGCACAGATATAGAATATTGCATCATTGCAGAAATTTTCTTTGTACAACACTGTATTACATCAATAAATGTATATTGAATGAATGAATGAACGCGTGAATGCCCAACATTTGAAAGGGAAGAAAATGTACTGCTTTTGTAAAAAGTTTAGCCAGTTCTAGGGATGGGGGGAGGGAGGGAAGAGTGGGATAGGGAGGAGGGGAGGGACACAGGGAAAATCAGATAGAAGGTGACAGAGGACAATTTGACTTTTGGTGACGGGTATGCAACACAATTGAATGATAAGATAACCTGGAGATGTTTTCATTGTACATATGTACCCTGATTTATTGGTGTCACCCCATTAGAATTAATAATAATAAAATATATATTAAAAAAAAGTTTAGCTAGTTCTCTTAAAGAAGACAATATTTATTTGGGAAAAATAACTCAGTGACAAAGTAATAGAATTACCTTGTAGGAAGTGTAATGTCATGGTTCTATTAGACATGGTTTAGATTTCCTTAATAAACTCCTCCTCTGAAATCTTCAGTAAATTCTGTTTTCTTCAAAAAGACTTGTGTGGGTGATGGATTTTTTTTTTTTTTTTGAGGAGCTTAGTGGAGCGACTGTGCCACATAACAGTGCCGTCAATGACAAACCCCACGTACAACCGTGGTCCCATAAGATTATAAGAGCTTAAATTCCTGTCACCTAGTGATGTTATACCCTTGGAGCACAATGTATTATTTACATGTTTGATGCTGATGTAAACAAACCTACTGCACTGCCAAGTTGTATAAAAGTGTAGAACATACCATCATTCACAGTACCTGACACTGAATATAATAGACAACTATATTGCTAGTTTATGTACGCATTTACTATACTATGCTTTTTATCACTGTTTTTATTTACTCCTACTTATTTTTAAAATGTATGCCATGTTACCATGGCAGCAACCTCTTATATGTCATGCCTTACTGTGTCTCTTTTATTTGAAAAAAATTTTTTTTAATTTATTGATTTGAGAGAGAGAGAATGGGAGAGAGAGAGAGAGAACCATTGATTTGTTTTTCCACTTATTTATACATTTATGCATTTATTAGTTGATTTGTTATGTCATCTGCTGGGGATCAAATCCACAACCTTAGTATATCAGGACAATGTTCTAATGAACTGAGCTACCTGGCCAGCGTGTATTGTGTCTCTTGATGGCATCGTTTTCTCTTGTGCTTTATTTGATCTTTGTTGTTTTGTACAGTAAAAAGCTGTACAAGCTTGTAGCCTTGGGGTCATAAGCTATACTATGTAGCCTAAGTGTGTAGTAGGCTATACCATCTAGATTTGTGTAAGTGCAATCTGTGACATTCTCATAGTGACGAAATCACCTAATGCTGCATTTCTCAGATGGCACCCCAATCGTTAAGTAGTGCATAAGTGTATTTCATAGGAGGGTGTAGAATAGAGGCCACGCATAGGGAAGGAGGACTCAGGAGGCTGAGAAGCTCATGGTAACATATATCCACCAAGAACACATAGGAACCTTAGGAATAGCTTTAAAATTCCACAGGCCAGGGAACCAAGCTCAAGCCAATTTTAACTCTAATTAAAGTACCTTGGCTAATCTCTAAGCTGCACTGTAATATACTGTATCAGGCGTCAGCAGGCCAAATCTGGCATGCCAGATTTGTATGCTAAAAATGGGTTTTTGATTTTTCAACAATTATACAGTAAAAGAAATTAAAAGAATATTTCACGACACATGAAAATAATATGTAATTCAAATTTCAGTGTTCATAAAAAGTTTAGTTGGAACATAACCACTTACATGTTTATGTATGGTCTATTGCTTATTTCATACTGCAATGGCAGAGTTGAATGGTTGTGATAGAGACCACATGGCCTGCAAAGCTTAAAATATTTACAGTCTGGCCCTTTATAGAAAAGTTTGCCAACCCCTGGACTGTATGATCAATAGTGAGAAGAGGGATCTGCATACCAGCTATCACAAAACATTGAGGCCGGGAACGGGTTGCACTAAAGCAGAGCTGCTTCATGGATAACCAGAACAAACTAGGTTTTAATTTTTTTTAATTTCTTTTTATTTATTCATTTTAGAGAGGAGACACAGAGTGAGAAAGAGAGAGAGAGAGAGAGAGAGAGGGAGAGAGAGAGGGGGGAGGAGCTGGAAGCATCAACTCCCATATGTGCCTTGACCAGACCAGTGCAGGGTTTTGAACTGGTGACCTCAGTGTTCCCAGGTCGACGCTTTATCCACTGCACCACCACAGGTCAGGCAGAACAAACTAGGTTTTAGAAGATTTGAAATTATGGGAGAAGTAGCAAGTTACTTAGCAGAAAAACCCTCTACATCAAATGTAAACTGCTATATTTTTTATTGATGATTATAGCAGGAAACTGGACAGGTAAACAGAAAACTGTGTGACTTAAGGCAACAAATCATATAACCTTTCTAAGGATCAGTTCAACATCCCTTGTTTTTTATACTTCATATGATTATGTTGAGGTTCAAATACAAAAATATACATAAAAGCACTTGGTAACATATGTAATACAAGTGTAAAGTATAATCCCTACTGATAAATAAGTATGATTAAAAAGTTGATTGGGAATGCATATTAGAGACAGAAAATGATGATAATACTTCACAGAGGGGTTGGCAGACAAAGTGTTCTAAAATGCCTGCTAAGATTATCATTGTGTTGCATCCCAGGCCAGGTGAACTCCCTACAGCAGGTAAATTCCAAGTATGCCAAATAGTCAGCTAAATGGGCAACTGCTGCCTGTTCACATGCTGCCCACTCTTTACAGCCTGTGGACCCTGCCAGCTGCCTGATGGACAGCAAGCAAATATCCATATAGCAATACAGAATAATCCAGCACCAGGTGCTACAGGTCATTTTCTCAGGTGAATTATAGTGCATCCCACGGAAGGCTTCTTGCTAAAGTCAATGCGAGGGAAGAATAAAAAGCTTAACTTGTGGCTCCTATTCTCCAAAATATATATACTGTTCCTGAGGAGATAAGAAAGTACATTGGATTATTGGTGATAATCAAGTGGCAAATGAGACATTCTGGAAAGAAGGTAGAGAGTCATTCAGAAAAGACTGAACTACCACAAGCATAAGTGGTGAAGAAGGGTCTCCTGAAGAAGGAAGGAAGGATTGGATTGGAGCTTAAAAGCTGATGGGGGTGAGAAGAGGGGACAAAGCCTTCCAGATGGGAAAATGGATGAGCAATGGCTTAGTATTGGGTGGGAGAAAGCCACCCACCAAAAGAGGAGAGATCAGCCAGGCAGAAGAGTAAAATATGATGTGGAAAAGCAGATGAACTTCTTTAAAAAGATAATGAGTAGAAGCATTGACATAGACAACTGGCTCTTTAGAAAAAGTGTTCTGATAGCTGGGAACCACAGATGTCCCTTAGCTTCCTGAACAAAGGATTGTCATGAAAGGGAAAATAGCTCAAAAGGGAAGAGATTCAGGGGGCATTTACAAAAGCCATTAATCCTGAATGGGGGAGGGAGAGGTGTTCTGGGTAGAACCCTGAGTAACATTCTTATATTCTCCTGACATAGTCTTTCCAGAGTTTCACTCCAAATTCCTGGAGAGAAGGGAGTAAAGAAAGCTTAATGTTCACGAGTGAATCAAATAGAATATCTTTACTATTGGTGTAGCTTCTAAAAAGATAACCACCGTCACCATCTTTTCTTCAGCTTCTTTCTTGACCATTTCAGTGTGGCAACAATTATAATGAAATAGTGGCTACAAAACCAACTCACTGGCCACATCTCTGTTGGTAATGTTGAGAAGCAGTAATCAGAGCCATGAAGCTTGGAGAAGACCGTCATAAGGGATACTCCGTGCACATATACTGGTCAATGCCGCCTGTCTGTGGTGATGATGAAAGCAGCCTATGGACTGCCATTTCAGAGATTTAACTCAAATGGCTAATAGCAGAAACTACTGTTTTTATACGGCCCTTAAGAACCAAGATTTTTACCATTACGGTTAGTGACCAACCTAAAACTTTTGACTTATACAATAGAACAAAATCCTTTTTATAACGAAGAAAAATAATCTTGTTATTTTTACCAGCAGATCTGTTGTTGTGTGTGGTTTTTACTAAAAGTCACTGTGTCCCAGCGGTGACTTTTGCTGTCACCTCAGTGAGCCCTTATTTGAGCAGATCAGACTAGCTTGGAATGAATGGCTCTAAGGCCAGGTTCATCTAACATGGAGGTTCTTGTCAAAACTAATCATAAATGTACTTAGTGTTTGCATAAAAATAAAATGACTGGGAAAAGAAAATTGTAAATCATAATTATTCCATGATTAGATGAATTGTTGTAAGTATGAAATAAAAGATAACCAATTATTATATTGACTTTGCACATTTAAGGTAATGAGCTTGTTTTTTTAAAAAAAAAAGGTTAACAAAAACTTCAAACCACCATTTCTTGGTAAACAGAACTCATTATCTTCCTATATAAATAGATTTAGTGTAGATGGTAAAAACACATAAACTATACAGTTTTATGTTGAAGAAGATGTGTTTTGCTAATCGACCCACAACTACATGAGTAACTAGAATGGACAGAAATTGATGGCACTGACGGGAAAACATTTCTAGGCTAATTCATGCAGCATAGGGTGATTAAACTACTAACTGAACGAAGTTCTACAAAAAATAAAAGAGTACAATGATCTAATACCACATTATTTATTTCTGCCAACAGAGAAGAAAGATTTAAAAGTTTAAATTTAAAATGTAACTGGTTGATTGATAAAGCTTTTACATTTTCCATTAGAAAGGACTCTAGATTAAATTCTCCCCATTATACTTTAATGTGATTCTTTTTCTTTTCTTTTCTTTTTTTCAGTTATGATTTGGCCATGACCACAACATGGGGCCTGGTGCAGGTGACCACGGGGCTGTGCTGGCCAGAGCAAGCACTGTTCCCACTTTCAAGCCAACATCAACCAGAGGAGCTATGACATTGGCAGGTTCAAGTCTCTGCTGCCAATGGGGTGGAAGGCCTCCAAGAAAGCCAAGAATGCCTTGGTGAGTCCCTACTGTTTTGTTTTATTTTGTTTAAATTTGTTTTTGTAAATTAAGGTATAATTGACATACAACATTATATTAGTTTCAGGTGTACAACATAATGATTGATACTTGTGTATATTGTGAAATAACCACCACAATGTCTAGTTAAAATCTGTCACCATACGTAGTTACAAAATTCCTTTTTCTTGTGAGAACTTCATATTTATTTTTAATTTTTTGGCCTTGCAGCTAACTTCCTTTTAAATTCCCTTATTGATTCTAATAGTTTGCCATAATTTTGTTTTGTTTTGTTTTTCTCCACATATAGACATGTCAAATACAAACGATAATTTTATTCTTCCTTCCCAATCTTTAAACCTCTTATTTATTTTGCCTTATTAAACTGACTAGAACCTCAAGCAATGTTAAATAGAAGTGATAATAATGAACCCAACCCTTTCTTGTTCCTGAACGCAGGGAGAAAAATGTTATTTTACTATTAAGTATGATCTCTTTTTTAAACCCACCCCCCAATCCTCTCCCCTTTGACAACCATCAGTTTGTTCTCTGTATCTATGGGTTAGGCAAATAGAATTAGATTATAGAAGCCGAAGGAAACTCTTCCAGAAGTAAAGAAAAAACAAAACTCCAAATGAAAAGATAAATTGTTATCTTGGAAAAAAATTATTGTGCTTTTTCTGATGAAAAGATCTCTTAAATGTCTAGTTTCATAAAAGGGTTATTTTTTAAATTATGAAGGTTAGGGGAAATATGGACACAGGCATGCACAGAGAAAAGACCATATGATGATACAGGAGGAAGATGACCCCCTGTAAGCCAAGAAGAGAGCTCTCAGAGAAACCAACCCTGCTGACACCTTGATCTCAGTTTTTAGCCTTCAGAAAATTTATTTTATCCTGTGAGAAACTAATACATAGGGATTTTAGAAATAAAATACACTGAATTAAAAATGTTAAGGAGTGTTGTACATTGGAAGAGTAAATAATATGTTTTATTATAACTATCTGACGTGTTGTGCGTGTATGTGTGTGTGTATTGGGTCTTGATAAGTGATGGATTTCTCAATGTGGCTAATGGTCAAAATGTTTGCAAGCCACTAGCTCAGAATATAGTTGGTGCTCAATGTGTTTGCTAAACCATACTTGCATCATCCTGTCAGGGTCCCATCTGGGGCTCACTGACAAATTTCTTCTCTTTGTCTTGTCTTCTCTGTGAGGACTTTTCTTCTTTCCACATTAATTCTGATTTTATATAATGATCAGTTAGGCTATAATCTTCTTTTATACTGTCATATCCCTGACTTTGCCTTAAATCAAGTTCTACTTTTCACAAGGTCTCATTGCTTCTTGATTTGTGTGGCCTCTGATCATTTTCCAAACATCTAAAAATGGCTAATTTTACTCATTATTTTGGATGTGGTAGGTTTCTGTTATTTTCATCTGATCAGCATCACTTCTGTCATCTGACAATAGCTCCTAGACTTGTATTGGGAGGAACTCACCCTCCCTACTCCATAAGGTTTGATAGATTCTTTTTGTGTGTGACAGATAGGGACAGACAAACAGGAAGGGAGAGAAGCATCAATTCTTCCTTGTAGCACCTTAGTTGTTCATTGATTGGCCTCTCATATGTGCTTTAACTGGGGGGCTACAGCAGGGAGAGTGACCCCTTGCTCAAACCAGTGACCCTGGGCTTAAGCTGGTGACCTTGGAGCTTTGAACCTGGGTTCTCTGCATCCCAGTCCGATGCTCTGTCCAGGGTGCCAGCACCTGATCAGGCTGATATACTCTTGTTTAGCGTGGGCATGTCATCCCGGCTGACCAAAGTCCTCCTGATATTTGACACGGGGTCCTTGAGAATCTGGAGCTGTTTTTCCCTCAGCATGAAAGATCCTTTCTGTGGAATAAAGCTAGATGAGACTAAAGCAGAAAGTTAAAGAGAAAGACCCCTGGCAACATGGCTGGAGCCTCAAGATGCAGCCATGCCTAAGGTAAAGTGTTAACTTCAGTTCTCAAATTAGTATTCTAATATTGCTTGAATGTAACAAAGCAAGTTGGTCCCGTTTGCCTTACATCCAAAGTTATCCTTGGGATATAGTTGGCCACAAGTGCAGATTATGTGAGTTCATCATAGACACCAGGTTACCCGGTGAGGAGCACTGGTATGGTAAATAAATGAGGTTTAAGAAAAGATGATGGAAGCTGGTTTCAGCACCAAAAAGAAGACATATAAATTGGGGAACATGACAGTAAACAAATCATGTTACAGGAATGAAGACCATCTATGGGAGGTTTCCATAGGGCCACCAACTAAATTAAACCAATTAGCAGGTAATTTGAACATCTTTTAGATTTCTGATGTTTTGTTTAGAGGAAGAAATTATTGTATGTAATGACTGAGTAAAAATAAAGACTCCTACAAGGATAGTAGTCTCACATTTTTAGTTTTCTTTTTCTTAAGTGAGAAGTGGGGAGACAAAGAAACAGACTCCCACATGCACCCAACCAGGATCCACCTGGCAAGCCCCCTATGGAGCGATGCTCTGCCCATGAGGGGCCATGGGTCTGTTGCTTGGCAACTGAGAGCTATATTAGTGCCTGAGGCAGGCCATGGAGCCATCCTCAATACCTGGGGCCAACTTGCTCTAACTGAGCCATGGCTGCAGGAGGAGAAGAGAGAGAAGGGAGAAGGGGAGCAGTAGAGAAGCAGATGGTCGCTTCTCATGTGTGTCCTGACTGAGAATCGAACCCTGGACATCCACACTCCGAGCCAACGTTCTACCTCTGAGCCAACTGGCCAGGACCCATTTTTAGTTTTAATTACGTTTTTTAGATTTTTATTTATTCACTTTTGAGAGGAGAGAAAGAGAGAGAGAGAAGGGGGAAAGAGCAGGAACAACTCCCATATGTGCCTTGTCCAGGTAAACCCAGGGTTTTAAACCGGCGACCTCAGTGTTCCAGATCAGCACTGTATCCACTGTGCCACCACTGGTCAGGCTGGTATTAATTACTTTTTATAAAAGAACACAAAAGTTATGGGAACAAAAGGACAGCTTCATATCAAGTTTCAGTGGGTTATTCTAAAATAGAAGGAAAAATGAGACAGACAGTCACCCAAGTGTCTGTGAGATGTTGCCACTCACCTGCACGAAAGCCTTCCTGTAGGCTTTGCTTCCTGAGTAGAACAGTGCTCTTAGTTTTAAGACACTAAAAAATAAATTACTGTGATAAAAACATATGCCTGTAACTCACAGACTGTGAAACATTAAGAAAGTACAAGAACTTGATGAAGCCCACTCAGTTTCTAATGCACCTGGGAGTGAATTGTAGGGGTGAGAGGAGGCCTAGTGCTTGGACAGCTCCCAGCATAGCATGAACATCCAGTGGAAAAGCAATTGGTCTATGCCAGCTCTTATTGAGATAGCACAAAACTGGAGAAATTCTTAATGACCACAGTTTTAAAAAGAGAGTCACCCCTGTCTCCATCATTTATGTTCAACTTTCTCCTCTGTTTTTCTTCTGTAAAAATCTTCCCAGAGTGTCTAATACCTCTGGGTCTCCATTTCTCATTTTTCCTTCTGATTTCTGATCTCCCCATGCTGCAGCTGGCTTTTATAAGATTCCTGCTGAGGCGTTCTCCTTTTCAAGTGGCTAACCTGCTTGCAGGGGAGGCCTTAAAATCAAACCTGCTGCTACTACAAATCCACTTGCCCCAACTGAGGTTATTTTCTTTAGTAACTTTCTACATGCATTTACTGGTCCAGTTCCATTTCTATTCACTCGTTCCTAATTTTAGCAATTCTTTCTCATATTTTTTGGCATGTAAATAATTAAGGAGCTCACGCCACACTTCCAGAATGTCAAGACCAAAGGATGTCTTCTAGTGTTTGTTCAGTCAGACCTTTCTTTGGTCTCCTCCCTCTCAGCTTTCCTTACAATACTTTCGGCTGGTTTTCCCACGTTTCAGGGTGGTCCTTCATTTTCTGTTCTCTGGCACTCCCTGAACTATTTCATCACAGTCGCTCTGCCGTCCAGCGCTAAATTTAACCACCTGAGTGTTTCACCTGCACCTCAAACTCGTAGTGTACACAAGCAGCCTCAGTATCTTCCTCATGTTTGTTAACTACATGAGTCAAGCCAGAAAATGCGGGTCACCCTTCACTCCTCCTTCTTGCCAACAGCTAACAATGGCATCTCCATGGCCACGCCCCTAGTTCAAGCCCTCTCATCTCTGAATTACATTTTCAATTGGTCTCTCAGCCTCTGTTCTTCCCCACATTACCCCTTCCTACACCCCATTGTCTTCTCTCACTGCCAACTCTGATTTTCTGAAAATACAAATATGATTCTCTGACACTCTTGTTTTAAATCCTTTCATCAATGCCTTCTAATATCTGCAGCAGTATGTCTCAAACCTCAATTGGACTCTGAATCACTTGGGAGCTTATTAAACATGATTTTGCTGCCGCTCCTTGGACCACACTTTGAGTATCAAGAGTTTCAGGGATACGTCCAAACGTTAAACAGGGACCCCTTCCAGTCTACTCCCTGCTTAACATCACAGCTGCAATTCCTGACGTTGCCCAAAGAACTCCTGGGATACCTCAGTCACTCCACACACCTTCACTGCACCTTCTTCTAAGGCCCTCACAGTTTTCTGGTCACATCACACCTATCTTTTGTCAGTCAGTAAAATAAGCACTAGCTGGGGATGAGTCCATAATCAAAAGATAAAAATCAAATCAAATTTCCATAATATCAGGGAAATATGTGTGCTACAAGCTCTTTGTGTGAAATGGTTCAATAATATCATATTTGTTTCACATTTCTTAACAATTCACCTTTTGAGTCTTTACCATGGTAATCGCTTTTGGTTAATGAAAATCTCACTAAACTTTTTATGAAGCCAATGGTGAATGAACAGAACTATATTAAGAACTTTATGAAAAATATATATCTTTCTCTAGATATTGTCTTTTATATTTTCATTGGGTTATGAAGTGCTTATCTTCATTCTATTTTTATAGCTCATTTTTCCTTTATTATTAGAAGTGGCTAAAGAAAGGTAGATTAAAATTCATTTGGCTGTTTGACCAAGGTGGAACATAATTTCCTACACCATTGTGCAGCAATACTTATGTGAGAAATTAACCTTTTTTAGTCCAAAACAGACATTGTTATAGAAAGAACAATCTCATAATGTAGTTGAGCCATTACATGCAGGCTCACCTCCCACCACTTCCAGCAAGACAATCCAACATTTTATTAACCATGGAAACTGCTGAGCTGCTTTACATATTTCTATACTTTTACATATGCTCTGTGCTCTGCTTACAACTCCTTTTCTCACTTCCGTGGTGAACTCATCCTGATCATTAAGAATTAGGAGAAATGTTACCTGGATGAGGAAGCCTGAACTGATTGCCTCAGCTGAGCTAGCTTCTCACTTTGTTACCTACAATCACCACCATTTGTACTGTTTAAAAACCTGATTTATGTGTATAACCCTTATCCCCACCCACTCAGAGGCAAGGACCTTGTATCTCCTATGCCTGGCTCACACAGTATTGACTTACAAGGTGCTTCTGGTAGGCAGAATAATGCCCAAAGATTCCATGCCCCAATCCCCTGAACCTGTGAATACATAGCTTTACATTGGCAAAGGTAAGGTGACCAATCGTCCTCCTTTAGGAAAGACAGTCCTTCTTTTGTAAGTTCTGCCCTCCCTCGAAAAGTGTCCTCCTGCATGTCCTCCTTTTTGATATTGGAAGACTAATATGTAAATGTTTGTATTTGATTGATGCAGAGTTGATCCATTGCATGTGATGTGACGTATTTGTATTTGACATGATGATTCATCAAGGATCAGTAGAGTGTGGCGAGACGTGATTATGAGATGCATGCGCTCCTCACGGGAGACCTTGAGAGAGTGCGTGATATACTGAGCGTGAAAATGGCTTTGTGTACTTCTTACTGAAACATGATGCAGCACATATGACATTGTAGACTCAAGATTATTTCTTTCTCAGTGAATATTCAATCATAGACAGGTAAGCACAATTCATATTTAATTAATTCATTATCTATTTAATAATTTCCAAATATAATTTTATTTACAAGTATTTCCCCAAAATTTGAGTTTTAAAGTGGAAATTTAATCTCAAACCATATCTGCTAATAATGCATTTTGATTAAATAATTGCATAAAACAGACGTTTTTTAATTAAAAAATGATAAATACACCTGAATATCACTCCAAATTAGTGGTTTTGTTTGATATTTAGTTTTACTGAGTACTTTTTTCTTAGTTATTATTGAAAATTAATGAGCATGTAAGCATAATTACAATATAAAATATTATAGATGTTTTTATTATGCATTTATCATATTATAGTGTATTATTGTTGCAATGAATAAAATGTTTCTTTTATTTACAATATTGTTTTATTTTTTCCTCCTTTTCATTGTAAAAAAGTTGGTCGCCTTTGCAAAGGGGACTTTGCAGATAGAATGAATGATCTTTAAATGAAGAGTTTATCCTAGGTTATTATCTCGGTGGGCCCAATGCAATCATGACGATTCTTTTAAGAGGAAGATAGAGCCTGACCTGTGGTGGCATGGTGGATAGGGCTTTGACCTGGAATGCTGAGGTTGCCAGTTCGAAACCCCAGACTTGCCCGGTGGAGGCACAGAGAAGAAGCAACTACTACGAGTTAATGGTTCCCACTCCTCCCCCCTTTCTTCTTTCTGGAAATCAATAAATAAAATCTTAAAAAGAAATAAAAGAGGAAGGTAGAAGTGCCAGTCAGAGGAGACGTGAGGTGGAAGCAGAGGCTGAGTGATGCAGCCTCGAGCTAATGTGGCTCAAGGCTGAGCAAGGACACGGATTTTCTTCTAAAGCCAACAGAAAGAAATGTATCCGTGTCAACAACTTGATTTTAGCCCAAGACCCATTTCGGATGTCTGACTTCCTGAATGCTAGGATATATTCATGTTGTTTTAAGCCAGTGAGTTTGGATAATTTGACACGGCAGCAATAGAAAACTAATACAGTGCTCAATTAATGTTCTTTTACAGAACCCATGAATAGAAAATGCCTCTGGGCTCATTTTCTCTGTCCTTGTGTTTTTTCTATTTCCTCTTTCTCCTTGAGCTGCAAGGGAAGCTTCAAGTGATGCTTTAAGACCTGGTCGTGGTACCTTTCCCACCTCTAGGTGTTTTGCCCCACTGTGTTCCACTGGCCCAGCTGGATCAGGGCTGGGAAGGGTTACCTACTGTGTCAATCCATCAAAATGCAAAGTCATGCTTAATTAAATATTTTCTGTCACCTCCTGGTGCAATTCTCTGTGGTTGGTGCTGTTGGAAATTTTATTGGGTTTACAGTGTACTTTAAAATTCTCTAGAACTGCAATAAAGTAAATTAAACTTAATACCTCTTGCGATCAGCTCCTGCTCCCACCAGGTCTCCCCTCTCTCCCTTCCTCCCCCCAGAAAACAGGAACACCGACTTCCATTGAGAATCCAGGATTCCTGACCCTCTTAGGTAACTTTCTAAAAAATACTTCAAAGATTTCCCTTCCTTAGGTCTTCATTTCTAATTTAACGTACGTAAATATACACTGAAAAAGCCTTTTTTTAAAAAAAAGTATTATTTCCTTTTCACAGGCCTCTTTAACTGCTGTGCTTACAGTTAAAATGAAACCAAGTCCATTCTGTAACTTGTACTCAGCGGTTAGGCCTCTAGGTGTCGCCACCACACAACTCCTGTTACCAAAAGGTTCCTGGCCCTATAAATACCTGCTAAGCGTTTACTGTCTTTTTAAAGATATTTAGTATTTTTTTAAGATTATAAATAGATTACACATATAAATTTATATTTTCAACTATGTGATATAGATACCATATATATTTTTCATTCACATGTGTATAATAATCACAGAAAATTATCATTTTCCTCTGTTTCATCCTAACTCTAGTTTTCTGTGCAAAATTTAAGAGTAAATGATGTACCTGAATGCTTTTGCATTTTACTTATTTATTTATTTATTTATCTACTTATTTATTTTATAGCAAGAGCGAGGGGAACAGAGACAGAGACAGACAGGATAGAGGGGAGAGTTATGAGAAGCATCAGTTTTTCATTGTGGCATCTTAGTTGTTCACTGATTGCTTTTTCATCTGTGGGGGAAGCTCCAGCCAAGCCAGCAACATTGGGCTCAAGCAAGCGACCTTGGGCTTCAAGCCAGCGACCATGGGGTCATGTCTAAGATCCCATGCCCCATGCTCAAGACAGCAACGTATCAGATTTTGGTCTGCTTTCATTAGAAGCCAGCGTTCATGCTGGTGAGCCACACTCAAGCCAGATGAGCCTGCACTCAAGCCGGCAACCAGAGACGGATTTAACGGTGGGCGCACCGGGCGTGCACCCTGGGCCTGGACTTCTGAAGGGCCCCTCAAAACTTAACTTTATACTTTTTTCTAATGACACCAAGTTTGGTTTCATATATACAATTTTAACATTAATAGTATATAATATTTTTTATTTATTTAAAAATATGGTTAACATGTATTTTTCTTTTCCCTGTCTCTTTTTATTAAGGGGTCCAATATTTTCTTCTGCACCCTGAACCTCAATGGACATTAATTTGCCTCTGCTGGTGACCTTGGGGTTTCTAACCTGGGTCCTCAGCATCCCAGTTCAATGTTCTATCCACTGTGCCATTGCCTGGTCAGGCTTTTTGTTCTATTTTCATATAAGCACTGGACAATCCTGGATTTTTGGAGGGAGGGAGGGGGGCTCTTGGAATATTCATTAAAGATGCGCCCAGTTGCATTGACACACAAGTAGTTTCCCCTGTACAACTCTGTTCCAGTGTTTTCCTTTCTTCTAGATTTGTGTACATTTTTGGAAGCTACTCTGAATTGTTTTGGATTTCAAAGCAGGAGGGAAGTAGCAAATATCAAAGAGTGCATTTAGAGTTCTGGAAATATTGTAAAGGGACCTAGTCACTAGCATTTGGTCCTTCTCCATTCTGAAATTTGCCACAATTTAAATATATGGCATAGTAAATCTGAAATAAGAATGCCAAATAGGAGAATTTAGAAGGGTTCTGAAGTGTTGACACCCTGCTGTCCAGGACTGCTCCATTTTGATTTTATGAAGTTCTCTATGTTGCTAAATTGATCTCAAAATGTAACATACTTTTTACAAGTCATCAGTTCAGTTGCTCTACTTCCTGCTTATGCTAGAATTGCCTTCTTTGTGCATGAGTCCTAATATATACCGTGGCATTGCTACTTTGTCACCTGTCCCTGAAATACTTCTTGTTACTGACTTTGTAATTATTACATTTTACTTCCTATGGCTGCGGTAGGTTACATTTCCTAGGATAGGCCAAGACTTAAGTGCAATAACTGGAAAGAACATTCTGTTTAAAGATATTCCATGCCTCTCTTATTTTAGAAAACTAAAATTTAGCAGAATTAAGAATTGAGATGTCTCCATTAAGATGCAGTATATATAGTTATAGTCATTTTCTGACAGCTTTGAATATAACCAAAGCTATTGTTAGGCAAAGAATTTTGACTACAATCAAGGTTATTGTAAGGCAAAAGAACATGCTGTTCTTATCATCCACCCATTTAACCTCCCAAAGAAAAATACTGAACAGCAGTTAGTTCATATTAAGGGCTCTGTCTAGTTACTGTTAAGCTGGCAGAATTTTGTCAGGCTTCTAAAAGAAATTAGTATTGATTTTTTACTTTGGAGCTAAAATTAATAAGAATCTCAGGAAAGCCAATATTTTTCCTTGAACAGAGAAAGAACCCAATGGTTATATTAGTGACTAAATTGGCTATGCTAATTAAGATTTTTTAAAAAAATTATGTATATAAAAGAATATCTATCAAGTTGAAAAATAGGTAGTTACATAATAAAAGTATCAGATTTTGGTCTGCTTTCATTATAAGCCAGCAATAATGCTTCCATTGGGCATTTGAAGAAATTAGAATGTCTAGTGAACTAATACTTTGGTAAAATAATAAATAGACCCAAACTTCCCTGGCATACCTATTCACAGATACAAAGTCTGGGCTTGTGGTAGAAGGGTAATTAATTTCCAGAACTAATACCAATGTTACTGCTCACTTACAGACAACTGTAAAATCTATGCCATGGAGCCTTAGAATTAAAAGGGTACAGAGGCTCTTTACTGCAGGTCCTCGCCACCACAGAGTCCTTTGTACACGTGGGCTTGGTGACAGGCACCACAATGACATCAACAGTGTAAACTCTCATGACAGAGCCACACTGAAAACTACTTTTATATTCCTAACGAAGTCCGGAATGATGCTGCTGCTCTGAATATCTGTGACTCTTGATTTTGTAAACATGTCTAATTACACCCCAAACCCTCAAATACTGATGAGAGGACAGAAAAGGAAAACCGGGAGGAGCACACCCAGCATTTCAGAGCAAGCCGAGAGGGCACCGCCGTGTCCTGGATGAGCCATCTTTTGAAGCTACTTCCTCAGTAAAATTAATTTTTCTTTCACTTCAGGCTCATTTAAAAGTTAATAAAGGAAGGATATCTGGCAGGATCATCTATCTAACCATCTACCCACCCACTTAATTACCAGCCTGCTTGGACCGAGCGTCTGGGAATGCACACAATCATTGGGTTCATTGGATCTGACCATTTCCTAATAATGCCTCATCTTCCATTAGAAGCGGGAGATCTTTTAGGGTGAGTGAACAGGTCAGACTTTACAGAATTTTTTTTTCAATTTTCTACAGTGTGTCCGTAAAGTCATGGTGCACTTTTGAACGGTCCCGTTCAAAAGTGCACCATGACTTTACGGACACACTGTATTTGTTAAAATAAAAAATCCAATAGCTATGTCCTTTATACAAGTATTGAGTTCTTGGTATTTATTGTTTTAGAATTAAAGGGAAATTCTACTGCTAGGCTAAGACCAATGCTTTAAAAATAGTCTGGTGCATATCCTTAGAATAACTGATTACATAGAGCTATTTCTAGAAGCTTAAATATATATTTTAGCATAATGCTTTTTCCTTTAAATAAAATTTCGACAGTTTCATAAAACCGAGAACCACAAAGTAAAGATATCTAAATGACCTTTGTCTCTCCCTGTGGCATTTATATTTGTGACATGACATTCACCAGCTTAGTTAATAACTGAGTTGCTAGCTCCCACAGTAAGTTTTGAATACTTGCAAGCAAGGCCTCAGTATTGTTTGTAATGCAATTTTCATTTAAATTATTTGTACTTCACAAAACACTGATAATCCCTTTGCTCTTAAAGAGCATGGCTAATTCCAGAGAGAAGTCACTAAGAGAATTTTTTATGATACATGCCAATTATCAATTTTATAGGGTCTTAGCTTTAAATTCACCCTCTAACACATGTTCTGTACTGGTTAGAAATTCCTTTAAGCATCTCTCTTTGTCGGTGAGCATGGTATTTAGCACTCTCGGTAGAGGGTGCTGGAGAGACTCTGTAGGAGGAAGGATCTCTTCTGCGGCATAGCAGGTCTTCACTGTGGGTCTGATGGTGCTGCCTCAACATGGGGTCCCAGAACACGTGGTTCCTCAGGGACCTTGCAGCTGGGTCTGACCTGGTGACAACCTCCCCACAACCCTCTTTGGCATGAACACCACATGTCATAGGTCTGCTGTCTACACTGGCACCTTGGCTCCCTCTGCAAGCACTCACACTCGGCCAGGCTCAGCTGGGTGCTGCCTGCACTCCAGAGGGTTGCTTCCTGTTGCCAGTGATAGTAAACCAGTCCTGCCCAATGACACCAGTGAACCCCTTTGCCAGGCAGTGGGCTGCAACTGTCGCTTCTCCAAGAACCGTGGCCTCCCTTCCAAGTGTGTTCTCCCTTGGAAATTCTTCCTCAGTCCCAGGGTAAAATATAGTTTTCTTATATCTGACAGGCTTTTATCAGTTGAATCATTCTTTATATTTAACTTCCTGTTTAAGTCACTGTGTGGTGTTTCTATCCTAATTGGTCACAGACTGCTACAACATATTTCACACTTAGCAACTGGTAATTGCCAGCCGAAAGGACATAGGGAATCCAATTTACTAGTGATACAATTAAAAACAAAACAAAACACAAAACCTAGACTTTCCCATACATGGCCATCTATTTAATTATCAAAGAGTACTGAACACATACTAATAAACCACGTTGTTTCAGTAAAGGGAGAACATACAAGAAATTCCTGTCTTAATACAAAGCGGATCCAGACCAAATAGTATAAAATTTAGAAAACCCACAAAAGAAAAGCAGCTTCTAAGATACTAAACAGTAAGTATCTGTGCTCAGGAGGGGCATTACTCTTTCATCAACATCATGCAAATGTAAATGTCAATACTTGGCATCAAAACACCCCACAGAATTGACTTAATACAAAATAATAAAGTATCTGGTTTTTATATTCAGGCTTAACTGGTGAGCGGTGATTATGCCCTTACTGAGACAGAAAGGGCTTATTCTCTTCTTTCTCAGATGTTCACCAAGTAAAACATACAAGCTGGGGTACAAAAAAAGAATGACTTCGTAGCGCAGAGTGCTTGGGCATTGGCACGACAGCTTATCTGATGACTCCTGTATCTACCGCAAGCCATGCAAAGGATGCTGTTCCAATCAGTAAAAAATCAGAATATAACTTTAGACAGTATGTATATTGAAAATACTATCCAATAAGAGGCTATCAATGAGGATGACTAATAACATTTTCAGCAACGATTGGAGAAAACAGATCTTCAGGAACGCTGCTATTTTGTAGAAACCACTACTACCCAAATTCCCCTATTTTGCCTGCTTATCTATCAGATTCCAGAGGCACCTCTGTCCACCCTCACTGCAAATGTAACTTTATGTTTTGGGGTTCCTGTAAAGCTGTCCCTAGAGAACGGATCACTCTGGAATGGTCGCACTCAGAGCCACTCTGGTCCCTAAATGAGTCAATGACAGGTGTTGGGAAGATAAAATACATTATGCACACTTTGTTAAAGATGGTGCTGCCCACGTGGAAGCCTGTTGCCCAGGTGACTGCTTGGGATGGGCATGATTATGTTAATATGTGTTGGGGAGGGCTTTTGTGCCAAAAGGTTTTAAAAAGGAGAGATCATGTTGTTCAGAAGAGCAATTGCATTCTAGGAGAGCAGAAAGTTCATGCTGTAAGGTAAGGTGACCAGACGTCCCTCTTTTGGCAGGACAGTCCCCATTTTTAACAATTTGTCCCGCATCCTGCACATTTTTAAAAAGTCCCGATTTTTGGAAATAATGCATGAAAAGCTAGGGAACGGTAGAACGGGAAGGGAATATACAGTTTTAGGCAGGGAGATCCCACCTATGAAAGCGCCCGCACTGTCACAAGAGCTGGCTGCCCCTTGTGGGGCCCCAAAACAAAGAACTTCAGGCAGGACCTACCTGCTGGGGTGGTGGCTGTCAAGTCCCCTAACTACCCATAGGCCCGCTCGTGCAGCTCCAGCATTGGTTTCGGGACCATGTAACCCGATCCCTCTGACTCACTCAAAATTTCGCATATAGTAATATTTCTGAAAATGATCTTTTTAATGAGGTATCATTATTTAAAAAATAGATTGATAAGGAAAAGGTGAAATCTTGGGCATCAGCAAAAATCACAATAGAGAACAAGTGGTTGGAAATATTTCATCATTTTGAAACAAATCATGTTCCATACAATAATGCACTAAAAATTGTGTAATATGCGCTTTCTTTACCAGGAACTAATGCTGTGACTGAATGCATTTTTTCTACGGTAAATAAAGTGTGGACATCAGAAAAATCACAAATAAGTGTTGAGACTTTGAAAGCCATTTTATGTGTGTAACATAATTTAACAAATTCTTATGAAAAATTTCATGACCTTTTTGGGAAGATAAAATATATTATGCTTACTTTGTTAAAGATGGCGCTCCCCATGTGCAAGTTTTAAGAGTAAGCTTTTCCCTGTACCCCTTACTAATTGGATGATGTAGGGTGGTGCACTCTCATGAGGAATCCTCCCAGTCAGTCTCAGATAAGTGACTTTGTATCAGACTTCCTTGTTTGTAGATTGGATTTAAGCAGTGGTTTTTAACCTGGGTTCTATCGAACCCTAAGGGTTTGATGAGTCGGTCTCAGGGGGCCAGAATAAAGTAATACCGTAATTTGTTGTGAGTTCATGAACTTTGTTGGTTTTGTTCTTTGAGCAAAGTGATGTTCATGCACGGCTCATTTTGTGCACCAGTAAAGAACATATACCTATGTCTTGAATTTGGGGGAAAAAAATCATATTTTATTTATCACTAAAGAAGGGTTTGGTGAATGTGCATATGAAACTGGTGGGTTTGGTACCTCAAAAAAGGTTAAGAACCACTGGAATAAAGGTTTTTAATCTATGCTATAAAGTGGGGCAGACCCGGGAGCTTGCTCTCTTGGTTCCTGAGGTTAGTATTAGAGAGAGCAGATTAAGGCCACATAGAGGCCAGAAGAAGCAGCCAAGATGGCGGAGTGTTGCGGGAGAAGCCAGGTTGAGCAGAATTTGTGCAGAGAGAAGGAGATGGGAAACAGAGGTGAATAAGTCTGGTGAGCTAGAAACTTTTGATTCTAGCAAACTCGGATAAGTCAGTAGCTTTGTGAGCACTGAATGAGTGGGTTTTGGAGCCTAGTGTGTGTTTTTACTTGCCCGCTGGGTGCAAACTAGGATTAAAGATAATGACCCACCAGTTCTCGGCTCCGTTGTTTCATTACCGACTGTCTGAATCTAATGAGAACCTGCATGAGCCAGGCTGCTGTGATGGTGGCCTTGGCCATTGGTTTTACAACCCTTTAAACAACAACAGCAATCTACTAAAAAAAAATTTACTCAAATGAGAAATATACCAAAGAATAAAATAATGCTATACATAATTTTTTAATGTATTATATTTGTAAATTGTACTTATGTTGAAATTTAAAAAAATATATTACAATACTCCTTTTACATTCTATGAAAAATTTTTTGCTCCATATAGACCAAATTTTTAATCAAGAGCCCCCTCCCCCCGCCCCCACCCCACCCCCCGTCAACAGTGTCCCACTTTACCAATTTTAAAATCTGGTCACCTTATGTAAGAGAGCAGAGAAGAGCCACGTGGAGGGGAGGAGAGGAAGCCAAGATGGCGGAGCGCTGAAGGAGAAGCCAGTTTGTGCAGAGAGGAGGAGATGGGGAACAGAAGTGAATAAGACTGGTGAGCTAGAAACCTTTGATGCTAGGTGTAAAGCCAATAGCAGAGGTCACCATCACAGCAGCCTGACCTGTGCAGGTTCGCATTAGATTTGAACACATGGTAACGAAACAATGGAGCCAGGAACTGGTGAGCCATCAGCTTTAATTCTAGCTTGCACCCGGCGGGCAAGCAAAAACACACACTGGGCTCCAAAACCCACTCACTCAGTGCTCACAAAGCTACTGACTTATCCGAGTTTCCTAGAATCACAAAGTTTCTAGCTCACCACAGTCATTCACCTCTGTTTCCCATCTCCTCTCTACACAAACTGGCTTCTTCCTCAGCATTCCACCATCTTGGCTGCCTCCTCGTGGCCTTAATCTGCTCTCCTTTCTCATACTAACCTCAGGAACCGAGAGCACAAGCTACTGGTCTGTCCCACTTTATAGTGTAGAAATCCAAACCCTTAATCCAATTTACAAACAAGAAAGTCTCTGATACAAAGTCACCCATCTGAGGCATAATGGGATTCCTCAGGAGAGCACACCACCCCACATCATCCAATCAGTCAAGGGTGTGGGGAAAAGCTCACTCCCAAAACTAAGCCTTAGGCTATAACGACCAACTGGGCCTGCTTACATTACAGCCTTTCCCCCACACCCATCCCAAGCATAAGGGCAAATAATATCACCTGGGTGACGGGCTTCTATGTGGGCAGTACCATCCTCAACAAAGTGAGCACACTATATTTTATCTGCCCAACACTAGGAAACTCGGATGAGTCAGTAGCTTTGTGAGCACTGAATGAGTGGGTTTTGGAGTCCAGTATGTGTTTTTACTTGCCCACCGGATGCAAGCTAGAATCAAAGCTGATGGCTCACCAGTTCTTGGCTCCACTGTTTCATTACCGTCTGAATGAAATGCAAACCTGCATGAGCCAGGCGGCTGTGATGGTGGCCGTGGCTACTGGCTTTACAACAGAGAAGTGGTTTCTTGCTGTTATCGTTCAGAAACTATCCACAGGTCAGAATGCTGTGGTCATTTTACCTGCTAAGCATGTAACTGCTAAAATTCTGCTCACTCAGTCACTTTATGACTAGGAAGGGAAACCTGTCAATATTCAGTTTCTCATTTATGACCGGGATACGGTATATTAGGCATTTAAAGCAGTGCAGTAAGGGAAGCTGCAGCTGGAGTCATCCCTCTGGTTGCCAACCTGGGGAGTAAAAATATTGCTGCTGTCAACACTTTTGCTACCCGCCACATTAGTTAGTTAGGATGTGGCTAGGAATAAATTATTTAAGAGTGGCTTACCACTAAAGACAGGAAGAGAGATAAAAAAAAAAGGCTAAGTCTGTTCTAGAATAACAGAATCAATGCCAAATTGCTAGAGCCTAGCTGTGGGCTGTCCCAGAGCCCCGAATCTGTATTTCAACCCACTGATGTTATTAGTACATGACATGAAATGGATTGACAGGGAGAAAAATAAAACTATTATCCCAACTTAACAGATGGGGTAGTAATACCAAACTAAATCAAGTTAGGGTGAAAAATGTCTATAATTAATCTCAGACAAGTTGTTCCACCCATCCCCAAAGGCAAAATTCCAAATAGGTGTGGTAGTTCATTAGAATGACAAAGAATGAGCCCACAGCAACATGCAAAGCAGCTACAGGAAACAGATGGTTAGCATCTCCTGGCTTGCAAGGACTGCATGTAGTACCATCACTCTTATGTCAGGGAAGGGTCTTAAACAAAGTAATACCCCCAAATATTCTTACCAGTATTGTCACCACCAATTATTTTAATGACAAACCTATCACAGATTTCCCAAAAAAACTATTTTGCTAAGAGAGTAGCGAAAAGATAATGGTTAAACACCCTACACAGGAAAAGGAAGATCTCTTCCTTTTATTACTCACATTCTGTTTTCATCTTTGGCAGTGAGATCAGAAATATACTTTAAAAAGGCAGATTATCCATATATTCTTATGAGCTCAAGTGGGTTTTACAGATACAGAGAATTAACATTGTAGGAAATCTAGGACAAAATCCTATTAATATTCATCACTGTTCTGCAGATTATAGATGGTATCTATGTGGCTCATTAAATTCCATCTTTAACAAAAGGAAAACCACAAAAGTGCCACCATGACTTAGTTCACAGATGTGGAACAATTCAATAAGGAACTCAACTTCATAAAACAATAAAGGAACAAGAGGCTGGACATAGAGAAGTCCCTTATTAGAATACACACACATTGCTCTTCTTTCCAGGAAATAAAGATATTCCCTCCCCCTACAAAAATGTTTCAATTGAAGGGACTAAAAAACAAAATGAGAAAAGCATTTATCTCAGCAGCAGTATTATAAAATTAAGATTCCAAATGATGTTCACGTTTCCTTTCATAATTACAGATGAAGGATGATTTGTCCAAACCCTAAAAACCTTTCTCATTAATCTCTCTATTGTAAATTCAGGTAAAGATGCTGATATAGGACAGTACTGCCCAGTAGTACTATAAAGCTAGCTAGCCACAGGTGTGATTTTAAAATTTCTAGTGGCCACATTAAGTTTAATATTTAGCCCAATATGTCCCAAATATTAGTTTAAAATGTAATCTATATAAAAATTATTAGATACTTTACATTCTTTTTTTTCATACCAACTCTTCAAAATCTGGAATATATATATTCCCCACCCCCCCCACCCCCGAAGTTAGAAATGGGAGGCAGTCAGACAGACTCCCACATGTTCCCGATCGGGATCCACCCAGCATGCCCACCAGGGGGCGATGCTCTGCCCATCTGGGGTGTTGCTCTGTTGCAACCAGAGCCATTCTAGCACCTGAGGCGGAGGCCATGGAGTCATCCTCAGCACCAGGAACAACTTTGCTCCAATGGAGCCTTGGCTGCAGGAGGGGAAGAGAGAGAGAGAGATAGAGAGAGAGAGAGAGGGAGAAAGGAGAGGGGAAAGGGTAGAGAAGCAGGTGGGTGCTTCTCTGTCTGCCCTGGCCGGTAATCAAACCCAGAACTTCCACATGCCAGGCCAACACTCTACCACTGAGCCAACCGGCCAGAGCCTGGAATATATTTTATACTCACAGCACATATTTAATTCAACTAGGTAATTTCAAGTGCTTAATAGTTCTATGTGGCTTGTTGGTACCATACTGGATACCACTGTTCCAAACTATAGAGCTTTCATCCCCATAACATTGATGATATTTACACTAGAGATTTTTCAGTGGAAAATTTAGTTATAGTGAATTTTATTATAGAACCAAAAATAATGTCCATTTTAAGAATGTGGAGTGCTGTTTTATAAAAGAAGTTAAATCTTTGCGCAGTTCATTATAAGCATTAACAGGTTTTCAGCTGATATACTCTCAGATACCAGGGTCCTCAGTCTATTAAAAATGTTGTTGTCTGGTTAGCAGGAGCCTCAGAAGACAAACTGCATTGCACTTTCTTGTTTTTACCACCCACCAGGTTAAAGGCAGGAAAACATACTACTTCCAAAACACACTGGGTTACACTGACACGATGCTGATCCTTCTCATTCAGCTTAAGGATTAATTATGAATATAGGTTCAAAACAATCTCCTATGACTTAAATAAGTGGTTCTTTAAATGTTCTTTTACATATAAGATAATTTTGGCATACTGCTGTAAGCTTATTATGTGCTGACATATTAAGGAAATGTGCATACAGAAACATGCAGTCTATATGAAGATTTCCTTCTGGTGAAATTCTGTAGCAGAAAACCAAAGCATGACATTCACCTCCTACCAAATGACTGGAATTGATGAGCCTTAAAATAGCTTCAGAGAAGGAACCTTCTAGAGCAGAGAGAGGTTTCCAAAATACATCTTCTCTTGCTGATATGCTGACAAGGTGAAAATTAGCACATAATAAACACACACAATATATGCACATTTAACTTTATTTTCTCCAAATACTATGAAGTCTCCCATGCTTTTCACACTTCTGGAACTGGCTTCAGAATATTTTTCTACTCTAAATATGGTTTCTCTTTAATAGTTAAGTAATAACTGATAAAAGGTTTAAGTACAAAGAACTTCTAAAAATTAATAATTAAAAACACAATAGAAAAGAAGGTAAAAGGCTTGAAGAGGGATTTCCAAGAATAAGAATTCCCATAATAAAAAATGTTCAACTTCTTAGTAATCAAATACATGCAAAATGAAACCACAATGACATACCATTTTACACGGAGTGTGTCAAAAAATTGAGTCTGACAATCCCAAAAGTTGGTGAGGAGCTAGAGAACCAGGAATTCTAGTATACTGGTGGGAGTGTAACTTCATACCATTACTTTAGAAAACAATTTGGCCTTATCCTTTTAAAGTTGATGTGCTTTATTATATGACACAGCAATTCTATTCAAGGTATACATCTACTCTCATGTATGTGCACCAGAAGTCACATTAAAAAATGTTCATGGCAACATTTCCTTTTTCTTTTTAAAAGAAAGAAGCAGCTCAACATCTAGTGACAGAAAGGAAAAATTGTGGTCGAGTCATACAATGCAATAAAACTTAACAGTGAAAATAAACTAGGGTACTTGTTTCAAAAAAAGAATACCCAGTTTCAATGAACATAAAAAGGAAGTGACAGAATAGTTTAACTTCATTTATTATTTAAGGATATACAAATGGAGGTAAAATGACAAAGGACAGAGAAGTTACAAGCAACACAGAGCTCAGGAGAGGGGCTGCTGCTATCAAACTGGGACGGGATAGGGCCAGATAAGAGCTCACAGTGCTTCAAAGGAAAGGCAGTAAGCTGGTGACAGGCACACAGGAATTTGCTTATTACTTTTTCCCCAGCCTGTGTTCTGCTTATTACTCTTTACATTTTAGTGTATACATATGTGTGTGTATGGGTATGCATATATGTTCCATTGCACGTATGAAATAATTTTAAACTGGAGTGGTTGTAATATAGAAATAGATTATACATCATGTTTCAGATGACGCCCATTGCCTGTAGTGCGATGCACTTACCTCAACTCTATCATTCACCACTTGGCTATAACTGCTGCTTTTGCTTCTCTGTTTCTCTGTTCCTTGAGGGTGGAGACTATTGTCCTGCTCAGACAGTACCCATAACATTCTAAGGGCTCAACACCTGTTGATTGAAAGGATGACTAAACTAACCTGACCTGCATTTCCAGAAGAACTAGGAAAATTTTGAAGGTCAGGCTTACAAGTGGGTGGCTTATTTGGTTTCAGGATTTAGCACATTCTGCAAACTTACAGCCTGTTCTCTTTTATCTCCTCCTTTACCCTCCCTCTGTGTTGGTGTTCAAGGTTTAAAATAGTTCAGTGGTGAGATCAACTTTAGAAACTGCCTTCAGAAATGTTTTCTTCTTCTTTCAGAGGCCCATCAAAGAGGGCCCCTCTATCAAGGGTGGCAGCTACACTGTACTTGTTTTCTGCCCGCAATTAGGAAAACAAATCCACCAGCCCATGGCTTCAGCATACTCAGGACACCACAGTCATCTATTTAAACAACCAAAGGGCCAGTGATTTAATTCCATCCTTGATCCTGGGTGCTGAATGATATCATTCTGTGGCCACCTCTGAATACGCACGCGCACAGACGCACGCACACACCCACCCACCCCCTATACGTGCATCTCCTCAAATGGTCAAACAATATGTCTGCATTTTTACAACCAATCTGCAGGTATGGGGTTCATGTATGGGAGTAGAAACACAGCATTCCAAATAAACAGGAAGGTTTCAACCAAAGACAGAACTAAAATTAGGAAAGGTGTAAGAAATGGTAGGGAACAAACACTCCATTTTCAGAATGTGTGTTTTCTATAGTTTATTCCTTTTTAATGTTGAAAATAAATCTGGGATTTCACCAATGCCTTTAGGGACAAATGCATACAAACTGAAATCTAAAAATAAAATTATGCAGATCAAAGTAGGCCCTGACACTTGAGAAAAGCTGCTGAATGTAAAGTATTTCTAGAAAAATCAAAACCTTTACAGCAAAATCAAGTTTAAATACACCAAAACAAGGCAGAAAAAGACTTTGGTACCTTTTCAATAACAGAAAAAATAGATACAGTTCATTATAAAGTCGTGTAATTCAAAAACATCTATGTGGAAATGTTGAATAAATCTATAAAACAGAAACAAATCTAAAACACATTAAAGTCTGAGAGGAAAAGAATCCTTTATCTCCTCCTCGATTTTAATAGAACACCAGAATTTGGAAAAAACAAGTTACTTCCCCAACTAAATTTCCTTCTGGTCTGTGTCCCCCTAGTGGGATGACACTCTGTATTTTATCTGATTATAAAATAGCATACTCTAATTTCTTTTTTTTTTTTTTTTGACAGAGAGAGAGAGAGAGAGAGAGAGAGAGGGATAGACAGGGACAGACAGATGGGAATGGAGAGAGATGAGAAGCATCAATCATGAACCTTAGTTGTTCATTGATTGCCCCCTCATATGTGCCTTGACTGCGGGCCTTCAGCAGGCCAAGTAACCCCTTGCTTAAGCCAGCGACCTTGGGTCCAAGCTGGTGAGCTTTTGCTTGAATCAGATGAGCCCGCGCTCAAGCTGGCGACCTCAGGGTCTCGAACCTGGGTCTTCCGCATTCCAATCCGACACTCTATCCACTGCGCCACCACCTGGTCAGGCAGCATACCCTGATTTCTGACAGCACATGTCTTTGTTCCAACAAGCCAACGACAGGAAATAAAAATTCTGTCTTGAAATGCCCTTGATATGACATTGATGCCTGCAATTCCCAGCCACTTTTTTTCCTAGGCTTTTAAGATTGTGATTATCTAAGTCTAAAGGCAGCAAGTTAAAGAAGAGAACAAAAAGATCATTACTTGTTTGAAATTCAGCTGGTAAAATGTTACAAGGACACACTATTCTCTGAAGACGTTGTGGGCAGTCCTCAGTGCTCCGCAGAGCCCGGGCGCTGGGTCCATGCCATGCAGTGTGCTTCTAGCTCATGCGTAACAAGGACAGCGCCCCAAGGCTGGTCTCTATTTCTTCACTGATCAAAAAAAAAAAAAAGAATGGGGCGAAGGGTGGATGATATATACTTAACTGTGATAGTAATTTAGCCCTACTATTCGTCTAGTCTGTTTAGGAGAATCATACTGGGCTTAGTATAGCCATAGTAATTCAAAAGTTGTAAGATAAATCTGAGTAGCTTTCTTTGTCTAGCAAGTGTTGCAGGGATCCTACAATCCCAGAATTTAACTTCCAAAGCCTCGATCCTAACAAGCTGGTTCTCGGTGCTCACTGGCAAGAGTAGACAATATACGTTAGGTCACTGGACCATTACACATTTTTTAATTGCTGTAGCTTAAAAAGAAATTCTAAGTCTTATCAGAAGACTCACATATTCAACACACAATATCCAGTTAAAAAAAAAAATTCCTGGATAGTCCCTGGGATTTATCAAATGGAATTTGACCTGGATCTTATTGAATGCCACCTAAGCAGTAATACCCATGATTTCACAGCAACTTTCCTTGGAGAGAGAACTGAGGACTGTGTATCTTCCAGTCAGGTAGAGAGCTGTGGCATGCTCTTCTTCTGGCTGTCGTCCTGGGCTGCCAATCTCAGGCTGGTACTTCAGCTTTAGCTTTCAACAAGTCCACATTTAGCAAGTTGGAGGGTAAGAGAACATATGTCTTCTGTTCTTTCAATTTCTTATAAACTTCCTGCTCAGAATCAAAGCGGCAGATCCAGCATCAAGATGTTGAGAATAGCTGAATATTTTCGGCAGCCCTCCGATACTTTACCCTATGCAAGACTGTTCCCATGTTTGGCAATTAAGAACTGAAACATGTAAGCTGGGACAAGGATGCAAAAGAAGTAGCCTCTGCCCTAATAAAGTAGACATGCTCAGTATTTATTAGCATCTGCTCCAAAGGGAGTCAAGAGTTTGCACACCAAATACAATTCAGATTTACTCTCAATGGTTCCTTTCTTACATGCTGCTCTGAAAACATATACGGGATAAGAACATGTACCTACATTCCTCTAGAAAACCTGGGACTGCACGGGCCAGAAAGATAAACTAACAAAGTTAAGAGAACCAATGGAATGTAAGACAAGAAAAAAATTAAACTGTGCAGCAATACTAGTATCTTTTAATATGCCTAATCAGGGGTTCATAAAATATATCTAAACAAAATCTTTCTTTCTCAAAAAAATATAATCCCTTCACAAAATAGAATAAGCAGCTGTTGGTCAGGGTAGCTGCGTTTAAAAATATATATGCACTTACATATTATAAGTTGCTAGAGCTGAAAATGCCTTCAGATATAAGTCAGATACTTTCCCTATAAATTTACTATCTAATTAGTGTACCTCTTAAAATATATCCTTTAAGCAGTCTTATGCATGTAGGTGAAACTTTCCTCTTGCAAGAGATAAAGCAGCATCTATTTTCCAAAATAGCAATTATTTTCATCCCTGTAACTTAGTTCTGATCACACATTATTGCAACAGTGATTTCTGGAAACATCTGTAAGAGCTTGGAGAATTTATGGGGGTAAGAGTTTATATTACCAAAAGGAGGCTAAAACATCCAATCTTTTCTGTAGGTGTTATTACAAAGCACTGGAATAGTGACATTTGCGATTCTACAGCAAAATTCATCATCCCTTTGTCAATAAGCATTTCTTTTCTATTTTCTTTCTGATCAAAAGATTTAAGTCTGGAAAACTAATTTGAAGGATACAATCCAGGCAGCTTAAAGAGAAGCAGGTCTGAGCAATACTGGCATCAACTACAACCTAGGGCAGATCCAACATTCTCTCACTGATGGGACCACTCGCTTATCTTTCAGTCACTAAGGAAGCACACCTGTAACAGGCCGCAGTCCCTCCAGGGGGCGAGGCAACTGCAGGCAATTCTGAAAAGAAGAAGAAACCCACCACAGTTCTGATTTGGTTTAAAGCAATCATGCAATCCTATTATACCCACATCTTCCAAAAACACCTTTTTCCGAATGCAAGCAAAGTTAACTGATGATGCATGTGGCTGCGTCACAGTGATGCATTAGGTAAGTAGGTGTGTGCTGAGTACCAGGGGGCGCTCCAAAATGCATCTCCACCATCTTCCACTTGTCTCCTCTATGGTTCTGCCTATTAAAAAAAAAAAAGTCAATTATTGCACTTTTGACAAGAAAATTCACCCTGGCAGTGATATTTTAAATGTCCAAAACAGAGATGTTGGAAATCACAATAAATCAACCCCCTACGATTGGTAAGAACAAATCCTGGGATTTAGGATAAGAAGCCAGATTTAAATCCCACACACCTGACCTGTCAAATATAAAAGTGAAAAGAAAGCCACGTTTCAAAAACTGCCGAGACTTGTCTCAGAGGTACTGGTCCACTCACACCTGAGTGAGTGGCATGTGCATGAGCCACCTCCCTCGGGGTGCCTGTGGAGAGGGAGGGACCCGAGCAAAGAATGGTTCTGCATGGCCATGCCTACTGGTAAACAGATGCTGCCCCAAGCCCGTGGGTGGCCCCTGATTCCACTACCAAACAGGTACCTGGCAGAGGGGTGTCCGACCTACTCCAGCTCTGGCTGGTCAGCCCAGGGTTTACCGGTTACTCTGGGCACTGGCCAGTGATCCAAAAGCAGAAACTTCAACTTCAGACCCTACCTTGAGTCTATTAAAATAACAAACTTGATGATTTTCTACCTGAAAAGTATTGGTGAAGAGGCTTCCTTTTATCTTAGGTAGATAACATGGTGGGCCAAACTGCTGGCTCCAGCCAGCCAAAGAAAGTGGGTTTCCCCAGAGTTCTCGTATCTTTCAACTTCCCAAGGAAAGCGGGAAATCTGTCATTTTAAATATTAACTACTCATTTAAATTCTTTAAAAAATCTTGTGCAGACAAACACATTTAGAGCCAGCGTGGCCTGGAGGCCACCATTTGGGGAACTGCCCTGTCTACTTATTAAAAATTTTTTATTGATTGATTTTACAAGTGTGTGTGGGGGGGAAGAGAAATATCAACTCATAGTTGCTTCACTTTAGTTGTTCATTGCTTGCTTGTTGTATATGCCTTGACCTGGCAAGCCAGGGTTTTGAACCAATGACCTCAGCATGCTAGGTCGATGTTCTATCCACTGAGCGACCAGAGGCCAGGCAAGCCCTGTCTACTTTTGAGACCTGCCCTAGTCTACATAACCCCTATGCCTTTTGGGCCCATCAATGTCCTATTCCTACTATCTCTTTTCTGTCACTTCACTGTGTAAGGCTTTCGAGCCCTGTCTTCTATGTGTGTACACTGTAGAGAGGGTGGGGACGGAGGTGAGAAAGAGGGCTTCCATGTTTTAGAACATTATACCTGTGGATGCTCTATTCAGGCCTTACGAGTACAGATTGTATAATGAATTACCACCAGAGTAAAAAATAAGTAATTAAGTAATTAAATGGGGTGGTGGTACAGCTGAGTTGTTCTTAAAGATAGTTTTATTTCTCTCCTATGAAGACGAATGTGGTGTGAGACGCTATTAACCCATAAGGTCCCCCAAATGGTTAATGACGGTCACAGACACCGCATCCTGGATGCTCCTGCTCAGGTGTGATGGACTCAGGCACCTGAAAATGCTGGGCTGGATGGGTGGGGACTGGTCTGCTGAGATCAAGTAAATTTCAGTGGCACCAACACCAACTTTAATATTATGACCACAAGTCATGCAACAATGCTTATTTTACAAAACATGGGTTTCTTGAGAAATTTCTGAGAGAATAAACATTTTTAAAATTAATTTTAATGGGGTGACATTGGTAAATCAAGGCACATATGTTCCGAGAACATATTTCCAGGTTATTTTGACATTTGATTATATTGCATACCCATCACCCAAAGTCAAATTGTCCTCCGTCACCTTCTTTCTGGTTTTATTTGTGCCCCTCCACTCTCCCTACTGCCTCCCTCACCTGCTACACCCTCCGGGTAGCCAGCACACACTTGTCCATGTCTCTGAGTCTCATTTTTATGTCCCATCTACGTATGGACTCATATAGTCCTTTGTTTTTTCTGATTTACTTACTTCACTCAGTATAATGTTATCAAGGTCCATCCATTTTGTTGTAAATGATCCGATGTCATCATTTTTATGGCTGAGTAGTATTCCATGGTATATATGTACCAATGCTTTTTAATCCACTCGTCCTCTGATGGACACTTGGGCTGTTTCCAGATCGTCGCTACTGTGAACAATGCTGCCACGAACATAGGGACGCATTTCTTCTTTTCGAACAGTGCTATGGTGTTCTTGGGGTATAATCCTAAAAGTGGGATAGCTGGGTCAAAAGGCAGTTTGATTTTTATTATTTTGAGGAATCTCCATACTGTTTTCCACAGTGGCTGCACCAGTCTGCATTCCCACCAGCAGTGCAGGAGGGTTCCCTTTTCTCCACATCCTCGCCAGCACTTATTCTGTGTTGTTTTGCTGATGAGCGCCATTCTGACTGGTTTGAGGTGATATCTCATTGTAGTTTTAATTTGTATTTCTCTAATGATTAGTGATGTTGAGCAATTTTTGATATGCCTATTGACCATCTGTATGTCCTCTTTGGAGAAATTTCTATTCATTTCTTTTGCCCATTTTTTGATTGGACTGTTTATCTTCCTGGTGTTGAGTTTGATAAGTCCTTTATAAATTTTGGTTATTAACCCCTTATCAGACGTATTGTCGAATATGTCCTCCCATTGTGTGGTTTGTCTTTTTATTCTGTTCTTGTCTTTAGCTGTGCAAAAACATTTTAGTTTGATATAGTCCCATTTGTATATCCTGCCTTTTATTTCATTTGCCCGTGGAGATAAATCGGCAAATATACTGCTGCAACAGATGTCGGAGAGCTTACTGCCTATGTTTTCTTCTAAGATGCTTATGGTTTCACGGCTTACATTTAAGTCTTTTATCCATTTTGAGTTTGTTTTTCTGAATGGTGTAAGTTGATGGTCTAGTTTCATTTTTTGCAGGTAGATGTCCAATTTTCCCACACCATTTGTTAAAGAGGCTGTCTTTACTCCATTCTATGCTCTTTCCTCCTTTGTCAAATATCAGTTGTCCATAAAGCTGTGGGTTTATTTCTGGGTTCTCTGTTCTGTTCCATTGATCTATGTACCTGTTCTTATGCCAGTACCAGGCTGTCTTGAGTACAGTAGCCTTGTAGTATACTTTGATATCCGAAAGAGTGATACCTTCTGCTTTATTTTTTTCTTTTTAAGATTGCTGAGGCTATTTGTGTTCTATTTTGGTTCCATATAAATTTTTGGAATATGTGTTCAACATCTTTCAAGTATGTCATTGGTATTTTAATTGGTATTGCATTGAATTTATAAATTGCTTTGGGTAATATAGACATTTTGATGATGTTTATTCTTCCTAACCATGAGCACGGTATATGCTTCCACTTGTTTGTATCTTCCTTGATTTCTTTTATCAATGTCTTATAATTTTCCGAGTACAAGTCCTTAACCTCCTTGATTAAATTTACTCCTAGGTACTTTATTTTTTTGGCTGCAATAGTGAAGGGGATTGTTTTCTTAATTTCTTTTGCTGACAGTTTATTGTTGGTATATAAAAATTTCTCTGATTTCTGAGTATTTATCTTATATCCTGCCACCTTGCTGAATTCATTTATCAGGTCAAGTAGTTTTTTGACAGAGACTTTAGGGTTTTCTATATACAATATCATATCTGCAAATAATGACAGTTTTACTTCTTCTTTTCCAATTTGTATACCTTTTATTTCTTCTTGTCTGATTGCTGTGGCTAAGACTTCCAGAATTATGTTGAATAAGAGTGGTCAAAGGAGACACCCCTGCCTGGTTCCTGATCTTAAGAGGATTGCTTTTAATTTTTGCCCATTTAGTATGATGTCGGCTGTGGGTTTGTCATAGATGGCCTTTATCATGTTAAGGTATGTTCTCTGTATTCCCACTTTACTGAGAGTTTTGATCATGAATGGTTGCTGGATTTTATCAAATGCTTTTTCTACATCTACTGAAATTATCATGTGATTTTCGTCTTTCCTTTTGTTTATGTGATGAATCACATTGATTGATTTGCGAATATTGAACCAGCCTTGCCTCCCCAGAATAAATCCCTCTTGATCATGGTGTATGATTTTTTTCATATATTGCTCGATCCGGTTGGCTAATATTTTGTTGAGAACTTTAGCATCTAAATTCATCAGGGATATTGGCCTATAATTTTCTTTCTTTGTGTTGTCTTTGCCTTGTTTCGGTATCAGAATTATGCTCGCCTCATAAAAGGAGTTTGGAAGTCTTCCTTCCTCTTGAATTTTTTGAAATAGCTTGAGAAGGATAGGGGTTAGTTCTTTGAATTTTCAGTAGAAGTCACTTGTGAACCCATCAGGCTCAGGATTTTTCTTTGTTGGGAGTTTTTTGATAACTGTTTCGATCTCATATGTTGTAATTGGTCTGTCTAAGTGTTCTGATTCTTTCAGATTGATTCTTGGAAGATTGTATGATTCAAAAAATTTGTCCATTTCACCTAGCTTGTCTAATTTTTTGGCATAGAGTTCTTCATAGTATTTTCTTACAATACTTTGTATTTCTGTTATGTCAGTTGTTATTTCTCCAGTCTCATTTCTAATTTTATTTATTTGAGTCCTCTCTCTCTTTTTTTGGTGAGTCTAGTTAAAGGTTCATCGATCTTATTTGCCTTTTCAAAGAACCAGCTCTTGGTTTCATTGATCCTGTTGTTTCCTTAGGCTCTATGTCACTTATTTCCACTCTGATCTTTATTATTTCCTTCCTTCTACTAGTCCTGGCTTTATTTGCTGTTGTTTTTCTAGTTCTTTTAGATACAGGGTCAAGTTGCTTATTTGAGCTTTCTCTGGCTTCTTATAGTATGCCTGTAGTGCTTTGAACTTCCGTCTCAGTACTGCTTTTGCTGTGTCCCATAAATTTTGAGTTGATGTATACTCATTATCATTGGTTTCTAGAAACTTTATTATTTCTTCTTTGATCTCATTGTTAATCCATTTGTTATTAAATAACATGCTATTTATTTTCCAAGTACTTGAGTATTTTTCAGTTTTTCTTTTGTGGTTAATTTCTAGTTCCATGGCATTGTGATCAGAGAAAATGCTTGATATGATTTCAATCTTCTTAAATTTGTTGAGACCACTTTTGTGTCCTAACATGTGGTCTATCCTAGAAATGTACCACGAGCACTTGAAAACAATGTATATTCTACTGCTTTAGGGTGAAAAGTTCTGAAGATATCTATTAAATCGAATTGATCTAGTGTATCCTTTAAGTCTGCTGTTTATTAATTTTCTTTCTTGAGGATCTATTCAGTGATGTTAGTGGGGTATTTAAATCCCCTACTATGATAGTATTGCTGTTAATCTCGCCCTTTATATCCATCAAAGTCTGCTTTATGTATGTCAGGGCTCCTATGTTCGGTGCATAGATATTTATAATGGTTATATCTTCCTGTTGAATTGCTCCCTTTATCATTATGCAGTGTCCTTCTTTATCTCTTACTACAGCCTTTGGTTTAAAGTCCATCTTTTTAGATATAAGTATTGCTACCCAGGCTTTTTTGTCATTTCCATTTGCATGAAATATTTTTTTCCATCCTTTTACGTTCAGTCTATGTGCATCTTTTGTTTTAAGGTGTGTCTCTTGTAGACAGCATATGTATGGGTCCTGTTTCTTTATCTACGCAGCTACCCTATGTCTTTTGATTGGATTATTTAATCCATTTACATTTAAGGTTATTATTGATATGTAGTTGTTTATTGCCATCTTATTCTTTAAAGCTGTATTCTTCTTTTGCTATATTCTTTTCCCCCTTTGAACTGTTCACAACAGGCCCCTTAGCATCTCTTGCAGAATTGGTTCGGTTTTAATGAATCCCTTGCGTTTTTTTTTTGTCTGGGAAGCTCTTTATTTCTCCTTCAATTTTAAACATTAGCCTTGCTGGATAGAGTAGTCTTGGTTGTAGGTTCTTGTTCTGCATTACTTTGAATATATCTTGCCATTCCCTTCTGGCCTCAAGTGTTTCTGTTGAGAAGTCAGATGTCATATTTATGGGGGCTCCTTTGTAGGTGATAGCCTTTCTTTCTCTAGCAGCTTTTAAAATTTTCTCTTTATCACTTAGCTTTGGTATTTTAACTATGATGTGTCTTGGTGTAGATTTCTTTGAGTTTCTCTTTAATAGAGTTCTCTGTGCTACTTGAATGTGTGAAACGTTTTCCAGTCTTAATTTAGGGAAGTTTTCAGCTATGATTTGATTGAACAAAGTTGCTATCCCTTGTTCTTTCTCTTCTTCTTCAGGAACTCCTATGCTACAGATGTTATTTCTCTTCATGTTGTCACAGAGCTCCCTTAGAGTTTCCTCACATTTTTTGAGTCTCTTTTCTTTTTTCTGCTCTGCTTCTGTGCCTTTGTTATTGTGTCCTCTAACTCGCTAATTCAATCCTCAGCTTCATCCATCCTTCTTTTAATTCCTTCCATTGCGGTCTTCAGTTCTAATACTGTATTTGTCACTTCGGTCTGATTCTTTTTTATTATTTCAATTTCCTTTTTTATACTTGCTATCTATTTAGGTGTCCGTAATGACTATCCATTGTTGCTCTAAGTCTTTGAACATCCTATCATTATTTTAAACTCTGCATCAGGTAGTTCGGTTACATCTTATTCATTCAGGTCCCTTCTCTGGGGATTTCTCTTGATTCATTTGGGTTGCATTTCTCTGCCTGCCTATTTGTCTGTGTGTAAGAAGGGTTAGGCTACTGGAGTCCAATGGGTGTTGCCTCTGTGTTCCCTAGGTGTGGTCTGTCTGCAGGCCTGCCACCCCCTATGCTGCTGCCTAGGGCAGTTGGTTATGAGTGTTGCTGGCGCCAGCCACTGTGGTTGCTGCTGCGGTTTCCGCCTCGCCTCCGTGGGAGGGGCTGTGTTCTTGTGCCAGGCTCTATAAGCCTCAGCCGGTCTCAGCCTTCGCCCCTCTCCCATGGGTGGGATTGCGCACCACACTCGGGCCACAAGCCTGGGCACCAAGTGCAGAGGTGAGCACCTTTGCTCTGCTGCGGGTCCCTGTCAGCTGGTTCCTCCGGCCTGGTGGGGCTGCTGATTCGTGCTCAACCTCGAGCCGGGCTTCCGTCCCACTGCCGCCTATCTCAGCTCCTCGGCAGGGCTGCTGGTACGCGCTCAACTGCGAACCTGGGCTTCCGCCCCACCTCTGTGGGCAAAGCCTGTTTGTGCAGGGATTCAAGCCTCGGAGGTGGGGTGCGGCTGCACGCACGCTCGCCCCCACCCAGCGGCGGATCTCTGCCTGTTCCGTACTCCCGCTTTTCCCCCACAGGTGGGGTCGCAGGCAGCCTCTGGACCACTTTTGCGCGTCCCCTTCACCCCTGCTCGGCTAGACCAAGTTCACGCCTGCTGGCTGAGAGAATATACATTTTTAAAAAGTAGAACAGTCAGCCCACTGAGTCTCTATGGAATCGGAATCTTCAGGGAAAATAAGAGCAAAGAAAGCAAGCACACAGTGTTGGTTTTTAAGTTTTTGCATAGACAATGATGTCCATGAGATTTATGCATCCATTAGATCACTCCTACCCCAGTTTTTTCCAGTTCTTTGCAGATAAATCTGGACTGTTTAATATCCTTGGATAAAACATGTTATAAAAGACTACAATTTTCCTAATAAATATTCCAGTATTCCATCTTTACAAAAACAGTCTTAAGAACCTTTTAATATTTTAAGTGTGGATTTTGCTTCTTTTTAAAACTTGTGCATGGAAACCACCCACAACCATGTGTACTTACTGATATAAAAACAAAGCAAGATCTCACATTAGCTGTAAACTATAGGTGCTGGTGTATAACTTATATTATCATTAGTCGCTGCCTTCATCCCACAGGTATTCCAGAAATGGTACAAATCCTGGCTAGCCTCAAAAGGCCTCTTACTTACAGACATCAAAGTTCCCAGTAATGAACCTGCATTTCAATTCGGTGTTTAAAATGACAATTTAGTATTCTGTCTCATTGAAATACAGTATGTCTGTAAAGTCATGGTCGACTGGTCAAAAGTGCACTGTGACTATGGACACACTGTACAGTGAAAAAACTCAATTGCTATGTATGTATAGACTGCAAGGAAATACACTAAAAATGTTAATGTGGTTATCTCTGGGTGGTGGGATATGAGGCGATTTTTTATTTTCTACTCAACACTGTTTTGTATTTTCTCAATTTTTCTAAAAGAGCCTAGGCTACTTTCATCATCAGAAAAAGTGCTTTTAAAAGGGGAAATAACAATAAAAATATTCCCGTATTTAATAAGCAAATGCTACTTTTTACTTTGAAAGTGAATCCATAAGCTTCACAAAGTTGTGATAAGATATATCATTTCCAGGTCTAAAAATTAGAAAACCTTGAGCCTTTTATGTTCTCTAAAGGACATATGACATAATAAAGCAGCTGTAAGAACATTTTGATTAGTTTAAGAATCGCAATTCTTTTTAGGTTGACTATTTGTTATTGCAGACCATCTCTCTACCAATTTTAATGAATTAAACATGTAAAAGACCGGCCTTGGCCTGTTTGCTCACTGGTAGAGCATCAGTTCAGTGTGTGGATGTCCTGGGTTTAATTCTGGTCAGGGCACACAGGAAAAGTGTCCATCTGCTTCTTCACTCCTCTCTCCCCCCATCTCTCTCTTCTCCTCCTGCAGCCATGGCTCAGTTGGAGCGAGTTGGCCCTGGACGCTAAGGATGGCTCCATGGCCTCTGCCTCAGGCTCTAAGAAGAGCTCGGTTGCTGAGCAATGGAGCAACATCCCAGATGGGCAGAGCATCACCCTCTGGTGAGCTTGCCAGGTGGATCCCGATTGGGGCGCATGTGGGAGTCTGTCTCTCTGCCTCCCCTCCTCATTGAATTAAAAAGAAAAAGAAAACATGTAAGAGATCTTAAAAAATATGGCTTTCATGCTGTTATTTCAAAAAACATAAAGTAGCCCCATGGTCAAGGTACATATGAGAAAGAAATCAACCAACAACTAAAGTGCCGCAATGAAAAATTGATGCTTATCTCTCTCCCCCTTCCTATCTGTTTATCCCTATCTATCCCTCTCTCTGACTCCCTTGTCGCTGTCAAAAAAAGGAAAAAAAAAAACCCCAAACATAAAGTAATGTAAACTTGCAGTTTAAAATAGAAAGCACCCACTACTTTCTGCTATTTTAAATTCTTTTTGGAAAAAGGGGAAATTAATTATCAATAAACTAAACTATAAATAAAAATAAACTCTAATATAGAGCAATAATTGAAAACTTGAAAGAAATAGGCTGCTTCTTGTGTTTTTACACTGGGCAGTCTCTAACTGTGCATCTGAGAAAGAGAAAACTAAATATTTGGGGTATATATGCATTCCTTTAACACCTTCAACCTCAACTGAGAACAATTAACAATTGAAAAAAGATGAATTTTAAAACAAGAAGAGATTTACCTACCTTTGATGCCAACCGTGATTTCAGGCCTAAGAATGAAAAGACGGTGTTGCTTTCCTTTGATTCAAAGAAACTGTCATAATCCTAGAAAATAAAAGGGGAAGGGGAATAAACAAACATACAATTATCTCTGTATTTGGCACTTTTGACCAATTCTTTATGGAAATAAAAAAATGAAAAATGTACCATTGCTCCGTCCAGGCCAGGGAAAAGCTACAGAAATCTATTGATTTGCTCTTCCTAAGCCTAAAAACAAACTTCTTTGAGTATGATGACAAATATAACACATTTTAAATCCAAAGCCCGTGACAGAATTAAAACATAAAATACTGACAACAGAAATGAAATCAGAACACACCCCTGAGCTTCGTGTGCCAAGCTAACATTTATTTGTGTAAAGTCACTCTGACCTGTTCTAGCACTTCACTATGGAAGGCTGCCTCCCTATTTTACTCTTGACATTTTGTTATCTAGAGCTTTAAAGATATATATCATTGGGTAAACAGAAGCCTATAAAGGTCTCCATGTGTCAACGTGAGTGCTTTTGAAGTTGTCCACATTCTTTACAACTATGTCTTCAGAGAGAATAAAGAGCTCAAATAAAAACTAGAGAAAACTGTATTTATTGTCTATAACATTTACCTTTTCCTCAGAAGCAGAATCACTTTTCTCTTCCTCCTTTCACAAAAGAAGCCATCAAGGAATGCTGATCAATATGCTCATCAATTGTTTTTTTTCAAAAGTATAATTCTACGTAGTTTCTAAGGTGATATAAAGCAGTCTTCAAATTTGGTAGAGATCCCTCTTTGTTTAATTTTTAAAATTTTATCCTGAGGCTAAATATTGTAAACAGACAAGGATCAGAATCGTTCTTAGGCATTTCCTTTATGCTAGGTGCCTTACAACCAGTCCGTCACTTGTTGGAAATGGGCTGAGAAAAAAAAATGTTGTCCAAGTTTGATAGCCAATGAGAGAGCTGAGATTTGGGCCCAATATTTATTGATGCTGTAATTGAAGTTTTTTTTTGTACTCTATGATGCTTCCTGCAGGAGGAAACAAAGTGAGGGGCACCCTGTATGAATCACGGAACCCTAATGAATCTACTGCTAAGCTGAACCAATAGCATCACAGGTACTTTTGAAACCTAAGGTTTCTAAAAGAGAGTTCATGACTTACAGGGTTCTGTTCCTTGCAAAGCATGCGTCAGTTTGACAAAAAATCTTGGAATTCTCTGACTCTGTGTAGAGACTCAACTATCTAAACGCTTTAGCAGGGTAAGGCTGGAGTTGAGAAATTGTACGAGACCCCCAAGTGAAGAAAATCATCAACTGGGCAGTTGGAGATTCCTGGTAACTCTACAGTATTAAACATTTCATAGAATTTTATGAAAAATGTTATAATATTTTATTAAAAATAACTATGTTACAAATAATGCAGGTCTAAATTTGATGTAGAATTTAGGCAAATATCCCATGGACTGAAAATGTTACAAATATTCTTTATAACAAAGGTATATCCAAACAGTTGAGTAACAGGTCACAAGTTCATGAAACAATCCTACTTGATATAACATTCTTTATCTGACCATTTGTCACTTATTGTCAATGTGGTAAGAAAAGGAAGGCAGTTAAACTACAGATAGATTTATCTCATCCTTTTAGATATCCTGTATGAAAACGGGTGTACTTGTTCCTCCTCATACCATATTTGGCCATTTATTCAGTCTACATTCTTTCCCTAGAGAATCTCATTTAGAGCCATGGCCCTAGTAAAACTCACATCTTTAGCTCTGATTTCTTTTCTCAGTACTGACTCTATATAAGTACTAACTGCTTACAGTCTCTTAAACATAAGGAATCTAAATCGCAATTCATCATCTTTCTGCCACACCAAAAGATGGACCTCTAAGAAAGATGACTCCACCATCTAATGGACTCTACCAAGTCAGGAATTAAGGTACCATAGGACTCCTCTCTTTTCTCAACCAAAAACTATCCTACAAAGTCTTCATTTTCAACATCCATCTCATTGCCCTAATCTAAACCAGACTTCTGCAGGAACACCCAACTTACCAACCCTACTCCAAGCTAACCTATTTCTACCCTATCATTCTCAAGTGAGGACAGACTGATCTTTTAAAAATGATACATTGATCATATTGCCTTCTTCTTAAATCCTTTACTTCAAGACTTCTCATTGCTCTTATAGTACAGACTAAAATTCGGTTTTTTTGTGTTTGTGTGAGAAAGAGAAAGTGACAGTGACAAAGACAGACAGGAAGAGGGATGAGAAGCATCAACTCGTATTTGCAGCACTTTAGTTGTCCATTGATTTTTCTCATATACACCTTGACCATGAGGCTCCAGCCAAACCAGTGACCTTGGGCTCAGGCCAGCGACATGGGGTCATGTCGATGATCCCATGCTCAAGCTGGTGACCCCACACTCAAGTTGGATGAGCCCTTACTCAAGCCAGTGACCTCGGGGTTTCAAACCTGGGTACTCAAGAGTCCCAGGTTAACACTCTATCCACTGCATGACCACCTGGTCAGGACAGATTTAAATTCTTTTCATGGCGTAAAAATGACTATGTGGTCCAGCTCTGAGTTAGTGAAGACCGAGGGAAAGGCAAGTCTTGTATTTCCACTCCCCAACCATTCAGAGGTTCATTTCTGGGAAACTGAGTGGTATATATACTCAGTCAACTGTAGATGTGATGTCCTGCAATCTACTGAGTTATATGACCTTGGTCAACTTCATTTAACCTCCTCAGACTATTTCTTCCTTTCTGCGTCAGATACTACCAAATCCCTTGAACCTCCAGGATTCTATGAAATGACAGAGCTTTCAGCAGAGTTACTCTTAAATGGCCTGTGAGCTGTGTCCAGGCATAAGGTCACTTACATATTTCAGTTACTAAAAATAACTATTTGAAAAATGTACTCCTCTCTGGTTTAACTGAACAGAAAAGGAAAGAGACAATAGTGAAAGAAAAAAAAATTAGGATTAGTGACTTAGTCATCAAAATGCTGTCCCTGTTTTGAATTTTGAAGGGCCTTTACCTGTTTCTACTTCATTAATAATCTCTGATATGTGTGTAAAATGCAGGAATAAAAAAAAAACATTGTAAGAAATAAAAAATGAAAGTCAATTCCTGACTCAATCTCTATAAATGTAGCGTGAATTTTACTTTAAAAGTCTAAAGTAGTAACATGAAAATATCTTGCAGATACCGGTAATACATCAAAAGGCAAGTTAAATGAAAATGTGTATAATTCAGGTTTCAATATCTATACGTAATTTTAGCCTGACCAGGTAGCTAAAGCTTCGGCCTGGGATGCCGAGGTCCCAGGTTCGAACCCTGAGATCGCCGGCTTGAGCATGGGATCATAGACATGACCCCATGGTTGCTGGTTCAAGCCCAAAGGTCACTGGCTTGGCTGAACCCTCCACCCCTGCTGTCAAGGCACATATGAGAAAGCAATTAGTGAACAATTAAGGTGCTGCAACAAAGAACTGATGCTTCTCATCTCTCTCCCTTTCTATCTGTTCCTGTCTGTCCTATCTCTCGCTAAAACAAACGAACAAACAAAAACATAAAAAACACACTTAGTTTAAAAATAATTACAGTTCTTCAAATCACAAAACTGGAAATAAGGTTAAATCTCAAAAGCTAGTTTCATATATAAAACAGAACCTGTAAAATCTCTGTGTGTGGAGAAAATACATAGTTTTAGAAACAATCCATTTAACATTGAATCAAATCTGTTCTCATACATTTTATTCACCAGCAAAAGTATTTAGACGTTTCAGATATTTATATATTTCAGAAGAACAACATTTCTTATTTATATAAAAAATCTTCTTTAACTATATCTCTGTCATAAACATTTAAAGTGTTACTTTTATTTATGAAACTTTAACTCAGTGCCACATAACTAGAGCTAAGGGGGCTTCTTACCTGAATACTGATTTGGATCCTCCCAACAGTTTAGAAATAGTCACTTAAGGTAATTAACTCCTTCCAAAGTGACAAATATAAAATTTGGTAATTAGCTTTAAAAGCAGAATAATTTAATGAAATCCTTTTTTAACAGTCAATATTAGAACAGTACCTGACATAAACCAGGTTACCAGTAATACTTGTCAAGTGGATGAATTAGTTCTCTGCTAATTAATGACTGACGTGCCGTGTTTTAGGTAATCTCATGCTAGCAACATCACTTAAATAAATCTTATTTCCACTTTGTTACTTCCGGGTTTTAAAGAATCGTGTATGCAATTTACTTTCTGACATGCAAAAGCTTTTGAGTCTGATGAATCTCCAAGTGTAAAAGGTTAACTATTTTCCTTGTCATGTTTAGGCAAAGAGTATGTGATTGATAATTTAAAATCTAAAATTTCTGAACAGTAGTATCTCCTTCCAGAGATAATAAATTAAATAGTATGATGTGAAATAATTTAAGAGTAAAACAGTATTAGAAATTTAAAAATCACACCTAGTGATTACTAGTACAAGTTATTATGGCCTTAGGCATTCCCCAGTAAAAGAGTAAGATCTGCTTTCTTATCAAGTTCATTTCATTTATCAGGATTATATTTTAAAGTGTGTATTACTGCAAATGTTAAAAGCACTGTACTTAAAAGCTCATTATAAAGTTTCTAAATAGGCTTGCTGAGTTCCTTATAGTCAGACACTGTCTCTGAAGCGTTTGTAAATACAGATATGCCAATGACACATTTCAGGACAATAAAACTTCTATTAATGATCAGTTAATTGCACCTTTGGAGAAGAGTACAAACACACAAAGCAGATTCAAGATAAAAGTGCTCACTTTCAGAAGCTAGTAAATTTTTATTACATTAAAGAAAAAGGATGAAAAATCCCCTTTGTTTCTAGTGAACTGCTTATGAAAAGAAAAAGTTCTGGCCTATATAGATATCAGCATAATTAACTAGCATAATAAACCAGCCCTATTACTAATGGAACAGTTATCCGAATGTTGCAGTTTTAAGAAGGATAAAGTAAGCTAAACAGCTGTTAAAAGGAAAAATAAATAAGTTCCATCACCTATACATCTGTTAAAGTGAAAACCAATCTCAGAGACATTTATAAGCTCATGATAAATTTACGACAGGTAGAGTTCACAATAGTCTCATTCTATTAGCTGTAGGCTGCCATTAGACTATTATGGACTAGACAAGCATTTGAGACAAAGACCTTAAAGTTCTTTGCCCTTTTAGTGTTCCCTAAGAAAACAAGGAGGAAAACCCACAGCAGCCACTCTGAAAAGCTGCACTGCTTCCCACGCTAAGTCAATGACAATGAAGTGACAGACCCATGTTATTTCTACATGCCAAGGGCATATCCAAACAGGAGGTTACAGGAAACAAAGAGAACAAGTGCCACATAAGGAAACGACGGCAGCACGGCAGCAATCAATCCGAAAAGATCCAAGGCTTTCTCCAAAGAAAGAAAATCTTTTTAAAAAATTATTTTTAAGACCATAAGAGTTACTGCTACTGTCACTGCTTAAACTGGGCCGAGGCTCCTCTTCTTAAAGTCTCTTGCCTGTGGGTATCCCCTGAGCAGAATTTCTTGATTTTGTGGTTAAAGAAAGTTAGTACTATATCCTATTTTATGAAATCTTGGTTTAGAAGGAAAAAGTAGTCGGCACTCCCAATCCTGGTAAGATATGGAAGATGCAGTTGTCTAAAATGGCTTCATTCAGCAATGGTTATGTCAGATACCAAAAATACAAGTAAACCCAAAGTTGAGGATTTTAAATTCCTAATTTGTGTTTTACATTTCCAACCATACTGTTGTTACAAGATGGCAAAGCAAGAAAATACAGCTACCCAAGCACCAATTTCATTTGGATGAAAAAATTTTTGTGCTAAACATAGGGAAAGAAAACAGCAATAAAATTTTAATAACTACCCAAAGGAGCCAATGCAAAGTCTCACATAGGCGAAGAGAACCTCTTGGATATCGACATTGTTGTCATTCCCCTTTAAGCCACAGGGATTTAGTAAAACAGGATTATATACCTTCCTTAGCATATATATACTAAACAGTTCTGTAGAGAACAGTATTTATATGCTCAAAACAATATAAATATAATATATACTTATGTATTATAAGTTACTATAGTTACAGAAGAGAATGCGACTTAAAAACTCTAGCAATGCTAACGTGTATGCATGTGTGTGTATGTGTGTCAATCAAAATGGAGGAGAATAAGAGAAACTATAAGAAGGCACATCTCTTAATCCTCCAAACAAAAAAGTAAACACATTTAAAATCAAGGACTATATATATCAGTATGTGAAATGGTGGTGATAACTTAAGAACCTCACACAAGAGGCTACATCCTGGCAATCTGGGAGAGGTCACATATAAAGAAGGGCAGAGGAAAACCGACTCCTCATCTTGCCCCACCTGTTAACAGGCTTTCTTGTCTTCACAGTGGTATTAACATGGTCTTATTGTCTTAACAGTTTCATTTTCATTAATTTTATCTGCATAATAGCCAGAGAAAAATTTTAACAAAAAGAAAACTGCCAGTTTAGATATTAGTTAAAATACATTGCTAAGCATACACTCGGGGTGGCCGGAAACTATCCAGTAAAGGTTTTCAATATTCACAGCACAAGTTGTTTTTGTGAAAGAATGTCCCAGGGACTCATCACTGTAGAATATTGAAGCAAACATCTCAGTAAGGTGAAAATAGGAGATGAAACATTTATAGACATAAAAATAAAAACTAGGGTTATACAGAAGAGAGAAAACAGCAAAGAATATGTAATTAAATGATAATTTGGGGCATATAGCTGATCAGCAATCAGCAATAAAGAGGACTTGATATCACCTCTTTCCCAACCTAGTAGCTGTGAGGATGCCAGATAATAAGATCACCACAGTGAAATACCTAAAGCAGATTCTCCCTGATTACAGAAGTGATGCTTTAGACAGAAGCCCTGGAGTACAGATTTTCTAATTCAGATCAAGTTTGCTAAGGAAATTCTACCTATGGGATACGTGAACTTTTGAAGGGGTGATTTCTGAAATAGATTTCATTGCAAAATTTAGAAGTTTAAATAAGCTTGGTTTTGAGACATCTGGCTTTTTTTTGTTAATAAAATGAGAATACAAATGCTCAGAACCCTGACAAGCCAAGACCCAACAAAATGAGGTGGCTACCTGCTCATCTGAAAATATCCAGAATATACAAAGAACTCTTACAACTGAAAAACAAAAAGCCAAATAACAATTAAAAAAATAGGCAAAGGACTTGAACAGACATTTCCCCAAAGATGAGATACAAATGAACAAGCACATGAGATGCTCAACATCAGTAATCATCAGAAATGCAAATCAAAACCATGACGACACTCAACTCACACCCATTAGGATGTCTGTTGCCAAAACAAAATAAAACAGAACCAGAAAATAACAAATGCTGATGGGGATGTTGAATCAGAACCCTGTGTACTCTTGGTGGGATCATAAATTGGCACAACCACAATGGCAAACATTATGGCAGTTCCTCAAAAAATTGGAACTAGAACTACCATCTTCACGCTTACTGGATACTGTCACTTGCAGATGTGGCAGTTGTCCACAGCTTATCCAATCAGAGAACAACACTCATAAATTATCACTGGGTAAAGCAAGGTACACAGGAACAGCTGGGATGAATGAGGCCACAGTTGTTAATTGCCCTATAATGCTTTTGCTTTTGTCAAAGTCATATTTACTTGATCTTGATGAGAGCAGATACTGTCTTAAAAACTCATGCCAGAACAGACTATAAAGGCAGAGTTCATATACCAGCATGGTTGTGACCTTTACCACGGGACTAACACTGCTCAAGCAGAGAAGATGCCATTTATCTAGCATAGTGTAATCAATATGTAAGCCTCTAGCCAGATATTAGTCTATGTGAAAATATTTTCATAGATTCCATAAGGTAAAGATATATACATTTATAAAGTCATAAAGAAGTGAAATTAAAAAAATTTACTTCACATTACACTCTTTTATTCATTTAATACATTCCTCTATTCAAAGTGCTCTGAAGAGTTTTCTTTTATGAGAGAGCAAAGATGTCTCTATCTCATTTCTTTTGAAAAGTCAACAGAACAACACAGATTAAAGAACCCAGAAACTCCATTCAAAAAATAAAACTAAGAGACATTTATATTTATAGCTCTGAACTACAAACACTTAGGAAGTAGGTAGAGAAATGGTGAAGAATGTCAGAGAGCGGAGTTTGGTCAAACGTTAGTGTTGGCAGAAGCAGCATTAACAAGAAACAAGCTGCAGGACCCCAAAAAACATCAGATATTGGAGGCATCTGCTATTGTGAAGGTGGGGTGAGTGGGCAGTCAGGAAACAAGGAGACTCACTGAAAATCCAGTTAGACTCCCAGTGTGTCTCATTCTCTCCAAAGGAGCTAGAAGGTACAACGTTAATAGACGTGGTTTCTGGGAGGCAAAAAACTTATAAACACCAGCACTGAAGACAGTGGGAGTGAAAAGGGGATATGAAATGAAAATGTGCATGACAGAGAGTGAGATCCTCTAGTTCTCTTACCTGACAAGGCCAGAACTCCAGTAGGCAGGTTGACATTCCCAAAGCAAGGGACTGAAAGGCCATTCTCTGGAAATATTAAGCTATCATCTGAGAAAAGATCTACAGATACTACTATCAGTATCTTCTATGAGAATGTTGACATGCTAACTAGTCATCCTAGAGAAAAGTCCAGTGGGAAACAAACCTATAAGCATTTCACAAATACAGCTTGTCATTAGCTTTCTTGTGCCTCACATCTTAAATTTTGAAAAAGGCAAGGATCACCAGATATCTGAGGAAGGCCCACCACACTCCAGAGAGAAGACCAAAATAAATAAACTGAAAATAAGGAAGTTAGGGAAACAGGGGCAATACTGGTGAGAGAACTTCAAAAATACCCCATATATTTAATATGGCCACTGAACTAAAATCTTATATTTATTTCATAAAAGCACAACATTATTAAAAAGAAAAAAATCAGAAAGTAAGAATGGGGGGAAATGACATAAAAATATTAAATGAAAACATTCAGAGGGGATTCCAAGATGGCTACACATAGGTGAACATTCCAACTGCCACCTCCCAGGACCAAATTGGATTACAACTTAATTTAAGAACAATCATCTTGAAAAACCAACTTTGGACTAAAAGGAATCTATACCCAAGGATCACAGAAGAAGTCACACCAAGACTGGTAGGAAGGACAGAGACGTGGAAACGGCTGCCCCGCTCCCAGGAGAGAGCAGTGGTGGAGGGTCTGGAAGGATTTTCCCTATGGGGAGGTTCACCCTGAGAGGCGAGGGTCCTAAGGCCCAGGCCCAGCACCCCAGCCTAGAGCCCCAGAGCCTAGAAGAGGTGCCCACATGACATTTGGCAGTGAAAAGAGCCAAGTTTTCTGTCTGCAAAAAAGAGATGGAGCTCTCAGAGATGCATGCTTCATCTTAAAGGGCCAGCACAGAAAATCTTGTTCATAGCCACTTACCCGGGCCTCTGGCAGGGGAAAGCTGAAAGGACTAGAGTTGTGTGAGGAGAGTGTGAAGCTGGTGTCATAGGGAGAGACACCATGGAAGACAGCCACCGGAACCCCTGTGCTGAGCTATTCTCTGATACCGCAGTCACCATCTTTCTTGGCAGAGCAATTCCCTCTGTGTATCACCAGCCTGGGAGAAAGCAGCCACTCCATACTTGGGAATCTCTCCTGCCCCACCATATGAAGATTGGGCCACTCTGAGAGGTCAGCCAGGAAGCAGGGAGTCTGTCAGTGTCTCAGTTTTCTGGCTTTGAGGCAAGAGCTCTCCTTGCCCCGCCCCCCATGCTCCCTGAGACTATGACTGCTGCTTCTGCCTCATAGGAGACACAGTAGAAACTATCCAGACTGTGGGCAGACCACATCTCTGGGTCTCAGAGGTCATACCCACTGGAAACCTGGGGGCAACACCCTACTGAGGTCTGTGAAAAAGTCTGGACAGACTGATACCCGGGGCTGAGGGGGAGAACCACAAAACACCCTTCCAAATCCCTGAATTGTCCCAGGCTCTAGACTCTACCAGAGGTTTTATTTCAGTGGCCAAACCCAACAAGCAGCCAGGAGACTAAGTCTGCAGGAGTCGGGCTCAGGGAACCTTATCCTTTTGCTGACCTTGCCCCAGGTCCAGTGTGAATAAAAGCCAGCCTAGGTGTGGGGCTTGGTGTTTCCATGCACATCTGGGCCCAGCAGAGGCAGCCACAAACTCTGGATTGCTTGTAGCTCCAAGAAGGTTGCTGAGGGTCAGTCAGGGCTGGCACATCCAGAAGCCAGCTGTGGAGAGCATCGGGTTGGAAACTAACAGATTTTATTGGAAGAGTATCCTAATGGAGGGCTCATCAGACACCAGGCCCAGCTGAGGTGAGTACCGTTCTCTCTGATCAGAACCGGAACAGCGGCTCATGTACACTGGACAGGGTGAAGCTTCACACTCAGCCGGCCAGGTTCTAGATATCCTGCTCTACTGGGCTAGGTTCCACAAGGGGAAGGGACAGAGGCTTGGATCATGGACATTTAAAGTGTGGGACCCGGGAACCTATTCTTGGGTCCAGTCAGGGTTTAGCCACTTTAAAGGGAGACACAAACAGCCCCAGGAGAGGATTCTCTCAGTCTTCCTTCCTGACCCCAGGGGCTCACAGCTGGAAGGACTGCAATAGAGGGGACCGTCATCCCCCACCAATCTGAACCTGCTGCTCACCTTGCTGGGGAGAAGTAGATTTGGGGTATCCAGCAGTTGCTGAGGGATTAGGCTCTGGAGTACCGGCCACTTTCCCCACACTGAACTCCTGACCAAGAGACCCCTAAAATAGGGGGTCCCACTAATGTTGTATTCCCAACATCAGCTAGCTGCCCTAACTCACCAAGCTTGCAACCTGTAAAGGGATTGACGGGTGAGGCCAGGCTGAGCCCACACTACAGTCTTTCTATAGAAGACTTTGTGGGAAGACCAGGCAGCTGCAAGACGAGGTGGAACAGCTGAAAAGTGGAGGCAAATCTTATAGAGCTTGGGGTTTTTACAGAACTGCTCCATCTCTAAGCAGGAGGATGTGATCTTTATACACAGGTTGTACCCTTCCACACTACCCAGGCACAAAAAACGCAGACAACAAACAGTGAACAGAGCAGTAGCTCCATACAGGTAACCCACGGCAGATTACAAACAATGGCTGATGTCAACCTAAGAAGACCCAGAACCAATATAACCACAACTAGTAGTGGGTGGCAGACAGCACCAATACTAGATTCAGCTAGCTACCCAAGCAGCATGCCAAAAGGGGGAGTATAGCAGGCACCAGATACGGTGGAAAATAAATATGCCCAACAGGACAGACACTACACAGTATCAAATACTGTGATCAAGGTTGACACTCAGAGCTAGCCAGCCTGAAGGTATAACTACACCCATGAAAGGACCAACTACATTCAATATTTGTTTGAAAACATCATTGCTGAAAATGTCCATAAATTGATGAAGGAAAAATTCACACAAAAAGAAGCTCAGAGAGTCCTATTAAAGAGAAACCCAAGGAGATCTAAACCAAAACACATCATAATTAAAATGCCAAATTTAATAGACAAAGAAAGTATACTAAAAGCTGCAAGAGAAAAGCAGTTAATTACCTATAGAGGAGCCCCCATTAGGATGACATCTGACTTCTCAAAAGAAAAACCTGAGGCTAGAAGGGATTGGCAAGAAATATTCAAAGTGATACAAAACAAGAACCTAGAACCAAGACTACTTTATCCAGCAAGGCTATTGTTTAAAATTGAAGGAGAAATAAAAAAGCTTCCCAGACAAAAAAGACTCAAGAAATTCATTACAGCCAAACCAGTACTGAAAGAAATATTAAAGGAACCAACTATAAAAAGAGTAAAGAAAAAGTATCAAGAGAAAGAGAATTGTAGATTTAAAGAAAAAAATGGCAATAAATAAGTACATACCAATAATAACCTTATATGTAAATACATGAAATGCTCCAATCAAAAGACATAGGGTAGCTGCGTGGATAAGAAAACAAGACCCATACATATGCTGTCTACAAGGGACCCACCTCGGAACAAAAGACACACATAGACTGAAAGTGAAGGGATGGAAAAAAAAATATTTTATACAAATAGAAATGAAAAATAAAGCTGAGGTAGTAATAGTTATATCTGACAAAATAGCCTTTAAAACAAAGGAATAAAGAAGTGATATTATGATGTATACCACTACATAATGATAAAGGGAGAAATCCAACAGGCGGATATAACAATTGTAAATGTTTATGCACCTAATACAGGAGAATGTTTATGTACCTAATACAGGAGCACCTAAACATATAAAGCAGATTTTAATGCACTTAACAGGCAAGATCTACAGAAATACTATTATAGTAGGGGATTTTAATACCCCACTAACATCAATGGATACTCTAGACAGAAAATTAACAAAGAAATAGTGGCCTTAAATGACACACTAGATCAACTGGATTTAATTGATATCTTCAGAAACTTTCACATCAAAGCAGCAGAATATAAATTCTTTTCCATTTTTCATTGTATATTCTCTAGGAAAGAGCACATGTTAGGACATAAAACAAGTCTCAATAAATTTAAGATTGAAATCATATCAAGCATTTTCTCTGATCACAATGGAAAGAAACTAGAAATCAACTACAATAGAAAAACTGAAAAAACATTCAAACGAAGGCTAAATAGCATGTTATTAAATAATGAGATAAAAAATAAAAAATTTCCTTGAAAGAAATGAAAATGAACATACAACAACCCAAAATGTATAGGACACAGCAAAAGAAGTCCTGAGAGGGAAGTTCATAGCATTACAGGCAGACCTTAAGAAGCAAGAAAAAGCTCACCAAACCTAACCCTACACATAAAAAAATTAGAAAAAGAACTAATAAAGCACAGAGGAAGTAGAAGGAAGGAAACAATAAAGATCAGAGCAGAAATGAATGACATAGAGGCTAAGAAAACACTACAGAATATCAATGAAACCAGGAGCTGGTAGTTTGAAAAGGTAAAAATGATTGATGAACCTCTAAGCAGAGTCATCAAGAAAAAAAGAGGATTCTAATAAAATTAGAAAGGAAAGTGGAAAAGTAGCAACTGACACCACAGAAATACAAAGAATTGTAAGAAATTATGAAGATTATATGCCAAAAAATTGGATAACCTAGGCAAAATGGATAAATTCTTAGAAACATACAATCTTCCAAAACTCAATTTGAAGAATCAGAAAACCTAAATAGACCGATTATAACAAATGAAATTGGAACAGTTATCAAAAAACTTCCAGACAACAAAAGTGCTGGACCAGATGGCTTCACAGGTGAATTTTACCAAATATTCAAAGAACTAAGACCTATCCTTCTCAAGCTATTCGAAAATATTCAAGAGGAAGAAAGACTTCCAAGTTCATTTTATGAGGCAAGTATTATCCTCATTCCAAAACCAGGTAAAGACACTACAAAGAAAGAAAACTATAGTTTTCTATAGAAAACTATAGAAAACAATAAAAAAAAACCCAAATAGCCTGAGCAATCGTGAAAATGAAAAAACTGTGGGAGGTATCACACTTCCTGATATCAAGTTATACTATGACATAGATCCCTAATGTACATAGATGCTAAAATTTTCAACAAAATATTAGTAAACTGGATCCAGCAATACATTTAAAAGATCATACATCACGATCAAGTGGGATTTATTCCAGGGAGGCAAGGCTGGTATAATATTTGCAAATCAATAAATGTGATTCATCACATAAACAAAATGAAGGATAAAAATCACATGATTATATCAATAGATGCAATAAAAGCATTTGATAAAATCTAACACACTCATTCATGATCAAAACTCTCAGAAAAGTGGGAATACAGGGAACATACCTCAACACAATAAAGGCCATCTATGACAAACTGATAGCCAACATTATACTCAATGGGAAAAAATTAAAAGCAATCCAGGAAAAATTAAGACCAGGAACAAGGCAGGGGTGCCCCCTTTCACCCTTCTTATTCAACCTAGTTCTGAAAATCCTAGCCACAGCAATCAGACAAGAAGAGATAAAAAGCATCTAAATTGGAAAAGAAAAAGTAAAACTGTCATTATTTGCTGATGACATGATACCGTACATAGAAAATCCCAGTCTCAGTCAAAAAACTACTAGACCTGATAAGTGAATTTGGCAAGGTAGCAAGATATAAAGTTAATATTCAGAAATCAGAGGCATTTTTATACACCAACAATCAACAGAGGGAGACATTAAGGAAACAATTCCCTTCACTACTGCAACAGAAAAAATAAAGTACCTAGGAATAAATTTAACAAAGGAGGTACAAGACTTGTACTTGAAAAATCATAAGAAATTGAAGAAAGAAATCAAGGAGAATACAACAAACAAGTGGAAGCACATACCTTGTGCATGAACAGGAAGAATTAACATCATTAAAATGTCCACATACTACCCAAAGCAATCAATAGATTCAATGCAATTCCTATTAAAATGCCAATGGCATACTTCACAGATCTAGAACAAATATTACAAAAATTTATATGGAACAATAAAAAAAACCAAATAGCCTGAGCAATCGTGAAAATGAAAAAACTGTGGGAGGTATCACACTTCCTGATACCAAGTTATACTATGAGGCCATTGTAATTAAAAAAGCTGGGTATTGGTATAAGACAGTCATACAGATCAATGGAACAGAACAGAGAACCCAGAAATAAACCCACACCTTTACTGTCAATTAGTATTTCACAAAGGAGGCAAGAGTATACAATGGAGTAAAGTATACTTACTCCATTCTCTTTAAATGGTTTTGGGAAAATTAGACAGGAACATGCAAAAAAATGAAACTAGACCACCAACTTACACCATTCACAAAAACAAACTCAAAATGGATAAATTATTTAAAGGTAAGTCACGAAACCATAAAAATCGTGGAAGAAAACGTAGGCAGTAAACTCTCCAATACCTCCTGTAACAATATGTTTGCCAATATATCTCTGCGGGCAAGTGAAATTAAGGACAAAATAAACAAATGGGACTGTATCAGACTAAAAAGCTTTTGCACAGCAAAAGACACCATTAACAAAATAAAAAGACAGCTCACACAATGGGAGAACTTATTCGCCAATAAGTCTGATACGGTGTTAATAACTAAAATTTATAAAGAACTTCTAAAACTCAACACCAGGAAGGTAAACAATCCAATTAAAAAATGGGCAAAGGTACTAAATAGACACTTTTCTAAAAAGGACATACAGATGTCCAATAGGCATATGAAAAAATGTTCAATGTCACTAATCATCAGAGAAATGCAAATTAAAACCACAATGAGATATCACCTCACACCTGTCAGAATGGTGCTCATTAACAAATCAACACACAAGTTCTGAAAAGAGTGTGGACAAAAAAGGAACCCTCTTGCACTGCTGGTGGGAATGCAGTGGTGCAGCCACTGTGGAAAACAGTATGTGTTTCCTCAAAATATTAAAAATGGAACTGCCTTTTGACCCAGCTATCCTACTTTTAGGAATATATCCCAAGAATACCAAAACATAGATTCAAAAGAAGATATGCACTCTCATGTTTATTACAGCATCATTTACAATAGCCAAGATCTGGAAACAGCCCAAATGTCCATCAGCGGATGAGTAGACAAAAAAGCAGTGGTACATATACACAATGGATTACTACGTGGCTGTGAAAAAGAACAAAATCTTATCTTTCGCGATGGCATGGATGGACCTGGAGATTATTATGCTAAGTGAAATTAACCAGGCAGAGAAGGATAAATATCATATGATCTCACTTACTCGTGGAATCTAATGAACATGGCAAACTGAGGAACAGAATAGAGAGAGACAGGGTCACAGGGAAGAGAGGGACAGCTGTCAGAGGGAAGGAGGATGAGGGGACTAGATCAGAGAAAGAAAAGGGATTAGTGAAATTATATATACATAACACACAAATACAGATAACAGAACAGCAAATCGCAGAGAGGAGGAGAGAGTTAGGGGAAGGGGGTCAAAGGGTGTATAATGGGAGGCACGTTGTTGGGGGTTGAGGGTGTTTTATTGAGTGGGACACTTGAATCCATGTTAACACAATAAATTCAAATTTTAATAAAAAAAAGCAGGAAAGGGATTCCCACAACCCAGGCAGAAATTTATTATTTTAATCACTGGACTAGGTGGGGGATACTGTTAGGAATATTTTCCAGTTTACAATGGAGTTGAAAACTCACCATGATCTTCAAGTCAGATTGCCTAAATTCAAACCCTAGTATGCCAGTCTTGGGGAAGATAAGCTGGGACAACTTATGCAAGGCTTTAGGGTATTAGCAGCAACTTTATAGATCCTTTGTGAAAAGGAGGTAAAGCAATGTATGCAAACTAGACAGCAGGATGCACGGAATAAAGCAACATTTAAGTAAAAAATAAAAAAGAATATTCAGAGGTTAAAGAAATCTTCCAGAAAGTAGAACAAAAAGTTAAGAAAAGTGAGTCTACAACCAAAAATATATATTTATGAATATTTAAAAATCTATGCCAGTGGCTCAATATCTAAATTAATAGACACTCTAGAGCAGGGGTCCCCAAACTTTTTACACAGGGGGCTAGTTCACTGTCCCTCAGACTGTTGGAGGGCCAGACTATAAAAAAAACTATGAACAAATCCCTATGCACACTGCACATATTTTAAAGTAAAAAAATGAAACGGGAACAAATACAATATTTAAAATAAAGAACAAGTAAATTTAAATCAACAAACTGACCAGTATTTCAATGGGAACTATGGGTGCGGATGCATCCTGTGCTCCTCTCACTGACCACCAATGAAAGAGGTGCCCCTTCCAGAAGTGCAGGGGGCGGATAAATGGCCTCAGGGGGTCGCATACTGTAGTTTGGGGACCCCTGCTCTAGAGAAAAAGGACAGGAAAAAGAAGCAGGGAAAATTTTTCAAAGAAAATAGTATAAGAACATATTTAATGACTCAATTATATAATTCTTAGATTATAAGGACCTACTGAGTACTAACCCCAGTTAAATGAAAAATAGGAATCATATATATGTAAGAAAGAGATGTTAAAAATTTGCATAGAAGAAACTGACAAAAACATACAACAAATCAAAGAAAACGACATTAGACTTCTCAACTGCAAAACTGGAAACTGAATGACACTGAAAGAAAACCATCAAAATTCTTTCCAACCTAGAATTCTATACACAACCTAGAATTCTATACATAAATGAAGACCAACATAATGGCATTTTCATAACTACAAAGTGTGAGAAACAGAAAACTACTAGGTTTTTCTTATAAGCCTTCTAGCACTATTTGACTAATAACTTTATTTTGAAATTGTACAGTTTCCACACATTTTCAACTATTACCTCATTTTGGTCTGCACTCACAAGAGTACATTTTCTAGACTCAGTAATCGTGAATGAGATGATTATACCCTTGGCTTTCCACATTCTTCATCTAATAAAATATGATATCATGATATTAAAAAAATCCCACAAAATATTAACCTTTATTCTTATAATAATGCACTTTCAAATACTTTATAAACAGAAACATCCTGTGAAGTAAGATATATATTGTCATCCTTTGCTTAAAGATGAGAAAATTGAGGCTTAAAGAGGTAAGTCACTGCCTGACCAGTGGTGGCGCAGTGGATAAAGTGTCGACCTGGGAACACTGAGGTCACCGGTTCAAGACCCAGGACTTGTCTGGTCAAGGCGCATATGGGAGTTGATACTTTCTGCTCCTCCCCCCTTTCTCTCTCACTCTCTCTCTCCTCTCTAAAATGAATAAATAGTAAATAAATAAATTTAAAAAAAAAAAAAAAAGAGGTAAGTCACCGTCCAAAGGTGTCACAGCCAACATGAAGCAGTACTAGAACTGAAGTCTATATCTAGTGCTATGCTCAGGATTCTATTCTTGACATGTACATAAGGACTTGGTAGATAATCCTTACATTTTTATGTTTTAATATCTCATTCTCCCTATGCACACAGGAAACAATTAATTTTCAAACCACCACAAGCATTCTGCTATCCCTTTTCTCCACCCTAATGCAACCCAGTTATTCATTTCATCTCAGGCCACGGAGCACTGAAGCCTAGGCCCTGCTCTTCTCCCAGCCATTCCTGAAGAGCTGTAGTATAGGTCCCAGAATAAACACTGGCACATGCTCAGAGCTCTGGCAAGAGGCAAATTCTAACTACTCATTAGAAAGAAACTTCTTGATTTTTTTCCCCCTTCAACCTAAGGGTGAGAAGAAAAATAGGTAATTAGACAATAGGGAGTTCATTTTCTCATATGTTACATACAGCAAGAAGGCACCTAATATATTTTAGATGTTCATAATGATCCATCTGGCTCATTTTAATAAAAAAATAAACTACTGTTTATAATAAGCTATTAGTTTTTTATACTGTAAAGGGATCAAAGTTCAAGAATAATTACCCCTTCCAGTCTGCCCAACAAAGTGTTATTAATCAAAAATTATGCTTTTAAATATAGAGCTCAATAAAAATATCCATATAGCTACCCTTCCCACTGGCTTTTCCAAAGCAAGGAGAGAGGCAGGGAAACTTCACACACACACACACACACACACACACACACACTCAGACTCAGATACACTGTGACATATTTCTTCCTTCTCAATGTCACCCTGCTAGACTTGTAGACCTGAACAGACACTGCATGGAGAGGTTACAGCCCTCAGTGTAAAAACCCACTGTATTCAAGCTGACTCTGTGATTTCAGTAATGCAAAGAAACAGTGTAACAACAATCTAGCTACTTACTCCACAGTATCGGTCACCATTAAATATCTGAGGTGGCAGAGGGTTGCCCTGAGCGGGCTTCTTTTCTGAGGGTATGTTTTTGTACATCCATTGCCTCTGTTCTTCTGACATTGTGATATCCACCTCCTCAAACTCTATCTTGTTGGCTTCCAGAAATCTAACCACATCTTGCTGCTTCTTCTTTATCTGAAGAGAGAAAACAAACAAGGAGAAATGCTCATCAGAAACAATTTCCAAATTGAACTAGATTTGATTTCTCATTGTCAGAGATCACTGATACAAATTAGAAGCAATTTACATAGGCGCCATGCACTGTCTGCTCTGTGGGTATCCAGCAGAGGTCTAAGGCAGTCTGGACACAGTAATTTCTTCAACTAGACTCCCCAGAACTCTGCACACAACTCAGACTGCCTGGAAGGAACGGACTAGGTCTGAGGTGAGAGATTCACATAGTTCTCAGAGGTCCATCACCACTCCCCCTCCTACCCACAGAAGATGACATTTACAGCCAGGAAAGCTCTCTGCTAAAAACCATTTGAAAGCCACTGATAGCTCATCTGAGATGTCGACGTTTCATTGATTTCTGGGAGCAGCAACATTTTTCCTTCCCTCAGAAGCCTCCTTCAGCTATCTTAAAGCTGTGGTCACTGGTGTGAAAGCATCCTTTTATCAATTCATAAGAGAAAAATGGTCCCCACTTCTAAGGTGAGAGTAAACAGCAAGCACCATTGTATTTTGAACTCTATTTCTTAACCCTTTTCCTTCCTCTGATCTTTCACGTTTCCTTTCTCAGTCACTAGGGGTCAGCTGTGCTCCTGAAGAGCTGCAAACACATTTCTAGTTCTTTTTTTTTTTGACGGAGACAGAGAGAGAGAGTCAGAGAGGGACAGACAGGAAAGGGGAGAGATGAGAAGCATCAATTCTTTGTTGCAGCTCCTTAGTTGTTCACTGATTGCTTTCTCATATGTGCCTTGAGGGGGGGAGCTGCAGCAGAGCGTATGATCCCTTGCTCAAGCCAGCGACCTTGGGCTCAAGCCAGCGACCTTGGGGCTCAAGCCAGCGACCATGGGGTCATGTCTATGATCCCATGCTCAAGCCAGCGACCCCACGCTCAAGTTGGCGAGCCCACGCTCAAGCTGGATGAGTCCGCTCTCGAGCTGGTGACTTTGGGGTTTTGTTTTTTTTTTATTTATTCATTTTAGAGAGGAGACACACACAGAGAGAGAGAGAGAGAGAGAGAGAGAGAGAGAGAAAGGGGGGAGGAGCTAGAAGCATCAACTCCATATGTGCCTTGACCAGACCAGTGCAGGGTTTTGAACTGGCGACCTCAGTGTTCCCAGGTCGACGCTTTATCTACTGCGCCACCACAGGTCAGGCAACCTTGGGGTCTTGAACCTGGGTCCTCTGTGTCCCAGGTCCCACACTTTATCCACTGCGCCACTGCCTGGACAGGCACATTTGTAGTTCTTAAAATGTTACCAATCTTCTTCATTTAAGGGTCTATATTAATAAGGTAACCAACTTTTTTACAATGAAAAGGGAGACAAAAATAAATGGAAGAAAACTATCATAAATAAAAGAAACATTTTATTTATTGCAACAATAATACACTATAATATGATAAATGCATAATAAAAACATTTGTAATATTTTATATTGTAATTATGCTTACATGCCTAATAATTTTTAATAATAATTGTAAGAAAAAAGTACTCATTTAGATACAAATACGTCACATCACACGCAAAGGAGCGACTCTGCATCAAATACGAACATTTACAGATTGGTCTTCTAATATCAAAAAGGAGGACATGTAGGAGGACAGTCTTTGAGGAAGGATGGAACTTACAAAAGAAGGATTGCCCTCCCTAAAGGAGGACGATTGGTGACCTTAATATTAACTAACTTAGGTGGGGTGACAGTAGTCAATGTCTTAAACAGTCTGTGAAACATGAGAAAACAAGCTTCCTCTTCCTAATGATTATGGAAAATCTGCACAAAGAACAAACTTAAGTGATGAAGTAAATCTTATAAGGGCTAAAGAGAAGAATCATTCTGAGAAGTCAAGCAGCCAGAAAGGCCTCTTGTCATAAGAAGTAATATGTTTAAAAAACAAACTGTCACATACCAATTGTGTCCACCAACCTTTCCCCCACACCCCAAAGCCACAATGACAGATGTCCCTGATGTGGAACTCTGTCATATGTGATAAGCAAAAAGATTGCCATCACTGAGCTGAAGCCTATCAATGACTTAAACAAGAGCAGAGTTAGTATGGAAAGAAATAATAAGCTGACAAAATTGGTCATTTTTAAGCTCAATGATATTATAAAATGAGAGATTTACTGTATGATTATAAATCCAAACTGATAATGACATTATCTTAACTTTTTAAATTAAGCCACTTTTCATTTCTGAAAAGCTTTTCCCCCCTCACTGATACACAATTTCAGAAATTCGTTATTATTTTGAAACTTCAGCTTGCAAAAAAGTACCATCCATCCTACTTAATTCCCACTTACAACCCTACAAGGTAGATCTTATTGTTCCTGGGGTCAAAAGTAATCAAGTATTTTGATCAAGATTCTAGTGTGCGTGTGTTCTTGTCAGGATAAATTCCTGGAATTTAAAGTCACTCCCTATTTTAAAGCCCTTCTCTAGTAACCCCCACTGCCTTTGGAAGAACATACCCATCACTAAGCAGATAGCACAATGTCCTTCATGATCCAGCTCCTTTGACTATAAGAGCAATGTATTTACACATTTAAAAGTTTAGAAATAGTAAACAAACAAAAAGTTACCTACCATATTACTACCCAAACAACCACTGTCAAAATTTAATTAGAGGAAAGGGTCTCAATTTAATGTCCGTATGTGGAAACCTATAGATCCAGCACATTTCTAATGATCATGAGTGATGAAAAATAAAACTGCTACATAATCAAACTGTGGTTTTCCATATAACGTACATACATATAATGCCCACCTGTATCCCAAAATGTGAAGGCCTAAACACTTATACCTTTTCAATACGAGGCTACCTCAAAAGCACTCACACAGCTTCTTTACCTCCCCATCTCCCTGCCCTATACACATGGACACCCCACACACACACAAACACACACACAGGACATTCACTGGTCTTTTCTTTCACAGGGTCCCACTGGGTCAATATAGCTGCACTTAGTTCCGTTCACTCAACAACATATCATGAATACTGTCCACTGTCATCAAAAGTTTTCAAGAGTATGAATTTTAGTATCTCCCCGGCAAGTGCATCATGTAGATGTACAGTTAACTATCACTCTATTATTGGATATTTAGCATACTTGTAATTTTCATCACTAGAAATAATATCATGTAGTGAACATCTTTATTTATAAATCTTAGTTTCTCACAATACTACTTCAGAACAAAGCACTATAAATAAAACCCAGGTGAAAGGGCAGAGACATTTTTCTGATGGACCCAGGGTAAACTGCGGCTATAATATACAGCAATGGTGATTATAGTTAATAATACTGCACTGTATATTTGAAAGTTGCTGAGATCAGATCTTAAAAATTTCTTATCACAAGAAAAAGAGGTTGTAACATGATGTGGTGATGGATGTTAACTAGATTTATTGTGGTGATCGTTTTGCAATATGCACATATACCGAATCATTATGTTGTACCCATGAAATGTGGTATGTCAACTACATCGCAACAAAAAATACAAAGCCACATCAGTTTACATTCCCATTAGCAATCTTTGATAAGTATCCATGTCTCAACACCTCTCCTTACAGCTGATATTTGAAAATTGTAAAGATTAAAACTCAAATGATGTGAAGTGATGGATATTATCTAAACTTATTAGTCATCATATCTGTTGGGCAGATAAAATATATTATGCTCACTTTGTTAAAGATGGCGCTGCCCACATGGAAGTTCGTTGATATTAATGTGTGTTCTGGAACAGGCTGTGGGCAGGCCAGGTCGTTATAGCCTAAGGCTTAGTTTAAGAGTAAGCTCTTCTCCACACCCTTGACTTATTGGATGATGTAGGGTGGTGGCACTCTCCTGAGGAATTCCATTATGCCTCAGATGGGTGGCTTTGTATCAGAGACTTTCTTGTATGTATAATTGGATTAAAGGTTTGGATTTTCTAGGCTGTGGACTGGGGCAGTCTGGGAGCTTGATCTCTCTCTCTCTTGGTTCCTGAGTTCCTGAGGTTGGTATTAGAAAGGAGAGCGGATTAAGGCCATGTGGAGGAGAAGTAGCCAAGATGGCAGAGTGCTGAGGAAGAAGCCAGTTTGTTAAGAGTTTGTGCAGGAGGAGATGGGAAACAGAGGTGAATAAGTCTGGTGAGCTAGAAATCTTTGATTCTAGGAAACTCGGATAAGTCAGTAGCTTTGTGAGCACTGAATGTGTGGGTTTGGGAGCCCAGTGTGTGTTTTTGCTTGCCCACCGGGTGCAAGCTAGAATTAAAGCTGATGGCTCACCAGTTTTTGGCTCCGGTGTTTCATTGCCATCTGTCCGAATCCAATGCGAACCTGCATGGGTCAGGCTGCAGTGATGGTGGCCTCGACTACTGGCTTTACAATATCCCAATGTATACATACATCAAATCATTATGTTGTACACCTTAAACTTACACAATGGAATGTCAATTATATTTCAGTAAAACTAAAGAAAAAAGTGAAATGGTTTGTTCTAAAATAAAATTCAAATGCATCACTGCACACTGACAATGCTCAAAAAGCAGAAGATAATTCCTCACTCACAACGATAAAGACTTAGTCGGGTAAGGAGTAAATTATAAGCACAGTAACTACATCTCTCTTTTTATAGAGGAAACAAGGGGGAGGCATGATAAAATTTGTATTCCAAAGAAACCACTTTAGTACTATGCAACTTAAAGAGAAAAAAGGAGAAACTGTACCATTAACACTGGGATGAAAAACTGTCCAAGATGCATATGTAAGTTAAAAAAAAAAAAAAAAAGCGGAACTGTGAGTAGACTAGGCATATTTTTCTGAAAAAAAAAAGAGAAAAATAAAACACATTTGTATTTGCTTGTATTTACATTTTAAAAAACTATTGAAGGTTACAGAAAAAATTAATAAGAACAGTTGCTTAGGGGTCAGGGGACTGGGAACTGCATAATGGGGACAAAGTGGAAGCAACGGTTTCCACCCTCTACAAGTATAAACTTTAAACTTTTTGAACAGTGTGAATCTGTCAACAGTCAAAAGACTAAATGGAAAAAATTTATTCTGAGAGAGAAAGGGAGCTTCATGTAGAGCTTCACAGCCCAGGGCAGGAGCAGTACACAGCGAGGCCAGAATAAAGTAATACCGTAATTTCTTGTGAGTTCATGCACTTTGTTGGTTTTGTTCTTTGAGCAAGGTGATGTTCATGCACGGCTCATTTTGTGCACCAGTAAAAAAACATATACCTATGTCTTGAATTTGGAAAAGAAAATCATATTTTATTTATCACTAAAGAAGGGTTCGGTGAATGCGCATATGAAACTGGTGGGTTCGGTACCTCAAAAAAGGTTAAGAACCACTGACTTATAAGAAAGGCCAGATGATTAAAATATATATTTTTTTATAATAAAAGGGTTAATTAAGGCCACAGAAAATTAACTAATACTATAGCAAATCACTCAAATAAACAAAAATGAGAAACTAAACCCAGAGGAGGAGGTTTCCAAGTGGATGTTTGTGATATCAGGAAGGAAGATGAGTCACACCATCAAGCACTGTCACTAAGATATGCCAAGGTGAATGTCTCCTGGAACTGGGTGAGCCAGGCTTGAGGGCAGGGGACAGACTGCCTCAGGAGGCCAGCACTCAGGAGACAGCAGGGCCTGGGGAATAGAAAGGCTTCCCCTGCGGCAACAGGAAGCCATCAAGGGCACTTCATGTGCTGGGCATAAATCCAGAATTCATTTCCTTAACACAAATATATAGCTTTCTTCTCCCCACATTTGACTATTCTGCAACTAAGTATACCTTACAGCCAGTGTCAAAATAAATTTGAGAAGCAAGTGAAAGAAAGAATTGTGGGGTAAATAGTCACTGCCTTCACCCATATCAATTTAGCCATAAATGGAAGCAAGGTACCTAAAACTCCTGATTGGTTGGTTGGTTTTAAACACACTTAGAAGCCATGGCAGATAATGCTAGTTATTTACCCCGTAGCCATTTCCTTTTTTTTCTTAATACAGAAGCCTGGTTTTGTTTAGGAAAGCAATATGTTCAGCTACAAAACCTGTTTACCCATGCTCCTCTGCAGCTTGGGGTGATCACGCAACATAGTTCTGGCCAATGAGATATGAAGCAAGTGTTTGGGGGATGGTTCCACTTAATGAATAGAAAGACAAAGTTCATTTTGCGCTTCATTCTTCCCATCTCCCTTGCACAAATGCAAAAGTGGTGCCCAGAGGTGTAGAAACCATTTTACAAATGTGAAAACAAACACCACATGCTAAGGATGGTCAAACAGAAAGGAAGGAGCTGGGGTCCTTGATGATATTTTAGAGGTGTCACACCAATCTTTTGCAGCCTACTCTAAACCTTTCTATATTAGACAAATCAACTCCTAATTAGTTAAGCTGCTCTTTATCAAGTTTTCTATAGTTGCATCTAAATAGATTGGTTCAATCCTTAACTGCAACTTACAATGTCTTCAGAAATACTGTAGTATAATGGATTGCACAGCAGGGCCTAGAAATAAAAGCTGTAAGATATGAATTTAATATAAGTGAAGTGAATACCTGTCACTGAATATACGGATGGATTTTCATTTTTTTAAAAAAACAATAACAAAGTTACCCTGGCTAGTTGGCTCAGCGGTAGAAAGTTGGTCTGGCATTTGGATATCCCAGGTTTGATTCCTGGTCAGGACACACAGGAGAAGCAACCGTCTGCTTCTCCACACCTGTGCTATGCAGAGGGTGCCGTACAAAGTTGCAATTACTCATGGATGGATTTTAGGGGGAAATTTATTCTAATTAATAACAATAAAACAATTAATAAAAAATAACAATTAATAAAAAATAATCAGAGCAAAATCAAAAGGGGTTTGAACTTATGTAACCTAATGTGGAATAAAAGAAAAAGAATCAACCACAACAATAAGCTACACAACATCACCAGATGGAGACACATCAGCCTGGGTTCTAGAGTAATAGCTAATTAGAGCAAAAGACTAAGAAAAAGAATTATGAGTGTGTACAGATTTCACCAAACCATGGAGGAACACACCACCAGACAGGGAAGCCTCAGCCTGGGCTCCAGAATCGGCCACCCACCATAAGCATCCACAAAGGGTTCTCTAGAGGTTCAGGGGCGGTCTGAGAACCTACAGTATTTTAGGGGAAATTTTTGGCTGGAGGCTATTACATGAGGGCCCTTCATTCATAGTCTCTAGGAACAAAGAAAGACCACCACATTCTGAAATAATTAACTATGCTGTCAGTTAAGTGATAAGAACACCCTCCCTGGCTTCAGGGGAAACTGCAGCAGGTCATCTTATCCCACCCCGGGTAAATGACTCAGTCATTCCTGTAACCATTTTTTGTGACCCTTATGGTTCATGCTCAATTGAGTTCAAATTCATACATTTTTTATACACTGTTCTTCCACAATTCTTCCCCCTCCTTTCACACACACTTTCTCTTTCTCCTGTAGCCATACCTTGATTGGTTCCAGCACATCAGCCCCAGGCACTGAGAAAGGCTCTGTTGAGCCTCTGCCTGAGGTGCTAAAAATAGCTCGGTTGCTAGTATGGCCCTAGATGAGCAGAGCATGGACCCCAGATGGGCAGATGGGTGGCTGGGTGGATCCCAATCAGGGCGCATGTGGGAGTCTCTCTCTATTCCCCGGCCTTTCATTTGGAAAAGAAGGGGAAAAAATAACAATGTTGTTGAAACTAAAACAGGGAGATACCCACAAAAGGTATGTTTCATCTTACCATGCAAACACGGGCGATTGCACATCATCAAAAGCAATGACAGGGAAAGCCACTGCTAAATCCTTAGGCTAGTTAGTTCACAGGTAGGCAAACTATGCCCATAGGCCAAATTTTGTCTTTACATTTTTAAATGGTTGAAAAAAATAAAAACAATAGTAGTATTTCATGACATGTAAAAAGTATATGAAATACAAATTTTTCAGTGTCCATGAAGTTGCATTGGTAGACAGCTACACCCACTCACTTAGGTATCGTCTAAGGCTGCTTCTGCTTCACAGTGGCAGAGTTGGGCAGTTCCAACAGACGTAGGAAGGCTCCCAAAGCCTAAAGTGTTTACCAGCTGCCCTTTACAGAAAAAGTTTGCCTACCCTGGGCTGGATCCCAGATCTTCATTTCTGGCTCAAAGTTCACTTTCTCATTGAGTACTTCCTTAACCACCTGATTTTACCAGCTACTCCCGAACTTCATCTGAGCACTTAGCATCTGACATACTTTATGTTTAATGTTTCTGTTTGTCTACCTCCCCCAACTAGAACATAAATCCAAAGGGCTGGGGATTTTGTCTGCTGTTGTGTTCACTGCTGTATCCCCAGAGCCTAGAATGGTGTCTGGCACAGAGCAGACAATAAACATTTGTTAATGAATAAACAGGATTCTCACAAGTAGAAGGATGAGTATAATAGCAGCGCTTTCTTATCATTTAAGATGAGATACCTTAAGTATCACCTCCTTGGAGAGCTCTCTATAGCCTCCTTAGCTGACATTTTGTATAAGTTTATTAAACCTTTATTCATCTGTTTACCTGTTTTTATGATCACCTCTCCACAATATCAGTTGTGTAAGCATAAGGACTGGCAGCTGGAAGGCTCTCAGTAAATATTAACTGAATAGAGGATTAAAGTATTAACACACCAGTGCTGAACACCAAAGATTTCCAGATGATGTTCAAGAGACCAAACTCAGTTGGTAATTTAATTTAGGAACAAATGTAACTAAAGTTTTTAGTCAAACAGAAATGTAAATCAAATGCTAATAGTTCTCAATTAATACTACAATTATGAATTTAAAATAAGTGTGCCTCGCACATGAATCTAACTGTAAATAGACTAAACTCAAAAGAATCTCTAGACCCCTGAAGAACAGGCTTCACTTCTAACACTGCCATTGATACTGGAGGTGAAAATTTTATGATTGCATGTTTAAATAAAAATGTTATCAGTTCATTTTAAAAGTTGCAAGTGTATAATGCAGTGTTTTGTTTTGCCCAAATGTCTTTCTTTTATTAAATTATTGATGTTTGCAAATTGATAGTGATTGAGGATTAAGCAAATATTTCCCTGACACTGCTTCCAATCACTATTATAGGATTCTATCACCCTTAATTAACCCTTCATCGCCTTCCCTAGATATCTCCAGGGGTTCTGAAGCAAGTTCCTTAGATGTGCTCCAAAGCAGCCTTCTTGGCCACTGCATCAGTAAGTGCTATGAATGTGTCTCACCCAAATTCATTTGTTGAAACCTAACCCCCAAGGTGATGGTGTTAGAAGGTGGGGCCAAAAGGCAGGGATGAGGATGGAGTATTACGATGCTAGGGCCCCCTATCTCTCCTTTCCTCCTTCTTCCTGCTAAAAACCCAGGTTTGAGGACTAGAGGTGCAGAGACAGCCTTTCCATCATTGAGGCAATAAGCTTCAGGAAAAAGCCAACCAAGAGAATCCTAGAAACACAAGCCCTGAACAAATCAGCCTCCAGTTTACCAGGAGAGACCAAACACTTCTATTCATTTAAGCTCACATAAGTCAGGTTCTCTCTTACTTACAGATGAACAAATTCCTAACTAAACACTCACCAATGTGTCCACTGTTGGGGAGTAAGGCAGGGGTGTAGAATAAGCCCCAACAAGCCATCTGCTGACTGTCAACTCTAATGCTGTTTAACTAAACATGAGATTACACATAAAGTACTGTGTCTCTAGTGTCCATTTCAGTTTATCTTACTTGAAAGCAAATACCAGTTTACCAAGCCAAAGATAACAATGAAAGATGCTGTCCTGCAAAAGATTGAAACTTGATTTTTAGGGAATCAGAGTGTTAGAGAGATGAATTCTGAAATACAAAACAATTTTCAAAGAACAATTATGATATTTTGTAAAATAAGCAATACAATTTAAAAATTTTCCATTGATTCGAGAGAGAGAAAGGGGGGGGGGCGAGAGAGGATGGAAGAAATAGAAAGAGAGGTAGAAGCATCAACTCATCGTTCCACTTAGTTGTGTACTCATTGGTTGTTTCTCAAACATGCCCTGACCAGGGATCGAACCTGCAACCTCAGCACGCAGGAGTGATACTATTATCTATTGGACTACCCAGCCATGACAGCAATACAATTTTATTTATTTATTTTGTGGCATAGTCAGAGAAAGGGACAGATAGGGACAGACAGACAGGAAGAGAGAGAGATGAGAAAGATCAATCCTTCGTTGCGGTTCCTTAGTTGTTCATTGATTGATTTCTCATATGTGCCTTGACCGGGGGCTACAGCAGACCGAGTGACCCTTTGCTTGAGCCAGCAGCCTTAGGCTCAAGCTGATGAGCCTTGCTTAAACCTGATGAACCCACGCTCAGGCTGGCGACCTCAGGGTCTCGAACCTGGGTCTTCTGCGTCTCAGTCCAATGCTCTATCCACTGTGCCACCGCCTGGTCAGGCAAGCAATACAATTTTAATAATAAAAAGACTACTTTTTTTCTTTTTTTGTATTTTTCCAAAGTGAGAAGTGAGGAGGGTGGGCGCAGACAGACTCCTGCATGCACCGAACCAGGACCCATCTGGCATGCCCACCAGGAGGCGATGCTCAGCCCACCTAGAATAGAGCATTGCTCCACTGCAACGGGAGCCATTCTAGCACCTGAGGTGGAGGTCATGGAGCCATCCTCAGCACGTGGGCCAACTTTGCTCCCATGGATCCTTAGCTGCAGGAGGGGAAGAGAGAGACAGAGAGAAAGGAGAAGGGGAAGGGTGGAGAAGCAAATGGGAAGTTGTCCTGTGTGCTCTGACAGGGAATCGAACCTGGGACTTCCACAGGCAGGGCCGACGCTCAACCGCTGAGCCAACCGGCCAGGGCTAAGACTGTGCTTTTTCATCCATGTGTCCATTATAAGCACAGTCCCTGGTGCTTACTAGGCACTCAATATGTTTGTATTAAACAAATAAACACTATTGAGCTTTAATAAATACTTTTAACATATTTTCATTTTAACCAGTCAATACTTTTGGTCCTGTTTTCTTAATCAATTTACATTGATTTCTTTTATCCATGTTTAAAATGTTAAGTCATCCTTTCAATAAAATTTTTTAATTGAAAAAAACCATAATGTCATCATCTAGAAGTATTTTCCATATTACCTTCCAAAAATTCATCATTTAGAAACATACTTTTATATAGTTGCTATATAATAACATACATTTTAACTAGGACATCATGGTTGTATTATAAGTATTTTGTTTTTATACATTATAGTTATCATATTGTGTGCATAAATTTTATTGAGTATTTATTCTACCATTATCCTACCACTGGAAATTTGAGTGCGTTCTACAGACTTTTTCCTTTTATAAAAAAGATAACTGCTCTGAACGTGCTGACATCTTTTGTGATGACAAATGCTATCAGTAATATGCTACCCAGCACATATTAGAACACACACAGACTCTCACACATACGTACACACCTTCTTTCTTTGTGGTACCTTTCAAGGTAAATAAAGATGATACTCCTTTAGGGAGGACAGTCCTTCTTTTGTAAGTTCTGTCCTCCCTTGAAAAATGTCATCCTACATGTCTTCCTTTTTGATATTGGAAGACTTATCTGTAAATGTCTGTATTTGATAGATGCAGTCGATCCATTGTGTGTGATGTGACGTATTTATATTTGACATGATTCATGAAGGATCAGTACAGTGCAGCGAGATGTGATTATGAGACGTATGCGCTCCACACGGGAGACCTTGAGAGAGCGTGTGATATACTGAGCATGCAAATGGCTTTGTGTACTTCTTACTGAAACACGACACGCTCATATGACATTGTAGACTCACGATTATTTCTTTCTCAGTGAATATTCAATCATTGACAGGTAAGCATAATTCACATTTTACTAATTCATTATCTATTTAATAGTTTCCAAATATGTATAATTGTATTTACAAGTATTTTCCTAAAATTCAAGTTTTCAAGTGGAAATCTAACTTCAAACCAAATCTATTAAATAATGCATTTTGATTAGTTTCATAAAACAGACGTTTTTTAAATTAGAAAATGATAAATACACCCGAATATCCCTCCAAATTAGTGGTTTTGTTTGATACTTAGTTTTACTAAATAAGTACTTTTTCTTATAATTATTAAAAATTAATTGGCATGTAAGCATAATTACAATATAAAATATTACAAACATTTTAATTATGCATTTATCATATTATAGTGTATTACTGTTGCAGTAAATAAAATGTTTCTTTTATTTACAATACTGTTTTCTTCAATTTATTTTTCCTCCTTTTCATTGTAAAAAAGTTGGTCACCTTATACTTTATCAAGTAACTTTCTCTTTTTTTATCATCAAGTAACTTTCTTGTTCAACTTTTACTACACAAATTTTAGGAAATGTCTGATATTATTATTTTGTTAATGAAAACAATGCTGTTGTCCATAAAAACTGTCACTGTGAAAAAACCTAGAAAGATAATTTTCTAATCTCGTAGAAATCTTTCAAATGAAAAGTTTAATGAGTTTTTTAAATGTAAAAATATAACATCTTTCAGTTGGTTATCAAGAACTGACACCGGGGAAAACAGTATGATTTTAACTAAGAAAATTTTTACCACCATTACATGATTAATAAGTGAGATAAAAAATGATCACCATTGTTCTGTAGTTATAATGATGTTCATTCTCTATTTGCATCTTAGAATTTTTTTAGGGAAGTACCTTTTCAACAATTGAACAACTGCTAAAAGCACACCTTCAAATTGTAGTACTGAATGTTAGCTTACATTGTTCTAAGAAAAACTTTTGATTCTGACCAGGTGGTGGTGCAGAGGATAGAGCGTGGATCTGAGGCACTGAGGACTCAGGTTCAAAACCCTGAGGTCACTGGCTTGAGCATGGGCACATTTGGCTTGAGCACAGACTCATCCAGCTTGAGCGTGGTTATCAAGACATGACCCATGGTTGCTGGCTTGAGTCCAAAGATTGCTAGCTTGAAGCCCAAGGTCGCTGGATTGAGTAACGAGTCACTGGCTTGGCTGGAGCACCTCATTCAAGGCACATATGAGAAAACAATCAATGAATAACTAATGTGCTGCAACTATGATTTGATGCTTCTCATCTCTCTCTCTTCCTGTCTGTTTCTCTCTCTCTCACTAAAGAAAAGAAAAACTTTTGAAAGAGAGAAAAAGGAATTTTGCTCATTAAAAAATAAAATTAAGAGTATTATTTCAACGGTATCCCATCATTTTAATTGCTATTTTACAGGCACTTTATAATGCACATATTTTATTAGTATAGTAATGTACATATATAAATTTTTTAAATATACAGCCATTGGGAATATATCCTGAAATAATATATTACTGGGGTATGTGATCAAAAAGCATTTCAGACCACTGCACTAGAGAGAACTGTGGGGAGGGACCAGGAGAAATGTGGGTATACAAAAACACAAGATTATATATTATTTTCCTTCATAATGTTTGTCTAAATAACTTTTAATTCAGAAGGCAAATCTCTGTTCCAAACATTTGAGAAATATTAAATTCTATTATTATTTTTCAGTGTTCTTTTTCTTATGCCAAGTTTTAAAAGTCAATTTATAAATTCCTACTTTGCAAAATCAGCAAAAATAAGGGGGAAAATATCATCATTATTTTTTTTAATAACATGTGTGTGGTGGGGAGGGTTCATTTAGATAAGTTATTTTTGTAACTATTTTAGGTTTTGGATCTATATGGCTTAAATTTTGATATTCTTTACCTGGAAGCATTTTCGCATACCTGTGACTAGGAAAATTACTAACTACTAGACTCATAAAGAAATTCTAGAAAACTAATCTAGGTTTCACTATAAATAAAGAAGTATAGCAGACAGCTAATACTTTTTCTGTTGGTTAAAATAAATATGAGGGTAATAAATCTAGAGGCAGACAGGATAGAAATATGAGCACATACTAATGTGCTTAAATCAGGCAAAATAAAGACATCATAACATCCCACAATGTCCTTTATAATGTTTTCTCTTCATACTAATACTTTTGCTCTTGAAGACATCACATACTTCCAGGACTTCAACTATTAATCTTTATAAAGCTATAACCAAAATTTGCATTTAAAAATTTACCTCTTTCACAAGAGCCAATCCTATAGTTCCAGAGCCTTTCTTTCTTTCTTTTTTTTTGGGGGGGGGGTTATTTTAGAGCCAGAGGAAGGGATAAAGACAGAGAATTAAAGACAATCATTGATTTGTTGTTCCACCTACATATTTATGTCATCTTTTGGTTGATTCTTGTATGTGCCCATACTGGGGATCAAACCCACAACATCAGCATATTGGGGTGATGCTCTAGCCAACTGATCTACCTGGCTAGGACCCCAAAGCCATTCTGAAAATTTATGCTTAATGTGTCACCATTACCTCAAACTTGACTGGTAAAACAAAATAACAAAAATAACAACAAAAAAAACTTGTTTTCAAAGGTCAACCCATCAATTCACAATTTAGCATCTTCTAACTTCCCTGTTTCTATTAACAATACACCACATTGTTGGTGACTCAGCATGTCAAAAGAACTTCCTATAATTCCAAAACTTAACCTTGTTACAAAAATAACCTACCTAAATAAAAACCTTCACACACACACAGGCACGCACAAGCATGCACACACACGTTATTATTGTATTTGATTTGGTAGTACTAAAACAGGGTTGGTGTGAAAGTAAGTGGAGAGGTATGTCTGGCCATTGCAAGCTCGACTCAGGTGTGTGAAGGGCCCTGGTTCTGTGTGACTTGTTTGTGATGGTTAGAGCACTTTGACAATGACGCCACAAGTAGTAGACTGATCTGCATCCGGGCCACTTATTGAATAGTTTTATGTTCTAGTCCTGGACAGTCAGAAAGGGATCATCTAGTGCAAGTTACATAATTCTACCAAAGTTTCAGTCTCCTACAGGTGAAATGCTGATCATAATTCAGCTTAGAGTGTGTTGATAAAAATTAAATGGCATAATACAGAGTTCTTAGTGCAAGGCACGCTGAAAGAGCTCCCCACACATTAGGAATTATATCACTATAATTTTATGCTAAGGCCACAAACCTCATCAGCCACTCTCTTCTTTAGCAGGCCTACTTCTAATCACTGGGGATACCTGGTCCCACTATAGCTCCATAGGAATTTGGCTTCTCTTTCTCCATTCCTTTACTGGTTCACTCATTTAGTCATTCCACAAAAATACTTTGAGAACCTACCAAGTGCCAAACACCGTGCTTAAAAACAGACACCCACCTGTGTCTCGCCCCCAAGAAAGCTGTGAGTTACAGGCCTCAACAGTCAAAGCACTGACAGTACCCATTATAGAAAACTTGATTTAAACAGAGAGATGATCCACTCTCTGGGAACATACCCTTTGGTGAGAACGGGTTTCCCTTCAGATACCAGCATAATGCTGTCACACTAGCAGAGCACATTCTATATGGGTTTATTTTCCACCCAGGCCCAGGCTAACCCTGCCATACCTCTCCCTCGCCTGGGAAGCAGGCTAAAGCAGACTGAAAGGGACGAGTGCTCCCTGGGCACACCCTTGCACAGTCTTGTCATCAGCAGAATGAAGTCCAACTGCCCCATCTAGACTAGCCAAACCCAGGAACAAACAGGCGCTGTTCATTGTTGAATGTTCACAAGAGGAACCTTTAGGGCTTTCCCATCTCTGCTGCGTACAAGAACTAAGAAGGAAGGCTAAAGATAAAACTAGAAAGTGGAACAAGGAGAACCAGACATTTCAGCCAAGTAAAGAGAAATGAACAGACGTCCCCATGGCAGTCCCCTAGGACTTACAGAGTCAGTCCTGGTGTATTTTTAAACTGATAAACAACACTAATTTAATACCTTTTTATTTAGACTATACTCACTTGTCTCAGAATTACAGATTAAGATCAAGAAGTTAATATGTAATTAAAACTAATCACTTCATTTAGTTCCAAAACTGAAACTAAGGCAGGTATCAGAATTTATGGTCTACTGTTCTTGAGTTTTAAAAAACTTTTCAGAACAGATCAAAGGCAGCTTACTGCTGCCTGCTGCTGGCAGTCTTCCCAGGAACTCGAACCCAGCCCACCATTAACGAAATGTTACCTGTCTGTGTTTCCTTATTGGGAACCAATGCTTTCAGAGTAGTTTAGGCAACTCCCTTCACATTCCAGATCACAGTTTACTAAAACAATATGTGCTTCTACTTCTTGGTATAATTTTAATACATAGCTAAGTAGGACAATACTAGAACTGATTCAAAATTAAAAAGATAATGAAGTTTATAAAATCTGCTACCTAAAATTTAATATTATTTTTCAAAACTACACTTAAATGTTTAAGCCCATGTACAGTTGACTCTTGAGCAATGCAGACCCCCCACTAAATCAAAAATCCACTTATAATTTTGACTTCCCAAAAAACTTGAATAGCCTACTGTTGACCAAAAAGCCTTACCGATAACATCAAGTTGATTAATGCACCAATAACATAAATAGCTAATTAATCTGTTACATGTATTATATATGCTGTATTCCTACAATAAAGTAAGCTAGAGAAAAGAAAACATTATTAAGAAAATAATAAGGAACAGAAAATACACTTAAAAGTATTTTTATTCATTTGTATATAAGCGAACTTGCAGTTTAAACTGAAACCACACAGTCGCAGTAGAACAATCCCTGTTGTTCAAAGGTCAACAGTAATTACTTGTTCCTGTTAAAGTTACAATCACCAACTTTCACAGCCATCCTAACTCTACAACTCCTCCATCATCGTGAGCTACAATGGCCGAATCCTCTTCCAGTTTCCTAGAAACCATGAACTCATCTCCTCCTTTTCTTTTGTTTTTCACTCTTTTCTTCAGCTGTCAAGACCTGAAAATTCCACTACTCCTCTGCCTTGCCTATTTCCATTTCTACAGTCCCTCTCCCACTGCTAGCCATAGCTCTAGGAATTGAACTATCCTACCCACTCTCGTCTAAAAGCAGACAAGAATGTTCATAGCACTACCTTTTGAGAATATTACAGTTCCACATTGGCACCTCGATAATATTTTTTTAAAAATAAAGACAGCTGAATAGATTTCCAGGCCTCACCTTCAGAATCCTGGAATCCTGGGGTGGCCTGGGTCACACACTCTCAGTTCAGAGCACCTCAGCTCACACCATAGGCCTTTTGGGAATCGACCACAACTTCAAATCTCTTCTGTCCGCTAATTAAATACTCCACTTCTCTCTAAATCACATAAATTCACCTTGCTTGAAAAGACGTCCACACACACACATACCTGAGTCCAAATACCCTGGATATACTTTTATTTTCCACCTGCTCACACACATACACAAATTCTTTATTTTTATATATTAAACACATTAATATCAATGTTACTTGTGGTTCCAGATGTGTGGTGAGTACATTACACACAGTAGAGTCAAATGTCACCTAATAGGTTATCTCTGGAGGTTGCCTAAAGAGTAGGCTCTCGGGGGAGAAATGGGTGATTAATATTCACCCATGTACTAAAAAACAAAAAACCCCAGAATATTCAGATCTTATTGATGGTACTACCACCCACTCACCTGCCCAACCCAGAAAACTGGATTTCATCTTTGACTCAGGATCCCTGATAATATAACACTAGGGAACAATTTTTTCCCCCATTTTCTGTTGCATAAGGTTTTAGAAGTTATTCTATATATTTCTGCATCGCTGATTCCAAATCTGAAATCCGTTTTTTGGTACATGCTCTAGCCTTTGTGCAATTTTAATTTCTTTTTGTTACAGTTAATGGCATGCATTGGTTTTTAAATTGGTGTTAAGGGGCAACGACTCCTGGATTGAACATAACCACAAGGCAATTAATGTTTTACAAACATCACTTTTACATAATTGTAGTTGTTTGTTTTTTTAATATATTTTATTTATTCATTTTTCAGAGAAAGAGAGAAGAGAGAGAGAGAGAGAAGGGGAGAGGAACAGGAAGCATCAACCCCCATACGTGCCTTGACCAGGCAAGCCCAGGGTTTTGAACTGGCAACCTCAGCATTCTAGGTCAGTGCTTTATCCACTGCGCTACCACAGGTCAGGCTAATTGTAGTTGTTTTTAAGTGGAAAAAAAAATTTTCTGATAAAAAAATACCTTCTTATTTTGTTTTAAGATTGAATCATGTGGCTTCTTCGAGTAGGTGTAAATGTAAGAATAGTCCTAAAAAAAAAAAAAAAAAGAATAGTCCTGATGCTCTCTGTTATAAATGTGGCTATTACACACTTCAATGTCAAAGGCGCAATATATCATCATTTGTGACATGTGCGTATATGGGCTATTTTCAAGTTCCCTTGGCAATCAAGACAAGAATTGGGCTCCTCATATTGTATGTCATAATTGTGAGGAAATGCTTCATGAGTGGACAAAAGGAAAATGCAAAGAAATGCCTTTTGGTAGCCCCATGGTTTAGCATGAACCTAAGGACCACAGCAGTGACTGGTATTTCTGTCTGATCCATACAAAGGGCACTGGCAAGAAAAAAGGGCATATGATCACATATCCTAATATTCCTTCAGCAATACGACCTATCCCACACTGAGACACTCCCAGTTCCAGTTTTCAATGGTTTTATTTCTTCTAAGAACTAAGAAAGTGAACATGGTGATCAAGTATATTTTGATAAGATGCATGAGGAAATGGTTGTAGTATCTGAAGGATCTACTTCTGATACCAAGCAGTCATTAACCCCTCAGCAGTTTAGCCAACCCGAATTGAATGACTCAGTAAGAGATTTGGGACTATCAAAGAAAGCAGCTAAGTTATTAGCCTCCAGGCTTCAAGAAAAGAATGTACTTCACAGGTCAGCTAAAGTATCCCATTTCAGGAAGCATGAACAAATTTTTGTGGACTTTTTTTCTGAAGACAAACACTTTGTTTACTGTAATGATATCAGTAGTCTTCTCAGCCAGCTACGTGTTACCACTTACAGTCCAACAGAATGGCAGCTATTTCTTGACAGCTCTAAACAATGGCAGACTACTGCTGGAGCATCAAACGAGATTGTCCTCAACAAGTACACAAACGCAAGAGCTACAAATGCAAAGTTTTGCCTGAATAGAATTTAAATAAGTTTTGCGCAATTTTTATGATTAAAATAAGTGTTTTAATATGTTCTATTTCGAAACTGTAGACAAATTCTGATACAATCATACCTTTTAGTGTATTTACTGCATTATATAAATTATTATATTTTCACAAAGATGATGTCCAAGAAGACATTCTACTTCATTATGTTTTAAAACTAAATGCTAAAAATTGTACAATAAGATGAAAACCTAAAATCTTGAATTGCAAAAAAACTCTAGCTTACAGAGAAAAACTAATGTCAGATTTGAGATCAGCACACCTGAATTAGGTAAGAACAAGTGTTTTGTGGATGCAACAAAAGTTTTGTTCCCCGCCTGACCAGGCGGTGGCACCGTGAATAGAGCATCGGACTGGGATGCGGAAGACCCAGGTTCGAGACCCCGAGGTCGCCAGCTTGAGCGCAGGCCCATCTGGCTTGAGCAAAAGCTCACCAGCTTGGACCCAAGGTCGCTGGCTCCAGCAAGGGGTTGCTCAGTCTACTGAAGGCCCGCAGTCAAGGCACATGTGAGAAAGCAATCAATGAACAACTAAGGTGTTGCAACGGCAATGAAAAACTAATGATTGATGCTTCTCATCTCTCTCCATTCCGGTCTGTCTGTCCCTATCTATCCCTCCCTGACTCTCTCTCTCTGTCCCTGTTAAAAAATAAATAAATAAATAATTTTTCCCCCAGTGTAATTAATCATCAAATCACAAAACCTCAAGTTTCTACTTTCAAGATATCTCTTGAGCCCTTTCCTGTTTCTTTCTCCATTTTCACTCCCAAAGTCCATGCCAAGCCATCACCTTCCTGTATCTTCTAGCCAGATTCTCCAAAAAACCACTTATTGCCGAAACGCTAATACATTTTTAAAGCATAAAGCTGTTTAAAAACATTTCAGAACCTCCCCATTATCGCTGAGATGAAAGTAAAAGTCTGTGCCCAGGCTCACAAGGCCCACCTCTCCAGCTCCATGCCCCTCTGTCCCTTACCCTGTCGGCCCAAACGTGCATCTTGGTGGCCCAGGCGGGCTTGTCAAAACACAGATTGCGGAAAGGAGGTCATCTCCAAAGTTACTGAGTCAGTAATATTTGAGTCAAGCTCAAGAATTTGAATTTCACATCCATACACTGGAATATTATATGGCCATAAAAATAAATGACGTGCTGATACATGCCACAATATGGATGAAACTTGAAAACAAACTCAAGTGAAAGAAGCTAGTCAAAGGACCATACATTGTACAATTCCATTAATATAAAATGCTCAGAGAAGAGGCCAATCTACAGACAGAAAGATTAGTGGCTGTCCAGACCTGGAATGAAGAGGATGCTGGTAAGGGGATATGGCTGAGAAGTGTGAGATTAACATTTGAGGTCCCAATTTCTCTATGTAATCTCCCAACTCTCCTTTCCTTACCTTTACCTCACCACAGTGACTGACTCGTTTCCCTTCCCTTGAATGCCATCGTGACTTCTCAACACTTAAGTCCTCCTCTTCCTACAAGGCCTAACTTAGAGCCCACCTCTCACATTGTACCACCTCAGTCCAGAATATTTCCTGCTTACTTTCAATGAATATGCTACCCACATTCAATTTGTGTTTTAGAGCTACTGGATTTCATCTAATAAAATTCTAGAGGGCAGAGAACAGATGTTATACCTCTTTGACTTTAAAGTACCTTGCATGCTACCTTAGAAACAATGAAGCTGCAGAAAAAATGGATATGAAATTGCCAATGCCTGGACCACAATCCTGAAATGAGTCATCTGCCTTAAAACTATTCAATGACCTGTCAATCTACTCTTTTTCTTTAAAAAAAAAAAAAAATGCTTCTAGGCCCTAGCTGGTTAGATCAGCAGTAGAGTGTCAGTCCAGTGTATGGAAGTCCCGGGTTAGATTTCTGGGCAGGGTACACAGCAGAAGCGACCATCTGCTTCTCCCCATGCTCCCTCTTCTCCTTCTTCTCCCTCACCCATGGCTCGAATGGTTCCCGCAAAGTTGACCCCGGGCATTGAGAATGGCTCCACAGCCTCGCCTCAGGTACTAAAACAAATGACTCCATTGCCAAGCAACAGAGCAGTGGTCCAGACAGGTAGAGTATTGCCTGGTAGGGAGCTTGCCAGGTGGATCCCAGTCTGGCACATGCGAGAGTCTGTCTCTGCCTCACTTAATTGGAAAAAAAAAAGCTTCTACTGTGATTTTAAGTAATTTTTTTATTTTTCAATTACAGTTGACATACAATATTAAATTAGTTTCAGGTGTACAACAGAGTGATTAGACACTTTACATAACTCACAAAGTGATCACCTTAATAAATCTGGTACCCATCTGATACCATACACAGCTATTACATTATTGACTATAATCCCTATGATGTACTTTATATCCCCATGGCTTTTTTTGTAATTAGCATTTTGTACTTCTCAATCCCTTCCCTTCTCACGCATCCCCCCAAACCCCCTCCCATCTGGTAGCCACCAAAATGTTCTCTGGACCATGAGTTTGATTCTGGTTTGTCTGTTCATTTATTTTGTTTTTTATATTCCACATGTAAATGAAATCATATGGTACTTGACTTTCTCTGTCTTATTTCACTTAGCATAATACCCTCTAATTCCATTCATGTTGTTGCACATGGCAAGATTTTATTTTTTTATAACTACTATTCCATTGTATATACGTACCACTTGTTCTTTATCCATTCATCTATCAAGAGACACTTAGGTTGCTTGCATATCTTGGTTATTGTAAATAATGCTGCAATGAACATATATAAATGCATGTCTTTTTGAAATAGTGTTTTGGGATTCTTCAGATAAAATACCCAGAAGTGAAGTTGCTTGGTCCTTTGTTTTCTCTTGTTATGTCTTTTGGTTGAAGCACTTAATCCATTTACATTTAAAGTAATTGTTGATAAATATCTACTTACTGCCATTTTACTGTTTATATTTTTTATCTTTGTTTTTCTTTCTTCTTCTTAAAGAAGACTCTTTAATATTTCATGTAAGACTGGTTTGATGGTGATGAACTTCTTTAGCTTTTCCTTGCCTGAAAAGCTCTTTACTTCAATTCTAAATGATTGCTTTGCTGGATGGAGTAATATTGACTGTAGGTCCTTGTTTTTCATCACGTTGAATATTTCTTACTAATCTCTTTTGGCCTGAAAAGTTTCTGTTGAGGAATCAGCTGACAGTCTTATGGGAGCTCCCTAATAGGAAAACTAACTGCTCTACTCTTGATGCTTTTAAGACTTTCTTTTTGTCTTAATTTTTGGCATTTTTATTATGATGTATCTTGTTGTGGGCCTCTTTGGGTTCATCTTGTTTGGGACTTTCTGCGCCTGGACTTACATGTCTGTTTCCTTCCCCAGGTTAGGGGAGTTTCTTCAAACAAGTTTTCAATTCTTTGCTCTCTATCTTCTTCTGGTACCCCTATGATAACAATGTTGGTATGTCTGATGTTGTCCCAGAATCCCGTTAAACTATCCTCATTTTATTTTTTTGCTTTCTTTTTGCTGTTCTTTTTTTTTTTTTTTTAAATACTTTATTGATATTACAGACAGGAGAGAAAGGAGAGTATGGAATGGGAAGTAACAACTCATAGTTGCTTCATGTCAGTTGTTCATTGCTTGCTTGCCGTATGTGCCTTGACCAGGGAAGCCCAGGGTTTCGAATCGGCGACCTTGGCATTCCAGGCCGAAGGTTTATCCACTGCACCACCACAGGACAGGCTCTTTTTGCTGTTCTAATGGAGTATTTTCTACTACCTTATCTTCTAAATCACTGATTCAGTCCTCTGCTTCATCTGATCTAATGTTGATTCTGCTAATGTAGTCTTCATTTCAGTTATTATATTTTTCACTTCTGACTGGTTCTTTTTTTTGTTTCTATCTCCATTTTTGTTGTTTCCTATGTCTTTGTTGAAGTTCTCACTGAACAGCTTTATAACCAGGGTTTTGAACTCTATCTGGTAGATTACTTGTCTCCATTTTATTTAGTTCTTTTTCTGGAGTTTTGTTCTATATTTTCATTTAAGACATATTTCTTTGTCTCCTCATTTTGACTGCCTCATTGTGTTTGTTGCTGTGTACTAGGTAGAGCTGCTATGTCTTCCAGTGTTGGTAGAGTGGCCTTCTGTAGTAGGTGTCCTTTGAGATCCAACAGTGCAATATCCTCGGTCACTTAAGCCAGGTACTCCAGCTGTGCCCCTTGTGTGGGTTACGTGTGCCCTTCTGTTGTAGTCGAGTCAATATTCCGCTTTGACAAAATGATAAAACTGAGATACAGAGGTTAGTTAAGCAACTCACCCAAAATAATTCACTAGGTAAGTAGCAGGAGTTGGGACAGCAATTCAGATCTCCTATTAAGCAGTCCAACATCCATATACATTACATTTAGGAAATGGAAAACCCAGAAAGGTGGGGGAAAAAACCCAAAAACATTGCAGATATTGAAATGATCAGATATGGAATTTAAAATAGGTAGGTTTAATATGTTCAAAGAAAAAAAAGAGGGGTAATTACAAAGTCAGCGGAAGGTAGATGTCAGCAAACTATCAAGTTCTTCAAAGCTTCTAGAGAAGACACAAGTATAGGTCCATGGCCATAGGTTAAGCAATCAACCTCCATAACCTCACATCAGTGCTATCCATGGATCCAAACAAAAATCCCAATTATGTATAAATAGACACAGATCACCAACATCACTATAAAAACTGTGCCAAGGGCACAGACCATTCTTCACTCACAGAAAGTGCAAATGAACCAATATGCACGCTCCTTTTTATTTCTTTAAGGACAACTATAACCATTGCCAAATAATCACAAAAGTTACTCTGTGCCAACAACATTAAAATGTTTATAAAGCCCAAGAGGGAAGGACATACATAATTTGAATAAGTTATAAAATGTACAAATTAGTTTCAACTGGGTAATTATCAGCTCAAAATTATGGTCCAAGGGCAAGCAATGAGAAAAGGTTTCTAACTGGGAATGAACAAATGACTGAAAGACTAAAACCACAGAAATAGACTAAAAGACATTAACATACCCTTCTAAAAGTCACTCCCATTTCTAACATATACCCTGTATTGCCCTTAGGTGCATTCTGCTCTTCCTAGAGGCTTTTGAAGCATTCATTCATTCCTTAAAAATACTTATTGATCCATGGCTAGGTGCAGTGGATAGAGTGTAAAGGTTGCTGGTACGAGCCTGGGGTTGCCAACTTGATCCCAGGGTCACTGGGTTGATCTGGAGGAAGCAAGTTCAACCCTAAGGTCAGTTCCATCCCAGAAGAGGGCTTGACCCAGAGGACGCTGGTTTTATCCCAAGGATGCTGGCTTGAGCCCCAGTCAAGGAACATATGAGAAGAAATCAGTGGCATAACTAAGTAGAATAATGAGTTGATGCTTCTCTCTCTCTCTCTCTCTCTCAAAAAACAAAAACAAAACCTCAACAGTGCCAATGTTGAGAAACCCCGACTTACACCAACCACTGCTGTCCCAGATCATCTCCTTCACCAAGTTCCCATTCCACCCACGGTCACCATAAGCCCAACATTTAATTATGCTGTACAGCCTGGCACTCTTTAGTAACAGTGGTTTGTATCCATGCTCTTTCCCCATCTTAACTCTAAATTCCTCTGGAGGATGAAGACCATGTGTGTATCACCTCTGCATCCCACCAGGGACCAAGTAGGGCAGCTTCTGAGGAGGTGCCCATCACATACCTGTAAGCTGATCTGTCTCTGTTCCCGCCTGTCTGACAAAATATAAATGGCTAGGACTAGTTTCTCCATCAACATGAACTACCTGTGGTCTGCATTTTAAGAAAAAACTTGCATTACTTAGCAATGTGAAGCCATCATATCATTAGCAAAAACATGGAATGAAAGATGTGGGTGGTTAGATTTTAAGTTTTACATTCCCTGTCAATATTACATATTTACTTCCTTAAGGAAAAAAGTCAGCCAAGTACATAATATGTTTAGAATGCCACCATGGAAATTATATACAACTGTTCATACACATGCTTCCTGTTAATTAGAAGATATGTACTTTGCAGAAAAGCTGCTCTGGCAAAACGGCCTGTAATAGTCCAAATCCTCTACAGTAAAGAGGAAATCCTGCTGAACATAGTATTTTCCACAGGCAAGAATACAGGACGTCAGCCAAAAGCGGTGCCTTTGTCCACGGCCAGAGAAGCTGCTCTGTGGCACAGTGGGTTCTGGAATATACTGTTCCCATTTCTACATCAGTCCATCCTTGAATGTGTGAAAGTGATTCTATAAGATGATCTAGAAACAAATTCTACTTACATTTGAGAAATAATTGGGGGGGACGACAGATCATTTTCACAATTACATTTTACAGGGGATCATATAATTCATCCATATTTCCATAGTAGGCACAAACTGATACCTCTAAGACAAAGTCTGGATGCTCTTTCATGCATGCCATGGACCCGCTCCCTCTCAGGCTGGCCATATCATCAGCCTTCTCTGCCCTCCTTGGGCTACTCACTGAGTAATGCTAGCCAGTCTTGTTTGCTGAAGTTCTACCATCTAACTGCAGCTGGACATTGAATTCAGCTTCAATCCTACACAACCACCACTAGGAGCTTTCATAGCTTTCTCAAATCTACACAGGCACTCACCCTTCCCACAGATGGCCCTAATTCTTGTATCCCAGGTAAAATACGTGTCTTGGAAGAGTAACTTCAAAGTCTAGTGTCTGCATCTTAAATTTCTCTATGTCCTCAGCCATATGATCCTGCATTCCATCTTGACTCAAGAGAGTAAGCAGAGAAACTAACAAAGGAGAATCAGAAGAGAGAGAGAGGGAGACAGTGGGAGAGAGAGATAAGGGAGAGAGGAGGAGAGAGTGGGAGAGAAGGGGAGAAGAAGAGGGGGAGAGAGAGGGAGAGGGAGAGGGAGGAGGGAGAGAGAGAGAGAGAGGGACAGACAAGGAGAGGAAGAGAGGGGGAGAGAGAACTAAAGCAAGAGTGCACAAAGGACCAGCACAACGAACAATCAAAGACTCTTAAAGGTCAAGGAGCTGTTGTTCACTGAGCAGGTCTTTACAAGGCCTTGTTTAAACCTTTCCATGTGCTGGACACTGCCCTAGGAACTAGGGTAACATAGATGACAAAACAAGGCCTTTAAATTAATGCAATGCATAAGGGGTGTGAGCAGGTGGGGGAAACAGGGCTTGCCAACAAGTAACTTCCATGTGGGACTGGCAGTAACAGAAGTGCCTACAGGCCCGGGCTGCCAAAAGATGGCAGGTACCCCACGGAAAAGGTGCACGGGAGGGCCGCAAGGCTACAGCAATGTGTAAGAAAAGAACAAAAGTGCAGCATCAGAAACACAAAAAGGGATATAAAATAAACAGCTTGTATGGAGGAGGAGAAAGAATGTACAGCTATGGCAAAAGGTAGAGAAAGGAAAATGGAAGGCAAAAGAGAAGCTGTATCATGGAGACAGTGAGGAGCCAGTTACTTTCTCCTAAAAGTAGAGACTGAGGTTTTCTGTATAATTGAAGCTCATCCCTTTAAACACAAACTTATTATTTTATTTTGTCCTATTTTTAGTTTAGAAATCTTTCGGCCCTGACCAGCTGGCTCAGTGGTAGAGCATGGGCCCAGCGTGTGGATGTCCCGGGTTTAATTCCTGGTTAGGGCACACAGGAGAAGCAACCATCTGCTTCTCCACCCCTTGCCCTCTCCCTTCTCTCTCTCACTCTCTTCATCTCCCACAGCCATGGCTTGGTTGGAGCAAGTTGGCTCCACGTGCTGAGGATGGCTCCATGGCCTTGCCTTAGGCACTAAAATAGCTTGGTTGCCAAACAACGGAGTAACAACCCAGATGCATAGAGCATTGCCCCATAGGGAGCTTGCCGGGTGGGTTACGGTCAGGGTGCATGCAGTATTCTGTCTCTCTGCCTTCCCACTTCTCATTTTTAAGAAAAAAGAAAAAAGGAAGAAAAAGGAAAACAAAAAGAAATCTTTCTAAAATGTACCACACATTCAGCAGAGTACATCAAAGCAAAATATGCCAAACCTGATTTAATCTGTTCTGGACAAAGAATCACCGTTAAGATCCATTCCTGTACTCTGATGTGGTTCATTAACATTCTCCGAGTCCACTTCAGTGTAAAAGCCTACTGTTCTACTTTATAGCAACCGGCCAAGGCTGTGTGTGTACATCTGGAGTTCTCCGTTTCTGTCTTCAGAAGGCAGCCATCACTTCTTAGAGCTACCTTTCAGTGGGGCCAAGGACTGCTGTGGTCTATTCAGTTTTCTGGGTGAGGCTGTGAAGGGCAGTGTGCGACCCTGCAGAATGCAGCATAGTCAATTGCCTCTCAGTGGCCTGCCTGCTTCCTTCTAGATCTCCAGCCTCAACATGGGGGTTCCTCAAATTCTGACACCTGGATAAGGGAAGTAGTACTACAATAAAGTGATCGCTAATAACATGGACTCTTCATGCCACGGACTTCAGCCGTAAAATAAATCATGTCCCTGACAGCCTTTATATTTCCCAAAGCACATTCCATCTATATGTTCTTCTCCAGTCCCACTTTGATATGGTCATGAACTCTTGATATAGCTTTATATTTTTGATGCAGAAGTTACAGATACAGTATTTTTTTTCACTTGTTTAGTAAATATTACATGCCAAGTTTTCTAATAGGAAATTTGGAGGAATAGAAAGATGAATGGGATAGTCCCTGGCCTCAAAGAACTTAGAATTTGTAGTTCAAACAACCTGGGTACAAAATAATTATAACCAATGGTGGACTATATTGAAGCCACAGGAGAGAAGTCACAGGTGGTGCCGTGAAGGGCTAGGGAAGCAGAGTCCTCCCAGTCTGGAGGGAGAAGAAGGAAGGGAGGACTGTAAGGTATACTTTACTGAGAAATGTATTGACACTGCTTCCAATAAAAGAGGAGACTCTGGTCCCAATGCAGGGGAGCACCACCAAGGCAAGGCAAATGGCATGAGAAAAGGCACAGAAGGCAGGGAGAAAACAAGTCCGGTGCATTTACACAGTAGTCCAAAGAATAGTGAGAGAAAATGCCACAAAGAGAGGTCAGAATCAGATCACAGAGGGCCCAAAGTATCAGGCTATCTGGCCTTGAAGATATCAGCTCTCAGGGACCAATGAGGGTTTTCTAAGCTTTCTGAACATAACACACAGATGTAATCCTTTCTCTTTTTCTTTTTCTTTTTTTTTTAGTGAAGAGAAGGGGACAGTCAAGGACAGACAGATAGGAAGGGAGAGAGATGAGAAACATCAACTCATAGTTGCGGCACCTTAGTTGTTCATTGCTTTCTCGTATGTGTCTTGACCAGGGGGCTCCAGCTGAGCCAGTGACCCCTTGCTGGTGAGCCCGCACTCAAGCTGGATGAGCCTGCACGCAAGCCAGCAACCTCAGAGTTTTGAACCTGGGTCCCCAGTGTCCCAAGCTGATGCTCTATCCACTGCGCCATCACCTGTCAGGCAGATTTAATCTTTTAAAAAAAGGAGGCTTTCTTTCTTACCTTCACCCTTTTAATGAAAAAAGAATTTAAAAGGTGAATTATTCATCATCTCATTTCTGTTAATTCTCTCTTGAACCAAGCTCACTATTAAAATATCCCTGCGGAACTAATGACAGAGCATCACCTGTCTGGCTCTCACACTGCAGGAAACACCAATGGAAAAAGAGTCATCGAGTCTAAAGCAGAGGGCAGTACAGATATGCTGATCAAATTCATGTCTGATGAAAAAGCACAGGGAAAAAGGCATCTGTTCCAGTTCACAAGTTACACAAAATATTTTGGAAACAAAAAAAATCTTTTAACTTTCCAGCAGTCTTTTAAGGGAAATTTTCTAAAATCTTAAACACAGCCCCCTTCTCAACTCAAAATATGCTTTTCTCTGTCTTGCTCTGAATATGACTTTCTTTGCCCTTGTCCAAATAAATACACCTGCCCTTGAGACTTACCTACAGGTTAATTTTAGAAGTATATTCCTTATGACTCTGTGTTGTTTTCTGTGTTTATCTTTTCTCCCTAGTCAGGCTAGGAGCTACTTGGAGTTGGGCTGGGGTGGGGGTGGGGGAGGAGAGTAATGCCATATACTCATTCTGCGTCCTGAAGGTTCTCATAAATACACCGCTCACAAAAATTAGGGGATATTTTATTGCTTTACATTCATTTTGAAATATCCCCTAATTTTTGTGACCGGTGTATATATGAGAACTGATTAACTCAATTCATTTCCAAAATATATATCCAGTAAAGACACAATTCTATGTTGTTCATATTGGTTTATGTATGGAATAGAAGAAGGAAAACAACCTCAGAGCTAGAAGACCTCTTAAAAAAAACCAGCTGTTAAAAACTACATCAATGTTATCCCTCATTACGGAAACGCAAATCAAAACCATACTAAGGTATGACCACATAACCACCAAAATGGCTATCATTTAAAAGATAGACAATAACAAGTATTGGTGAGGATGTAAAGAAACTGGAACCCTCATAATTACTAGTGAAAATGTAAAATAAAATAGCTGCTTTGGAAAACCATTTGGCAGTTCCTCACAAAGTTAAATATAGAGTTATCATATTCTACTTGGTATAGACCCAAGAGAATTAAACATGTGGTCACGCAAAAATTTGTACACAAATGTTCACAAAAGCATTATTTATAATAGCCAAAAATGGAAACAACCCAACTATCCATCAACTGAGGAATGAAAGTGGTGTGTTCATACAGGGGAACACTATTCAGTCATACAAGGAAATGAAGTAATGACACATTCTACAAAACATGCATAAATATTGACACATTATGCTAAAAGAAAGAAGCCAGACCCAAAGAACACATATTGTAAGATTCTGTTTATATTAAATGTCCAGAATATGCAAATCCATAGAGAGGACTTGGGTTTCTTTTTGGGTGATGAAAGGTTCTAGAAGTACAGATTGTGGTGGTAGATGCACAACATAGTGACTATACTAAAAGCCACTGGAACATACAATTGAAAAGGGTAAAAACTCCATGGTAAATAATATATCTCAATCAGAAAACAAGAAAAACAACACAATGAGAAACCTGAAGCCCAGGGAAGCTAAGTTTCTTGTCCAAAGACACAAAGCTAATTAAATGGCATCACCAGAGCCAGATTCCAAGCCTCCCAATTCCCAATACAATAGTATAGAAGTATCCACAATACACAGCTCTAAAAATATCAGAACAAGTAGTGTAGGCTTGAACTAGTCATTTAACAGCTCACACTTCATCAGAAGAGGAAGATGAATTAAATGATCTCTTCAGTTTTGAAGCAATCTGAATCTTCTCATATTATACACATTTTCTTCCTCACTGCTACTACAGATCAGAGCAGGGTTCTCAACCAAAGTAATTTTGCTCCCCAGGGGCCATTTGAAAGTGTCTGGAGAAGTTCTGGTTGTCACAAATGGGACACAGGGGTACTACTAGCATCCAGCAGGCAAAGACCAGGCAGGCATGCTGCTCTATGGCTACAATGCACAGAACCTCCCATAATAAAGAATTATCTGGCCCAAAATGTCAATAGTGACACTGGTGATAAACTGTGGTTTAGGTATGATCAACTTCACCTTTAAGCTTTTCGAGGAAGTTCTGTCCTACAGTAATAATGACCTCAAGCAGCAATTCAGAGATTACAGGGTGGCTAGGAGGGTAGCACCAACCACACATAGGAAATAGATATCCCCCACCCCCATAATAATTAACTTCCACAAAGAATCGTATATTCAAATACCCAAAACAGTCAGGCAATTAACATAAAAGAATAAAGCCAACAAACACATAACAACCATTTAGGACTATTATTTCCTTCCTTCCACAAAAAAAACCTTTCACTGGCTCCTACTCTTCATGAAACATATGTAAGTGTCTCAATATAATCTTGTGGTTTCTCACTTTTAATAGACTTAATAAATGCCAAAAAATACTTCTCTCTTATGAGAAAATGGACTATCACAAGCTCTGTAACAAATGGATCAGACCTGGGAAGACATTGGGAACGATGGGGGGTGGTGGATACCCCAAGGGTACATGCCTAGATGAAGCAGTAACCACTAATTAGCTCCAATGGACCTATGCCAGGATGGAGTGAGGGGTCAAGAAATCTTCAGATGATTAAGAAGAGTAGGAAATAGTGTGTGTGGTGTGGTGTGTGTATGAAAGAGAGAAAAAGAGAGAGAAGAGAAGAGAAGAGAAGAGAAGAGAAGAGAAGAGAAGAGAAGAGAAGAGAAGAGAAGAGTAGAGAAGAGAAGAGACAGACATCTCCCAGTACTTAAAATCTTGATTCAAAAAAAAAAAAAACACGTTTTTTAAACACCATGTTAAGTCAAAAGCAAAGGGGTTACATTCAGGACTCTTAGCTAACTCCAATAAACAATGTCAGTTTCAGCTCTTCCTATAAATGCATCCCATCAAACTCAGGATCCATCGTCCGATTATAAGAACAATTTTCTTTCTTTTAATTAACTATTAACAGTTCATTTAAAGTTGAGAATTCACAAAAGACAAGAGAAGTGTTGCTTACTTAAATTTAAATGAAACTCATAATATTGTTAAGGACTGGCATTTCATTAAACTCCAACAACTTCACAAATGGGCATGTTGAGATCCAAAGAGGTTAGAAGACTTGTTAAACCACCCTGCTGGTTAGGGTACCAGTCATAATTTGTACCCAGGTTTTTGTGTTCTTAAAGTCCACATGCTTTCCCTGTTATCTATCACCTTGCTTGTGTCACACATTTCTTTTATTTACAAAGTTTATGAGGCTCTTTCAGTAAATTACAAGACCATACCTTTTGTGAAATGCGTGAAAAACAGTGGCTTTGCAGACCCAGTCCTGTAGGCCCCTCTGGCCTCCCTGTGGGTGTTGATTACCTTATTCTCTTTACACAGCAGCTGCCTGCACCCCCACAAGCCCTCCTTCTGTCCCCTCCAGCCACCAATAGTCCTGACTCTGGCCTTTTACTTTCTACTCACTCTTGCACTGAACTCCCACAGTAGGCTGCAATAACTGATAAACTCTTTCTACCAGACTCTTTATTTGTAGGGCAGAAAAAAGGAAATCATCAGCCCATGGAGAATATGTCCAAGATGAAGGAACAGAATGAGAGCACACACTGCCACCACTCGCATTTGTCCTGGTACGTCTCATGTTGCCTGAAAGGTCCCAAGAGAGAAAATATCTCTGCCCTCGACCCCATCCCTGGGTTCCAGCCATAGGGCTAAGTTTTTCTTCTCCCATATTACCCTCTGCTCCCACCAGTTCAATAAATATATCTAGTCAGTTCTACTCAACTTTATTCCACAGAGCAAGACAATCCTATGTGCAGCAAATCTGGCTTCAGAACACTCAAAACATTCAACAGTCCCTTCAGAGCACTGCCTATTCTAATTTTTTTTTAAACCTGATTCCTTCCTCTGGAACATGGCCATTAGGAAATAGAATGGCACAGATCTAGGTATCTGGACCTTCTGGAATCTGACAAGGCAGGTTATTTAGTTTCTGAACTTGAGCAATTTCCTATAAGAGAGAGAGAGAGAGAGAAAGGAGATATGAATATGAATGATTAACATGCCAAGTCACTTTAAGAAATAAAAATAACAAACAAAAATCCCTGAGGACTTCCTGTACATGGTGTGAATTACAGTTGCTATGATGACCATCTTTCCAATTCAACTCATACTCCTTATAGCTTTTATGAGTCTCTGCAGAAGCCAAGCCACTGCTTTCACCTGCCCAAGGACACTGTGCTCCTAGCTGAGGGTGACCTCTGGAAAGGTTCTTTAGGAGTCCTGCCCCTCCTATTTCTCTAACTGGAACTCACACACTGTTTTCCTAACCAGCTTTCTGGGTCAGCACAGCCCAGCTTCTCACTGGTCTCTGACTGTGGGCTTTTCGAGTGGGCAATGTAAGGTAATGAACTGGATACAAAATCAAAAGACAGGGGTTCAAACCTGGATTCCTAGGCATGTTACTTATTCACCCTACACCTCAATATTCTCATCTGTGAAACAGGTATAATAAACCAGTTTATAGGGTCAGTATAAGGTTTAAATAACCTGCAGAAAAAATCCTACTACATTACCAGGCACAGTTAAACACTCATTGTTCACTTGAACCTGACCTTTCAATGCCCCAAGGCTCAGCAAGGTAGACAGGCATCACCTAGAGTCCACCTATTCTGGCGTCTTTCGCCAGATCCTGTCTCCACCACCTTTCCCACCTTTCCCACGGAGGCCCTATTACCTAATTTACCACCGCCCACCTGCCCATCTTCCAGGTTTGAAAGCATCCCCACCCACACTACACATCTTCATTAAACACAGAAATCCCGGCCCTCAAGTTTGGGATAAGATGTTTGTAGAGAAAGGATATTTTCCATCAATTCAACTTGGCGTCTCCTATTTCTCTCACAGACTCAAAACAGTCTACATTTAGTTAAACAAATCTGAAGGACAGGGTCCCACTGCAGAGTCTATGACAGGGCTAGTGTATCTGTGACAGCCCTGGTCCTCCCTCCTCTGGTGCCAGAGAAGACACCAACAGCCAATCACATTGCTTGTTTCCCGAACAAGGCTCCTAACCCCTATCACTGCTCTCCTGGCAGCCACCATCCATGTCAGAGCTGTCACTGGGGATGAAATCTACTTGCCAAGGTAAGGAAGCTTTAAATCAAACCAGAACTCTAAAATCATGTACGAAAGGAATAATGTCCATCTGCATAGTAGTAAGTACTTTGTAGGCAGTGAATAAATATGGTTTAATGACCCATGTGCAACATGCTATATACCTATAAAATATTCAAAAATTACAGAACTCTAATTAAATGGGTTTTGGAGGGAATGACTTCTTCAAGTTGTCATGTTCTTATTAATTCAAATTTCAGTTGAAAGCTCTTTTTATATTTAAATTTACAAAAAAACTTTCCAAAAATTGTATCAGCATGCACTCTCAGCTTAGTAAGCACTATGTACTGTAAATATTTTGATGATTAAAAGATCTTACATGATTCAAGATTATAATTTTTCTTTTTTATTATTGCTATTACTACGACTGCTGCTACGGCTGATATAATAGAAATAACAGACTACATACACTAAGTACTTACTAAGTACCTAGCACTCTGGTAATGTGGAGTACCTGTACTCTATTCATTCAATGCTCGTGGGAGAAGGTACCATCTCTACCCCACTTTTACAAATGAAGAGGCTGAGGTTACTTGGCTAAGGTCACGTCCCTCATCAATGGCAGAGCTAGGATTCAGGACTCAGTCCCTGCCTTACCCATGAGGGAACCCTGACCTCCAGTGATAGATAATCCAAAAATGGGGCAGACTCCAGAATTAACTAAATCAGCAAATAATCAACCCAAACACTACTTTGGCTCAGAAGTAGTTTATCATAAAATGACAGTGCAACCCAAAACTCCTATCACCTTGAGATCCACGCTTAGAGAAATGGCCAATTCCCATTCAAAGGAAATCTCCTGGGAAATATAATTACCAAAGCAGAAAAGCAGTCAACTTCAATCACATGGGAATGTCATGAATGAAGAAGATTACACTCCCACTCCTTATGCAGCCCACAGAAGGAAAACAAATGACGCAAAAGCAGTGTTGGGTTATTTGTTTTGGTTTGTTTTGATTATAATATTGGGTGGGTATGCAGTAATGGCTGCTTACTTTAACCCTATTTGCATTTACCAAATATCTAAACTCACCTGTCAAGGAAGTCACCTAACTGGGTCCCTCTTACACTCCTACCTCCACTCCCAAAGCCACTACATGGAAAATAACAAAACACCATTTCCTGATCTGGGTCATTACCAGTATGAAACGGGAAATGCATCCTGAACCACTTAGAACCCTCTGCCCTCAGTGGCAGCCACTGTTCCCTTTCCGGCTTCTGGAGCTCCACAGCAGTACTGGCAATGAGCCCACAAAGGTCCCACAACAAGACAGACACACCCTGAGGGGACACTGGTCCTGCTTTTCCACTGTCAGGGTCAGTTCCAGGAAACCCCCTCTGGGGTCCTGCCAGATACTGAGCCAGCCCAAAAGAGTCAGGTCCACTCAGGAACAAATAAGCTGCCAATGGCAATAGACAGAACCAGATCCAGGGACCACCCATATTGTTCTAGTTCCCCAGGGGTCACACCAGTCTCAAAGTACCTGGGTTTGTAGGCAGAGGGGACCCCAGTCTGCCAGCATCTAGTTCAGCTTTCAGTCCCATAGCAAAGCTGTCATGAGTCCAAAAGGGAAAAACATTCAATTAAGTGCTTTTCCTAGGTTGATTTCTTTTTTAGAATTCAGGGAAAAAACAAAAAGCAATCAAACATAAAAGAAATAACAACACTAACTCTAAATTACCATAGTCTAGTTCCTAAGAAACTAGCCAGTGCTGGCAGATAAACTCAGAAAAGCCTATTAAAAGAAGACAGAAGGGAAACTGCACTGCCTTAAACTAGACTGACTGCTCAGTTGCACTTAGCTGACACAAGCAACCCATCTCCAACTCTTCTTCCCACCCCCACCTCTCCCAGGCCCCCCAAAATCCCCCCCTCAAACGAGGCAATGGTACATACTGATCTTTACTGGTCTAAAAAAACCACATATATAAAGAGGACCCCAAAAAGATCATTGTACATAATCAGAAGTAGAAAATTTCCCTCAAATATTAATAAGCATTTGCCATTTCAAGGAAAAATTTACTAAACTTCTAATTTGGAAAGCTAAGTTCACTATTTAATGGATAAATACTATAACAAAAATGAATCAGAAAAATAACGAATATAGGAAAGTAATTTAACTTAGAACCTCTTAAATTTCTATTAACTCTACATCTACAATACAGATTAGGGCGATTCCTGCTGGGAAAATCACGGAACCCTGAGAGGGTCTCATTCTGAATTTTGAGTTTGAAGAGTATCTTTTAACAAAATTGACATTTAGCAGTGTAACTAGTAATTTCTTTTTTTAATTTAGAAATCCAATTTAATGGGGTGACAATGATCAATAATAGTAGACTAGTAATTTCTTGATCCTATTTTTTAAAATCTGCATTTCAAAATAAACTATTTTAAACTTTTGCCTGACCAGGCAAAAATGGATAGAGCGTCGGACTGGGATGCAGAAGACCCAGGTTTGAGACCCTGAGCTCACCAGCTTGAGTGCAGGCCCATCTGGCTTGAGCAAAAGCTCATCAGCTTGGACCCAAGGTCGCTGGCTCCAGCAAGGGGTGGCTCGGTCCAAGGGGTGGCTCGGTCTGCTGAAGGCCCGCAGTCAAGGCACATGTGAGAAAGCAATCAATGAACAACTAAGGTGTTGCGACGGCAACGAAAAACTAATGATTGATGCTTCCCACCTCTCTCTGTTCCTGTCTGTCTGTCCCTAACTATCCCTCTCTCTGACTCTCTCTCTGTCCCTGTAAAAAAAAAAAAAAAACAACTATTTTAAACTTTTATATATAATGATCAGTACGTCATTCTAATTTTTATTTTTAAAAGTTAAATATTCACTAAGAATCTAGACTTTTCTTCTCCATCACCCAATTCTAATGTTACTGGGGGGAAAACACACAATTCATTTCTAAACTTTTTATTAGTTAAACATTTAAAAAAATCTAAAGAAATATATTTTGGAGTTAGCATCTTACACTGCTTCCTAGTGAACTACTGAGGTCCCCCACTATAGTTGTTTTCCTTTTCTATTTTTGATTTAAAAATATTGAAAAACAGATTAAAAACAAGACTCAAGTATTCTTACATTCTTGCAATGTAGAAACCATCTTATCCTTTATACAGTATTATAAATATTTGTCAAAATTTCACTTACTCAAATAGGAATCTTTATTGAAAGAGTTCAAAAATAAATGGGTAAAAAGCCCCTAATTTTATAAGAGTCCAAGACCTCGATTATATTTTATTTACAAGGTTAAAATACTATTGTAGGATGGAAAATATCAAATTTGGGGAATATATTACAATGAACTGGAAAAACCTGAGGTGAGGTGTTCCTTGGGATATTGATGAAATCTCCCTTCCTAGCCATATACCTTGTACATTGACTAAAACTCCACATCATTACATAGTCAACTGCTGCCTTTAAGATTCAAGAAATTTGCTCAAAATCTCTCCAGTTAAAGGGGTAAATTCCATCAATTAGTCTATGTCAACCCTCATAATACATGCTTTTACGGGTCCCTGTGACCCCAAAAGATGCTGAGGTAATTACAACCCCTGGTAATTACAAATGTAGCTTTATTTGGAAATAAGGTCTTTGCAGATGACAGAGTTAAGATGAGGTCATGAGGGTGGTCTCTAATTGCATGACTGTGTCCTTATAAAAAAGGAAAATCTGACACAGAGACAGACATGCACATAAGAACACCATGTGAGCATGAAGGCAGATGTCATGTTGATTATCTACATGCCAAGGAACCCCAAAGACTGCCAGCAAATCATAAGACAGGAGAGAAGCATGGGACAAGAGTCTCTCTTATAGCCCTCAGGAGGAAGCAGCCCTATTGACACCTTGATCTTGACTTCTAGCTTGCAGAACTGTGAGATAAGTTTCTGTTGTTAAGCCACCCAGTTTTTGGTACTTTGTTAATGGCAGCCCTTAGGAAACAAACACACACACCTTTCCAGGCTTACCTTCTTTTACAATCACAATCCTTTTCCTTGCACCTCAACATATTTCTGCTTCTGATCCTTTTGTGTATGCTCCCACCTCTTCCTGAACCTCACTCCACACCCTCCCCTACCAAGGCCCTTCAGCACTGTTTCTCCTCAGGGATACCATCGCCATTTTGCATAGGGCAGTTCTTAGGGTGGACTGTCCAGCATGGTATCAAATATCCCTGGTATTCTCATTCTCCCAGGGCACCACAGCGCCCACAGTGAAGAATTTCTTCTCTAGAAACTTTGGAGCCACCTGCCCATCAGAGTTTGACTCAGGGTACCACTATCTACTGCCTATGATCTTGTCAGGTCAGTTAACTTCAATCTCTTTGACTGTAAAACAGGAATAAATAACTACCTTGCCATATGACTCTGAAGAATGAGTGAGTTAAAGATGCTAAAGAGCCCAGGCTTACCTGGCATCACTTAGGAGTTAATGCCGAGTCTATTCTACATAGTCACATCCTGACTCTCACTGCCTTGGGACTCCTTTAGGTGGTTTCTTCTTCACACAGTGAATGCTTCACTGAATACATTCTGTGGAGATGCAATTGCTTTACTGATCATTGCATGTTTAAAATATATAGTTATAAGCCATGCAAACCAGGTGGGTATGCCTTCTCAGTACAACGAACAAGACAACTCTGAGTACAGATTCTGCCTGTTCTTCCACCACCCTCATCCCTACTTGAAAACACAGCTGCAACTCTGGGCAAAGTTCCATGTTCTCCAACTCCACTTCTAATTGCTCTGTAACTTTTGCTCCCAGTGAAGGTTACTGTCCAACATCCAGGGATATACTGCTAACTTATTACACTCAAGGCAACGAGTCTCTCATTCTCCTTGATTGAATGGTCTTTGGGCTATAGAAAGTCAGCATTGATTTGTGTTAAGTGTAGTCAAAAAGCAGTCTAAGTCTGTTCTGTTCTCCTGACCATCACCTAACAACACTTTAACACAGAGACCTGGTACTTAGGTTTTCAATGATTGATGAATGCAAGAATCAAACCATGCATGAATGATTGCATTGCTGAATAAACACATAAATGAATGCATACAGGAGTCAGGAGACCTGGCAACCACTTACCCCTCAGCTCTGCACTGACTGACATAAATGACCTCAGGGTAAGCCACTGAATCTCTATGCCCAAATTTCCTTCTCTGTGAAATTAGGTGGTTGGACTGCACTAAAAATCCGTTCATGTTTTCTTACAGCTCTAACAACTGAGCCCATGAACTTTAACAGAAAATAAAAGACTGTTTCTTTTCTGAGAAATTTTAATCAACACAAGGCAGGTGGGGGTATTTCTCTGAAATTGCATACCAGGGGTCCCCGCCTGTCAGCACCTTGTTGCCTGGGGACAAAAGGCTCCAGAGAGCAAGCAAACTGCAGATACTGAAGACATCTCCAATACACTGCATACTATGGAGTTTGTGTTTTATCATGGCTTCTTTCAAGGACACAGAGTCTACTCTGTCCTCAAAAGGGGTACATAGGGACCTCTACTGAACTCAACGCTCCTCCCTTCCCAGCCTGAACAGGGTGGGCTTATGCACTGTCTCGAGGCTCCAAATCTAACTCAATCCCTCTCCGTGCCATCTGCCTAAGGCTCCCACATGCATATTTCATGATTTTCTGGCACATTTCCGCCTTATCTGACATCCTGCAATGCATCCCTCTGCTGCTGATATTCTTTCTATCTCTGGTAAGAATGTTCCTGAAAGAGGCATGTATCCTTGGGCTCTACTTTATTACAGGTGGTTTTACCTTTCCTATCTTATCTCCCCACCTGGTCCCCACATGAATTCCTTGAGGACAAAGCCCACACCCTCTTTCTCTTCTAGTTCCCCACAAGACCAAGGACAGAGCTAGGCAAGCAGCAAGCCCTTAGTACAGTAATGGGCAACCTTTTGAGCTTGGTATGTCAAAATACGCCAAAAAACTGAGCATAACTCGGGTGGTGTGTCACTTCGAGAAAAACGGCCTAACCGGAAGTCCCAGAACTAGACGCTCTGTGCCGGAGTTCTGTTGTTTAGGCCTACAGACCTCCCGCACAGAGTGTCTACACTACAGCAAATGTTTTATCCTTGGCTACTGCACCTGGCCATGCAGGAGCCGAGGATGAAACGTCCTTCTCAGCATGCGGCCCCATACTTCTCTGGTATGCGGCCGTGTGTCATGGAAAATGACTGCGCGTGTCAGTGCTGACACGCGTGTCATAGGTTCGCCATCACGGCTTTACAAAATACTTGTTGAATCACTGAAATAATGAACAAATGAATTTACTGATTTCAATGTTTTTAATTAAAAATTCCGATTAATATATTTCCTACATAAACTTATTACACAAAGACAACCAGGATAAACCAATTATGCTATTTTTCTAGGACGAAAATGTCCTCCACTACAATATGAATGGCAGCAATATTATAGGATGCCTAAGAAATCAAATTTTTCATGTATCCATACCATAATAATGTAACATCACCTTTATTTCCTAGTAAAAGCAGACTTTACCTGGAGCTAGGGAGAATAAAAGGGCAAACATCCTTTTATTATTCCAACTACCACTTTTAAGTGTTGAAGCCAGACAGTTCAGACAAATCAGAACAAGATATGAGCATTTTCTCTAAATAGAATGTTTGAATCTATTGCTAACTGGGGCAGAGCATCTTTTTGGAAATTCCTAGGGCTCACTTAGCTAAGTCTAATTCTAGTCACATTCTTCCCTTGAGATTTAATAAACTTCAACTAAAATCAAACTGACTTGGGAAACAAATTATTTGTTCTCCCATGCACTCGCTAGTTACTGCTGGTCACTGAATAAAACAGTACCAAAGATCAACACAACACTGCTGGAAGGAAAATAATACGGCTATGCCATCAAAGCTTAATATAGCTTAATACTGTAAGCCCCATTCCCCTCCCCAGCCCAAAAGTTGACTCAAACAACCTCATTATCTCTTCTAAATCATTATTCTTATATATAACATAAAATCATTGCCAAAAGTATTAATATTATATAATTACAGATAAATTGTGTATTGATATAGGAGATACTACAATTGGAGAGACTTGATGAATGAGGAAACTTAAAAAGGTTGGGTTCATTAAGTAGCTAATTAGTGTTTATGGGCTGTACATATGTGATAACATAGTACGTCTTCCAGTTCAAACCAAATCGTGTCAGAACACATGTCACCAGGTGGGCAGTGAGGGGACCCGAGACATCACAGTAAAACACCAAAGGAAAAACAAATTCACTTTGAGGCAAATGTGTATATTGCTCAAGTAAAAGAAGCTGTTATGAGGGTTTATCCACATTTACCCAACTGAAGAAGTCAAAGCATTTTAAAACTAGAGTGCAATCCTGAACTATTCATCACACAATACTTTATCCCACAGAAAACAAACTCAGGCGCAGATGGAGCACCTCATCCATGCTTATACCACTAGTCAGAGACTGCATTAAAACTAAGGTCTCTTGCCTGACCTGTGGTGGCGCAGTGGATAAAGCGTCGACCTGGGAACACTGAGGTCGCCGGTTCAAAACCCTGCACTGGTCTGGTCAAGGCACATATGGGAGTTGATGCTTCCATCTCCTCCCCTCTTTCTCTCTTTCTCTCTCTCTCTTTCACTCTGTGTCTCATCTCTAAAATGAATAAAATAAAAATAAAAATAAAAAAACTAAGGTCTCTTAAGTCTAGCTTTATGTACAAAACATTAGATTTAAAAATTAAAAAGGTACATAGCAGGCAGGCAATAAATATGTATTTGTTAATGGTATTGAGGAAATAGAGGTGTAGGGTTCCAGAACTAATATACTATCTACTGACAGGATAAGCAAAGTAATTACCTCAAGTTTTGACTCAGAGTTGTCCAATATAGCCTAGATTTTTAATACTATAAAGCATTCCTGTGCAATCAGTAAAGGCTATTGGAACAATTACTGAAGCATTCAAGTTGGTGGTGAAACCAAAAGCTTTGTAGCACCTTTATGAGGAATGCATTCGAAAAATATCTATTCACAAAAACAGTATGGGTTTCCAAACATTGAAGTGTAGTTTCAATGGAGAACTCTATAAAAGGCAGGTATGACTAAGCAACCACAAATAACTAGAAACACCAAAACTATCAGGAGTCTGGGGACCAGAGCATGCCTGCAGATAAAGATAAGGTGGCATTTTCCATCAATTGTTCCTAATGCAAAAGGGAGTCTTTTATTTTCTTTCTTTCTTTTTTTTTTTTTTTGTTACTACAGTGTTGATTTCTCTTTAAATAAAAAGCCTCAGTGGCTTATCAGGATTTGCAAACAATATTTTATTCCATCCTGCATCCCACCTGCTTCAGAAACAAATTTCGGGGACAAGGGGTTGGGTTTTGGGGCAGTCAACTGGACAGGTCAAATTTAAAGCGATCAAAACTACACTTTTTGATGCATTTATGTATGCATACCATATCTCACCAAGGAGCCTATTAAATCTATAGTTTAACCCATAGCTAAAAAAAAACAAATCTTAACTTTATCACGTAAAACATATTGTTACATCTTACTCATTGGGTTATCAAAATATACCACTAAATCCTTAAAGTCTGACATTTAGCTATTTAACTTTTCCTTCTAAAAAAAAATTCCTTCCCCAAATACTCAAGGATATCGACCAAACAAAATAGCTTACAATAATTAAAAAAGCCACTATTTATACATCCCCAAGATGAAATTGACCACAGCATTAAAGGAGGGAAGAATCCAAACATACACATTTACATAAAGATGTAAAAATACAGTATTCCAGGCTCCCCCCCCCCAAAAAAAAAAATTTAACAAATAAAAATTCCTGGCACTACAGGAAAAACCTGATTTACCTTCTCTTTGCGCAGGTATAAAACTAAAGAAATGTACTTGGTGGGGAAGGGCGGGTAGACAGCTATTACCACTTAAACTTGTTTAATTCAAGAGCTAGGTTAGGAAAACCAAGCAGCCGAAAAAGCTCCCGTACAAATCTTAACCAGGCTGAGGCTCCAAAATCAGGAGTAATTAACACCAAGGCAAGTGACAAAATTAAACCAGGCTTAAAGTCCAAAATTGGGAGTAATTAACACCAAGGCAAGTGGGATCCCGAAACTCTTGGATCACCTCTTCCCCAAATTCTCGAGCCACACGCTGGACCTGGGGGTTTCCCGCGCTGTCTCCCACTCTGGAGGTGCAAGCTGAGCCGGGGATGAGCTCGGGGTCCCCCATCCACCTCTGCCCCGCTTTTCATTGTCCGAGTATGATGGATCACCTGCCGGGCGCCGGCTCCCGCGGCCGGACGTGCAGGAGCGAGCGCCGCGCGCCTCCCGCAGGACCCGCGCCGGGCGCACCCACCCCAGCTTATTCGACCCGGGCCGGCTACGCGTCCCCGCCGTGCTCACCGCCACGAAGCCCGAGGAGGAGGCGATGAACACGCGGATGACCATCCTCTCGCCGCGCGGGAACGCACCGTTTGCGCCCGTGGGCTCTGGGCTGGTGCGGACGCGGAGGAAAAACTCAGCTGAGAACCGCGGCCGCCGACCGCTAGATGACTGCCTTCGGGTAAGATCGCAGGGATCTAGATCCCTCCCTCCGGGTCTGCAGATGTAAAAGCTCAGCGCCTCTCCGCCGCCAGCCAAGGCAGGAGGAGGAGCGGGAGGAGGAGAAGGAGGAGGGGAGGGAGGAGGCAGGCAGGTGTCGGGCATGATGGGAGTTGTAGTTTCGATTGCTCCCTGGAGTGGCTGGTGGACTGCATTTCTTCAGGTTGCCTCCGTATTGCGCGTCAATACCATTAAGTGTGCAGGTGGCTGGTAGGAAGCCCCAGGCGGGGGAGAGGCTGCGACGAGGTGTGGCGAGGATGCGGGCCAGACTAGGAAGAAGAAAACTAGGCAAAAGGGCTTGCTTGGTTCAAAGACCAAGCTTACGTTCTGTGTTGTGGCTTACTGGTTTGAAGCATCCCCACCCAGAAACGTCAACAAATACGGCCTTCGGGCCATCTGCGTGGGGTAAACCGCAGTGACCTGTGGCCGTGGGGATGGGGCAGGCCGGGTTGTCAGAAGGCGGTGGCGGTGGCGGTGGCGGTGGGGGCGATGGGGCTGGGCGCGCGTGTTTTCCCAAAGATTGCAGAAAGGTGATTCTTTTAGATAAATGAGAGGTTTTCTTTTTCTGCAGACACTGAAAATTAGAAACCCAGATGAGAGCACAACTGATATTTTATTTTTCTTAGCAAAACTGTAATTGTAGTAGAAGAAATAAATACCCAGCGAAATTGGAATCCTTCTATCAACATTGGAAATCAGGACCCCACCCGCCCCACCCCCTACCCTGCACAATGGCCTTGCCTCTGTGCACCTAATATTTACAGTTGAGCCAAATCGGTGCCTTTTTCAGGCCTGCTGCACATTCCAGTGCAGTCTCCCAGGAGGATGCCGTTAGATAAAAAGCTTTTATGTAGTTGCTAATAGTTTAGGAATAGTTCTTTAGCAAGTGCTTCTGTTTAACAAAAGTGCAAGCCTCTCACAGTTTAATGGAAATGAACCAGTTTTTCCCCGCAGTACTGTATTTACTTTCTTCCTTTCAGCAAGGGAGCTTAGGAGAGCTCTAGGAACAATGTTAATTAATAATTCTAGAAACAAAGAAATTAGATGATGAGGTTTCTTGGAAAATTTCTTCACAAATACTAATCTGTTTAGACCATTTGTTTTTTTAGAGCAATTTTGAATATCTCAAGTTTATATATAACCTTTCCTATTACTTATCATAAGTCATTTCTGTAGTTTTCCTTTTTAATTTAGTATAATAGAAGATACAATCTTAATGAGACTTTACTTCTCCTTAGTATCAACAATTTTAAATATAAGTTTTGCTGTAATTACTATCTCTTTTCAAATATACTTTAACTTAGCTACCGCAAATGTGGAAATGAATGTTTATAAAATTCAAAATAATTTCCTTAAAGGTAGATACCAATTTCCTGTATAAATGTGACTTTATAAAAGTCAGCATAGTTTTCATTTTGAAATTATAGAGCTTTGAAGATATGATTAAACTCAACAAATAGAAACTCAGAGCCGATTCTCTGAAAGATAGAAGAATGGATAAAAAGGTGAATAAGTCATTTATTCAGTCAGCAGAACACCTATTGTCTGCAAAATAAAAAGGCACAGAAATAGCAACAGAACAAGCAAAACTCTACCGATGGAACGTTGTGTGGATATAAAGGAAAGAGAGGGAAAAGGTGACCTTTTAAAAGAGACTTTAAAGATGAATAGAATTTCTGGCTGTAAAGCCAGTAGTCAAGGCCACCATGACAGCCGCCTGGCCCATGGAGGTTCGCATTAGATTCGGACAGTCAGTAATGAAACAATGGAGATAAGAACTGGTGAGCCATCAGCTTTAATTCTAGCTTGCACCCGGCAGGCAAGGAAAAACACACACTGGGCTCCAAAACCCACTCATTCAGTGCTCACAAAGCTACTGCCTTATCCGAGTTTCTTAGAATCAAAGGTTTCTAGCTCACCAGACTTATTCACCTCTGTTCCCCATCTCCTTCTCTCTGCACAAACTGGCTCTTGCTCAGCACTCTACCATCATGGCTGCTTCTCCTCTCCTCCATGTGGCCTTAATCTGCTCTCCTCTCTAAAACTAACCTCAGGAACCCAGAAAAAAAGCTCCAGGTCTGTCCCACTTGATAGTGTAGAAATCCAAACCCTTAATCCAATCTACAAACAAGAAAGTCTCTGATACAAAGTCACTTATCTGAGGCATAATGGGAGGATTCCTCATGAGAGTGCACCACTCCACATCATCCAATCAGTCAAGGGTGTGGGGGAAAGCTTACTCTTAAAACTTGCTTCTGGGCAGCACCATCTTTAACAAAGTGAGCATAATATATTTTATATGCCCAACAATCCACCCCTATGCTCACTTTGCTACCCACAATCTACACCACCAGCATCCCTGTACAAGGAAATTAGGTACATTACACAAATTACAGATACATGGCAAATCATACAATTTCAACAATTACAAAGGTACATTTCACCAGTCTCTGAGCACTTTGCCAGAAGCACAAAATGTCCCTGGCCTTCTGTCTTATCATTTGAAAAGCTTCCCAGGGCAGGGGGAGGGCCTCCATCAAAGCCACTCCCCCTACCCCCATCAGGGTATTTCACATTGTCCAAAATCCATAAGTCCATTCAACAAAGGAGCCAGTGTTCACTCCGGTCGTAGTCCAGGAAATCAGTCCACACACATGGGGTGTTAGCCTCCCCCCTCATTCCTGCCATCATGGCAGGTCTCACACTGTCCTAAAGAGAAGCATGTGGCAATGGCAGTCAGCATTTCCATCTCTGCTCTGGGGAGCATGATGGCACCCACCCTTATGTCCCAAAATGTCAGCAAATCCACCAACAGCTTAGCAGGCACCCTGTGCCATTCCACTCGGCAATGCATGCCTGGCCCCTGGGATATCCATTTATCCTCCCACCACAGCTGCCACCATTTACCTTCTGGAGTCTGCGAATTACAACTCCAGCCCAATTCTCCTCATCCTCCGAAGAGAAACTGAGAATTCCAGCTCCTGCTGCTGGGTTTGAGCCCCGGGCCACCGCTACCTTCTACTCGATGGGCCTTGCAGCTCCAGCCCCGGCCCCGGCCTCAGCTCCAGCCCCGGCTTCAGCTGCAGTTCCGGCCTCATGCCCCTGCTGGCTCTCCACAACATCCAGGGAAAACTGCAACTCACAAACCTGTGATTCCTTCTCCAGCATCTGCTCCATTTTCAGGTGAATCTCACAAACCTGGTCGGCCTCCTCCGGTGCTTGCTTCAGCTCCAGGGTCAGCATCTCTTTCTCCCACATTTCCTCCAGCTCCTTCTGCTGCTCGGTTTGCAGGTAGGTCCCGGGCAGCCTCTTCCATAGAGCTCTCGGTTTCCTCACAGAGGGCTGTAAAAGTCAGCCATTCTGCAGTCCCCAGAAGGACAGCCATAGAGAACTGTAACAGCAGCTAGTCCTCTACCATGCACCTTAAGGGTGCTGGCTCCATATCGATCTATATCGAATCCTGCCACAGACTACGCCAAATGTAAAGCCAGTAGCCAGGGCCACCATCACAGCCACCTGGCCCATGCAGGTTCTCATTAGATTTGAACAGTTGGTAATGAAACAATGGAGCCAAGAACTAGTGAGCCATCAGCTTTAATTCTAGCTTGTACCCAGTGGGCAAGTAAAAACACACACTGGGCTCCAAAACCCACTCATTCAATGCTCACAAAGCTACTGACTTATCCAAGTTTCCTAGAATTAAATGTTTCTAGCTCACCAGACTTATTCACCTCTGTTTCCCATCTCCTTCTCTCTATACAAACTCTGCACAAACTGGCTTCTTCCTCAGCATTCCGCCATCTTGGCTGCTTCCTCTCCTCTACATGTCCTTAATCTGCTCTCCTTTCTAATACTAACCTCAGGAACCCAGAGAGCAAGCTCCCGGTCTGTCCCACTTTATAGTGTAGAAATCCAAACCCTTAATCCAATCTACAAACAAGGAAGTCTCTGATACAAAGTCACTTATCTGAGGCATAATGGGAGGTTTCCTCATGAGAGTGCACTGCCCTCCATCATCCAATCAGTCAAGGGTGCGGGGAAAAGCTTACTCTTAAAACTTGCTCCTGGGAAGCACCATCTTTAACAAAGTGAGCATAATATATTTTATATGCCCAACACTGGCCCTGCCGGTTGGCTCAGTGGTAGAGTCTCAGCCCCATGTGTGGAAGTTCCAGGTCGATTCCCAACCAGGGCACACAGGAGAAGTGCCCATCAGTTTCTCCCCCCTTCCCCCTCTCCTTCTTCTCTCTTTCTTCCTTTCCCGCAGCCAAGGCTCCATTGAAGCAAAGTTGGCCCAGGTGTTGAGGATGGCTCCATGGCCTCTGCCTCAGGTGCTAGAATGGCAACACAGCAATGCCTCAGATGGGCAGAGCATCACCCCCTATTGGGCTTGATGGGTGGGTCCCAGTCAGGCACATGCAGGAGTCTGTCTGCCTCCCTGCTTCTCACTTCAGAAAAAAAAAAAAAGATGAGTAGAATTTCTGCTGACAGTTGCGGGAGAATGCAGGGGGAGAATATCCAGTGAATGTGAGAATAGTAAATAGTCAGTTTTGCTTCAGAAAGGCCAGTACGGGGACTTATAGGGGATGGGACTGAAAAGAAAGGCTTGAATGAATACAGAAGGGACTCTCCTGGGTTGCCCGCTTAGTTCCTTGTCCTTTTCTGGAGCCTGATCCAAGATGTTGGAGTGATGATGGTGCCCCCAAACCCTGTTCATACAACAAGATCCAACCCCTTGGCCACAACTGATTGGTCTGGGGGTGAACACCTGACCCAGACAAGGCCAGGGAACATTACTACCCTAAGGAGTTGGAATTAAGAATGACAAAGAGAGAGAATTTGACCTTTAATTGTGACCTGGGAGCTCAGAGCTTTCAGAAGCCATGTTCCAGCCTAAGAGCCAGAGAACCTATAGAAGCTAGTCAACAGAAAGAGAACAACAATGCAGGCAAGTGGAGGAAGACTGAAATAAATTTCACACTGTCCTGACAATTCTTTAGTCCAGGGATCTTAAAACCTGTGTGTTAAATCCAGCTACTTGTCTGTTTTATAAGTAAAGTTTTATTGAAACACGTTCCTTTTCATATTGGCTGTGGCAGAATGACAGAAATCATATGGCCTGGAGAGTCTAATATAAGTATTACTCTCTGGCACTTTACCGAAAACGTTGGCCAGTCCCTGTTTATGAATCAGTCTGTTTCTATAACCCTGCTCTTGAGGCCTGTGTAATATCCCTGTACATAAATTCCTCAGCTTACTTAAGCCACCTCAACTTTTGATTTGTGCAACTAAAACTGTGCTGAGAAGTATGTACTTAATCCATAAGCATTCTGACAAAGAGAAAGATATTATCAGAGCTATACTTTAAGAATTACTCTGGTAATAATTAGCTATGTTTTTTCACGCTGGATGAAGAAAAGTTTATCTCTAGAACTTGTGTGCAGGACAGAGTGTTAGCTGTCCAGGAAACCTCAAAAGTCGGTATGGAGTTGAGACTCAGAGTTAGTAAACAAAGTGAAAGAGTGACCAAGAGTAGAAAACAATCTGGGATACAAGCTTGAGGTCCAAGATCAACACCAGGGTATCATACTACAGAGAGGATTAGATGCCCATCTGACAAGTAAAGGTTGCAGATAAAGCAAGAAGCTGAAACTTAAAGACAGAATGCAGACAAACTGAGTAGGTCATTAGGTTTTAGGGAAGGTGCTCCAGCATTGCCTAAGACTTGATCTTTACAAATCATGATAGACTAAATAAAGTTTTTTTTTTCCCTTTAGCTTTATTAAGATATAACATACATATAACATTGCATAAATTTGAGGTATACAACGTGATGATTTAATATACATATATATTATTGTGAAATAATTACCATAATAAGATTAGTTAACAGACCAAGAGTCCTTTTTTTAGAAAAGATTTTATTAATTTTATAGAGAGAGGAGAGAGAGGAAGGTGGAGTGAGAAGTTTCAACTCACTTTCTTCACTTTAGTTGTTCATTGACTGCTTGTCATATGTGCCTTGACTGGGTAAGCCCCAAATTTCAAACCAGCGACCCCAGCATTCCAAGTCAATGCTTTATCCCAGGGGTGCTCGATAGGTTGATCGCAATCTACTCGTTGATCGCGAAGGAAGAGTGGGTAGATCGCATGACATTAAAAAGACATTTGTCTTTTGAGTGGCATACAGGGGAGCCAATCTGACATCTGAACTTTTGACACACCACGCATATGCGTTAAACCTCGCTAACTTGTTTAGTTACATTGCTGTGTAGTTAACCTTCAATTTATTTAAACTAAATACAACAAAGGGTATAAAAATGAGTGCCGTAGCTGGTCCGAGTAAGAAGCCTAAAATCTACTTCTTTCATACAGAATGGGAGGGGATTTTTTCCACTATGTCATATTCTAAGTGCGTTTGCCTCATCTGTCTGTGTGCTATTCCAAAGAAGGAAATGTGGAGCGGCTTTTTCGGACTGTTCATAAAAACTATGACATTGACTTTCCTCTGAAAAGAGAGCTGAGAAGGAGAAAGGTGAAAGAAGAATACACAATATTAAATAGTAATAATAGTAACTTAAATAATGATGATATAGAAGAAATAAATTTATGTTTTGCATTTTTATTGTAAGTAGATCATTTTGACTTGGTCATCTTATAAGTAGCTCACAAGCTGAAAAAGTGTGGGCACCCCTGCTTTATCCACTGCGCCACTACAGGTCAGGCAGCAAAGTGTTATAAAGGACTTCTCAACCTCTAGTAGTCTGGTGGACCTGATCTCAAAAAAAAAAGTTTCTAAACAGAAAAAAAAGAGACAAGATTACAAAGAATTTCAAAACAGTTATCAAATTATTCAACAATTTTTGATATGGTAATAGACATACTTCTTTGATAATGCATTAAGTATCAGAATTTAGTAGTGGCTCAAATAACCACCATAAAAATAAATACTGTCGCCTGACCAGGCAGTGGCACAGTGGATAGAGCATCGGGTAGGATGCAGAAGACCCAGGTTTGAGACCTCGAGCTCGCCAGCTTGAGCGCAGGCCCATCTGGCTTGAGCAAAAAAGCTCACCAGCTTGGACCCAAGGTCGCTGGCTCCAGCAAGGGGTTGTTGCTCAGTCTGCTGAAGGCCCGGGGTCAACGCACATGTGAGAAAGCAGTCAATGAACAACTAAGGTGTCACAATGGCAACGAAAAACTAATGATCAATGCTGCTCACCTCTTTCCGTTCCTGTCTGTCTGTCCCTATCTATCCCTCTCTCTGACTCTATCTCTGTCTCTGAAAAAAAAATTAAATAAATAAATACTGTGATTTCTACTGATAACAAAGTCACAAAGGTCTGTTGCTATTACATTGGTTTGTTACCTACGTCCTTAATTTTAAAAATTGGTAAATTTCAGTTAGAGTTTAGTGAAAATATAAAGTGCTGCAAACCAACACAGCTAGTAATTCCAGGTCTTGAGGGAGAATGATGCGGAATGAAGAAAATAAACTTAAAGAGAAATAGGATGGGATCAAGAGGCCTCTGCAAGTTGATGACAAGAACAGAGAGTGAGAGCCCCCAGTTTCCTTTATTATTTATATAGTATAGAGAATTAAAACCTTTAAGCCATATGCAAATAAAGAAGTCTCTGATACAAGGTCACTCATCTGAGGCATATATGGGAATCCTCATAAGAATGCACCCCCCCCCGCCATCATGCAATAGTCAAGGGTGTGGGGAAAAAGCTTAGTCTTAAAAAGGGTGTTGAAAAGATCTTAGTCTTAAAAGGGTGGGGTAGAGCTTAGTCTTAAAATAAGCCCTAGGCCAGTGGTTCTCAAAGTGTGTGCCAGGGTACACTGGTGCACCCTAGAAGATTGCCAGGTACACCCTGGGGTATTCCAGAGAAATCTGTGCCTGTTGGGAACCAAAAAATCAATAGGGTTTTTTGAGTTTAGATTTTTGGGGGACAGAGTTGTGGGGATTGGCTGTAAGCTGACAATCTGCCCAACTCCCCACCTCACTTGCTTGATTAGGTTACAAAAGGCTGTTAAGCTGTGGTGCTGGATTATCTACACTACCCCCCATGTTCCCCGGAAAGACTGGAGGCAAGTTTCTTCTATCCTTTGTTTGATGTAAAGTTAAGATGATATGTATGATGGGGGTTTTCTACACTCAACACAATTAAGAGTAAAAAGAGAGGAATTCTTCAATGTATTAATGAGGAAATGAGAGTTTGCCTTTCAAATATATGCCCAAACATTAAAGAAATTGCTAGGTCACATCAGGCTCATGTTTCTCATAAACACAAGAATGGAAAAACTTAACACATTTGTGCCGGAACCGGCCGAATTTACTAAGTCTTACTAAGAATGTATCTCTATATATAAAAAAATAACTTTTTTGTCGTTTTTTTCCTTATCCCTTCTTTGTTAGGAATTCTAAAAAGCATAACAAAAAATGTAACATAAAAATGTTTTTTAATGTTAGAATAAATTTAATTTTGTCGTATTTATTTTGTTTAATTGCCATAAAAGCACTCTTGGACTTTATATTTTTTTCTTTAATATTTGACTTAATTATTATAACATATTTCTCAGAAATTTGTATATAGTGTGCTTACAATTATTGTAGGATTTTAAATGCACCCCGACTTCAAATAGTTTGAGAACCACTGCCCTAGGCTATAAGAACCTTGTCAGCTTACAGCCTGTCTCCCACAATAAAGATGTTATTTTTGTCTTACCCAAGTTCACAAACTCCCTAAATTCTGTCCACAAGCTACTTATGAGATGGAGGTTGTGTGTGTTCAAGAACCTCAGGTTAAGAAATGGTGGTATCTGACTGTATCCAAATCTGTAACAGCCAATGAATTTGCCTAATAAAAAGTACAGAAAGAGATAAGAAGAGGCCATGAAGAGTCTCCTGGGAAACTTCTACATTTAAAAATTGGAAGAACAAAGAATTTAAGAGTGGAGAAATGATCAGAAAAGTACAAAACCAAGACTCAGGGAGTAGAGAATAGGAAAAATGTTACTCAGCCAGGCAGTTAAGAAAGATGATCATGAAAATGGTGGTTCTGAATTTGTTAGACAGCCTGAGTTCACATTCTAGCTTTATCGGCTTAATACCTTGAGCAAATTTTGTCACCTCTCTAAACCTCAGTTTTCATGTCTATAAAGTAAGTAAAAATAAAGACTATCACTAAAGACTGTTATAAGGATTAATTATGCTTAGGATGGTCTCTGAGTTATGCCTGATATTATCTATCAACCCACAGCCCTTGTGAAGAATACTGCCAGCTTACTTGGTTACAGATGTTTGTAACTTCCTCCAGGGTGACTGTTGGCCAAATGAGTTGTAAAATCTATATTTTCTGGTTTTGCTCATTCTTATTGTTAAAGATGGCTGCTGCTCATTTGATGATGCTCTCATGTGATACAGCTAATTTTCTTTCATGTTTGGGGAGGGCTTTCACGCCGAAAAATTTTAAAAGGAGGAGCTAAGAGGCTATTTCAGGGGAGACTATGTTGTTAAAGAGAAGGAGAGAGGCCACATGGTTGGAGGGAAGAAGGCAGCCAAATTGGAGGCGTGCAGAGGGGACTGAATGAGGCTATTAGGCCTTTGATTTTAGGGAAAAAAAAAAAACCAGAAAGAATGGGTTTTGGTGCCTATGTGTTTGTTTTTACTCGTTGGCCAGTATGAGTGTAGAATAAAGAAAAATGGTCCATCATTTCTTGGCTCTTTTGATTCATTATGATCTATCCAGATTAAATGCGAACCTCCACGGGCTAGGCGGCTGTGATGGTGGCCGTGGCTACTAGCCATACAGTGACCTACTACAGCTTGAAAGCAATTTATGACATATATGACCAAGCTTGAAAATACAGGAGTTTGTTCTCTTTCAAGAATTTACAATCAGAAAATTGAAAGACTAAGGCCATTAGCAGTAGGAATATGAAGGAAGATGCTGTGAGGGGCCTGAGGGATTTGAGCAAGTATAAGACAAGGAGGGAACTGAAATGAAGAATAAGAAGTGAAAGTTGGTCTGTGACAAGAGAATGGAGACATTGCAGAGTGAAAACTGGAAACACTCACAAGGAGGCTGGTGGCTGTCTTACTCCCAGTTTCGGTTTCCATGAATCCAGGTCTGCCATAGCTCCCGCCCTTGGGTTGCTATTTAATAACCCCAGCCTTTAATCTTGAGCTAGTTTAAGCAGGACTGTTTTGCCAGCTGCTATACACTCTGAACCAGAATACCCACATAAAGCATGGACAGTAAATCATATCCCTATAGAGGTGAGGAAGGTTCATGTGCATGTGTACTCATTCACTGTGAGGACTGTAGCAAACTGGACAGCACATCACAAAAGTTCAAATATCTGCCTGAAATATTTTGATTTTTCCTTGTAGACTTAATTAAAAAAAAAAAAAAACTGGGCCAATTAAGCCAAACCATTGCAAGTCCTGTACAGCCCTATGGTTCTCTAGGTTTTTTCCTCCCTTGTAAATAAAGCACTGAGCCCTGTGTTTGCTGCCCAATAACTCCACAAGAAGTACTAGATGTTGTTGTAATGATGCTTCATTATCGTCACTGACCTTTGGGAGAGCACTTCCAGCAGGAGGGTGCAGGACTGGTAGCTAATGAGGCTGTAGAGGCTTTTCTAATTAGAAGCTGAGGAGTAACACAAGGGGACAAGCAAGGACAGAAGTTTGAAGGGGAATCAGCCAGCATGAACATTTTTTATTAAGGTTTAGCTACGGATTAAATAGAGAGCTCTTTTACGCAATCCAGAGTATCAACTGTCCAGATTTTAGTTATAGAATGGAATTGAATCTGATTTATAATTCTGTCAGAGCTGCCCTCTTCTAACAAGCACTTAATACAAGGATTAAGCTCCTTAAGAATTTGAGGAACTTCAGTTGTCACAGCATGCCTGTCCCAATCCCTGTCCTGCTCCCCAAAATTGCTCCGCTGAGAGCTGAATTGGCACATCCGGCTGTTTGTGGGTGACAGATTTGTAGTGGACGAGGTTGGAAGCCAAAGGGCAGGGGTAGGCCATAATTGTTAAGGAAGGGAGCCTCCTAGCTAGACGTGGATTAACGTCACAGCTGTATGACCTTCCTTAGGCAAGTTTACTTAACTTACTGATACCTCACCTCCTCAGTATTGTTGGGGGCTTAATGGAGAAGATGTATGTAAAGTGCTTTTTCACACAGTGCCTGTAACATAGTTAGGAACTCAGTAAGTATTAACTATTATTAATCATGCAAAGTGAATTAGGGAGGTTTCACTTGCATAAAGCATATAAATTCTCTCAATGTTTCTGTTTTATGTCTGTGAATTTAACTTTCAAAATAACAAGACTCTGGTTGTATAAACCTCTTTGTACAGTGTCATGTTCTGTTGAAGTACTTAACAAAAACTTTTTGATGTTAATGAAGTTTAGAGACCTTATTTAAGATAATAGGAGTATTAGTGAAATGAAGCAGCAATAAAGTCAAATAATGTAGCTTTAATTTCATGAGAGAATTCATCCACTGCTTTTATGTTGCTTCATCAGGCTCCTTCTGTCTATTCTTAATAAAATAAAATCTTAATTAACAGGAACCATACTAACCAATCCCTGAATTGGATAGAACTTTCAGCATTCATCGTAAAGGCCTAGAGGTAAATCCTAAACCAAGGAATTAGGCTTGAAACCGACATTCAGGACTTGGTCTTGAATCAGTTCACACTCAACCCATCCAATAGGGTTCTCCATTCTGTCTAACAGCAGAGAACACTTTGATTTCCCCAGTGACTTATTCCTACTTGAAACTGAAAAAAAAGGCATGAAAAGACAGAATGGCACAAGCCAACATCTTAGAACTGTAACAATGAGCCTTTGAGATCTGCTGATAATCACGGGATAAACTAAAAACCTGTGTGCAGTTCATTCCTTGCAGCTATATTCATTCACTCCGTGCCAGAAGCTGTGGTGGATGCCAGGGATCCAACAGTAAACCAATCATAGACCCGACCCTCATGGAGATGATGGCTAATTGGGAAGAGGAAAATTTAACAAGAGTATGCTAAGTGCTTGAGGAAAAGACTAGATTTTGTTGTTTTGGTTATTTGTTAATCTTGTAAAACTGTCCTAATCAACATTTGTTTTGTTTTTTGTTTTGTTTTTTTTTTGGAATCCCCCACTCCCAAACAAAATTACCTCATAGGCCAGGAGATGATATCACCATAACACAATAAGGGGTAAAAATTGATATTGTTGAAATATTCTAGGCAACATAAGTTAGAGGTACTTTTAATACTCTACATTCTTTTGGTTATTAGGTCATGACTTTATACATGATAATCATATTATAATAAACAAAATTTTACATTTAGGTTATTGTTTGAATTCTGAAACATTTTAATTTCTCATGAATACACACTAATGAGTTTCCTCATAATTTCTCATTATGCTAGGCATAAAGGCCATTTAGAATAATTACAACACAGGAAATATAAGAAAACGTTTATTATAGCTACAATTAGAGGAAATGGAAGTCTGGTTAAACAAACATAAAGTATTATTGGCATTATTTTTATTATTGTTTTGCCTATAATTTTTAAGGGTCTACATAATGGAAATTACAAGCATTTGCTTTTAAGTACTTTTTAATATCTTGAACCATAATGCTTTTTTTAAAATAACGAATTTTGAAAAGGTCTTTTATGTGTGTGTGTGTGACAGAGACAGAGAGAGACAGAGAGAGGGAGAGATAGGGACAGACTGACAGGATGGGAGAGAGATGAGAAGCATCAATTCTTCATTGTGGCTTCTTAATTGTCCATTGATTGCTTTCTCATATGTGCCTTGACCAGAGGGCTACAGCAGAGCAAGTGACCCCTTGCTCAAGCCAGTGACCTTGGGCTTGAGCCAACGACCTTTGGGCTCAAGCCAGTGACCATGGAGTCATGTCTATAATCCCACGGTCAAGCCAGTGACCCCGTGCTCAAGCTGGTGAGCCTGAGTTCAAGTTGGATGAGCCCATGCTGAAGCCAGCAACCTCAAGATTTCGAACCTGGGTCATCTGTGCCCCAGTCAGACGCTCTATCCATTGCGTCACTACCTGATCAGGCTCGACAAGGTCTTTACCTTTAAATTCCTCAACTGTTTCCTAAAAGTAAAATCAAAGGATGAGAAAAAAATTTAGAGCACTTTATCATTAGGTTACCAGTTCTTTGCCTAGTTCTTTGCACCCATCTGTCTATCCAGTTCATTCAGGGGCAACTTCAGTTGTGGCTATAATGCTACAGTACTTTGGTTCCCACTGAAATGAGAGCCTTTAAACTCTGTTTTAAACAGAATCTTTTGAGAGGGGAAGCATTTTTGCATGAAGTGAAACTCCATTTAACAGTGATGTCAGGGAGCAAGACTTCCTTATAAATGCAATTTACTGTACTCAGAAACCATGAACTGGCCCAGATGTCACTAAGCTTATGACATAGTAAAGTACTCAGTAGTAGATAGAATTCTAGTCCTTCCAATGTTAATTGCTCCCTAGTTGTAAACTAGACATATTTAGCATTCATTACATTCTTCTTGCCCTAAAAACAATGTAGTAGTAGAATGCCTCATTTTACCTTAACCACAGTTTACATTTGTCCAGAACATGTAGTGTTTTTAAAGGCCAATCTGATCTGTTTAGTTTATTTGTTGAACACCTGTTCTATATCAGTAACTTATTAAACTTTCTTCAACAACTTGCATCTATTTAAATTTTTTTTTAACAGGGACAGAGAGAGAGACAGACAGAGGGATAGATAGGGACAGACAGACAGGAAGGGAGAGAGATGAGAAGCAGCAATTCTTCGTTGTGACACCTTAGTAGTTGTTCATTGATTGTTTTCTCATATGTGCCTTGATGGGGGAGCTACAGCAAACCGAATGACCCCTTGCTGGAGCCAGCGACCTTGGGTCCAAGCTGGTGAGCTTTTGCTCAAACCAGATGGGCCCACGCTCAAGCTGGCGACCTCGGAGTCTAGAACTTGGGTCTTCCACATCCCAGTCTGACGCTCTATTCACTGCTCAACTGCCTGGTCAGGCGAGGTAAGACTTTTAAAACAAAATAAAGTCTTGGGTGGTAGTACAAAGGTTGTAGTGGGTGGTTGTGTGAGAATAATGCAGAGATATGGAACATGGGTCCCTTGAAAGGAATCATAGTATGATCTAAAATGTACTTGCAATATTATCATTCATTTTTCTGTTTTAGATATAAAGTAGAATATTTTAGGTAGTTAAAATTTCATCAGTGTATGTTTTCCTGTAATTTGCTACATTTTGCCTTTGTTCCTTGGTTAAGAGTAGCAACTGTAAACTGGAGTCAAGGTTGAGGGTGAGCACTGTGCCAGGAGAATATTCTGCAGTACTGAATGGCCAACTGTTGGCCTAAAACAAAGACAGTCTGTCCAACATCCATTTCTGTTCCTGTATCTGTGGATATAAATGCAGCTGCACATTTGGCAAACCTGACATATTTCTAATAGGCATAGTGGCGTTTGATTATTTCACATAACAAGAGGTGTGCAGGGAGGTGAATCCAGGTTTATTGTAGCAGTCCTACAATGCCCTCAAAGCCCAGGGCACTTTCTGCTTCCCATTCTGCAATCCTTAGCCTAATAATGTGCTTCCTGGGGCTCTTTGCCTTATGGTTGCAAGGTGGCATCCACAACCACAAGTATGGTATTTTTATTCTACTATCCAAGTAGGAAGAAAGAAGAGAGCAAGGAGAGAGTATGCCTTTCTGTTATCACAGAATACAAGCTTTCCTAGAAGCTCCCTAGCAGAATTCTCCTTAAACCTCATGGGTCAGAACTGGGTCACCTGGCCACGGGCAAAGGAGGCTGGAAATATATATTAGAAAGGAGAGTGTGAGAGCCAAGATGCATTGAGGTCTGTTATCATTTGTCCCCTGGGAATAGAGTGGAGGGTGGGTGGCAAACCAAGCTACTGGGCTTCTGCTGGTAAGAAAGACCACGGAGGTGGTGAGTAGCAACAATGATGCTATGGTTGTTTGTTTAGTGTGGCCTTGAGTAAGTTATTTAACAACTTTGTCTCAGTTTCCACATTGTAAAATGGAGGTAATAATAAAACCTAATTCCTAGGCTTGGGTGAGAATTAAATGACATAATCCATGCCAAATGTTGAATAAATTAGCAGTACATATTATAAACTCATGAATATTAATTGCTAATGAAAGGAGGCACTGTATTTCCCAAAGTGCTTGATTTACAACCACATTCCTCTGATACCCTAGATATAGAACTGGAAAGCACAGCTTCCAGCCCTCAGAGAACAGTTCTTTCCACCAGATCTATGTCTGTGATACAGTTTAGACCCTTTGGATTCTTTCCCTGCAATACCCCCATTCCATCCCTTGCTCCTGTTCTCTTCTCTCTCCTCCACTTTTTTCTTCCTTCTTCTCTTCCTATACATGTTTTCTTTTCTTATCATGATCCCTCCCCTTTTTTTCAGACCAGGAAATTATTACTGTTACATCCTGCTCCTGATTTCAAGGCTAAAATGAATACTGACCCTCACACAAGACCCTCCACAGTTATCCTCCAAGGACTAATGGGTGATGTATTTAGAGCTAGGTCAATTTATTCTTCATGTGCTAAAGCATAAGTTATTTGCAAGCCAGTTGATAGTCATGGACCTAGCACATTTGGATTAGATGATAAGTGAAGGAGGAGAAACCAGAAGAATGCAGAGGAGAGAGGGGCCTGCAATGTCTGGGGTCTTACGCTCCAGCCTGTGACCTCAGTGTTCTTGACTGAGGGAACAAGGGCAGGCAGAAAAGTTTGTGTAAAGCCAGTAGTCACAGCCCTCATCACAGTCACCTGTCCCATGCAGGTATGCATTGGATTCGGATAGATGATAATGAAACAATGGAGCCAAGAACTGGTGAGCCATCGTCTTTAATCCTAGCTTGCACCCAGCAAGCAAATAAAAACACACACTGGGCTCCAAAACCCACTCATGCAGTACTCACAAAGCTACTGACTTATCCGAGTTTCCTAGCATCAAAGGTTTCTAGCTCACCAGACTTATTCACCTCTGTTCCCCATCTCCTTCTCCTGCACAAACTCTGCACAAACTGGCTTCTCCCTCAGCACTCCACCATCTTGGCTGCTTCTCCTGGCCTCCTCCATGTGGCCTTTCTCTGCTCTCCTCTCTAATGCTAACCTCAGGAACCTAGAGAGAGCAATCTCCCAGTCTGCCCCACTCTATAGTGTAGAAATCCAAACCTTTAAGCCAGTATACAAACAAGGAAGTCTCTGATACAAAGCCACTTATCTGAGGCATAAATGGATTCCTCGTAAGAGTGCACCACCCTACATCAAAAAGGGTGGGAAAGACTTAGTCTTAAAATTAAACCTTGGGCTATAAAAACTCTGCCTGCTTACAGCCTGTCCCCCACAGACATTAATATAATCATGCCCATCCCAAGCAAGAAGGGCAACTAATATCACCTGGGAGACAGGCTTTCACATGGGCACTGCCATCTTTAACAAAGTGAGCATAATATATTTTATCTGCCCAACATTTTGCAAAATAACAAACCACAGGTGTGGACCTTGCTTGTTATCATAAGGTGACTGTTTAGCCAATAAAATATATTATGCTCACTTTGTTAAAAATGGCGCTGCCCATGTGGAAGCCTGTTGCCCAGTGTAAGGCCAGTGGCCAGGGTCACCATCAGGGTCGTGCCTAGTGTAAGGCCAATGGTCAGGGCCACCATCAGGGTCGCGCCTAGTGTAAGGCCAATGGTCAGGGTCACCATCAGGGTCGCCTGGTCAGTGCAGGTTTGCATTAGATTCAGGCAGTCGGTAATGAAACAACGGAGCCAAAAACTGGTGAGCCATCAGCTTTAATTCTAGCTTGCACCCAGTGGGCAAGTAAAAACACACACTGGGCTCCAAAACCCACTCATTCAATGCTCACAAAGCTACTGACTTATCGGAGTTTCCTAGAATCAAAGGTTTCTAGCTCACCAGACTTATTCACCTCTGTTCCCTATCTCCTCCAGCACAAACTCGACTCAAACTGGCTTCTTCCTCAGCACTCTGCCATCTTGGCTGTTTCTCCTCTCTTCCACGTGGCCTTAATCTGCTCTCCTCTCTTATGCTAACCTCAGGAACCGAGAGAGAGCAAGCTCCCCACCTGCCCCACTTTATAGTGTAGAAATCCAAACCTTTAATCCAATCTACAAACAAGGAAGTCTCTGATACAAAGTCACTTATCTGAGGCATAATGGGAGGATTTCTCATGAGAGTGCACCACCCCACATCATCCAATCAGTCAATGGTGTAGAAAAAAGCTTAATCTTAAAACTTGCACATGGGCAGCATCATCTTTAACAAAGTGAGCATAATATATTTTATCTGCCCAACACCCAGGTGATAACATTAGTTGTCCTGCCCTTCCTGCTTGGGATGGATGTAATTGTATTAATATGTGTTGGGGGAGGGCTTTCGCACCAAAATGTTTTAAAAGAGAAGAGTGATTGCGTTCTAGGAGGAGGGCAGGGAGCAGGGAGGAGAGCAGATTAAGGCCATGTGGAGGAGAGGAGAAGCAGCCAAGATGGTGGAATGCTGAGGGAGAAGCCAGTTTGTGCAGAGTTTGTGTAGAGAAAAGGAGATGGAGAACAGAAGTGAATAAGGCTGGTGAGCTAAAAACCTTTGATTGTAGGAAACTCGGATAAGTCAGTAGCTTTGTGAGCACTGAATGAGTGGGTTTTGGAGCCCAGTGTGTGTTTTTCCTTGCCCACCGGGTGCAAGCTAGAATTAAAGCTGATGGCTCACCAGTTCTTGGCTCCATTGTTTCATTACCGACTGTCCAAATTAAATGCTAACCTGCACGGACCAGGCCGCCCTGTTGGTGGCTGTGAATACTGGCTTTACTGTGACCAATTGTCCTCCTTTAGGGAGGACAGTCCTTCTTTTGTAAGTTCTGTCCTCCCTCAAAAAGTGTCCTCCTACATGTCCTCCTTTTTAATATTGGAAAGCTAATCTGTAAATGTCCATATCCGATCAATGCAGAGTCGATCCATTGCGTGTGGTCTGACATTTGTATCTAAATGAGTACATTTGTCTTACATTATTAAAAATTAATAGGCATGTAAGCATAATTATAATATAAAATATTACAAATGTTTTTATTATGAATTTATCATATTGTGTATTATTGTTGCAATGAATAAAATGGTTCTTTTATTTACGATATTGTTTTCTTCAATATATTTTTGTCCTCATTTTCATTGTAAAAAAGTTGGTCACCTTAGTTATCAGTTCCTTGAAATGAACTTGAAGCTACAGTAAGAAGAATGAGTGATCGGATTATCAAGGACAGACCTTCTGGCTAACTCTCCCTTTCCCCTCCCTAAAACACAAAAGTCATGTAGTCCTGTAAACAAAGGAGTCATAGAAATCAGATATTTGTCACATGAAAGCTAAAGCAGTAAAGGTATATAAGATGTAAGTGTTGGGCAGATGAAATATATTATGCTCACTTTGTTAAAGATGGCGCTGCCCACGTGCAAGTTTTAAGAGTAAGCTTTTCCCCAGACCCTTTACTGATTGAATGATGGAGGGTGGTGCACTCTCATGAGGAATCCTCCCAGTATGTCTCAGATAAGTGACTTTGTATCAGAGACTTCCTTGTTTGTAGATTGGATTAAAGGTTTTGAATCTACGATATCAAGTGGGGCAGACCGTGAGCTTGCTCTTTCGGTTCCTGAGGTTAGTATTAGAGAACAGAGCAGAGAAAGGCCACGAGGAGGAGGCCAGGAGAAGCAGCCAAGATGGCGGAGTGCTGAGGGAGAAGCCAGTTTGAGCAGAGTTTGTGCTGGAGAAGGAGATGGGGAACAGAGGTGAATAAGTCTGGTAAGCTAGAAACCTTTGATTCTAGGAAACCCGGATAAGTCAGTAGCTTTGTGAGCACTGAATGAGTGGGTTTTTGAGACCAGTGTGTGTTTTTGCTTGCCCGCCAGGTACAAGCTAGAATTAAAGCTGATGGCTCACCAGTTTTTGGCTTCGTTGTTTCATTACCGACTGTCTGAATCTAATGCAAACCTGCACTGCCCAGGCACTCTGATGGTGGCCTTGGCTCCTGATTACAGTAAAAAATTTAACTTCGAGGAGCAAATGTTTTGTTGCCTCTTTTGGGGTCATGCAGCTCCGCCAGTTAAATAAATCCTACTTCCTTCATCAAGTTGCCTGGGTGTTTTTGTTTTCCTTTGATTCCTGCACTATAAGCACAATCATTGCATTAGTTTCTGTTTGCCATACCACTCACATAAAGATCAGGAGAAAATCATTTAAGAGAAAGTAAAAAACATTTTAATTTAACCAAATTGGTTTATTCACCTTTTTGAATAAGAGTAGGGCAGAAATGGGACAAATAATTTAAGAAATGAACTTTGAACAAATAGACTTGCTAGAGAACTACACAGTAAGAAAGAACATTTGTTTATTGTCTCAAAAAAGGCAGAACATGGCTCCAGTGACATTGATGAATGGGACGTAACACAAAAAGAAAACCAGAGAATGTGTGTTATGAGCTTTAAAGATGGCGGGGGGGGGGGGGGTGAAGTCAATACAAAGAGAACTCATACTATATTTAAAGCTGTTCTGAGAAATCTGATACATTTGTTTATGAGAATGGAAGCTTCAGTGTGCAGTAAAACTCCCTTCAACCAAGTGGAATGACTTCTGAATGTTAGTAAAATCCCATGTTTGTTTTTTTTTAAATGCCTTTAAATTAGCACAAGAAGGAAATCACTCCCATTTGTGCCTGCTGGACAAGAGGAAAAGAACAGACGCAGAAGTTAAAACCAAGCTGTGTTCAAACCACACCCCTACCTGCCCTCCCCAGCTTACCACCTAAACAAGAAGGCAAGATAGCTGGGACTGGATCTGAGGGAAAATAGCAGCAGTTCAGTTCCTGTTTACTCTCATCTGATGGGATGAATCTTCTGGAAATCAGTTATACCTGGCGTTCCCTGTCTCCACCCAGCTGGAAAACCCTAGCAGAAGTAAAAACCTCAAGTGCCTGAGAGGACCAGAAGGGTATAAACAAAGGCAAAGAGGGCCACTAGTAAAAGTATACAAGCTGAACTGCTTGTTTTGAACTAAACAATTAGTATAGCACTACTAAAAAAAATATGCAGTAACAAAAGAGAATGAGAATAGTACATACTTATAGGATTCTCAGGGATATATGTTAATATCGTTAGTGAGGAAAAAAGCACGGAGCAGTTAATAGAGTTTGCTTTCTTTTGTGTAATAAGGGAGAAGAAATTACACATACAGAAGTAAAAACAAACCAACAGAAGTAAAATAATTGGTTACCTATAGAGGTCAGGTGGTGGGGAGGAAGAGGAGCAGGGTGGAGGGGGCTATGGATGCATACAGTTGAGTTCTCTGAGTATGTTTTTATATAGTTTTGGTTTGGGCCATTGTAAATCCAGCAGCCACCACCACTATTACAACCTCCTGGCCCATGCAGGTTCAGATTTGATTCGGACAGATGGTAATGAAACAATGGAGCCAAGAACTGGTGGGCCATTACCTTTAATCCTAGCTTGCACACAGCGGGTGAGAAATACACACAATGGGAAAACACTTCCCTTTCCATTCAGTGCTCCCAAAAGCCACTGACTTATCTGAGTATTCCTAAAATCAAAGGTTTCTACCTCACCAGCCTTATTCACTTCTGTTCCCCATCTCCTTCTTTCTGCTCAAACTCTGCACAAACTGGCTTCTCCTTTAGCACTCCACCATCTTGGCTACAATGCTAATTTCAGGAACCCAGAGAGAGAGAGCCCCTGGTCTTTCTTATTTTATAGTATTGAAATTAAAGACTTTAATTCTGTATACAAATAAGGAACTCTCTGATACAAAGTCACTTATCTGAGGCTTAAATAAAATTCCTCATAAGAGTGCACCACCCCACATCATGCAACATTCAACGGTGAGGGGGGGAAACCTTAGAGTTGAGAAGATCTTAGTATTAAAAGTATGGGAAAGACTTAGTCTTAAAACTAAGCCTTAGGCTATAAGGATCCTGCCTGCTTACAGCCTGTCCCCCACACCCAATGCAAACTATAAGCAAGCAAACATATACATCATATTTACAAACTTATTTGACCGACAGCCATATAAATACTCAAACATGTTTTACCTATTCAAAAGAAAATGTAATCACAAATAAAAATAAAAGCAAAGCAGTTTTTGAAATCAACCTGAAACACATTACTCCAACCATATATCATATGGGTGACGTACTTAGAACATAATTCTTTTAAGTGACTTTGGAACACAGTACTCTTACTGTTCTTTTTTTTTTAAGTGAGAGGTGATGAAATAGAGAGACAGACTCCCACATGCGCTTCAACCAGGATCCACTTGGTAAACCCTGTCTGGGGCCAATGCTCGAATCAACCAAACTATCCTCAATGCCTGAGGTCGATACTAGGACCATCTGAGCTATCCTCAGCATCCAGGGACACTCTCGAACCAACTGAGACACTGGCTGCAGGAGGGGAAGAGGGAAATAAGGGGGAGAGAAGCAGATAGCCGCTTCTCGTGTGCCCTATATGGCGATCGAACCTAGGATATACACTTGCCTGCTGACGCTCTATCCACTGAGCCAATGGGCCAGGGCTTACTGTACATCTTTAATCAGATATATTCTAAGAACAAAAAGGAAATCCTTGCCTGACAAAGCAGTGGCACAGTGGATAGAGTGTTGGCCTGGGACGCAGAGGACCCAGGTTCGAAAACCTAAGGTCGCCGGCTTGAGCGTGGGCTCATCCAGCTTGAGCATGGGTTTACCAGCTTAAACATGGGGACACTGGTTTGAGCATAGGATCATAGCCATGACACCATGGTTTCTGGTATAAGCCCAAAGGTCATTGGCTTAAGCAAGGGGTTACTGGCTCAGCTGGAGCCCCTCAGTCAAGGCACTTAAGAGAAAGCAATCAATAAACAGCTAGGGTGCCACAACAAAGAATTGATGTTTCAAATCTCTGTCCCTTCCTGTCTTGTCTGTTCCTATCTGTCCCTCTCTCTGTCTCTGTCTCTTTCACTAAAAAAAAAAAAAATAAGAAAAGAAATTCTTCTGCCTGACATTTGAAATCCACCAAGTAATTATCTAGTATTTCAATTTTAAATCTACTTTACACAGTATATATATTGTAGACTATGGCAAATAAGTGAATATGTTATAGATATTGGGAACTGTGATTTTCTATGTCAAAGAAAAGAGGTACAAATAACTATAAAAACATAAAAGTTAAGGAAAACCTTAGCATAAGTGAACGAAGTTTAGAAAATATTGCTGGTTTAAATATGAACCAACCAAATGCTTAGGAATGAGGAGTGGGGAGAACAGGGGAGACTCCATTGGAGAAATGGCATGAGAGGAGTATCTGGAACAAGCTGGAATGTATAAGGCGAAAGAAGAAGAATGTTAAGGAAAACCAGGTAATATTAAATTTGAATTGGAAGTATTATATCAACTTATGTATTTAAATAAATACAGTGTGTCTGTAAAGTCATGGTGTACTTTTGACCGGTCACTGGTCAAAAGTACACCATGACTTTAAGGACATATTGTATATTTCTTAGCTTTAGCCACTGAAGAGCCTAGAGGCAATGATACTCTGGTGGCAGTGAGCTCACTGAGTTTAGAAATCTGAGATTTTAAATTCTACCCTCCAATAAATGGTCTTGTGATCCCTTGGGGAAATGGCTGATTCCAGGTCAAGGGCTTGGAAGTTACCGGGTAAGCCCAAGACATTTTCGTGTGCCCAAAACAGGAAATGCTCAGAGGATGATGGGGGCATCCCAAAGGACACAGGAGCCAGCCAGGTTGAAGGAGCTCCTGCTGGCCAAATTTGGGGCAATTTGGGCAACAAAAATGACTGCAACTGAGTATAAATAATGAATAAATTAAAAAAAATAAGTAAATAAATGTCCTTATGACTGTTCAAAGCAGGAGAGACAGAAAAAAAACCACCATATTTGCCACTTCTGAAAGTGACTATAGCAACTTCTTACTCTGAAAGTTAGCAAAGAGAAAGAGGCTCTCCACCTGCCTCTTTATTTATTAAGTTTTCTTTTAGGGAGAGAAGAAGGAATAGAGACAGAGACAGAGAGAGAGATTTGTTGTTCCACTTATTTATGTCGTCATTGGTTGATTCTTGTGTGTGCTCTGACCGGGGAAAAAGCCCACAACACTTGGCATGTTGGAACAATGCTTTAACTAATTGAGCTCCCTGGACAGGGCTTTGCCTTGCTTCTTTAAAGGGAATTATAATTCTTCCTGGCCAGATAGCTCACTTGGTCGGGGCACTGTTCAGATACACCAAGGTTGCAGTTTGATCCACAGTGGGGCACGTCCAGTTATGACCCATAAATGCGTGAATGGGTGGAGCAATACATTGGTATTTCTCTCTTTTTTTTACTCCCTTACTCTCTCTTTAAAAAATCAATCAATAAAAATAAGTTTAAAAAATTGAAAAAAATTAAAAGGAAGTATAATCCATCCCCAGTAGGTAAGGAAAAGCTCTAGTTTACTAAGATATGCCTGCAAATAAACAAAGAAGAAATGATAATTTGTAAAGTCACCATTTTGCAACTATAAATTAAATTATGCATACATTTAAATATAAACAGATACTTATGTCATCAAGTACAAGGTTGCTGTGGAACAGATGATCCACAAGCAGCCAAGCAGATTTTCAAAGGATTCCCACAGTTCTGCATTGGAAGGACCTATGGGTCATCACATTAGCCATATGACTGTAGTTAGTGTCACTATTGTTTAAGAATGTGTCACTCTGTGTCACCTGATTGAAGAACTATTTTTATTTAACTTGTTTAACCAAATACAATAAGTGAAACTTGATTGGATCTTGGTTCAAAAAAAAAACAACAGAAAGCTCTAAAAGCTGTTGAAGATACAGAAATTTTAATCTGGACTGGCGATTAAACCTGGATATAAATAAGGAACTATTGTTCATTTTCTTTGGTGTGATAATACTTGTGGTTATGTAAAAAGATGTCCTAATTCTTAGGAGATGCAGGATGAAATGTTTAAGAGTGAAATCTTTTTTTTTTTTTTGGTGCCTGCCTGTTTCTAAGGCTCATCCCTCATGCCTTCCTATTTCTTTTCTTTTCTTTTTTTTACAGGGACAGAGAGAGAGAGTCAGAGAGAGGGATAGATAGGGACAGACAGACAGGAACGAAGAGAGGTGAGAAGCATCAATCACCGGTCTTTTGTTGCCGTTGCGACACCACTGTTGTTCATTGATTGCTTTCTTACATGTGCTCCGACCACGGGCCTTCAGCAGACCGAGCCAACCCTTGCTGGAACCAGCGACCTTGGGTCCAAGTTGGTGAGCTTTTGCTCAAGCCAGATGGGCCCGCGCTCAAGCTGGCAAGCTCGGGGTTTCGAACCTGGGTCTTCCGCATCCCAGTCCGACGCTCTATCCACTGTGCCACCGCCTGGTCAGGCAAGGGTGAAATCTTAAGATGTCTACTAATTTCAAATTCAGATACAAGGGGTCCTTGGTTTACAACAGTCCCGACATAGGATATTTCGAGGTTACGACGCTCACTCCCTTAAAAACTAAAAAATTGAGACGTGAGTGCTTCGACTTACTCATTTTCTGTCTTTTTTTCTGTTACTACAATACTGTGTACAGTATGGTATATTTATGTTGTTTTCCTTTTTCTGTTGCTTAGTTGTGTTTTATGTTTTAGATTATGATTTTACAACTGTACAGGATAGGTAAGTGACAGGCTAGGGTGTATTTCGACTTACACCAAAATTCAGGTTACATCACTGTTGTAGGAACAGAACTGTGTCATAACCTGAGGACCCCCTATAGATGATAGATCCACAGTTAGATATAGAGATAGATATGAAAGATTTAGAAGTGGCAAAATTTTAATAATTGTTGAACCAAGGTGTTTGATATTTTTCAAAAGTGAGTTGGCAATTTATAAATGAATTAAATAGACAGCATCTGGCAGTTAGTAAATAGATACTCCATGTATTTTTCTATGCCCTGAATCACTGAACAGAGTTTTCCAAAATGACAAGGGCAGCATGTGAGAGGTGGAAAGGACCATGGAGGTCATCGGTCTAACCCATAAATGTAACCATAAGGAAGATGAGTTCTGGTCCCTGAACTCAGAGGCTGATGCAGGTTCAGGACCAGCCTCTTTGAGGTTCTTTTGTTCCTCCCAGTATGAGAATGAGCTCTGGCACCAGGAAGGCATGGATACAAAGCCATGGTGTGATCTCAGGCAAGTCACTTAACATTGCTGACATGGATCTTCTTCCTGTGTCTTCCTAACAGGATAAAATGCCATCTCTCACACAGTCACTGGAGGACCAAGTGAGAAAAATGCGTAAGAAGAGCCTAGAGGCCCTGGCCAGTTGGCTTAGTGGTAGAGCATTGGCCTGGCCTGTGGATGTCCCAGGTTCAATTCCCAGTCAGGGCACACAGAAGAAGTGACCATATGCATCTCCACCCCTCCTTTTACCCTTCTCTCTCTCTCTTACTCTTTCTCTCTTCCCCTACCACAGCCATAGCTCTATGGGTTCAAGCACATCAGCCCAGGTACTGAGGATGGCTCTATGAAGCCTCTGCCTCAGGCGCAAAAAGTATCTCGGTTGCGAGCATGCCCCGAGATGAGCAGAGCATTGGCCCCAGACGTGCAGATGGGTTGCCGAGTTGATCCTGTCAGGGCGCATGTAGGAGTCTGTCTGTCTCTCTCCTCTCCTCTCACTTGAGGGGGGGTGGGGTGAGAAGAACCTAGAACAGAGCTGCCACATAGCCAAGAATCCCAGTAAATGTTGGTTCTTGTCTCTCCTACCTCCAGCTCCTCACCATCCTCTGGCTTTCTCATTCCCCGGCTTTTCAGCATCCATCTCACTTGGGCTTTCATGAGAAAGGTCTGGTGCAGGGTCATGATGCCAGCGGGCTCCTGCTTCTCCTCATGGCTGTTCTTGCCTTGCCGTCCGATGTCAGCCATGCTGTCACTGTGTTAGGGAACTGTCGTTAACAGCTGTTCAGGGCCTCATGCCTCCTGAACATGACAAAAGAAGGTATCACAATGCACATGACTACATAATAAAACCTGAAGAAACCAGGAGTTGTTTAAAATGGACTTTTAGAAAAGAAATATAAGGTATTTAGAAAAATATAAATTTGGAAATCATTTCATGATAAATTGGTACAGTTTTAGTGTGCTACAAGTCATAGGAAGGGGGCCCATGGCTCTTGAAGGAAAAATAAACAGCCACAGCTTGTGGAGTATTTAATATGTATTAGTTGCTGCACTCGGCGCTTTACAGGTGTGGTCACACACAGACCTCATAGTAGCCCCCCTTGTACAGCTTGAACACCCAGGCTCAGTGAGATGAAGTGACTTGTCTAGTGGGCTGCAGAGCCACATTTGCTCTGGGTCCCACTCCACGGTCCACACTTATATGAACCAGTTATGGTGCTGCCGACTGTAGAGCTACCCTGCACAGAAGTAGCCTCACGGGGGTACCGTGGCGGCAGGGTTCATGCAGCTGGACTCTAACAGCTAGCTTTCTGACCTCTTTAGCCAGGGAGAACAGTCAATGTGTAAACTCTTGAAGTAGTCTAGCCCCCACTTGCTGATTGGCGGAAACCCCAGCTCCATTTGAGCCCCTCACTCTTCTTATCCCAGGAACTGTGATCCCTGCAGTGGGGTTTCTGAACGTAAAGCAACGTCATTGGTGCCTAATGACTTCCTGAGCAGTGAGGTGGCTCCCAACCAACCCAAGCGGGTTGGAGTGCTGATGCTGAGGCCACTCTTCACTGCAGGTGCTAATAATGAGTCCTCTGGGCTGCCAGTGTCCTTATTAGTCCCTGGTGCAAGCAGCATTTGGACTGAGCCCTGAGAGGAGACCTAGGAGTGGCTTACTTGAAGCAGAACTGCCTCTTGGGGAATAAACTCCCAGGCCACCATGAGTCACTTCTGTGATTCTGTTTCTGCTCCCAAAGTCAGACCAAGTCAGAAAGTGGCTTGTAGCTCTCCTCTTCTCCATGTACTTGGCTGCTGTCTGTCCTGGGTTGCGGTCCCAGTCTTTCCTAAAACCACCCTTTCTCTCTGGTGGCCACTGACCTCCATGACCCAGGAAACACATACCAGTACTTCTCAAAAAGCCTGATTCAGGGTTTGAGTCAGTTTGAATCAGAGGCTTTTCTACATTATTTTCTAATAAATCTTATAAGCTCTCCCAAATCCTTCCTGGAACTAGTTCAGTAAATAAATGAGTACCTACTCTGTGTCAAGCTCTGCTCTAGGTTCACAGAGGGATACTTAACATCCAGCAGAAAGTAAGACAAAGGTAGAGGTGGTTTAGTGTGAGGCCTGAGGCAAATGCTGTAAGAACAAGACCAAACAAAATGCTATTTAGATTAAAGAGAGAGAGAGAGAAGAGGAAGAGCCTGACCAGGTGGTGGTGCAGTGGACAGAGCATCAGCCTGGGATGCTGAGGACCCAAGCACAAAATCCCCAAGGTTGCCGATGTGAGCATGCGCTAACTGGCTTAAGTGAGGGATCATAGACATGGCCCCATGGTCGCTGGCTTGAAGCCCAAGGTCACTGGCTTGGCTGGAGCCCCCCATCCCCCATGTCAAGGCATGCATGAGAAAGCAATCAATGAATAACTAAGGTGCTGTGACAAAGAATTGTTGCTTCTCATCTCTCCCTTCCTGTCTGTTTTTCTGTCTCTGTCTCAAAAAAAAAAAAAAAAAAAAAAAAAGGAAGGGAGGGACGGAGGGAAGAAGGAAAGAAAGAAAGAAAGAAGAAAAGAAGGAAAGAAAGAAGACCTTTGGTTATTAGGAATAAAGAAAGTGCCTAACCTGTGTTGGCACAGTGGATAAAGCATAGATGTGGAATGCAGAGGTTGCCTGTTTGAGTTAGGATTAGGTTTGCTTGGTCAAGGCACATATGGGAGTTGACACTTCCTGCTCCCTCTGCCCCTTCTCTTTCCCTCTCTCTCCTCCCTTCTTCTCTCTAAAATGAGCGAATAAAATCTAAAAAAAACAAACAAAATAAAACAGAACATGCTTTTAAAGAAAAGGAATAAAGAAAGAGTTCAAGGACATAGCATTTTACATTTTTAAGTCCCAAACATTATTTGCCATGGGACAAAAACAAATAAAATTTATATCTTACCCACCTATCTTTTGCCATTCCCACATATGCATTCTATAGTCCAGCCAGGCTGAATTATTCGCTTTAGCCATAACGTTTTCTACCATTTTCACATCTAAATCTTTGCTTTTTCTATCTGGATCACCTCTATTCAACCCACAATCTTCAACTAGTTAAATCTAAATTACCTCCCAAAACTCATGTCAGCAGTCCTGTTTTCCAGAATGTTCTCCATTTGGTGTCCCCTGGGCTTCCACAGCAACTTGTGTCTCTCTTTATCATTGATGGTATGACGTGGTGGTTATTAGCATGGCTTCTGAAGTCAAAATGTCTGTCTGGCTATGAATCTTACCAGCTAAATTAACTTTAATTAAAAGAACTGAGTGTCAACCCATAAGGCACTTAGAGTAGTACCTGGTCATAGAAAGCACCAGTTGTTAATTATTACTGCTATTACTAATATTAGTGCCACTGGCAGCAGCATCACGTATGTCATTCTGGATTGTAGTTCTTTGTTTGTCTGTCTGTCTGATGACTGGAATTTTCTTGAGCACATGGATTGTGTACTATACAACTTATCATCCACTCCTCATATATTATCTAGCACATAGCAGCATTTAATAAATGCTTGCTGGGGTTGGAGTAAGGGTTAAGAAGTGAAATGAATATGGGCAATTCCACAGGATAATACCTGAAAACAGTTCCCAGCACTGGTATGGTTTCAGGCAAGGCCTTGTTTCAAGTGATAAAACTAGAATGGAGGGCATCAGAGACAGGGTAGCATAGACCTATGAATTTTGATGTTAGAAGGATCATCCAAATGGGTTTTTAAGTGACCAGGGTTGGTATCAGGAAGTATGGGGGTGCCCTGGGAGGACAGGAATTCCAGGCACGAGGTCCTTGCATCAGATGAAAATGGGTGCAACAACCAGAAGATGTTGTTACAAAGATGGAGAGAAGGTATGGCATTGAAAAATGGAGAGATTGCTTCTCCCCGCCTCTCCACCCCCATTACATCTTAGTGCTCTAGTCACCAGAAGCTGAAAACATAAACTTTGATGGTTAGCTGCCTATTTCAAATCCTTCCCTGACTCCTGTAGCTTGTGGAGTTTTTGTGTGTGAGCATGTGTGTGTGAGTTAAGACACAGAAAGCTTAATGTTTGGGCTCTACTGACCTCACTACCTTCCACTTCCTCTTCTGCACCCACCTTTACTCCACTTATTTCAGTCCTTGCCTTGGAATTTGCTGTTCTTTATAGCTGTTTGCTGTGTGAATTTTGGACAAGTCACTTTATCATTCTGGGCTCTGCAATCTCTATAGCAGTAAATATTTTTTATAATTCTCTTGTTGTTCTTTTTAATTAATTTTAATTTATTGTGTTTACATGAATTCAAGTGTCCAAAATAACTCCCTCACCCCAAACCCCTTATCCCCCTTTATATGCCCCTTGCCCCCCTCTCCCCAATAGCCTCCCCCCTTCCCTCTAAGATTTGCTGTCTTACTATCTATATCTCTGTGTTATGTATATATAATTTCACAAATCCCTTTACCTTCTTTGATCCCATCCCCTCCTCCCCTTTCCGTCTGAATGCTGTTCCTCTGGTTCCTGTGATCCCACCTCTGCCTCTAGTTCATTCCCCAGTTCACTTTCTTCATTAGATTCGACATATAAGTGAGATCATATAATATTTGTCTTTCTCTGCCTGGCTTATTTCACTTAGCATAATAGTCTTCAGGTCCATCCATGCTGTCTTAAAAGGTAAGATTTTCTTCTTTTTTAAGGCCACATAGTATTCCATTGTGTATATGTACCACAGCTTTTTATCCACTCACCAACTAATGGACACTTGGGTTGTTTCCAGATCTTGGCTATTGTAAACAATGCTGCAATAAATATGGGGGTGCATATCTTCTTTTGAATCAGTGATTTGGTGTTCATAGAATATAGTGTATTCCTAAAAGTAAGAAGTAAGCTGGGTCAAAAGGTAGTTCCATTTATATATATATATATATATGGGTCAAAAGGTAGTTCCAGTTATATATATATATATATATATATATATATATATATATATTACAGGGACAGAGAAAGGGATAGATAGGGACAGACAGACAGGAACAAAGAGAGATGAGAAGTATCAATCATAAGTTTTTTGTTGCGACACCTTAGTTGTTTATTGATTGCTTTCTTATATGTTCCTTGACTGTTGGCCTTTAGCAGACTGAGTAACCCCTTGCTTGAGCCAATGACCTTGGGTCCAAGCTGGTGTGTTTTTTGCTCAAGCCACATGAGCCTGTGCTCAAGCTGGTGACCTCGGGGTCTCGAACCTGGGTCCTCTGCATCCCAGTCCGACGCTCTATCCACAGCGTCACCACCAGATCAGGCCATTTTTAATTTTTTGAGGAAACCCCATACACTTCTCCACAGTGGCTGCACCAGTCTGCATTTCCACCAGCAGTGCAGGAGGGTTCCGTTTTCTCCACACCCTCACCAGCAATTATCGTGTGTTGATTTGTTAATGAGAGCCATTCTGGCAGGTGTGAGATGGTATCTTATTGTGGTTTTATTTTGCATTTCTCTAATGATTAGTGATGTTGAACATTTTTTCATATGCCCATTGACCATCTGTATGTCCTCTTTGGAGAAATGTCTGTTCAGTTCTTTTTCCCATTTTTTAAATTGGATTGTTTACCTTCCTGATGTTGAGTTTTAGAAGTTTTTTATAAATTTTTTTATTAACCCCTTATCAGATGTATTGGTGAATATGTTCTCCCATTGTGTGGTTTGTCCTTTTATTTTATTCATATTGTCTTTTGCTGGGTAAAAGCTTTATAGCTTGATATAGTCCCATTTGTTTATCCTGTCCTTTATTTCACTGGCCTATGGGGATAAATTAACAAAGATTTTGCTACGAGAGATGTCAGAGAGTTTACTTCCTATGTTTTCTTCCAAGATATTTATGGTTTCACGACTTACATTTAAGTCCTTTATCCATTTTGAGTTTATTTTTGTGTTTGGTGTAAGTTGGTGGTCTAGTTTTATTTTTTTTTGCATATACCTGTCCAATTTTTCCAACACCATTTGTTAAAGAGACTGTCTTTACTCCATTGTATGCTCTTACCGCCTTCACAAATATCAATTGTTCATAAAGGTGTGGGTTTATATCTGGGTTTTCTCTTCTGTTCTACTGATCTGTACGTCTGTTCTTATGCCAGCACCAAGCTGTTTTGAGTACAATGACCTTGTAGTATAACTTGATATCAGGAAGTGTGATACCTCCCACTTTCTTCTTCTTTTTCAAGGTTGCTGAGGCTACACATGTTCTTTTTTGGTTGCATATAAATTTTTGGAATATTTGTTCTGTATCTTTGTAGTCTGCCATTAGTATTTTAATAGGAATTGCATTGAATTTATAGATTGCTTTGGATAATATAGACATTTTAATGATGTTTATTCTTCCTATCCATGAACACGGTATATGCTTCCACTTGTATATATCCTCCTTGATTTCTCTTATCAATGTTTTCTAATTCTCTGAGTACAAGTCTTTTACCTACTTGGTTAAGTTTATTCCTAGGTACTTTATTTTTTGTTGTTGCAATAGTGAAGAAGATTGTTTCCTTAATTTCTTTCTCAGACAGTTTATTATCAGTATATAAAAATGCCACTGATTTCTGAATATTAATTTTATATCCTGCCACATTGCTGAATTTGTTTATTAGGTCTAGTAGTTTTTTGACTGAGGCTTTAGGGTTTTCTATGTACAGTATCATGTCATCAGCAAATAATGACAGTTTTACTCCTTCTTTTCCAATTTAGATTCCTTTTATTTCTTCTTGTCTGATTGCTGTGGCTAGGATTCCCAGACCTAGCTTGAATAACAGTGGTAAAAGAGGGCACCCCTGCCTTGTTTCTGATCTTAAGGGGATTGCTTTTAATTTTTGCCCATTGAGTATAATGTTGGCTGTGGATTTGTCATACATGGCCTTTATCATGTTGAGGTGTGTTCCCTGTATTCCACTTTGCTGAGAGTTTTGATCATAACTGGGTGCTGGATTTGATCAAATGCTTTTCCTGCATCTATTGGTATTATCATGTGATTTTTATCCTTTCTTTTGTTTATATGATGAATCACATTGATTGATTTGCAAATATTGTACCAGTCTTGCCTCCCCAGAATAAAATTCACTTGATCATGATGTATGATTTTTTTCATGTATTGCTGGATTCGGTTTGCTAATATTTTGTTGAGAATTTTAGCATCTAGGTTCATCAGGGATATTGGTCTATAGTTTTCTTTCTTTGTAGTATCTTTACCCAATTTTGAAATAAATATTATGCTTGCCTCATAAAGGGAGTTTGGAAGTCTTCCCTCCTCTTGAATTTTTTGAAATAGCTAGAGAAGGATAGATGTTAGTTCTTCTTTGATTATTTGGTAAAATTATCCTGTGAAGCCATCTATCTAGCCCAGGACTTTTGTTTGTTGGGAGTTGGTTTTTATGTTTGTTTTTGCTGGGAGATTTTTGATAACTGTTTCAATTTTATTTGTTGTTATTGGCTTGTTTAGGTTTTCTGATTCTTCCAGATTGATTTTGGAAAGATTATATCTTTCAAGAAATTTATCCATTTCACCTAAGCTGTGCAGTTTTTTGGCATACAGATCTTCATAGTATTTTCTTACAATCCTTTGTATTTCTGTGGTGTCAGTTGTTACTTCTCCACTTTCACTTTTAAGTTTATTTATTTGAGTCCTCTCTCTTTTTTCTTGGCAAGTCTGGTTAAAAGGTCATCAATCCTATTTACTTTTTTAAAGAACCAGCACTTGGGTTCATTGATCTTCTGTATTGTTTTCTTTAGCTTCTATGTTATTAATTTCCACTCTGATCTTTATTATTTCCTTCCTTCTACTTCCTCTGGTCTTTATTTGTTGTTCTTTCTCTAGTTCTTTAAAATTCAGGGTTAAGTTGTTTATTTGAGATTTTTCTTGCTTCTTAAGGTATGCCTATAGTGCTATGAACTTCCCTCTCAGGACTGCTTTTGCTGTGTTCCATAGATTTTGAGCTGTTGTATGTTCATTTTCATTTGTTTCAAGGAAAATATTTATTTCTTCTTTGATCTCATTGTTAACTCATTTGTTATTTAATAACATGCTATTTAGCCTCCAAGTCTTTGAATGTTTTTCAGATTTTTCTATTTTAGGTGATTTCTAGTTTCATGCCATTGTAATCTGACACAATGCTTGATATGGTTTCAATCTTCTTAAATTTATTGAGACTCGTTTTGTGTCCTGACATGTCTATCCTAGAGAATGTACCATGAGCACTTGAAAGAATGTATATTCTACTGCTTTAGGATGAAAAGTTCTGAACATATCTATTAAATCCAGTTGATTTAGTATGTCACTTAAGGCTTCTGTTTCTTTGTTAATTTTCTGCCCGGAGGATCTATCCAGTGATGTTAATGGGGTATTGAAGTCCCCTACTTTTATAGTATTGCTGTTGATCTTGCCCTTTATGTCCATCAAAATCTGCTTTATATATTTAGGTGCTCCTATATGAGGCACATAGATATTTACAATGGTTATATTCTCCTGTTGGAATGCTCCCTTTATCATTATGTAGTGACCTTCTTTATCCCTTACAATAGCCTTTGTTTTTTTATATATTTTTTTAATTTTATATTTTATTTAATTTAATTTTTATTTTTAACAGGAAGAGAGAGAGGGGGATAGATAGGGACAGACAGACACGAACAGAGAGAGTGAGAAGCATCAATCATTAGTTTTTCATTGCCATTGCGACACCATACTTGTTCATTGATTGCTTTCTCACATGTGCCTTGACCGTGGGCCTTCAGCAGACCAAGCAACCCCTTGCTGGAGCCAGCTACCTTGGGTCCAAGCTGGCAAATTTTTGCTCAAGCCTGATGGGCCCTTGCTCAAGCTGGCGACCTCAGGGTCTCAAACCTGGGTCTTTTGCATCCCAGTCCAACGCTCTATCCACTGCGCCACCGCCTGGTCAGGCATGATAGCCTTTGTTTTAAAGTCTATTTTGTCAGATGTAAGTATTGCTACCCCAGATATTCTTTTTCATTTCCATTTGCATGAAATATTTTTTTTTCCATTTCTTCACTTTCAGTCTATGTTTCTTTTGTTTTGAGGTGGGTCTCTTGTATACAGCATGTGTATGAGTCCTATTTTCTTATCCATGCAGCTACCCTATGTCTTTTGATTGGAGCATTTAATCCATTTACATTTAAGGTTATTATTGATATGTAGTTGTTTATTGCCATTTTATTCTACATTCTTCTTTTACTAGATTCACCCCCCCCCCTTTGATTTGTTTACAACAGGCCCCTTAACATTTCTTGCAACAATGGTTTGGTTATACCAAATTCCTTGAGGTTTTTCTTTTTTTTTTTTTTTTTGTCTGGAAAGGTTTTATATCTCTTTCAATTTAAAACAATAGCCTTGCTGGATGAATAAGTCTTGGTTGTAGGTTCTTGTTTTGCATCTTTCTAAATATTTCTTGCCAATCCTTTTGACCTCAAGTGTTTCTGTTGAGAAGTTGGATGTCATTCTTATGGGGTCTCCTCTGTAGGTAATTAACTGCTTTTCTCTTGCAGCTTTTAATATTCTTTCTTTGTCTCTTAATTTTGGTATTTTAATTATGATGTGTCCTGGGGTAGGCCTCCTTGGGTTCCTCTTTAATGGGACTCTCTGTGCTTCTTGAACTTGTGTGACTTTTACCTTCATCAATTTAGAGAAATTTTCAGCTATGATTTCTTCAAACAGGTTCTCTATCTCTTGTTCTTTTTCTTCTCCTTCAGGAACCCCTATGATGCAGATGTTGTTTCCTTCATGTTGCTACAGAGCTCTCTTAGAGTTTCCTCAGACTTTTTGAGCCTCTTTTCTTTTTGATGCTCTGCTTCTGTGCTTTTGTTTATCTTGTCCTCTAAATCGCTGATTCAGTCCTCTGCTTCATCTAGCCTGCTTTTAATTCCTTCTAGTGTAGTCTTCATTTCTGATATTATGTTTGTCATTTCTGTCTAATATTTTCTTACTATTTCAATGTCCTTTTTTTATTAATATTATTAATTTTAATGGGGTGACACCAATAAATCAGAATACATATGTACAACGAAAACATCTCCAGGTTATCTTATCATTCAATTATGTTGCATACCCGTCACCCAAAGTTGAATTGTCCTCTGTCACCTTCTGTCTGGTTTTCCTTGTGCCCCTCCCCTCCTCCCTATCCCACCCTCTTCCCTCCCCCCACCCCATAACCACCACTCTCTTGTCCATGTCTCATAGTCTCACTTTTATGTCCCACCTATGTATGAAATCATGCTGTTCTCTGTTTTTTTCTGATTTACTTATTTCACTCTGTATAATGTTATCAAGGTCCATCCATTTTGTTGTAAATGATCCGATGTCATCATTTTTATGGCTGAGTAGTATTCCATAGTATATATGTACCAAAGCTTTTTAATGCATTCGTTCTCTGACGGACACTTGGGCTGTTTCCTGATCTTCGCTATTGTGAACAATGCTGCCATGAACATGGGGGCGCATTTCTTCTTTTCGAACAGTGCTGTGGTGTTCTTAGGGTATATTCCTATAGGTGGGATAGCTGGGTCAAAAGGCAGTTCGATTTTTAATTTTTTGAGGAATCTCCAAACTGTTTTCCACAGTGGCTGCACCAGTCTGCATTCCCAGCAGCAGTGCAGGAGGGTTCCCTTTTCTCCACATCCACACCAGCACTTATTCTGTGTTGTTTTGCTGATGAGCGTCATTCTGACTGGTTTGAGGTGATATCTCATTGTGGTTTTAATTTGCATTTCTCTAATGATTAGTGATGTTGAGCATTTTTTCATATGCCTATTGGCCATCTGTATGTCCTCTTTGGAGAAATTTCTATTCATTTCTTTTGCCCATTTTTTGATTGGATTGTTTGTCTTCCTGGTGTTGAGTTTTATAAGTTCTTTATAAATTTTGGTTATTAACCCCTTATCAGACGTGCTGTCGAACATGTTCTCCCATTGTGTGGTTTGTCTTTTTATTCTGTTCTTATTGTCTTTAGCTGTGCAAAAACTTTTTAGTTTATATAGTCCCATTTGTTTATCTTGCCTTTTAATTCATTTGCCCTTGGAGATAAATCGGCATATATATTGCTGCTACAGATGTCAGAGAGCTTGTTGCCTATGTTTTCTTCTAAGATGCTTATGGTTTCATGGCTTACGTTTAAGTCTTTTATCCATTTTGAGTTTGTTTTTGTGAATGGTGTAAATTGATGGTCTAGTTTCATTTTTTTGCAGGTAGATGTCCAATTTTCCCAACACCATTTGTTAAAGACAATGTCTTTACTCCATTGTATGTTCTTTCCTCCTTTGTCAAATATCAGTTGTCCATAAAGCTGTGGGTTTATTTCTGGGTTCTCTGTTCTGTTCCATTGATCTATGTGCCTGTTCTTATGCCAGTACTAGGCTGTCTTGAGTATAATGGCCTTGTAGTATACCTTAATATCCGGAAGAGTGATACCTCCTGCTTTATTTTTTCTTTTTAAGATTGCTGAGGCTATTTGTGTTCTTTTTTGGTTCCATATAAATTTGGAATATGGGTTCTATATCTTTGAAGTAAGTCATTGGTATTTTAATTGGTATTGCATTGAATTTATAAATTGCTTTGGGTAATATAGTCATTTTAATGATGTGTATTCTTCCTAGCCATGAGCATGGTATATGCTTCCACTTGTTTGTATCTTCCTTGATTTCTTTTATCAATGTTCTATAATTTTCCGAGTACAAGTCCTTAACCTCCTTGGTTTAATTTACTCCTAGGTACTTTACTTTTTTGGCTGCAATAGTGAAGGGGATTGTTTCCTTAATTTCTTTTGCTGAAAGTTCATTGTTGGTATATAGAAATGCCTCTGATTTCTGAGTATTAGTTTTATATTCTGCCACCTTGCTGAATACATTTATAAGGTCCAGTAGTTTTTGACTGAGACTTTAGGGTTTTCTATATACAATAACATATCATCTTCAAATAATGACAGTTTTACTTCTTCTTTTCCAATTTGGATGCCTTTTATTTCTTCTTCTTATCTGATTGCTGTAGCTAGGACTTCCAGAACTATGTTGAATAAAAGTGGTGAGAGAGGACACCCCTGCTTGGTTCCTGATCTTAAGGGGATTGCTTTTAATTTTTGTCCATTTAGTATAATGTTTGCTGTGGGTTTATCGTAGATGGCCTTTATCATGTTAAGGAATGTTCCCTGTATTCCCACTTTACTGAGAGTTTTGAGCATGAATGGGTGCTGGATTTTATCAAATGCCTTTTCTGCATCTAATGAAATTATCATGTGATTTTTGTCCTTCCTTTTATTTATGTGATGAATCACATTGATTGATTTGCGAATATTGAACCAGCCTTGTCTCTCCAGAATAAATCCCACTTGATCATGGTGTATGATTTTTTTCATATATTGCTGGGTCCTGTTGGCTAATATTTTGTTGAGAATTTTAGCGTCTAAATTCATCAGGGATATAGGCCTATCATTTTCTTTCTTTGTGTTGTCTTTGCCCGGTTTTGGAATCAAAATTATGCTCACCTCATAAAAGGAGTTTGGAAGTCTTTCTTCCTTTTCAATTTTTTGAAATAGCTTGTGGAGAATAGGAGTTAGTTCTTCTTTGAATTTTTGGTAGAATTCACCTGTGAAGCCATCAGGCCCATGACTTTTCTTTTTTGGGAGTTTTTTGATAACTGTTTTGATGTCATTTGTTGTAATTGGTCTGTTTAGGCGCTCTGATTCTTCCAGATTGATTTTTGGAAGATTATATGATTCAAGAAATTTGTCCATTTCACCTAGGTTGTCTAATTTTTTGGCATAGAGTTCTTCATGGTATTTTCTTACAATGCATTGTTTTTCTGTTGTGTCCGTTGTTATTTCTCTACTGTCATTTCTAATTTTATTTGGGTCCTCTCTCTTTTTTTCTTGGTGAGTCTAGTTAAAGGTTCATCAATCTTGTTTACCTTTTCAAAGAACCAGCTCCTGGTTTCATTGATCCTCTGTATTGTTTCCTTAGCCTCATGTCATTTACTTCTGCTCTGATCTTTATTATTTCCTTCCTTCTACTGGTCCTGGGTTTTATTTGCTGTTGTTTTTCTAGTTCTTTTAGATGCAGGGTCAGGTTGCTTATTTGAGCTTTTTCTAGCTTCTTATGATATGCCTGTAGTGCAATGAACTTCCCTTCAGTACTAGTTTTGCTGTGTCCCATAAACTTTGGTTGATGTATGCTCATTATCATTCATTTCTGGAAACTTTTTTATTTCTTCTTTGATCTCATTGTTAATCCATTCATTATTTATTATCATGCTACTTAGTTTCCAAGTGTTTGAGTATTTTTCAGTTTTTCTTTTGTGGTTAATTTCTAGTTTCATGGCATTGTGATCAGAGAAAATGCTTGATATGATTTCAATCTTCTTAAATTTATTGAGACCACTTTTGTGTCCTAACCTGTGGTCTATCCTAGAAAACGTACCATGAGCGCTTGAGAAGAATGTATATTCTACTGCTTTAGGGTGAAAAGTTCTGAAGATATCTATTAAATCAAGTTGATCTAGTGTGTCCTTTAAGTCTGCTGTTTATTAAGTTTTTTTCTTAAGGATCTATTCAGTGTTGTTAATGGGGTATTGAAATCCCCTACTATTATGGCATTGCTGCTAATCTCACCCTTTATATCCATCAAAGTATGCTTTATGTATGTCGGGGCTCCTATATTTGGTGCATAGATATTTATAATAGCTATATCTTCTTGTTGAATTGTTCCCTTTATCATTATGTAGTGTCCTTCTTTATCTCTTACTACAGCCTTTGTTTTAAAGTCCATTTTGTCAGATATAAGTACTGCTACCCCGGCTTTTTTTTCATTTCCTTTTGCATGAAATATTTTTTTCCATCCTTTTACCTTCAGTCTATGTGCATCTTTTGTTTTAAGGTGTGTCTCTTGTAGACAGCATATGTATGGGTCCTGTTTCTTTATCCACGCAGCTACCCTATGTCTTTTTATTGGATCATTTAATCCATCCATTTACATTTAAGGTTATTATTGATATGTAGTAGTTTATTGCCATTTTATTCTTTAAAGCCGTATTCTTCTTTTTCTCTATTCTTTCCTTCCTTTGAACTGTTCACAACAGGCCCCTAGTATCTCTTGCAGAATTGGTTTGGTTTTAGTGAATTTCTTTAGGCTTTCTTTGTCTGGGAAGCTCTTTATTTCTCTTTCAATTTTAAACATTAGCCTTGCTGGATAGAGCAGTCTTGGTTGTAGGTTCTTGTTCTGCATTACTTTGAATATATCTTGCCATTCCCTTCTGGCCTCAAGTGTTTCTGTTGAGAAGTAAGATGTCATCCTTATGGGGGCTCCTTTGTAGGTTATAGCCTTTTTTTCTCTAGCAGCTTTTAAATTTTTCTCTTTATCACTTAGCTTTAGAATTTTAACTATGATGTGTCTTGCTATAGATTTTTTTGAGTTTCTCTTTAATGGAGTTCTGTGTGTTTCTTGAATGTGTGGAATGTTTCCCAGCCTTAATTTAGGGATTTTTTCTGCTATGATTTGATTGAACAAAGTTTTTATTTTCTGTTCTCTCTCCTCTTCTTCAGGGACCCCTATGATGCGAATGTTGTTTCTCTTCATTTTGTCACAGAGCTCCCTTAGAGTTTCCTCACATTTTTTGAGACTCTTTTCCTTTTTCTTCTCTGCTTCTGTGCCTTTGTTTATTGTGTCCTCTAACTCACTGATTCAATCCTCAGTATTATTAATCCTGCTTTTAATTCCTTCCATTGTGGTCTTCAGTTCTGATACTGTATTTGTCATTTCTGTCTGATTCTTTTTTATTATTTCAATTTCGTTTTTTATACTTTTTATCTCTTTATTTAGGTGTTCATAGTGACTATCCATTGTTGCCCTAATTTCTTTGAACATCCTAACTATCATTATTCTAAATTCTGCTTCTGGTAATTTGGTTATATCTGGTTCATTCAGGTCCTTCTCTGGGGATTTCTCTTGATTCATTTGGTTTGCATTCCTCTGCCTGCCCATTTTGTCTGTGTATAAGCAAGTTGTGGCCACTGGAGTCCAGTATGTGTTGCCTTTGTGTTCTCTAGGTGTGGTCTGTCTGCAGGCCTGCCAACCCCTCTGCCGCTGCCTAGGGCGGTTGGGTATGGGCGTTGCCAGCGCAGGCCCACTGCGGCTCTTGCTGTGATTTCTGCCTCTCCTCCGCAGGAGGGGCTGTCCCTCAAGCCACAAGCCTCAGCACATAGGGTAGAGGTGAGCAACTTTGCTCAGCTGCAGATCCAGCCTGTTTCCGGGCTTCCGCCCAGCACCCACGGTTAGAGTTTGTTCACAGTTTCGCAGGTTCAACGGGGCTTCTGACATGCTCTCAGCTGTGAGCTTTTGCCCATCTGGAGCTTTAGCCCCGCCCTCAAGGCCAGAGCCCTCCTGCGCAGGGTCGCAAACCAAGGTTTATTGGGCCGGACGTGGCTGCTGGCGTGCACTCAGCTGTGAACTTCCGCTCGTCCCGGGCTCTACCCCACCCCTGCGTTCAGAGCCACCTCATGCATACAGCATGGCAAACCGCGGTTTCCCCGGCCTGTTGGGGCTGCTGGCATGAGCTCAGCCGCGAGTCCCCGGCGGTCCCTGGTCCTAGCCCCGTTCCTGCGGTCAGGGCCATCTTGCCCAGGGTCGCAGAGCAGATCTCTGCCCGTTTCTGGCCTCACGCTTTTCCCCCGCAGGTGGGGTTACAGGCTGGCCCGCAGCTGCTGGACTGCTTTTGCGCGTCCCCTCTGCCCCTGCTGGGCTAGAATGAGCTCACACAGGCTGGGCCTTCGCCCCCGCCGACAGAACCACATTTCAGCCTCCTGCCGCCATCATCCCTTCAACAACCCTCAGCCGAGTAGGAAGGGTCCCCACAGATTAGCTCCTAACACTTTATATTGTAGACCTGGGAGCTCGCTCCCTCTAAGCAGCTCTGCTCTAATTGCTGTGGCAGAGCTTGTTTGGCTGGTGTCCTGTCTCCCTTTGCTGGTATTGCTAGTTCCAGGGGAAATACTCGTTTTTGATTAGGGAAGTGACTTAGCCCAGGGGCTAGGGTGGCTGTCCCTTAGAGTCTTTGTCCCTGTACCTTCAGTCCACACTCTCTTCCCACTGCTCTGGTCCTCTGTCCCCTTTCCCCGGAGCCCCGGGTGCGTGGTTGTGGGAGAGGTTTTCTGCACTGTCCCTTTAAAAAGAAACTTGGGTCTGAGAAAACTGTCTCTTTCTCACAAACAGTATCCTCATTTGTTTCACAGCTCAATACTGTCCAAACGCCTTTCTAGGCTCTGGGACTGCAGGCTGGGGCTTTGTTCCTGGGACCCAGGTCCCTCTCTCTCCGTCAAACTCTCCTCCCGCCACGCTGGTCTCTCTGGGCTGCTGTTTGCTCCGGGGAGCTGGGCAGCCCTCTTTGCGTTTTCGCTATTCCTACCAGTCTCAATGTGGCTTCTTCTGTGTTCCTTGGTTGAAGAGTCCACTTAGTTTAGTTCAAAGTTGGTTTATCCAGATGATGGTTCTTAAAACTGAGTTATAATCCACTTTGGGTCTGGGAGTTGGAAGTTGGTACATCCGCCTACTCCATCGCCATCTTGCTCTCATCAACATTACCCCACTGTTAATTCTCAATGTCCTTTTTGATGCTTACTATATCTTTGTTTAGGTGCTCGTTATTTCCATCCATTGTTGCTCTAAGATCCTTGAGCATCCTGAAAATCGTGGTTTTAAACTCTGTACCTGGTAGTTTGGCTTCTTCCATCTCATTCAGTTATTTTTCTGGGGATTTTTCTTGTTGATTCATTTGGATTGCATTTCTCTCTCCTCCATTTTACCTGTGTATAGACTCCTCGTTTGGGTGTGTTATTTGTGTAGGTAGCTGAGTCTAGGGTTGGTGTTGTCTGCCTCCAGCTTCCAGTTGTGTTGTTGGCTTGGCATCGGCTATTGTTTGTAATCTGCTATAGGCTACTTGTCTGCAGCTACTGTTCTTTTTACTGTTTGTGTTGGCGGTTTCTGTGCCTTAGCTGGGTCAGGTGTGAGGAGCCCTTCCTTAAGGTACCACTCTAACAAGGTTGTTAGGTCCTGAACTGATGCTCTCCACATCTGGCTGCTGGATGTGCCAGGCCTGGACCTCTGTGTCCTGAACTTGATGCAGACTAGTGGGGGTCACTGCTTATGACTGGCCCTAAGCAACCTTCTTGGAGCTATAGGCTATCCAGAATTTGTGGTTGCCTCTGCTGGTTCCAGATGTCATTGTAAATATCTGCTGCACTCCTAGGCTGGCTTTTATCTATTCTTGGCCTGGGGAAAGTTCACTTAAAAGTTCAAGTTTCCCTGAGTCCCGCTATCTGCCGCCTCTTACTGCTGGCTGCTTGTTGGGCTCAGCACGGTAATTCTGGGATTTGGAAAGGTAGTGGGTGTGGTTTGCCCCTTGACCTCCAGTGTCATTCTATCCAGACTTTTTTTTTCTTTTCACTCTTCAGTAGGGTGTGGCCACAGGAGTCCAGTAGGTGTGGCCCCTGAAATCCAGAGGTGTGGTCTTCCCACCGGTCCACTGCCACAGGACATGCTGCCGCTGCCAGCTGCCTGCCATCCCTCCGGTGAGTACTCAGCAGTGTGTGTGTGTGGGGCAGTGTAGTTCAGACCTCAGCACTCATAACCTGTGTCCCTGATGTGCCCCCTGATTCTGAGTGATCCTTTTCCCTGACTGGAGCAGGAGAGACTCCGGTTGTCAGGGTAATTGCTTCCCTTTGCTGGTGCCGCCTAAAGGTGTTGCTTCTCCCAGGAAAAATGGCCACTTTAGTATTGGGGAATGACTCAGTACAGGGGTGGCCTTTCCCCACAGTGTCTCTCCCTGGGCCTCCTAGTCAGCTCTCTCCTCTTGCAACTCCAGTCCTCTCAGCTTTCCCCACTACTGGAGCCCCGGATAAGTGTCTGTGAAAGAGGTTTTCTGCGCGGGCCCTTTAAGATGGAGCCTGGGTATGAGAGTTCTGTCTCTTTCTAACAAACAGTAATCTGGCTTTTTTCAAGAGCAAATACTATTCAGTCGCCTCTTCTAGGCTCTGGGGCTCTAAGCTGGGGCTTCAGGGCTGAGGATCTACACCTCTCAGTGCCCTTCTTCCTACAGTGAAGGTCTTTGTGGACTCTCTGCTGCCGCTTGCTCCTGGGGGCTAAGCAGCCCTTTTCACATCCCCACTCTTCTTACCAGTTTTGTTGTGGCTTCTTCTGTGGTTCTTGGTTATAGATTCCTCTTAGTTTAGTCCTAAGTTGGTTTTTCAAGATGATTGTTCTTAAATTAAGTTGTAATCCAATTTGGTCTGGCGAGGTGGCATTTGGAACATCTGCCTACTTAGTCACCATCTTCTCAACCTCTATAGCAGTATTTTTTAAACTTCAAGTCATGACCCATTAATGGGTCAAGAAACCAATTTAACAAGTCAAAACAAACAAGAATAAATAACAATGATATGAAATAAAATTTATATTGAGTAGACATGTGTGTGTATGTGTACACTGGGTCATATGTAAATATAATTTTTACTATGGATCATAGTCAGAAGGATTGAAAGCATCTCTCTTTAGATCCCTTCCACCTCTAAAATTCAAGATGTGCAGAATATTTCCAGGTTTTCTTTCCAACTTTGAGGGTGGAAATGAGCAGAAAATTCTTATTTTTAAGGGAGAATTCCTCATACTAAGTGCCAACAAATTCAGGTTGTGCTGAAAAGGCAGTTACCCTGTGCTTTTTCAGTTCAAGAAATTGTTCATGACAGTACAATGACAGGTACCAAATTGCTAGGGTAACAGTTATCTAGCTCCAAATTTCGCAGTGAAGGGATGAGGGGGAAGCATTCTTGGCTCTTCAGAGTGAGCCTTCCCTTTGGCTGCAGTTTCATATTGAACACAATACATCTGCCAAAGGATGAGAGGGAGAAAAAGGAAGAATAGGTAAAGGAGGAGAAGTGAACACATTCTTCTCCCAAATCATCGTTCAGTTATTTAATATTTCTCTTTCTGATGCATCCAATTTCACTATTACCAGTCTAATGCTGTGGGTTAATCACTACTCCTTCTAAAGATTCTGAAAGGGTTACATGCTAATAATATACCACACAAGTGTGAGCTCTATAGTGAAGTGTTAGAGCCTGAAATTTTGTGAAGCTCCTACATTTGACTTTCACAGGAAAGACAAGTTCAAATCCAAGTTCTGATCTTCAAAGTGTGGGTCAGCTTTCAATGAGTGTTTCTTTTGAGCACCAATTAATTTAACCACATAAATCAATTTTTTTTCTCTAATTCAAAGATTAATTAGAACTTCTTTGGAACTGACCAGCTGGCTCAGTGATAAAGCATCAGCCTGGCGTGTGGATGTCCTGGGTTTGATTTCTGGTCAGGGCACACAGGAGAAGAAACCATTTGCTTCTCCCCTCCACTCCCCCCTTTTTTCTTTCTCTCACCCTTTCTCTCTCCTCCCACAACCGTGGCTCAATTGGCTCAAGCAAGTTGGCCCTGGAGCTGAGGATGGCTCCATGGCCTTTGCCTCTGGCACTAAAAACAGCTCAGTTGCCTCAGATGGGCAGAGCATCACCCCATAGGGGGCTTGCCGGGTAGATCCCAGTCAAGGCACAGTCTGTCTGTCTGACTCTTTTGCTCTCACTTAATTAAAAAAAAAAAGAAAAAGAACTTCATTGAGGTTCCTTCTGTCTACACTGAGATTCCACTGTGTTGGGGGGGCCTTTATTTACTTTTTTACTTACAACAACCCCATGACAGGGATATTTTTATATTTAGTTTTTGGATGTAGTATGGAGAGTTCAGTGACAGGTCCCAAGTCACATGACTAAAAACCAGTTCTGGTTTCTGTCTTCAAAGCCTTTGCCCTTCCCATTATACTTGTGGTTTAGACATTGGTCCCCTGAGGCCTGCTTGGGGAGCAGCAGCCGTAGTCTCGCTCAGGCTTACCACTCAGAACTCAGGAAAGTGGACAGCTTCCCAGGTGATTCTGGTTGGTCCCAAAGTCTGAGTACCAGAGAATTAAAAAAATATGTAAAGAGCTTATGACCAAAAAAAAGTTTATATATATATATATATATATATATATATATATATATATATATATATACTGCTCACAAAAATTAGGAGATATTTTATCTCTTTGTATTCATTTTGAAATATCTCCTAATATTTTTGAGCAAGATGACAGATAGATGATAGATATATAGATAAATAGATAGATAGATGATATGCCATACTTTAGTCAGGATGAATTGATGAAATGGCTTTTCTGAATGACCCCAGTGGCACCCCCCCATTCGTTTATGGTGCCCTTTCTAATAGCCAAGCACTGTGCCTAGGTTCTTTATGTGAACTATTGTTTAATTGCAATCACATTATGAGACAAGTACTATCCACACTTAAAAGAGAGAAGTCTGAGGTTGAGAAACTTGCTGAGATCATGCAGTTAGTAAGTGGCAGAGCCATGAGCCAGGTGATGTGGCTCCACTGTCCCTACCTGCCATAAGTGCACCAGTCTGTCCCTCAAGGCAATAAAAGAAGCCTAAGCCTCAAAGAAAACAAAGAAGTATAAAGACTGGATGAAGACCAAGAAATAGGACTGAGATGGAAGGGGGGGGTAGGGGGGGGGTAGTGACTACCAATATACTTTAGTGTTTTCTATCAGTAGCCTTAGTGAGGGTGGGAGAGAAATCCAGATATATTATGTGGCATGTATTATAAGCCAAAATGAAAAAATGAATATTACACAGTTCCAATTTCCAGTTAAAAGAAGGGGCTTTGTCATTAAGGAAAAAATCGGAATTTAGAGTGTGAAGATGGAGGTTAAAACCAGTGCTGCAGCCCTGTGGAAACAACACAGACCTTTATGGATGGAGCTTCTGCCATCCGACAGGTGGACATCTTCACCATGACCTTTCACTTCAGCTCTTTCAAGGTCTTTATCTGCAAAAGGCGCAAAACAATACTTCATAGGGTTTCTAAAATTATCAAATCACATTAAATATTTTAAACTTCTTTGGTGAACTATAAAACACTTGACAGGTATTCAGGGACATTATTATCAATATCTAGTATCATTGTCATCATCATCATCATCACCACCATAATAACCACCCAGTGCCCAGCATTGCCTAGACAGGATTAGCCTAATGTGGCTAATTCATAGGTGATGCACCATGGAGACCAAGAGTGAATATCAATACCTCATTTTGTGCATGGCTCTTCTTAATTCAGCATGTGCCTTCTCAATTTAGCAGATAAAAACCTGCGGGGCAGGAAGTTAAATAAACTTCCCAACCTCATGTCCTTTAAAAGGCAGAACAAAGAGTAGAAAAGCAGTGTGTCTGGTGCTAAGAGCACTGGCTGTGGATGAATGTGACATTTTTGATGAAATACAAAAGATAGAGAAGAGTCCCAGTCTTATAACATTTGTTATTACTTCTAATCAGCTGAAAATCATAGGACTTTCAAAATTTAAATTCAGGGTTGTTTGAAAACAGAAAACCACATATTCCTGCTGATAAGACTCTCTGTTCAAAATGTATTTATGCCAGGACCACTGTATTTTATTTTCCTATTATCTAATAACGAACTTAATCTTTACTTCAAGACTTTACCTGAATAGACCTGAACTTCCATTCAGTCAGTATGGGGGCCCTTCATCTTCCTTCCAGGGGTGCATCAGAATCTGGTGGAGGGGGGGCCTCACAGAGCTAAAAACAATGATAAGTTCTCCACATAATGGTCTTTGATGTAGACCCTCTGTGTCCTAGTTAGCTCAGACTGCTATAAGAAAATACCAGAGACTGGGTGGCTTAAACAACAGACATTTATTTCTCACAGTTCTGGAGGTTGAGAAGTCCAAGATCAAGGTGCTGGCAGATTCACTTCCTAGTGAGAAGGTTCTTCCTGGCTTAGAAGGCCAACTTCTTGCTGTGTCCTCACATGGCCTTTCCTCAGTGCATACTCAGAGAGAGCACTTTGTTTCTTTTTCTGCAGGTACTAATCTCATCTTAGGGGCTCCACTCTCAGGACATAACCCACTGAATTACTTCCTGGAGGTCTCACCTCCTAGTACCATCACATGGGGGTGGGGGTAGGACTTCAGTACATGGATTCTGGCAGGGCATCCATATTCAGTCCATGCCATGTTGCCAGCCCAGCAGCCCCAGGCCGAGAGGTGTGTGATTGTGCTTCTGCCCACATCTGGCACACGGGCTGGGCACTCAAGGCCAGAGGGGGTCCTCCTTAGGGACTGTTTATCTAAAGGCCTGGTGCCTATTCAGCATCGGATCCCTATTCTTACATGGCTCCCAGCAAGACCCCACAGTGCTCTTTCTTTCCCCCTCCCCTGCCAGAGGCCTGGGAAAATCCCCAGAGGCCTGCTCTGCCTCTGATGTCCTCTGGGCCTCTCTGTCTCTCCTTCAAGCCCTGTCCTCTTCCACTGGTTTGGCTTTTGGAAAACAGACCATTTTGCTTCCCATCTTGCCCTGTGCCTTCTCTGAAGCACTAAAATATGGGTAAGGAGGAAAGCTTCCCTTACTAGTTCTTGCTGTCATTCAGCCACAACATCATGAAGAGAATTTCTTCTCAACACTTAAGACAGCACATGCGGCTTCTCTGCTGTCACAGCCTCCTGGCTGGGCTCTGATTAGAGTGCATTTCACGTCACTTAGTACCCCCAACTCACCTTCCTTCAGGGACTGTACAATGAAGGCACTAAAAGAATCGGGTCAAAATAATTTGTTTTTCAAGAGTAACTGAAGTAGAATAATCTGACCGACTGTTGGTCAAATAAGTGTGTAAAATATGATTTTTATGTTTGCTCACTTACAGTTTGCACTGGGGGCTGGGCAGCGCCAGGTGTATGCGGTCTGTGAAATTGCAAATAACCTTCCTGCTTGGGAAGGACCATTGTTTTGCTAATGTTTGCTGGAGGAGAGGATTTTGCTCCAGAAAGATTTTGAAAAAATAAAGAGAGAGAAGAGAGAGAAAGAAAAGGAAGCCATGTTTGCAGAGTGAGAGCGAGAGAATGCAGAGTGCTGAGGAAGAAGCCAGTTTTTGCAGAGAAAGAGGAGGTATGCAGATAGGCAACCAGAGATGAGGGGCTTTGTAAGCTCCCCTGAGACTGGTGAGGCCTTTTTAATTTTTTTGTATTTTTCCAAAGTGAAAAAGATGGGGGGTGTAAAGCCAGTAGTTGCGGCCACCATCACAGCCGCCTGACTCATGCAGGTTCGCATTGGATTCCAACAGATCGTAATGAAACACCGGAGCCAAAAACTGGTGAGCCATCAGCTTTAATTCTAGCTTGCACCCGGCGGGCAAGCAAAAACACACACTGGGCTCCCAAACCCACACATTCAGTGCTCACAAAGCTACTGACTTATCCGAGTTTCCTAGAATCAAAAGTTTCTAGCTCACCAGACTTATTCACCTCTGTTTCCCATCTCCTCTCTACACACACTGGCTTCTTCCTCAGCATTCCACCATCTTGGCTGCCTCCTCTCCTCCACATGGCCTTAATCTGCTCTCCTCTCTAATACCTCAGGAACCAAAAGCCAAGAGAGAGATCAAGCTACTGTTCTCTTCCACTTTATAGCAGACTCAAAACCTTTAATCCAATTATACAAACAAGGAAGTCTCTGATACAAAGTCACCCATCTGAGGCATAATGGGATTCCTCCCTACATCACCACCCTACATCATCCAATCAGTCAAGGGTGTGGAGAAGAGCTTACTCCTAAAACAAAGCCTTAAGCTATAACAACCCGGCCTGCTTACATTACAACTTTTCCCCCACAGCCATCACAAGCATAAGGGCAAATAATATCACCTGGGTGATGGGTTTCCATGTGGGCAGCACCATCTTTAACAAAGTGAGCATATTATATTTTATCTGCCGAACAGGGGGCAGGCAGACAGACTCCCACATTGCCTGACCAGGATCCACCCTGCATGCCCACCAGGGGGCAATGCTCGGTCCCTCTGGGGCTTTGCTCCGCTGCAATCTGAGCCATTCTAGGGCCTGAGGCGGAGGCCATGGAACCATCCTCAGTGCCCAGGACAACTTTGCTCCAATGGAGCCTTGGCTGCGGGAAGGGAAGAGAGAGACAAAGAGAAAGGAGAGGGGTGTTGGGCAGATAAAATATATTATGCTCACTTTGTTAAAGATGGCGCTGCCCACATAGAAGTTCGTTGATATTAATGTGTGTTCTGAAACAGGCTGTGGGCAGGCTGGGTCGTTATAGCCTAAGGCTTAGTTTAAGAGTAAGCTCTTCTCCACACCCTTGACTGATTGGATGATGTAGGGTGGTGCACTCTCTTGAGGAATCCCATTATGCCTCAAATGGGTGGCTTTGTATCAGAGACTTTCTTGAATGTATAATTGGATTAAAGGTTTGGATTATCTATGCTATAAAGTGGGCGGACCGGTAGCTAGATCTCTCTCTCTTGGTTCCTGAGTTCCTGAGGTTAGTATTAGAGAGGAGAGCAGAGTAAGGCCACGTGAAGGCCAGGAGAAGCAGCCGAGATGGCAGAGTGCTGAGGAAGAAGTCAGTTTGTTAAGAGTTTGTGCAGGAGGAGATGGGAAACAGAGGTGAATAAGTCTGGTGAGCTAGAAACCTTTGATTCTAGGAAACTTGGATAAGTCAGTAGCTTTGTGAGCACTGAATGTGTGGGTTTTGGAGCCCAGTGTGTGTTTTTGCTTGCCCGCCGGGTGCAAGCTAGAATTAAAGCTGATGGCTCACCAGTTCTTGGCTCCTGTGTTTCATTACCGACTGTTCAAATCTAATGCGAACCTGTGTGGTCGGGCAGCTGTGATCCTGACCTCGGCCACAGGCTTTACAAGGGGGAATGGTGGAGAAGCAGATGAGCGCTTCTTCTGGGGGCCCTGGCTAGGAATTGAACCCGGGACTTCCACACACACCAGGCCAATGGTCTGCTGCTGAGCCAACCATCCAGGGCCTCTATTTATTTATTTATTTGTTTGTTTGTTTGTTTATTTATCTATTTATTTATATTTTTTGAGGCCTTTGATTCTAGGAGAAACTGGAGAAGATTCTCTTGGCTGTGGAACTGGAGAATGTGTTAGAGCTTTGCAGCTCTGAATGAGTGAAAGGGAAGTGTTTTCCTTGTGTGTTTGCTCTTTGGCTGGTGTGAGACTTTAATAAAGGATGACCCACCATTTTTTGGCTCCACTGTTTCTTTTCGTCTGCCTGAATTCAATGAGAACCTGCATGTTCATGGCCATGACAACAGCCATGACTACTGGCCATGCACTGACGGTGGTTCCAAAGTTCATTCAAATCTTATTTCTAAAGTTTACACAAAGCCTTATCTCTAGAGTACAAATACTGTCGGGTGCTGATAATCACTAGAAGTCCTTTTCTATATTATTTCCTCTGAAGTCCCCAGAAACTATGAATTGTAATATACTCTATACTAAAAGATACAATATTTTTTTAAAAAATGAGCCTATTTCATTCCCTTAACTGAATGCAGCTCTTTCTTTCCCTAGGTCATTGCTTACCTATTTCAGGCACTGTAGAACAAAGACCTACTTCAGACACTTGGGAAGCTGGGTTTTGATGTGGGTTTTGATCCTGGAATAAGAATAAGGAAAGATGCCCTCCAAAATTTTCCTCCTTTGAGTTGCAGATTCTTTTGCTTTCTGACTCTAAGGAGAACTGACTGGTTGATCTTTCATTAGCTGTGGTCTAAACTGAGAGCTGCTTGCCTTAAGGGTTAACAGTCCTGCTGAGGCGTCCTCACAGCTACAGCCTCTGCCTCTCAGATAATAAAAGTACCAGTAAAATCTGTCCTTTCTGGCAGTTGGGGAGGAGCCTGAGGTTCCCTGAACGGAACTGGTGACAGCAGGCAGTCAGCTATCCCTGAAGGCTGCACCCAGAGCCCTAGATGGTCAGGAAGGGCATAGATAGATGTCTATGAGCGGGACTGGCAAGCATGTGCTGAATTCACAGGGTTAACTCTCCACACATTTCACACTTGAGTAGATGAGTTTTGATACTCTGCATCGTGTGGATTGCTTCTCTGAAACCCAGGAGGTTTGGAGCTGCGTCTTCCTGCTTGTGGTTGATGTGAGCTCAAGAAATAGGATTTGATTTTTATCCCAGCCAGAATTTAGGACATTTGTTGCCAAAATATCCCAAGCTTCATTTCAAAGTCAAATCAAAATGACTTGTTAATTATGCACTGGTTTGGATTACTTAAAATGTTCCAAGTTTGTATTTTAGCAACACTGGAACAGGGAGTAGGTGGCAGTAACTATCCTTATTGTTGGAACTGGGTTAAGTTTTCTCACCCACTTATCAGATCCTTGATAATAATCTGGAAGTTCCTAGATAAAGTGGGTGAGGGGAATAAAACCCTCATGGGGAACGCTGCCAGAAATCATCGTAGGCTGCATTTGGGAGAATGGAATTTAATGGGATACACATGCTTGTTCTCTCCTGTGGATAATGAAGTTATTTTTAAAAAAATCCAGAACCCAGCCTTGCCTAATAGCACAGATTTGTGATTATAGCTGCTATTTTTTTAAGCCATTGCTATGCCACATTCTTTGCATACAATTAATCCAGCAAAAGTACAATGATCTGTGCTTTACACATGAAGAGACTGAGGTTCTGAGTAGTTAAGTGACCCATCCAAGGTCACACAGCTAGTAAGTGGTGAGCTATTATTAGAATCTGGATTTGCCCAACACAGGAATCCGTGGCTGAATATTTTCAAACTAGAGTATTGGGTACTGTAGAGTTAATTTAAATTCAGTTGATTTAGTAAAATTCATTAGCTAAAAGAGTAGAGGAAAAGCTGCTATTTAATAATAAAAACAGCAACAACTATTCTTTGTTGGGCCCCTTCTATGTGTCAGGAATGTTTCTAGGCACCTCATGTCCCTTGTTTCCTGTAAGCCACAAACAGCCCTGGGACTGCTGATTACCTTTACAGAAGAGGACAGTGACACTCCAGAGGTTACCAAGCACCTTTTTGTGGAGCAGTGCAGGGCTACTAGCCCCATATAGAAAGATTAATGTGTGAATTCAAACTGTGGGTAAATAAGATATAAAATCATAGAAGCTGAGAGCAGAAAGGGATAGTCAAGATGACCTAGTCTAACTTCTCTATTTTATACATGGGGAAACGGGTTTAGAATCGTGCCCCAAAAAATCACATATCATCTAGTTAATTGTAAATTCAACCCTAAAATATGGTCTCAATTCAATTAATTAATTTTGATTTGAATGCCTACGATGTTCCACACATGGTCAGTTCTCTTATTTACTAGACCTTGGACATTTTCTGTCAGAACCGGTGTAGAAGGCAGGATGTAGGCCCGAGGTCATAAAGTTCACCCCTAGTTCTACAGTGGATAATCCTGCAGCCTAAACAGTAAAGTAAACAGCTGATGACAAGGATTGGGGACGAACTGTGTCCATTCATTCATTCACTTACTCACTCACTCCCCATTCACATAGTATACCTCTAGTAGGGTCCTGTTTGTATGCCAGGCACCATTCCTTTTTTGAACTGTAAAACATGACAGATGTTCAAGCAGTTCCTAAACTCTGTCAGAACTTGTGTAGAACGCAGGACACATCTTATATTGTGTAAGAAGGCTGTCTGGCCAGGACATGAGCTCTAAGTCTTGGGACTGACCACAATTTGTGAGAAAACTTCCCGCCTGCCCTAGAGCCAGACAGCGGTGAGGGATCAGATTTAAGCATGAAGTATAACTTGATACTAAATGTGAATGTCAGAAGTACCCTTATCAGTTACTTTTGGAGTGACTTGTCATGTGTGAAATATAGTCCAAGCCTTTTGACTAGACCCTCATTGAATGATTTATTTTAATGCAATTAATAAGAATAATGAGAAACATCTGCTTCTATAACAAAGGGTCGTATTCATCAAGTTCATGACTCGCGAATTGCTGGGAGCATTTATGAAGATATAAGTATCCCCTCTGTGCGTGAGGCAGGCACAAAGTATGGCTTCAGCGGCATGAGACCTCTATGTCTCCCCAAGCCAAAAGCATGACCTCCCAAAGCACTTTATTTCTGACACTCTTTTTTTTAAGACTTTATTTATTTATTCACTTTAGAGAGGAGAGAGAGAGAGAGAGAGAAAGGAAAAGCGGGAAGCATCAACTCCCATATGTGCCTTGACCAGGCAAGCCCAGAGTTTTGAACTGGCGACCTCAGCATTCCAGGTTGATGCTTTATCCACTGCGCCACCACAGGTCAGGCCTATGACACTCTTTTGCCTCTAAATATTTGTACATGACCGAAGAAGTGTATGTTAAATGAAAAAATATATGAGTGAGAAAAGTGAGCTCAAGGAGTTAAGTGACTATGCAAGGTTATATATAACTTATTAGCAGCCATCTTGGACTTAAAGCCTCCATCCAATTTTTATTTAATTCTCTCAGTTTGCTTCTTTGTAATCTCTCCGTACCATAGAAAAGGATAGTAATATTGTGCCTGCCTTTGTTCCAGGATAAGAATGTCAGCAAAATGTCTTTTCTATCTTCAAAGAAGCAAATGTAAAGTCAGTGTATTGAAAGGCAGGCATTATCTCTGGAGCAGATCTCTAAAACTATAATAGGTTACGTAAAGACATTTCTGTAATTCCCTAATTTAACAACATTGGAAACATGCCTTCCATGTGCAGAAATGCAATAATAATTCTATTTGCTGGGCTACATGAGAAATGAGACTGGAATGGTCTGCCTTCTTTGATCACATAAATGGATGAGAAGATTCTAGCTAGTCTCTTCTCTTTGTCCCCAAGCATATTTGCTGCATTAGTGGTGAATAAGACTATGTTTATAATAAAGGCAGCTAGGCTGAGACGTGACTGATTCATTGTTTTGGAACCTTGACAGCTAATGGAAATATAGCTATTGGCCTGCTTGGATCAATATGGCTATTGGATCAACTGTGGATGAATGAGGTATTAATCATTGCCATTGAATAAAAGGATTGTGCCAACTTAGATAGTTCTGTTGATTTAACCATACCGTGGGGCTGGGATGAATGAGACTGGAAGAAACATGAGTAATGAAAGAAAGAGACTCCTTAATTGGGAGAGCCAGCTGCCTGTCAGTGGGGGAGAGGGCAGGACCTGTGCAGGTCAGGACCTTGGGCCTGAAAAGGTGGGGCACATTCTTGAATCAAAACCAGTATTAGGTATGGCCATTCCTCCTCTTCTATTAGTCAAACTAGTCTGGATGTGTCTAAGCAATGTCTGTGGTAGGCAAACCCAGACTTTTAAAAATAGTGCATGCTTTCTACTCTTTGTATACATTTTCCCCTCATAAAACTTGCATTTGGCAGCCAGTGCTAGCTAATTATTTTGATTTTTAACTCACCAACCTCAAATATGTAGTCCAATGTCCAATGTCATGAATGGAAAAGGCGCTTATCACACAAGGGGATAGTCTGTTGCTTAACAACGAGGAGGCACCTCAAGCAGCAACAGGAAAGGTATGTTTAATGTAAATGTTCAACTTGAATCTCCACCCCATCCTGTTCCGGCCCCAATAGGGGGAAGACTGTTGAGACCATCAAGGGCTGCACCTGCAGTCTTGCCAGAAGGTTTGCAGGGTGTAGAAAGTCAGTGTATGGCCAGTAGTCGCGGCTGTCGCCATCATGGCCATTCACATGCAGGTTCCCATTAGATTTGGACAGACGGTAAAGAAACAGTGGAGTCGCCTGGCCTGTGGTGGTGCAGTGAATAAAGGGTCAACCTGGAATGCTGAGGTCGCCAGTTCAAATCCCTGGGCTTGCTTTGTCAAAGCACATACAACAATCAATGAAAAGCTAAAGTGAAGCAGCTATAAGTTGATACTTCTTGCTCTTCCACCCATCCCTCCTCTCTCTGTAAAAATCAATAAATAAAGATAAAAAAAAAAACAACGAAACAGTGGAGCCAACAAATGTTGGGTCATTCCTTTTTTAAAGTCTCACACCAGCTAACGAGCAAATCCACAGGGAAAAACACTTCCCTCCAGTTCCACAGCCAGGAGACTCTTCTCTGGTTTCTCCTAGAATCAAAGGCCCCACCAGTCTCAGCAGAACTCACAAAAGCCCCTCACCTCTGCCAACATGGCTTCTTCTTCAGCAATCTGCATCCCCTCCTCTCTCATTCTGCAAACATGGCCTCTCCCTTTCTCCAGCAAACATTAGCAAGACACTAGCCCTTCCCAAGCAGGAAGGTAATTTGCAATTTCACAGATCACATACCTGGTGCTGCCCAGTGCCATTTTTAACAATAAAAGTGAGCAAACTAAAAAAAAAAAATACAAATTTTGCAATCTCATTTGCCCAACAGTCAGCCTCACCACTTTCTTGGCACACAGTTGTCAGCATGGCAGCGTTCTCTGTTGTAGCATACCCAAACCTTGCCTGGCATGACACAATCACCCAGGCAACTTAAAGTAAAAGCATGTTTTCTAACTTTATCCCATATCTAAAGAATCAAAATTGGTTGTGAGGGGACGAGGTGGGGCAAGTCAGCTATAGTTTCAGCAAGTACTCCAGGGGTTCTGACCTACAGCCAAATGGGAAGTCAGATTCGTAGGTTGAATTCGGGGGAGGGGGAGAATTTGTAGGTCATAAGACAGAAGTTTTCTCCTGAAAATTAACTGCAGTGACATTCTAGGAACCTTTGTAAAATCATGGGCATAATGACACCTGTTACTTCCATTATTGTCCTAAATTGGAATTGTAATCTTTTTGGAGGAAGCTCTGGATTCTCTTAAGTCAGAACATCTTGAACACCTACTATGAGGCTGGGCCTTAGGGCAACACAGTGGGTCACACATGTTTTCTGTCTACAGGAAGCTAACACTGAATCTAGACTGTGGAAAATAAGGCTCTCATACTTTATTATCATGTGATAATCTAGAGACTGAAAGAGCCAGATGTACTGAAGGGGTCGTCCTGGCACATCTTGGTCCAGGTGCTGTTGGTAACTATCCTCCTAGGAGGCCATTTTTCAGTCTCTTGCTACTTCTCTTTCTCATGATTGATGAAACACCCAAGGGTGTGGAGCACGAGTCCTGGGTGCAGCTGTCTAATTAGGGTTAGAATTGAGCAGTAAGGAGAATTGAGCAGTAAGGAAGCACCTCCTAGTCTGAGGGGAGAATTGAAGAGAGGCCAGCGTAGCGAGTAAGGCGGTAGATCTGTGAGGTAAGGACTCAACAGGACTGCAGGTTTAAAGAAGGGAAGGAAACGTTGATAATGAAGGTAAGAAAAATAAGTGAGAAGAGCCAGGACCTGCCAAAGCTAGATACATCGAGAGCTGAACATACGCACTTTGCCAAGCTGTGCATTCTGACCCTGATATTCCGGGCTTTGCTCTCTGTTCCAGGACCAGACCACTTGGCTTCTCCTCTACGTATGCTCTTTATTTAGTGCATAGTGTCTCACTGCTGCGGTTTGAAACTACAGGGAATCAGCTGCGGGTAGAAAGCTCCGAACTGCAGAAAATTTTAAGACCAGCTGAACCAAACTTTTAACTTAGATGCCAGTGAGTCTGAGAGCAACCAAGTTCTATGTACCAAAGGGTGTGTTGTGAAACAAGGTAATTAGGTTATTTATATTCTCATAAAATGAGTGCTGGAGGGAAAGATGGACGGGTTCTGGCAGTTAAGTCAGCAAAGTCCTTTTTAAAGGTCTGAGGAATTCTAAAAATGTACTGTGGAGGGGCGTTTGTTTCTATTCTAATGGGGAAGCAAAGTGTGTTTCCTTTTAAACAACTAGAAAACAGTATTTATGTCTATCTCAAAATTGGAGCCTAAAGTTTAGTTCTGAAAATAATGAATGTCCAAAACTGAAGTAGTTTTCTTTAAAGAAAAAATATAGTAGGAGGTAACGGCATTACTTATACAATGTACTATGAGCAGAACTTTCTATCCAGATTTTAGTGAATAAATAAATGACAAAAATTATTAATTTAAATAAATTCATCCCAAAATGGAAATTGTCCTGAGCTTAAATATATATATATATATATATATATATATATATATATATATATATATATATATAATTTAGTAAAAGGATGGGGAATGTGGGTTTCTGATTTCCAAAAAGCCAAAGATAAAATTTCCTTGACACAGTAAACTGTGACATTTTAACCAAAAAGCCAATGGCTTCTGAAGGGTCTGCCAGCCAGCCAGCCAGGCATCAAGGGTCAGATTGTTTTTCTGTGATGCATGGTGTCAGTCCCACTTGCAATCACCCAGCATGCTCAGCAGGGTAGGGGAAATGCACTGTAACCATTAGTGTGACAACAGGAAGGATCATATTCTTCCAGCAAAGATGTTTAATGCCCAGCTACAAAGAAATAAGTTTTTAGATACTTGAGAATACAAAGAAGATAATTATAGATGTATAAATGACTAAAAGGGGTTAGGAAGAACAAAATAAAATACATGCCCTGCCACCTAAAACCTAAAACATTTGTTTAAGGATTGTACTGGTAATTCAGGCATACCCAGGGATCTAAGCACTTTCTCTTTCCTTCAGCAGAAAGGGTGCTTTGCAGTTCCCACCAGGACCAGTAGGATGCCAGGTTGTTTGGGAGCGCTCTACCTGCCCCATCTCCCACCTCTGGAATGGCCCGCTCTTTCCACCCTCTTAGCATCATCAGTATTCCAACTTGTGAAGTCAGGTTTTGAAGACCAATCTAACAGTACTATAAAGTTTCATTACATTATTATTGATTTTAAATTAGAAGCCTCTGGATTCTTTCCAGTGGGGATTAATATGATAAAGTTGGTAATCTCATGTCCGGGAGAAGAAGTAACCAAAGTAAAAATTTGCCACCAAGGTGAATTTCGCTTCCTAGTGACCAGCTCTCCGCACAGGGCTTTCAGACACTTGTTTTCCGTCTTGCTCAGCAGAAAGAATTTCTCTGGTGAATGAGTTTAATCAGACTATCATGATCACACTGTTCAAAGTTTTCTTTAGGGCACTTGCATTTTGACTCTCATGCGTTGAATAGTGCACCAAAGTATATGAACAGTAACCATGCTGTTCAGCTGCTTGAATTCCCATGCCACAGATTTCCTATTGGCACTTAATATTTGAATCTGAGTTTATGAAGATAATTCTCCATATAGTAAATTTTACTGTGAATATTACAGCTTTACCCTAACGTTGCAAATCAAGTTGTTTTTGGATAATACTTTGTGGAGAAAGTTATGGTCTTAATATTTGTCTAAGTAATTCATCATTCAGGGAGTAGGAAATGAAGCTCTAATGGAAGATTGAAAAAGGATCCTGAAGGTACAGTACATCCTTACCATGGTTGATAGGTTCTACAACAGCAAGAGAATGAGGGTACAGTACGTCCTTACCATGGTTGATAGGTTCTACGACAGCAAGAGAATTGACCTATAGCAAAACCAATTTTTATCACAGGTTAATGGTTATAAGAAAGGGTTAAGTGCCTATGGAATCTCATCAACATTATAAGGAAAAAGATGTTGAATGAAAGAATGTTATCGTAGGAAAATAAAGTATTGTGAGATTCTGGAGCCAAATTTATAATAATGTGCTTATCAAAAGTTTGCATATATTTTATCTCATAAAAAGAGCCTCTATAAAATGATAAAAATTAAAGTCATCTTAAAGAGGTAAAATCAGGCTGCCATGGTCAGATATACCTGTCTAACTGGATTATCACCTAACACACTGCATCGAATTTCTTTAAGTGGAACTTCAAATTAACAAGTATTATTTTTAAAGAAAACTTTAAATTTATGTTGTGGAAGGATGTTAAACATGTCCAACTCAACTACATGATGAAATTAAAATAAAAGCAAATAATCTATAAAGTCAGAGATTTATGGAAAAAAAACAAGGAAAATAATAAGAGAACAAAATTTGTCATTCAACCTCCAACAAGAATTTATTAACTACCATGTAGCAGGCAGTGTCCTAGAATAAGGTAGATAGATAGATGATAAATAGAGACAAACTGGTAAGATACAATTAAGTATACATTGACTCAGAGAGAAAGATGTATTTAATTGTGCACCACAGAACAGAGTAACCATGGGGAAAGCGGGGGAGTTCTGCCCTCAGGAAGATGAATTAGGAGCCTGCGCCTTCATCTGAGGGATAATCATGAATCCACCACTATTTCTGAGGATGCCCCACACACTCTCTCATTTAACCTCATCACTAACTTGAGAAGAAAGGTATCTATTTGGCAACTGAGGAAAACCCAGGCTAAGACACGTGAGGTAACTCACCTGAGCTACATGGCTAAAATGCTTGGATTTGGGAAAGTTGAAGGTCGCATTAAGTTTCTAGCTTGGATAGTAACTGGGATTGGGAAAGCAGAGTGAGGAATAGGGAGTAGAAAAGATGAATTAAACTTTGAGCATGTGGGTTTTGAGGTGCCTGCAAGATATCCAGAGGGAAGAGCCGAGAGCTGTGGATCAGACTTAGGAATGTTTGGCCTTCATGGGACCCTAACACTGGTTTGCCCAGGGAGGTTGAGAAGCAGTGTAAGGATGAAACTGGTAAAATCCAACCCCTGCCCAATTCTAACTTGTCAGGATTGAAAGTTGCTTATCTCTGGCTGACATTTCTAATGTGTCATATTGTGGGCCATGGGTGGGTGGGGTGATTCGGGGCTATTCTTTCTGCCTGTAGTGATACAACAATTCATTATCACAGTTCCTGTGAACTTGCACAAGAGAGCTCTGTTTCTGTGAGAGATGTGAATTTGTCTATGCTAAAAGGAGTGCATTCCTTGCACACCATCACATGTGAGGAAAATTGGATTTTTGGTCAATGAGTCTCTTTTCCTTGTAGAGGACAGTTCTTGTGTTTTATTTGTAAAACAATTGCAGTTGAAAACATATAAATGTATTTATTGACTGCGGTGACACTGCCTAATTGTACATTAAATAAAAACAATAGCCTATCAAGGATTGAATATCAAGGCCACTGTAGTACTTCAGAGATTCCTGGATGCTCTCAAGGGGGTTGCGCTTGCATCCCAGAGCGCTTCACATGAGGGGAGACACAGAGAGCAGTTGTATAGTGTTTCATTTTAATTTACAATCACCCTTTTCTAAAAATAACAAAAATAACTGGTTTCACCGTCAGGTCAATTTTAATATTTAGCTAGTTATCAGGTTGTATAACCTTTACACCGGGTAGGCAAAAACACAGATGGTACCGTAACCATAGCAACAACACTTGAGTTTGTTTTCTGCCTGTCAGCTTTTTTCAGCATCATACTTCTTTGAAAGCGGTATCTTTTCTCTCTTCACTCTCCCTAGTACTTTCATTTTCCCCCCTCTCCCCTTGCAGTCTGCCTCTAACCCTCTCTCAGCAGACTTAAAAAAAAAAGTTTTATATAACTTCCTCCTGGCTTTTCAATCTCTAAATTATTCAAATTCTAATGCAAATCTGAATTATGATGTTTTCATTATAAAAGTACATTTCTTATTTGTCTCTCTTTTACTTAAGTAGGAGATGTGGGAGGAAAAGCAATTAAAAGGCCAAGAGTTACTAAAATGAAACCAATTTTCTTAATCTGTGCTTTCAGGCAAAATCACATAAACCCAAGTAGAGAGGGATGTGTCTTCGTGGGAGCAGATTCTGCTACTTCTTTAAGTAAATCTGACTTCCAGCCGCCCCCACATTGAAAGCCTTCCTTGCCCTGGTCGGATCGTTCAGTTGGTTAGAGCAGGGGTCGGGAACCTTCTTGGCTGAGAGAGCCATGAACGCCACATATTTTAAAATGTAATTTTGTGAGAGCCATACAATATGTTTAACACTAAATATAAGTAAATGTGTGCATTTTATGTAAGACCAACACTTTTAAAGTACAATAAGTCTCTGAATTCTTTTTAATAGCATTGTTACGCTGTTGCTAACCAGTGATGAATAAAGTCCTTCTTACCATTAATGCAACTTCTGGTGCTGCATGGTTTTGCTGATGGCTTTGTAGTCTGGTTGATGCGTGGTGAGGTTAAGCTTCATGCAGGCGTTGAGACTTCCATCTGTTAAAATTGACCATAGGTTGGTCTTAACGTTCTTTAGAGGTGAGAAAGACTACTCACATGCATACGTAGAGCCAAACATTGTCAGTACAGCAATACTCACTGCAGTGTGTGGTATGTGACGGGAAGTGCATTCCAAGTTTTGACAATCAGCTGGTCCGCAGGTTGAAGTTTTTTCATTTCTCTCCACTTGTGTTTGCTTGCCAACTCTGCTTGCTGTCATGTAAGTCTTTCCAAATCTTCATTCAGTGACTTGAACTTACTCACCCATATGTCTGAGGCCTTCAGGTCAGCAGCTTGTAGCTCAAAATCTCTGACAGAGACACCGGGGATGTAACTCAGGTCGGCGCTGTCCACTGTACACTCATGGTCCACTGTACACTCATGGATGGATGATGAACTTAAAAAGACAAGTGCGCTCACAAAATTCTCCAAAGCATGCTTTGAATGACTGCAGGAGATGAGATGTGCAGCCCGCTAGTTGCTGGAGATCAAGATGTTGAGCAGGGTCACTTGCTGAGCATGCATCTTTAAACTCTCCCAATTGTTCAAAGTGTAGTAAACGACCTGTTTGAATGTCGGCGATTAAGAGTTCCAGCTTGTTTTCAAATGCAAACACTGCTTGTTGAAGGGATAAGACTGTATTTCCAATGCCTTGCATTTTCACATTGAGCTGGTTCAGATGTTCAGTCAAGTCCACAAGATAGTAGAACTTCAGGAGCCACTCAGTGTTAGCTAACTCAGAATGCTCGACATTTTTCATTTCAAGAAAAGTCCAGATTTCACTCAGACAAGACACAAAATGGCTGAGCACCTTCCCTCTTGACAACCAACGCACATTACTGTGCAGAAGCAGACCAGGATAATTATTCCCAACTTTATTCAGCAGAGTTTTAAAATGGCAATCATTTAAAGCTCAGGCAGCAATAAAGGTGACCACCCGAATGACCAGCGACATCATCTTACCAAGCTGCTTGCCACTCATCTGAGCACAAAGCGCCTCCTGATGTAGGATGCAGTGAAAACTTAGGATGGGTCTCTTCATGTTCACAAGGAAGCGCTACAAATCCTCTGTTTTTCCCCACCGTGCATGAAGCGCCGTCAGTACACCTCGAAATGTTTATCCATCAGTAGATTTTTTTCTTCAGCGAACTCAGTGAAAGACTGGAATAAATCCTCCCCTCTTGTTGTCTCTTTCATAGGCAAAACAGCAAGATTTTCCTCACATAGTGTGTCACTGACAGCATACCTTGCAATCATGCTGAACTGGGATGAATGGCTTATGTCTGTTGACTCATCCAAAGCGAGAGAAAAGAATGGTGCTGCATTTATGTCCTTCACTTGTGTTGCCTCAATTTGATTTGCCATCATGATGGTACGATCATGAACAGTTCTTGCTGACAGAGGCATGTCTTTTATTTGTTTGATTTCCTTGTCTTTATCTGAAAAGTCATCAAAAAGTTCATTGGCAACATCAAGCATGAATGTTTTGGCATACTCCCCATCTATGAATGGCTTTCCGTTTCTCACAATTGCTAAAGCACCAGCAAAGCTAGCCAAATTCCAGTCACCTTGTTGGGTCCAAACACAGAGTTGCTGCTGACTAGCTTGCACTCTGCACAGTAGCTCTTGACATGCTTTCTTCCTGCTGTCCCCTGCTGGATATTTCAATGCAAATGTAGTATGGCATGTATCGAAGTGCCGCTTTATATTTGACTGTTTAATTGATGTAATTTTATCATTGCATATTAGACACACTGCAGAGCCTGCTCTCTCCACAAAGGCAAATTCCTCTGTCCGTTCATGCTGAAAAGTACAATACTCCTCATCTTTTTTTCTTTTAGCCATCTTCTTTGTCAAAGGGTTTCTGCAATTAGCTAGCTGACTACTTGATTAAAAGGAGGGAGTTTACTTCCTGACCTCACAATGACCTGTGTATGTTACGCATTATCCAATAAAAACTTGGTGTTGTCCCAGAGGACAGCTGTGATTGGCTCCAGCCACCCGCAACCATGAACAGTAGCGGTAGGAAATGAATGGATTATAATACATGAGAATGTTGTATATTTTTAATGTTGTTATTATATTTTATTTAAGATTTGTCTGCGAGCCAGATGCAGCCATCAAAAGAGCCACATCTGGCTCCCGATCCATAGGTTCCCTACCCCTGGGTTAGATCATCGTCCAGAAGCTCAGAGGTTGTAGGTTCAATCTCCGGTCAGGGCCCATACAGGAATAGTTCAATGTTTCTGTCTCTCTCTCTCTCTCCTTTCTCTCTCACTGAAATCAATCAATAAATTTTTTTTAAAATTAAAAATAAAAGTATTCCCTGAATCTTAATGCCAAGGATCTCATGCTTAGGCATTTCAATTAAAAAATCTGGAGCCCATATTCCAACTTGCTCCTCTATAGCACTGCTAAGAAGGGTATCTGACCAGCACATTTATAGTTTCTCCACCTCAAAATCCCATCTTCTGTAGGAGTGCTTGGGGGCCTGTTCTCCCTGAAGCATCTCTGTGCAGAAAATACAATTTATCTCTTACTTGTTTTTTAAAGGTTACCCCTCAGAGAGGCCTTGGTTGTTCTCTTAGTTCCCTGTATACTTCTTTAATTGTGATTTATATTTATTCACTTGATTACTTATTTATTGTTGGTCTCTCCCAATAGATTCTAAGTTCTTTGAGGGCAGAAATCATTTTTTAAATATTTGACATTGTATTCTCAGTATCTTATGCAGAATTTGGCTCATTGTAAGCATTAAATAAATATTTTTCAGATGAATGAATGAATGCTTCCTTTTTTATAAACTCCTTTTAAATTTGGTTGTAAAAGAAAACCAAATGTATTTTTATTTGTTTGTTTTTCATTTGAAGTGTTGTAGTGGTTTCTGTTTTCCCTTTTTACTTTAGCTGCTAGGAAAGTCAAGTTAGGTTAGTGCTCAATCAGTGCAGTTGTATTTGCTACTAAGCTAAACATATTTGTTTCTTTTGTATGTCTTTTATTTTATTTTGCTATCATAGTTGTATTATTTTATTTTAAGTCACCTCAAAATCTTCTTGAAAGAAAGTACTATATAATAATAATAAATAAATATAAGATCCATGATGGTAAAATAATTTTCAGGGCTCTCCCAGAAAGAATGATATATACTACAAATGGTTAACTCTTTTTTTAAAATTTCTTTTTGTTTATTCATTTTAGAAAGGAGACACAGAGTGAGAGAGAGAGAGAGAGAGAGAAAGAGAGAGAGAGAGAGAGAGAGAGAAAGAGAGAAAGGAGGGAGGAGCTGGAAGCATCAACTCCCATATGTGCCTTGACCAGACCAGCACAGGGTTTTGAACTGGCCACCTCAGTGTTCCCAGGTCGATGCTTTATCCACTGCGCCACCACAGGTCAGGCCTACAAATGGTTAACTCTTAAGTATTGGCATGAACATTAACAGTAACCAAAAAAACTTTATTTTTTAAAATATATTTTAAAAATATTTTTAAATTTATTGAGTTGAATTCTTGAAAGAAAGTGCTATATAATAATAATAAATAAATATAAGATCCTTGATGGTAAAAGAATTTTCAGCGCTCTCCCAGAAAGAATGATGTATACTACAAATGGTTAGCTCTTAAGTATTGGCATGAACATTAACAGTAACCAAAAAAACTTTATTTTTTAAAAATATTTTTTTAATTTATTGAGTTGAAAGGGCTTGCCAAACTACACTTTTCACAAAAATTAGAGGATCAGGGAAAGTGCAGATACTCTAGTACTTTCAGTCTTTTGTATAGTGCATTTTCATCAATGAAATAAAATTTATTTAGCATCTCATTTGCATAATCAAACAACTTTCTTTGACTTGTTTGCTTTTCTGATGCTCTTGTTTAATAAAAAAATCAAATGCTTCTTTCTTTTAAATCACTTCATATTTGTTTTAAAATATCCCCTAATTTTTGTGAGCAGTATATATAGATTTCAAATGTACAACCCAATATAGCACTGTCTACACACTGTATCATGTCGTCCGCCAAAGAAACTTTAAATACTAGAAAATTGAAAAGGCTTTTGTTTTTACTCTTCAGCTATGTTACAGAGAAGAAGTAAACATTACATATTAAACTGATCTTATTGATCAGCAAAATAGTTGAATTCTTAAAGGGCAAAATCCACTTGAATTATAGAAGCATTACTTTGTTACATTTTATATGTATATATTGTAGGTATATATGTACGTTCTTGAAAACCCACATTTTAAAACTTCTTTTTGGGCTAATATGGTTCCTTGCTGCCTGTCTAACCATCATGATTTCTGGGTTTTTCCACCTTAAATAAACAGTGTTGCCAGATGATTCAAGTTTGCAGATTCCAGACATGAAATCCTTCAACTGAGTTAGATTTGCTGGCAGTGGTTGGAAGGGGAGGAAAGACGGCTTTCGGGGGGACTCTTGAGACACTTTTAAGTATCTGTGGCCAGGAGAGGAAGCTATGACAAGGTAGCAAATCAATGACATCAGTGTCACCTGGGAAGATGGTGTGAGAAGTGAGGATTTATTAATAGAAAGGACAACCGAGAAAATGTCACACAGAAAAATGATTGTGGCAAGAGAAGCTGGGAACCACTTCAGATGAAGAAGGAAACAGTTTTCTCAGCAGTTAGAAGACAGATAATATCTGCTTCTGTGCCTGAGGGGGCAGAAATGAAAAGATGCAGATCAATTTGGTTTTCTCCCTAGCCCCAATTGAGTGGGTAGAGAGTAGGGAAATGGTTAGTGTGGATAAGGCAGGTCTTCAAGAACGGTGGTCCAGGTATCCTCTGTTCCTGCACCTGATTCTCTAGACCAGGGGGAATGTAGCTAGAGGACAAATGGAGAGTCATCTGCCTACTGCAGGGGTGCCCACACTTTTTCAGCTTGCGAGCTACTTATAAGATGACCAAGTCAAAATGACCTACCTACAATAAAAATGCAAAACATAAATTTATTTCTTCTATATTATCATTATTTAAGTTACTATTATTACTATTTAATATTGTGTATTCTTCTTTCACCTTTCTCCTTCTCAGCTCTCTTTTCAGAGGAAAGTCAATGTCATAGTTTTTATGAACAATCCGAAAAAGCCGCTCCACATTTCCTTCTTTGGAATAGCACACAGACAGATGAGGCAAACACACTTAGAATATGACATAGTGAAAAAAATGCCCTCCCATTCTGTATGAAAGTGGTAGGTTTTAGGCTTCTTACTCGGACCAGCTATGGCACTCATTTTTATACCCTTTGTTGTATTTAGTTTAAATAAATTGAAAGTTAACTATGCAGCAATGTAACTGAACAAGTTAGCGCGGTTTAACACGCATGCGTAGGGTGTCAAAAGTTCAGATGTCAGATTGGCTCCCCTGTATGCCAATCAAAAGATAAATGTCTTTTTAATGTCATGCGATCTACCCACACTTACTTCGCAATCGACCAGTAGATCGCGATTGAAGTATTGAGCACCCCTGGCCTACTGTTAACTTTTCCTCCCTGCATAGCAGGGGTAGAGTGTCCTTCACCTAATAGAGTCCCATCTTGCACCTTGAAAAACATTCAGTCACCAAGCCTCCATTTTCTCAGCTCTCACATTATTTCTTTCTATGGATCTGAGCTCATGCTGGGCTAATACAATAAGAAGGTGAGTTGCTTTATAGAGGTATGAGGGAGTTAGGTAACACAACCATAGTCACTGTGGGTTAGCAACGGATGGGGGAAAACCCATCCTAGTATATAGAGAGTATTTGTTTTGTGGTGGTGGTGTTTGTTTTTGACCATTCCCCTCCTTTCCTAATAGCATCCCGTTTCCATTTAAAGGATGTCCTCTGCCTCATTGTAGGCAGAGTCCATGGGACAATTGGTAAATTCCATGGGACTCCTGGTACCAACCAACTGAATCCACTCCACAGTTGATGCACATTTGGGTGGTACCAGTCTTTGGCTATTATAATAGATGCCGTTATAAACATTAATACACCTGTCTTCTGGTGTTTATGTATAAAAGAGGGGATTTGTTAAGTCATAGGGTATATGACCAGGAGGTTACAGCAGACCTAGTGACCCCTTGCCAAAGTGTTTTCCAAAGTGTGCCTGTAATTTATACTCCCATAAGCAGCAGATGAGAGTTCTCATTATTCTGTGACCATGCTAACACTTGGCACTTTCCAAAATTTGATTTTCCCTCACTAATTTTCAGTAAAATGATATATAATGTGGTTTCAATTTGTATCAATCTGATATTGAATGAGGTTGAGAACTTTTAAATTTTTTATAACAACTTCATGGAGATAGAATTCACATACATTACAGTTCACTTATATAAAGTGTACAATTCAATAGTTTTTAGTTTATTCACAGAGTTGTGCAACCAGCATAACAGGTCATTCTAGGACATTTTTATCATCCACCAGATAGAAACCCTGAATCGATTAACAGTCATTTTTCATTTCCCACAAGTCCCCCTGCCTTGGTAACTTTTTGACTCTATAGATTTGCCTAATCTAGACATTTTCTATAAATCAAATCATATATTAGGTAGCTCTTTGTAAGTGCCTTTTTCTACTCAGCATAATGTTTTTAAGGTTCATCTGTCTTGTACCATATACAGTATCAGTACGTCCCTTTTATTGCCAAATATTCCATTGTATTATGAATATACAACATTTTATTCATTCATTCATCAGCTGAATGTTGTAGAGAAATTTAACGTATGAGTTGTTTCCATTTTTAGACATTTATGTACAAATTTTTATGGGGATATATATTTTTATTTCTTTTAGGCTTGTAGCTAGGAGTGGAATTGATGGATCATATAGTAACTTGCTTTTCTCTCTCTTTTTGTTCTGATCCATTTCAAGCCCATTTTCTTCAACAATATGTGTGTGTTTGTGTGTAAGAAAGAGAGAGAGAAACAGAGACAGAGAGAGACAGAGAGAGGGGCAGACAGACAGGAAGGGAGAGAGATGAGAAGGATCAATTCTCCATTGCGGCACCTTAGTTGTTCATTGATTGCAGCGAAGGGGGGCTACAGCAGACCGAGTGACCCCTTGCTCAAGACAGCGACCTTGGATTCAAGCTGGTGAGCCTTGCTCAAACCAAATGAGCCCGAGCTCAAGCCGGTGACCTCATAGTTTCGAACCTGGGTCCTCTGAATCCCAATCCAATCCTCTATCCACTGCCTGGCCAAGCTCTTCAACAAATATTTATTGAGCACTATCATGATTAATCAAGCATATTAGGTACTGGTAACAATGCACAAAACAAAACTCTTTGCTATCATGACACATATGTTCTAGTGCAGTGGTTCTTAACCTGGGTTCTATCAAACCCTAGGGGTTCGATGAGTCGGTCTCAGGGGTTCGGAGAAGCCTCTGCCGTGGAGGCCAGAATAAAGTAATACCGTAATTTGTTGTGAGTTCATTCACTTTGTTGGTTTTGTTCTTTGAGCAAGGTGATGTTCATACATGGCTCATTTTGTGCACCAGTAATAAAACATATACCTATGTCTTGAATTTGGAAAAAAAATCATATTTTATTTATCACTAAAGAAGGGTTCAGTGAATGCGCATATGAAACTGGTGGGTTCAGTACCTCAAAAAAGGTTAAGAACCACTGTTCTAGTGTGAGGAAACAAAAACCAAAACAAGTTAATTTATATGGTATGTTACAAGCTGTTTCATGTGGTAGAGAAAAAGGATCAGAGAGATGGTATAGAAAATTGCATTCAGGCCACCTGATTATATAGTTGTGTCCTGCACAAGGATGCTTGGGGAGGCCTAAATAGGGGCTGAAGTCCAGCCACTAGCTGGGGAGAAAGCTGCATTTTCCTAACTAATCAGGGTAGGGCTTCAGGAGGCTGCAGGTGGTGACCAAAACATCTGCCTTTAGATGGGGCACTTCTAGAAATGCCCTTCTTGCAATACTGAGTTCTTGAGTTGTTAAACTCTTTGAATACAAGTCTTTACATAAGTGTTACAAACCTGATTATTATAACTTTAAATCCCTTTTGTTGATGAAAAAATCAGGTAGTATAAGAATGAAAACCTTGTTCATGTCCACAACATTCATCAGCATTCACCCTGTCTGCATAGCCTGGCTGGCTGTCATGGAATAGTAAATGGATTTCATGAGATTTCTGTTCACAGAATCAGGCTGAGCATTCTTCCATATTTGGCATTATTGATATTTTTTGTATATATCATATGACCACTAAATCCAGTATTTTTCTCAAACTCTAAGTGAAGCTAAATTGTCTATAATTTATAGGGTTATTACAATTTTTCATTAAATAAAGAACATAACTTTCATGCTTTTCAAGCATAGCATATATATGCTGACTTCTAGTGTTTTTTAGCAAGAGCTAATAGCTTGAATATTTTAGGCTAGTTTCTTGAATATTTTAAGTTGCATGCCAATTAACCTTCCCTATCTAAAGCACATTTAGCCTTTTTTTCTTTTACTTTTTTTTTTACCAAGCAAGTCAGTCTTGGCTTGTCTACCATTCTCTGGGTACAGATGGTACATATTAGATGTATTAAGTTATAGTTAATTTTAAAAATTAACATTAGGCCTGACTTGTGGTGGCACAGGGGATAAAGCGTCGACCTGGAACACTGAGATTGCTGGTTCGAAACCCTGCACTTGTCTGGTCAAGGCACATATGGGAGTTGATGCTTCCTGCTCCTCCCCCCTTCTCTCTCTCTCTCTCTCCTCTCTCACTCTCTCTCCTCTCTCAAATGAATAAATGAATAAATAAATAAATTTAGAAAAGAAAAGAAAATGTAAAGCCTTGATCATCAAAAACAACAACAACAAAAAATTAACATTAGCCTGGCCTGTGGTGATGCAGTGAATGGATCATCAACGTGTAATGCTGAGGTTGCTGGTTTGAAACCCTGGGCTTGCCCAATCAAAGCACCTACAAGGAACATTCATTGAATAACTAAAGTGAAGCAACTATAAGTTGATACTTCTTGCTCCCCCCTCTTCTCTCTGTAAAATCAATAAATAAGATCTTTTAAAAAATTAACATTAAGGTTTGAAAACTACTGAGAGATATGTATGATTTATGGAATATGCCATGTAAAAAGAAGGCATTCTTTTCACTGCACTTCTTCTTTCTCTGATATCATTAATAATATGTTTTTTTTATCTTTTATTTTCCTTGCAATTTGTGACATTGCTTGAGTCAACTGATTTTGTCTTATATGTCTCTGTACTCTCTCTTAACATTCTGAGGAACTGCCACACTATATTTCATAGTGGTCACACCATTTTACATTTTTACCAGTAGTGTATAGGGTTCCTATTTCTTCATATTTTCGCCAACTTATTGTCTGTCTTTTGATTACAGTCATCCCAGTGGATGTGAAGGAGTATTTCAGCTTAGTTCTGATTTGCACATGAGCGTCTTTTCATGTGTTCATGTATATATATATCTCCTTTGGAGAAATGTCTGTTTAGATCTTTTGCTTCTTTTTAAAAATTGAGTATACTATCTTTTTATTATTGAGTAATAAGACTGTTATATAGTGCACATAGAACTTTCTTATCAGACAAAGAATAGCAAAAATCTTCTACCATTTGGTAGGTGGTTCTTTCGCTTTCTTGATCATGTCCTTTGAAACCCAAGAGTTTTCATTTTTGATATTTAATGCATAATTTCTTTCTATTATTGTTTGTGCTTTTGGCTTCGTATCCAAGAAACCATTGATTAGTTTAAGGTCTTGAAGATTTATGTCTATATTTTTTTCTATAAGTTTTATAGTTTTAGCTCTCACATTTAAATTGATCCATTTTGAGTTAAATTTTGTATATGGCATAAGATTGGGGTCCAACTTTATTGTTCTACATGTGGATATCCAGCTGTACCAACATCATTTCTTCAAAAGCCTATTCTTTTCACATTGAATTGTTTTGGCATCCTTTTTGAAAAAATATTGACCCTAAATGTGAGGGTTTATTTCTGGATTCTCAATTCTATTCCAACGATATTTGTGTTTCTTGTATCAATAACTCATTGTCTTGGTTACTGCAGCACTGAAATAAGGATTTTTTTTTTATCTATAGTATTAAAAAAATTTTTTTAATTTATTTATTTTAGAGAGGAGAGAGAGAGAGAAGTGAGGGAGGATCAGGAAGCATCAACTCCCATATGCACCTTGACCAGGCAAGCCCAAGGTTTCAAACCTGCAACCTCAGTGTTCCAGGTTGACGCCTCATCCACTGCCCCACCACAGGTCAGACTGCAGTAAGTTTTGTAACTGAAAAGTGTGAGCCTTTCAACTCTGTTCTTTTTCAAGATTGTCTTGGCTACTATGGATTCCTTAAATTTCCATATGAGTTTTATGTTCATCTTGTCAATTTCTGCAAAAAGCCAGCTACAGTTTTAATAGGAATTGCACTGAATCTACAGATCAGTTTAAAAAATACTGTCATCTTTACAATATTAAGTTTTCCAATTAGCGAACACAGAATGTTTTTCATTTACAGTATTACCCCAGGTATAAGACACACTTTTTTCCAAAAAATTTGGGGTCTAAAAAACAGGGTGTGTCTTATACAGTGGCCGTAGAACCACTTGCATTTCCCACTTTTTCACGCTTGTTTTGAGCTCACTGTTGAAGACAGTGATTTGTCATCAGATACAGAGGAGAACAAGCTAATGGATGGGAGTTTTGTCAATGATGAGGAGTTGTATGGATTTTATGATGAATAAAACGAGTTCAATAACTTTATGTAATACACTTTTTTTTTCAAATTTTGACCCCAAATTTAAGGTGCATCTTATACATGGGGAAATAAGGTAATTTAGGTCTTCTTTAATTTATCTCAGCAATCTGTTGTAATTTTTAGAGTATAAGTTTTGTATTTCTGTTAAATTTATTTTTGAGTATTTGATTTTTTTGATGCTATTGTAAATGGATTTTTTCCTTAATTTTATTCAAAGTTTGGTCATTGTTACTGTACAGACATACAATTGATTTTCAGATATACGTAAATTTCATGTCCTGCAACCTGGCTGAACTCATTTATTAGTTCTGGTAGTTTTTTAGTAGTAGTCTTATGATTTTCTTTTAAAAAATATTTTATTTATCATTTTAGAGAGGGGAGAGAGAGAGAGATAGAAGGGGGAGGAGGAAGAAGCATCAACCCCCATATGGGCCTTGACCAGGCAAGCCAGGGGTTTCAAACCAGTGACCTCAACATTCCAGGTCGACACTTTAGCAACTGCATCACCACAAGTCAGACAGGATTTTCTATACTCAAGAAAGGACATCTGCCAACAGTGATCATTTTACCTTCATTTTCCCCCAGTCTGGATGCCTTTTATTATTTTCCTTGCCTAATTTCCCTGACTAAAACAGCCCATACAATGTTGATTAGAAGTGGTAAGAGCAGACACCCTTTTATTGTCTCTGATCTTAAGGGGAAAGCATCAAGTCTTTCACCATAAGTATAATAGAAGCTGTGAGTTTTTCATAGATACTGTGTGGGAGGCAGAAAATTTCTTCCATTCTTCTAGGTTTCTCCAGCTGGTCTAATAATTAAATCAACATGTGACAGATTAACAAGAGAAAATAACCAAATTTAACTTTATATGTACATAGGGGAATTTCACATACATGAGAGAGTCAGAGACCCTATATTCATGAGATGTTCAGAGACCAAATGTTAAAAAGAGATATCTAGTATGTGGCATTGTGAGCTAAGGGTGAGATAAGGTGCCTTGGGGCTTTAGAGGAGAGTAAATTCATGCACAAAATGATAAGAAAAGCAGACTTTCAGTGATTAGAAGTTTGCCCTGCCCTATAAATAGGTGATTAAAAAGTTATTTCTGGTGATATGTCATATTATGGGTAAGGCCCTAACTTAACTTTTTTATTTTTTTACAGGGACAGAGAGAGAATCAGAGAGAGACAGACAGACAGGAACGGAAAGAGATGAGAAGCATCAATCATTAGTTTTTGTTGTGACACCTTAGTTGTCCATTGACTGCTTTATCATATGTGCCTTGACTGCGGGCCTTCAGCAGACCAAGTAACCCCTTGCTGGAGCCAGCGACCTTAGGTCCAAGCTGGTGAGTTTTTGCTCAAGCCAGATGAGCCCACGCTCAAGCTGGCGAGCTCGGGGTCTCGAACCTGGGTCCTCCGCATCCCAGTCCAATGCTCTATCCACTGAGCCACTGCCTGGTCAGGCCTAACTTAAAATTTTTAAGGTAGAGGTAAAAGTTTCTCATGAGCCCACAGGGTCTCGATTGCCTTCAAAATCAAAATAATTCACAAACCGAAATGACTGGCACGTCTTAGGGAAACTTGTTCTGAACATTTTTAGTCCATTCTTTGTAACTTCCTGAGAAGTTTCACATTCCAGAAGTGTGTTGTTACATTGCTTTATATCTCATTAAACCAGTCTCAACCTTGAGAATAGATCAGTTCCGTTCAATAGTTGTATCTCATTTTAGGAGGCAGTGATGCAGGTGGGCTCCCAAAGTCAGGCCTATGGTGCAAGCAATCAGGTATTTAATAAGAGGCATCTCTGTGAAAACAAAAGTAAATCAAAGATTAATGGTTGAAGCACATTATAATTCTAGTTTCTGAGTTCCAAAGTTAGCTAGTTGAGAAAATTTCTAGATATCTGGCTTGAAGCATCTTCAGATGGAGAAAAAACAGTGACAATGATAGATATTTCTAGTGTGCATTTTGAATGTCTTTGGTGATCTTTCTGCATACAACAGGCACAAAGATTATTCATATATGAGCTATTCTGTTGATTTTTCTCATTTATGTCAAGTTGTTTAACTTCAGCTCTCATACCTTTGGGAAAAGAACAGTTTTAGTTCTCAATGATTCCAAGTCAGGATTGGAGAAAAACTGGAAATGTTAGTTGGGAGAGTCATAGGCAGAAATTGCAGTAAATTAGAAGAATTCAGTATCCAGTCCAGTTTAAAGATAGGAACAAAACTGGAAAGACAAGGAATAGCACTAGAAGCAGTGGTGGGATTCAGCCGGTTTGTACTGGGTCAGCAGAACAAATACCTAATTTTTTGTTGAGTTCAGCAAACTGGTTGTTAAAATGGCGCTTGTAAGCAGGGTTCTCTCTAAGGTGGGTGCCTGGGCAGCTGTGCAATGTGGAAATCACAAATTTACATTCCTTATTCTTATTAACGTTCATCTGCACAACAGCGTATTCTAAGCGCCCATAGAAACATTCTTTCCATCCATAGGTGAAAAAAGTTGCAAGCGAGAATGCCAATCAAGAAGCAAAATGGAAATATCTTAAAGAACAGTTTTATTGTTTTTTGTCAGGTATTATTTAATATTTTTAATTGATATTTTAAAACTCTTATAACAATGTAGTATTGTGTACCTCTTTTATTGTTCTTATTTAAGTATTAAATGCATGAAATAACAAACTACCTTTCAGTATATCGTATTTTTATACTTAAACAGTTATTAGGGAAGAGAACCGGTTGTTAAATTATTTGAATCCTACCACTGTATAGAACCTTACATTCACCAAGGTGTATTACTGAAACATGATTTTTCTCTATAAAACTACCCTTTTTTTTATCAAAGATAGCCAAATTGAGACTAGTTGTTTGCAAAATAAGTCTAGTTTCAATAAACTTGGCCTATTATTTGTAAAAGTACGATGTGGGGAAAACGACTGTGTTAGGCCTGCTCACGGGTTTACCAGCTGCAAGCTCTTTGCCTGATTGGCGCGTGGGTGCATGGCAGTGCCACATGTGTGTGGTCCATGTAAGGCTATGGGTGCTTTCCCTGGGCAGCTAATTTCCCAGATCGCTCTCCCCCCACCGTGAGGTGCAGTTTTCCTTGCTCCCTTACCCTTACTGTGAATAGCAGATTTCCCTTTGTTTATTAGCTCTTGCCCTTTTGTTGTTTGTTTGCTCTCCTGTCCTAGCTTGCCTCCAGTGAATGGGTATGGCCCAACGCTTTCTGGCTCCACAGTTCTTCTGCCGTCAGCCCGAATCCAAAGTGAAACTGCCTGGCCTCAGCCACCGGCATTACATCTGGCATAGTGGGCAGGGTTCAGAGCAGATGAGTATGGAGCTGCCAACACCCATGAAGGGTGAAGGAGAGGAGTGGTCGCTGTTCTCCAGCATATGGTTCCTGATGGCTGTCCTTTTAGGGGCTGTAGGTTGGGTGTTTTTTACAGCCCTGTGAGAGGAAACCAAGAGCTCTGTGCTAGAGGCTGCCCGAGGTTGAGAGCTACAGGTTGAGCTGTGGAAGGAGTGGCAACAATGGCACAAGCTGGAACTGTCACCGGAGAAAGACCTGCAGATCCAAGAACTGCGAGTCAGACTGTAGGCTTAGAATCAGCAATGACATGAACTGGAGTGAGTGCTAGAGAAGGAGGGCGACCGGGTTCGAGAGTTGCAGTGTGAGGTGCAAGCTGAACACCAATGTGCCTGGAACTGGAGCAGTCTCTGGAGAAGAAATTGCAGGTTTGCGAGTTGCAGTTTGCCTTGGAAGCTGAACGTTGGCAGCAACAGCTGCTGCAGAAACATCTACAGGTTCAAGAACTTGAGAGTCAGCTTCAGGCTGAGAGCAGGCAGCTGCAGGAGCCAAAGCAAGCATGAAAGACAGAGCTGCATTCCTGCCAGTAGAGTGGCTCTGAGTTGGTGGGAGCAGGTATTTCCAACTCCGCCTCTTCTGAGGGGGATGCTCAGGCTGCACTGCCATCTGCAGACTCAGAGATCAACCCATGGTCACCAAGAAGGTAAAATCCCAGCAGCAAAGAGTTCCTCAGGGGCAACCACAGATAGTGAAATACTCTGTGGTCCGGCCCTACACCCAGGCAGAGCTGATGGAGTTGGGGGGTGCAATTCAGGCAGCAATTCATGGAGCCTCTGGCAGCCAGGTTACTGAGGTTGTGGGACATAGGGGTGGATGGCATCATGCTCTCTGGAACAGAGATGGAGAAATTGGCCACCATTACCATACACTCCTCCTTGAGGCAGCATCTTCAGAACTGCCTTGACAACCCAGGAAACTATACCCTATTAGAATGGGTGATGGCTGCCATTCATATGGTCTGGCAGAATGCTAAAGACTTGCCGGAGCAGTGAGTCAGTGGCAGTGCTATAGTGAACTGCCCCAGGTCCCTCAGGAACTAGGTATAAAGAATGTTAGCAACCCGGGGTCTCGTGGACCAGGCAAAGTAATTACAACTGGAATGCGGAATTTTATCCTCTGCAGTGCCCCATCAGCCCTTTTTGGGGCACTAGTGGCTATCCTGGGCCCCCATGTGGGACAGTCCATCAACATGGTTACGTAGATCGTAATAGATTTGGGGGAACTGGAGGTAGCATGAAATCAGAAAGCTGTGAGGGCTGCTGCCTGTGCTGCCCCTCCAACTAGCAAGAGGAATGGACCTGTGAAAGTTACCTGAACACAGATGTCAGTAGATTTAATTGTGGCTGGGGCAGATAGGGAGAAATTTGATGGTAATCCTTAAATGTTCTTTTGGAGCTTTGGCAGCAGCTTAAACCAGGACAGAGATTCCAACCACTAAGAAGAAAGGCCCCAGCAGCTACCAATAAAATGGTTGGTGCATAGGCAGCATGGTTACAAGGTGGGCAACATGGTTACAAGATTATATTATGGAGACTGCTGAGAGAGAGGAGGACCCCCAAGACTCGCTGTTCCAGTTTAAATAGGAAAAGGGCCGAGGGACCCATCTAACAGGCATGGATGGGGACTGGTGGCCACACATGGAACTAGCTATCCCTGGTCCCCTTCTAATGGGGTCCTGGACGTGGTGGGTACAGGTGCAGAATGTTCCTGTTTTTATGGGAACCCAGAACGGTTTGCTGAGACCCCAGTGGCCATTGGTGGTTATGGGGACCAAACTGTTGAAGTGAAGCCAATAACTATTCCATTGGGGATAGGAAGACTACCTCCTAAGCCATATAAGGTATACATATCTGCTATTCCTAAATATATATTGGGGGTAGATGTCCTACAAGGACTGTGGTTGGAAACTACAGCTGGGATGTTCTGCTTATGAGTCTGGGTCATGAAGGCAGTGTTGTGGGACAAGCAACACATTCCCCCTTGCAATAACCCGTTCCCAGCATGTGACTAGCACAAAGCAGTACCACCTGCCAGGTGGCTATGAAGAAATCACTTGGACAATTCTTGAACTAGAGAACGTGGAAACAATCCAGCCAGCGCACAGTCCTTACAATTCCCCAGTGTGGCCTATGTGCAAACCAGATGGAACCTGGCAAATGACAGTAAATTACAGGGAACTTAACCAATTTGTTCCCCCTTTGCATACTGCGGTTTTCTTGATAGCTAACCTGATGGATCAGGTAAGCTACGAGTTGGGGACATACCACTTTGTGGCAGATTTGGCTTACTCCTTTTTCTCTATTGATATAGCTGCAGAGAGTCAAGACCAATTTGCCTTCACTTGGGAAGGGCAGCAATAGATCTTTACAGTATTACCACAGGGTTATTTGCATAGCCCCACCTTATGTTATGGGCTGGTGGCTGCTGACCTGGCTAAATGGAAACAACCAGAGGGAGTTTGTATGTATCATTGTATTGATGACATTATGCTAACTAGTGACTCTCTTCTAGAATTAGAGCAAGCAGTCACTACCCTGCTATCCCATATGAAAGTGTATGGCTGGGCGGTCAACGAGAACAAATTATAAGGACTTGGGTTATCTGTTAAGTTTTTGGGAGTTGTCTGATTGGGTAAGACAAAGGTAATCCCTGACGCAGTTATACATACGATCCAAGTATAATCTGTGCCCACTATGGTAAAGCAGTTACAGGAATTCCTAGGGCTGTTGGGGGTATTGGCGAGCATTCATACCCCATTTCGCTCAGTTACTGCACCCCTTTTATCACCTTCAGAAGGGGGTTCGCTGGGATTGGACTGAGCAGGCACAGGTGTGTTTGCAGCAGCTAGGAGAACTGTCAAGGCCTTGAATGTGTTTGATCCTGCCAGGCAGGCCATGTGAGCAGAAGATTAAGGTCGCAGAAGAAAATATTGGACCCCTTACATTAGAAAAAAATGTAAATTTGGGGTTTTGTGGGGCCCTTCAGAAATTGGGGCCCAGGGCGCACACCCTGTGTGCCCGCCGTTAAATCTGCCTCTGCCTGTGAGCTTGATGTCCATGTAACCCCTGAGGGGTTTGGATGGGGCTTGTGGCAACGGACAGAGCATCTATGGCAACCTATTGGGTTTTGGTCTCAATTGTGGAAAGGCACTAAAGTCCATTACTCATCAATGTAGAAACAGTTGTCGGCTGTGTATACTGCCCTCCTGGCCACTGAGAGTATTATGACCACAACTCCATTTATAGTCAAGACCACATACCCTACTGCAGGATGGGTGAGAGACTGGGCAACCAAACCACGTAGTGGTACAGCCCAAACCTCCACCCTGGCCAAGTGGGGTACTGTGGGCTAGCTGTGTTAGGCTTGCTCGCTGCTGTACCAGCAGCAAGCATTTTGCTTGATTAGTGTGTAAGCACCTGGCAGAGGCACATGTGCATAGCCTATATAAGGCAATGGGTGCTTGCACTCAGGGGAACTGCGGGTGGTGGATTGCAGATTGCCCACTCTCCACTGTGAGGGGCTGTTTTGCTGTTTGTTAGCCTGAGAGACGGTCTTCCCTGCCTGTGTGCTTGTCTGCCACTGTGAGACTTTATTAAATGTGAATGGCCCAACCCTTTCCAGCTCTGCAGTTTTTCCACTGTCTGACCGAATCCAATGTGGACCTGCCTGGTCTCTGCTACTGGCGTTACATATGGCACAGCGAGCAGGGTTTGGAGCAGCTGGGTATGAAGCCTCAGCTACCCTTGGGGTGGGGGGTAGAGGACTGGTCATTGTTATGGCTCCCCATGGCTGTCCTTTTGGGAACCGTGGGTTGGCTGTTTTTTACAGCCCTGTGAGAGGCTGCCCGAGGTTGAGAGCTCCAGAATGAGCTGCAAACCCAGTGGCAGCAATGGCTTGAACTGGAACGAGTGCTGTAAAGGAGGCCGAATGGGTTCATGAGTTGCAGTTTGTCCTGAAAGTTGAACATTGGCAGCAGTAGTTGTTAGAGGAACAACTGTGGATTTAGCTGCAGGAGTCAAAGACAAAGCTGTGCCGGAAGAGTGGCACTGATTCGGTGGGACCAGATGTTTCTAGCTCCTCTTCTGAGGATGGCGAGGGTCGGGCTGAAGCTGGCATCTGCACACTCAGCTCAGCATAGATCATCCAGAAGGTAAAACCCCTGAAGCAAAGAGTAACTACTAAGCCCCTGGTAGGCTTGCTACAATTGTGGGACAAAGGGGTGGATGGAATCATGCTCTCTGGAGCAGAGGTGGAGAGGTTGGCCACTGTTGCCATATTCTCCTCCTTGGGGCAGTGTCTTCAGAGCCACCAAGATGGCAGGGGGAGAGGGGGAAGCCTGAGGCCCTGTGTGAACCTAGTTGCTGGTAACGGACATTTACCTTGGCCATTAGCACAGACAGCTTGTTGTCTATCATGGACTGATCTCGGACTGTGACTATGAGAGACCCTGATTGGCGGGAGTGGGGAGGGGCACCTGTGGAAGCCTTCCTACACCGGGGAAGCTGCTCTCACCAAGTTGCAGAGATGCACCAAGGGCACTTTTTGGTTTCAATGAACATGGCCCTGGACTGTACAGTCCCCTGCCCCACTTACAATGGGTGGCCTTGTTGGCACCGTGGGGTAAGGGGTTAGAGGTGGGTCTCCAGTTAACCCACCTCTAACCCCCCTGCCAGGGATTGCTCATTCCCTGGGCAATGAGCACCTGGCCGCCTAAGGTAGAAGTGTATTATCCCTTGAGTGCTCAGGGAGAGAGCATTATGAAGGGCGCCTTTGTAATTTCCTTATGGCCAATAATGAGTTCTTCCATTTTGCTGCACATGGAACCAGCAGAGCCTGGTGTGCAGGCCAGTAAGGTTTGGTATGCCTGCCCAGGAAAGCCTCTGGTACCTTCTGCTGTGCTGCCTGCGGATTGAACTCTGGCCTGTATTCTTCCTGAAGGGAAAGATTTGCCTCTCTTGTTGCTGCTGAACACTGTATCATTTCGCCCATAGCTGTGTTTTGTAATTCTGTTGCTGTAGTCTGCACTGTTTTTGTTTTTATAATAAACTTCACTTCTCATACAGGGGCCATCGCGGAAGAAACCTGTCAGGTAGATTGTGAGGTGAGCAACCCTAAAGCGCTGGAATGTGGGGAAAACGACTGTGTTAGGCTTGCTCGCGGGTTTACCGGCTGCAAGCTCTTTGCCTGATTGGTGTGTAGGTGGTAGCAGCGCACATGTGTGGTCTATGTAAGGCTGCGGGTGCTTTCCCTGCGTGGTGATTCTTCCAGATTGCTCTCCCGCACTGTGAGGTGTGGTTTTCCTTGCTCCCTTGCCCTTCACTGAGAACAGCAGATTTTCCTTTGTTTATTAGCTCTTTCCCTTTTGTTGTTTATTCGCGTGCCTGTCTTTGCAGCCTCCAATAAATGGGAATGGCCCGACACTTTCAGGCTCTGCAGTTCCTCTGCCGTCTGCCTGAATCCAGCGTGGGCCTGCCGGGCCTCGGCCACCGGCATTACATATGACAAGAGTAGCAATTGATTACATAGGCTCTTTTAAATATGCTTTGCTGGATTCTTTTATAAACAATCTTTAGGTTGAACTCTGAAAGGACTTGATGCCAGAAAAACGAAGGTAATGTCTTGCCATAAGACTTTACCTGCAATTCCTATAATTTGGGTGAATTCCTCTCTCTGAGATCCTCCAAATAGTTTGACCTTCTTGATTCACCTGGTAAGTTGGCCGGAAATCCTGTTTGCAGGGTACCAGGCTGATATTTCCACAAGTTTTATTAGCTTCCACAAGTCAATCTCAATTCCGTAAAGCTGTCTGCTCATATCTGTCCATGCATATTTGTCTCAAATATGACATTCCAGTCAAAGCCTTGGTAATATAACCATTTCCAGTTGTGTCCTGTTACACGAAAAAGATTCTTATTTAACTTATGCAAATAACAATATTGCCATGAAAATGAGAATACTCTCTATAAGTTTCCAAATTCTGGAGGAATTGAGTAAAGAAGAAAAGATGAATGTTTTAATTCTGCTTACAAAGATGTAATTTATCAAATTGTTCTAAGTCATAGGTAGCTTAAGAGGAAGGTTTTTCTTATATCTAGAAAATAAAAGATTAAAGAACCACAATATTTTAAACAAAAAAAAAAAATCATAAAAAATTGTAATCATCCTCACCAGTTCATTCAGTCCTATGTGTTAAGACTTGTTCTGCTTGAATCTAGTTTTCCCCTTAGCTCTCTTGACCTTGCCTGATGATTAAGGGTGATAGGGAGAGTGATCATTCCAAGAAGTTTGCAAGGCTTTCATTACAGCTTGGATGACTTGCTTAGTGGAGTGGGTGTCTCCATCATTAGATTGTGGAAGGAAACACATTTTTTATTTTTTATTTTTTTTCCATGGTACAAGTATCACCTTTGTGCAGGAAAGGGCTTTAACCATCTAGAAAACATACATACGAAAACAAGTACATATTGATAACCCATACTGAGTGGCAGTTGAATTAAGTCCAGCTTAAACGTACTATGCTGAATGAGGAATGCAAAACTGAAAAATGGGGTTTGCCAGGGACCTGGAAGGGACCAGGTGGCCATCTTGTGTTTCCCATAGCATTGGCTGTTTGTTTAATTACAGCCACTGTTTAACGATCTTACTTCTCTGATTTAGGATTAGACTGTTGCCAGGTTACTAGGGCATCAATATGGCAAATATCTGACACTGAAGAATCTTTCTTGCAGGAGCATAATGAACTTCATGTGCCACAATCTATAGATTTTTGTTGCTGCTTTCTTTGCATGATTCAGCTGTGCCCTTTCAAATACAGAAGGTCAATTCTTACTATTGAGAAGATTCAGGTTTTTTAAGTGATTGGGAAGATGACATAAAACATGTAAAATTATTTTAATAAAACACAGAATCTTTACTTTCTTGGCAGAAAACTTTTTATGACATCTTATCAGGAGCAAACCAATAGTACAAAAACCTTTGTTACTTTTGATATTTAAATTCACTTAATTAAATTTATTTAATCTTATTTAGCTTGACCACACATACAAGTTCCTTTCTCAAGATTTCTTTTCATAAGCCTTTTACATTTCTTTTTTTTTTCATTTTTATAACATTCAAATTATTTTTATTTTTAAGACAAAATTATTTTATTTTCCCTCCAAATATGTATTTACATTTCTTCCATTTATTATTACCAAAACCACATATTCTACTTTATTTGTATTCAAAATTATTTCTTTTATTATTCCTAGTAATTTGAATGACATATATTGGAATTTTTAACCACTAAAACCAGAGTGTCTAATAACAACTAAGTAGCTATGAACTAAGTAGATATTCATTGACAGACCAAAGTTTATCTTTTAGTTTATCTGTAATAAGAAGTCAAAAGCAGGCAGACTTTAGACTTAGTTCGCAATTAATGTTTCAGTATATTATTTTCTTTGGGAATAACTAATTTACCTAGCAAAAATGTTGAAGTTTAAAGTTACCAAAGAGATTTAGGAAACCATTTCTAAGAATGCACAAAATGTAATTATTTCAAAAAACTTCACCTAAAAAATTTTATTCTATTAACATTTATTTAATTACCTTAATCTTAATATTAGATTGCTTATGAAACTATCATTATACCAAGTTATTTTTTTTGCTGAAAAAATTTTGCAACATAGATAACATGAACTTATTACTAATAAAGCCAAGTAGAATATAAGTACAAGGGAGGTCCTTGGGTGACGACCCAGTTCTGTTCCTATGACAGTGACGTAACCCGTATTTTGGTGTAAGTTGAAACACACCCTATCCTAAGTCACTTACCTATCTAACACAGTTGTAAAATCATAATCTAGAACATAAAAACACAACTAAGCCACAGAAAAAAGAAAAGGACATAAATATACTTTACTGTAGTAACAGTCCAAATGGCCTAGGTAAGCATACTGGGGGAGGCCACCTCCCTCACTCATGTGCTACATTACTGTGAATTCTTCTGCTGTGCGCAGCCAAAGTAGTTCACCCACATAGTCCATAGGAATGACACTAACGGCATAAGCTAAAACAGTCATGTCTCAATTTTTTAAAGTTTTTATGGGAATGAGCATCTTAACTCACAATGTCGTGTGTTGAGACTGTCATAACCTGAGCACCCTCTGTATTATACTTAATGCTAATAACTCTAACACATGCCTGTTTAACCAGCCCACACTCAAACCAGCTTTAAAATGAAATACTTTTCTAGATCACATGATCCTGAAAATCATGTGGGTTAGTTTCTATTATAATTTTGAAAATTTTAAAATATAAGAGCTTGTTTAGGCCAATTAGAGCTTTTATAAATTAGCAATACCATATGGAAGTAGAAAATACCACAAACACGCATGGACATACAGACAGATGTAAAAAGAGACCTCCGAGCCTTTATTTAAAAATGACTACCATGAGCCTGATGAGGCAGTGATGCAGTGGATAGAGCGTCAACCTGGGGTGCTGAGGACCCAACTTCTAAACCCGAGGGTTGCAGGCTTAAGCAAGGGCTCACCAACTTGAGCATGGGGTCACTGGCCTGAGCATAGGATTATAGACACAAGCCCATGATTGCTGGCTTGAACCCAAAGGTCGCTGGCTTGAGCAAGTGGTCACGGGCTCCGCTGGAGGCCTTTCCCCACCTCGGTCAAGGCACATATGAGAAAGCAATCAATGAACAATTAAAGCACCACAACTACAAGTTGATACTTCTCATCTCTCTCCCTTCCTGTCAGTCTGTTCCTCACTCTCACTAAAAAGTAAGTAAATAAATAAATAAAAATACTACCATGAGTGTAGAATAAGTTAAATTTATCCACTCAGATAGTTAAAATCTTTTTTCCTTAATAATAGTTGTATAAAAGACACTTAAGATTTGTATTGTCCCTGACATGGTGTAAAGCCAGTAGCCAAGGCCACCATCACAGCAGCCTGGCTGTTCGGCAGATAAAATATAATATGCTCACTTTGTTGAGGATGGTGCTGCCCACATGGAAGCCCGTCACCCAGGTGATATTATTTGCCCTTATGCTGTGATGGCTGTGGGGGAAAAGTTGTAATGTAAGCAGGCCGGGTCGTTATAGCCTAAGGCTTAGTTTAAGAGTAAACTCTTCTCCACACCCTTGACTGATTGGATAATGTAGGGTGGTGATGTAGGGAGGAATCCCATTATGCCTCAGATGGGTGACTTTGTATCAGAGACTTCCTTGTTTGTATAATTGGATTAAAGGTTTGGAGTCTATGCTATAAAGTGGGAGAGAGCAGTAGCTTGATCTCTCTCTCTTGGTTCCTGAGTTCCTGAGGTTACTATTAGAAAGGAGAGCAGAGTAAGGCCACGTGGAGGAGAGGAGGCAGCCAAGATGGCGGAGTGCTGAGGAAGAAGCTAGTTTGTTAAGAGTTTGTGCAGGAGGAGATGGGAAACAGAGGTGAATAAGTCTGGTGAGCTAGAAACTTTGATTTTAGGAAACTCGGATAAGTCAGTAGCTTTGTGAGCACTGAATGTGTGGGTTTTGGAGCCCAGTGTGTGTTTTTGCTTGCCTGCCGGGTGCAAGCTAGAATTAAAGCTGATGGCTCACCAGTTCGTGGCTCCTGTGTTTCATTACCGACTGTTCGAATCCAATGCGAACCTGCATGGGTCGGGCTGCTGTGATGGTGGCCTTGACTACTGGCTTTACACTGGCCAATGCAGGTTCGCATTAGATTTGAACAGTCGGTAATGAAACAACGGAGCCAAAAACTGGTGAGCCATCAGCTTTAATTCTAGCTTGCACCTGGCAGGCAAGCAAAAACACACACTGGGCTCCAAAACCCACTCATTCAGTGCTCACAAAGCTACTGACTTATCCGAGTTTCCTAGAATCAAAGGTTTCTAGCTCACCAGACTTATTCACCTCTGCTCCCCATCTCCTCCTGCACAAACTCTGCTCAAACTGGCTTCTTCCTCAGCACTCTGCCATCTTGGCTGCTTCTCTCCTCCATGTGGCCTTAATCTGCTCTCCTCTCTAATACTTCAGGAACCAAGAGAGCAAGCTCCCAGCCTGTCCCACTTTACAGTGTAAAATCAAAACCTCCAATCCAATTACACAAACAAGGAAGTCTCCAATACAAAGCCACCCATCCGAGGCACAATGGGATTCCTCAGGAGAGTGCACCACCCTACATCATCCAATCAGTCAAGGGTGTGGGGAAAAGCTTACTCTTAAAACTAAGCCTTAGGCTATAACAACCCGGCCTGCCCACAGCCTGTCCCAGAACACACATTAATATCAACGAACTTCCATATGGGCAGCGCCATCTTTAACAAAGTGAGCATAATATATTTTATCTGCCCAACACATGGTTACCTTGGAGTCAGAGCCGCAGTTGTGCTTTCAAAAAATTGTTTTGTTTTTCTTTTCTTCTGTCTTAGGAATTGGGGGGTGGTAAAAATAGGTGGGCTTTGAACTGCTTCTAGAACTGTATTTCTGGTTTTGCAAAGATTTGTAAGATAAGGACAATTGCTCTTAATTCCCCAAAGAATTGGCTTGTAACTTACCTGACATCAGAGGTTGATCTACCTGTCCAACTACATCATCCCTAATTTGCATCTTTCCCTCTGGGCACGTAGTTTTATTTTAGCTTAAGGGTAGAGGCCTTTAAAAAATTCCTGTCAAGCTGAGACTCTGAGCTTCCAATGTTGCTAAATTTCTGATCCTAGTTATTAAATCCTTCTAAGTAAGTGTCTTGTCATGTGTCAGCTGGGACAAATAGTAAATACTGGCAGTGCTAAACAATTCTGTAGACTCAGGCAAATGAGAAGGTTGTACCTTCCAGAGTCATCCCTTCTGATAGGCAAAGCAAAGAAGTGACTGCCTGCAAGTCCCAGGCAAGCAAACAGCCAGGACAGTCCCTTAGGACACAGGCAATAGCTCTCCCTAAGAGAAAAAGGATCAGTAACCAGTTGGTATGGATTTGAGAAGGAAAATAAAATAAAATTTTATTTCACTCTCTCACTGGATCCAGGAGATAATCCATTTACAAAACTTTTGAGCATCTTCCCTGGGTTTAAGAAATTCTCTAATTATGGCCCTAACATTGGTCTTAGACCCAGGAGTGAAAGCCATTCGAAAAGATCACCTATAAGGGGTAATATCAGTCTTCTTATCTTTTTGTTACCTCTTATATCTTAACTTTTTATTAGCTGTTGGGCAGATAAAATATATTATGCTCACTTTCTTAAAGATGGCGCTGCCCACATGGAAGTTCGTTGATATTAATGTGTGTTCTAGAACAGGCTGTGGGCAGGCCGGGTCATTATAGCGTAAGGCTTAGTTTAAGAGTAAGCTCTTCCCCACACCCTTGACTGATTGGATGATGTAGAGTGGTGCACTCTCCTGAGGAATCCCATTATACAGAGACTTCCTTGTTTGTATAATTGGATTAAAGGTTTTGATTCTATGGTATAAAGTGGGGAGACCAGTAGCTTGATCTCGCTCTTGGTTCCTGAGTTCCTGAGGTTAGTATTATAGAGGAGAGCAGATTAAGGCCACGTGGAGGAGAGAAGCAGCCAAGATGGCAGAGTGCTGAGAAAGAAGCCAGTTTGTTAAGAGTTTGTGCAGGAGGAGATGGGAAACAGAGGTGAATAAGTCTGGTGAGCTAGAAACCTTTGATTCTAGGAAACTCGGATAAGTCAGTAGCTTTGTGAGCACTGAATGTGTGGGTTTTGGAGCCCAGTGTGTGTTTTTGCTTGCCCGCCGGGTGCAAGCTAGAATTAAAGCTGATGGCTCACCAGTTTTTGGCTCCGTTGTTTCATTACCGACTGTTCGAATCTAATGCAAACCTGCATGGACCAGGCGGCTGTGATCCTGACCGCGACTACTGGCTTTACATTAGCCTATTATAATAAATCTTTTTTTTTTTTCTTTTCCAAGTGCACGAAGGGAAGATGGAGAGACAGATTCTTGCAGGCACTCTGACTGGGATCCACCAGGCAACCTCCATCCAGTGATGATGCTCTGCTCATGTGGGGCCATGTTCATGAAAACTGAGCTATTTTTAGTGTCTGAGGTGGAGGCTCATGGAGCCATTTTCAGCACCTGGGGCTGATGTGCTCAAACCAATTGAGCTATGGCTGCAGAAGAAGAAAAGAGAGAGCTAGAAAGAGAAAGAGAGGGAGAGAGAAAGAGAAGGGGGTGAGGTGGAGAAACAGATGGTGCTTTTCCTCTGTGCCCAGACTGGGAATCAGACCTGGGACATCTACATACCAGGGCAAAACTCTACCACTGAACCAACAGGCCAGGGGCATAACAAACCTTTAAATGAAGTTATATAAAATGTTTTTTTCTTTAGCATGTGTAAAGCCTGTGGCCAAGGCCGCCATCACAGCCGCCTGGCCAGTGCAGGTTCGCATTGGATACGGACAGATGGCAATGAAACACGGGAGCCAAAAACTGGTGAGCCATCAGCTTTAATTCTAGCTTGCACCCGGCGGGCAAGCAAAAACAAACACTCTGGGCTCCAAAACCCACACATTCAGTGCTCACAAAGCTACTGACTTATCCGAGTTTCCTAGCATCAAAGGTTTCTAGCTCACCAGACTTATTCACCTCTGTTTCCCATCTCCTCCTGCACAAACTCTTAACAAACTGGCTTCTTCCTCAGCACTCTGCCATCTTGGCTACTTCTCCTCCACGTGGCCTTAATCTGCTCTCCTCTCTAATACTAACCTCAGGAACTCAGGAACCAAGAGAGAGAGAGATCAAGCTCCCAGACTGCCCCAGTTTATAGCCTAGAAAATCCAAACCTTTAATCCAATTATACATACAAGAAAGTCTCTGATACAAAGCCACCCATCTGAGGCATAATGGGATTCCTCCCTACATCACCACCCTACATCATCCAATCAGTCAAGGGTGTGGAGAAGAGCTTACTCTTAAACTAAGCCTTAGGCTATAACAACCCGGCCTGCCCACAGCCTGTTCCAGAACACACATTAATATCAACGAACTTCCATGTGGGCAGCGCCATCTTTAACAAAGTGAGCATAATATATTTTATCTGCCCAACAGCATGTCTAATTAATATTGCTTGAAAGGTGGATTTATATGCCTTTTGTTTTTACAATGTTAGACATGGGAATGTTGCCCAGGGAGACACGTTTATTTCCACAATGCAAGCAGGTAAAAGAGATTCAATCTCTTCACATAAAGTCTATTCAAAATATATTAATTCCCATGTAAACTTTTACCTTAATTCCAACTTTTCCATTTTTAAAAAAATTTTTGACAGAGTCAGAGAGAGACAGATAGGGACAGACAGACAGGAAGGGAGAGAGATGAGAAGCATCAGTTCTTTGTTGTGGCTCCTTAGTTGTTCATTGATTGCTTTCTCATATCTGCCTTGATAGGGAGGTGGTGGAGGGGGAGCTACAGCAGAGTCAGTGACCCCTTGCTCAAGGCCAGCGACCTTGGGCTTCAAGCCAGAGACCTTTGGACTCAAGCCAGCAACCATGGTGTCATGTCCATGATCCCACACTCAAGCTATCTACCCCACGCTCAAGCCAGAGCCTTTGCTCAAACCGGCAAGCTCGGGGTTACAAACCTGGATCCTCTGCGTCCCAGTCCAATGTTCTATCCACTGCGCCACCACCTGGTGAGGTCCAACTCTTTCATTTTTAACTATGGCCTCCATTAGGAACTTATCAATGGGTTTTGGTTTTATAGTTCTGGGTAGGAGAAGTGTTCCCAGCCAGACATAATATCCATTCTCATGAAACATCCTCAAGGAGAAAGTTGCCATAACTTCTTTATATAAAGCCTGTTTAAACATTCCAATTTTCATAATCTTATCAATCCTTATATTTCTATATTCTTTTAATCTAATTGTAACCTGAGTCAGGGCTTAACCAATGTATTTAGTACCACAGTTCATGTAATTCCCATATTAAGGGGCCCTGGAAATTTCTCTTTCCTATTCCTAGACCATTTTACCCACTTTTGTGTAAAAAGGCTTTGAGTTCCTAACTAGGGGTCACACCGGGGAGACCCAGGCCCTTTGGTCAATCATTAGCTTGATTAACCAGCCTAACTGCTGGCCCAAGAGATTGCAGGTGAGGCTTCTCATTGTAATATCTGCCTTCCAGCTTGTTAAATTTCTCAGTCTGAAGTAAATTGATCAGACTTGTTTGGATCTCTTTAATGTAGGAAAACCAAAAGCAGGTTGTTTTGACCTGTCCAGCCTTTGGTTGTACTATATTAAAGACTTTGTTTTAATCCATAAATGTCCATTGTATTTATCTCTCTTTTTTAATAATCATCTGAAGACTTTGTCTTGCTGGGATGGGTCCTGTGGCTCTGTTTCTGTTTTCTCTTTATTTCACCCCATCGGTATTTTATTTTATTATTTATTTATATATTTTTAATGTGCACACATGTGTGTTCATTAGAGAGAAAGAGAGAGAGAGAGAGAGAGAGAGAGAGAGATAGTAACAGATGGATAGGAAGGGAGAGAGATGAGAAGCACCAATATGTAGTGGTAGCACTTTAGCTGTTCATTGATTGCTTTTTCATATGTTCCTTGACAGGGGAATGGGGGGTGGGGGGGTGAGCCTCCAGCTGAGCCAGTGATCCCTTGCTCAAGCCAGTGACCTTGGGCTCAAGCTAGTGACCCTGTTCTTCAAGCCAGTGACCTTTGGACTTCAAGCCAACAATATGGGCTCAAGGCAGCGACCATGGGGTCATGTCTATGATCCCATGCTCAAGCTGTTGAGTCCATGCTCAAGCTGGAGACCTCAGGGTTTCAAAGATGAGTCCTTAGCATCTGAGGCTGATGCTCTATGTGTTAGGTTAAATTGGCTTCTTTAAAACTCAAATTCCCCTCACCCAACTTCCACTAAAGCAACTTCTTCAGTAAACATTTCCCTCACCTAACCTCCCCTTGCCCTGGAAGGTTCTGAAAAATATCCTTGAGACAAGGCCATCATACAGGGCCTGAAGGTTGGGAAAAGGAGACAGTCTGTAACCAAGACAACCAACCCCACTATGCTAATCTAAGTATGTCCAAGTGCAGTAACCACTTTACCTAATTCTCTCTCCCAAAGCTCAGTGCTGACACCCTTTTGCTGGTTTCAACCTGCTTATATCCAGGATCTAGGTGCTTTTAAAATAAACTTTCCTTTTGAAACACACTGGCCTCCTGGTTTCTGTTCGGCTCCCACAGTTTCTGCCTTTCACCAGTCAGGCCCATCACTATTTTAAAATAGGTATCTCATTCTATTTGATTTGGAAGCCCTTGCCTTTAAGTGCACTTTTAAATGTTCTAATCTAATTGGAACGTTCCTCATAACTGCTGTTGTAGTTTGGAGTTATAATTTCCTTGAGTGCTGGCAGCAGTTTATTAGGATACTAGCCATAGATGGAGTATATAGCCTGTGTTTCTGTGTAGCCATATTTTGGAGCTTCCAACTTGACAATTACCAAGCCACGTGAGTTCTTAGGACTTAAAATTTTTAGGTGGTCTTTAGTGAGTTCAGCCATTTTTTTTCTTAAATGCAGGACAGTTGTACTTTTATTGTTGTGTTTTTTTAAACAGGATCTGCAGATGTCTGAAGGCAAATAGGAAGGGGTCTGAGAGGATTTTAATATTTGTTCTAATTTCTGCCCTTCCATCTTATTTAGGAAATCTTAATGACTAGCCATTATAAAAATATGAGAACGCTAAAAAAAAAATTTTTTTTTGTTCCTTTTCGATTTGGAAGGTTTTCCAATTCAAATGATTCATCATCTGGCCTTGACGAGTAGGATCTTCATAGTGACTCAAAGCAATAAGCCTTTCTATAACTTAACTATGGACCTAAGAGGCATCGCCATGTAGAGTGCAAAAATATGCAACCCTCACAAGACGAATTTCACTCCCGGAGTTTGAAACAGCCATTCCAGAACACCAGGAATCACGTTTCCCCCACTTTTGAACAGAATAGGGGGCTTAGACTCCCTAAGTTGGAATCCACAGCAGTTCTTTTTATACATTTAGGATTAAAGGAGAAAAACAAAGGGAAGGTTACATGAAATCCATTGGTGGTATATTAAGGAGAGGGGAGAAAACAACCAAAGGGATGTATTTAGGATTAGATAAAAAGTAAAATTGAGAGCTATATACTTCTTTTACATTATTAGTAGGTACAGGATAGTTAACATTGGTAGTACATAGAGGCGATCCATAGGCAACAAAGTAACAATGAGGAGTTGTGTGGTCCTTGTGGTCTGGTGCCTGCAGTTATGCCTTCAAGGGGTCTGAAAAAGAAAATCTGCCAGTTCAAAAGTATGGTATCCTAGATCCTTAAAAACAATGGACAGGGCTGGATTAACCGTTTACGAAGGATAAAGATTAACCTTTACAAAGGAAGCTATAAACCTGGGACTTCGCTACCTGCCATGACCTGCCCAGTTAGGAATCTATGATCAGATCATCCTGTATTGTTACTTTTGGTCACTAGGCTTGTTAGGTTTGCTATGTAGCCCCTTTTTCATTCACATAACCAAGAATTGCTAAGACCAAGAAACAAGTTCCACAAATATTTTATCCTGGAAATCTAAGTTTAGAGAAGGAAAAAAAGAATCTCACCACTCTGCTTTCATCCAGATCTGTATGTACAGATCCAGAAGTCTATCTTAGCAAGAATTCTAACATTTGCCAGCTCATGTTTGAGGTCCTAGGGCCTTTCTACTTAGGGTGGGATTCAGCCAGTTCACACCAGTTTGGTAGAACCGATACCTAATTTTTTGTTAGTTTGGTGAACTGGTTGTTAAAATGGCACTTGTAATCAGAGTTCTCATTAAGGTGAGCGCCTGGGCAACCACCCAATGTGGAAATTACAACTTTATATTCCTTACTCTTTTTTAATATTCATCTGTGCAACAGCGTATTCTAAGTACCTATGGTAATGTTCATTCTGTCCATAGGTGAAAAAATATTGCAAATGAGGATGCCAATCAAGAAGCAATATGGAAATATCTTAAAAAACAGTTTTAATTGTTCTTTTGTCAGGTATTATTTAATATTTTTTCATTAATATTTTAAAACTTTTTGTAATACCTAGTTTTGTGTACCTCTTTTATTGTTCTTATTTAAGTATTAAATGCATGAGATGATAAACTACCTTTCAGTGTATTAGTTTCTTTACATTTAAAATGGTCATTGGGGCAGAGAACTGGTTAAATTATTTGAATCCCACCACTGTTTCTTCTACAACAGCTTTGGATTGAACAGAACCCTGAAAGTGAGATATCCTGCTCACAGCACCAACTGTTGGAGAAGAAGAAAAATTTCCCTTCCCTTCTAGGTTCCTTTGGTGTAATAATTAAATTGGCCTGACCAGGTGGTTGCACAGTGGATAGAACATCAGATTCGAAACCCCAAGGTTGCTGGCTTGAGCATAGGCTCATCTGGCTTGAGTGTGAGCTCACCATCTTGAGCATGGGATCGCTGGTTTGAGTGTGGGATCATAGACATGACCCATGGTCACTGGCTTGAGCCCAAAGGTCACTGGCTTAAAGCCCAATGTTGCTGGCTTGAGCCAAAGGTTGCTGGCTTGTGTCCAAGGTCGCTGGCTTGAGCAAGGGGTCACGTGCTCTCCTGTAGCCCCCCCCCCCATCAAGGCACATATGAGAAAGCAATAAATAAACAACTAAGGTGCCGCAACAAAGAACTGATGATTCTCATCTCTCTCCCTTCTCGTCTGTCCCTGTCTTTCTCTCTGACTCTCTGTCACAAAAATAAGTAAATAAATTATTAAATTGACTTGAGACAAATTAACAAGAGAAAATAACCACATTTAATTGGATATATACATAAGAGAATCAGAGACAAAAAATTAAAATTATATATATATATATATATATATATATATATATATATATATATATGTCATTCTAAGCAAGATAACTTGGGACTTCCAAGGGGGAGGAAAGCTCATTCACAGGACAATAAAGAGAACAAATGCTCTGTAATTAGAAGTTTGCCCTGCCTTATAATTAAAAAGTTATTTCTGGTGAAACTCTTATTATCTTATTATGAAAATGACCCCTAATTTAAATTCTTTAAGAAAGAGATAAAAATTTTTTCCTTGAGCCTGTAGGGTCTCGATTGCCTTCAGCTCAAAATAATTCACATGCCATAGTGCCACATCTTGGGGAGGCCTGTGTTGAACCCCTTCAATATTCTTAATCAGATTGAAGAGTTTTCCTTCCATTTCTAGTATGTCATGTGCTTTTATCAAGGGTGTTGAATTTTGTCAAATACTTTTTCTATTGAGATGATCATATAGTTTTTGTCCTTTATCCTAGTGTATGATATATTATATTAATTGATTTAAAATGTTGTTTGAGATTTAAAAATGTTCACAGGCCATTTGTATTCTTCTGTGAAATACTGTTCATAGTGTTTGTCCTTTTCAACTGAGTTGCTAGCTTTTTTTTTTAATGATTTGTAGTAATTTTTTTATGTAGCCTAAATATCATATATATAGTTGTGTCTGTAGCAGAAATTTTCTGAAATTTCAATTTCTGGTTTGTCTTTTCTCTTTATGCAGTCGCTTGATGAATATTGGATTCTTAAAATTAATGTTATAATATTTAAAAATCTTTATGGCTTGTATTTTTGAAGACCTGTTTAAAAAATCCTTCTATTTTGAAGGTGGGAGGTCCATTCTCCTAAATTGTCTTGTCTGTTACAAATCTTTATTCTACCTGAATTGCGTTTTTTAAGATATGATATAGGAGCAGATATATTTTGCCCTGTGGATATCCAGTTGTTTTGGACACAATTAATGCAGATTCAGTGAGGCTCAACTTTCCCAGGGTCCTCATCTGATTGCTCTTGGGGAGCTGCTGATGGCCCATGGCTGCTGCAGCTTTGCCTCATCTACTGGCTGTCTTGACCTTCCCCACAGAGAGTGCCAGCTCCAACATTGCCCCCATTAGATCTGTTGCTATGGGAGCACTAGGTCCAACCCAAATGGACCCATAGAGTCTCTGGCTCCTCCTGCCTCTGCCCACTCTAGATAAAATCCAACACTACAAGGTATCAGATCATGGAATGAGGACCCTAGGTGTGGCTCAAAACGATCAAGTGATACAGCCTGGAATTGGGGTGGGGTGAATGCTTTCTGAGACAAACTTTGACCAGTGAGAAATAGAGGAAAAGAGAGAACCAGCAGATCGATTCTCCTCCCATCCTCCCTCTCATAGACTGTTGTGATGCATGATGATTCAAGTAGCCTGTCTGACAATGTCCAGCATGACTGAGCAATGAGCAACCAACTGTGTCTCTTTGTGAAGCTGTGTCTAGCTCAGAAAGTATTTGTTTCCCCCTCCTTCCCACCCCACTTCCCTTCTCAAATTTTGCTGCCCTGGGCTTAGATATCTCAATAAAGTAATAGCCCTTAAGTTTCTCCTCAGATTCTGGTTTCTGGGAAGCCAAGGTTGAAATAGTAATCTTGGTCTTTCCTTTACTCACTTACCTGAAATACCTATTATATTGCAAAACAGGTTTCCCTACATGTGTCTGTTCAAAAGTGGGTATTTTTTTTTCATTGATGTATTTTTATAGCTTTGCCAATACGACCCATTCTCTATTATTAAAATATTGTTATATATTTGCCCAATCTTGGTCATCTTCAGATGATTTGATAAATAATATATTATACATTTAATACTCACCTGGTTTAGTTCATCAATGAGCAGAAGAGTTTGTGTGAAGTTGGAATAACATGTTTCTTAGATGTTTGATAGTATTCACCTACCTTATGAGGTTGGCATTTGGGGGGGGGGATTTTTAAATTACTATTTTAGTTTCTTTAATAGAGCTTCTTTCTTTTATGGTTATACTTGAGTCAGTTTTTAAATTATTTTTTCAGTATTGATAAGCTCTATTTTTCAAGTTCACTGACATAAAGTTCATAATTTTCTTTTATTTTTTATTCAATATCTGTAGAATTTGATATTGTTTTCTTTTTCATTCTTTTTTTTTTTTTTTACAGGGACAGAAAGAGAGTCAGAGAGAGGGATAGATAGGGACAGACAGACAGGAACGGAGAGAGATGAGATGCATCAATCATCAGTTTTTTGTTGTAACGTCTTAGTTGTTCATTGATTGCTTTCTCATATGTGCCTTGACTGTGGGCCTTCAGCAGACTGAGTAACCCCCCTTGCTCGAGCCAGTGACCTTGGGTCCAAGCTGGTGAGCTTTGCTCAAGCCAGATGAGCCCGTGCTCAAGCTGGCGACCTTGGGGTCTCGAACCTGGGTCCTCTGCTCTATCCACTGCACCACCACTTTGTCAGGCTCCTTTTTCATTCTTAATTGTGCTTACTTTGAATTTTTTCCCATTTCTTGATGAAACTTACTAGGATTTTGTCAATTTTATTAGCATTTATAAAGAAACAACTTTTGACATTTCACTCTCATTTGTAGTATATTTTTCTATTTCATTAATATGCCATAATTATTTCCTTGTTTCTACTTTTTTAGTTTATTCTGTTGTTCATCTTTTTTTAATTTTTTTTAAATTTATTCATTTTAGAGAGAGAGAGAGAGAGAAAGGGGGAGGAACAGGAAGCATCAACTCCCATATGTGCCTTGACTGGGCAAGACCAGGGTTTCGAACTGGTGACCTCAGTGTTCCAGGTCAACACTTTATCTACTGTGCCACCACAGGTCAGGCACTTTTAAACCTATTAAGTTCGATTCTTAGCTCATTAAATTGGAAGCTTTTGCTGTTTTCTGTTTGTACGCAGTTAAGGCTATAAGTTTCCCTCTAAGTAATGCCTTCACTGCATCTTATACTTTTGATAACATTTTCTTTATTATTCAAGTCCATATATTTTATAATTTTCATTAAACATTTGGTGGAGCAGTGCTTGTTTAGAAGTGTATTTATTTATTTTTATTGATATCTAATTGCATCAAAGAATGAGTTTGTATGACTCCAAGCTTTTGAAACACATTAAGGTTAGTTTAATGGCTTAAAACATGGCTTATTTTCATAAATATTCTATGTGTATTTGAAAAGGCTGTATAACCTTGAGCCAATGAACATAATAAAGAATATTGCAACCAACAATTACAATGTTCTCCCTATGTTCTTCAGCTCAACACTGCAAAGTGTATTGTCCATATATTACATATCCTTACTTTTTTTGGATTGCTTACTATGTTTATGTTTAGAATAGTTATATTATCTTAGAAAATTTAAATTCTTATCTTCATGTAATGAATCTTCTTACTTCTAATGATATTTTTTTTGCCTTAAAGTATATTTTATCTGCTATTGCTATAGTAAGACAATCTTTATTTGATTATTATTTTCCTGGTATGACATTATCTGATTTAACTTTCAAATTTATAAATCTTTATTAATACACTTTAAAAGAGACTACTAACAGCCTGACCAGGCGGTGGCGCAGTGGATAGAGCGTCAGACCTGGATGCGGAATACCCAGATTCGAGACCCCGAGCTCGCCAGCTTGAGCATGGGCCCATCTGGCTTGAGCAAAAGCTCGTCAGCTTGGACCCAAGGTCGCTGGCTCCAGCAAAGGGTGAAGGGTGGCTCGGTCTGCTGAAGGCCCATGGTCAAGGCACATGTGAGAAAGCAATCAATGAACAACTAAGGTGTTGCAACGGCAACGAAAAACTAATGATTGATGCTTCTCACCTCTCTCCGTTTCTGTCTGTCTCTCCCTTTCTATCCCTCTCTCTGACTCTCTCTCTGTCCCTGTAAAAAATTAAAAAAATAAAAATAAATAAAAGAGACTACTAACAATATAGTATGTATGGAATACAAATACTCAAATATAAAGATACCAATTTTACTTCAAATCCAACACAACTCCAAATTCTACCAGGAGTTTTGGTCTTGTTTTATGGATCTTGACAAGCTGATCCTAGAATGAGAGATTCTACTAAGTGAAGCCTTTTCCACATAAAGACTTACAAAGATATGATAGTTAAAATCATGTGACATTGACAACAGAATAAAGAAAGAGAGGGAGAAATGAAAAGAAAAGAAAGCCCAGAAACAGAGACACATTCATATAGAAAGTTGGTCTTTAACATCAGTGTCACTGTGGATCAGGAAGGATCAATAAATGCTACTACGTTAATAGATATCTATATGGAGGGAAGTGAAACAGGACACCTACCTCACACTATACACAAAAATCTATTTTAAGTGGAGTAAAAACAAAACTTTCAATTTTTAAAAGTAAAATATAAAAGAACATTTTTGTGCTTTCAGGGTTGGGAAATATTGCATTCTCCAAAAGAAAAACAAACAAAGAAACCAAACTTAAACCTTTAAGAAAAAGACTGTGAATCACTTAGACCACAATAACATTTAAAAATGTCTCGGCATCTGAAGAGGTTGTTTAAAAAAGTAAGAGAAGACTCTGGTCAGTGACTCAGTGGATAGAGTGTCAGCCCGGTGTGTGGACATCCTGGGTTCAATTCCCGTTCAGGGCACATGGGAGAAGTGACCATCTGCTTCTCCTCCTCGTTCTCTTCCTCTTCCCCTCCAGCAGCCAGTGTCTCAATTGAACGTGACAGGCGCTGAGGAGAGCTCAGCTGGACTGAGCATCAGCTTCAGGAGCTGATGATAGCTCAGTTGATTCAAGCATCAACCCCAGACGGGGAGACAGGGATTGCCTGGTAGATCCTTATTGGAGCACATGTGGGAGTCTCACTATACCCACCTCTTCTCACATAACAACAACAACAACAAAAGAGTGAGAGAAGCCCTGGCTGGGTAACTCAGTGTATAGAGTGTCCGCCTGGCACGTGGAGGTGGCAGTTCCATCCCTGGTCAGGGCATGTGGAAGAAGCAATGAATGGGTGCACAACTAAACAGAACTAAGTGAAACAACAAGTTGATGCTTCTCTCTCTCTCTCAAGTCAATGGAAAAATTAAAATAATAATAATAATAATAATAATAATAAAAGTGAGAGAATACAAGCCACTAACTAGAGAACATATTTTCAGTGCTTATTGTCAACTAAAATTTAATATAGAGTATACAATACATCTACAAATCAGTATAAAAAGTCAAACATAATGGATATGAACACTCATTTCACAAAATAGGAAACACATGAAGAAGGCTGAATCTCACTAATAATAAAGGAAATATAAGTTAAAATAAAAATAGATGCTATTTTATACACAAATTTGGTTAAAATGTAGTCTGATGATAACAAAGTTGGAATAATTTGGAGCAGTAAGAATGTTCATTTATTTGTGAGAGTATATGTTGGTATAAGTACTTTGAAGAATATGTGTTACATATGTGTGCACAATGACACCATATGTGTACACAAAGATATCATCTGGTATATTAAAGAAAAACTGGAAACAATTTAAACATTCTATAAGCATAAGCGTTTTACTCATGAACTCCCTCCCCAGCTTATGAATTCCTGCATAATAGGCGGGTGATCTTACTTTTTTCACTTTTCCACCACTTATTTGGCGTTGTTTGGGCAGAACCATCAAAATCTTTCAAATCTCATTTTACATCAATAATATTTATTTGTTTATTTATTTATTTATTTTAAACTTTTATTTTAGTGAGAGAAGGGGAGACAGAGAGACAAAATCCTGCATGCCCAGACCAGGATCCACCTGGTAAGTCTGCTAGGGGGCAATGCTCTGCCCATTTGGGGTTCGTTGCTTCATTGCTCAGCAACTGAGCCATTTTTTAGCGCCTGTGGTGAAGGCCCTGGAGTGATCCTCCGCACCCAGGGCCAACTTGCCTGAACCAATCGAGTCATGGCTGTGCAAGGGGAAGAGACAGAGAGAAGGAAGGGGACAGGGGTGGAGAAGCAGATGGGTGCTTCTCCTGTGTGCCCTGAATGTCAATCGAATCTGGGATATTCACATGCCAGGCCAACACTCTACCACTGAGCCAACCAGCCAGGGCAAAACACATTTATTTGTGACTAGAAACACAAATAGGTTTTATTGCGGGAGTTAAAGGAGGACAAAAACGCCCAGACAACTTGATGAAGGAAATAAGACTTATTAAAGCTGGTGGAGCACAAAACATGATAGCTCTAAAACACGGGCTCCCCGAAGTTGATTTTCTTACAGGTTATATACCTGTACAGTATCTAAGCAATGGGCATGTGATTTCTTTGTTTGAGGTTTCCCAGGACTCAAAGAGAGGGGAGGGAAAGTTTCGGTGGGGTCAGCAAAGGGGAAGGAGTTTCTAGATAACTGGCCATAGTTACATACAGACCCTGCTATTCTTGCTTTGTATTGTAACTATGGAATATAGTTAATTTATTACTGGCTGACTTGGTTACCCCTGCTGGCTCCTTTCCCTTGTATTCTTTTCATTTCTTCCTTCTCAGGGAAGAAGGGGTCTGCTCATCCTTCCTCAGTTTCTTTGTTTGTGTGCTACATAAATCCTTATAATAAAACGAAGTCTCAAAATCCAATAATTATGTTTCAGTTCTTTGGCATTGTTAACAAAGATTTTAAAAACAAATGGAAATAATAATTTAGACATGTTACAGTTTCTGTGTTTGTAACCTACTAAAGGCAAGTCGTTTTAAAAATGATACTGATTATTTCCCTTATGAGATTTATTTTTCCTATAGAAATAAATGTTAGTAGTGGTGTTCTTCCTTATAAGGTGCAAGGAGAAATGTTCAGGAGACCATGATAACTGGTGAGGGACTCTTCTCACCCATAAGCTGCCTTGTAGAAATGCCATCAGAGACAGAATACCAGCTTTAATGTGCTTTCACTCTTTATTACAGAACCATGCTCTTTTGAGACTTATTCTTCAATAAAAGACATATTTCTCTGTTTATCTGTTTCCTATGCAAGAAGAACAAAAATAGCAAAACAAGGTATTCAACAAAATGTTATACTTCCTTATGGAATTTTTAGAGGACTTGAATTTTATTTTCACGGCATTCTTCCATTTGTCGCCACCAGTACTGAAGCTCCACCTAGGGCCCTTTTCTGCAATTACATTCAATTTCATTAAAGCTAATCTTTATGACTGCAATGTGGAAAACAGTTATGCAAATAAGAGAGTGGTTGAGTCTTTGTTTTGCTCCAAGCCTGTGTCTAACATACAGATTAGATTTGGTCATTCTCAGGAACAAAACACTAAGGCAGGGAACCACTAGGGCAGCTGGCCAGGCAGAAGGATGTGGTTAACTTCTTATCTCTAGCTTTGGAACACTGACCTCCCCGGAACGCAGCTAGCTAACCTTCATCACAGGTGGTCCCAGTCCAGACAGGGAGATGAAGTGGAGAAACAATAACCTCTTTGTTTATCACAGGGAAGGCCAGCTAGAAAAGGTGGGAGAAGCTGAAGTCCCATGCAGGCAGAGAAAGATCAAAGGGCAGGGCTGAATAATTTGGTTTAGAAGTGCAATACAACTCTTAAAACCTAGGTTGTCTCCTATACCTTGTATATTTCTATTACTTGGATTTTCAGCATTTTACTCCTGGTCCATTGGGCAATCTGTTTTTTTATTTCCTTTCTCTCCAGCAGTGAGTAATGCAGAATGATTTGAGCTAGCACCCCAGAGTGTTTTGACTCACACCTGCCATCTGTCTGCTTAGTCACTGTGCAACCCTCCTTCCCCTAACTGATAATTTGTGTTTGATGTGAGAACTGGCAGGCAGCAGCAGTTGTGTTAGAAGATCGTTGGATTCCCAGTTTTCTTTATTCTTGTGATGATAGCAGCATGGTGCATTAATGTTTCAGATATTCAATTGGTTTTTTTCTGGGAACTGCCATATGTTCCCAAAGATATTTAGTGAGGGGAGAGTGGTAAAAAGGAGGGGAAGGGGCTCATTTTTGAAAATATTATTTTAAAATTGTAGACATGTAGACCATTACCACTCAGCACAGAGTGAAAATCTCCCAAATTATTTATATACAGGGTAAGTATAAATAATCCCAGCCCTCAATTTCAACAAACTACCCTGACTTTCTGTATGTTTCCATTGATAATCTTACTCTGGAGAGCTTGAGAGTAAAATTCTCTGTGAAGGAAATAGAGCTGTAAAGAAGGAATTGTTTTTACATACAGTCATTGAAACCATGCAAGCAAAGCAGAAATTGTGCTCAAAGTGAGCACTGTAGGTACATATCCGGACAATTGAGGCAAACACACCTACTTTAGAATCAGGTTACAAACCACGAGGACAGTTATTTAGCTAAATATCTATTGCATAGGCTAACAGAAATTTTTCAACGATTTCATATACATAAAGAATATAATATATAAGTACAGTATAAACAAGAAAAATTAAACAAACACGTATCCACCACTCAGCTTCAGAATGAAAACTGTACCATTTGGAAGTCCCTTCTGTGTACCTCAATAAGCGTCACTACCCTCTCAACTTACTTCACATTTTGCTCCCTAAGTAACCATTATTTTGAATTATGAGTTATCATTTCTATTTCTTTGTAGTTTTAAAAATATTTATGTATCTTTAAATAATGTTTGTTGGGTTTTGTGTGTTTGAATTTTATACAATTGGAACTGCAAACTGTACTCTCTGTCACTTTCTTTTTCATCAGCAAAATGCTTCATGTATATAGATGCGTAAAACTATATAGTGCATTTGTTTACACGGCTCTATCTTAAGTATTCTATTACATGTCTCTACCACAAGTTATTTATCTAGTCTCCTGCAATGGTCCTTTGGGCTGGTTCCAGTTTTCTTTTTTACTATTAAAAACAGTGCTGCAATGAATATTTTAGTACCTGTGTTCTGTTGCACATATGTGAGAGTTTCCCTAGTCCAGGGTATTTATCTAGAACTGGAATTGCTGACTGTTAGGTCGGTGCATCTTCAACTTTACTGAATAATGTCAAGTTTTTCCCAAAGGGGCGTCAGACACATTTACCCTCTCATTCACAGTATGTAAGAGTTCCTGTTGTCAAGCACAGCTGATCTGTCAGGCTTTATATTTTTTGCCAATATTTTGGATGTAAATGGTATTTCAACCTTTTCCTTATTACAAGTGAAGTTAGACATATTCATATGTGTTTACTAGTCATTGGTTTTTCTTCTTTTGTGAAATAGGTATCTGTGCTTTTTGTCCATTTTTTTGTTGGTTTGCATGTTTATTACTTGATACACACACACATACACAGGAGTATTATATACATATAATACTGATTTATTTTATATATATATGTAATACTATACTTTGTTCTAATATATCTTCAAAATTGGAACACGTAAGTTTCATACCCTATCCCACCCCAGCTTATTACTTATCTTTTCATACTTTTAAAATGATGTCTTTTAATAAACAGGTTCTTATGTTAATAGACTTGTATTCATCTTTTTTACTTTTAGATTGTAGTCTTTTTTGTCTTAAGAAAATTTTTGTAACAAAGTTGCAAAGATAATTTCCTATATTTTCTTTAGATAGTTTAGAAATTTATATGTATTTAATCCATCCAGGGTTTTATTTGTTTGTTTGGTTGGTTGGTTATGATGTGGATCCATGTAGAAAGCAAGTTGTCCAGGCATTATTTATTAAGTTGCACATTTCTTCCACACTGTTCTAAAATTTCAGCTCTGACTTCTTTCATGTATGTGAGGGTCTGTGTCTGAGGTTTCTATTTTTGTTTCATTGGTATGTTTATCTATCTCTGTGCCTGTAACATACTAGTGAAACTTAAAATGATCCTGGAAATATATGGGCAAATTCTTCCTATCCTCATATGCACACTTTTTTTAGTAGCTATTGGCTATTCTTTTTTTCTTATTTAGCTATTTTTGCTGTTTTGTATAAATTTTACAAATAGCTTATCAGATTCCACGAAAATTTAATAATTGTGTCATGAATTTACTTTCTTTAATCATAATTCTTTTTATAATATAACCAAGTCTGTGCAAATAAGTGTTAACTCATTTTAAAGGAGTGCTGAGTGATTAAGGAAAGAGTTATTCAATAATATTAATCCCAAAACCTTAATTAATGAGATTTTATTCTGTTTACAAGATGAAATATCATAGCCTATAGGAAATCAACCAAGATCAGTGAAAAGAGATCTTAATATTCTATCCCAGCTAGCTCATATTTGAATCAGGTCTATCTTTGGAGAATCTAAGTTTTCAATAAAATCAGTGAACAAGTGTTTATTCATAAGGAATTATAATGTGCCCAGCCCTGTTCTAAATAATATAGAAAATATATAAATGGTGTAAAATGTGATTTAGGTTTTCTAATTATTTACCATTTCTTGTGGATACAATTGATTTTCAATACAATTCCAATATTTTTTTCTGACCAATACCTACTATGGAATAAGAATTCAGAGAAAAGAGAGAATGGTGTGGATTGAAATCATCAGATACATTTCATTTTTAAAAAGTAGGATTTTAAAAAAATAAGAAAAGAAAGGACAAGGTCTGATACAGACTAGACATCCAACAAATATTTGTAAAATTGGTGACCAAGGAATATTTGATCAAATAGGTACAGAACATGTAGATGGTGGTCCAATGGAAAATGCATTTTACGGGTTAAAGGGCAGAATGAATCAAGGAGAAACTGAGCTACTTGTAAGGTCCGACCCGCATGAAATGAGACAAAGTACCAAATAGTTAAAAAGTCCAACTTTATTGGAACCTTCGGGCGGGTTCAGTGACTCAGAGAGTAGTGAGCTCGAGAAGCTGCACACAACTGGTGGGGCTCGAGATTTTTATACCCCTTCAGGCTGGCTGGAGAATTTCCACTGAGGTTTCGCTGATTTCAGCCTGCAGGTGGTTTGCGTAACTAGGGACGCTAAGGGTTGAGAAATTTCTATTGTGTTTTCGGACAGGGTGTGTGTGCTAAAGGTTAGTAATTGCACAAGTGCCAAAGACATGAGGGATTTTCCAGCCCCTGCTCCGGGGGTGCTACCGGACACTACTGATAGTTGATTAATCCATTTTTAAGGAAATAAATATCTGAAAATAATGTCATGGCAACTTGAAAAGAATGTAATTTGGTGAATTAAGAAAATATTTATAGGCCCTGGCCGGTTGGTACAGTGGTAGAGCATCAGCTCCGCATGTGGAAGTTTGGGTTCAATTCCTGGTCAGGGCACACAGGAGAAGCGCCCATCTACTTCTCTACCCTTCCCCTTCTCCTTTCTCTCTGTCTCTCTCTTCCCCTCCTGCAGCCAAGGCTCCATTAAAGCGAAGTTGGCCCGGGCCCTGAAGATGGCTCCATGGCCTCTGCCTCAGGCACTAGAATCGTTCCAGCTACAATGGAGTAACACCCCAGATGGGCAGAGCATCGCCTCCTGGTGAGCATGCTGGGTGGGTCCCAGTCAGGCGCATGTGAGAGTCTGTCTCTCTGCCTCCCTGCTTCTCACTTCATAAAAAATAAAAAAAGAAAGAAAATATTTATAAAAGGATAAATGAAATTAGTGACATATTGGGTCACTAATTAGAAATTACTAACAATAATTAGTGTCTAATAAGAAATAAGAATAAGAAGAATCAAAGATTATCTCAAATTTGATTATATTACTGACTCCTTTCCCTCCTCCACTAAGAACTTAGAAGTACTTTTAACAGATTTGACAGAAAAGAAAATACTTTTGTTTGGGTCAATAGAAAAATATAAGCAATTAGAAGAATGAGATTAGAATGTAGTTGAAATGTCTACCATGTTTTCAAAAGCTAAAATTATAGTGGTATATCTCAGCCTGGGAATTTAAACAGGGCTATGTTTGGACGGGACAATTTTGAGTATATCTAGAGGTCTAGGCTGTTGCTTTAGTCAGCAGATTTAATGTATGAATTCAATATAATTCCAAATTCAAATATTAAAGACCAGCAATACACCAGGTATCATTCCTCAGTTGTCCCTGTTCCCAAGGAATCCAGAATCTGGTAGGCACTGAGATGCTCATGGGAAATAACTCACTCTCAGAGAGGAGAGGGTTGCATAGGTTTTGAGATGGGCAGAGAAAGCTGTTTTTCATCCCTGTAAAGCCAGTAGCCACAGCTACCATCACAGCCACCTGACCCATGCAGGTTTTCTTTGAATTTGAACAGATGGTAATGAAACAATGGAGCCAAGAACTGGTGGGCCATTACCTTTAATCCTAGCTTGTACCCGGTGGGCAAGAAATACACACAGTGGGAAAACACTTCCCTTCCCATCCAGGGCTCCCAAAGCCACTGACTTATCCGAGTTTCCTAGAATCAAAGGTTTCTACCTCACCAGCCTTATTCACCTCTATTTCCCATCTCCTTCTCTCTGCACTAACTGGCTTCTCCTTCAGCACTCCGCCACTTTGGCTGCTTCTTCTCTCCTCCACATGGCCTTTCTCTGCTCTCCTCCAGTATGGGCTCCTCTGCCCCATTTTATAGTGTAGAAATCAAAACCTTTAATCCAATATACAAACAAGGAAGTCTCTGATACAAAGTCACTTATTTGAGGCATAATGGGATTCCTCATGAGAGTGCATCACCCCACATTATGTAACAGTCAAGGGTGTGGGGAAAAGCTTAGTCTTAAAGCTAAGTCTTAGGCTATAATGACCCTGCCTGCTTACAGCCTATCCCTCACACCCAATGCAAACTATAAGCAAGCAAACATATACATCATATTTACAAACTTATTTGACCAACATTCTACCCCTTTTGCTCACTTCACAATCAAAGCACAGGTACTCCTGCACAAAAAAATTAGACACATTACACAAATAACAACAACATGACAAATCATACAATTTCAACAATTACAAAGGTACATTTCACCACACTCTGAGCACTTTGCCAAAAGCACAAAATGTCCTTGGATTTCTTTCTAGTCATAGGAAAAGCTTCCCAGCGCAGGGGAAGGGCTTCCAGCAAAGCCGTCCCCCACCCCCATCAGGGTATTTCACATTGTCCAAAATTCGTAAGTCCATCCAACAAAGGAGCCAGTGCCCACTCCAGTCATAGTCCAGGAATCAGTCCACACACATGGGGTCTCAGCTACTCCCCTCATCCCTGCCATCCTGGCAGGTCTTACACTGTCCCAAAGAGGAGCATGTAGCAATGGCAGTCAGCATTTTCATCTCTGCTCTGGAAAGCATGATGACATCCACCCTTATGTCCCCAAATCACAGATCTACCAGGAGCGTAGTAGGTACTCCTTGCTGCTGGGCTCTCATCTTCTGGAGACTTTGGATTGCAACTCCAGCCCGATTTTCCTCATCTACCAAAGAAGAACTGAAAACACCAGCTCCCACTGCCAGGCTTGAGCCCTGAGCCGCTGCTGCCTTCTGTTCCGTGGGCCTTGCAGCCCTGGGCCTGGCCTCCTGCTGCTGCTGGCTTTCCACAACATCCAGGGCAATCTACAACTTATGAACTTATGATTTCTTCCCCAGCAGCTGCTCCATTTCCAATAGAATCTTGTGAACCTGCTTGACCTCCTCTAGTGCTTGCTCCAGCTTTGGGTCGGCACCTCTTTCTCTCATGTTTGCTCTAGCTCCTTCCACTGCTCGGTTTTCAGGTCCTGGGAAGCTTCTTTCACAAAGCTCTTGGTTTCCTCACACATGGCTATAAAGGTCAGTCAGCCTGTCCTTTCCCCAAAAGGACAGCCATGGGGAACCATAACAGCACCCAGTCCTCTACTCCACTGTTCAAAGGTGGTGGTGGCTCTATACCAATCTGTATTGAATCCTGCCACAGACTATGCCAAATGTAAGGCCAATAGTCATGGCCACCATCACAGCTGCCTGGCCCATGAAGGTTCAAATTTGATTCGGACAGATAGTAATGAAACAATGGAGCCAAGAACTGGTGGGCCATTAGCTTTAATCCTAGCTTACACCTAGCAGGCAAGAAATACACACAATGGGAAAACACTTCCCCTTTCATTCAGGACTCCCAAAGCCACTGACTTATCAGAGTTTCCTAGAATCAAAGGTTTCTACCTCACCAGCCTTGTTCACCTCTATTCCCCATCTCCTTCTCTCTTCACAAACTCTGCACTAACTGGCTTCTCCTTCAGCACTCCACCACCTTGGCTGCTTCTTCTCTCCTCCACATGGCCTTTCTCTGCTCTCCTCCAGCATGGGTTCCTCTGCCCCATTTTATAGTATAGAAATCAAAACCTTTAATCCAATATACAAACAAGGAAGTCTCTGATACAAAGTCACTTATCTGAGGCATAATGGGATTCCTCATGAGAGTGTACCACCCCACATCATGCAACAGTCAAGGGTGTGGGGAAAAGCTTAGTCTTAAAACTAAGCCTTAGGCCAGTAATGGGCAATCTTTTGAACTTGGTGTGTCAAAATTTGCCAAAAACCGAGCATAACTCGGGTATGTGTCACTTCGAGAAAAACGGCCTACTGGAAGTCCCAGAACTAGACATTCTGTGCCTGAGTTCTGTTGTTTTGGCCTACAGACCTCCAGCACAGAGTGTCTACACTACAGCAAATGTTTTATTCTCAGCTCCTGCACCTGGCCGTGCAGGAGCCAAGGATGAAGCGCCCTTCCTGCATGCGGCCCCATATTTCTCTGGTATGCAGCCACATGCGGCTGTGTGTCATAAGAAATGGCTACGTGTGTCAGTGCTGACACGTGTGTCATAGGTTCGCCATCATGGCCTTAAGCTATAACGACCTTGCCTACCTACAGCCTGTCCCCCACACCCAATGCAAACTATAAGTGAGCAAACATATACATCATATTTACAAACTTATTTGACCAACACTAGGCACGTAGGGCTTTTTGCGCTGGTGGCTTTATGTTCCTGGCCTATAGTCATTGCTCTACTCACATTTGGCTAACTGCCTACCACATAATCATAGGGATGTAGAGGAAACACTTAAGTTATGAGAAATAAATTGTGTCAGTGTATAACTGAAAAGAGCTGTAATAGAAAAAAGCACCAGCAATGATGACCTAGATATCATTGCGTGAAATTGAAGCAGGAGGAAGAAAATTTGCTGCTGCCACATGGGAGAGGAGAGGACTATTTCATGAGCACATGTAAGATAGAGAATCTCATAATTATTTGAAGAAATTCAGAGGGAGGATGAGGGAGTTGTGGATTTCCCAAATTTGCATCATACCAATGAATCTCATTTGAGTTACAGACAATACCACATCCCAAAAGGGTAACTGTAAATGCGAATAGACATTTTTACTTATCACAATGTTGGGCAGATAAGTTTGTAAACTGTAATTTTATGCTCACTTTGTTAAAGATGGCACTGCCCACGTGGATGGCCATCGCCTTGGTGATAATATTAATTGCCTCCATGCTTGAGGAAGGGCTTGGTTATGCTAATGTGTGTTGGGGAGGGGTTTTGTACCAAAGGGTTTTAAAGGAGGAACTAGGAGGCCATTTTGGGAGAGAGTGACTACGTTCTTATAGAGAGAAAGAGCCCATGTGGTAGCAGGGCAGGGAGGCCACGTGGAGGAGGCAGCCAAAATGGCGGAATGGTGAAGGAGAAGCCAGTTCGTGGAGGAGAAGGAAATGTGGAACAGAGGTGAATAATGCTGGTGAGATAGAAACCTTTGATTCTAGGAAACTTGGATGAGTCAGTTTGCTTTGGGAGCCCTGAATGGAAAGGGAAGTGTTTCCCGTTGTGTATTTCAACTCGCTTGCCACGTGCAAGTCTAGAATAAAGGAAAATGGGCCACCAGTTTGCAGCTCAATTGTTTCTCTACAATCGATCCGAATTAAATGCAAACCTACACTGGCCAGGCAGCTTTGATGGTGGCTGCAGCTATTGGCCATACACACAATAACTCAGGGATCCTATAGACAGTATGTTGGTACAAAGAATGGTAAGCTAATGCAATGCCCAGGACAGTCTCACACAATGAATTTTTTTTCTGCCCCAAATGCTAATAAATAGAGTTTCTCTATTTAGAATTGTGCATTATAATGATGCCAAATAATATGATAAACTGTGAGGTGTGCACTATTTCTCTTCTACATTAAGATATTTGATAAATAACAAAACAACTATAATTAATGAGAATTAATTTTTAAATCAAATATCATGGCAGAAGTAGTAAAATACAAACAAACTCAAGGAAAGTACAAACAACCTTGTTGAATTTTAAAAAACTAAACATTTGTAAAATACAGTGCAGTTTTGTATCTCTAAAATTTCTACTGCCACACAGAAAAGTCATTATAAGAAGCCTGATTATTATTGTATTCATGTTTTAAAGAGGTAGAGAAATTTCTCTTTTCCAAATCCCAAAAGAATGAAGATTATGAGAAAATTCAGAGAACAAAGGACTTGAAAAATTCATCATCTGTATTCTGTGATTCCAGAAAAAATAACATATAAATCATTCTAAGAATAGAGTTTTCTTTTCTTTGTGGAGAGGGAAAGAAAAGAGCAATTATCTTAGCTGAATGTATTCCTCCCTTCCTAAGCAGGTTTAAATATTATATCCTCCTGTTGTTGAAAATCCATTTGTTCCTTGTTCTCTTGCCAGGGAATTAATCTAAATGGGAATTTTTTGAATAAAAAAAAAAGAGAAAGCTTACCTAGGAAAAATGGAATATACTAAATCGGAAACAGCAGGAGACATACCAGGAGAGCATTACGGGTCAGATATCAAAGGGAGTTCACCATCAACAGCACAAACTGCTGGGGCACAATCATTTCCTCTCTATTATAATTACAAAAGTGGGAAAGCAAATTCTAGCCCTTCATACATAATGTATCATTCTGGCACCCAACTTGAATATTAAAAGGATTCAGGTCTGTAAAACTCTTGTGTATTTATTGAGGATCAGTTATAAATGAAAATATAGTATACATTTTATTTTAAGTAAAGTAACCCATAACCTGGAAGGCTCTCCTTTTTGCAAGAATTTGGGAGACAAGGAAAAAGGAATGAGTACTAATTTTGAATTCAGATAGCTCACAATCAAATCCTAACTTTGCTATTTACTATGTAATTGGGCAAATATCTTAGCTTTGGTTGCCTTACCTGTAGCCTCAGAGATTAGCATTTTCTAAGAAAATTACATGGCAGAATTAGTAAAATACAAAAAATTTGCAAATTTAGGGAAAGTACAAATTAATGTTGAATAGAAAACCTAAAACTCAAATAAAATATAGTAAAATTTTATATTCTTTTTTTAAAATTATTAAGTGAGAGGGAGGGAGTCAGATAGACTCCCACATTCGCCTTGACCAGGATCCACCTGGCATGACCCCTACAGGGTGATGCTCTGCCCATCTGGAGCTGTTGCTCTGTTGCTTGGCAACTGAACTATTTTAGTCTTTGAGGTGAGGCCATGGAGCCATCCTCAGCACCTGGGGCAAACTTGCCGTAACCCAGGGGTCCCCAAACTTTTTACACAGAGGGCGAGTTCACTGTCCCTCAGACCATTGGAGGGTTGCCACATACAGTAGTACTCCATACACTGACCACCAATGAAAGAGGTGCCCCTTCCGGAAGTGCAGCGGGGGCCGGATAAATGGCCTCAGGTGGCCACAATTTGGCCCGCTGGCCGTAGTTTGGGGACCTCTGCTGTAACCAATCAAGCCATGGCTGTGAAAGGGGAAAGGGTAAGGGGAGGGGTAAAGATGAAGATGGTCACTTCTCCTGTGTGCCCTGACCAGGAATTAAACCTGGGACTTCCACACGCCAGGCCAACGCTCTACCGCTGAGCCAACCGGCCAGGGGCAAGTTTTATATTCTTATAGTTTCTTGAGCCAGGTATAAAAGCCATTGTCTTCTAAATTCTATCTACAAACTGAACAGTTCCCTCTTTAATTCATCTCTGTCTCACAGTACTTTCTACTATATAGCTGGCAGAAATCAGTTCACACTGGATTATCTCTTTAGCTTATTAGGTATACTTTCTATCTTCCGAAGTACCAATGTGACAGTTTTATAAATTGTTTTACTACTGGCTGGACTGGTGGTGGCGCAGTGGATAGAATGTCAACCTGGGATGCTGAGGTCCCAGGTTCGAAACCCTGAGGTAATAGGTTTGAGGGAGGGCTCATTTGGTTTGAGCACAGGATCATCAGTATGATCCCAAGATCACTGGCTTGAGCCCAAGGTCACTGGCGTGAGCAAGGGGGTCACTGGCTCTGCTTGAACCCCCCCCCATTAAGACACATATGAGAAGCAATCGATGAACAGTTAAAGTGAAGCAACTACAAGTTGATGCTACTCATCTCTCTCTCTCCCTTCCTGTCTCTGTCTCTCTCCCTCTCAAAAAAGAATTGTTTCACTACTATACAACATAAGCCGCCATTTTTTCAGCCTGCTGCAGCAGTTTACTTCTGTTCAAGCCTTCACTACTACTTTGCTCAATTTTTTCCCAGCATTTTAAAACAGTTTTCTTACTACTATTCCAGACTTCACTAACAGCCTTAGCCCACAGCTTTTCCAGAGCTTCCGCTTGCTGCCTAGTCCTAAAGCCACTGTCATACATTTTAGATATCTGTTATATCAACTCCCCTCTGAAAACAAAATTTCATAACAATTTTTGCTTATAACAAGCCACTCCAAAACATAGTCCTTAAAAACATAATCATTTATTAGCTCAATTTTGCAGTTTCGCAATTTTGGCTGGACACGCCTGATTGGTCTCACCAGGGCTCTCTTGTGACTGCGTTTAGGCAGTGTCCTGGAGTCTGATTGTTTATGAACGGCCTCACTCACATACATGGCAGGTGTCCAGAGCAACAGGGGCAGTGGAGTCACATGTCTCCATCATGTAGCAGGCTAGCGTAGGCTTCTTATTGCTGAGTTCCAACACCAGCAAGAGAAAGTTTTTTTCATTGATTTGAGAGAATGAGAAGCATCGACCTGTCATTGACCCCGTTGTTCCATCTAGTTGTGTATTCACTGATTGTTTCCCATATATGCCTTGACCAGAAATTGAGCCCATGACCTTGGCAGGCCAGGACGACACCTCATCCACTGAGCCACCCAGCCAGGGCAAGAGAAAGTGAGTTTCAATGTGTAATCACTTTTCAAGTCTTTGCCTGTGTCTCACTTGCTACTTTCGCATTGGCCAGGCGAGCCAGTTGGCCATGCCAAAAGTCATTTTGAGGGATGAGTAGCCGCAGTTCTGGAATAGGTATGAGAAGGGAAATTTTGAAAACAATCCGCAACAGGTGGTTCATGCCTAAACTTGGTTTCAAAGGACACACGGGATTTTACAGATAGACAAACGGGAGGGAAATTTCATTGAAAGAAGAGGGAACATAACGTTCTATTGAGAGCCATGAAGGAATAAACATCATAACCTATTCTGAAAACATGTTTTTGCTTTTTCTTCTTGTTGCTACCATTCAAACTTGCATATTTCAAACTTCCATTTAAGAGTTTCGATTATATATATATTTCCTTTTCACAGTTTTTAATGAACGTTGCCTCTAAGATTACTTTATTCCTACATCTTCTCTCCTACTTACTGAGATTTGACTTTACATTCAGGTTTATGTTTTTTTATTTGTTTACTTTTATTAGTATTTATTTTGCTTCTTCAGTTTCTTCTATGATATCTTTTTCTTCTATGCAACCTCCTCTTCTGGTTTAGGAACAATCTGCTCTCTTTCAGTAAGGATCATCTCAGTCTGCCAGGGAGAGCTCATGTAAGGGTTCATCCGCCCTTGACCTCTGTAAGTACTGTGCTGCATCTTGGGAGATTTGTTTGCCTTGATGTGCCCAATGCCCAGGAAATCTACATCTAAGCCCTTAAATCCAGCATTTTTAAGCATGTGCAGCAAAAATTCAGTACTCTTTTTGGGGCACTGACCCTGCATCCAGCCCCACTGTTGGACCTGGGCACACCTTCCAACTCCATTATCGTGATGGAATGGCACACACGTTGCTTCTGTAAAGTGATTTCTTTCAGATAATTGATGGCTTTTCAAATATACATGCCTCTGATGGTCTGGGTAGTTTCATGACTGTTTTTAAAGTGAACATGAAGATTTGAACCTGTATGTTCAAGGACCTTCTTGTGGTATTTGTCCAGCTTTAGTTTATCGATAAACACCTTGCTAGGTGAATGCCCACATAAATAGTTTTACCATTAACTTTCTCCTACTGCACTTATTTATTGTAGATGACACTTTTTTTTTTCTGTAAATCTGGACTACATTTCCAATTTGCTGCCCTTTGTAGTCTCCTCACACAACCTGAACTTCATCATGCTTCTGTATGGGCATGCATCAAACCTTGTATTATACTTCTGTCTCAACTCTTTGGAAAGAGGAGAATGTGGGAAGGTGTACTGAAATACCTTTTATGGTTCTTGCTCTGGTCAGAAGTCACAAAGGTATTGAATTTATTTTTACTGCTGGCACTTCAGCAATGGTTACAAAAGCGAGAATTTAGATGGTATTTTAATGTCAAATTTAAATGCCAACCAATTTGTTTAACCCTAAAGAAGATATCTTAAAAATCATGAAAAAAACAGTAAAAAAACCCATAATTCATATAGTTAACCCAACTTCCCTTTCAGACTTCAAACTGTCATTGCTTTCTATTATTATTATTATTATTTTTTTGTATATTTCCAAAATTAGAAGCAGAGAGGTAGTCAGACAGACACCCGTATGCACCCAAACAGGATCCACCTGGCATGCCCAGTCGGGGGCGATGCTCTGCCCATCTGGGACTTACTCTGTTACAGCTGGAGCCATTCTAGCGCCTGAGACAGAGGCCATGGAGCCATCCTCAGCACCCGGGCCAACTTTGCTCCAATGGAGCCTTGGCTGCGGGAGGGGAAGAGAGAGATAGAGAGGAAGGAGAGGGGGAAGGGTGGAGAAGCAGATGGGCACTTCTCCTGTGTGCCCTGACCGGGAATCGAACCCAGGACTTCCACACACTGGGCCAACGCTCTACCACTGAGCCAACCGGCCAGGGCCATTGCTTTCTAAATATGATAAAAAGCTTTTTTAGCCTGACCAGGAGGTGGCACAGTGGATAGAGATTTGGACTGGGATGCGGAAGACCCAGGTGCGAGACCCTGAGGTCACCAGCTTGAGCGCAGGCCCATCTGGCTTGTGCAAAAGCTCGCCAGCTTGGACCCAAGGTCGCTGGCTCCAGCAAGGGGTGGCTTGGTCTGCTGAAGGCCCATGGTCAAGGCACATGTGAGAAAGCAGTCAATGAACAACTATGGTGTCGTAACGGCAACAAAAAATGATTGATGCTTCTCATCTCTCTTCGTTCCTGTCTGTCTGTCCCTGTAAAGGAAAAAAAAAAAAGCTTTTTTAAATTGAATGTATTGGGGTGACACTGGTTAAAAAAATTAAACAGATTTCAGGTGTATAATTTCACAACACATCATTTGTATATTGTACTGTGTGTTCACCACCCCAAGTCAAGTCCCCATTACCATTTATCCCCCCTGTACCCTCCTCCACCTCCCTGTACAACTCCCCCCACCCCCTGGCAATCACCACACTGTTGTCTGTGTCCATGAGTTTTGTTTTTTTTTTTGCTCAATCCCACCACTCCCTCACACTTTCCCCCACCACCAACAGCTGTCAGCCTGCTTGCTCTCTATCTGAGTCTGTCTCTACTTTTGCTTATTAGTTCATTTTGTTCATTTGAGTCCACATATGAGTGAAATCATATGGTACTTGTCTTTCTCTGACTGGCTTATTTCATTGAGAATAATGCTTTCCAGGTCCATCCATGCTGTTGCAAAGGGTAAGATTTCCTTCTTATTTTTAACGGCTCAGTAGCATGCCAGTGTGTAAATGTACCACAGCTTTTTTATCCACTCATCTACTGATGGACACTTGGGCTGCTTCCAAATATTGGCTATTGTAAATAATGCTGTAATGAACATAGGGGTGCATATATTTTTTCAAATCAGTGTTTTGGGTTTCTTTGGATAATTCCAAGAAGTGAAATCTCTGGGTCTTAAGGCAGTTTCATTTTAATTTTTAAAGGTAACTCCTTACTGCTTTCCACAGTGGCAGCAACAATCTGCATTCCCAACTACAGAGCAATTCCCTTTTCTCCACATCCTCCCCAACACTTGCTTATTGATTTATTGATGATAGCCATTCTGGCAGGTATGAGGTGACACCTCATTGTGCTTTTCATTTACTAAATATGACAACATTTCAAGAGTTAACTCACCATCAGCAAATAATAAAATGAATCATTAATATTATTGCCATTCAAGACAGTTCATATTGGGAGTGGTGGTAGTGGTGGGCAGTACATGATGAAATAATAAGGATACCAATGGAATTCCTTGAAAAAATAAATAAACTTTGTTGGCTATGATGGATTTTTGTGTAGCTGGGTAGAAGGAGAACCAATGGCTAAATAAATTTTGTTGGTGATGGTCAATTTTATGTAAAAAATGGGTTAGCCAATGATAGTAGTTGACCTGTTATGTTACACACCCTACTCTATGCTTAAGTGACATTACACAACTCTCCATACTTTAATGTTCTTAAATTGAAAGGAACATACACATTTAGACACATTTTCACATTTAATGGTTGGGGCTAGAAGAATTTGCTACCAGATCTATTTTATGCCATTGTCAAGGCGTCTTCAGCATTTAACCTCTGTAATCTAGATGACGAAAATTGACGTTCAGAACACTTGTAACCCAACTTTGTATCTTGATTCTCTCATGACCTATCTGATATGACAGTTTCAGAAGAAAAATGCCGTACATTTAAAAATAACTGAATTACTAAGCTATTACATCTGGAGTGTTGCAAAATTATTATTATTATTATTATTGCAAGGGTATGAAGAGATTGATCTTAGAATTAAAATTGAATTGCAGATTGGAAATATGGTTCAATATTTTGTATTAGCATTACCCAGAATACTGAAGGAACTTATCCAAAGCTACAAACCAGTTCATTTCAGAGTTGAGAGCCTAACTCAGACCACCCATCTTGGCTGTGTGCTCTTTCTACCATTTTGTGCTGACTCAGATCAAAATAATATTTGCGATACCAATACATCACCATTTTATAACTATTTCAAAAAGTTCTGTAAGTATTTGATATCAGCCCAAGTTCTAGGTGCTTAAGAATAGCCCCTGGCCAGGTGGCTCAGAGGATAGAGCGTTTTTCCAGTGCTCTGAAGTCAAAGGTTCAATCGCTGGGCAGGGCAGGTACAAGAACCAACCAATGAATGCACAATTAAGAGGAACAATGAGACGCTGCTTCTATCTTCTCAGTCCTTTATCTTTCTCTCAAATCAATGGAAGAACTTAAAATAAAAAGATAACACAGTGAATAAAATATAGTATCAACTTCCATGTAGATGATAGCCTAGTTAAAATAATGACATAGCTGATGATTTTGACATCTTGTATCTGTTTATCCCTGCATTTATTCATTCAACTATTTTTTCGCACACATTGTATGGGCATGAGAGAGAAAAAGAGACAGAAAGACAGACAGGAAGGGAGAGACGAGAAGCATCAACTTATAGTTGCAGTACTTTAGTTGTTCATTGATTGCTTCTCAAGTATTCCTTGACCAGGGGCCTCCAGCTGAGCCAGTGACCCTTTGCTCAAGCCAGTGACCTTGGGCTCAAACCAGCAAACTTGGACTTCAAACCAGCAACCTTTGGGCTCAAGTCGGCAACCATGGGGTTATGTCTATGATCCCATCACACTCAAGCCAGAGACCCCACACTTGAGCTGGTGAGCCTGTGCTCAACCCAGATGAGCCCACACTCAAGCCAATGATCTCGGGTTGTGAACCTAGGACCTCAGTGTCCCAGGTTAATGCTCTAATCACCGCGCTACCAACAGTCAGACTCAACAAATATCTTATAAGCAACTACTATATGTCATCAATTTACTAGGCACTTGGAAAATGTCAGTGAATCAGGAAAATTATTCCTGCTCTCACAGAGCTTCTAGTATTCATTTTTAAAAATGTATTTATTTTTTCTTTAGAAATAAATATAAACATAAAACAAAATAAAATACATATATTAATATAAATATTCACACATAAGTAATATGGCATAGCGCAATAACAATTTGCTAGTTATCAGGAAATGTGGATTTTAAATTTGGCTTTTGCCTTTGAACACCTGAATGACTTAGAAAAGTTACATAACTTCCCTGATTCCCAATTTACTGCTATGTAAAACAAGAAGATTAGACTAAACCTGTGCTATCCAATATGGCAGCCACATGCCAGTCCTGGAATCAACAATTCCTCCTAGAAGACCTGGTTCCTTTCTGCATGGAATAACATTAGAGACCAAGATATGGGCACTTGGTATACTTGTTACTGTTATGTTTTTGTTTCTAAAGCCCTTTCACGGGATGGAGCTCCTACTTCTTCTTTTCCTTAAGAGTGCCTGTCTTCTCTCATTTACCACAGTCATCCCTACCTGCTTCTGATTCTTTCATCCTGTTTGCTTCAGCTTTGCATCTGCAATATGCTGTTACTATAATTAATCAACCTTCATTCCTGATTTGCCCTTCTTTTTTACAGCTCCAAAATAGCTTCTTTGTTATTCTTTGGAAAGTTAATACAATATTGAATTTTTGTTTTGTTTTGTTTTGGTGACTGTATGATAGAAATATGATTTGTTCTATTTCATTTTACCCCCCAGTTTTTACATCACATTCGTCTGCCAGTTGGAATGCCCTTTTCTCCTGTTACAATTTTTTGGACTAAATCCTTTTATTTTTATTTGAAATTTGTTCATGATTCATTCATATATGCGTCATTACTATGATTAGTATTTCAGATAAGGTGAAAAAGATAGACATACCCTACTGTATTACTCTTTAGTAGTAATTCTAATCAAAGTCTATGTCACCAAAATACATGGGTGGGCAAAAGTAGGTTTACAGTTGTTGGTATGGAAAAAGACATGCAGGTTATAATTGTTACAATAGCTTTATTAACTCAAAAGAATGCCACTCACAGCTGTAAGCCTACTTTTGCCCACCCGTATTGATAATTGTTTTTATTTGGAGATAGATACATGGAGATTCATTATACTAGTAACTCTGTTTTTTCAATATATTTGAGCATTTTCATAATGAAAAGTTAAATTAATAAAACACCTGAAGTGTTAACAATGCATTTTACAGATTCACCTCACTTTGTTATCAGAAACCTTTTCTGAGCAACAGCTGTTTCACTACTGGTGAGAAGATCTATTAGGGATGTTTCTGTTTTATGAAGAACTTATTTAGAGTTTTCATTTTTTAAAGTAAATATCTGACTCTATCTGATGAATAGATTCTGTGCTTTAAATATCCTTAAATAAAATCCTTTCAAAAAGGATTCTAAAAATTACATTTATATTATGTATGTATGAAACCATAAAATGCTGGTTTTGAGGCCAGGATCTAGTGCTATCGTAATGTACGCCACACCCTAGGCCACTGCCCATTTATGTGACAGTGGTTGACCCTCCTGTGTATGGAAGACCTGTGCCCAGACTGCTAATTCTGCAGTCTACCCATCTCCAGAGGTGAGCCGTCTAGAAGAGTTACAGCAGCAGGCTGCGCACATCCTCCCCTGTTGCTTACTCCTCCGGCTTTGCATGTACTGTTCGTGCAAGTGAAACTCATTTGAACTTCATAACAACATACAGTGCTGACATGTTTAAATTGGTTTTCACTTTTAGGATATTCTCATTAAAGATATTAATTTGCATTGTAAACATTTTCTTCCTTGACGATTCCAAGGAAAACAAGAGGCCAGTTAGATGTGAATAATCCTAAATCAGTGAGATTCAAAATAATAAACTGTAATGTACGTAATAGTCTGTCCATTCCAGACTGATTATTTCCATACTTCCTGCAATCAGGGTAACTTTTCTCCTGGAAGCACTCTGGAAAAAGTTTTGCATGACAAATGAGACATATAAATGAATAATTGTCTCATAAAATATTAAAGTTTACTTAGAAAAAAGACATTCTCTGGATATCTAGCGTTTGCTGACTGAAGCAAAGTTGTGTCTTAGTAAGCTTATCCACTACTAATTACAAAGCACTTCCCTCCAGTGTCCATTTAGTCCAAATGTAAATGTTCCAATCATAATTACCCTTGGAAGGCTACAGCATGGTAATGGTTGCTGCGATCTGGGAACATTCCCAGTGGAATGCTCCAGTCCTCTCATTTTTCTATTAATAGTTCCTTACATTTCTTTTTTCATGTTGCAGATGTTCTGAAAACATATGCTGGATGCTTTATGTTGCTCAATAAGAATTTAAATCTTTTACATTTTAATAATAATTTGGAAAATTCAATATCTCCATCATCATAAATTATAATTTTTTTCATGGACCACTAAAATGATCATAACTTTAAAAGGCAAAATATAAAAGACATATAGATAAGTATTAATCTGAATAAAAATTAAAATTTGATGACTCTTATAATTCTGTATCTTCTCTTTTTTCCCCAATCATCTTACTTATCATTAGTTTTGAAATGATCTATAAAATATAAAAAATACAAATTGCAGCTACTCCTTATATCTGCAGATTAAAACTAAAAAATGTTCATAATTTTTATCAAAGTTTGTTAATATGTATATAATATCATTCTATGTGGACACTAGGAGTCTATAATTATGCATGTGGTCAGCAAAGAAATATAAGTTGACGAATGTTACTTTGTATATTTCTTACATAAACAGAAAAGCATTGTTGTAAAAGTAAATGTTACTTTGAAGTTTTCAAAAGTATTTTATCTTTTTTCTAATCATAAAAATTAAATATGGTCTTGGCCAGTTGGCTCAGTGTATATAGAGTGTTGGCTTGGCATGAGGATGTCCTGGGTTTAATTCCCAGTCAGGGCACACAGGATAAGTAATTATCTGCATCTCTCCCCATCCATTTCCCCCTTCTCTTTCTCTTCCCCTCTCACAGCAAGTGGCTCAATTAGTTCTAGTGTGAGCACCAGGCACTGAGGATAGCTCAGCTGGTCAGATCATCGGCCTCAGGTGCTGAAGATAGCTCAGTTGATTCAAGTATTGGCCTCAGATGGGGGTTGCCGGGTGAATCTCTGTTGGTGCACATGCAGGAGTCTCAGTAAAAAAAGTTAAATATGTTTATGATAGAAAAATCAGAACATATATTTAGAAAATAAGTACAAAAATTCCCTTAGTTCCACCATCCAAACACAAAGTTAATATTTTTGCATATTTATCATACTTTTATATTCAAGTTTGTTTCTTTTAAAAAAACATTATTATATGTATTTCCTCTTATTATACATTTTATGCACATATTTAATGTTTTTCAAAATTTAACCATAAACCATAATATATTTAACCACATTACTTCTTATGGTATCTTCCATTTTTTCTTTCAAAAATAATTTTGTTATAATGTAAGTACAAGTTTGAAATTTACAATTTTGCATTTAGGAATTCATTCAAGGATAATTCTCAAAGTAAAATTATTTGGTTAAGGGGTACTGTTGCTTTAAGACTTTTCACATATTACTAACAAAAGGATTTAAACCAGTTTATATACTCCACGAGTATGAGAATGACTGTTTCTATTACCTCCTTACCAGCATGCAGTGGTTTTAGTCTTGAAATTGAAAATAAGCAGAGAGATAAAAGTAAAAATCTACTTAGATCTAATAATTTTATTTTTTTAATTTTAAAAAGGATTCCTAATGATATTAGACTTTTCCACATTTGTGAATATGCATTAGATTTATTTTGGCCAATTTTCTGTTCATATCCTTTGTTCATGTGTTTAGTGAAGACTGTTTTCATTATTGGTGATTTTAGGAAGTTTTCTATTTGCAGAAATTAGATAATTAATTTTATGCTTGCTTTTTATATTTTCAATTTATACAATTAATTCTTAAATTCATTTGATATGTGAAATGGTATGAGTAAAGGTTATAAACAAAGATCCCTACACTAATGACTTCTCTTAGAATTATTTAATGAATAATCTTTTTTTGACTTGAGAACTTTACTTTATCATATATTTTAATTTTTGTAACACTAATATTTTAATATTTGGACATGTTATATAATTCTCAAAATTATTATTTTTCAACTTTGAGTGTTTATCTAAATATATTTCAGCATCATTTTGAAAATTTTAAAGGCATGGTTTTTGGATGTCAGTGATTCTATAAATCAATTTTGGAATGATTTGACATCATTAAATTATTCAGTTTTTCTTTCCAGAGACATGGTATATTTTTAGTTTTTTCTTTATGTAGGTCACGAAAAATGACTATTATGAGTGAAATATCTTGTCTTTCACATTATCATGACATTTACATTTATATTATCATTACATTTATAATGACAGTTTCTATAATAAAAAAATATATTTGTATAATATTTATCTTTTTCATTGTCTAGCTAGACATTGAAATGGGTATTCATGCTTTTTTCCAATTTTCTATTGGTTTGCCTGGATTTTTACTGGATACACACACACACACATAAAGGGGCAAAAGTAAGTTTACAGTTGTGAGTCATGAAACAGAATTTATTGTTGTAGTATTATTTATTGTATAATTGTCCATATAACTGTAAATCTACTTTTTTACCACCCTGTATAATAATATAATAATACCCACACTCATTAGCCTTGGGGTTTACTAAGCAATTATCTTATTTAATTTTCAAAATAATCTGAGGAAGTGGACATAATGGTTTTCATTTTACAAATAAAAACCTAAAACTTAAGAGAGTTTGAGTAACTTGTTCAATCTGTAACTTCTGAGTGATGGATTCAAGTCTGTCTGTGCTCTTAATTGCACTACTCGGCAATATGAAAGCTATTAAATTTTATATTTTTAACTTACATTTCTATTGACTGGATTTAAGGATTTGGAGAAAAGTACATTTGATTTACAAATTTCAAATCAACATTCTTTATTCCCTGTTGCAGACTCCTCAATAAATCCTCTATTGAATTTCAAAGAATACTCCAAAAACAAGAACTCTCAAATGACTGTCAGTAGAATTTGTCAAAAGAAGATTAGAAAGGTTCTATTAATATTTGCGCATACATTTTGTTCTTAACACAAACTTAGTGATTTAAAAAGCATGTCCCCCTTCCACCATGGAATTTCTTCTAAAAAACAACAACTTCTAGACACTTCAGAAATTTCTACTTAATTGTTTTATACATTAGACAATCACCATAATGGCATAATACCTACAAAGGCTTTTGAGAATTATACTCATGAACTACAGTGTCTCAACACAGCTCAACTGACCACAGAATTTTGAAATGACCACAAAGAAATAGATGATGATATATCAAATAATAGCTTATGAACAACAGCTGCAACATTTCTTTAGCATGAAGATGAGTCTTTATAAAATGGGACCAGACCATATAATTTTCTAGAAATACTGTACATTATGGAAGAAACCTAATGGAAGAGGAAGGAAAATGGCTCAGTTGTACAAAATTAAGTCATCCAAGATCAGTGGTGTTCATGATGGTCCATCATGGCTGCAAGAGTCACCCTTCTTGTTTTAATACATCATATTTTCATGTCCATTCAAGTAATAAAAAAAAAATCAAAGAAACAAACCCAGTTCAAAACACATACTGAATTTTTTGGTCTCTTCTCTAGGACCACAAGCACAGAATATTTTCATCTAGATGATGAACTCCTTCTTCTACACTAAGTTTCTCTGAACATGTGTGCATCTCATCTAAAACTGAAGTTTTGTTGTGTTTTTAAAGAGGCTCAACAAAATCCAGTATTTCCATGGGTAAAAAAACATACAAATACCATCTTCCTAATGTTTCTGTTTTGTTTTTTTAGCATGAGAGAGAGAGAGAGAGAGAAACACAGACTGAAAGGGAGAGAGATGAGAAGCATCATCTTATAGTTGCGGCACCTTAGTGGTTCATTGATTATTTTCTAATATGTGCCTTAACTGGGGGCTCTAGCTGAGCCAGTGACCCCTTGCTCAAGCCAGCGAACTTGGTCTCAAACCAGCGAACTTGAGGTCACATCTATGATCCCACACTTAAGCCAGCGATTCCGTGCTCAAGCGAGTGACCTCAGGGTTTCAGAACCTGGATCCTCAGTGTTGCAAGTCAATGCTCCATCCACTGCACCACCACCTGGTCAGGCTATATTTATGATCAGTGTAATATTACTCTGAGCAGGTACAACCTCAGAGGTGGTGGCAAAGAAGGTGGTAAAAAACAAGACACCTGTGAACTTTGTCTTTTCTCTATTTGGCTGTGTAAATTACGTAAGTACTTCTAAAAATAATTCCAGCAATGATTGAAAAGCAGCTTATAAATCAAAAACTCAGTAATCTTTGAGAGATGAGATTCTTTCTTTTTTTTTTTTTTTTTTTTTTTTGATTTTTTTTTTTTTAATTTTAATATATATTTTATTATTATTAATTCTAATGAGGTGACACCAATAAATCAGGGTACATATGTACAATGAAAACATCTCCAGGTTATCTTATCATTCAATTGTGTTGCATACCCATCACCAAAAGTCAAATTGTCCTCTGTCACCTTCAATCTGGTTTTCTCTGTGTCCCTCCCCTCCTCCCTATCCCACTTTTCCCTCCCTCCCCCCATCCCATAACCAACACTCTCTTGTCCATGTCTCATACCCTCACTTTCATGTCCCACCTATGTATGTAATCGTGCTGTTCTCAGTTTTTCTTTTTTTCTGATTTACTTATTTCACTCCGTATAATGTTATCAAGGTACATCCATTTTGTTATAAATGATCCGATGTCATCGTTTCTTATGGCTGAGTAGTATTCCATAGTATATATGTACCATAGCTTTTTAATCCACTCGTCTTCTGACGGACACTTGGGCTGTTTCCAGATCTTCGCTATTGTGAACAATGCTGCCACGAACATGGGGGCGCATTTCTTCTTTTCGAACAGTGCTATGGTGTTCTTAGGGTATATTCCTAAAAGTGGGATAGCTGGGTCAAAAGGCAGTTCAATTTTTAATTTTCTGAGGAATCTCCAAACTGTTTTCCACAGTGGCTGCACCAGTCTGCATTCCCACCAGCAGTGCAGAAGGGTTCCCTTTTCTCCACATCCTCGCCAGCACTTATTCTGTGTTGTTTTGCTGATAAGTGCCATTCTGACTGGTGTGAGGTGATATCTCATTGTGGTTTTAATTTGCATTTCTCTAATGATTAGTGATGTTGAGCATTTTTTCATATGCCTATTGGCCATCTGTATGTCCTCTTTGGAGAAATTTCTATTCATTTCTTTTGCCCATTTTTTGATTGGGTTGTTTGTCTTCCTGGTGTTGCGTTTTATAAGTTGTTTATAAATTTTAGTTATTAACCCCTTATCAGATGTGCTGTCGAATATGTTCTCCCATTGTGTGGTTTGTCTTCTTATTCTGTTCCTATTGTCTTTAGCTGTGCAAAAACTTTTTAGTTTGATATAGTCCCATTTGTTTATCTTGCCTTTTATTTCAGTTGCCCATGAAGATAAATCGGCAAATATACCGCTGCTACAGATGTCGGAGAGCTTGCTGCCTATGTTTTCTTCTAAGATGCTTATGGTTTCACGGCTTACATTTAAGTCTTTTATCCATTTTGAGTTTGTTTTTGTGAATGGTGTAAGTTGATGGTCTAGTTTCATTTTTTTGCAGGTAGATGTCCAATTTTCCCAACACCATTTGTTAAAGAGGCTGTCTTTACTCCATTGTATGTTCTTTCCTCCTTTGTCAAATATCAGTTGTCCATAAAGCTGTGGGTTTATTTCTGGGTTCTCTGTTCTGTTCCATTGATCTATGTGCCTGTTCTTATGCCAGTACCAGACTGTCTTGAGTATAATGGCCTTATAGTAAACCTTGATATCAGGAAGCGTGATACCTCCTGCTTTATTTTTTCTTTTTAAGATTGCTGAGGCTATTCGTGTTCTTTTTTGGTTCCATATAAATTTTTGGAATATGTGTTCTATATCTTTGAAGTATGTCATTGGTATTTTAATTGGTATTGCATTGAATTTATAAATTGCTTTAGGTAATATAGACATTTTAATGATGTTTATTCTTCCTAGCCATGAGCACGGTATATGCTTCCACTTGTTTGTATCTTCCTTGATTTCTTTTATCAATGTTCTATAATTTTCCGAGTACAAGTCCTTAACCTCCTTGGTTAAATTTACTCCTAGGTACTTTATTTTTTTGGCTGCAATAGTGAAGGGGATTGTTTCCTTAATTTCTTTTGCTGATATTTCATTGTTGGTGTATAGAAATGCCTCTGATTTCTGAGTATTAATTTTATATCCTGCCACCTTGCTGAATTCATTTATAAGGTCCAGTAGTTTTTTGACTGAGACTTTAGGGTTTTCAATATACAATATCATATCATCTGCAAATAATGACAGTTTTACTTCTTCTTTTCCAATTTGTATGCCTTTTATTTCTTCTTCTTGTCTGATTGCTGTAGCTAGGACTTCCAGAACTATGTTGAATAAGAGTGGTGAAAGTGGGCAACCCTGCCTGGTTCCTGATCTTAAGGGGATTGCTTTTAATCTTTGTCCATTTAGTATGATGTTTGCTGTCGGTTTATCGTAGATGGCCTTTATCATGTTAAGGAATGATCCCTGTATTCCCACTTTACTGAGAGTTTTGAGCATGAATGGGTGCTGGATTTTATCAAATGCCTTTTCTGCATCTCTATTGAAATTATCATGTGATTTTTGTCCTTCCTTTTGTTTATATGGTGAATCACATTGATTGATTTGCGAATATTGAACCAGCCTTGCCTCTCCAGAATAAATCCCACTTGATCGTGGTGTATGATTTTTTTCATATATTGCTGGATCCGGTTGGCTAATATTTTGTTGAGAATTTTAGCGTCTAAATTCATCAGGGATATAGGCCTATAATTTTCTTTCTTTGTGTTGTCTTTGCCCGGTTTTGGGATCAGAATTATGCTCGCCTCATAAAAGGAGTTTGGAAGTCTTCCTTCCTCTTGAATTTTTTGAAATAGCTTGAGGAGAATAGGAATTAGTTCTTCTTTGAATTTTTGATAGAATTCACTTGTGAAGCCATCAGGCCCAGGACTTTTCTTTTTTGGGAGTTTTTTGATAACTGTTTCTATCTCATTTGTTGTAATTGGTCTGTTTAGGTGTTCTGATTCTTCCAGATTGATTTTTGGAAGGTTATATGATTCAAGAAATTTGTCCATTTCACCAAGATTGTCTAATTTTTTGGCATATAGTTCTTCATAGTATTTTCTTACAATGCTTTGTATTTCTGTTGTGTCAGTTGTTATTTCTCCACTGTCTTTTCTAATTTTATTTATTTGAGTCCTCTCTCTTTTTTTCTTGGTGAGTCTAGTTAAAGGTTCATCAATCTTGTTTACCTTTTCAAAGAACCAGCTTCTTGTTTCATTGATCCTCTGTATTGTTTCCTTAGCCTCTATGTCATTTATTTCTGCTCTGACCTTTATTATTTCCTTCCTTCTACTTGTCTTGGGTTTTATTTGTTGTTGTTTTACTAGTTCTTTTAGATGCAGGGTTAGGTTGCTTATTTGAGCTTTTTCTAGCTTCTTATGATATGCCTGTAGTGCAATAAACTTCCCTCTCAGAACTGCTTTTGCTGTGTCCCATAAATTTTGAGTTGATGTATGCTCATTATCATTTGTTTCTAGAAACTTTTTTATTTCTTCTTTGATCTCATTGTTAATCCATTCATTTTTTAATAACATGCTATTTAGTTTCCAAGTGTTTGAGTATTTTTCAGTTTTTCTTTTGTGGTTAATTTCTAGTTTCATGGCATTGTGATCAGAGAAAATGCTTGATATTATTTCAATCTTCTTAAATTTATTGAGACCATTTTTGTGTCCTAACATGTGGTCTATCCTAGAAAACGTACCATGAGCGCTTGAGAAGAATGTATATTCTACTGCTTTAGGGTGAAAAGTTCTGAAGATATCTATTAAATCAAGTTGATCTAGTGTATCCTTTAAGTCTGCTGTTTCTTTATTAATTTTCTTTCTTGAGGATCTATCCAGTGTTGTTAGAGGGGTATTGAAATCCCCTACTATGATAGTATTGCTGTTAATCTCGCCCTTTATATCCATCAAAGTTTGCTTTATGTATGTCGGGGCTCCTATATTTGGTGCATAGATATTTACAATAGTTATATCTTCCTGTTGAATTGTTCCCTTTATCATTATGTAGTGTCCTCCTTTATCTCTTACTACAGCCTTTGTTTTAAAGTCCATTTTGTCTGATATAAGTATTGCTACCCCTGCTTTTTTTTCATTTCCATTTGCATGAAATATTTTTTTCCATCCTTTTACCTTCAGTCTATGAGCATCTTTTGTTTTAAGGTGTGTCTCTTGTAGACAGCATATGTATGGGTCCTGTTTCTTTATCCATGCAGCTACCCTATGTCTTTTGATTGGATCATTTAATCCATTTACATTTAAGGTTATTATTGATATGTAGTTGTTTATTGCCATTTTATTCTTTAAAGCTGTATTCTTCTTTTGCTCTATTCATTCCTCCCTTTAAACTGTTCACAAGAGGCCCCTTAGTATCTCTTGCAGAATTGGTTTGGTTTTTATGAATTCCTTGAGGCTTTCTTTTTCTGAGAAGCTCTTTATTTCTCCTTCAATTTTAAATGTTAGCCTTGCTGGATAAAGTAGTCTTGGTTGTAGGTTCTTGTTCTGCATTACTTTGATTATTTCTTGCCATTCCCTTCTGGCCTCAAGTGTTTCTGTTGAGAAGTCCGATGTCATCCTTATGGGGGCTCCTTTGTAGGTGATAGCCTTTTTTTCTCTAGCAGCTTTTAAAATTTTTTCTTTATCCATTAGCTTTGGTATTTTAACTATGATGTGTCTTGGTGTAGATCTTTTTGGGTTTCTCTTTAATGGAGTTCTGTGTGCTTCTTGAATGTGTGGAGTGTTTCCCAGCCTTAATTTAGGAAAGTTTTCTGCTATGATTTGATTGAACAAAGTTTCCATTTCCTGTCCTCTCTCCTCTTCTTCAGGCACCCCTATGATGCGAATGTTGTTTCTCTTCATGTTGTCACAAAGCTCCCTTAGAGTTTCCTCACATTTTTTAAGTCTCTTTTCCTTTTTCTTCTCTGCTTCTGTGCCTTTGTTTATTGTGTCCTCTAACTCGCTTATTCGATCCTCAGCGTCATCCATCCTGCTTTTAATTCCTTCCATTGTGGTCTTCAGTTCTGATACTGTATTTGTCATTTCTGTCTGATTCTTTTTTATTATTTCAATTTCATTTTTTATACTTGTTATCTCTTTATTTAGGTGTTCATAATGACTATCCATTGTTGCTCTAATTTCTTTGAACATCCTAACTATCATTATTCTAAATTCTGCTTCCGGTAATTTGGTTATATCTGGTTCATTCAGGTCCTTCTCTGGGGATTTCTCTTGATTCATTTGGTTTGCATTCCTCTGCCTGCCCATTTTTTCTGTGTATAAGCAAGTTGTGGCCACTGGAGTCCAGTAGGTGTTGCCTTTGTGTTCTCTAGGTGTGGTCTATCTGCAGGCCCCCAACCCCCTCTGCCGGTGCCTAGGGTGGTTGGGTATGAGCGTTGCCAGCGCGGGCCCACTGTGGCTTTTGCTGTGATTTCTGCCTCTCCTCCGTGGGAGGGGCTGTCACTGAAGCCACAAGATCAGCACCAAGGGTAGAGGTGAGCACCTTTCCTCAGCTGCGGACCCAGCCTATTTCCGGACTTCCGCCCAGAACCAGCAGTCGGAGCCTGCTCGCTATAGTTCCGCGGGTTAGGCGGGGCTTTTGACGTGCTCTCAGCTGTAAGCCTTTGCCCGTCCGGAGCTTTAGCCCCGCCCTCGAGGCCAGGGCCCTTTGCGCAGGGTCGGAAACCAAGGTTTATTGGGGCGGGCGTGTTTGCTGGCTTCCGCCGAGCTGCGTACTTCCGCTCGTCCCGGACTCTACCCCGCCCCCGTGTTGGGAGCCCGCTCGTGCACGTATGAATGCTATTCGCGTTTTCTCCGGCCGGATGGGGATAATAGCGTGGGCTCAGCTGCGAGCCTCCACCCGTCTCGGGGTCCACCCCGTTCTCATGCTCGGAGCCCGCTCGCGCACTTATACTGGCCAACCGCGGTTTCTCCGGCGGGGGGCTAGGGGACTGGTAGTGTCAGCTCAGCCGCGAGCCCCTGCCCGTCCCTGGTCCTAGCCCGGTCCCCACGGTCAGGGTCGGCTTGCGCAGGGCCTGCCTGTTCCTGGCCTCCCGCTTTGTTCCCGTAAGTGGGATTAAAGGCGGGCCCGCAGCTTCCGGACCGCTCTCGCGCTTCCCCTCCTACCCTCTGGGCTAGACCGATCTCCCACCGGCTTGGCCTCCGCCCACGCCGACAGAACCGCGTTTCAGCGTCCTGCCGCCCCAAAACCTTAAGCAGCCCTCAGCAGAGTAGGAAGGGACCTAATACTCCACACTGTAGGCCTGGGAGCTCCCTCACTTGTTTCACATCTCAAATCTGTCCAAACGCCTCTTCTAGGCTCTGGGACTGCAGGCTGGGGCTTGGTTCCTGGGACCCAGGTCCCTCCCTCTCTGCCAAACTCTCCTCCCGCCACACGGGTCTCTCCGGGCTGCCGTTTGCTCCGGGGAGCTGGGCAGCCCTTTTCGCGTTTTCGCTATTCCTACCAGTCTCAATGTGGCTTCTTCTGTGTTCCTTGGTTGAAGAGTCCACTTAGTTTTGTTCAAAGTTGGTTTATCCAGGTGATGGTTCTTAAAATTGCGTTGTAATCCACTTTGGTTCTGGGAGTTGGAAGTTGGTACGTCCGCCTACTCCGTCGCCATCTTGCTCCTCCTCGAGATTCTTTCTGATCTGCAATCACAATGAAAAGGATCTGACTCACCAAGACAATGAAGGTGTTGATTCCAAACCCTAAGGCATAGTGACTCATGCTTAGAACAACAGCAAACTGAAATACTGCTATCATTCTGGGAAGTATCTAACTTACATTGAATATCAAATAACCAGTATAGAATGTTCACAAGTTAGTTATGAAATTCATAAGATGTAACACTTTCTGTATGACAGCTGAGAACTTTCCTAAAGCAACCTTGTAAAGCGAGTCCCTTTCAGACTTTACTGTGCAGGCAAATCACCTGGGATGAAGATTCTTATTCTGTAGGTCTCATGTGCGACCGTAGGTTCTGATAATTTAATGCTGACACTATTTGTAGACCCCACTTTGAGAAGCAAGATCTTTACCAAAAAAAGACCCTAGCTGACTTTTATTGAGCCCACTGTGAAGGCAGCCACAGCTCCTTTAATATTTCAATAGCTTCTAATGCTCCATTTTATGTATGTTAAAGAATTTGGGGATAAAACTTTGTAATGGCAAAGAACTTGTACATAGTTTAAGATGTCCTTATAGTCTGCAGTGATAAAAGTCTACCACAGGGATCAAAAAGATCTTTTAAAAAGAAATAGTTCTTCAAATTTTGGAAACATTGTACAAAAATTCCAAATGACTTCTATCAGGCCCCTTGGTGGATATTTCTAAAGGGGCTCTTTGCTAGTAGTACGCTGGCATGCTACCCTTTTATGTTCAATTAATACTGCATCCATGATCACTGACTTTCATAGAAAATCTTTGCTGAATATTGCATGAAAGAATATGCTCTTCTGGGACATTGGTCAAAAAGGTATTAAAATAAATTCACAGGGACAGATGCTGTGGTCATGACCTTGAAATGCAAGTAAGACAGTTTTGCTGGAGGCACTAAATAGTTGAGGCTGCTGTTCAGAGTTACCTCTTACAGTTACCAGTTACTTTATCATACTATTCTGCACTAACCACACCATATGCAGTGACCATCCTGTAGAAGAACTCAACAGTCTGCCATGCCCTGACTCCTTGACCAATGAAGGTCAGCAGTCAGGAAATCATGAAGCCAACTCTGTAAGATCACGTCTGACCTAGTGAGTGCCAAACCATGAAGAAAGCAGCTCCAGATACAATGTCCTAATGGGGAAGGTCTCATTTGTGATCTCTGCAGTGGCCAGATTTTTATTATGTTGTGACAAATAAGGATGGGAGGGGGATGGATATGCAAGTCTTATCAGATAGAAAAATCTAGATAAGGAGAGGATCACAGTGAGGAAAAATCCGGGAGTGGCTCTGTAAACTTCAGGGCTGGTGAAACTTCCCATTCCAGTGTACATTCAAAATTTACTCCTTTTTGAAATTGCTGCCAACTTCCTCTGTTCAGTTCCAACTTCTGCCTCTTCCTGTTACTAGTAGCTATAAAAACTGCTGGCCCATCTTTGATTCTCCTCTCTTCAGCTAAATATTATATGTGAAATACTTTACAGAAAACTCATGGTCATGACACTTGATTAATTATGATTTTTTTCTACTATGGAAATAATAAAAATAGGAAATTTGGAAAATTTAGACTTGCAGAAAACCAAAACAAAAATTGCACATAGTTCTTATTAAAAAACAACCACTGTTAACACTGTAGTGTATTTCTTTACATTTTCTTCTTACTAAGCACCTAAAATTATTTATTTTTATTAAAGCAATATCAAAATTCAGAAAACCTTTTAAATTATACAAATGTGTCAAAGATTCCTTGCCCCTCTGTAAAGCCAGTAGTCAAGGCCGCCATCATAGCCGCCCGACCCACGCAGGTTCACATTAGATTCGGACAGATCGTAATGAAACACAGGAGCCAAAAACTGGTGAGCCATCAGCTTTAATTCTAGCTTGCACCCGGCAGGCAAGCAAAAACACACACTGGGCTCCAAAACCCACACATTCAGTGCTCACAAAGCTACTGACTTATCCGAGTTTCCTAGCATCAAAGCTTTCCAGCTCACCAGACTTATTCACCTCTGTTCCCCATCTCCTCCAGCACAAACTCTTAACAAACTGGCTTCTTCCTCAGCACTCTGCCATCTTGGCTACTTCTCCTCCACATGGCCTTAATCTGCTCTCCTCTCTAATACTAACCTCAGGAACTCTGGAACCAAGAGAGAGATCAAGCTACTGTTCTCTCCCACTTTATAGCAGACTCCAAACCTTTAATCCAATTATACAAACAAGGAAGTCTCTGATACAAAGTCACCCATCTGAGGCATAATGGGATTCCTCCCTACATCACCACCCTACATCATCCAATCAGTCAAGGGTGTGGAGAATTTACTCTTAAAATAAAGCCTTAAGCTATAACGACCCTGCCTGCTTACATTACAACATTTCCCCCACAGCCATCACACATAAGGGCAAATAATATCACCTGGGTGACGGGCTTCCATGTGGGCAGCACCATCTTTAACAAAGTGAGCATATTATATTTTATCTGCCGAACACCCTCCCTACCCCTTATGCCAAGTCTCACTCCCGGGAGATACAAATTTTAATCAGTAGCCACTGAATATTTTAGAGGGATTTTTCTTTATTTGTTTGAGGTGGTTATTCTCTTGCCCCCAATAATATGTCTTACTACTATTTATTCATTATTATAGACAGTATCCATCAACTTGTTATGAAAGATGAAGAAGTTAGGACAGATATTCTTCCACTTTCCTCCTTCCTGATTGTAAAGCCAGTAGTCAGAGCCACCATCACAGCCACCTGGCCAGTGCAGGTTCACATTAGATTCGGACAGATGGTAATGAAACAATGGAGCCAAGAACTGGTGAGCCATCAGCTTTAATTCTAGCTTGCACTTGGCGGGCAAGTAAAAACACACACTGAGCTCCAAAACCCACTCATTCAATCTACAAACAAGGAAGTCTCTGATACAAAGTCACTTATTTGAGACATACTGGGAGGATTCCTCATGATAGTGCACCACCCTACATCATCCAATCAGTCAAGGGTGTGGGGAAAAGCTTACTCTTAAAACTTGCACATGGGCAGCACCATCTTTAACAAAGTGAGCATAATATATTTTATCTGCCCAACAATCCACCCCTATGCTCACTTTACTACCCACAATCTACACCACTGGCATCCCTGTACAGAGAAATTAGGTACATTACACAAATTACAAATACATGACAAATCATACAATTTCAATAATTACAAAGGTACATTTCACCACACTCTGAGCACTTTGCCAAAAGCGCAAAATGTCCTTGGCCTTCTTTCTTGCCTTTTGAAAGGCTTCCCTGGGGCAGGGGACGGGCCTCCATCAAAGCTGCCCACCACCCCCATCAGGGTATTTCACATTGTCCAAAATCCATAAGTCCATTCAACAAAGGAGCCAGTGCTCACTCCGGTCATAGTCCAGGAAATCAGTCCATGCACATGGGGTGTTAGCCTCCCCCATCATTCTTGCCATCATTGCAGGTCTCACACTGTCCTAAAGAGAAGCATGTGGCAATGGCAGTCAGCATTTCCATCTCTGCTCTGGGGAGCATGATGGCACCCACCCCTATGTCTCAAAATCGCAGACCTACCAGTGGTGTAGTAGGAGCTTCTTGTTGCTGGGCTCTCACCTCCTGGAGACTGCGGATTGCAACTCCAGCCTGATTCTCCTCATCCTCCAAAGAGGAACTGAAAACATCAGCTCCTGCTGCTGGACTCGAGCTCCGGGGCCACCGCTGCCTTCTGCTCAGCAGGCCTTGCAGCTTTAGCACCAGCCTCAGCCTCAGCCTCCTGCCGCTGCTGGCTCTCCACAATATGCAGGGCAATCTGCAATTCACGAACCTGTGATTCCTCCTCCAGTGGCTGCTCCATTTCCAAGCAAATCTTGCGAACCTGGTCGGCCTCCTCTGGTGCTTGCTTCAGCTCCAGGGTCAGTATGTCTTTCTCCCACATTTGCTCCAGGTCCTTCCACTGCTCGGTCTGCAGGTCTTGAGCAGCCTCTTCCATAGAGCTCTCGGTTTCCTCACACAGGGCTGTAAAAGTCAGCCAGCCTACAGTCCCCAGAAGGACAGCCATAGGGAACCATAATAGCAGCCAGTCCTCTACTCCACCGCTTAAAGGTGGTGGTGGCTCCATGCTGATCTGTATCGAATCCTGCCACAGACTACGCCAAATGTAAAGTCAGTAGTCAGGGACACCATCACAGCTGCGTGGCCAGTGCAAGTTCGCATTGGATTCGGACAGATGGTAATGAAACAATGGAGCTAAGAACTGGTGAGCCATCAGCTTTAATTCTAGCTTGCACCCGGCAGGCAAGTAAAAACACACACTGGGCTCCAAAAGCCCCTCATTCGGCATTCACAAAGCTACTGACTTATCCGAGTTTCCTAGAATCAAAGGTTTCTAGCTCACCAGGCTTATTCACCTCTGTTCCCCATCTCCTTCTCCTGCACAAACTCTGCACAAAATGGCTTCTTTCTCAGCACTCCGCCATCTTGGCTGCTTCTCCTGGCCTCCATGTGGCCTTACTCTGCTCTCCTTTCTAATACTAACCTCAGGAACCAAGGGAGAGCAAGCTCCTGGTCTGCCCACCTTATAGTGTAGAAATCCAAACCTTTAATCCAATCTACAAACAAGGAAGTCTCTCATACAAAGTCACGTATCTGAGGCACAATGGGAGGATTCCTATGAGAGTGCACCTTCCCACATCATCCAATCAGTCAAGGGTGTGGGGAAAAGATTACTCTTAAAACTTGCACATGGACAGTGCCATCCTTAACAAAGTGAGCATAATATATTTTATCTGCCCAACACTGATTTTTGTTATATTTTCTTAATTGTTTTAGTTTATAATGTTGACATTGCCTGATGGCTTTAAGTAGTTGTGTGTGCTCTGATTACAGAATGAGTTTGGAAATGCAAACCCAGGGGAAAGAGAGGGTAAAGGAAGTAAGGACGACGGGATTCCCTCAGTACTTCTTTAGTTACACTGATGATATCCCTATACCAAACTGACTTTTTCCAATGTTGTCTCTTAACTTGGAATATCTCTGGGCATCCTTTGGAAAGGAACCCTCTTACCTATAAAGTTTTAGGTTGTAGTATTTTTTATTCCCCTATTTGCTCCTTTAGTCTAATCCTATTTAGTTGCTATCTTCCAGAATTTCCTCAGCAATTTCCTCAACTATCTCCATTTTACACCCCCATCCCTTAATGCTACTTTTAATCTTTAAGTGTTTTCTTTTTTTTTTAATTTATTTTATGGCTTTTCTCTTATTTTCCTGGGACTTTGGGAGGCAGGGGGTTAGACATGTGTGCTCAGTTCACAATATAAAATTATCTATATACTTTAGTTTGTCTCTGTGTGATAATTCAGCTATTTCAGCTTAGTGGAATATTAATAAAAATAGTATTTTTTTTATTGCCATTTGTTATTTTCAACTGTTCTTCATTGAATCTATTGAATTCTCAATTAACATCTTGGACAGGTTCTAGAACATTCTGGTCACTTTCAGGTTTTGAGGTATAGTCCAGTTTTGAAACTTTAGTCTCATTTTTTATTCCATTGCTCTTCCTTCCCCCATGCAGTAGAAGTAGGGGAGGCAGTGCAGTTGGCCGAGGTGGAGAGGTCAGAGGCGAGGAGGCATGACTGGCCTCACTCTGGTTTAACATGTTCATCCCTTAGAAGAGAAGATGGTCTCCAAGCAGGTGGAGTGTGGTTACCTTGGGACACTGCTCAGATTTACCAGCCCCTCTGTTGCTGTGAGGAAAAGAACAGACTTCCCACAGGTCAATCAGCAGTTCACCCTCCCAGCTTCTTTTTTATGTTGTGCACCTACCACCCAACAGCCTCCTGGACAGGCCTGTGCCCTTCTGCTCATCCTCCAACTCCCCACTCCTTCTCATGGGATCAAACAAACTCAGATGTCCTTGCCATATTCTTTTACTGTCATGGCGAACCAGGTTGGTGTCAAGAACTTTCATTTTCTTCTAGATAGACAGGAGTTCCTTGGGTTACGACAGTCTCGACATATGTTTCAAGTTTATGACGCTCACTCCCATAAAATCTTTAAAAAATTGAGACGTGAGTGTTTCAGTTTATGCCATTAGCATTGTATTTACAGACTACGTGGGTGAACTAGTTTGGTTGAGCGCATCAGAAGAATACGCAGAAACGTGTATCCTAGAGCATATAAAGGGATCAGCCCCTGTGACCCAGTGTCTCCAGCACCTTCTGCAGGTTCTCCTGCCTCTCCAGCTCCCTCCTCCCAATAGGTCACTCTCTCCCACCTTGCAATGCCCCTTCCAGTATGCAAACCAACCACAGGAATAAAGGTAAGAACTTTATTTTTTTCTGTTACTACAATACGGTGTACAGTATAGTATATTTATGTCTTTTTCCTTTTCCTGTGGCTTGGTTGTGTTTTTATGTCCTAGATTATGATTTTACAACTGTGTTAGGATAGGTAAGTGACTTAGGCTAGGGTGTGTTTTGACTTATACCAATATTCAGGTTACATCACTGTCATAGGAACAGAACTGTGTCATAACCTGAGGACTCACTGTATTATATCTTTAAGCCTTATTGGAAGTGGTTTTTCTATTTCCACTTTCAGAAATTTTTAGAATTGACATGGACACTGGCCTCCACAGATGCCCCTTGAACAGTGAAAACTCCCCAAAGAACTGCCTCAAATGCCTTATTCCAGTAGCAGCACAAAGTTACAATTTAGCAGGTCAGTCAGGGAGTGAGAGCTCTAGGAATTACCTTCCTGGATTTCCTCCCCTTGCTTCCCGGCACTAGGCCTCTTCTTTGGTTAGGTGAAGGCTGAGAGAGGAGTTTCCTGTGGTGTGGTTGATGGTGGTGAGGTTGGTTGTACACTTTTTAATAAGCCCTGGTAGAAGGTTTTAAGTACTAATTATTTATGACTTTTTAAAGACTATCTCAACTCTGGGCAGTGGCACAATTCTGGGGCAATACAAGCAATTCCACATCACATTTATTTCATTTAGCAAAAGGTGGAAAAGGAAAAGGCTAGAGACATTTTCAAGTTTAACAATTTTTACCCCACAATTTGTATTGTTTATTTTGTATTCTATGGGGAAAAACGTCTTCTGAAGCCATCTATTATGGTTTTTCTAAGTGTCCTGCATAATGTCACAGTGCTAAAACCTACCCAATATAATTTTGCTGTTATAGTCTGGACCAAGACACATGAAATACCTGTTCTCCCTACCTGCTACCTGGTTGGTGCCATGACCTCAGGCTCACTCTTGTTCTGTCATTAAGACTGGTCAATTGGCCGCTATGCCTTTGATAAAAAGATGGTTCAGTGAGGCCAAACAAGGCAGGTGAGCTCATGCTTCCTGCAGTTGGTTTTATTACCTAAGCTTACACAGCCAGCTCCGTCCTTGTCTCAGGATCCAACGGTGAATTGTATGGTTCCTGACACTAAGCTATAGCTTGGACTCCCTACAGGTCCTGCTTTGCCTCTGAATTTTCAGAAAGAACATCCTGTGCATGTCAGCTTCACTAAACTCTGTGGCCAGATTCTGAGCCATCACTAGCTCTATGTCAGTCCACAACTTATTTTACCAAGGCTGACAACCATGGTAAGTAGCAGTATTTTTAAAAACAGTGGTAAAATATACATAAGTATACATACAATTTACCATTTTAACCATTTTTTGGTATGATTTCACCTATATCTACGAGTAGGCAAATTCAGAAACAAGTAGATTAAAGGTTACCAGGGGTTGGGGAGAGGAGAAAATGGGGTGTTTTTGTTTAATGGGTACAGAGTTTCTCTTTGGGATGGTTTTAAAAAGTCTTAGACATAGTGGTGATTGTTGCAAAATATTTTGAATGTGTTTAATGCCACTGAATTGTACATAGAAAATGATTAAAATGGCAATTTTTGTTATGTATGTTTGACCACAATAATATACGTGTTATTATTATTATTATTATTATATAGTGAGAGAGAGAGATTGAGACAGGGAGAGAGATGAGAAATATCACAATATGACTTAGTTGCGTCACTTTGTTTGTTCACTGATTGCTTAGATCAGGGGGTTCCAGCTGAGGCAGTGACCTCTTGCTCAAGCCAGCAATCTTTAGGCACAAGCATGGGATCATGTCTATGATCCCATACTCAAGCTGGTGAGCTGGCACTCAAGCCAGTGACCTTGGGATTTCAAACCTGGGACATTAGCGTCCCAGGTTGACGCTCTGTCCACTGCACCACCACTGGTCAAGGATATACATGTTAATTTTAAAAAGCCTTTTTGATAACAGTAGACTTCCAGACAGGACCTGTGTATAACCAACCTATTTTATCACAGGTGATCAACATATATAGACTAAGAACAAACACATACAGAATACCAAGTACATGCCTCTAGAGAAGAAGAGAAAATCCCATTTATCTAATTTAGAGAAAAAAGGCAATTGAGATAATATAGTTTGGATTCTACCATCCTAGGCCAGAAGTCCAAACCTTACTTGCCCAACTGGTTGAAAAATTCTAGCTGAGACCAGGCGGTGGTGCAGTGGGTAGAGCGTTGGACTGGGATGCGGAGGACCCAGGTTCGAAACCCCGAGGTTGCCAGCTTGAGCACAGGCTCATCTGGCTTGAGAAAAAAAAATTCTAGCTGAGACCCTTGGTGTCTTCCGCACACCCTCTCCATTCCCCCACCCCTTCTACCTATTTCTAACCAGCTTTAATCCCTAGTCAAGCATGAGTCACTTCCTGAGATGTCAGAGAACTGTACCCTTTGTTCCCTGGTTTAAAAGACTAAAACCCATTTTATTACTTGTATTCAGCACCCCCCCATATATACATTTATCTTCCTCTTTAATTACTATGCTTTTAATTCTAAAACCTTTGATCTAGACATAGAGGGATCTCTATAGTTTACTTATGAACCATGTATGTGGGGATGCGTGTGTATGGTGTGTGCCATTTTAACCTTTTTTTTTTTAATTAAAAGATTTAAATTGAATGGGGTGACATTGATTAATGCAAGTATATAAGTTTCAGGTAAATATTTCTATAGTATTTGAACTGTTGATTGTGTTGTGTACCCATCACCCAAAGTCAAGTCATTTTCTGTCACTGTGTATTGTCCCTCTTTACCCGCCTTCCCCTCCATGCCTCACCCCCACAACCTTCTACCCTTAGTAACCACTTTTATCTATGTTCATGAGTCTCATTTTTATATCCCACCTATGTGTAAAATCATATAGTTCTTAGATTTTTCTGGTTTACTTATTTCACTCAGTATAATGTTCTCAAGGTCCATTCTTGTTGTCTTAAATGGCAATATGTCATCATCTCTTATGGCTAAGTAGTATTCCATTGTATATTTGTACCACATCTTCTTTATTCAATCCTCTATCGAAGGACACTTTGGTTGTTTCTGTGTCTTAGCCACTGTGAACAATGCTGAGATGAACATGGGGTGCATGTATCATTGCGTACCAAATGTTTTTGAGTTTTTTGGGTATATATCCAGTTGGGATTGCTAAATCATATGGTAGTTCTATTCTTAATTTTTAACAACCCACCATACTTTCTTTCATAATGGTCACACAAGTTTATATTCCCACCAGCAGTGAATGAGAGTTCCTTTTTCTCCACAGCCTCTCCAACACTTGCTATTAGCTGTCTTGTTGATAATAGCTAATCTAACAGGTGTGAGGTGGTATCTCATTGTAGTTTTGATTTGCATTTCTTTACTAGCAAAGATGAGCATCTTCTCATATATCTGTTGGTCATTTGTATGTAATTTTGGAAGAAGTGTCTGTTCAGAATCTCTCTCATTTTTATTGGATTGTTTGCTTGTTTGTTGCTGAGCTTTGTGAGTTCTTTATATATTTTGGATATTAACCCCTTATTGGAGCTGTTGTTTATAAATATCATCTCCCATTTGGTTGGCTGCCTTTTGTTTTGTTGTCAGTTTCTTTTTCTGTGCAGAAGCTTTTTAGTTTGATATAGTCTCATTCATTTATTGTTGCCTTTACTTCTCTTGCCTTTCAGGTCAAATTCATAAAATGTTCTCTATGGCCAAAGTCCGTAAGTTTAGTGCCTATATATTTTTAAGTGTAAAATTCACTGGCATTAAGTACATTCAAAATATTGTATAACCATCACCACTGTCCATTTCTAGAATATTTCACCATCCATAAAAAAAATTCAGTATCCATTAGACAATAACTCCGTATTCCCCATCTTTAGTTCCTAGTCACCTTCATTCTCTTTTTTGTCCCTATGAGTTTACCTATTCTAAATATTTCATATAATATTAATTTTTTCCTAAGGTATACTAATCGCTAATTATTGATTGTCTAGAGGTAGTTTTTTGTTTTTTTTTTTCAGGGACAGAGAGAGAGAGTCAGAGAGAGGGGTAGATAGACAGACAGGAAGGGAGAGAGATGAGAAGCATCAATCATCAATTTTTTGTTGTGACACATTAGTTGTTCATTGATCGCTTTCTCATATGTGCCTAGATCGTGGGCCTTCAGCAGACCAAGTAACCCCTTGCTTGAGCCAGCGACCTTGGGTCCAAGCTGGTGAGCTTTTGCTCAAGCCAGATGAGCCCGCGCTCAAGCTGGTGACCTTGGGGTCTCTAACCTGGGTCCTCCGCATCCGAGTCCGATGCTCTATCTACTGTGCTACCGCCTGGTCAGGCTGTCCAGAGTTTTGAAGCAGGACAATAGAGATAATAGTTAAGAAAAGTGTGTAAATATATGTCCCTCACACCACCCCCACCTTAGTGATATCTGCTATTTGTTTGGGTCACTTATAGTATTAATTACATCACTTTTTAATATAAGGAAACTTTACATCACTGGAAAGTCTGTGCTATTTATAAATGGAAAGAAACTATGTAAGTTGATAGTAGTCAGTATGTTTTGGCTAGACACTACCGTATGCAAAATTTTTATACAAAAAGTCTGCTCTTTAAAAAGAAAAAAAAGAAAAAGATTAGCCTTACCTGTGGTGGCGCAGTGGATAAAAGCACCTACCTGGAATGCTGAGATCACTGGTTCGAAACCCCAGGCTTGCCTGGTCATGGCACATATGGGACTTGATGCTTCCTGCTCTTCCCCCATTCTCTCTTTCTCTAAAAATGAATATAAATAAATAAATAAATAAATAAAAATGCATGAATTATTTAAAAACTAAATAAGTAAACACAAAGACTAGTAATTAGCAAGGTGCTAAAGATTACCACCAGGATGAGATTTTCTCTTTCCTGAATTTAGAAAGAGTAGAAACCAGTTATTTAATACTATGTCTGTAGACCACTAAAATGGTGTCAAGTACTTCTGGTGTTAAGTGGCAACATTAGTTTCATAATTTTTGTATGTTCTCCCTTGTGTTATGTGGGTCCTCTAGGCTTTACTTAGCCTCATACAAGTTACCTATGTAGCTATAGTGCGGAGGACATTCAAGTATATTTTATAATTTCTTTTCCTTTGGAGTCATATTTCTGAAATTAACTTCCTATAGATTTAACTCTCAAGAAGAAATTTGAAGGTGCTGAAATCAAAGATTACTTGAATTTGCCAAGGCATTAAAGGTTTAAAAACAAAACAGGAAAGAAAGGAAAATAAAAGCATTTTACTTCATTTTGAATAATTCAAGATTTCACTGAACTGGCAGTATTGGGGAGAAAAGTCACCTGAGTAATAAAGTATGCGTCATTTGAATGGATTAAAGTTCAAATAACTGCAAAGCAGCTTATTTTTCATCCGTCACCATGGATACAAAAGGACAGCTGAAGTGCAGGCATCTGACATCACAAGCATGCCCAAGCAGGCCCTGAAGGAGAGCGGGACAGTGCCACAAAGGAGGAGAAGCAAAGCGGTGATGGGAGGGGAGGGAGCGGCAGAGGGAAAGGGTCATTGTTAAGACTATGAATCACAAACTCAGTTGGGAGGATTAACTGGGAGGAGGCACGAGGCCAGCCTTGAGCTGCTTGGAGACTTGCAGTTGTTTATACCGACCTTTTAATACCTTCTTGGACAGAAATAGCACCAGAGGGAGACAGAGAGAGAAGGTATATATCATCAGACCATTCGCCTCTCAAATGGCAGTTTCGATCGTTTATGTTCTCCTTATTTTATGTTTAGGTTTTAATTTTAACTAATACCCTTAAGCTTTGACCAGCCTGGCTTACCTAACACTAAAAAATCAATCCCCAAGGTAGCTAAAGCCTCCAAGTAACAGTTTGAAAGAATCAAGGGAACCACTACCTACAGGACAATAGAATGTGGTAAATATTGAGAAAAATTGCTATTTTAGGTGTTAAGCTCTTCCTGAACAGGCACCATTTTTACTTTATTTTGAATTTTGTATTAATTTAAAATTTTGTTTTCTATCAAAGAGTAGTGCATTTATTCTCAGGCTGCAGTGCAGTGTGTAGAGACCCGAGACCCGGACTCAGGACTTCCAGGTTCAGAGGTGGCCTGGTAACGGATTAACTACTGGCTCTCTAGGGAAAGCCCCGATTTGTAGCATTTGCTAATTTCTATCGTATAAATATTTCTACCACGCCCGATTTCCAGCTACCAGCATGATGTTAATTGGCTGGCACAATTTTTGAAAGTGTAATAATTGGCCCTTGTGAGCCAGTACCAGCAAGCTCTTGAATATCAGTGACTGGACTCTGTCAGCTCTGACATCAACTACTGGTGGTGGGGCCTTGAACACCTCGTTGGGCCTCAGTTTTCTCATCTTACGGAAGGGTTGGAGCTGGGCTTAAACTTTGGTTGTTAAAATTATAGTGTTGGGAACTTGAAACCTGTATCATTATGTTAACTAGTGTCACCCTAATAAATTCAATTTTTTAAAAATTGTACATTTGTTGGTCTTGGAGGGGTTGCTCTGGAAGGAAGTATTTGGGAGATTCTCAGCTCTTTGGGTTCTGCCTCACATGCACTTCAACGTTGTAGGACCATCCGGACTCTTTCAAGGAATTTTAGATTTCTAAGTAAGGCACCGTATGGAGAGAAGCTTCTGTGACGACTGGGAAAATCAGAAAACCACTTGAATAATTGACCTTAAAGACCCCTTTCATTTATAAAAATTGGTGATATCTGAAATAAAAAGAAATGTGAGTCAAACACTAATATACTGATGTCTGTGAACAGTACAGGATTTACAATGATACTTTCTCTTTCTTGGTTAAAGTTTAAACTAAGCACTGGCAGAGAGAGTCAACCGTGCCTGAGTGGAATTTTATCCACAGAATCAAAGACATTTTTAAAATGAGAAGTCCCTTAAAGACAGTTTCCTTCAAGGGTTTCAACATATGCCCAATGGGTTCATCAGAGGCCCCTCAGAATATGCCTGTGTGTGTGTATACATAAACACATGTACACACTAGACAGGTTGTAATCCACTGTGTCCCTTCCGCTCCCCACTGCATGCCCCCTTCAACAGAGAAGCAGCTCTTATGTTTCAAATATATTTCCTGTGTTTTAAACATTGAGCTTCCCTATATGGTTCTTTTTTAAATTGATTTTTAGAGAGAGAGAAAGAGGGGGGAGAAACAGGAAGCATCAACTTGTATTAGTTGCTTCCTGTATGTGCCTTGACCCGAAAAGCCCTGGGTTTCGAACATGTGACCTCTGAGTTCTAGGTCAACGCTTTATCCACTGCGCCACCAGAGCCCAGGTGGATTTCACCTGTGGAAAGGCTTCGTGAGGCAGGGTGGGGAAGTAAGCAAAGACATTTGATTAGTGGCATTTGCTTTGTTTAACAAACCAAAACCCAAGCTTTAACCAGGTAGAATGCCTTGTCCCACAGAGTAAGACAGAGGCAGAGTCATATCTGGAATTCAGGTCTCTAGGTTTCCAGATCATTATTTCCCTTTTTAGAAATTTGGCTACCTGGGTGGGACTACTATTTCCTATTACATGCCTCTAGGTAAATAATCTAACTCTATATTGTCAAAAAGGGTAGCCACAACCCACATGTGACTATTGAGTACTTGAAGTGTGGCTGGTCTGAATTGTTATAACTATAAAATATACACCAAACTCAAAGTTTTAGTACAAAAAATGTGAAATATCTCATTGATAATTTTTAATTATTGATTACATGTTGAAATGATATTGCTTCAGATATATTATGTTGAACAAAATATAGTGCAAAAATTACTCTTTTTCTGTGACTACTAGAGAATTTAAAATTAAATATGATTGATATTATAGTCCCATTAGACAAATCTGATTTAACCTCAGGGTCAGTTTCCTCTCTTATTAAAAGTGGAAAATATCTGTCCTTCCTATTTCTCAGGGCTATTTTAAAATCAAATTAGGTAATCTTTGTGAAAGTGCTCTGGAAAATGCTACAAAAATGTAAGATGATATTTCAAGGCATTTTAATACTTGTTCGGTCACCTATTATGCTACTTGCTCCCTGGAAGGTGCTAAAACAGTTGTGGAAATTTTCTTTCCCTGGTATTTATATGTGTTTTGTGTGTGGAGGAAAGGGGTAAAGTAATAATGGAGACTACAAACCTAATAATAAGCACATTTACTCAATCTTCTCATTTATATTCTCTGTGTGCACCGAGTCCATCAACTCATTAGCCTTAGTACTGAGCCATACAGATTACAGATTCTACTTACATACAGTGAGGATCTCAGCTTGAGTCATAGACTTCAGAATTCTGGGGAAAGAACTTTTCCAAGGGGAAAAGAGTCAAGCACAGCTATCTTAATCAAGGGCTGTCACAGAAGAGAGTGTCTGACTATAGCAAGGTGACCATTTTTCGAATCCATCCCAGACCAGCTCCATCCTGTGTTTGTGTCATAAGGCAAGAGAACTGAGGGCACTGTTTGACTAAATTATATAAAGCACTGTCTTTGTCATAACAAGAGTCTCTGTCATTTCAGGTTGCTATAACAAAAATGCTGTATAGACTGAACAGCTTAACAACAGAAAATTTATTTCTCAGAGTTCTAGAGGTTGGCAAATCCAAGATCAAAATGCTGGCAGATCTGATGTCTGATAAGAGGACCCACCTCAGATTTGCAGATGGCTCTCTTATTGTATCCTCACATAGCAGAGGGCCAGTTCTCTGGACTCTTCTTACAAGGACACTAACCCCATTCCTGAGGGCTTTATCCTCATGACCTAAGTAGGCCTCTAAGGCCCCACTTCCTAATACCATCACATCGGGGATTAGATTTCAGCAAATGAATGGTGGGGGAAACAAACATTTAGTCTACAGCAGCAAGTAACAATTCACTGGGACCTATCTAACAAAAGTAATATACAGGATGTGACAAAAGTAGGTTTACAGTTGTGAGTAAGCAAAAACCAAATTTATTCTTGTATTATGATTTCTTAATTATTGTATTATTATTGTTGTTGTTGTTGTTTCTTATTCAGTGAGAGGAGAGGAGGCAGAGAGACAGACTCCCTCATGCATCCTGACTGGGCTCCACTAGGATCCCCACTATCAAGTCCACTAGGGCAGTGGTCTGCAAACTCATTAGTTAACAGAGCCAAATATCAACAGTACAACGATTGAAATTTCTTTTGAGAGCCAAATTTTTTAAACTTAAACTATATAGGTAGGTACATTGTTATTACTTAATTAGGGTACTCCTAAGGTAGCCACACTCAAGGGGCCAAAGAGCCGTATGTGGCTCGCGAGCCGTGGTTTGCTGGCCACTGTACTAGGGGGTAATGCTCTGCCCATCTTGGGCATTGCTCTGTTGTTTAGTAACCAAGCTCTTCTTAGTGCCTGAGGTGGAGGCCATGCAGCCATCCTCAGTTCCTGAGGCCAACTTGCTCCAATTGAGCCATGGCTGCAGGAGGGGAAGAGAAGAAAGAGAGAGAGAGAGAGAAGTGAGAGGGGGTGGGGTAGAGAAGCACATGAGCACTTCTTCTGTGTGCTCTGACCAGGAATCAAACCTGGGACATTCAGACGCCGGACTGATGTTCTACCACTGAGCCAACCGGTCAGGACCTATTGTATTATTTTCAATATGAACAACTGTAAACCTACTTATGTCCCACCCTGTATAGGGAAGAGAGTATTTCACCTTCACCTCCAATATTTGGCTCTTAGGTATTATTAGTTCAGTCAGTGTACCATTGGGAAAGCAAAAACAACACTATGTTTAAGAGGGTATTTACCATAGAGAATTGGTACAGAGTGTGGAAAGGCTGAAAGATCACAAAGGGAGCACTGAGATGAGCCGGATATTCACACAGGCAGCAAGCAGTTCCTGCATCGTTAAGGAAACAAAAGAATAGAGGTGAGGGTGCAGGAACCTAGGAACTCAGAGAAATGTCCCAGGGCTGATGTCTGCACCCTTAGGGGACAGTTATAGAAAAGCAGTCTTAGGAGCAGCAAAAGTCATGTTAGACTAGAGCCAACTGCTGCTGCTGGAGTAATAATGATAGGAACCAGGGACACCAAGAAGGAACTTCTTTTTTCCTAACTCCCACCTTTCAATCTTCCCTTAATAATGCCAGTGAGCCAACCTTCAAGAGAGTTTGGAAAATATAATTTGCCAAGCACTAGCCCCAGTATCACATAAAATAAAAAAGCAGGCTAGGATTTGAAAATCAATAGGCATATAATTGGCACTATCCCAGTTCAGCTTTGGCATTGACCTAAGTGGTGGTACTAAATGGATCAGTGACAGCTATTGATGGGAACTGCTGAGAGAAATGGGATAGACTATTGTGTGGACAGAGCAGTCTTTCCCAGAAGGGATTATTAGTGAAGGGAGATGTGTTTATAAATATGAAACATTTTCTGGAAAATTCCAGAAATTATTGGGGAGGGCGTATCTTTTGATAGTGGAGGTACTATAAAGCAGAGGGGGTCAGATAACAATATTTGATTGACTTTATCTGTATTTAGAGAGTAGGAAACTTAGAATTACATGTGTTTTTCTTAAATGAATTTTAAAAGCAAGTATACCAGACTGGTCTATGAACCCATTTGAATAAAATTACCATTATCTTCTACGGGTTTTGTCCAGTATTCATCCTTTTAGTAACATCATTCCAGTTTTCCTTTGGAGAACCCCCTCTCAGCTCTTCTTCTTTTTTGTTTTTTCACAGAGACAGAGAGAATCAGAGAGAGGGATAGATAGGGACAGACAGACAGAAACAGAGAGAGATGAGAAGCATCAACCATCAGTTTCTTTTGCCATTGCGACATCTTAGTTGTTCATTGATTGCTTTCTCACATGTGCCTTGACCGCGGGCCTTCAGCAGACTGAGCAACCCCTTGCCAGAGCCAGCAACCTTGGGTCCAAGCTGGTGAACCTTCGCTCAAACCATATGAGCCCGTGCTCAAGCTGGCGACCTCGGGGTCTCGAACCTGGGTCCTTCCACATCCCAGTCTGATGCTCTATCCACTGCACCACCGCCTGGTCAGGCTCAGCTCTTCTTGAAGAATGATTTGTTCATAGTCTTTCTCCCTCTTCCAGCCCAGGCAACCACTTGGCCACAGTAATTAGTTCATGTTTAGGTATGAGCAACCCAAGTTAATACCAGGATTTCTGCTGGACGAATTAGAAAAGATGTATTATTTTTCTAAAGGGGTTGCTAGATGAATAGAATGTAAGTTTGGAGCTTTGGTGGTCAGACCTTTCAGGGAAAGTTTGCCCGATATAAAACCTACACACAAGAGAGTACATGCAAGAGATAAAAAAAAGCAAAACTTTAATAACATTGAGCACCTGGATCTAACTATATTTCGAGCTAGGACAACTTTTAGACTTTTCTATTAAATAAGACATATGCGTGTTTTTGTTTTTATTTTTGTGTGTGACAGAGACAGAGAGAAAGACATAGAGAGGACAGTTAGGGACAGACAGACAGAAAGGGAGAAAGATGAGAAGCATCAATTCTTTGTTGTGGCACCTTAGTTGTTCATTGATTGCTTTCTCATATGTGCCTTGACCAGGAGAGTTACAGCAAGCTAGCGACCCCTTGCTCAAGCCAGCAACCTTGGGCTTTACGCCAGCAACCTTTGGGCTCAAGCCAATGACCATGAAGTCATGTCTATGATCTCACACTCAAGCTAGCAACACTGCATTCAAGCTGGCAACCTCAGGGTTTTGAACCTGGGTCTTTTGCATCCTAGTCCAACTCTATATCCACTCTGCCACCACCTGGTCAGGCGACATGTGTGTTTTTAAATAAATAAACCATTTTTAAGATGAGGTAAAGTTCATATACAGAGAAAAACACCTATCTTAATTATAAATTTTGATTAGTTTTGTTAGAGGAAACACTTTTTTAACTACCAGCTCAGTCAATATATATAGTATATTTACATCGATCTAAAAATCTCTTTGATTACCTTCCAGTCAATTCCCTTTTCTATCTCCATAGTAGTCAGCTCTTATTTTCATCAGTATAGATTCTTTTTGCCTGTTTTTGAACTGATTATTAATGAAAATATACACAATATATTCTTTCATGTCTGACTTCCTTTTGTTCAATATCATGTCTTTGAAATTCATCCGAGTTGACCAATAGTTTTTTCTATTGATTACCAGCATTACAATTTTATACAGTGGTTCCTTCTTATCTCTGGGGATACATTCCATGACCCTTCCCCCACTGATGGATAGTACAACACCTTATATATACTGGTGTTTTTCCCTATACATGCTATAATAAAATTTAATTTATAAATAAGGCTTAGTAAGAGATTACCTTACTGTTTATTAACAATAACTTAAAAATAGGACAATTATAACACTACAGAGGGTTCTAGGGTTACAACACAGTTTCTATGACAGTGACGTACCTGAATATTGGTGTAAGTCAAAACACACCCTAGCCTAAGTCACTTACCTATTCTAACACAGTTGTAAAATCATAAGCTAGGACATAAAAACACAACCAAGCCACAGAAAAAGGAAAAAGACATAAATATACTATACTGTATACCGTATTGTAGTAACAGAAAAAAATAAAGTTCTTACCTTTATTCCTGTGGTTGGCTT